>NRQP01000003.1:0-1250049 GCA_022114105.1 Tolypocladium guangdongense | reverse complement strand
CCTGTTGTGTTGCAGCCTGCTTGGCCGGCGTGACGGTGCGTGAGAAGTGGGCAAAACTGGGCTCAATTGGGCCAAAGCAGGAATGCAATGCGGGCGAGCTCCGGGGAGCGGCGGCAACGGAACCGAACTTGCCGTTCATACAGGAACAAAGAAGAAATGGACGAGGGCGTTGCTGGACACGAGCGCTCGCCCTTTGTCCTCTTGCCGAGCCGACTGTTGCAGCACAGTCTTCCGCATGGCCTGTCCACCAGGCGAAGATGGACCGCAGACCGTCTGTTCTGGCTCCGCCATCCGATCATCATGACCGCCGCTCCGTCGTGGCGGGATCGGTCGATGTTCTGGGAGATACACGCGCATTTTACTTCGGGAGGATGTCAACATATCAACTACAGCCTGGCATTTGTAGGCGATGCCAATGGCTGTAGTCCGTATTCGTGGCGCGATCTCTCCGTTGCAACTAGCACTTGCACGCACCCGTCATAGCGCATGTTTGATTTGCCAGAACGTCGACGCGTTCTTGGAATCAATGCATGCAGACAATTTGAGCACTCCTATTAGCCAGGAAGAGCAGTGTCGTTCCCAACAACGTTCCTGTTCTCAAAATTGGCTCTGTGAGCTGCTATTGGACATGGGAAACTGCACGCCTTTGCCAACCTGCATTCGCCTGGCCAATGACTTGAGAGCACAATAAGACAGTCGGCTTCGATAGCCCCCGACGGCTGCAAGCGCAGGGATGATGTGCTTCCAGCTGCCGCTCAGCCGCCAGACAAGACGCAGGTTCAGAGCCGCACGAATCACGGCCCACGGCACGCCGTCAACCAGCGAAGGTACGGAGAGCACCTCAGCAGCCAACAGGGGTGACGAGGCGAGGGTGCCCTCTGAACAGGCCTCTCCAGGCCTCGCTGACTTCAACTGGCTGTCCTTCATCTGTGCTCACTCGAAGGGAATAATTGACTTGACTCGGCCAGGCTCTCGCGAGGAATGCGAGGAAATTGCCCCAGATTCTGTAGTCTAAGCAGGCAGGAAAAAAGGAAGAAAAGGTTCCACCTCGTCACCCACCACCAGCTCCAAGGCATTACCTCTCGCCGAAACGAGTGGCTTCGTTCTCTTCCGCTGGCAGTATTATTAGGTAAACAGGCGAAGAGTACCTCCGTACTCGGTAGAAAAAGCGCTGTCGACAGCTGCTGTTCCCTGTCCTCGGAATTAGCATATTGCATAGCACCGGCACCCCTCCCGCCTGTTCAATACACCTCGAGCTCTTTTTGGCCGTAGCCGCCCAGCACCTGGCACTGGCCCACCCAGCACCCGCTCTCACGCTCAGCTTTGCACTCCTCCATCCTCCCTTGTCTCCCCTTGACTCCCACCAGCACTGCAATTCTTTTGCGACGACGACAACGACAACGGCCCGGAGTCGAGGTAGCAGGTGCATTCCTGTAGACGCACATTTCCAGCGAGCCATGTCGTCGCCGTGGAAGAAGCAGCCCGAGGACGTCGTCGACAGCGTGCTCAAGCGTGCAGAAGTCAGCAAGGTACGTCAAGGGATGACCAGCCACCCGTGCATGCCGCCTTCGCACTCCCGTCTCGCCTCAACCACGCAGGCCCAAAATTCCAAGACGGGTGTCGCTGACAAGAGCTCGCACTCGCTGCAGATTGCACGTCGACTTCAGAACCGCCTCGCGCTCGCACAGTTCAAGACCAAGCATGGCTGGGAAGATCTCACGTTCGACTCCATCGAACCGAAGCTGGAGGAGGAGATTAGACGGAAGCGCCTGTGCGACGGCGACGTCCTCTCCGACTCCTCGTCCAGTGCATCCGACCTGCCGTACCCGACACGGACGCTCATGAGCTCGCCGCTCAAGGCCCCGATTTTCTCAGATGCCGTCGGCTCCAGCAACGGGAGCTCCGGCCATCGGAAGCGCACCTACTTTGCCTCGTTCGACTACACGGCGTCGAGCCCCAGCAAGCGATTCCGCGCATCGCCAACTGCACACAAGTCCTTCTCGGGCCACTCGGCATGGAAGGACAGCCATCAGCTGGCACAGTCGTCACCGATCAAGTCCCGCAGACTACCGCACTTTACGACATCTGCCGGGCCCGACGTCTCGTTTTTCCAGCACCGGCGGCTGACTGGCGGGCTGAAATCGCCCAACTTTGCTGCCCCGTCCGACGATGACGATGACCTCCCCGCGCACTCCTTCAGTGTAAACAACTTGCGCTCCTCCCCCCCTCGCACGCCGCCTATGCAGACTCGGAGTCTGAGCGGCAGCAAACGAGGCAAGGAGACGTTGGCTGCAGCAGACGGAGGCAAATCCGGAGAGGAGGGCGCAGACTTGCTGCTCTATCTCGCGGCGTCGCCATCGCCGGCAGTCAAATCCAACAGAGGTCGGATGGAGCACCTGTCGACGCCCCCCCCGAAGAACAGCAAGCTGGACCTGCCCTCGTCGATGATGACCACGCCCGGCGGAGGCAACCTGTTCCCTAACACTCCTGGACAGGGCTTCGACTTTGCCGACTTTGTCAACATCACGCCGAGCCCGGCGCAGAAGCAGTGGAGGACGCCCGGCCCTGCCCGAACACCCCTCAGCGTGGCCAGGAGACGACTGACGTTCGAGGAGCCGCTGGCTTAATGACCTCGATTGTCTACTTCATATGGGGACCGTACCGGGACCCCGGCCATTCTTCCCCTTGCTAAGTTTTCCTCGTGTACATGATACCATGACTGCACATACTGCACCACGCACGCACTGCATTTTTCTTGTTTAACTACTTAAGTTTGGTTGTGTTTGGATTTGCACGGCAGGACGGCCGCTTGGCGGGAGGACAGAGACATAACCATGGCATGGGCATGCCGCACGCTGACGCTGATCGGCTAAATGGCCCACCGGAACCAGACGAGTGCATCTGGCTTCCAAGCGGACAGAGCTGTGGGATGAGTGTGGGGGCACTGCTCTCACTGGCGTTTTCGTATCGTTTTACACAAGGAGGTGGGCGGCGCGACGATCTGGATCGCGTGGGCTGGATGGGAGCGCAGCGTTGGATGGCAAACGGGCGCGGGGCACATGGAGGACCGAGTGATTGGATGCGTTGGCATAGCACCTCAATTCATGCTTCCTGTTTTCTCGCGGTAAAAGAACATCCCTTTTCCGTGGCTGATGCCCTCGCTCGCACAAAGCCGGCCCGAGGTTGTGCGTGCTGCCGTGTGCAATTTACGCGTCTTGCAGCGGGGCGACGCGTTCTGGGTCGCGTCGCTCGAGTTAGAGTGGTTGCCTGGCCCAATTAGGGCGCAAGCCGGAGCCACCACCGCTTTCATGACATCATAAACAAGCTGTGTGGGCGACGAGGGGCAGCGACTCGGTACAAAGAGCTCGAGCTGCCCCAGGAGGGGCCTGCGTTCCTCGGACCTGGCGTCTCGTTGCCCGCAACGGCTGAGCGGTGTTGGCACAAGGCACTGCTGTGGGGGAGTCCGCTCTTCGTAGCACATCCCAGCGACGCCTTATCCAGTTTGTCGTGCCATTGATTTCCTACATCTCGTCTACTCCGTCTCGACGCAACCCGCCACATCTCGTTGGACAATCTCTCTATGAGCCCGTGCTCTTGCTGGGCCTCCGCCGCCGTGAAAGGCCAACCCTGCATGCGGCTCTCCTGCATGTACCAAGCGCTCTGCCGGCGCATCCAAACACACGTCTTTTCCAAGCACTCCCCGACTTGGGCTTGTCTGTGAGCGTCGAGTCTTGGTCGGATATTCATGCATCGGCCATCGCGACATCGTCCGTTTCGGCCTCCTTTCGCATCTGGTACGACATGACCGCCCACAGCAGCTGCATTGCCGCGATCCTCTGATCCGAGTCGAACAGATCGTACCACGGGCTTCTCCACGCCATGACCTTGCCCCAGCTGCGCTTTGAGTGGTCTGGCTCGGGAGACCCGCCCAGAACCTCGAGCAGCCGAAGAGGCACTCGCACCCGGAGGATGGAAACGTGGTGAAACAGCGAGCTCACAACGTATATGTCGTCGTGGTCTCCCCCCTGCACTTTGCCTATGGCTTCGTACTTGGCCTTGCGGTCCCACACCGACGATGGCGGCCGGACCATGCGGTAGCTGTCGTAGACGGACATGTTCTTGCGTGGCCTCTTTGTGGCGGGAACAGGCAGGCCGTCGCCATCACTTGGCCTGGCATCTTTGTCCCCCTGAACCGCGTCCTTGTCAATTTCGCGGCCAATGGGGCCACCCGGGCCGCCGCCCCATCGGGGCTTGGACGTCCACCACTGGCCCTCTCCAAATCGTGTCTCCGTCCTGTCCTCTCGCGCCCGATGCTGCGCCGCAATAAGCGCCGCCGTGACCTCCCTTGCGAGGTCCAGCGACTGAGCCGTTTCTACGTCCGGGGTGGTGAAGTTCACGGTGGGCCTGGCGCTCACAGTCGCCACGGGGCCGTACACCAAGCCAGCTCGGGCAGCCTCGCGCGTCATTGGGCTTTGGAAGATGAAGTGGCAGCTGGATGGCGTGTACGTCTTGCGCTGACGAGGGCTTTCGGGCGAGCTCAGATGCAGCCGAGGCTCCACGCGAGACATGGAAACGTTGCAGCCAAAGTCGTAGGCGACAAGCTTGACAAACGCTGTGACGAGGTGTTGTCGGAACTCGGGAGGCATAGACTGACCGGAAGATGTTCGCGCAACGATCGGGGCCTCGGCCTCCTTTGCGCCCTCAGGGCAGGATTCGTCCGGGGCTGCCTCGGTGGCTGCCTCGGTGGCAGACATCTCTGGAGATGGCGGAAGCTCTGGTGGGCGGGTCGGATCGTCCCAGAAAGTCGTGAGAATCTCGAGGCATCGGAAGAACTCGTAGGCGTTGCCTAGGCGGGCCTGCTGCTGGCCTTTGGGGGGAGAGATTCTTCTTACGGTACGAAATGCGTCCTCATTGTGGTTCGAGAGCTCCCTTTTGCGCTCCAGATAAATTTGGTAGCCGGGAGATAAGTTGCCAGTCCTCAGCAGCCGACGGGTTGCCTGGTTCTCGCCCGGGCAGTCGTGTGTCGCCAGCTGATCCCACCGACGAAAGTCGGGGATATGAGATGGGTCGGGCACAAGGTCCTGGGCTGTGGCATCGAGCTTGAGGTCCAGGCCGATGGCAGAGAAGCCGAGAGGTCCCAGAGCACCGGTGGAGCGGCCTGTTAGTTTCAGAAGGTTTGGTAATGCTCTGGAAGGGTCGACCGTCTGATCATCTTGGGCGTAAGGCTGATAGCGAGGGAGATTGATTGGCGTGGGCGGTGGAATCTCGTTGGGGTTTATCTTTGCCTTGGAGGGCAAAGCTGCAATGGAACGTTAGCAGATGAGAAGGGAAGAGGGGATGCATGGATAGAATAGACGGAGCAAGAGCCTCGTCGGTCATGAGAGCAAGATGGATTTCAGGGAAAGACAGCTTTGAGACTCATGAGTCTGCGTGGTGAGACACGGCTGTGACCGAAAGAGAGGGCCCAACTTACCCAAGGAGGGGAAAGGTCCAAACATGACTGTCTGGAGGTGAGCGAGGCGAGGGCAGCCAGCGCTAAAGCCGGGCACCTTCTTAGTGGAGGGGAAGGTCGTACTGAGCTCGCAGAATCTGGAGTTGAGAGACGAGGTCGTCGGCGCAGACGTCGGCGAGCCTGGCGCGTGTGTCGTCAGGCAGAGGCGGGGAGGGGGGGCAGCTCCCGAGGACGGCGTCGGGGGCGCGCGACGGGGCTCGTCGGGGCGACGGCGGCGCAACGACTGCTCGCGGCTCGATGGATGGACCTCCGGGACGGACGCGACGGCGATTGCGGGCTGGACTGCCGGAGGGATGGCAACCGACGCCGGGAAGGGAGCGGAGCGGAGCTGTTGCAAGTATGCCGTGGGTAGCGCACGAGATGGCGGAGAGCCTGCTGGCTGACGCGACGCAGAGGGAGAGTCGAAGGACGCCGAGGGGTGGGTGGCACGAGACGGGTGGAGGTGACGATAGCGGGAGACAGGGGGTCGACCAGGCTCTGGGGCTGTTGGGGGCAGGTACCGACCAAGCTTGCCTCGTGACTCCGCGCTGCAGTTCCGCCCGCAAGAGCACGGCCAAATGCGCAATGAAACGCCCCAGAGCCACGCGGCGCAGCTCGATGATGACTCGTACGTACTCCCACGACGAGTATTCTCCGAACCCCGTGCGCCCCAAGCCGTTTCAAAGACGCCACATGCACGCTGCGGCGTTTCGAAACACGCTCCTCCGTGTCGTGTCCCTCTGTCGTGTCCCGCTGTCTTGTCGCCCGGCACCAGAAGTCGACACGCTGTCGCAGGCGCAGTGCCTCCGGATGGCAGGTCCAGGGTTGAACTTATGCTTACCTACCTCCCGATGCTATATGTACGCGCTGTTAACCGCCGCGATGGCCCTGTTCTGTCAAGTGTCAACTGTGGAATCGACCCGGTTGACGCAATGTCAGGGCCATGCAGATCAAATCCGTGGCTTTGTTTGGCTGCATCCCCTCCCCGCCTTGGTGGCACGATCTAGGAATCACCTCGCTCGGCTGGACGGAAGCAGATCCTTCCCGGTTTTATAGAAACTTCCTCATACGACAGCACGACACCACAGCGAGTCCCGGGAGGATCACACATGCAAATGATGTTCTTCGCCATTTCTTACCGCGACAGATGTCCCTGCGCCGGGCTGCAAGTCTCCGTCGACTCCACGTCGCTGCGCCGCCAGCACCGCCATCGTCGACGCCACTGGGCACAGCGGGTTTGAAACACGGCCCTCGAGAGCAGCATTTTTCAGTCCACGAGACAAAACCGGAGACTTATGACTACTAGTCGGCCTCTCCGGTGCCCGGTGCCGATTCATTGCATTCCGGCCCCTGCCGTAATAATACATCTCTGACGATGCTTCGTGCCTCAGATGTGTCGCAAATCAGGGTGTGACAACCCCTGTTCCACCCCCCCTCCCACAACCTACGCCCGTTCTTGCGCGACCTCTGCCTGGGTTGGTGTTTCGCCCGGCTCCAGAATGCTTGAGATTTTGTCAACGAACGGTAGGCCATGGCCTTGAGGCTTGTCAACTCTCTTTCTTGTCACCATGATTTGCACTCTCAATCCTTCCGTCTGGCAGCTCCAGCAACCGATGGCAAACTAGGCTGCGCTTTATCTTGACTCGCCGGCCGGGATCTTCTGTCTCTTTTATCTCTTCTCGCGGGTCTCGCGGTATTAATATTTGTGGGCTTCACTTTCGACATGAACTAGTCGTCCCATGGTGGCCGAGGCCCGCGCAGCATCCCGTCTACCATATCAATAGCCCCCCGAACCACCTGGCTAGGACGATTCGCCGTATCCACATCTCTCTGCGGCTGGATCGCGAACCTGCTTCGATTCGTCATGTCGAATCTGCCGGAAGAGGCCTCACTCACCTCGACCAACAAAACCATCAGCTTCAAAGCCACGAGGACTACGTCGGCGTCGACATTCAACGTTCACGCTGACCGGCAGCCGAGTTTCTCCGCGACAAGCACGGGGAGGGCCTCCTCCACCAGTGTTGCCGAGGATCGCACATCAGTGTTCGTCGCGGAGGACGCATCTGCCTCGACGGCACCGAGTTCTCGTGTTGCGGCAGCAGTTCCGTCAAGTGCGGCAGCTTCTTTCGCTTCGAGATCCTCAGACACGTCCACAACACCCGTTCCCCCTTCCGCTACTAAGGCGTCTTCAACATCTACAACCAGCCCGCTATTGACGTCTACTTCAACTGCCGCTTCTACGTCGACTGCAATCATCCTGCAACAGCAACCCACACAGCCCATAGTAAACAGCTCCTCAGTCACGGTTTCAACATCGGGGGCGGCAGCTCAAGAGCCGACGGCCCCACGGCAGCAGCCCGCGCCCACAGAACTCGTTCAAGCTCCGTCCATAGACGCAATACCAAAAGAGAGCCTCTCGGCATCTGCTTCTGCACAGCCCGTGCCAGCCTCGAGCCCAGCGCCAGCATCCGTGCCACCTGCGCAACCCACAAGCCTCGGCTCGCAAAATGGAAGCCCGTCTCGCCCTGCGCCTATCCCCACTGACACATCTTCCAGATCAAGGTCGGGGGGCGGGATTCTACCCACAAGGACTACACTCGAGACATCGGCGAGTGCCGCAACACCAGGAACTCCCGCCGATGGGGCGTCTGCCGTGAGCAGCACCACAGCTATAGGACTGAGCACTACAGCCTTGGGCGACCCTTTTGGACAGAATCCCCCCCAGGCCAGCATGCCGGTGGGTGAACAGCCCGGGGGACCCGGAACCTCGGGGAACAATCCCCAAGACGTCACCCCCGTTGCCGATATCCGCAACCAGTCCTCTAATGACCTACCAAAGGGTGGGATCGTTGGTATTGCAGTCGGTAGTTTCGCTGCGTTGTCGCTGATAATGCTGCTGCTTTGGTTATGGCGAAGAAGAGTCGCCAAGAGGAGCGGGGATACACTGCCTCCGTCAACTCGGGTGGAGAGAGATGTCGACGCAGAAAAACCTGACGGGGTTGCGGCCGGGGTGAGAAAAGGAACAGCGAGATTGGCCGCTGCGCTGGGCTTCCACGGTGGACGCTCGAGAGCACCAGGTGGCGCCACCGACGTTCCCAGAGTCGATATGAACAGAGGCCCCTCGCAGTTCTCGGAAACGGGTGCGGTGCCTCGGCGCGACAGCCTTGCTGCGACTCGCCCGGTGTCAAACGTGCTTACCGTCAAAGACCGAGTGTTGGGCTGGTGGTCTCAAAAGGCCGCCCGTACGCAAGTCAACCGTGGAGGGCCTCCTGCAGCGGGTATGGCCGAGAAGAATAGCACATCCAACACCCGGCCAGAGTTTCGCACTGGGCTGGGCATCAACCTGGACGTCTCCGAACGCTTCGATCCCTTCACTGAGGCTCAGGCAACATCCGGCAACGCAGCATACTCAACTCGACCTACCAACGCCACATCATCGAACCCTTTCGCTGATCCCAGCGATGCAAGACAACCTCCACGCCACAGCCGGAACCAAAGCGAAAGGGTTTCTGCAACCTACGCCCCCGCCATTCCACCTCGATCTCACGGCCGTTCTCTCAGCGCGACGGTGCGCACCTCTCAGTACCCGCCTCAGTCGATAGCTTCTCGCAGCCACTCCCTCCAGCGCGACTCCCTCCAGAGCATCGACTCTTTCGTCGATCGGCGCAACAAGTTCCGCTCTGATCCCTTTGACCTCGAGCTCGAGGGCCGGGCGACGCCTAGCGCGAATGCTGTCTCTCGGATGCCGCGTCACACGGCCGCGAGCTCGACCTACAGCCTCAGCTCCTCGCGGTACACTAGCGGAGTCAGCGTGAGTGACTGGGGCGAAGCCTGGGCCGACAGGGGCCCCGAGCCTGCGCCAGTAGTCATGGCTCCGAGGCGAGAGGGCGACAGCCCGACGCTGGCAGAGGCGCCTTGGCCAGGCGAAAAGCCGCGGCGGTCGAGCAGCAAAAATGTTGAAAAGATGGGCATGGTGGTTGGCCAGGCGTTATAGATACCACAGTCGATGATATGCATGATGCTTCAATGAAATAGGGGGGGCGCAGTTGTATATTAGGGGTGTTCATCTGATGCCGGCTGCTGGCTTTAATTGATGGCACATTCATGATGCACCCAATAACTAAGAAACGGCACGGTCCTTCTGTTGTAGTTTATTCGCATTAAGTCAGCCCCCCATTTCCGGCACCCAATTTAATCGCAAGAGTCTGACTTTAACAATAAATTGCGCCGTCTAGCAAGACTATAATAATTAAAATTAAAATTCATCCTATTTATTGAAGCTGCCATTTATAGCAGAGATCCTCAAATGTATACCTTGCATTCGATGCAGCCACTAATTCTAGCTCAAGCAGGCAGCCGAGTCTAATCCGGGTCTCCATGATCTGTTCAATCTGTGCGAATCGCCCGTTTAGATCAGGGATAACTTTAGCCCTTTTCCGAGGCTTGAAACGCTATATTTGATGCTTTAGTTGTTCAATTCGTACCTATGCCGCTGCAAGCTATATGTTTTGCTTGTCAAGCCCGCCGCGGCTTACCTTCCCAAAAACGCGCCGTAATATTCCATTAATCTTGCCTAGCCTAGTAACGAAGGTAATAACTTTATGTGATCGTCTAGGTGTTTAGAAAGCATTATTGCCTACTAGGGACTTATTTTTCTTTTGATCTTATAGTATAGGTTACTTAGGAAGAATGAGAGAGGTAAGTGATAGCTTATTTACGTTAACTGGCTAAAGCCCTAACCTACGCCAACCTCTCTTAATATTACTTTCGGTTAGACCAGCTTGCTTCGAGTTATAATAATAGCGTAGGAATATTACCTTACTAATTAGCGTTAATGTAAGGAGCGAGGCGAAGGGGCACAAGTGCAAGAGGGGTCTTAGGTACCACGTACTAGTAGGTTGCTTATATCTTACTAGTAGATCGGTTAGGGAGCGCCTCGTAATCTTAGGGTAGTCCCCCTTAGCCCTAGCTTAAGAGGAAACTCTCCTCCTATAAGATTTAGTCTCTATACGAAAAGGTTAAATAGTACTAAATATTAAGCCCTTCCTCGCCTATATCTTTAATACCTAACCGAAAGTATTTAGTAACTACCCCCTTATAATTAAATCGTTAATATAGATATTAAGAAATAGGGTCTATAGAAAGTTCTTAAGACCTATTTTAGTAATTAATAATATACTTTCCTAAATAAGAATAGTAATTACTAATACTTATTAATCCTTAATAATCTTCCTTAAGGATTAATAAGCTTAGATTAATAATAATTTATAATCTTATTATTAATTTAGATTTATAATCTAATTAATAAGTAAATTATAAATATAGAAAGAAGGGGCTATAAATAGCTATATATAGAGAGAGACTTCTCTCTCTTCTTATCTTTTATTCTCTAATTAGATTTAATCTTTACTATCCTATAATACTTTATATCTTATTATATAAGCTTTTTAATTTACTCTTTTTATCTTATAGCTCTCTATTAGAGCTATATAATATACCTTAATATTAAGGATTACTACTTAATCTAAACTTTTATTATATAGGATAGGGCGTTATAGTAAAGCTTTAATATTTCTATTAGTCCTTACTTTTATCCTTACCCTTATTATAAATAGGTTATAAGCCCGGACTAACTCTTTTCCTTTTACCTTATCCTATTAGTAAAGGTCTTACTAAAAAGATTTATTAAACTTAAGGATATTATCCTTATTAACGACTAATATATATTAAGACTTTAATTAAGTTTTAATATTTTATAAGACTTATTAAGTCTTATACTATATCGAACGACTAGCCTTTAGCCTTTTAATATCTTATAGGAAAAAAAAGAAGTATTCCTATTTATAAGAAAAAGATAAAGTATTCTTATACTTTTAACTTAAGGCTTATTATAGCCTATTTAACTTAAGCTTATTTAAGCTTATTCGGCCTATTAATACTATTAATACTATACCTTATAAAGCTATAGCTCTATATATAATCTATACTTTAAGCTCTCTTCGAATATACCTTAATTAATTACTTAGGCTATTAGTCTAAAACTTAAAGTTATTAGCTTAAAAACCCAATTTTAGCTTTTATAATAAGCAAAATTAACTTATAGTTTATTAAGTTATATAAAAAAGACTTATCTTATTATATAAGATATTAAGACTTACTTAAAACTTATAAAATAAATCTAAATAGTCGTTTTATATTATAGGGTTCTAAAGAGATTATTAATCCTTTAATTAATCTATAGGCCTAAATTCGCTTATAGAGGAATCTTATAAATCGACTTATTAATAGCTTTTAGAGCTTTAAGGCTATTATATAAGCTATTATAAGAGATTTATTTATAGCTATTAGAAACTTAAAAGAAAGTCTTAATTAATAGCTTAGCCCTTATAAAGTTAAAAAAATAGTTAAAAAAGACCCTATTTAATAAAGTCCTATTTTATTAAATTACTCTATATAAGACCCGGCTAGCTTATAAGCCCTTATTTAATAAGCTAACCCTTTATTAATAGCCTTTAATAATATAATTATTAAAGAGTTAAATAAGAGGGTTTATACTTTTTTAAAAGGCTTTAGGCTTATAAGGCTTAATAATTTTAATTAATAAAAATAGGCTTTAGGGATTTAATTTAAACCTTAAGAATACCCTTATTTCTTAATTAACCCTCTATAATTAAAGACTTATTTAATTTAGACTAAGCTATCCTTTTTATATTATTAAGAGATAGCTATTTAAAAAGTCTATAAGTTATTATTACTTAATAAAAAAACTCTAAAGATACCTATAAGCTACTTATTAAATAATACTTATATAATAGCGAAATTTAATAAAATTACTTATATTTAGAATTTTACGCCCTATCTTATAAGGCTTTTATAAGCTCTTTATAGGCTTTTAATACTTACTTTAATAACTTATTAATTAAGCTAGCCCTAATTAATATATAAATAGCCTTTATTAATTAAGTTAATTAATACCTAAAAGCCCTTAAGGGGGTTTTTTTATAGTAAACTAAATGCTAATATTATAATATTTAGGTTAATAAGGCTTTAAGTACCCTTCTAAAAGCCCTTAACTTATAATTCCTTATAACTGACCTTATAAAGGAATAGAGGGACAAAAGCTCTTCTATAGCTAAGGTTATAGCCTATAGGGCCTAGTAAAGCCCTAAAGATAGGGTATCTTAAAGCCCTAAAGAAATTACGAGTTTATTAGACCCTAAAGACCCTAAAGACCTTAAGGCACAAAAGCCTAAAAGGGGTTAAAAGAGCCCTATTAAGGTATTTTTATAAGGAGATTATTAACTTAAGAAGAAAAAGGCTACTTTCTTTATAAGGACTTATAACCTTTTAAAAGGGGTTAATAGCCTTATAGAACTTATTAAATTTGTTAATTTAAAAGACTTTAATAATCTTCTAAGCCTACTTATAGAGCTTATTAAGCCTATAGGATTTAGCTTACTTAATAGGCTAAAAAAAGGCCTTAGCTTACTTATAAGGCTAAAAAAAGGATATAGCTATAATATAATTATAACTTAAAGTGCCCTTTTATATAATACTAGCTTAATATTTTATATAATTAATAATAGGGCTAAATTTACTTCTTTTACGCTTTATATAAAAAAAAATTCAAAATAAAGCCTTATTTTAATTAATAAGGGCCCTATTTACCCTTAAGAAATAAGTATAACTAAATTTACTATTTTAATTTAGTAAAATCTACCCGAATATAAGTCTCTATAATTAATAAAAGCCTTATATATATCTTAACTAAAAATTAACCTAATTAATAATATAAGGCATTATATATCTAAAGGAGCTCTTATATAATAATTATTATTTATAATAAATAGGGCCTATTATAGCCTTTTAAACTTTAAAAGGTATAGCTTCTTTTTATAGTAAAAGGGACTTATTACCCTTAGGCTTATAGAACTTAATATAATATATATTAGCTATAATTATAATTATCTTATAAAAGTATAAATTTCCTTTAAGGCCCCTATTTAAAAAGACGAAATTAATAAAATAAAAGAAATTAACCTCTATAACTCTAATAGCTTTAAGTCTTTTAGCCTTATAAGGACTATAGACCTAAATAGAAATATAGAGCTTATAGAGGCTATAAGGTTAAAAGAACCTATAGAGTTTAACCCGATTCCTCTTAAGTTAATAAAGGCTATAAAAAGCCTTATTACTCTTATAAAAGTAACTAATTATTAAGAACTTCTTAAGTTAATAAGTCTATAATATATTAGGCTAGGGTACTTAAGCTTAAAGCTATTAAAAAAGACTTTTAAGCTAACTATAAGGATACTTAATTTTTTTTTATAAGGAATAAAGATTTTAAATACTTAGCTTATATATAAGTTAACCCTTTAAAGTCTCTTAATAAAAGCCTTATAGAAGACCCCTTTAGAGCTCTAGATATTCTAAAAGGGAATACCTTTAAAATTAACTTTATTCTTTATAATAAAAGAGTAGTTTACTTTTTATTAATAAATAAAAAGACTAAATATAAATAGGTTTTTAAGCTTTTTAATAAAGAAGGTTAAACCCTAGCTATAATTATTAAGGGCTTTTTTAAGAGCCTTATAATAAGTTATAATTACTATCTTAATAGGCTATATTTTAATAAGAGTATTAAAATTATAAAAGACCTTAAATAATAACTAATTACTAAAAGTATTTCTTTTAATACTTTAAGCCCTTATATTTATAAGTAAAATAAGCTAATAAAAAGGTTAATTAAGGTTTTATTAAATTAATTAAGAGTAACCTTATAATAATTAAACTTACCTTATAACTTTTAGTATTTTATTTTACTTATTATTTTATCTCTAATTAATTACTTAATAGTCTTTAATAAAGACTTAACCTTTAAGTAATTATTATTAATAAAACTAAGCCCTAAAAATAAGTCTTATAGACTTAATTTTATACCTTATAGGGCTATAAGGACTTATTATAAAGTTTTAATACCCCTTAAATAGTAGCTTAAAGTAATTAAATTAATACTTAAGACTTTACTTAAAAGGCTCTTAATAACTCTAAGATTAAATACTTACTTAATATATTTACTTTTTAAGAAGTTAATAATAAAGACTAACTTTCTTAAAGTTATAAAAAAAATAAGCCTTATCTTTATAAACTTAAGCTAGACCCCTATAAGGCTTAAAGACAACCCTATAATTAAAGACCCTATAGGGCTTAATAACTTTATAACTCCCCTATCTTTAAAAGGGGAAGAAAATCCTTTAAGTCTTAAAGACCTAAAAGGTTAATAAAGTTAATACCCTTTAAGTTATAAAGACTTAAAAAGTTAATATAAGAAAAATAAGTTACTTATAAAGTTACTTATAAATAGGTAAGAAAATTTGTCTTTTTTAGAGCCTAAAAGCCCTATAGGGTCTAATATAATACCTATAAGGACTATAAGATTTAAAGTAAGACCTTAAGAGCCTAAAGACTTATTAACCCTTAGCCTAATAGGCCTTAACCTAAACTTAATAAATAACTTATTAAGCCTTAATTTAAATCTAATAGATCTTAATATAGGCTATTTAATTAAAAGCCTATATTATAAGGTAAATAAAACTTATTAAATATTACGACTTAAGGTAAGAAGGCTATAAGGACGGGCTAACTATAAGGCATAATAATATATATTATAGAATATTAATTAGGGTAATAGACTAATAGGAAACAGATTACTATAATATATACCCGGATTAGTAGTAATTATAAGGAATTATTAATAATCGAGTTATAATTAGAAGTAATCGCTAGAGTAATATAATAATTAATAAAAGTATATAATAACTCCTAAATTCCTTATTATAATATAAATACTTAATTAATTCTTAATACTATATTAAAATCGTTATTTTACTTAATTATAATCTATAATTTATTACTAATATAATATCTCTTTTTAAATATATTACTTAAACTAACGCCTTATATTATTTATTAATATAAACCCTATAGTTTATCTCTTAAGAATTATAAACTATTATATATTAAGAACTCTTATTTAAATATATATTATATTACCTTAAGTAATACTTAGTATTATTAATTATAATACTTAATATATTTACTATAGGATTAACCTTAGGGGGACTTATTATTAATCTATAGGAAATAATAGCTAAACTCCTTTCTTTTTAATAGTAAGTTACTATAATATAAGGATAAAAGGGTAAGGATTTAGGTAAGATAATTAAGCTAAAGAACTTTAGACTTTATAATAAAAGCCCTATAGGACTTTAGAACTTTCTTATATAATTTAAAACGTATTATTACTTTTTTCTAAACTAAATAAGGGACCCTATTATAAGAGCCCTTTATATAAGGAGCTATATAATAGGTATAGCCCTTATATAATATAAACTTATTATATAAGACTACCTTAATAATAATAAAGAAGAATAAGAGAAAGAAATTAAGAAGATCTTCTTTAATTTTAATAAATTCGAAAAAGTAATTAAAAAAGCCTTTAGTACTATAAATAAAAAACGAGCTACTAAATATAGCTTAAAAGGATTAAAGTAAAGAGAATTAATATCTAATTATACTATTAAATTTTAATAACTCGCTTTATACCTTAATTAAGATAATAAAGCCTTAATATCTATCTTCTTTAAAGGACTAAAGGAAGAAGTTAAAGACGAATTCTATAAGGAAGATTAACCTAATAACCTAACGGATTATATTATTATAACTATACGAATTAACGATAGATAATACTAATAATACTTATAGAAAAAATAAGGAAAAACTTAGAACCTTATATAAGGATAATATTAAGCTAATTAAAAAAAGTAATAAAATAAACTTATTACTTAAATATATATAATTAATCTTAAATAAATAGATTTAGATATAACTTAAAAATATAATAAGAGCTAGAAAAAGTATTATAATTATAAAAAATTTAGATACTTTACTTAAGAGTATAAAAAGCTTAAAAAAAGGGAATAAAAGTTAATAATTAAAATCCTTAATAACTTTAAGAATATTAATAAGAAAGTAAATTAAAAGAACTTTAATATAATTAACTAAAAGTAATTTAACTTAATATATAATAATATAATTAGTAATTATACTAAACTTAATTAAATTATATATTATAATAATAGTTATAATATATACTTTTTAGATAAATAAGGTAATAAATAGTTTTTTAAGTAATTAAAAGGAATTAAAATTATTATAATAATAGGATAATAATATAAGAAATAAGAAATACTTAAGGCTATAGTAATATTTATATAAATACGAAATATATATACTTAAGACTAATAATAAATAGATAAGGTAAAAGAAATACTTAAGATAAGTAATAAAAATAAGAAGGGCTCTATTAATAAAGTATCTAAACTTAATAATAAAGAAAGGATTTAATAATATAAGGATAATATTCTTAAAGGCTTAATAAAATAAGGAAGGACTTTTTAAGAATATAAAGCTAAAAGAATAAAATAGTTTAATAAAGCTAAATAATATTTTAAGGAAGATAAAAGGAATATTAATAATATAAGCTCTAAAGATAATAAATTAATACTTAAAATAATTAATAATAAATAAGTAAAAGTATTAATACTTTATTAAGAAAATATAACCCTTAGAGTAATACTTAAGGGTAAAGAACGATTTAATAATAATATAGTAAATATTAAAATATAAATAGAGCTTAAATTACTTACTAAAGTTTAATAATCTATACTTATTTAATATAACCCTATATTAAATAATAGCGATTATATTATTATTATTATTATTATAAATATATTAAATATAATTATTAAAAGCTTATATTTAATAAGAGAGTATAGAGATAATCCTAAAGTTATATTAAGATATAAAATATATATATAAATCTTATAGGCCTTATATATTTATATAACTTATATAATATATTTTCGAATTAAGGTATAATATAATATATTTTTAATATAATAAGGGGGATACCCTATTATATAATTATATATAATTAATAACCTCTATAAGTAAAAAGTAATAATATAATATACTTTATAATAAGTAGTTATTATAGAATTAAATAGTAATATACCCTTTAAATATTATAATAATAAGTTTATTAATAAGACTTATATATCCCTTACTTATTATATATATATATTTAATAAGGTATAAGAATAATATTAATATATAATAAAAGGATATTATAAGCTTAATATTCCTTAAGGACTTATTTATATATTAATTTATAATAAAGAAGATTATAAGGATTACTCTTTATTAATATACCTTAAGTATATACTAAAAAAAGTATAAGTTTAATATAAAGAAATATAAAGAATACTTAAAGTATTTATAATATAAAAGTATATTATTAAAGAATAAAAATAATAAAAAGAAATTATACTTATTAAAGTAACTAAAGTATATTAAGAAAACGAAAAGTTCCTTAATTAATATTATAATAGAGTATTAATATAGTTATATTATTAATAAAGATATATTATTAATTATATAAACTCTAATTATTAAGTATATAAAAAGGATTAAAGGGAGATTCTTAAGAAATTTAAAGAAATATATAATTAAGGATTTAATTTTTAATAAATAAAAGGAATAATTAAGTAAGAATAATAATATTAATAAAAAAAGGACTAAATTAATAAAGAAAAACTAAATTAAAATTTAAAAAAATAAGGTATATTATTTATAAAAGGGCTATAAATTAATATATAATAAAACGATCTAAGGACTCTTTATATAATATTAATAAATTATAATAATAAATTAATATTAAATATCTAAATTATAAGATATTATATATAAGTACTTATAGATAGTAATATAATAAGTAATTATATTTTACTTAAAGTTATTAATTATTACTAACTCTTATAAAAATAAAAGGATAAACCCTATAAACTCTATAATATTAAAGAAAAGCCTTTTAGTTATAATAATAATATTATTAATTAAGAGATTAATTACCTTAAAGTTATAATCTAAGGGTACTTTAAGTAAGTTAACCTTAATATTATAAATATTAAAGAATATAACTTTATATTAAGATATTTATAATTATAAAAGAATAACTTATTAATTAATTAAAGGACTAATTAATTATATTAAAATAAGAATATAAACTTTTATAAATAGTAAATTATAAAAGAAGAAATAAAATTTTATAATAATTTAATTAATAAGTAAAATTAATAAAAATTATTAAGCGAGACGCTAAGGGTAATATAATAAGAATATAAACTAACTTAAGTAATAATTAATATAGCTTTATAATTTAATATATAATATAAATAGAATAAAGGAAAGAATATTAAAATCTAAAGAGTTATTATTACTTTAAGGAAATACCTTAAAGAACTTAACGAAAATATTAATATAATAATACTAAGCCTAATAGAAAATAAAATAAAGAATATATTATATAAATACTAAAAATATAAGTTACTATTTAAAGAAGAACTTAAGATAGGATTATTAAAATATAATTAATAAGACTATAAGATTATCTTATAGGAAGGGATATTATTAATATTCTATAAGATTTATAACTTAAATAAAAAGTAACTTAAAATACTATAAAGTTACTTAAATAAGAATCTCTATAAGGGATATATTTAAATATTAATATTTAAAGTAAGATATTTAATTATATTTATTCTTAAAAAAAATAAAAGACTTTAATTAATTATTAATTATTAATAACTTAATAATATTATTATTAAAGATTAAATATTATTATTACTTATTATAAAACTTAGGGATTATTTATATAAAATAAATTAATTTATAATACTTAACCTTAAAAGAGCTTATAACCTTATTTAAATTAAAAAGGGATATAAATAAAAGATTATATTTTAAATAAAATTTAGATTATTTAAGTATTTAATATTACCTTTTAGGCTTATTAATATATTAATAACCTTTTAGTATATAATTAATAATATTTTATATAAATATTTAAATATATTTATAATAATATACTTAAATAATATCTTAATCTTCTTAAGGGATCTCGAAAAATATAAGGAATATATCTATAAGGTCCTTTAAGTACTCTAAAATATAAAGTTATTAATTAAATTAATAAAATATAAATTCTATATATAAAAAGTAAATTTCCTTAAATATATAATTTAATTAAGTAAAATATATATATAATACTTAAAAATTAAAGTAATTAAGGACTAGCCTATACTATAAAACGTAAAAGATATTTATAATTTTCGTAAATTTATAAATTATTATTAAAAGTTTATTAAAGATTTTAAAAGAATTATTATATTACTTAACGAACTTATTAAAAAGGATAAAAAGTTTAAATAAAGTAAGAAAGCTAATAATACTTTTAATAAAATTAAGGAATTAATTACCTTAGAATTAATATTAATTACTTTTAACTTAAAAGTCTAATTAAAATTAAAGATTAATACTTTTAATAGAGCTTTTAGAATATAAATCGGATAGTATAATAAAGAAGGATAGTTATATTTTATTATCTTTTACTTAAAGAAATTCTATAGCGCTAAATTTAACTATTCGATTTATAATAAGGAATTCCTTATTATTATTAATACTTTTAAGGAATTTAAATACTATTTCTTTAATAATAAATATAAAGTAAAAGTATTTATAGATTATAAGAATATTATATACTTTATAATAATATAATAACTTAATAAATAATAAATTAAATAAATTAAATACCTTTTAGAATTTAATTATAAAATCCTTTATATAAAAAGATGTTTGCAATAAGGGTAGGGATAAAGGTAAGGACTAGTAGAGATACTAGAGCCTTACTATAACGCCCTATCCTACGCAGTGGAAGTTTTGACTGAGCTGCGATCCCTAGTACCGAGGAGTCCGTATAGCTCTAATAGAGAGCTATAGGATAGAGGGGGTGAACTAGAAGGCTTATATAATAAAATATAAGGTACTAAAGGATAGTAAAGATTGAATCTAGTTAGAGAATAAAAGATAGGAAGAGAGGGAAGTCTCCCTCTATATATAGCTATCCGTAGCCCCCTTTTTCTGTATTTATAATCGCTTATTAATTAGATTATAAATCTAGATTAATAATAGGATTATAAATCATTACTAATCCAAGCTTATTAATCCTTAAGGAAGATTACTAAGGATTAATAAGCATTAGTAATTACTATTCCTATTTAGGAAAGTATATTACTAATTGTCGAAATAGGTCTTAAGAACTTTCTATAGACCCTATTTCTTAACAAAAGAAAAGAAAATAAATAAATAAATACTCTTAATAAAAAACTTAATTATAATATATTAAAAAATAAAGAATTTAAATAACTCCTTAAATTTAATAAGGAAAGTAATTATTAATAAAAGTAATTAAATACTATCTTTAAGGTATTAATTAATAATAATATTTTATATAAGATTTATTTATTTATTATTTATATATTAATAGTTTAATAAAGCTTTTAGGCCTATAATTATAATTTAAGTAAGAAAAACTAAAGTATTTAATAAAAAACTCTTTATATCCCTTACTTTTATTCTTACTATAAGTTTATAGTTATTTTACTTTATATATAATATTAATACTTTCTTATATTAATATTTACCCCCCTTATTACCTCTTACTATTAGGGTTATATAATTTTAGCGTATTATATATACCTTATACCCTTATTACCTCGCCCCCTATAGCTCCGCGCTTATAGCTATTGCCCCTATTCCTTCCTTTCTTCTTCTTTCCTTTCTCTTTTTTTATTATTAATCGCCTTACTTAATAAGTCTTACTTACTCTTATACCTTTATTTTTCGTCCCTTAAATTTATAGTAGGCTTACTTTATTACTTTATTACTATTTAAGCTTATTATATCCCTTATTATCCTAATAGTTCTTAATACTAATACCTTTATAGCTTATTATTATTAATTTTCGCCCTTTTCCTTTTATTATATACTCTTACTTTAATACTATAACCTTAATAATACTTTATACCTTTTATTATTACCTTAATCTTAATTATAATTAATATTAAGTTTATTATAACTAACTTTATACTTAAAGTTAGCTTTAAGTATATTATTACCTATTTTACTTATATTTATTATATATTTAAGAGTATAGGATAATTGCGCTATTAAAATTAACTCTATAAATTACCCTTTTAGCTTCTTAACTTTATTCCTTATCTTCTATTAGCTTTAGGCTAACTTTATATTAATTATTTTTATTAAATCTTATTTTAATTACATTAAGGTTAATTAGATATATTAACTTATATTAACTATAAGTATAGAGGTATATTATACTTTTATTAAATATTATTAAAAAAAGGATATTAAAGGGAAGGTTAATTCCTTAAATCTAAAAGTTTATTATTTTTAATTTATTTTATTAATATTATTAACCCTTATTTTAATTTCTTAAAGTTATATAATTAGCCCTTATAAGCTAGGGTATTATTATTTAAGCTATTAAGCGCGCTCTTAATATTATTACCCTTACCCTAACTTTAAGTTAAGTAAAAGAAAATATTTCTATTTAAATATAATTACTTTAATACTTTAATAATAAGGTTATTACTATTTATTAAGCCCTTATTAGCCTTACTCCTCTTTTAAGTTAAGTTTAGACTTTTAACTAAATATACTTTAAAATCGTATTAAACTTCTACCTTTTAATTAATTATTTTTATATTATATTTACTTTTATATTTATAACTTACTTTATTCTTCCTCTTTATATTACTCTTAATATAATTATAGCCTAAGCTTAAGTTATTTTCTCTTTTATTACTATATATAATTATCTTATCCTTATCCTTATTAATAATAATAATAATAATAAAGAAACTACTAATAGTAATAAGGATAAAAATAAAGAGAGTATTAAAGTAAGTAATACTTTTACTTTTAAATTAGCCTTTTTTATTCTTATCCCTATACTTTTACTTATTTCTATACTTATTACTTCTTATATTATAAAGCTTAAATCCGCCCTTACTCTTAAGGCTCTTATATTAGCCCTTAATATTATTACTATCTTATCCCCCTTATATAATAACCCTAGCTCTATTATTATTCTAATTATATCTTCCCCTTAAGATACCCTTATTACTACTCTTATTAACTCTAATCTTACTCTTATTATTACCTTACTTATTATTATTTAAATTAATATTCTTATTACTTTAAGTTCGATTATAGCGCCTATTATTAATATATTAGCCTTATTATCTATATTTTTTACTATAACTCCCCCTATAGTCTTTATAATACTTACTCTTAATTATAGTAAGGGAAAGAGTAAGTATATTATTACTTTAGTTATTATTCCCTTATTTAAGAAGGGGTAAATTAATTACTTTCTTACTTAAGCGCTCTTATTATTTAAATAAGGTATTTCTCTATTAAGCCTAAAGAAGAAGACTATTAAAAGAAAGGGAAAAAAGTAAGTAAGTTTATAAGTTATTAAGTTAGGCTTATAATAATTACTTTATAGGGTTTTTATTTATATATTATAATTTCTATTTAACTTAAGGCTAATTTAAGTAAGTAAGTTAATCTTAAGAATTTAATTTATTTAGTATTACCTCTTTATATATCCTTATATTTATATATCCTTATTATACTTATAATCCTTACCTCCTTAGCCCTTAATTCTCCTTAAGTTTAGTTAAGTAAAGGTCCTTAGGTTTAATTAAGTAGAAGGCCTTAATAAGGTTAAATTATAATAGCTAGTTTAATATAAAGAACTATTTAATAAATAGCTTTATTATTTTTCTTTTTATTAAGGCTAATTTAACCTTATTATTATTTTATAGCTAGAGTGGCTATAAAGTGCGCTAAGCTTTAGTCTTAAGGTAAGAAAGGATTATATAATAAATAATATCCTTAGCCTTATTATAATTATAGAGTAATAAAGTTATTATAAGTATATATTATTAAAAGAGGAAGGTATTAAGCCCTATTTTATTAATATATAATTAGATAACTATTAAGCTTATATACTTTAATAAATCTTTATAGCGCCTTAAGGCTATTTTTATATTAAGGGCTAATAGGTTATTTATTATATAAAGGTATTTTCTATATTAATAAGTTTTCTTTTCTTATTTATCTTACTTATATACTTATTCCTCTTTAAGATAGTATATTTTTAGTAAAGTCTAGAGCTATAATTATTTTAGACTTAACTAACTTTATATTTTTATTATTATTTCTTTTAGTAATTTCTTATACTTTTATTATTAGCCTTATTTATTTTTAATAATTACTATTACTTAACTTATAGCCTAGCGGATTATTAATATAATCTTATTCTCTTTTAGACGCTAGAAGGATTTATTAACCCTTTAATTAAGATAGAAGTTAAGTAATAAGATATTTACCTTAACTTTAAGGTAGTATATTAATATTACCTTATAAGCTTTAATAATAACTTTAAGATACTATACTTAACTAATTATAAGTTAATAGGCTATATTTCTTAACTTTCCCTTATTTAGGGTTATTATCTTTAGAGTAAATAGCCCTATATTAATATTATAATTCTTATTAAGGCCTTAGTCTACTTTATAAGCTTTACTTAGAGTTCTTTTAAGTAAGTATACTATTTAAGTTTCCTATAGACTTAAATTCTTAAGAGTTTAGCTAATTATATAAGCGTAATCGTTATTAACCTAAGGTAAAGGTAATATATTATTACGCTCTATTATTTTATAAAGTAAATAAGCTTACTTTTTCTTAACTTAAATTATATATTATACTTAAGAGCTTATTAAAAATAAATATTTTAGGCTTATTTTAATTACTTAACTATTTACTTTAATAACTTATTTATACTCGCGATATTTATATTATTTACGAATCTAATTATTATTATTCTTAAGGAATACTCGAGTTATTTATATAATATAATTATATAAAATAAGAAAAGGATTAATAAGAATAATAACCCTTAAGAGATACCTATCTAAAGGTTAAATAGTTCTAATTTCTCTTTATTAAAGAGAAGTCTAATTATTTTTATTAAAAGGAAGCTTTAAGTAAAGTTAAGTAACTATTATAAAAGGCCTTATTTTTATAGTATTTTAAGGAGTTTTTAATAGTTAATTATATTAAAGGCCCTTTTTATATTAAACTAAAGGAATAAGATAATATTACCTTAAGCCTAAATTACTTATATTATTTCTTTAATTAAAAGGATTATAGTTTTTATTAAATACTTCTTTTTATTATCTATTTAGCCTTTTAAGAGGAGTTAATATTCTTTTATAGTAATAATAAGCTTTTATATTATTATTATTTTAAGGATCTTACTTATTATATTTAATAAAGAAATAGGGCGCTATCTTATTAAGGTTTTATATTAATTAGGCTTCTTTTTTAATTTTTAAAAGATAGCTATATTAACTTAATAGTAATATATTAAGAAATAGCCTAATTAAAAGTATTATTAAAAGATATTAATTAAAGAGGTTATAAATAAGGGGCTATAAGCTTTAAAAAACCTAATTAAGATATTATTTAGGCTTAATAATTTCTATAATACGATTTTTATAAATATATATTATATATCCTTATATATAATCTCTATTAAGATTAATATAATCCTTTTATTATTTCTTATTTTTATAATTAGGCCTTTAAGGGGTTATTATTTTAAGAAGAACTTCTTTATAAAGAGTTAGGCTTTATTTTAAAAGGATTTAGCTATACTTAACCCTTTTACTTCTTAAGATAATATTAATAAATATATTAATTTTAAAGGCTCGTAACTCTTAAGCTAAGCTTATCTTTTTAAGGCCTATAGCTTAAATAAATCCTTATTAACTTCCTTTATATATTCCCTTTAGTTTTTCCTTATTATTTCTTTTACTTTTTACTTTTAGCTTAATATTACCTTTTAATAAGTTTTTTATTACTATTTTATTAAATATACTTTATATTAATAATATATTTTTTTAAGCTCCTTAGCTACTTATATAACGCTATAATCTTAATTATCCCTATAGGTAATATAATTTTAAGGGCGCTTTAAAATTATTAATATTATAATTTAGTTTAGTAATAAGTAAATATAATTTAAAGTATTATTAATTTCTTAGTCTATTTATAGGGCTAATTATTAACTTATAAAGTAAATTATAGCCTTTACCTTTATAAGGTTAATATTTACTTATTTCTATTAGAAGGTATTAAGGCTAAGGGTTATAGCTAATTTAATATTAATTAAAAATATTTATAAGATATAATTAGAGCTATTAAGGTTTAAGTTATACCCTTTATAATACCCCCTTAAGCTTAAGTAAGATTATATAAAGTTAAGGGTACTATCCTTATTATTATATATAAATTATATATACTTACCCTTAAGAATAAGAAGTTTAAGGTAAAGTTATTATATTTTTATTAAGAGTTAGTCGCTATTTTATAATTCCCTTTTATATTTATTTTATAGAGGGTAATAGAAGTTAAAGTTTCTTATAAGCGCTAATAATATTTTTATTATAAGTTCTTAAAGCTTTTAGAATAAGCCCGTTTTAATTAATATATTTAAAAGGGAATAAATTAAGATAATTTATATTTTATTCTAAAAGGTAATCTTATATTAATCTTTATAAACTATTAGTATTTATATTCTTATTTTATATTTTTTATAAATATAAAATACTATTTTACTTATAAAAAGTATTTTATAGGGGGCTCTTAATAAATATAAAGGGGTATAGCTTATTAAGGCTAAATATAATTTTTAGATTATAATAATATTATAATTATTATTATTTTATAGCGCTAATTATATTAATTCTATCTTTTTATTAGTATTTTAATATAAGACCTTTAGTTATATTATTATAATATAAAGAAGTCTTATATTTTTATTAATATTAATTTATTAATACTTCTTTCCTATATAAAGTATTAGATATCTTTATTTAATCCATTTAGCTTATTAATTCTTAATATCTTAAAGGGGTATCTTAAGCCTTTCCTTATATTATATTTTCTCCCTATTTTTAAGTTAAGAGGGTTACTCTATAATATAATTATTAATAATAGGATTATTAATAAGGGGGTTCCCTTTTATTAAGTTATTTTCGCGAAACTTTAAGGTTTATTAATATAATTACTATATACTTATTCTTATTACTTTTCTATTATTAAGTAAGATTAACTTTATACCTTATAGTCTTTATTATAAAGGATATATTTTAATAGGGCTATACCTCTTATTATTAAGTAAGTCTCTTCCCCTTTTAAGTATATACTTACTATATATTAGCTATATTTAGCTTTTACCTTATATTACTTAATAATATAGTTATATTAAAAATAATTAAAGTATTATTATAGCTAAACCGAATTATTATAAGGTTTATAATTTATAATCTTTATATTAATTATTAAGCCTTAATTATAAAGCTTATTTACTTCTTTAATACTTTTTACCTTTATTATTATAATAATTCTTATAATATTTTTAATTCTTAATCGTAACGCTCTTATATTAAAGACTTTAACTTTATTAATAATTTCGATTTTATAAATAAGGTCCTCTTTAAGACTTAAGGCCTTTATTATATATATTCCTTTAATTATTATTATATATATTCTTAATATAACCTTTATTCTTAATCTAAAGGCTATTTCTTTTTAACTTAAGGGCTAAGTAACTTCCTTTATAAGCTTTATAAATATAACTATAATATCTTTATTAAGGAGTCTTTAGGCTATAATTATTATATTAACTTTAAGTATTATATTAATTACTTAAATAATATCTTTTATATTTTAGTTTTAAATCGCTTTTAGTAAAGTCTTTAAGGCTATAATAAGCTCTTAGTTATATCTTATTAATATTAACTTTATAAATATTTAGAGGGAATAGTTACTTAATATTATTATTATAACTAATACTTATATATAGCCCCTTAGCTATAATCTTATTAAGGCTACTTTATTCTTAACTTAAGTTTATATCTCTAATATAATTACTTTTTAAACTATTTTTTAAATAATCTTTATAAGGGCTATTATATTTAAAATAGCTAGCTATAATATAGGTAAGGTATAAGCGCGCTCTTATATCTTTATAAAGTCTATAAAGATAATCTATATTTAATAAGAGAGGTTTTAAGGGATAATATTAGTAAGTTATTTATAAGTAATATTTTCTTTAAGATTAAAGAGCCCTTAAAGTAATTTTAGTCTATTATTACTTATTATTAAGTTAAATTAGTTAAGGCTATAATTTTAGTATTACTAGCTCTATTTAATTCCTTTTGCCCTTAAATTAATTATTATTAGTATTCTTACTTTACCCTTATTACTATTATATAGTAATATTATAATTTTAGGGTATTTTTTATTATAAATTCTAATTTTAGTCTTAAATTAAATATATAAGTAAGTATTAAGTTATTATATAAGTTTCCTTATATTAAGCACAAAGGTTATTTTATATAAGATTAAGGATACTTATAATATAATAAATTAAGATTTATTTATTTATTATTTATATATTAATAATTTAATAAAGCTTTTAGGCTTATAATTATAATTTAAGTAAGAAAAATTAAAGCGCTTAATAAAAAACCCCTTATATCCTTTACCTTTATTTCTACTATAAGTTTATAACTATTTTACTTTATATATAATACTAATACCTTTTTATATTAATATTTACCCCCTTATTACTTCTTATTACTAGGGTTATATAACTTTAATATATTATATACGCTTTATACCCTTATTACTTTACCCCTTATAGCCCTACGCTTATAGCTATTGCCCTTACTCTTTTCTTTCTTCTTTTTTCCTTTTTCTTTCTTTATTATTAATTACCTTATTTAATAAGTCTTATTTACTTTTATACTTTTATTTTTCGTCCCTTAAGTCTATAATAGGCTTACTTTATTACTTTATTACTATTTAAGCTTATTATATCCCTTATTATTTTAATAATTCTTAATATTAATACCTTTATAGCTTATTATTATTAATTTTTACCCTCTTCCTTTTACTATATATTCTTACTTTAATATTATAACTTTAATAATACTTTATACCCTTTATTATTACCTTAATCTTAATTATAATTAACGCTAAGTTTATTATAATTAACCTTATACTTAAGGTAAGCTCTAAGTATATTATTACTTACTTTATTTATATTTATTATATATTTAAGAGCGTAGGATAATTATATTATTAAAATTAATTCTATAAGTTACCCCTTTAGCTTTTTAACTTTATTCCTTATTTTTTATTAACTTTAGGCTAACTTTATATTAATTATTTTTATTAAATCTTACTTTAATTATATTAAGGTTAATTAAATATATTAACTTATATTAACTATAAGTATAGAGGTATATTATATTTTTATTAAATATTATTAAAAGAAAGATATTAAAGAGGGAGTTAACTCTTTAGATTTAAAGGTTTATTATTCTTAATTTATTTTATTAATATTATTAACCCTTATCTTAATTTCTTAAAGTTATATAATTAGCCCTTATAGGCTAAGGTATTATTATTTAAGTTATTAAATATACCCTTAGTATCGCTACTCTTACTTTAACTTTAAGTTAAGTAAAAAAAGATATCTCTATTTAAATATAATTACTTTAATACTTTAATAATAAAGTTATTATTATTTATTAAGCCCTTATTAGCCTTACTCCTCTTTTAAGTTAAGTCTAGACCCTTAATTAGATATACTCTAAAATTATATTAAACTTCTACCTTTTAGTTAATCGTTTTTATATTATATTTATTTTTATATTTATAACTTACCTTATTCTTTTTCTCTATACTACCCTTAATATAGCTATAACTTAAGCTTAAGTTACTCTTTCCTTTATTACTATATATAGTTATTTTATCCTTATTCTTATTAATAATAATAATAGCGATAAAAAAGCTATTAATAATAATAAGAATAAGGGTAAGGAGAGTATTAAGGTAAGTAATACCTCTACCTTTAAGTTAGCTTCTTTTACTCTTATCCTTATACCTTTACTTATTTTTATACTTATTACTTTTTATATTATAAAGCTTAAGTCTACCCTTACTCTTAAGGCTCTTATATTAGCCCTTAGTATTACTACTATCTTATCCCCCTTATATAATAACCTTAGCTTTATTATTACTCTAATTATATTTTCTCTTTAAGATACCCTTATTATTACTCTTATTAGCTTTAATCTTATTTTTATTACTACCTTACTTATTATTATTTAAGTTAATATTCTTATTACTTTAAGTTTAATTATAATACTTATTATTAATATATTAGCCTTATTATTTATATCCTTTATTATAATTTTCCTTATAGTCTTTATAACGCTTACCCTTAATTATAATAAGGGAAAGGGTAAATATATTATTATTTTAATTATTACTCCCTTATTTAAAAAGGGGTAAGTTAATTACTCTCTTATTTAAATACTTTTATTACTTAAATAAAGTACTTCTTTATTAAGTTTAAAGAAAAAGATTATTAAAAAAAAGGGAAAAAAGTAAGTAAGTTTATAAGTTATTAAGTTAAGCTTATAATAATTACTTTATAGGGTCTTTACTTATATATTATAGTTTCTATTTAGCTTAAGGCTAACTTAAGTAAATAAGTTAGTCTTAAGAATTTAATTTATTTAGTATTACTTCTTTATATATCCTTATATTTATATACTCTTATTATACTTATAATCCTTACTTCCTTAGCCCTTAATTCTCTTTAGGTTTAATTAAGTAAAAGTCCTTAGGTTTAATTAAGTAAAGGGCCTTAATAAGGTTAAATTATAATAATTAGTCTAATATAAGGAATTATTTAATAAGTAGCTTTATTATTTCTCTCTTTATTAAAGCTAATTTAACCTTATTATTATCTTATAGCTAGAGTAACTATAAGGTATATTAAGCTTTAGTCTTAAGGTAAGAGAGGATTATATAGTAAATAGTATCCTTAGCCTTATTATAGTTATAAAGTAATAAGGTTATTATAAGTATATATTACTAAAAGAGGAAAGTATTAAGCCTTATTTTATTAATATATAATTAAATAACTATTAAGCTTATATACTTTAATAAGTCTTTATAATACCTTAAAACTATTTTTATATTAAGGGCTAATAAGTTATTTATTATATAGAGGTATCTTTTATATTAATAAGTTTTCTTTTTTTATTTATCCTATTTATATATTTATTCCTCTTTAAGATAATATATTTTTAATAGGGTCTAGAGCTATAATTATTTTAGACTTAATTAACTTTATATTTTTATTATTATCTCTTTTAATAGTTTTTTATATTTTTATTATTAGCCTTATTTATTTTTAATAATTATTATTACTTAGCCTATAGCTTAATAAATTATTAATATAATCTTATTCTCTTTTAGGTACTAAAGGAATTTATTAACTCTCTAATTAAGATAGAAGTTAAATAATAAGATATTTACTTTAGCTTTAAGGTAATATATTAATATTACCTTATAGGCTTTAGTAATAACTTTAAGATATTATACTTAATTAGTTATAAGTTAATAAGCTATACCTTTTAGCTTTCCCTTATTTAAAGTTATTATATAATAAGTAATAGCCCTATATATTATTAAAGAATAAATAACTTTAATATAGACTTCTTTAGTCCTTTAAAGTAAATAGCCTTATATTAATACTATAATTCCTATTAAGGCCCTAATCTACTTTATAAGCTTTACTTAAAGTTCCTTTAAGTAAATACGCTATTTAAGTTTCTTATAGACTTAAATTCTTAAGAGTCTAGCTAATTATATAAATATAATTATTATTAGCTTAAAGTAAAAGTAATATATTATCGCGCTTTATTATTTTATAAAATAAATAAGCTTATTCTTTTTTAACTCGAATTATATATTATACTTAAGAGCTTATTAAAAATAAATATTTTAAGTTTATTTTAATTACTTAACTATTTACTTTAGTAACTTATTTATACTTATAATATTTATATTATCTATAAATCTAATTATTATTATTTTTAAAGAGTATTTAAGCTATTTATATAATATAGTTATATAGAATAAGAAAAGGATTAATAAGAGTAATAACCTTTAGGAGATACTTATCTAAAAGTTAAATAGTTTTAATTTCTCTTTATTAAAGAAAAGTCTAGCTATTCTTATTAAGAAGAAGCTTTAGGTAAAGTTAAGTAATTATTATAAGAGGCCCTATTCTTATAGTATTTTAAGGAGTCTTTAATAGTTAATTATATTAAAGGCCCCTTTTATATTAAGCTAAAAGAATAAGATAATATTACTTTAAGCTTAAGCTATTTATATTACTTTTTTAATTAAAAGGATTACGCTCTTTATTAAATACTTCCTTTTATTACTTATTTAGCTTTTTAAGAAGAGCTAATACTCCTTTATAGTAATAATAAGCTTTTATATTATTATCGTTTTAAGAATCTTACTTATTATATTTAATAAAAAGATAGGGCGCTATCTTATTAGGGTTTTATATTAATTAGGCTTCTTTTTTAATTTTTAAAAGATAGTTATATTAGCTTAATAGTAATATATTAAGAAATAGCTTAATTAAAGGTATTATTAAAAGATATTAATTAAAGAGTTTATAAGTAAGGGGCTATAGGCTTTAAGAAACCGAATTAAAATATTATTTAGGCTTAATAATTTCTATAATATAATTTTTATAAGTATATATTATATATCTTTATATATAATCTTTATTAAGATTAATATAATCCTCTTATTATTTCTTATTTTTATAATTAGGCCTTTAAGGAATTATTATCTTAAAAAGAACCTCTCTATAAGGAATTAGGCTTTATTTTAAAAGGATTTAGCTATACTTAACCCTTTTACCTCTTAAAATAATATTAATAAGTATATTAATTCTAAAGGCTTATAGCTTTTAAGCTAAGCCTATCTCTTTAGGGCTTATAGCTTAGATAAATCCTTATTAACTTTCTTTATATATTCCCTTTAATTTTTCCTTATTATTTTTTTTACCTTTTACTTTTAGCTTAATATTACTTTTTAATAAGTTCTTTACCGCTACTTTATTAAATATACTTTATATTAATAATATACTCTTTTAAGCTCTTTAATTACTTATATAATACTATAATCTTAATTATCCCTATAAATAATATAATTTTAAAAGCGCTTTAAAACTATTAATATTATAATTTAATTTAATAATAAATAAATATAATTTAAAGTATTATTAATTTCTTAATCTATTTATAGGGCTAATTATTAGCCTATAAAGTAAACTATAGCCTTTACTTTTATAAAGTTAGTATTTATTTATTTTTATTAAAAAGTATTAAGACTAAGAGTTATAATTAACTTAATATTAATTAGGAGTATTTATAGGATATAATTAGAGCTATTAAGGTTTAAGTTATACCCTTTATAATACCCCTTTAGGCTTAAATAAGACTATATAAAGTTAAGGGTATTATCCTTATCGCTATATATAAATTATATATACTTACCCTTAAGAGTAAGTAATTTAAAGTAAAGTTATTATATTTTTATTAAGAGTTAATTACTATTTTATAATTCCTTTTTATATTTATCTTATAGAGGGTAATAAAAATTAAAGTCTCCTATAAGTATTAATAATATTTCTATTATAAGTTCTTAAAGCTTTTAAAATAGGCTTATTTTAATTAATATATTTAAGGGGGAATAAATTAAGATAATTTATATTTTATTTTAAAAGGTAATCTTATATTAATTTTTATAAACTATTAATATTTATATTCCTATTTTATATTTTTTATAAATATAAAATATTATTCTATTTATAAAAAGTATTTTATAAGGGGCTCTTAATAAGTATAAAAGGGTATAGCTTATTAAGGCTAAGTATAATTCTTAAATTATAATAATATTATAATTATTATTATTTTATAATATTAATTATATTAATTTTATTTTCTTATTAATATTTTAATATAAGACCTTTAATTATATTATTATAATATAAAGAAATCTTATATTCTTATTAATATTAATTTATTAATACTTCTTTTTTATATAAAGTACTAAATATTTCTATTTAATCTATTTAGCTTATTAATTCTTAATATCTTAAAGAGGTATTTTAAGCCTTTTCTTATATTATATTTTCTCCTTACTTTTAAGTTAAGAGGGTTACTCTATAATATAGTTATTAATAATAAGATTATTAATAGGGGGGTTCCCTTCCGTTAAGTTATTTTAGCGAATCTTTAGGGTCTATTAATATAATTACTATATACTTATTCTTATTACTTTTCTATTATTAAGTAAAATTAGCTCTATACCTTATAGTCTTTACTATAAAGGATATATTTTAATAAGGCTATATTTCTTATTAATAAGTAGGTCTTTTCCCCTTTTAAGTATATACTTACCGTATATTAGCTATATTTAGCTTTTACTTTATATTACTTAATAATATAATTATATTAAAAATAATTAAAGTATTATTATAATTAAATTAAATTATTATAAAGTTTATAATTTATAATCTTTATATTAATTATTAAGCCTTAATTATAGAGCTTATTTACTTCCTTAATACTTCCTACCCTTATTACTATAATAATTTTTATAGCGTTTTTAGTTCTTAATTATAATACTCTCGCATTAAGGACTTTAACTTTATTAATAATTTCGATTTTATAAATAAGGTCTTCTTTAAGGCCTAAGGCCCTTATTATATATATTCCTTTAGTTATTATTATATATATTCTTAATATAACCTTTACTCTTAATTTAAAGGCTATTTCTTTTTAGCTTAAGGGCTAAGCGATTTCCTTTATAGGCTTTATAAATATAATTATAATATCTCTATTAAAAAGCCTTTAGGCTATAATTACTATATTTACTTTAAGTATTATATTAATTACTTAAATAATATCTTTTATACTTTAATTTTAGATTACTTTTAATAAGGTCTTTAAGGCTATAATAAGCTCTTAGTTATATCTTATTAATATTAACTTTATAAATATTTAAAGGGGGTAGCTATTTAATATTATTATTATAATTAATACTTATATATAGCCCCCTATTTATAGTCTTATTAAGGCTACTTTACTTTTAACTTAAGTTTATATCTCTAATATAATTACTTCTTAAATTATTTTTTAAATAATTTTTATAAGGGCTATTATATTTAGGATAATTAGTTATAATATAAGTAAAGTATAAGCGCGCTCTTATGTTTTTATAAAGTCTATAAAGATAATTTATACTTAATAAAAGAGGTTTTAAGGGATAATATTAGTAAGTTATTTATAAGTAATATTTTCTTTAGGATTAGAGGGCCCTTAAAGTAATTTTAATTTATTATTACTTATTATTAAGTTAAATTAGTTAAGGCTATAATTTTAATACTATTAGCTCTATTTAATTCCTTTTGCCCCTAAATCGATTATTATTAATATTCTTACTTTACCCTTATTATTATTATATAGTAATATTATAATTTTAGGGTATTTTTTATTATTAATTCCGATTTTAGTCTTAAATTAAGTATACGGATAAGTATTAAGTTACTATATAGGTTTTCTTATATTAAGTATAAAGGTTAGATTATTAAATAAATTAGGATTTAATAATAATCCTTTAGGATAAAGGAATCGCTAAGTTTAATAATAAGATCTTTATATTATTAAGAATATAAAAAGAAGTTATATAAAAGATTTATAATTATATTATAAATAAGTATTAAGAGATTTAACGAATTATAAAATAAATTAAAAGGATCTTTAACTTTTTATATATTAAATAGATAGTCTAAAAGGTTATTAGCGAGTATATATAATATATATAAAGTAAGGTATTAAGATATAAACCTTATAGTAAATTTAAATTATTATTAATACTAATAAAATTATAAGACTTAATTATATTTAATTATATTATAAAGTTATTACCCTTAGAGGAATTAATAATAAAGACTATCTATAATAATATTTTTATAATAATAAACTAACTTATAAAATATAAGTATTTTATCTTATATAAAGAAGTAAGTAATATAAAAGACCTTATATATATATTCTTATAAATAGTTATTAATTCTTATAGACTATTAAATAAGATTATCTTTAATAAAAGAATAATATTTATTATAAAGTTTTAATAAGTATTAATAATATAGCTTAATATAATATAATAATTTATAATTCTTAAAGGATAAATTATAAGGTTTATATTAATAAATAATATAAGGTATTAATCTAAATAATATATTTAAGAAGAGATATTATATTAATAATAAATTATAGATTATAATTAAGTAAAATAATAATTCTAATATAATATTAAGAATTAATTAAGTATTTATATTATAATAGGGAATTTAGGGGTTATTATATACTTTTATTAATTACTATACTATTTTAATAATTACTTTTAATTATAACTTAATTATTAATAATTCCTTATAATTATTATTAATTTAAGTATATATTATAATAATCTATTTCTTATTAATTTATTACCCTAATTAATATTCTATAATATATATTATTATACCCTATAGCTAGCCTATCCTTATAGCCTTCTTACCTTAAGTTATAATAAAATACCCCCTTTTTAATAATCTTATCCTTAAGACCTTAGTTTATTATATAAATACCTATCCTTACTTATATTTATAAGTATAGTAACCCTTATCTTATTTTTATTTTACTAATAGTATATTAAATTATATTCTTAAATAGAAGCTAAAAGATTTTAGTATTATAAAATCCTTTAAAAATCGTTATACCCTTTTTACCTTAATTAAATTAAATAATACTCTTATAATACCTTATTCTTTTTATAAGAAACGGAATTTTCCTTATAAAATAATAAAGGGAATTTTACAATATAGCGAATATATATATTAAGGATATTTATATAATAATTCTAGGATTTCCCTATTATTAAGTTTATTATTCTATTTTATATTAAACGCGTTTTATATTAACCTCCTTATCTCTTAGCGAACTATCTAATTATAAAGAAATACTACTTTAAATAAGAGGAGGAATTAATAAAAAAGGAACTCGAAGAGCTCTAGCGCTAATCGCTAGCCCTCTATTAATTTATTAATAAATAGCTCGCTTATTTAGCCTATTTATAAAAATAAAAAAGAATAATCTTAACTAAAGGTCTGGATATAATTTATTATAAGTTAAAATCCTTTGATAAATTAGAAGAAGTTAAGTATTAAGAATTAAAGGCTATAATTAATATATAAGCTATTAATAGCTTTAATATAATTAACTAAAATATAATAGATTTTTTTAATAATTTTATTATATTAAGCCTAAGCGTTATTAATAAAATTAATATAATAATAACTAATAGTTTATTAAATACTTAATAAGCTCTTATATATTCTCTTTATATTTATAGTCCTTTTATTTAATTAAGTATTAATATTCCTTATTTCTATTTTATATATTTAGTATTTATTTAACTTTATATTCTATATTATCCTTAATTTTAATATTATCTTATACTTTTATATTATATAATATTAATTTAAATAATAAAATATAGAATATTAAGTATATTTATATTATTTTTAGTAATAAAAGTTTATAATTAGTTATTAAAATAATATCCTTAACTTTAAATAATTTAAGTTTCTTAAAATTTAGTTTATTACTTAATTATATTATTTTAATATTTTATTAAAGTAAGTAAATTATATCCCCTTTCCTAAAGATTAATCCCTTTAATCTTTTCTTATTATAATAAGTTAATATTTATTATTTAATATATTTAAATTCTTTTTTTATTTCTTTATATAATTTTTTAAGCTTATTTATATATAAGATTACTTATTTTACTTATAGTCTTATTTATATAATATAATATACTTTAAGGTTATACTTAAAGTTTATATAAGCTAATAAAATTTTTATTAACTTTAAAATTAAATTATTATAAGCTAATTATATTATTAATAATTATTTAATTTAATTATTTTATTTATAATTAATATAATAATATAAGTATTATTTAAGGGTTTAATTAAGTTATTTTATTTATTTATTTATTTAAAGGTAATAAGTAATATTAAGTTTATACTTTATATTAAGCTATATTATTAATATTTATTAAAACTTTATAATAAATATTATTCTTTTATTAAAGATAATCTTATTTAATAATCTATAAGAATTAATAATTATTTATAAAAATATATATATAAAGTCTTTTATATTACTTACTTTTTTATATAAGATAAAGTACTTATACTTTATAAGTTAATTTATTACTATAAAGATATTATTATAAATAGTCTTTATTATTAATTCCTTTAAGGGTAATAACTTTATAATATAATTAAATATAATTAAGTCTTATAGTTTCGTTAATATTAGTAATAATTTAAGTTTATTATAAGGTTTATATCTTAATACCTTACTTTATATATATTATATATACTTATTAATAACCTTTTAGACTATTTATTTAATATATAAAAAGTTAAAGATCTTTTTAACTCGTTTTATAATTTATTAAATCCCTTAATACTTACTTATAGTATAATTATTGTTAAGAAATAGGGTCTATAGAAGGTTCTTAAGACCTATTTCGACAATTAGTAATATACTTTCTTAAATAGGAATAATAATTACTAATGCTTATTAATCCTTAATAATCTTCCTTAAGGATTAATAAGCTTGAATTAGTAATAATTTATAATCCTATTATTAATCTAGATTTATAATCTAATTAATAAGCGATTATAAATACGGAAAAAGGGGGCTACGGATAGCTATATATAGAGGGAGACTTCCCTCTCTTCCTGTCTTTTATTCTCTAACTAGATTTAATCCTTACTATCCTATAGTACCTTATATCTCGTTATATAAGCCTTCTAGTTCACCCCCTTTATCCTATAGCTCTCTATTAGAGCTATACGATAGCCCCTCGGTACTAGGGATCGCAGCTTAGTCAAAACTTCCACTACGTAGGATAGGGCGTTATAGTAAGGCTCTAGTATCTCTACTAGTCCTTACCTTTATCCCTACCCTTATTGCAAATAGGTTATAAGCCCGGCTTAGCTCTTTCCCTTTTACTTTATCCTATCGGTAAAAGTCTTACCGGAAAGACTTATCAAACTTAGGGATACTATCCCTCTCGACGACCGATATATATTAAGACTTCGATTAAGTCTTAATATATTATAAGACTCACTAAGTCTTATATTATATCGAACGACTAGCCTTTAGCCCTTCGATATCCTATAGGAAGAAGACGAAGTATTCCTATACCTTCGACTTAAGGTTATTAAGCCTATTCGACTTAAGCTTATTTAAGCTTAACCGGCCTATCGATACTATCGATATTACGCCTTATAGAGCTATAGCTCTATATACGATCTATACCTCGAGCCCTCCTCGAATACGCCTCGATCGACCTAGAGCTATTAGCCTAAGAACCCGATTTTAGCCTCTACGATAAGCAAAATTAACCTATAGCTCATTAAGCTATACGAAAAGGCTTATCTTTATATATAAGATACTAAGACCTACCCAAGACCTATAAAATGGATTCAGATAGCCATTTTATATCGTAGGGTCCCGAAGAGATTACTAATCCTTCAATCGATCTATAGGCCCAAATTCGCTTATAGAGGGACCTTATAGATCGGCTTATTAGTGGCTTTTAGAGCTTCGAGGCCACTACGCAAGCCACTATAGGGGATTTATCTACGGCTATTAGAGACCTAAAAGAAGGTCCTAATCGATAGCCTAGCCCCTATAAAGTCGAAAAAGTCAAACAGAATCCTATTTAATAGGATTATCCTATACGAGACCCGGCTAGCTCGCAGGCCCCTATTCAACAAGCTAACCCTCTATTAGCAGCCTTTAATAGTACGGTTATTAAAGAGCTAAATAAGAGGGTTTATGCCTTTCCGGAAGGCTCTAGGCTTACGGGGCCTAGTAATTTCGACTAGTGGAAACAGGCCCTAGGGATCCAATTTAGAGCCCTAGGAATTCCACTATTTCTCGACCAACCCTCTATAGCTAGGGACCTATCCGACTCAGACTAGGCTATCCTTCTTATACTATTAAGAGATAGCTATTCAGAAGGTCCGCAGGCTGCTATAACCTAGCAAAGGAACCCCGAAGACGCCTATAAGCTGCTTATCAAGCAATATTCGCATAGTAGCGAAATTCAACGAGGCTACCTATACTCGGAATTTTACGCCCTATCCTATAGGGCCTTTACAGGCTCTCTACAGGCCTTTAACGCCCACTTTAACAACCTTCTAGCTAGGCTAGCCCTAGCTAACATACAGATAGCCCCTATCGATCAGGCTAATTAGTACCTGGAAGCCCTTAAGGGGGTCTTTCCACAGTGGGCCGAACGCCAGCGCTATAGCATTCGGGTTAATAAGGCTCTAGGCGCCCCCCTAGAAGCCCTTAACCTATAGTTCCTTATGGCCGACCTTATAGAGGAACAGAGGGATAAAAGCTCCTCTATAGCCAAGGCTACAGCCTATAGGGCCCAGTAAAGCCCTAAGGATAGGGCATCTCAGAGCCCTAAGGAAGCTACGGGTCCATTAGACCCTAAAGACCCTAAGGCACAGAAGCCTAAAAGGGGTCAAAAGAGCCCCATTAGGGCATCTTCACAAGGAGACCACCAGTCTAAGAAAAAGGCTGCCTTCCTTATAGGGACCTATAACCTCTCAGAAGGGGTTAATAGCCCTATAGAACCTTCTGAATTCACTAATTCAGAAGACTTCGACGATCTTCCGAGCCCACCTATAGAGCCTATTAGGCCTATAGGATCTAGCCCACCTACTAGGCTAGAAAAAGGACCTAGCCCGCCTATAGGGCTAGATAAGGGACATAGCTATAACGCAACTATAGCTCGAAGTGCCCTTTTATATAATACTGGCTTAACGTCTTATATAGTTAACGATAGGGCTAAATTTACCTCTTTTACGCCCTATACGAAGAAGAATTCGAAACAAAGCCCTATCCTAACCGGCGGGGGCCCTATTTACCCCTAAGGAATAGGCACAGCTGAATTTACTGTCTTAATTCGGCAAAATCCACCCGAATATAGGTCTCTACAGTTAGTAGAAGCCCTATATATACCTTAACTAGAAATTAACCTAATTAGTAATATAAGGCATTACGCATCCAGTGGGGCCCTTATACGGCAACTACTATTTACAGCAGATAGAGCCTACTATAGCCTTCTAAACTTCAAAAGGCATGGCTTCTTTCTACAGCAAAAGGGGCTCGCTACCCCTAAGCTTATAGGGCCTAATGCGGCACATATTAGCTATAATTATAGCTATCCTATAGAGGTGCAAATTCCCTCTAAGGCCCCTACCTAAAAAGACGAAATCGACGAAATCGACGAAATCGACAAAATAGAGGAAATTAACCCCTATAGCTCTAGTAGCTCTAGGTCTTCTAGCCCTATAAGGGCTATAGACCCAGACAGAGATACAGAGCCTATAGAGGTTATAAGGTCAGAAGTGCCTATAGAGCCTGACCCTATTCCTCTCGAGCTAATAGAGGCTACGAATAGCCCTATTTCCCCTATAAAGGCAGCTAGCTATTAAGAACTTCTTGAGTTAGTAGGTCTGTGGCATATTAGGCTAGGACACCTAGGCCTTAAGCTACTAAAAAAGACCTCTAAGCTAGCTATAGGGATACCCGATTTTTCCCCTATAAGGGATAAAGATTTTAAATGCCTAGCCTATATATAGGCTAACCCTCTAAGGTCTCCTAGTAGGAGCCCTATAGAGGACCCCCCTAAAGCTCTAGACGTTCTAGAAGGGGATACCTTTAAAATTAGCCCTATCCCTTATAATAGAAGGGCAGTCTGCCTTCTATTAATGGATAGAAAGACTAAGTATAGATAGGTCTTTGAGCTTCCTAATAAAGAAGGTCAAACCCTAGCTATAGCTATTAAGGGCTTTTTTAAAAGCCTTAAGACTAGCTATAGCCGCTATCCTAGCAGGCTGCATTTTAATAGGGGCACTGAGATTACAGAAGACCTCAAATAGTGGCTAGCTACTAAAGGCATTTCCTTTAGTACCTCAAGCCCCTATATTCACGAGTAAAACGGGCTAGTAGAAAGGTCAATTAGGGTTCTATTAGACCGGCTAAGGGCAACCTTACAGTGGTCAAACCTGCCCTATAACCTTTGGTGCTTTATTTTGCCTGCTATTTTATCCCTAATTAACTGCTCGGCGGTCTCTAATAGAGACCTAACCCCTAAGTAACTACTATTAGCAGAGCTAAGCCCTAAAAATAGGTCCTATAGACCTAATTTTACACCTTATAGGGCTATAGGGGCTTATTGCGAGGTCTTAATACCCCCTAAACAGCGGCCTAAGGCAGCTAAATTAGCGCCTAAGACCCTGCCCGGAAGGCTCCTAGCAACCCTAGGATTAAATACCTATTTGGTATATCTGCCTTCTAAGAGGCTAGTAACGAAGACTAGCTTCCTTAAGGTTATAGAAGGGGTAGGCCCTATCTCTACGGGCTTAAGCCGAACCCCTATAGGGCCAAAAGACAACCCTATAACTAGAGACCCTATAGGGCCTAGTGACTCTATAACCCCCTATCTTTAGAAGGGGAAGAAAATCCTCTAGGTCTTAAAGACCTAAAAGGTCGAGACCTAGAAGGTTAGTACGAGAAAGATAGGTCACTTATAAAGTCACCTATAAAGTCACCTACAGACAAGCAGGAAGATTCGTCTCTTCTAGAGCCTAGGAGCCCTATAGGGTCCGATATAGTACCTATAAGGACTATAGGATCTAAAGTAGGACCTCGAGAGCCTAAAGACCTATTGACCCCTAGCCTAACGGGTCCTAACCCGAACCTAATAGGTAACCTATCGAGCCTTAATTCGGATCCAATGGATCTCGATATAGGCTACCTAATTAGGGGCCTATGCTATAGGGCAAAAGAGGACCTTTCGAAAGAACCTTCTTCGTAGAAAGAGGTCCTAAAAGACCCCTATAAGGATAAGTGGCTAAGAGCTATATTCGATGAATTCGAATAGCTTATCCTTTCTAATACCTTCTATTTTCTCCCTTTAAAGACTATTAAAGGAAGAAAGGTATTAAAGAGCCGCTTAGTCTTAAAGCTTAAGAGGGATTCGCAAAATAACCCTCTAAAATATAAGGCTAGGTTAGTAGCTAAGGGGTTTATATAAATAGAAGGTCTAGACTACCTTAAGACCTTCGCCTTAATTAGTATACCCCCTACTTAGCGGGTTTTACTAGCCCTAGCGGCTTCCTATAATTGGGAAGTAGAGCAGGTCGATTTTATAAGGGCCTTCCTTAACGGGTCCCTAAAAGAGACTATTTACCTAGCTATTCTAAAAGGCTTTACTAGCTATATTAAAGCTAGACCTTCTATTAGGGCTAAGTTAGTCGAATTAGGCTATAGCCCCTCGACCCAGCAGGTAATTTAGCTTAAAAAGGCGCTATACGGCCTTAAGCAAGGCCCTAGAGAATAGTAAGAGGCCCTTAGGAGCCTACTTAGCTCTCTAGGCTTCGAACCTCTAATCTCCGACCCGGCGATCTACTATAGCCCTATAAAGAAGACCTTTATAGTAACTTACGTCGACGATTGCCTACTTATAGGCCCTAACCTTAGCTATATCAATAAGCTAAAGAAGGACCTAAATAAGGGGTTCGCGCTAGAAGATAGGGGCCCTGCCTCATTCTTCTTAGGGGTTTAAATTAGTAGGGATAGGCCTAATAGGGCCCTATTCCTATATTAGTCTCAGTATATTAAAAAGGCCCTACAGGCCTTCGACCTCCTCGACGCAAGGCTACTTTTAGTACCTATTCAGCCTAGCCTTATTCGGCAAGCAGCTAAGGGCCTAGAAAAGGAAGACCTTTTAGACCCTTATTATAGGCAGCTATTTTAACGCCTTATAGGTACTATAATGTACCTTATGCTACTTACTAGGCCTGATATAGCCTTTACAATACAGTGGCTTTCACAATATATGCAAAAGCCCTATAAGATACACCTTATAGCGGCTAAAGGGCTATTTAGGTATCTAAAAGGAACCCTTAGGCTTATGATAGCCTATAAGGGTCAAACCTCGATTCAGCCTATCGGGTACTGCGATAGCGATTTTATAGGGGATAAAAATTCCTCTAGATCGACCTTCGGCTATCTCTTTACCTTAGGAAAGGGGCCTATTAGTTGGAAAGCGAAAAAGGCTTCTATTATAGCCCTATCGACCCTAGAGGCTGAATCCGATAGCCTTACAGAGGCTATCCGAGAAGTCCAGTGGATTTAGGGCCTCTATAGAGAGCTATAGCAGCCTCTAGAGCTCCCTATAACAGTCTATTGCGACAACTAAGGCACTATCGCAAATACCTATAACCCGACCCTATATTTTAGGACTAAGCATACCCTATTAAAATTTCACTATAATAGGGAAAAGGTCCTAAACGGGTTAGTTAAAGTATCTTATTTAGATACTAAGGCTATACTTGCCGACGGGCTTACTAAGCCCCTTATAGGAATCCTTTTTCAAAGGTTCCTAGAGCTTATAGGGCTTATAGAGGCCTAGCCCTCTATAAATTCCCTATAGAGGTTTTACTTATAGGGTCTATTAGAACCTATAAGGTTTTTCCCTTGCCTATACGCTCCTTATTCCTCTTTATAGCTATATTACTAGCTTGAGAAGGGGTGTTAAGAAATAGGGTCTATAAAAGGTTCTTAAGACCTATTTCGATAATTAGTAATATACTTTCCTAAATAGGAATAGTAATTATTAATACTTATTAATCCTTAATAATCTTCCTTAAGGATTAATAAGCTTGAATTAGTAATAATTTATAATCCTATTATTAATCTAGATTTATAATCTAATTAATAAGCGATTATAAATACGGAAAAAGGGGGCTACGGATAGCTATATATAAAGGGAGACTTCCCTCTCTTCCTGTCTTTTATTCTCTAACTAGATTCAATCCTTACTATCCTATAGTACCTTATATCTCGTTATATAAGCCTTCTAGTTTACCCCCTTTATCCTATAGCTCTCTATTAGAGCTATACGATAGCCCCTCGGTACTAGGGATCGCAGCTCAGTTAAAACTTCTACTATATAGGATAGGGCGTTATAGTAAGGCTCTAGTATCTCTACTAGTCCTTACCTTTATCCCTACCCTTATTGCAAACAATTATAAATCTCTTATATAACTTCTTCTTATACTCTTAATAATATAAAAATCTTATTATTAAACTTAATAATTCTTTTATCTTAAAAGATTATTATTAAATCTTAATTTATTATATTATAAATATCCTTAATCTTATATAAGATATTATTATTAATTAATACCTTAAAGATAATATTTAATTACTTTTATTAATAATTACCTTTTTTATTAAGTTTAAAGAGTTATCTAAATTCTTTATTTTCTAATATATTATAATTAGGTTTTTTTATTAAGAATATCTACTTATTTATTTTTTTTTCCTTTTATATAAAGGATTTTATAATTAAATTCTAAAAAGTATTTAGCCTATTTAATTTATTATTTATTAAGTTATTATATTATTATAAAATATATAATATTCTTATAGTCTATAAATACTTTTACTTTATATTTATTATTAAGGAAATAATATCTAAATTCCTTAAAAGTATTAATAATAATAAGGAATTCCTTATTATAGATTAAGTAATTAAGTTTAATACTATAAAGTTTCTTTAAGTAAAAGGCAATAAAGTATAATTATCCTTTTTTATTATATTATTTAATTTATACTCTAAGAGTTCTATTAAAGGTATTAATTTCTAATTTTAATTAGACTTTTAGGTTAAAAGTAATTAATATTAATTCTAAAGTAATTAATTCCTTAATTTTATTAAAAATATTATTAACTTCCTTATTCTATTTAAACTTTTTATTTTTTTTAATAAGTTTATTAAATAATATAATAATTCTTTTAAAATCTTTAATAAACTTTTAGTAATAATTTATAAATCCGTAAAAACTATAAATATCTTTTGCGTTTTATAATATAAGTTAGTCCCTAATTATTTTAATTTTTAAGTATTATATATATATTTCGCTTAATTAGATTATATATTTAAGGAAATTTACTTCTTATATATAGAATTCGTATTTTATTAATTTTATTAATAATTTTATATTTTAAAATACTTAAAGGACCTTATAAATATATTCCTTATATTTTTTAAGATCCCTTAAGAAGATTAAGATATTATTTAAATATATTATTATAAATATATTTAAGTATTTATATAAGATATTATTAATTATACGCTAAAAGGTTATTAATATATTAATAAGCTTAAAAGGTAATATTAAATACTTAAATAATCTAAATTTTATTTAAAATATAGTCTTTTATTTATATCCCTTTTTAATCTAAATAAGGTTATAAGTTCCTTTAAGGTTAAGCGCTATAAATTAATTTATTTTATATAAATAGTCTTTAAGTTCTATAATAAATAATAATAGTATTTAATCTTTAATAATAATATTATTAAGTTATTAATAATTAATAATTAATTAGAGTCTTTTATTTTTCTTAAGAATAAATATAATTAAATATCTTACTTTAAATATTAATATTTAAATATATCCCTTATAAAGATTTTTATTTAAATAGCTTTATAATATTTTAAATTACTTTTTGTTTAAATTATAAATCTTATAGAATATTAATAATATCCCTTCTTATAGGATAATCTTATAATCTTATTAATTATATTTTAATAATCTTATCTTAAGTTTTTCTTTAAATAGTAATTTATATTTTTAGTATTTATATAATATATTCTTTATTTTATTTTTTATTAAGCTTAATATTATTATATTAACGTTTTTATTAAGTTCTTTAAGGTATTTCCTTAAAGTAATAATAATTCTTTAGATTTTAATATTCTTTCCTTTATTCTATTTATACTATATATTAAGTTATAAAGCTATATTAATTACTATTTAAATTAATTTATATTCTTATTATATTACCCTTAATATCTTACTTAGCGATTTTTATTAATTTTACTTATTAATTAAATTATTATAAAACTTTATCTCTTTTTCTATAATTTACTATTTATAAAAGTCTATATTCTTATTTTAATATAATTAGCTAATCCTTTAGTTAATTAATAAGTTACTCTCTTATAACTATAAATATCTTAATATAAGGTTATATTCTTTAATATCTATAATATTAAGGTTAACTTACTTAAAGTACCTTTAGATTATAACTTTAAGGTAATTAATCTCTTAGTTAATAATATTATTATTATAGCTAAAAGGCTCTCCTTTAATATTATAGAGTTTATAAGGTTTATCTTTTTATTTTTATTAGAGTTAATAATAATTAATAACTTTAAGTAAAATATAATTACTTATTATATTATTATCTATAAATATTTATATATAATATTCCGCGATTTAAATATTTAATATTAATTTATTATTATAACTTATTAATATTATATAAGCAACCTCTACGCTTAATATAAAGAAACCCGTATAGCGACTTAATACTTACCTATATACTTAATCTAAGACTAGAATCGGAATTAGCGATAAAAAATACCCTAGAATTACGATATTACTACGCAATAGTAGCGGGGGTAAAGTAAGAATACTAATAGCGATCGATTTAAGGGTAAAAGGAATTAAATAGAGCTAATAGTACCAAAACTATAGCCTTAGCTAATTTAACTTAATTACGAGCGATAGTAAATTAAAACCGCTTTAAGGGCCCTCTAATCCTAAAGAAAATATTACCTATAAATAACTCGCTAGTATTATCCCCTAAAACCTCTTCTATTAAGTATAAATCGTCTTTATAGACTTCGCGAAGATATAAAAGCGTGCCTATACCTTACCTATATTATAGCCGGCTATCCTAAATATAGTAGCCCTTATAAAGATTATTTAAAAAATAATTTAAGAAGTAGTTATATTAGAGATACGAACTTAAGTTAAGAGTAAGGTAGCCCTAATAGGATTATAGCTAGGGGGCTATATATAAGCGTTAGTTATAATAGTAACGCTAAGTAGCTACCCCCCCTAAATATTTACGAAGTTAGTATTAATAAGATATAATTAAGAGCTTATTATAGCCTTAAAGACCTTATTAAAAGCGATCTAAAACTAAAGCGCGAAAAATATTATTTAAGTAATTAATACGATACTTAAAGTTAATATAGCGGTTATAGCCTAAAGGCTCCTTAATAGAGATATCGTAGTTATATTTATAAAGCCTATAAAGGAAGTCGCCTAGCCTTTAGGCTAAGAAGAGATAGCTTTTAGACTAAGAGTAAAGGTTATACTAAGAATATATATAATAATAGCTAAAGGAATACGTATAATAAGGGCCTTAAGCCCTAGAGAAGACCTTATCTATAAAATTAAAACTATTAATAAAGTTAAAGTCCTTAATACGAGAGTATTATAACTAAGAACCGAAAATACTATAAGAACTACTATAATAATAAGGGTAGAAAGTATTAAGGAAGTAAATAAGCTCTATGACTAAGGCTTAATAATTAACGCGGAGATCGTAAATTATAAACCCTATAATAACTCGGTTTAGCCGCGATAATACTTTAACTATTTTTAATATAGCTATATCGCTAAGTAATATAAGGCAAAAGCTAAATATAGCTAATATGCAGTAAGTATATACCTAAAAGGGGAAGAGACCTACTTAATAATAAGAGGTATAGCCCTACTAAAATATATCCTTTACGGTAAAGACTATAAGGTATAGAGCTAATCCTACTTAATAGTAGAAAAGTAATAAGAATAAGTACGTAGCGATTACGCTAATAGACCCTAAAGATTCGCTAAAATAACCTAGCAAAAGGGAACCCCCCTATTAGTAATCCTATTATTAATAACTATACTATAGAGTAATCCTCCCGACCTAAAAGTAAGGAGAAAACGTAATATAAGGAAAGGCCTAAGATGCCCTTTTAAGATATTAAGAATTAATAGGCTAGATAGACTAAATAAAGATATCTAGCGCTTTATATAAAAAAGAAATATTAGTAAATTAATATTAATAGGAATATAAGACTTCTTTATATTATAATAATATAACTAAAGGTCTTATATTAGAATATTAATAAGAAGATAGAGCTAATATAATTAGCGCTATAAAATAATAATAACTATAATATTATCGTAATCTAAGAGCTATACTTAGCCCTAATAGGCTATACCCCTCTATACCTATTAAGAGCCCCCTATAGAATACTTTTCGTAAGTAGAATAGCGTTCTATATCTATAAAAAATACGAAATAGGAACGTAAATACTAATAGTCTATAAAGATTAGTATAGGATTACCTTTTAGAATAAAATACGAATTATCTTAGTCTATTCCCCCTTAAATATATTAGCTAAAATAGGCCCGCTCTAAAGGCTTTAAGAACTTATAACGGAGATACTATTAGCGCTTATAAGAGACTTTAACTTTTATTACCCTCTATAAGATAAATACGAGAAGGAATTATAAGATAGCGATTAGCTCTTAGTAGAGATATAGCAACTCTACCTTAAACTCCTTACTCTTAAGGGCGAGTATATACGATTTATATATAGCAATAGGGATAATACCCTCGACCTTATATAGTCCTACCTAAGCCTAAGGGGGCGCTATAAAGGGTATAACCTAGACTTTAATAGCTCTAATTATATCCCGTAAATACTCTTAATCGGCACTAAGTTAATTATAACCCCTAGCCTTAATACCTTCTAATAGAAATAAGTAAATATAGACCTTATAGAAGTAAAGGCTATAGTCTACTTTACGGGCTAATAATTAGCCCTATAAATAGACTAAGAAATCGATAATACTCTAGATTATATCTACTTATCGCTAGACTAAATCGTAATACTTACGGTTTTAAAGTGCCCTTAAAATTATAATACTTATAGGGATAACTAGGACTATAGTATTATATAAGTAGCTAAGGAGCTTAAAAGAGCACGCTATTAATATAGAGCGTACCTAATAGAGTAATAATAAAGAACTTATTAAGAAGTAATATTAAGCTAAAAGTAAAAGGTAAAAGAAGTAATAAGGAAAAATTAAAGGGAATATATAGAAGAAGTTAGTAAGGATTTATTTAAGCTATAGGCCTTAGAGAGATAAGCTTAGCTTAGGAGCTACGAGCCTCTAGAATTAATATACTTATTAATATTATCCTAAGAGGTAAAAGGGTTAAGTATAGCTAAATCCTTCTAAGATAAAGCCTAGCTCCTTATAGAGAGGTTCTTCTTAAAATAGTAACCCCTTAAAGGCCTAATTATAGAAATAAGAGATAGTAAGAGGACTATATTAATCTTAATAGAGATTATATATAAGGATATATAATATATACTCGCGAAAATTATATTATAGAAATTATTAGGCCCGGATAGTATCTTAATTAGGTTTCTTAAAGCCTATAGCCCCCTACTTATAACCTCTCTAATTAACGTCTTTTAATAATACCTTTAATTAGGCTATTTCCCGATATACTATTATTAAGCTAATATAGCTATCCTTTAAAAACTAAAAAAGAAGCCTAATTAATATAAAACCCTAATAGGATAGCGCCCTATCTCTCTATTAAATACAATAGGTAAGATCCTTAAAATAATAATAGCGTAAAAGCTTATTACCGCTACGGAAGAGTATTAATTCCTCCTAGAAGGCTAAATAGGTAATAAAAGGAAGCGCTTAATAGAGAGCGCAATCCTCTTAATTAAAGAAGTAATATAAGTAGCCTAAGCTTAAGGTAATATTATCTCGTTCCTCTAGCTCGATATAAAAGGGGCCTTTAATATAGTTAACTATTAAAGACTCCTTAAGACGCTATAAGAATAAGGCCTCTTATAATAGCTACTTAACTTTACTTAAAGCTTCCTCTTAATAAGAACGGCTAGACTTCTCTTTAATAGAGAGAAATCGGAACTATTTAACCTCTAAATAGGTATCCCCTAGGGGTTATTATTCTTACCGATCCTTTTCTTATTCTATATAGCTACGCTATATAAATAGCTCGAGTATTCCTTAGGAATAATAACGATTAGATTTATAGATAATACGAATATTATAAGTATAAGTAAGTTACTAGAGTAAATAGTTAAGTAACTAAAATAAGCCTAAAATGTTTATTTTTAGTAAGCTCTTAAGTATAGCATATAATTCGAGCTAGGAAAGAGCGAGCTTATTTACTTTATAAAATAATAGAGCGCGATAATATATTACCTTCGCCTCGGGCTAATAATAATTACGCTTATATAATTAGCTAGACTCTTAGGAATTTAAGTCTATAGGAAACTTAAATAGCGCGCCTACCTAAAGGAACTCTAAGTAAAGCTTATAAAGTAGACTAAGGCCTTAATAGGAATTATAATATTAACGTAGGGCTATTTACTCTAGAGGGCTAGAGAAGTCTATACTAAAGTTATTTACTCCTCGATAGTATATAGGGCTATTACTTACTATATAATAACCCTAAGTAAGGGAAAGCTAAGAGGTATAGCCCGTTAACTTATAATTAGTTAAGTATAGTATCTTAGAGTTATTACTAAAGCCTATAAGGTAATATTAATATACTACCTTAAAGCTAAGGTAAACGTTTTACTACTTAACCTCTATTTTAATTAGAGGGTTAGTAAATCCCTCTAGCGCTTAAAAGAGAATAAGATCGTATTAATAATCCGCTAGGCTATAGGCTAAGTAGTAGTAATTATTAAAAATAGATAAGGTTAGTAATAAAAGTATAGGAAACCGCTAGAAGAGATAATAATAGAGGTATAAAGTTAGTTAAGTCCGAAATAGCTATAACTCTAGACTTTATTAAAAACGCATTATCTTAAAGAGGAATAAGTATATAAGTAAGATAAATAGGAAAAGAAAACTTATTAATATAAAAGATACCTCTATATAATAGACGACTTATTAACCCTTAGTATAAAAATAACCTTAAGGTGCTATAAAAACTTACCAAAATATATAAGCTTAATAATTATCTAACTATATATTAATAAGATAGGGCTTAATACCTTTTTCTTCTAGTAATATATACCTATAATAACCTTACTATTCTATAATTATAGTAAGGCTAAGGATACTATCTACTATACGATCCTTTCCTACCCTAAGACTAAAGCCTAGCGCGCCTTATAGCCGCTCTAATTATAAGATAGTAATAAGGTTAAGTTAGCCTTAATAAAGAGAGAAATAGTAAAGCCGCTTATTAAATAGTTCCTTATATTAGACTAGTTATTATAATTTAACCTTACTAAGGCCCTTTACTTAACTAAACCTAAGGACCTTTACTTAACTAAACTTAAGGAGAACTAAGGGCTAAGGAGGTAAGGATTATAAGTATAATAGGGATATATAAATATAAGGATATATAAAGAGGTAATACTAAACGAATTAAATTCTTAAGACTAACTTACTTACTTAAGTTAGCTTTAAGTTAGGTAAAAATTATAATATATAAGTAAAGACCCTATAAAGTAACTACTATAAACTTAACCTAATAACTTATAAACCTACTTATTTCTTTCCCTTTTTTTTAGTAGTCTTTTTCTTTAGGCTTAATAAAGAAGTACCCTATTTAAGTAACGAGAGCGCTTAAGTAAGAGAGTAGTTAACCCGCCCCTTCTTAAGCGAGGGAGTAATAACTAAAATAATAGCACGCTTGCCCTTTCCCTTATTATAATTAGGAGTAAGCGTTATAGGGACTATAAGGGGAATTATAATAGAGGATATAGATAATAGGGCTAATATATTAACGATAGGCGCTATAGTCGAACCTAAAGTAATAGGAATACTAACTCGAATAGTAATAAGTAGGGCGGCGGTAAGGGTAGGATTAAAGCTAACGAGAGCGGTAGCGAGGGTATCCTAAGGGGAAGATATAATTAGAGTAGTAATAGAGCTAGGGTTATTACGTAAGGGGGACGAGATAGTAGTAATACTAAGGGCTAATATAAGAGCCTTAAGAGTAGGGGTAGATTTAGGCTTTATAATACGGGAAGTAATAGGTATAGAAATAGGCGAAGGTATAGGGATAAGAGTAAAAGAGGCTAACTTAAAGGTAGAGGCGTTACTTACCTTAACGCTCTCCTTACCCTCGTCCTTATTACTATTAATAGCTCCTTTATCGCTACTATTACTATCGATAGGGATAGGGATAGGATAGCTATATATAGTAATAGAGGAGAGAGCGGCTTAAGCCCGAGCCGCGGCTATACTAAGGGTAGTATAGAGAGGAGGAATAGGGCGAGTCGTAGATATAGAAGTAAATATAGCATAAAAATAATTAACTAAAAGGCAGAGGTTTAATACGATTTTAGAGTATATCTAGTCGAGGGTCTAGACTTAACCCGAGAGAGGAATAAGGCTAGTAAGGGCCCGATAAATAGTAGTAACCTTATCGTTAAGGTATTAGAGTAATTATATTTAAGTAGAGATATCTTCTTCTACTTAACCTAAGGTTAGGGTAGGGGTAGCGATACTAAGGGCGCGTTTAGTAACTTAAGTAATAATGCCCTAGCCTATAAGGGCTAACTATATAACTTTAAGAAATTAAGATAAGGGTTAATAATACTAACGAAACGAACTAAGAATAATAAACCTCTAGATTTAAGGAGTTAACCCCCCCTTTAATATCCTTCTTTTAATAATACTTAATAAAAGTATAATATACCTCTATACTTATAGCTAGTATAAGTCGATATATTTAATTAGCCTTAGTATAATTAAAGTAAGATTTAATAGAGATAGCTAGTATAGAGTTAGCCTAGAGCTAGTAGAAGATAAGGAATAAAGCTAAGAAGCTAAAAGGGTAACTTATAGAGCTAATTTTAATAACGCGATTATCCCGCGCTCTTAAATATATAATAGATATAGGTAAAGTAAGCAATAATATACTTAGAGCTTACTTTAGGCGCGAGGTTAGTTATAATAGACTTAGCGTTAATTATAATCGAGATTAAGGCGGGGATAAAGGGTATAAAGCGTTATTAAGGTTATAGCATTAAGGCAAGAGCGTATAGCGGAAGGAAGAGGGCGAAAATCGGCAATAGTAAGCTATAAAGGCGTTAGTACTAAGAACCGCTAGGATAATAAGGGATATAGTAAGCCTAAGTAGCGATAAAGTAATAAGGTAGGCCTACTATAGACCCGAGGGATGAAAAATAAAGGCGCGAGGGCGAGCGAGACTTATTAAGCGAGGCGATCGATAATAAAGAAAGAGAAAGAAAAGAGGAAGAAAGGAAAGAGCGGGGGCGGTAGCTATAGGCACGGGGCTATAGGGGGCGAGGCGGTAAGGGCGTAGGGCGCACGTGACGCGCTAGAGTTATATAACCCTAGCGGCAAGAGGTAATAGGGGGGTAAATACTAGCGTAGGAAGGCGTTAGTATTATACGCGAAGCGGAATAGCTATAAACCCGTAGTAAGAATAAAGGTAAGGGATGCGAGGGGTTTTTTATTAAGCGCTTTAGTTTTTCTTACTTAAATTATAATTATAGGCCTAAAAGCTTTATTAAGCTATTAGTATATAAATAATAAATAAATATTAATATTATATAAAGGGTCCTTAGATTATTTTATTATATATTAATTTATAGCCCTTTTATAAATAATATACCTTATTTTTTAAATCTTAATTTAGTTTTTCTTTATTAATTTAATCCTTTTTTTATTAATATTATTATTCTTATTTAATTATTCTTTTTATTTATTAAAAATTAAATTCTTAATTATATATTTCTTTAAGTTTCTTAAAAATCTCCCTTTAATCCTTTTTATATACTTAATAATTAGAGTTTATATAATTAATAATATATCTTTATTAATAATATAGCTATATTAATACTTTATTATAATATTAATTAAAGAACTTTTCGTTTTCTTAATATACTTTAATTACTTTAATAAGTATAATTTCTCCTTATTATTCTTATTCTTTAATAATATACTTTTATATTATAAATACTTTAGGTATTCCTTATATTTCTTTATATTAAACTTATACTTTTTTAATATATACTTAAGGTATATTAATAAGGGGTAATTCTTATAATCTTTTTTATTATAGACTAATATATAAATAAGTCCTTAAGGAATATTAAGCTTATAATATCCTTTTATTATATATTAATATTATTCTTATACTTTACTAAATATATATATATAATAAGTAAGGGATATATAAGTCTTATTAATAGACTTATTATTATAATATTTAAAGGGTATATTATTATTTAATTCTATAATAACTACTTATTATAAAGTATATTATATTATTACTTTTTACTTATAGAGGTTATTAATTATATATAATTATATAATAAGGTATCCCTTTATTATATTAAGAATATATTATATTATACTTTAATTCGAAATATATTATATAAGTTATATAAATATATAAGGCCTATAAGATTTATATATATATTTTATATTTTAATATAACTCTAAGATTATCTTTATACTCCCTTATTAAATATAAGCTTTTAATAATTATATTTAATATATTTATAGTAATAATAATAATAATATAATTATTACTATTTAATATAAGGTTATATTAAATAAGTATAGACTACTAAACTTTAATAAGTAATTTAAGCTCTATTTATATTTTAATATTTACTATATTATTACTAAATTATTCCTTATTTTTAAGTATTATTTTAAGGGTTATATTTTCTTAACGAAATATTAATACTTTTACTTATTTACTATTAGTTATTTTAAATATTAATTTATTATCTTTAGAGCTTATATTATCGATACTCTTTTTATTTTCTTTAGAATATTATTTAGCTCTATTAAACTATTTTACTTTTTTAGCTTTATATTTTTAAAAAATCCTTCTTTATTTTATTAAGCCTTTAAGAATATTATTCTTATATTATTAAATCCTTTCTTTATTATTAAATTTAAATACTTTATTAATAAAGCCCTTTTTACTTTTATTACTTATTTTAAGTACTTCTTTTACCTTATTTATTTATTATTAATCTTAAATATATATATTTCGTACTTATATAAGTATTACTATAGCCTTAAGTATTTCCTATTTCTTATATTATTATCTTATTATTATAATAATTTTAATTCCTTTTAGTTACTTAAAGAATTATTTATTACCTTATTTATCTAAAAGGTATATATTATAATTATTATTATAATATATAATTTAATTAAGTTTAATATAATTATTAATTATATTATTATATATTAAATTAAGTTACTTTTAATTAGTTATATTAAAGTTCTTTTAATTTACTTTCTTATTAATATTCTTAAAGTTACTAAGGACTTTAGTTATTAGCTTTTATTCCCTTTTTTTAAGCTTTTTATACTCTTAAGTAAAGTATCTAAATTTTTTATAATTATAATACTTCTTTTAGCTCTTATTATATTTTTAAGTTATATCTAAATCTATTCGTTTAGGATTAATTATATATACTTAAGTAATAAGTTTATCTTATTACCTTCTTTAATTAGCTTAATATTATCCTTATATAAGGTTTTAAGTTCTTTTTTACTTCTTCTATAAATATCGTTAATACTATCTATTATTAATTCGTATAGCTATAGTAATATAGTCTATTAAGTTATTAAGTTAATCTTCCTTATAGAATTTATCCTTAACTTCTTCTTTTAGTCCTTTAAAGAAAATAGATATTAGGGCTTTATTATCTTAATTAAAGTATAAAGCGAGTTATTAAAATTTAATAATATAATTAGATATTAATTTTCTTTACTTTAATCCTTTTAAGCTATATTTAGTAACTCGTTTTTTATTTATAGTATTAAAGGCTTTCTTAATTACTTTTTTAAATTTATTAAAATTAAAGAAAATCTTCTTAATTTCCTTTTCTTATTCTTTTTTATTATTATTAAAGTAGTCTTATATAATAGATTTATATTATATAAGGGCTATACTTATTATATAGCTCCTTATATAAAGGGCTCTTATAATAGGGTCCCTTATTTAATTTAAAAAAAAGTAATAATATGTTTTAAGCTATATAAAAAAGTTCTAGAGTCCTATAGGGCTTTTATTATAAAGTCTAGGGTTCTTTAGTTTAATTATTTTACCTAAATCCTTACCCTTTTATCTTTATATTATAGTAACTTATTATTAAAGAAAAAGGAATTCGGCTATTATTTCCTATAGATTAATAATAAGTCCCCTTAAGGTTAATCTTATAGTAGATATATTAAGCACTATAATTAATAATATTAAGTATTACTTAAGGTAATATAATATATACCTAAATAAGAATTCTTAATATATAATAATTTATAATTTTTAAGGGATAAACTATAGGGTTTATATTAATAAATAATATAAAGTATTAATCTAAGTAATATATTTAAGAAGTGTTACGACTTAAGGCAAGAAGGTCGTAGGAACGGGCCGGCAATAGGATATAGTAGTATATAACCCGAAATATTAATCGGAACGAAGGACTAATAAAGAAGTAATTACCTAGAGATTAATAATTATTAGCGTAATTATATAAATAATTACTAATAGGATTACTAATCGGTTAAGTAATCGCGAAAGTAGATTACTAAGAGGATAAGCGATCGTAATAGTATATAATAGCCCCCTAATTCCCTAATATAAATACTTAACTAATTCTTAATAATAGAATTATTATTCTACTTAATTATAATCTACGATCTATTACTAACATAATATCCTTCTCGATATATATATATTGCTTAGACCGACACCTTATATTATCTACTAATATAAGCCCTACGGTTTATCCCTTAGGAATTACAAACCGTTATACGTTAAGAACTCTTATTTAAGTATACGCTATATTACCCTAAGTAATACTTAATACTATTATTATAGCGCCCTAAATATCTACTATAGGATTAACCTTAAGAGGACTTATTATTAATATATAGGAAATAATAGCCGAACTTCTCTCTCTCCGATAATAAGTTGCTATAATATAGGGATAAAAGAATAAAGATTTAGGTAAGATAATTAAGCCTAAGAGCCCTAGACCCTATAACGGAAGTCTTATAGGACTCTAGAACTTCCTTATATAACTTAAGATATATTACTATCTTTTTCCGAACTAAATAAACGATCTAGCCGCGAAGGCCCTTTATATAAGGAGCTATATAATAAGTATAGCACTCGCTTAATACGAACCTATTATATAGGACTACCTTAATAACGACGAAGAAGATTAGGAAAAAGAAATTAAGAGAATCTTCTTTAATTTCGATAAATTCGAAAAAGCGATTAAAAAAACCTTTAGTATTATAGACGAAAAACGAGCTATAGAATACGGCTTAGAAGGATTAAAATAGAAGGGATTAGTATTAGAATATACCGCCTAATTCTAATAACTCGCTTTATACCTCGACTAGGACGATAAAGCCTTAATATCCCTCTTCTTTAAGGGATTAAAAGAAGAAGTTAAGGACGAACTTTATAAGAAAGATTAACCTAACGACCTAGCGGACTATATCGCCACGGCTATACGAATCGACGATAAATAGTATTAGTAACGCTTATAGAAAAAATAAGGAGGAACTTAGAACCCTATACGAGGGCGATACTAAGCTAACTAAAAAAGATAATAGGACGAACCTATCGCCTAGGCCTATATAATTAATCCTAGACGGATGGACTTAAATATAGCCTAGAAAAACGATAAAAGTAAAAAGAAGTACTTTAACTATAGAAAGTTTAGATACTTTGCTTAAGAATATAAGAAGCCTAAGAAAAGGGAATAAAAGTTAGTAACTAAAGTCCTTAGGGATTTCGAGAATATTAATAAAAAGGCGAATTATAAAAACTTTAACGTAATTAATAAAAAGGTAACTAATTATAATAATATAAGCTAGACGGCATACTATAATAATAGCTATAATACGCACCTTATAGATAAATAAGGTAGCGGGTAGTTCCTTAAGGAACTAAAAGGAGCTAAAACTATCGCTATAATAAGATAGCGGCGCAAAAGACAGGAAACGCCCGAAGCCGTAACAACGCTTATAAAAATATAAAACGCGTCCGGATAGAATAAATAACGAGTAGATAAAACAGTCGGGAGACTATAAGAGATACCTAAATCCGATAATAGAAGTAACGAAGGATCTATTAGCGAAATATCCGAACTCGATAATAAAGAAAGGATCTAACGATATAAGGGCAATATCCTTAAGGGATTAATATAATAGGGAAAGACCCTCTAAGAATATAAAGCCAAAAGGGCAGAATAGTTCGATAAAGCTAAATAATACTCTAAGGAGGACGAAAGGAATATTGACGATATAAGCTCCGAAGACGATAAATCGATATCTAGAGCGACCGATAGTAAATAAGTAGAAATACTAATACTTCGTTAAGAAAACGTAACCTTTAGAGTATCGCTTAAGGGTAAAGAACGATTTAATGATAGCGATATAATCGATATTAAAACGCAAACGGAACCTAAACTACTTATTAAAATTTAGTAGTCTACACTCATCCGATACGAGCTAGTACCGAATGGTAGTAACTACGCTATCGCTATTACCGCTATAAACGCTTTAAGCGCTATTATAGGGGACTTATACCCAGCTAGGGAATATAAGGATAACCCTAGGATTATATTAGGGCATAAGATATATACGTAGATCTTATAGGCCTCGTGCGTCTATATAGACTATATAATATATTTCCGAACTAAGGTATAATACGATATATTTCTAATATAGTAAAAGGGATATCCTATTATATAACTATATATAATTAACGACCTCTACGAATAGAAAGTAATAACGCGATACGCCTTATAATAAGTAGTTATTATAGAACCTAATTAAAATATACCCTTTAGATATTAAAACGATCGGTCGATTAACGAAACCTATATATCTCTTACTTACTACGCGTATACGTTTAATAAGGTATAGGAATAGTATAAATATATAATAAAGGGATACTATAAACCCAGGATTCCCTAAGGACTTATCTACGCGCTAGTATATAATAAAGAGAATTATAGAGATTGCCCCTTATTAGTATACCTTAAGTACGCGCTAGAAAAGGCACGAGCTTAATATAAGGAAGTATAAGGAATACTTAGAGCGTTTATAATATAGAAATATATTATTAAAGAATAAAAATAACGAGGAGAAATCACGCCTATTAAAGTAGCTAAAGTATATTAAAAAAACGAAAAGTTCTTTAATTAGTAATATAATAAAGCGTTAATACGACTATATTATTAATAGAGATATATTATTAATTATACGAACTCTAACTATTAAATATATAAAAAGGATTAAAAGGAGATTCTAAAAAAACTTAAGGAGATATATAACTAAGGATTCGATTTCTAATAAATTAAGGGAATAATTAAATAAAAATAATAATATTAATAAAAGAAAGACTAAATTAATAAGAAAAAACTAGACTAAGATTTAAAAAATAAGGTATATTATCTATAAAAGGGCTATAGATTAATATATAATAAAATAATCTAAGGACCCTTTATATAATATCGGTAAGTTATAGTAATAAACTAATATTAAATATCTAAATTACGGGATATTATATATAAGTACTTATAGATAGTAGCGTAATAAGTAATTATATTTTACCTAAAGTTATTAATCGTTATTAATTCTTATAAAAATAAAAGGATAAACCCTATAAACTCTATAATATTAAAGGAGAGCCTTTTAGCTATAATAGTAATATTATTAATAAAGAGATTAATTACCTTAAAGTTATAATTTAGGGGCACTTTAAGTAAGTTAACCTTAATATTATAGATATTAAAGAATATAATCTTATATTAGGATATCTATAGTTATAAGAGAGTAACTTACTAATTAATTAGAGGACTGGCTAACTATATTAGAATAAGAGCGTAAGCCTCTACGAATAGTAAATTATAGAAAAAAAGACGAAATTTCGTAATAACTTAGCTAATAGGTAAAATTAGTAGAAATCGCTAGGCGAGACGTTAAGGGTAACGTAACGAAATTATAGAATAACTTAAATAGTAATTAATATAGCTCTATAACCTAATATATAATATAGATAGAATAAAGGAAGGAATATAAAAATCTAAAGAGTTATTACTACTCTAAAGAAGAACCTTAAAGAACTTAACGAAAGTATTAATATAATAATACTAAGCTTAGTAGAAGATAGAATAAAGAATATTTTATATAAATACTAAAAATACGAGTTACTATTTAAAGAAAAACTTAAAACGGGACTATTAGAATATAATTAATAGGATTATAAGATTATCCTATAGGAAGGAATACTATTAATATTTTATAAGATTTATAACCTAAACGAAAAGTAACTTAAGACGCTATAAAGCTACTTAAACGAGAATCTCTATAAGGGATATATTTAAACGTTAATATCTAAAGTAGGATACCTAATTATATTTATTTTTAAGAAGAATGGAAAACTCTAACTAATTATCGACTATTAGTAGCTTAACGATATTATAATTAAGGATCGGACGCTATTATTACTTATTACGGAACTTAAGGACTATTTATACGGAATGAACTAATTTATGGCACTCGACCTTAAAGGAGCCTATAACCTTATTTAGATTAAAAAGGGATATAAATAGAAGACCGCGTTTTAAATAAAATTCGGACTATTTAAGTATTTAGTATTACTTTTTAGGCTTACTAATATATTAGTAACCTTTTAGTATATAATTAATAATGTCTTATACGAATACTTAGATATATTTATAGTAATATACCTAAATAATATCCTAATCTTCTTAAGGGATCTTAAAGAGTATAAAGAATATATCTATAAGGTCCTTTAAGTACTCTAGAGTATAAAGTTATTAATTAAACTAATAAAATATAAATTTTATATATAAGAAGTAGACTTTCTTAAATATATAATCTAACTAAGGGAAATATATATATAACGCTCGAAGATTAAGGTAATTAAGGACTAGCTTATATTATAGAACGCAAAAGATGTTTATAATTTTTATAAATTTACGAATTATTATTAAAAGTTTATTAAAGACTTTAGAAAAATCGCTATATTACTTAACGAACTTATTAAAAAGGATAAGAAGTTCGAATAGAATAAGGAAGCCGATAACGCTTTTAATAAAATTAAGGAGTTAATTACCTTAAAATTAATATTAATTACCTTTAACCTAAAAGTCTAATTAGAATTAAAGACTAATGCCTTTAACGGAGCTCTTAGAGTATAGATCGGATAATGCGATAAGGAAGGACGATTATACCCTATTGCCTTCTACTTAAAGAAACTTTATAGCGCTAAACTTAATTACCTAATCTATAATAAAGAATTCCTCGCTATTATTAACGCGTTTAAAGAATTTAGATATTACCTCCTTAATAATAAGTATAAAGTTAAAGTATTTATAGATTATAAAAATATTATATACTTTATAATAATATAATAACTTAATAGATAATAAATTAAATAGGTAGAATACCTTTTAGAGTTTAACTATAAAATCTTCTATATAAAAGGAAAAGAAAATAGATAAGTAGATACTCTTAGTAAGAGGCCTAATTATAATATATCGGAAAATAAGGAGTTTAAATAACTCCTCGAGCTTAATAAAAAAGGTAATTATTAATAGAAATAGCTAAATGCTATCTTTAAGGTATAAGCCGATAATAATACCTTACGTAAAATTAAGAATACTTATAATATAATAAATTAAGATTCGGTAATAGTCCTTTAGGATAAGGGAATCGCTAAGTTTAATAATAGAATCTTTATATTATTAAGAGTATAAGAAGAAGTTATACGAGAAATCTATAACTATACTATAAGTAAATATTAAGGGATTTAGCGAACTATAAAATAAGTTAAAAGGACTTTTAACTTTTTATATATTAAATAGATAGTTTAAAAAGTTATTAGTAAATATATATAATATATATATAGTAAGGCATTAAGATATAAACCCTATAGTAAACTCAAACTATTATTAATACTAACGAAACTATAGGACTTAATTATATTTAACTATATTATAAAGTTATTACCCTTAAAAAAATTAATAATAAAGACTATTTATAATAATATCTTTATAATAATAGACTAACTTATAAAGTATAGGTACTTTATTTTATATAAAGAAGCGAGTAATATAGAAGACCTTATATATATATTCCTATAGATAATTATTAGCTCTTATAGACTATTAAATAAGATTATCTTTAATAAAAAAATAATATTTACTATAAAGTTTTAATAAGTATTAATAATATAACTTAATATAAAGTATAAGCTTAGTATTACTTATTATCCTTAGATAAATAAGTAAATAGAACGACTTAATTAAACCCTTAAATAGTACTTATAGTATTATATTAACTATAAATAAAATAATTAGGTTAAATAATTACTAATAGTATAACTAGCCTATAATAGCTTAATTTTGGAATTAATAAAGATTTTATTAGCCTATATAAACTTTAGATATAACCCTAAAGTATATTATACTATACGAATAGGACTATAAGCGGAATAAATAGTCTTATATATAAATAAGCTAAAAAAATTATATAAAGAAATAAGAAAAGAACTCGAGTATATTAAATAGCGAATATCGACTTACTATAATAAAAAAAGATTAAAGGGACTAATCTTTAGGAAAAGGGATATAGTCTACTTACTCTAACGAAATATTAAAATAATACGATTAAGCAATAAATTAAATTTTAAGAAACTTAAACTATTTTAGGTTAAAGAAGCTATTTTAATAATTAACTATAAACTCTTATTACTAAAGATAATATAAATATACCCGGTATTTTATATCTTACTACTCGAACTAATATTATATAACGCGAAAACGCAAAATAATATTAAAGTCAAGAATAATATAGAGTATAAAGTTAAATAAATCTTAAATATAAGAAATAATAATAAAGAGTATTTAATTAAATAGAAAAGCTATAGATATAAAGAAAATATATAGGAACCTATTAAATATTTAACGAACTACTAGCCGCTATTACGATAGTTCTATTAGTATCGCTAAGGATCGAAGGATTTAGGGCATCCCTTATTACCGCATTTTAATTAATAATATCGAAACCACTAAACGCTTAAATATTAATTACCGCCTCTAACTCTTAACGCTTTACCTCGTCTAACTTATCTAGCGTCTATAACCCTAATCGCGCTATCTCGTTCCCCTTTAATAGTAGTTAACGCTTCTATTAGCGGAGCCGCTCGAGACGGTTAAGCGCTTTATCTATATCGGCCTAGGCGCGGCGTAGGGCTTCCCGATAAGAGGATAGTAAGTCCTCGGCCGACTCCTCTTTACGGTCTAGACGCTTAGATTTTAAGAGGATCTAAAAGACTAGGACGAGTTAATTAAAAGCCCGCAAGATAGAATAGAGTAAACCTATAAGAGTTTACGGCAACGCCCGACGCGTTACAAGAACGCCCCTAGCGGACGCATTCCCCATACCGTGACGACCGCTCGACTATATAATAACGGAAACTACGAGTAAAACAAAAAGAACAAGGTATAACTTTAAAGCCGCAAGAAATAATATACTCGGCTAGAAGACCGCGACGACGAGATAGATCTAAGCCCCTAGAAGAACCTTTAGGACGGGAAGTTTTCGTTTTCTTAATATAACCTAATATCGCGTTAGTATAGGTATCCTTAGGAGATATAAGAATACAAGCAGCCATACCTATAAATATAGGCAAGAATAAGTATTTATACGACGGACTAGGGTCTCGAGGGCAAGACCTCCGGAGAGGGGACATCCTATTACGACCTAAAGCAAGAAGGTCGCAAGAACGGGCCGGCGGTAGGATACGGCGGCACGTAACCCGGAATATTAATCGGAACGAAGGACTAATAAAGAAGTAATCACCCGGAGATTAGTAATCGTTAGCGTAATTATATAAATAATTACTAACGGGATTACTAATCGGTTAAGTAATCGCGAAAGTAGATTACTAAGAGGACGAGCGATCGTAGTAATATATAATAGCCCCCTAATTCCCTAATATAGATACCTAGCCAGTTCTTAACAATAGAATCATCATTCCACTTAGTTATAATCTACGATCTATTACTAACGTAATATCCTTCTCGATATATATATATTACTTAGACCGACGCTTCGTATTATCTGCTAATATAAGCCCTACGGTTTATCCCTTAGGAATTACGAACCGTTATAAGAAGAGATATTATATTAATAATAAATTATAGATTATAATTAAATAAAATAATAATTTTAATATAATATTAAGAACTAATTAAGTATTTATATTATAATAAGGAATTTAGGGGTTATTATATACTTTTATTAATTATTATATTATTTTAATAATTACTTCTAATTATAACTTAATTATTAATAATTCCTTATAATTACTACTAATTTAAGTATATATTATAATAATCTATTTCTTATTAATTTATTACTTTAATTAATATTTTATAATATATATCGTTATACCCTATAGCTAGCCTATCCTTATAGCTTTTTTACTTTAAGTTATAATATATAAAGTATAAACTTAATACTACTTATTACCCTTAAATAGATAAATAAATAATTTAATTTAATTAAACCCTTAAATAATATTTATATTATTATATTAACTATAAATAAAATAATTAAATTAAATAATTATTAATAATATAATTAGCTTATAATAACTTAATTTTAAAATTAATAAAGATTTTATTAATTTATATAAACTTTAAGTATAACCCTAAAGTATATTATACTATATAAATAAGACTATAAGTAAAATAAGTAATCTTATATATAAATAAGCTTAAAAAATTATATAAAGAAATAAAAAAGGAATTTAAGTATATTAAATAATAAATATTAACTTATTATAATAAGAAAAGATTAAAAGGATTAATCTTTAGGAAAAAGAATATAATTTACTTATTTTAATAAAATATTAAGATAATATAATTAAGTAATAAATTAAACTTTAAGAAACTTAGACTATTTAAAGTTAAGGATATTATTTTAATAATTAATTATAAACTTTTATTATTAAAAATAATATAAATATACTTAATATTCTATATTTTATTATTTAAATTAGTATTATATAATATAAAAGTATAAGATAATATTAAAATTAAAGATAATATAGAATATAAAGTTAAATAAATACTAAATATATAAGATAGAAATAGGGAATATTAATACTTAATTAAATAGAAGGACTATAAATATAAAGAGAATATATAAGAGCCTATTAGGTATTTAACGAATTACTAACTATTATTATATTAATTTTATTAATAATACTTAAGCCTAATATAATAAAACTACTAAAAAAATCTATTATATTTTAATTAATTATATTAAAGCTACTAATAACTTATATATTAATTATAGCCTCTAATTCTTAATACTTAACTTTTTCTAACTTATTTAAGGATTTTAACTTATAATAAATTATATTTAGACCTTTAGTTAAGATTATTCTTTTTTATTTCTATAAATAGGCTAAGCGGGCGAGCTATTTATTAATAGATTAATAGAGGGCTAGCGATTAGCGCTAGAGCTCCTCGAGCTCTTTCTCTATTAGTTCCTCTTCTCGTTTAAGGTAGTATTTCTCTATAATTAGACGGTTCGCTAAGAGATAAGGAGGTTAGTATAGAGCGCGTTTAGTATAAAATAGAATAATAAACCTAACGATAGGGAAATCCCGGAATTATTATATAAATATCCCTAACGTATATATTTACTATATCGCGAAATTCCCTTTACTATCTTATAGGGAAAATTCTATTTCTTATAAAAAGAATAAGGCATTATAAGAGTACTATCCGATTTAATTAAGGCAAAAAGGGCATAACGATTTTTAGAGGATTCTATAGCGCTAGAATCTTTTAGTTTCTATTTAAGAACGCGACTTAATATACTATTAGTAAAATAAGAATAAGATAAGGGTTATTATACTTATAAATACGGGCGAGAATAAGTATTTATACGATAAACTAAGGTCTCGAGGATAAGATTATTAGAGAGGGGGTATCTTATTATAACTTAAGGTAAGAAGGCCGCGAGGATAGACTAGCTATAGGGTATAATGATATATACCGTAGAATATTAATCGGAGCGATAGACTAATAGGAAATAGATTATTATAGTATATACCCGGATTAGCGGTAATTATAAGGAATTATTAATAATCGAGTTATAATTAGAAGTAATTATTAAAGTAATACGGTAATTAATAAAAGTATATAATAACCCCTAAATTCCCTATTATAGTATAGATACTTAGCTAATTCTTAATATTATATTAGAATTATTATTTTACTTAATTATAATCTACGATTTATTATTAATATAATATCTCTTTTTAAATATATTGCTTAGACTAATACCTTATATTATCTATTAATATAAACCCTATAGTTTATCTCTTAGGAATTATAAATTATTATAATTCTCTAATTAGATTTAATTTTTATTATCTTATAGTATTTTATATCTCGTTATATAAGCCTTTTAATTTACTTCTTTTATTTTATAGCTCTTTATTAGAGTTATATAATATACCTTAATATTAAGGATTATAGCTTAGTCTAAACTTTTATTATATAGGATAGGGTATTATAATAAGGCTTTAGTATCTTTATTAGTCCTTACTTTTATTCTTACCCTTATTGTAAATATTTATATTATTAATTAAGTTAATTTTTAATTAAAGTATAAATAAGGCTCTTATTAATTATAAAGTCTTATATTTAAGTAAATTTTATTAAATTAAAATAGTAAATTTAATTATATTTATTTTTTAAAAGTAAATAAGTCTCTTATTAATTAAAATAAGGCTTTATTTTAAATTTTTCTTTAAATAAAGTATAAAAAAAGTAAATTTAACCTTATTATTAATTATATAAGATATTAAGTTAATATTATATAAAAAAATACTTTAAGTTATAATTATATTATAATTATATTCTTTTTTTAACCTTATAAGTAAGTTAAATCCTTTTTTTTAACTTAATAAATAAATTAAATCTTATAAGCTTAATAAGCTTTATAAATAAGCTTAAAAAGTATTAAAGTCTTTTAAATTAATAAATTTAAAAAGTTTTATAAAGCTATTAACCCCTTTTAAAAAGTTATAAGTTTTTATAAAAAAGGTAGCCTTTTTCTTTTTAAGTTAGTCTCTCTTTAAAATAGCCCTATTAAGGCTCTTTAAGCTCTTTTTAAGCTTTTAAGCCTTAAGGTCTTTTAGTTCTTTAGGACTTATTTTAATAGAGTCAAACGCGCGGTCCGAACGGACGTGTGGTTACGCCTCGCGCTAAATGCACGCGCAAGTCTCCTGGTATTAATTACTCACTCGTAGGGGGGTTCTTACTTACTCAAAGCATCTAAACACAAGGCTAAGCGGCTTCTATAGCTAACTATAGCCTCGTGGCAGACGTGGATCACTTACTTTATGTTTACTCATAGAGGTTGTCCGGTTGGCCTTACTCACTTATCACTCGCAAATTCTGACGCAACTGGGGGACACAAGGCGCCCGTGGGCTGTTGATTCCAAGGAGCGTGCCCTCTTCACCTAACAGCGGGAGTGAGGCTTCCCTTATATACACGTGTGCGCTCCTGCCCCCCCCTTGTCTTAGCACAGCCCCTATCGAGGGGTGCGTCCGTCTTCCCCGTCAAAATATATTGTGTTGATAATGATGATATAGCAAATTGCGTGCCGGAAATGGGGGGTGCCGGAAATTAGGGGGGCTGACTTACGTGAGAAACCGCCCTCGCTGTCGTCTCCATGCTCGGCCTTCTCTCCTACTCTTTAGACATAGGCGTGTTGATGCGCACAATCTCGTCCCGGGCACCCTCCCAAGCCCTCCTCCGCCCCGTGTAAAACAGCCTATACACGTGCGGGCTCGGGATGCCATCCATGAGGATGTTGCAGAGCGCCCTGTCGCGGGCCCAGAACGACCAGCCCCTGAGCCCGTAGCCGAGATGCGCAGTCACGTCTGCGCCCGCCGCCTCATCTGCCCAGGCCACCCACTCGCCCGGCTTGACCCACCCCGGGAGCACGGTCCCCTCCGCGGCGAGGGACGCGAGCCACCGGTGCTGCTCGTCGACGTGTGCGACCATGGCCGCTTGCGGCGGGAGCGCGAACCGTCCGGACCAGACCTGCGCGAGCGCCATGGAGGCCAGGTCGTAGACCTGGAACGCCGGCAGCGGGACCGCGATGGCTCCCATGAAGGCCAGGCTCTGCGGGAGCTTGAGCGAGAAGATGTTGCGGTACAGACGGGGCGGGGCGCGGGAGCCGGGGCCGGCCGCCGACGTCCACGCCGCGGACTGCTCGAGGGTCGGGTCGAACGGGCCTGCCAGGCTGTAGTCTGCCTGGTAGCCCGTGCAGAAGACGATGGCGTCCACGTCCATCTCCTTGCCGTCGTCCAGCACGACGGTCTTGGGGCCGGAGACCCGCTTGATGCCCCGCACGAGGGTGATGTTCCCGGCCAGCATCTCGTGCACGACGCTGTCGGAGACGATGGGCGGCGTGCGCGATGGCAGCGGCGCGGTGGCCAGGTCCATGCCCGGGGGCACGTCGGCGCAGCCCTTCATGTGAACCCGGGTGAGGAATTTCCGCGTCACCTGGTTCGCCAGGGAAGGGAGTGTGCTCTGCAGCGTGCGGGATATGAGGCCCCTGCGGTAGTTGAAGAGGTGGTCAAAGGGCTTGCCGTCAATGATTCGAGATATCTACTCGCGTTAGCCTGACCTTGGGCGTTTGCCGAGCGCAGGAAGACGGCAGCATACGACAAAGGTATCGTGGCGGCGAGATATGTAGACGTGTTTGGCGTGGCCAACCAACGTCGTGGCAGTGTCGGCTGCTGAGTGGGAGAAGCCGACGATGAGAACGCTCTTGTCCTCGAGAGACGCGGGCCTAGGCGAGCACAACCTGCCGTCAGAACACCCAGACAAGCACACCCAGAGGGTCAACGGCATCGCACCTCTTGTATCCGCTGCTGTGCATGACTTGCCCTCAAAGCCGTCGAGGCCCTCGATGCTGGGCATGTGCGGCAGCTTGTTGATGCCCGTCGCGAACACGACCTTGTCGAACCACTCCGTGCTCCTCGCATCGCCCGTTTGCGTCTCGAGCTCCCAGCGGCCGGACTTTTCATCGTGCGCGGCGCGGACGACCTCGGTGCCCAGGCGCATGCGCGGGCCGAGGGCGAAGTGGTCGGCGTAGTCGCAGAGGTACTGCTGGATGTGGCGGGCCTCGGGGTACGTGGGCGTATCTGTTGGGACACGTCAGGCGATGGCGTACAGCTTTCGTTTCAATCTTTGTGTACTTGCCTCGGGGGAAGGGCAAGTCTGTGAAGCAGCCCTGCGGGGGGGGAAGGGGGGTTAGAGGTCTCTGCGACCACCGGCGAGTGGTGAAGGACTTACACGCTGCTTCGAGATGTTTGATACAGTGCCTGCCAACAGCCGTTCAGTCATTGCTCGGCCCGTTTTCTGCCAATGGCCAAGGCGAGACTCACTTTCGAGAACCGTGGTTTGGTCGTCGTCCCTAAAGTTCCACAGGCCGCCCACCACGTCGGACTTTTCGAAACCCGTGGCGTCGAGGTCCTGCTCGAGGAGGTTCTTCAACGTGACCAGTCCCAACGGCCCTGGGCCCGGGCATCAGTACATGCTATTTCGACGCCGAAGTCCGGGTCAGACGTACCGAGGCCGACGACGGCGACTGTAGCGCGCTCTGCCATGTTGAATGGTGGCACGGAGGGTTCAGCCGGAGCGAGTGCGGACAAGCTCACGGCAGGGGAACGAGTTATTAGGAATGCAGCAGCCCTTGGGACTGAGGCATATCTCAGCCGCAAGATCAATGGACCAATGTCTACGTATAAGCCATGACGCTGCACATCTCGCCGCGGAAGAGGGTGGCTGAAGTGGCATGTAAGACAACAGTGATGGACCACAGCGGGGGCGGCAATTGCTGCACGCAAGGTAGCATCCGAGCTGCCATGCCCCAGTGAGCACGTCTCGCCGCCGGCTAGAAAATGGGCCCGTCTTATTATCAATCTGGCAATTCGGCAGGCCATCCGCGGCCCGGGTGACCCTGGCAGCTTTTGCGTGAGTGGGCTATGAAGAACTTCCTTCCCGGCGCCCGCGGACACGGAACGTCCGAACGCCGTTTAACGCCGACGGGGCCGGCGGTATTACCGTAACGCAGCAGTGGGGTCCGTCGAATCTTCACAGAGATCTTTTGCGGCGAGGCTTACTTCGTAGATGCCGCGCAATATCGAACGTTGCAGCAGCCCTGAGCAAATGTGACGTACGAATGGGTGCTCTGGTATCCATTGCACGCGCGGCAAGAGGCATTCGTACAAGCCCCGGCGTTATTATTTTCCCGGCCAGGATCGCGGCGTATCTGAGCGCTGGCTATCGGATTCGGCCGACGTGGAGCGCTTCATCTGCTGAGGTGCTATTCATGTTGTGCGCTGACAGCTACAGTACAGGTCGAACGACCAGGATGGCGTTCTAGGGTTCGTCGACTCTTCACGAAGACGTGTAACAGTCTCCGTCCTTCAATCTCCGCTGCCCTCACTGCATGCTCTGAGCAACATGCCACTGCAGCAGGTCCCTAGTCGCAAGGGCGTCCTCGACGCTGTCATGCCCCCTCCCCTTGATCTGAATCGTCCTGCTTAGTCGCTGCAGCGCCAATGCCTTCAGGGATAGCCCTCCCTCCTGCTTAGGAGCAGAGTTGTCGTCGTCACCCTCGTCTTTCTCGGCGTCCTCCGCTCCTTCGGCGTTCCCGGCGGCGGTTTCGGCCTTGGCAGCCTCTGCCGCCTCGCGCTCGCGGCGTCGTATCTGCGTCTCAATCACCAGCGTGTCCACAATCACTGGGTGAATCCACCGCAACGAAGTCAGGTCTCCCTGTGCAGCGTGGCCGACGACGATGGTCTCTGGCCCGACCAACCGCCACACCGCTTCCCTCGCCTTGTGCCGGCCAAAGAAGCACCTGTTTCGTCTTCGAGCCTCGTCCATCATCCGTCTGGTGATGCCCGAGAACCTCGTGTTGAAGTGGGCCATCTTGACGCTGGGCCAGACGAGGCTGTCGAGGAGCACTCTGCGGGAGAGGTGGTCGATGACGGAGACGCGAATCAGCTCAGACTCGCCAGAAGCGGCTACGCCCATTTCGCAGTCGATGACGACGGCGGCTGCAGGGCGCGACCGGGGCGCCGCGGGAGGCGTCGTGTAGAACCTCCAGTTGTCCTCCAGCTCGCCGCTGCCGTACTGGCGCGGGTCGTGCTGTTCCTCGCCCATGCAAGGCTTGGAAAGCACGTGGGAGTTGCAGCACGTCCATTTCTGCGCCGGGATTGCGTCAGCTTCAGGTCCCCTTGAGGCAGCGAGATGCGCGTTTGACTTGCCCCGTATGCTACTCTTCCTGGGTGAAACTTGCAACGAAGGATGGGCTCCGCGGCCTTCTCTGGAGTCCCATCGCCCATCGTGAGATCGCTGAACAGACCGCCAACCTCCTTGGAGATCCGTGCCTCTTCCGCAGCGGCCGCGGTCGCGTTTCTGTCAACATGCTCGGGTCTAGCTGAAGGGCCAGAGCGGCCAGGTGCAACCGCAGGAGCCTTTCCCGGAAGCCCTTTGTGCTTGTCGCCTTTTTTGACAACTGCCAAGAGTGGATTAGCCATGGGAGAAACTGTATGGAGGATTTCGAAGCTGTCACCTCGACAGCAGCGCTCGCAGCGTCTCTTCCTGTCCAGGTCGGAAGACGAGAACTGGCCCAGGATATAGCCTGCCCTCTGCAGCTCGTCGCTGGAGTGGACTAACTCGCGCAGGCGCCGCACGTAGTCGGGCGAGTATGGTATCGAGCCATACTGCTCGTCCATGGCTGGAGTCCGGTTTGTGCCTTGTTTGTCTTGGTGGTTGCGATTGTGGTGGGTTGAGGTCAGGAGCCCGGGATGGAGGAGGGGTGAGAATGTGAGATTGACAGGACCGGCATTAGGTGCAACAGCCGGAGCAGGCTCTGAATGTGGTTTGTGCCAAATCAAAATGTTAATACGCCTACTCCGTACATTGTGTTATCTATCATATAGTCACAGCCAAAAATAGTCTAATCGTCCAATTATAATTCTTATTTTACAGGCATTAGTTAGTGATCTCTAGGTACACTGCCTCTTAATAAATATCCTCATTGCAGCAGCTAATTCAATTACAGCAGTTTCAATTACGGCAGCCAGGGCAATTGCAGCAGTCAAGGCAATTACCAACAGGTAGGTACCTAATGAACCAACGTAGAGGGGTAGATCTTCAAGCGCGCCGTATAGGTAGCGCACCTTATAATACTCGTCGTGCACCTTCCAGCATGCCTTGCAGCGCACCTCCCTCTGTGCTGCCTTACATAGTGCTTGTGGACCCTTTCGCACTGTATTTTCTAGCGGCTAAGGCACTGTAGATTAGTGGATGACTGCGCTGTAGTTAGAAAATCCTACTCCCGGGGGTTCGCGTAGTCGTAAAAACATTGTTTTGGCACAATAGGCTGCTGTGCGACAGAGGAATTATGCACTGGGGCCTGAGCTGAACCTCTGCCGCCGCCAGTGGAGCACGAATCTCAACACCTAAACGTCAGCCCGCACGATGCACGATTTCACTGCGGGGAGCCGTCACCGGTCCAGACTCCAAGCAAACCAAGGTGTTTGGCGGAGCATGCTTGGCGTGCATATTCACTTGCAGCAACAGGAGGAGACTCGACGATCATATAGATGCGGTCATCGTGGCGAGTTTGGTTCGCGCTCACGCGCAGCCCGAGGTGCTTGCAAGCATACAACGAGGCTCGGAATAATAATATGTACCATGCCTAAGAACGCTAGCCCTGGTAGCAGCTGGAATGGGGACAATCTGAGTACGGGCACTTTGCGGGTAACGGTCGAAGTCTACGGAGTACCACGGGCGGCGGTCGAACGAAGTGAAGGATGCGAGGGGGTTTCCACCGGGCACGGCGGTTTTTCCTACTCGGCTTAGTATAGATGGCCTAGAAGCTCTGTTAAGCCACCAACGTACGAATAATAAATAAATAAATATGTGCCATGATCGGCCACGGCTGACGTCGCCCGCGGCCCCTTGCAGGCAGCGCCTTGGGCCAAGACTCGAGCATTGCTGCAGCGCCTTTCCCCCAGGGGGGACTGATTTGCCCAGCGTCTGCAGTTCTCGCCCGTCAACAGCCATTCTTCCCCAGGCCTGCCAAGTGCCAACTATCGTCAACTACGAATTCCTCCTCCTGCCGACGGGCTTCATCCCCTAAGTGCAGCGTCGGCCAGCCATGACATCGGGCTGGAAAACGGCCGGTGAGGCCATCTCCGAGGCCACCGTGCCGGACTCGACCCTCGCCCCCGACCAGGCCGCCAGCCCAGGAACGGCGACTCCGGTGTCCAGAGCCTCGACAACGGCGCCAACCAAGGACATCACCATCGACTTTGCTCCGGCTTCGGCAGCAGATGACGCGGAGCTGATTTCGACCGTGACAGCCCTCGTAAACAAGGTGTACGTCGACGCCGAGCATGGCATCTTCGGCGCTGGATACCAACGAACCACTTCGGCCGAAATCACCGGCCTCATCAGACATGGTCGTCTAGCTCTCGCATACCTCGACGGGGGTCCCTCCAACGATTCTCCAGCAACAGCATCACGGCCAGGAGAGGCTCCCGGGCAGCGACATGTTATCGGGTGCGTGCGCGTCAAGCAGCTGTCCCCTACACTCGGCGATTTCGGCATGCTGGCGCTGGACGCGAAGCATCGCGGAGGCGGTCTGGGCCGCGAGCTGGTGCTGTTCGCCGAGGATCACTGCCGCAAGGAGGGTTGCACCTCGATGCAGCTCGAGCTGTTGATGCCGACCTCGTTTGTGCACGACGTCAAGACCAGGATGCAGGCGTGGTATCTCCGGATGGGCTATCGGGTCGTGAGGCTGGCCAGCTTCCACGACGAGTACCCAGCGCTGGCGTCGCTGTTGACGGGCCCGGTGGACTATAAGATATTCGAGAAGGAATTCGCATGAAGTAGCAGTGACCACGACAGTGATGGCAGAATTCGCGACGTGCGGCGTTCCGGGACATACCTGGCCATCGTGAGCTCCGTGATCTGAGATGACTTGTTGTCCCCGGGTGTCAGATGCAATGTACGGGCAGGCAGACGGGAATGCACCGTCATGGTTGCAATGAGGACCGGTGACGAGGCCAAGGCTGTCCATACATAGTCAGCCTGGCTTGCATCACGCATAATGCGCTGCTGCCTGTCGGCGGTCGAATAGATGTGCCCGTCGTGGGCGGTGATGAGGTAGGATGCCGCGGCTGGGACAGGAGCGCCGACGGAGAAATGCACAGCTGGAGCTGCCGTCGGCGATGGTATATTGCAAGCGCGTGAGTGCTGGCAAGAAGAAGGGACCAAGATGCGTCAAGACGCGAGCGGTGATTGGCTGTGCCATGGTTGACCCTCAGCTTTCGGTGTTGCCGCTATTACCTCTGCCCAGCGGAGCAGCCAGGGATGCATGGGCTCGAACCTAGCGGCAGTGGCTTGCTGGCGGCTCACGAAGCCTCCTGCTTCAGTCCGAGCTGGCTTGCTGGGCAAGGTGGTGTAGGGATTATGGTTGTAAACGCACCCACTCCAATGCGTCTGCATCGCTGCCGGGAGCACCGACGAGGTGCCATGGCTGCAGAGTGATGATGAAGACAACGACGATGATGTGGATGATGTGACGTGACGTGACATGTCGCCGCCAAGCCGAACACACCGTCCGAGGAGCTGGCGACGGAAGCAGTTGAAAATTTCCCGAGGCTCCATCGTCATCGTCATCGTCATCGTCCATGCGCTGCATGCTGCTCCTGCAGCCTCGTGGCCCGTGGGGAGCGAAGAGGAGTTCCGAAGCGGTGTTCCGAAGCGGCTTCGCCTCGCGCCGCTGCCGGGCCCAGCGAAAAACGGGTGTGGCTGCGCACCGCCACGAGCGAGCGGCGCCGCGCATTCGGCGTGTCCGTCGACGCCCCTGTCAACCTGAAGGGCAGAGGAAACGACGCCGCCAGCAGCAGAGCGACGGGCGCCACGTCTTTTGCGTCTTGCGGCTTCGTGTGGCTCAGACAAAAGATCGGACAGACGTGCAGCATCGTACATACCGCACTACTCGTAGCCGCGCACGGGCAGCCGCGCATCCAGCTTCGCGACAGAGGCGCAATGGGCCCGCAGCACGAGACGACGAAAATGCCTCGATATCGATAGGCGCAAGACGGCCCATGAACCGCATGTCGTCAGTGTCGATGCCCAAGGCACCTGGTGGCCCGTACCTGCGTGGATATCCCACAGGCCGGTGCCATGTCTCGGTCGGGATCTGACAGCTCGGTTACCACGCCGGCGGGCGAACGGGCTGTTGCTGGACGGCATGCTGCCCCGGATCTCGAGATGGTACGAACATTGGTGTTCTGACATCACGGGCCCAGGTCTCGTGACTGAGCGTCCTCGTCTCGGCTGACAGACCGCCTGCACGCACATCTGTCAGGCATTCCCTGGAACTTCCTCCCGGCCCGCTGGTGGATCCCTGGCGCGCGCCTCTTCCGCTCGCCCTGCCCCTGCCCCAGCGCGTCGATTTAGCGCTCGGCTCACACACCCCCGCCCGCGACCAGCCTTCCCCTCCACTGCATCCACAGCATCCACTATGCCAGTCTGCATCTCGTCTCCTCTCCCGCTGCGGGCTGTCCTCTTGCCCCCCTCCAAACCGCAGCATCGCAATCCTCCCGCGCGACCGTCGCCAGGCTCGGCGATACCCGCACACCCTCGCCTCGCACGCCAGTTCTGCCGCCGACGGGCCCGGCCCCGGCTGACCGCTCTTCGCGTGGCATCCCGACGCCTAATAAGGCTGGGCTGGCTGCTGCTCAGGCCCTCAGGTCCTCCTCAGGTCCACAGCTCCTCGGATCCGCTCCCGCGTCTGCCACCGCGCTAAACGCTCCGGCTTCGACTCTCCTCGTCCATCCGTCCTCCTTCTCCAATCGCTTCCTCGCCGAGCTCGTCGCGCTCGAGCCTGTCCGCGGCCCCTCCTTCCATCCTATAGGCCCCCCGTCCGGTATATCCTACGAGTATAAAGCTCCTGCGCGCCGTCCCTTGCCTCAAGACCGAGGCTGGCCAAGCGTGCTGGACACCTTCACCCGTACAGCGCATACCTGCTCCTTGCCACGGCGCGCTGCCTCGTTTCGCCGTGCTGTCGGATCTCGACGACGCCTCCCGACGCCTCTTCGATCCGAGTCGATATCAGACTTGCCACCCGTCGGCCCTGACATGTCGGCGTATCCTAGCTACGGCGGCGGCGGCGGCTACGTGCCCCCGCAGCAGCAGTATCAGGCCAACTACTACCAGTGAGACTCTCGTCGACCAGCCGTCTCCCGTCGTCACCCATGCCATGGACATATCCATACCTAACCTCGCATTTCCGCAGGCCGTCTCCTCAACAAGGCTTCAACGGCTACCCGCAGCAAGGACACCCCTCCCCCCAACCCGCCTATGGCTATCACCAGTCGCAACCTCAGCAGCAGTATGCATTCCAGGTACGGCCGACTTGCTGTGGCATACCGCCATGGGCCCCGAGCCTCTGACGGCTGTTGTGCCATTGCTTACTCGTCGACAGCTGCAACAACACGCTCCTACTCCTCAGCAATACGGCGGCCCCAGCCCCTACAGCCATCCGGCCCCTCAGCCAAGCTACAACTCGCGGCCGAGTTCTGGTATGGAAACGCCACGAAGAACCGTCCCTTCAGTGCGTCATGTGTGCTAATTGCTCCCACAGGCATGCCGCCGCCACAACAGAGCCCTTATCCTCAAGGACGGCCGAGCGGTCCGCCACCTCCTCCGACGGGTCCCCAGCAGTTTGGGCATGGCGCCCCCCAAGGCTATGCGTTCCGATACTCCAATTGCTCGGGTCGCAGGAAAGCACTGCTGATCGGCATCAACTACTTTGGTCAACGAGGCCAGCTCCGAGGCTGCATCAACGACGTGCGGAACATGACGGCATATCTTGCGGAGAATTTTGGTTACAAGAGAGAGGACATGGTCATCCTGACAGACGACCAGCAGAACCCAATGAGCCAGCCCACGAAGCAAAACATTCTACGTGCGATGCACTGGCTAGTCAAGGATGCCCGACCAAACGACTCTCTCTTCTTCCACTACTCTGGTACGAATGTCCAACGTAGTCCCGTCACCCCGCTCGCGCTGCTTCTAACAGGTACTTGCCAGGCCATGGCGGGCAAACAAAGGATCTCGACGGCGACGAGCCAGATGGGTACGACGAGGTCATATATCCGGTTGATTTCCGACAGACCGGCCACATCACCGACGACGAGATGCACAGGATCATGGTTCGGCCCCTGCAGAGCGGCGTGAGACTGACGGCCATTTTCGACTCCTGCCATTCCGGCACTGCCCTCGATCTTCCTTACATCTACTCGACTCAAGGCATCCTCAAGGAACCGAACCTCGCCAAGGAGGCTGGCCAAGGGCTGCTTGGCGTCATCTCCTCGTACAGCCAGGGCGACCTTGGCGGTGTCGCCAGCAACATCGTGAGCTTCTTCAAGAAGGCCACGAGCGGCGAAGAGGCCCACAGCCGTGCCCTCGCCACCAAGACGTCCCCCGCAGACGTCATCATGCTGTCGGGCAGCAAAGACGATCAGACATCGTGGGTCTACCCGTCCCTTAATTACCCCTTAAACCTTTTACAGCAGCACGACCCCTCGCAGCAAGTCCCAATGTTGCCAATCTGGTTATGAGCGTCGAGTCTCAGATTCTTTGCTTTTGAGTGATGAGGAGACTCTGGTATGAAATATCAGGAGGAGAGGTGGCAGGACACGTCGGCGCAAGGCGTTCGATGCTGACCAGTGTCCGTGCGCTGGCTGCACTACGGCGCGGCATGGATGGCCGGACATCCTTTAATGCTTCTGTGGCTATTCACTCTTGTTTGTATATGGTTTCGGACGCCTTGGGTGTCAAGTACAACTGCTAAAGTTGTAGCTTGACATCCAAGGCGACGGGTTGCGTTGGGACGGTGGGACGCCGTCGAGCAAAGTTGCTCCTTTCATCGCTCGCATTGGCTTCGCTGCCCTGCACTCTCTTCTAATAGCATGAGCCGGACTGACAGTGCTCTAGCGCCGACGCGACCATTGCTTCTCAGGCCACCGGCGCCATGTCTTGGGCCTTCGTCACCGCGCTCAAGAAGAATCCTCAGCAGAGCTACGTGCAGCTGCTCAACAGCATCCGAGACGAGCTGGCCACGAAATACACTCAGAAGCCTCAGCTTTCTTGCAGCCACCCACTCAGTAAGTGCTCGGCCGGTATGCAGAGCTTCCTTTTCGTCTAACGCGCGTTAGACACGAACCTGTTGTTCGTCATGTAGATTTACCGTCTCGAAGGAGGCAGAGCTGGTGCCTGGTACCTCCCCGTGCTACCTCTCGCTGTACATGAACTCTCTCTGCGGCACTTCTGGGCGATGTTTGCCGCCTGTCTCTTCTCGTGGATATGACCTGATGGCTCGGATGGGTGATACCCTGGGGAAACGGGGAAACGAATGCTTGGTCTTGCTTCACATTTTTGGGGGGGATAATTATTTCCTGTCAGGCAGGGCAATTCGTTCGGGGGGGACTTACGGAGGCCTATTTTGATCCACGACGTCTTTCATGCTCTCGCTACGGTGTTTTCTCAAGAATGCTTTTTCTTACCGTGATGATCACCGGCATGGCGTACGTGTTGGGAGATATACAGCCCCCTCAGGGCGGAATACAAAATGGGCATTGGCAAGGGTGCTATGCGATTCACGGCCATGCGAAATGAAGCATAGACAGCCGCCCAATGACTATGGTCTCTCAGTGTCCCCCAACGCCTGTGTCCGATGCCCGTTTCTATTTCCCCATGCGGCCAGAGCGCCGTGCAAAACCAGAGCAGCAGCCAACCGCCATCAAGTGTCCGTCTCCCACCACATGCGAGAAGCCCCTGCCCAACGACAGTAGCAACCCATCTCCAAAAACAGCATGCACCAGAAACACGGCGCTCAACACACCTCCTCGGTCCGCACCACCCTGAGCTGCCTGGAGCGCTTGACGCGGCGCTGCTCCTCGGAGGCGGCGGCGAGCCTGCGCCGCACGGCCTCCTGCTTGGCCCAGCCGCGCGCGGCGATGCGCAAGCGGGCGATGAAGCGCGCGGCGACGAGGAACGGGCGGAGGGACGGCGCCTTCGCCTCCCGCGGCGGGCCGCTCGGGGGCGGCGCGGGGAGGGCGAGGGGCTTGCGGCTGTGGAGGAGGTTGGTGCGGATGTGCTCGAGCTCGCGGAGCTGGGCCTTGTTGCTGTTCGGGGGTTAGCCGCCGTGCTGTCGCGCAGGGCCGGGGATCGGGGACGTACCAAGCGGTGGCGACGTCGAGCTGCAGCTGGACAAACCTCTTCGCGTAGGCGGCGTCGGCGCGCAGCGACGCCTCGCGCTCCCAGCGGGCCTGCATCCACTCCATCTGCACCACCACGCCGCGGAGCTCCTTGCCGTGGCGCTCCTCGGCGGCCTCGGCGGCGCGGACGACCGTCTCGAGCGCGGCGTCGGTGGCGCGGTGCTTGCCGAGCGCGTGCTGGTCCGGAGCGGCCGCCGTCTTGAGGCGCTGGATGTCCCGCTGCAGCTTCTCGGCGCTCACGCGGTAGGCGGCGCGTTCGCTGCGCGCGCGCTCGAGCTTGCGGCGCAGGGACGCCTCCGCCGCGACGAGGCCGTCGATGAGCTCTTGCTGCTGGCAGACGTCGTGTTCGAGGTTCTCCATCTCGGCCTGGGTCTTACGCAGGTGGCGGCCGTGTTTGCTGTCTTCTGTCTGGGCGGCTGCCGCGGCGTGGCGATCCCGCTCCGCCTTGTCCAGCTTGTGCTGCATGCGACGCATCGCCTTTTCGTGCTGGGCGGCCGTCTCTTCGGCTTGCTGTCTTGCGTCCTCGAGCACCTCCTCGAGCACCACCTTCTGGTCCTCGAGGTCGCTTAGCTGCCTCTGCAGGCCCTGGGTTGCCTCCGCCGCCATTCGTTCGGCCTCGCGGCTCCGGGACCTCAGGTCATGAACAGATTGCTGGGCATCGGCCCCGTTGCGATCCGACTTGGCAGGCGAGGGTCCGGGCGACTGCATCAGCCGAGACACCTCGTTGTCGTGTAGTCGCCGTTCCAGGTCAGCGATCTGCCGCCTCAGCCCCTTGACTACATCCCGATGCGCCGACTCCCGCTGCAAGAACTCCAGCTCCTTCTGTCGGGAGGCCGTCAGGTCCTTTCGCATAATCGACATGTCGCTGCTGTTATCTGCGCCCTCGGGCATTGGGACATTCGCAAGCTGGGCTTCGTAATCCTTGATGCGTCGTTCCAGGTCACGAATCGTTCGTGGCCCAGACGAGGAAGACTGCCGAAGCCTAGCCTGAAGCTCCAGGACCTCCTGTCCGAGGCGCTCCTCTTCCGCGGCCGCCTTGTCGATTTCGTCCTCTAGAGTCTTCTCCACCGCCGCACGCTGCTCAAGCAACGCCTTGTTTTCGTCCTTGAGGCGTCGGACCTCATTGTCGAGCTTCATCTTGGCTGTTCGAAGATCCAGCCGCTCCTGGTCCACTTGGAGAGTGTCGTTATCGTGAGCGCTGGCTCGGCGGAGCTGGCCGTCGAGTTCATCGCGCTCTGCCCTGGCCTCGGCGAGTGATGTCCTGGCCGAATGGAGCTCCACGCTGAGAGTCGCCAGTTGATCCTGTAGCGACTGTCTGTCCTTGGCCGCCTTCTCCAGTTGAGACGTCGCGTCCGAGAGCTGCCACTTCAGCCGTGCCATTGATTCCGTAGATTGCTGTGCACCGTGCTCCGCGGCAGTGTTGGCTGCTCGTGCCGAGTCTGCTGCTTGTCGAAGCTCACACAGCTGTCCCTTGAGCCTCTCGCCCTCGCGCTTGGCCGCCTCCAGCTCTGGGCCTGCCCCCCCGCTCGTCGTCTGTAGCACCTCGACTTCGTCTTCCAGGGCCACAACCTTGTTGACCTGTGATTGGTAGTCAATCTGCGTCTGGCGAAGCTCGTCGCGCACCGTCGACAGCTCATTACGCAGGTTTGTGAGGAGTGTCTGGCGCGTCTCCAAGGCATCCTGGAGGTCGTCAATCTGTCGAGTCATGACGGCTTCCTCGCTCTTGTGACGCTCCGCCTCGCTCTCGATGGCCTCTTTTAATTTGGACTCCTTGTCAGACAGGTTGCCTTCTGCCTGCCGGAGTCGGTCTATGCTTCTTTGAAGACCGGCGGCTTTTTCTTCAGCCCGCTCCCGCTCAGACTCCAGAGTCTGCTTGTCGTTTTCCCACTTCTCGCTGTCATTATCGTACAGGTTGTCCTTTTCTCGTATTTCGGCTTGTAGATCAGACACCTCGTAATTAAGTCGTTCAATTTCGTCTCGGTATTGGTTGCGGAGGTCCTTCTCCATCTCCAGGGCGTACTCCCTCTCCTGCGACAGGCTCTTTTCGAGCTCTTCCACCTCCTTTTCCAGCTTGTCGACGTCTCGCTGGAGAGAGGCCGATTCCTTGGTGAGAGCATCGTAACGAGATTGCAGCAAGTCTCTCTCGTCGGCTACAGTCAAGAGCTCGGTCTCCAGCTCTTGAATCCGGACCGTCTCAGACTCTCTGCCTAGCTCAAAGTTGTGCCGATCCTGTCGCAATTCCTTCAGAGTAGCTTGGAGCTCGGCGTTCTCGTCGTTGGCACCGGCAAGCTCCTTTTCTAAGCTGGCGTACTCCTTGCCAGACTTATCCAGCTCCTCCTGCAGTCGGGCAACCTTTTCCTCGATTTGCCGTGAAAGGCCTTTGGTGACCACGGATTTATCCGCCATCTCTTCTTGTAATTCTTCCAAGTCCCGCTCCGCTCGCTGTTGCTGGGCTGAGGCCTCCGACATCTTGTCCTTCGTGTCGTCGAGCTGTTCTTCGAGGTGGCGAATACTCTGCTCAAGATCCTGGATTGTGTTCTTGGCCTCCTCCAGCTCCTCACTCTGCTGGTCCGCCTGCTCGAGCTCGATGGCTCTCCGCTGGGAGTCCTTGGCTTTGTCCTCTGCCTCATCCAGTTTATCCCTGAGGTCTTCAAGTTGGTCTTCGCGTTCCGCAATTATTCGGTCCCTTTCGCGCAAATCGGCCTCGAGGTCCTCGATGTTGTCTTTGAGCTTCTCTGCTTCGTCCTGGTCATGCTGGCTCTGGCCGAGTTGGCGTTGGAGGCCGTCGATGTCGGCCTCCCGCTCTTCCAGCGTCTTCTGGAGCTGGTCCAGTTCGGCGCGTTGGCTTTCGTCGGCGTGCTTGCGCTTGGCCTTCTCTTGTAGCTCCAACATCTGCTGTCGATAGGTTTCGAGGTCGCTCTCGGCGCTGGTCAAGTGCTTCTTGTACCGATGGAGCTCTCTTTGCATCGTGACCTTGTCGACCTTCAGTTCGGTGTTCTCCTTGAGAGCCGCCTCGCTGAAGCCAGGGCCGGCCTTACGCAAGGCGTCCTCGAGAAAATGAATCTTGAGCTTGAGACCAAAGTTCTCCTTTTCGATGCGGTCGATGACATTTTCCTGCTCGCGAAGCGACAGCTGATTTCCATCCTGCAGGGGGCCGTTATCCCCGCCTCGGCGCGGCCGCAAAGCCGTCGGCGTCGACGCAACACTACTGCTGTCGACCTGAGGCAATGTGTTGTCCAAGTACGATTGGTTCCGCGAGCCCAGATATATCGATGCGTCCATGCGCGGGACCGGAGTCATGTCGTCTTCGTCAATCCTGTCGAGGCCCGGCGTGTTCGGGACGGCCGCGCCATTCTCCTTGCCATGCCGACGCGCGCTGTTCCTCGTGGCCGACTTGAGCAGGGGCGTGAACTCGGCGCCGCCGACGCTGGCGGGCAGATTTCGTCGATCCGCCAGTGGCCCTCGCTCTCTCTGGCGGGGGGTTCGGAGGCTTATGCCGTTGGAGCGACCGTTGCGGAGTTGCTGGAGAAGGTTGCCGTCTTTGGCCGGCGACTGGAACGACGCCTCCTGGGAGATGTCCGCAAAGTCGGGGGCTCGGCTGAGATAGGTCGCGTCGCCAATGTTGGTCCGCGGGGTGTCGAGCGCGCCGCCGAAGCCTGGCTGGACCATGGCGGCGGGCGTCGAGGGGTTGGTGATGCTGGATGCTGGATGCTTGGGCCTTGCGCGCGTTCAGTGGTAGATGCAGCTGCTCGTGGCCGTGGCGGCGCGCGTCATGGTCAGGCGGGAGCGAGCGACGGGGGCCTAGCAGCGAGGGGAGCAGAGGCGAGAGGGCGTTCGAGGCTGAGGCTGCAGTTGTCCAGAAGAAGAGAAGGCATTCACGTCGCAGCGTGGACGATCCATGGCACCGCGGCGCGTGTCTGGCTTGTTTACTTTCTACCCCGTTTCGGCCTAGCGCACGGCTAGGTGTACCGCCAATGGGGGCCCGCGGCACGCGGCCAATCAGGCGACCCCGCTGTCTGATGGCATCAATCTTCCTTCGCCTCAGAGGCTATATCAACGCCGACGGCTTCATCTCATGCCCATCTCATCATGCGGGGCCGCGGTCTGTTCCTCGTATCCGCCCTCATCCGTTCAACGCGCCGGGCGGCAGCCGTCCCTTGATCTTTGCCTTGCCCCCTCGATTCTGCCTCGGGCGCGCAGCGGTTCCTCGCCACACCCGGTCTCTCTCGCGGGCCACGGCCGCGCGGGCAGTCGAATCCCCCCTCAACCAAATGGGCTGCCATGTCTTTGGACAGGGTCCCAGACGAAATCATCCAGCACCTCCTCTACTATGTGTCGCCGAGGGACAATCTCCGAGGCCTGCAGTTGCTCTCCCGTCGGTTCCACAGGCTTGCCAATGAGCCGCTTCTCTGGCGATTGCACTGCCGCGAGTCGTTTAGATACTGGCACCCGGATCACGGGTTTCGCCGCAAGCTCAAGCTCAAGGTGGCCGAGGAGGAGTGGAAGCAGCTGTACGGCCTGAGGACGCGGCAGAACAGCCTCGTGGCCAGCCTCCTTGACGACATCATCGCCACCAAGGTTGGTCGCTTAAAGCGGTTCGAGGCCATAGCTCGTCTCGGATACGATGCCAAGGACTTTCTCTTAGAACAATGCCAGACGGATGAGTCGGCTGATGATTACCTGGCCCGGAGGTAACAACTACACCTCGTCCCCTGTCCCTGGTGTGAGTTCTGCTTGTGTTAAAACGGCTCTCAGGTATTACGGCAATGCGCTTCTCGACAGCATCCACAGAAGCATCGCCATTGAGGAATGGCACAGGCTCCGTCTAGATCGTGATTCGCTCGAGGCTCAGGTCGCCGGCGTGCGTCTTGAGCGAGCGCTTGGCGCATTCGACCTGTTTGTGTTACACGATCAGTTTGGTGATCTTGATGACGTACGCTTCACTCCTCTCATTGGCGGTGGTCTCGTCTCGACAAAGATGTTGATGCTGACTCCTCCCGCTTAGATTACTCAGATGCTTGACGAGAGGGCTGCTGAGTTCCGAGCCAGCCAGCCCAATCTCGACGAGTTGACGACGCGCCAGAAGGCACTCGCCTTGAATCGCTGGCTCCGCGCCAACGGTCTGGTCGGATTGCAGAATCCAGAGCGCAACTATCGGAATCTGCGGAACCTCCTGATCGGCCAGGCCCTCCGCCATAAAGATCACGACTCGATTCCAATCATCTCGAGCGCCATCTTCTGCTGCCTCGCAGCTCGGCTGGGGCTGACGGCCCAGTGCTGCGCGTTTCCGAGTCACGTTCACGCTATCGTCTTTGCCGCCTCAGGGCGGACGCTTGATGGGGCGCCTGTGGATGGCGACGACGAACCTCGGGAGCGCATGTATCTCGACCCATACAGCTTCGACGACGAAGTACCATCAGTCGGTCTTCAGGGCTTGCTGGCGCATTTGGGATGGCAATCAAGCGCCGATGTACTGCTCGCGCCGGTTTCAACGTTGGCCATCGCGCTGCGGACGGCGCAAAACGTCAAGGCCACCTTTGCCAGGGTGTTGGAGTTGCAGGACAATGCCCATCCCGAGTTGAGCCAGCTCCTACGCGGTAACAGCTCCATGAACATGGAGGCCGCGCTCTATTCGTCGCTGTGGGCTTTTCTGATGCTGACGACGCCCAACACGTTCGAGTGGGACGACCGTTTGGCAAGCTTCCTTCGGCGATTCGCGGGCTCGTGGCCCGAAGACGCGTGGCTGGTTGAGAAGTACCTCTGGCCAATGTACAACAACTTCGCGCCCCTGGGAAATGGGTTTGCTCGCCACGCCAACCGGGGTCTCGGTGACCCGTGGGAGCACTGGCGGCTTGTGCGGGACCAGGACGATCTTGCGCCTCCGGTCTTTCGGAGAAGCGGCTTTGGCAACCAGTCGGTCCCTTTCAAGATCGGTCAAGTCTTTCGGCATCGGCGATACGGTTGGACCGGCGTCGTCACCGGCTGGTCTGACCAGGGGACCAGGCACTTGCCCGTGACACACTCCAGAGACCTGGATGAACAGGCAGATGGGGATGCCACAGACCAGCCGTCAATACCCGTGCGGCCTCCCAACCAATTCTATTTCATGTGTTTGTGAGTGCTCCTCTCCGACAGCGCCCGCCGAGGCTCGACTAACACCCAGCAGTCCAAGCACTGGTTCTGAGCCGCACGTGGTTGCCGCCGACAACATTGAACTTATTCACGACGCAAACCAAGTCGACGACAGCATGTTCCCCCTAGCAGGGAAGTTCTTCAAGAGGTTTGATCGCGCAACGTGCACATTCGTGTCAAACATCAAGGAGCAATATCCTGACGACTGATGACGATCGCGGTGGAGGGCTGGACATACCCGGGATGGCAATTACGACATGGAGCATAGTTGGGCGTGGGAGTCCAAATGGGGGGGAGGATACGGATTGGTCACCTTAGAGGTGGCCCTTGGCCTTCCATGTGTGTACATTTTATGTGACTATTCTGTGAAAGTAATTGACTAGATGGCACAAGTGCCATCCCCACGGAGACTTTGATGAATTCAACCGAAGCCTCTTGGTTCATGTAGCCGCCTCATATTTGGGCCCACGCTTCTGGTATACTACAAAGCACCAGTCATCTTCGTTCCCCCTGGCTGTGGGACACTCCCTGCTTCCCTAGTTCGCTGTTCTCGCTGCAGGAATTCGTGTCGCGTCCACTCTCCCGTCTACTCCACCTGCTATTTAGCAAGACGCCTTGATTACATCCTCCAACACCCCCTTCTCTGCCAGCTTCTTCATCCAGCAGTGCAGCGCCGGCGTGTAGTCCTTCTCGCGCGCCTTGACCCGCTTCTCCTCGTCTGCAACATCGATGATCGCCTGGCGGTACATGCCCATGGCGCTCCGAGCCTCGACGACGAGCTCAGTGTACCGAATATAAGCCTTTTCGGCGCCAAAACCTGGCTCCGAAATCCTTGCCTTGTGGGACTCTGGGACGTGCGCGTTAATGATGTCCGACCTTTCGAGGCCAAACTCACGCAGCTCGGCCGGACTCTCGATGTCGATGACAGGTTCGTCAGCGGAGACGATGTCGACAAACTGGGCCTCTTTCTGCTTCTCGGAACGGAGGTGAAGCATTTCTGCCACGGCCGAGGCAATAGCATTTCTATGGGCAACCAGGGGGCTTCGGCAGAGAGCGAGGAGGCTGAACCCGTTCTCGGTGTCCTGGTACTGCTGCATCCGGCCCTGGATCCGAGGTCTGGCGATGTTCGTCCAGTCCTCGTCCGGAACCAGAGCCCCTACCAGAAGACGTTAGCTCTGCCACAAACACGTAGCCAGCCGTGGTATTACACTTACCGATCTTGCGAGGCTTGGTCCTCATGCCATCGAGTTCCCATACGTGCCCGCCTGCAGACACATATGCAATGAAATGAAACCCATAGTCCACGTTGGGCTTCTTCTTCTTGGACGCCGCCGGCTGCTGCTGCTTCTTTTCCTTCTTTGGGACGGCGCGCTTCCTGGCCGGCTTGAGCCTCTCCGCATCGGCCTCGTTTGCCAGGCACAAGTCCGCGTTGAGCTGGTCCATGCGCCGGATAAACGAGTTGTGAGCCGCCCTGATGAAGCCTTCGGACCCTATCCGATGGCCACGCAGGGGCGAGCTGAGGTCCCGCGTCGATTCTTTGAAGTCCCGAAGCTGTTCGCCCAGCTCGGCTTCGTCTGCGTTCATGACGATGTTGAGTATGGCGACGGAGGCGCAAGAGTTGTTTGTCGTCTGTGTATGAGAGTCAGCGAGGGCATCACTGAGCGAAGATGGCGCCAAACTTACCTGGTTGGCAAACCAGATCGGGGCCGCTTCTTCCTCGGCATCGTCCTCATCCTCTAGATGCGGGGCATACTGGAACAGAAAGATCAAGCCAAACACCGGTTTCCTAGAAGCAAAAACTCAGCATGGAGTTCGCAAGCATTGGATGGCGCACCCACTGCAGCAAGTCTAATGCCCACTGCTCGGCGGCAAGCAGTTCTGTTGCCCTGATGCCTGGTACTCCCAGCCGCTGCAAAATGATATTGAAGAAAGCCTAGCCGCAAGCCAAGTCAGTAAAGGCTCTTACCCTGCAATGGAGATGGAGGAGGGCTTGGTATGTAAGCGTCACTTACTGGTTCCGATTCTACTTCTGCCCATCCGTCCCACTCTTCAATGTCCGCGGTGCTCAGGGGCTTCAACGTCTCCTCGAGCAGGTTCTCGGAGAAGTCGGCAGTTTCTCTCGCCTGGTTTTTCACTTCTTCGCTGGCCTTGCGTTTGGGATTGCGACGCTGCTTGGGTTCACTCATGGTTCTCACGCACTTTGGAGGCGACAGCTCCTCCACTTCGGGATTTTGGCGTTTGCTTCTGGCAGCCCATGCAGTTGCTTGACGGGCAGACCGGTAAAGGGGCCTGTTCCCTGAGGCGCTGTCTTCGTTCTTGACTTTGGCCTTGTTTGCGGTCTCGTCTGAAAACTCGTTTGCAGCTTCGTCTGGAGTATTGTCTGTGGTGGGCTCGTCTGAAGTCCTGCCGGCAAGCTTCTTCGCGATGCTCGCTGCAATCTTGTCTGTGACCTGGGATGCGATGTCGTCCACGATGTTTGAGATGATTTTCTTCAGGAATGCGTCTGCAACCTTACTTGCAATCCTGTCCAGGACTTTTTCCAAGGCCCTCTCTGCAATGCGCTCTGATATCCCCTCGAGAGCCTGCTCCGCAGCGTTTTCGACAGCCTGCTCCGAGGTGTTCTTGACAGCCTGCTCTGAAGTCTTGTGCGTTGACTTCTCTGCGGCACTGGGCCCATTATCAGTCTCGGATCGACGAGCCATGGCGATGGCTCCATTGAAAGAAGGGGCTTGTGACGATGACGAGAGATGATACAAAAAGTTCAGTGCATAGATGCTGGAATATGGAATATGCGCAAACCAGTAAGCAGGGCTTGAATGAGTTGGGGTTTGAATGCGAGGGAGGGGGGGGACTTCAAGGCTGAGAGATGAAGACGTGACGACTCGAGATACGACGATGCGAAGATGGAAATGTAAAGGCGAAGAAAGGGCGGGAGGGTTGAGTGCGCTGGCCGATTTGGTTATTGTGAATGACATAATCAATGAAGAATACCAAGAAGCGTAAGAGCCACTCGACCCTTCTGGTGAATAAGCTCACTTGGCTATTGTGAATCACAGCAGGGCCGATCCATGTTGCATTGCACCCGAGCGTCGGTTGTTCGGCTCCCGGTCCCATTTGGTTCAACTGCGATCCGATGGCCCATGTATCTGTAAACACCCGCCGGTCTTCAAGGGGACTTCTTCAAGGCCGGTCTTGGTGGAGGTACTAGCCACGGGCAGGGCAGAGACGATGCCACAATAGCGAGTGGTTTGGCTTGGGCATGGGCAACAACACGGAGACTGCGCCATATATACTTGACGCACCTCTTGTTAACGTTTACATCGATCCCCAGAACAGGCGTTGCAGCTACCCTTGATGTTTGGTTTGGGTTGTTGATGCTGATTTGCTATCGTCGTCCATGAATCCGCTAGCTTAGAAGTCATGACCTCCTACCAGGTAGGTGACTTTTGGCCAATGGCGCCGCGAGATGCTGTTTAAAAGTGTCAGATTGAGGGCTCCACACAAAGTACCTAGCCAGCACGTAACCCACAATACAGAATTTTCACCTCAATAGCTACAACAGCTACAACAGCTACAACAGCTACAGGGGCAATCAACACCAGCGATCATCAATAAAATCACACAATTAACTAGCCTCGTAATAGCCTCAATTCGTGACCATTCGACAGCACAGAAGGGCCGCACCTTCTGACAAAAAGCCACAGACAGGCTCAGCGCTGTGGTTGGCCAGCCTGCGCCGACAGTTCGTCCAATCACAGCGCTTCAACCAAGCTCCAGCCGGCGCGCTTTGCTGCTGAGCGCGACCACTTTCAAAAAAACACCATCACCATCAACCACCACCACCACCATCACGCCGCGCACACACACGCACCACCACCGCTGCTCACCCTCTCCGATGCTTCTTCTGCGCCGACGTCCCCAGAAACACGGGATGCGATGAGCGCGACTCCTCGCATGCGGTCTGGGTTTCCAGCGACCCCAGCAACCGCTGCACGGCGTCAACCCGTGCGAGAGACGCCCTCCACCGTGGGCTCCGTGTCCTCGGCCGGAGGATCGACCAGATCGCCGACGCTGCCCTTGGCCCCGGAGAACCTGACGGCGCACGGCATCTCCAGCGAGCCCGTCATCCCCCTGACCTTCCTCGATGCGCCGCAGCAGCGCCTCTACGCATTTGCCGTCTACGTGCTGCTCTGGGCATGGAAGCTCTACGACTGGCTCCAGGTGGTTGAGGATGGTGATTCCTCGTGGTGGCTGTTCCTGAAGTGGATATTCATCGACTTTGCCTTCCTCTTCGGCCTCCCGGAGCTCAGGATACCATGGCTGGAGTTGTCCCAGGCCGTCGTCACCAGCGTCTTCACCGGCCACCTGATACTCAACTACATGCTCATGTTCAACATCCCGGTAAGCTCTGCGTGCTCCGTCGCTCACGCAGAGAGATGCATGAATTCCCAAGCTAACCCGCAGCTAGCTCCCCTGGCAATCGTGGCTTCTCGGCTTGGTCAAGATTCTGTACGATCGCGAGCTGTCCATTTCCGAGCACAGCGTCAAGGCCTCCAACATCCTCAACAACCACTCCTTGATCATGGGCCGGCAGATCATCAACATCCTACCCGAAGGCTCCGCCATTCTGAACCCCGAGAACGTGCCCTACTGCCTCAATCCCAAGTCGAAGGCCGGCGCTGCGCTACCCATCTACTTCAATGCCACCGTCCCGGCCGAGATTGAACTCATCCGCATCGACCTCGACACCAACAAGGAGGAGACAATCAAGTTATCTAATCGTGATGTCAACAAGGTTGCCAAGTTGATCCGCGACCAGAGTGCCGATCCCAACACGGCCGGCTTCAGTTGGCAATACCTGGTCAAGAAACCTGGCGTCTATCGGCTCAGCAAGGTCCTGGACGAGTACAAGCTGGAGGTCCAGCGAACCACCAAGGACACCTACGTCGTTCCTTGCCCTCGAGCGCGGATACAGACTGCCGAATCGCCACAACGATGCATCCGCGACTTGTCTGATTTGTCGCTCGAGGTCTTCGGGACGCCGCCACTCAAGATTGTCTATCGCCGAACAATCAACGGCAAGAACGACGGCTTTCACTTTCAAAGCCTGCAACCAGACGGCTTCACTTCGCCCCTGCTCCAGGCCACCTCGAGCGCTGTCTTGGGCGGCGACGAAGACTTCTCTTGGGTGCGTCCCTCCAAGGTCACCGTCGGCCTCAACGAATCCATGACTACTTCCGGAGAGTGGGAATATTCCGTCGAGGAGGTCCATGACGCATTCGGCAACACCGTCAAGTACACGGAGCCGGGCAGTGAGGCAGAGCATGTCGTTACCAAGAGCCTGACGCAGAGGTTTGCGGTCAAGGAACGACCCAAGGTTCGCATGCAAGGCTGCGACCTGAGGAACCCCCTCAAAGTCGCCAAGGGCCAGCCGGCCAAGCTGCCTGTGACCTTCGGGCTGGCTGGTGACGTTTCTGATACCTCACACAAAGTTGCCTGGGAGTTTTCGCCCATAGACTCTCTGACCAACAGCGGAGACCACGGCGACAACATCTCGTTCGGAAGTCACTCGGCCAAAAACTCTCGTGACAAGCCTCTGGTGTCGGCGCCGGGCCTGTACACGCTCAAATCAGTCTCGAGTGGGTCATGCGAGGGTGAAGTTGACGAGCCGTCGTCTTGTCTGCTCTTGAACCCTCTTGAGCCTCACCTGTCCATCAGATCCGAGGACATCCCCGACAAGTGCGCAGGAAACTCCATCGGCCTCCGTGTTGACCTGGACCTTGTTGGCACGCCGCCATTCACAGTCAGGTACCAAATCATCTCGGATGGTCAGGTTGAGAACCAGGCGCACCGTGTCCCCGGCCTGAGATCTCAGCTTGAGCTAGTTCCCAAAAGAGCCGGTCGTCACAAGTACGTTTTCAAGTCAATCGACGACGCTGTGTACACAGGCCTGCCTCTGGAGGGCGAGGATAAAGTCCTAGAGCAAGTTGTGAAACCCGCTGCGTCGGCCACGATCGCCAACCAGAACAGAGTAATCAACGCCTGTCTAGACTCTGAGGTTCAGGTGGACGTTGAGCTCTCTGGAGACCCTCCGTTCAACCTCGAATGGGAAACTGTCCACGATGGCAAGCGGAAAACCGAACGCGCCACGGGCATTGAGAAGAGCCGCTTCAAGATCAAGACTGCCACTCTTACTAAGGGGGGAGAGTACATTCTTGCTCTTAGCAGCGTCCAGGACAAGCGCGGCTGCCGGACCTTCTTGCAGGACCAACTCAAGATCTCGGTGCGCAGGCAACGGCCGCGAGGTGCCTTTGGTTTGGTGGAACAGAAGAATAACATCATGGCTGTCGAGTCCGACACTGCGCTGCGTCTGCCGCTGCGTCTCCAGGGCGAGGCTCCCTGGACCATTTCGTATCGAAATCTCAACGGGTCGGGCGAGGTCCTCACCAAGACCGCCACCAGCGCAAACGATTATCTTCTTGTCAGGTCTCGTGGCGTCTACGAGATTGTAAATGTCAAGGACAACCAGTGCCCAGGCAGTGTCGACACCTCCGCGTCTAAATTCCATGTCGACTGGTTCCCTCGCCCACGGATCTCTCTAATTGAGACTGGCAGCATCACGCCGACTAAAGATGTGTTTATTAAGAAAGAGGTCTGCGAGGGCGACATTGATGGGTTCGAGGTCAAACTTCAAGGTCGGTTGCTCAAGCTACAGCTAAAATACACGTTTGCTAACCGCCTCCAGGGTCTCCTCCGTACCATGTGCAGTATGAGGTAAAGCACAAGTCCCTTCAGGGATCAACTTACCCCAGCCAGAAGAACTTCGATGCCGCCCTCACAAAGGCCGCCATCTCCATGGACACGACCAAAGCGGGCGATTACACTTACAGGTTCTTCGGCCTGGCCGACAACCTCTACAACAGCGACAAGGACTTCCACCCGCTAGTTGTCCAGCAGCGTGTCAACGCCAGGCCGTCCGCCACGTTCTCCAAGCCTGGGCAATCCTTCAAGTATTGCACGGAGGAGCAGGAACAAGAGGACAAGATCCCCATTACGCTCACCGGCGTGGCGCCATTCTATGTTGAGGTTGAAATCAAGCACCAGTCAGGGTCCCCTCCCGAAACGTACCGCATACCATCCATCAACTCCAACTCCTACGGCATGCCGATCCCTAGAGAGCATCTACGCCTCGGAACCCAGCAGCTTCGTCTTCGCAAGGTCCGAGACGCACGAGGCTGCCAACAAAAGTACGAGGTTGGCGCCCCCTCCATCCAGATCCAGCTGTTTGACGCACCTTCGATCTACCCCCTGGAGTCGAGAGAGGACTTCTGCGTCGGTGAACGTATTGCGTACACCCTCTCTGGAACACCTCCCTTCGACATCACGTACGACTTCAACGGTCACTGGAACGCCAAGTCCCAGACAACCAGCTTCCGCCGCATCGCCGAGAAGCCTGGCGAGTTCACCATCACGAGCATCTCTGACAAGGCTAGCGAGTGCCGCGCAGCCGTCAAGCTCCACAAGACCATCCACCCGCTGCCCAGGGTGCAGATCAGCCGCGGCAAGCTGTCCCGCGTGGATATCCACGAAGGCAACGAGGTCGATATTTTGTTCGAATTCTGGGGCACGCCGCCCTTTGAGTTCACCTACACGAGGAGCACGAACGCTAAGAGGGCGCAGCGGAGCGTCGTGCTCGAGACGAGGCACGACGTCTCGTACGAGCATAGCAAGGTGGTCAAGGCGAGCCAAGAGGGCACGTACGAGGTGGTGGCAATCAAGGACAAGTTTTGTTCGTTCTCGACGCAACAGGCGGAGCAGAGAGACTCGCGATGACAGGGCGTCTGCTCGCAGCCTACGCCAAAAGGTGAACAAGAAGAGGCAAACGGCGGAATGTAATGAAATAGAAACGAGTGGATGGGTGGGCTCTTGTACATATGCATCTATACCATGGCACGGCGTTTTTGAGTAGGGGACCAGATTGGTAGACTAAATGTTACGTTGCAAGATTGTTTGTCTTTCCCACTCTTACCCTGACGGCTTACCACAGAACGAGCCCTGTTTTGCGACAAGAATCTGCCACAGCGTGGTGTTGAAAATGTGATTGTGCCCTCAATACAGGGGGCTCGATTCGCTCCCTACTACTCTTCCCCTTCCTCGTCGACAACCTCAATCTTCTTAACCATGTCGCCGCCGGCTCGTGCAATCTCCAACAGCACCGTATTGCGGTTCACTTCCACGACATCCACCTCCTGATCCTCACCGGCGACTTTGCGGAAGTTGTACGGCAACCCAGCCCTAAACTTTTGCGTTTGCTGAAGCTTGGGGCTCCAAATCGCCGCCAGGACGGTGTCCTCGCTGCCGCCGCGGAACAGCACCAACGTGTCGTCGTACGCGCGTTGCAGCTCCTCGGCCAGGACGTCGACGGGATGCGCCCGCACGGGGAGCGGCGCCTTGCCCGTGCGCTCGTCGAGATTCTTAAAATGCGAGTGCTTCTTGGCACCGGCCTCGGTGGCAGCGTCGCGGATGATGGCCTTGACGGCCTTGGAGGAGAGGTGGATGAGGATGTCGTAGTCTTGCAGGGAGGTCTGGAAGAGGACGGAGGCGTCGAGGCGGAGGGATTGCTCGCGGACAACTTTGCAGGCTGCTTTGGCGAGGCGCGTCATGCGCGAGGCGATGAGCTTGGAGGGGCCGTTGCGCGTGTAGGCCAGGCCGGACTGGTCGCTTGAGGTCGCCACGAACATGGCCGAGTTGTTCATGTGCGGATCGCGCTTCCTCCACGACTCGAGCCCCCTGCGGATCGACGAGCGGTCGTCGGCGGTGAGCGTCTCTGCCGAATCAACGACCAAGGGCTCATCGCGCCAGTCCCACCTGGAGAGGAAGAACAATGTCCGCAAGAGGCCAGTTGTTGGAGAAGACGGCACTGTCCAGGGGTAGGGCTGAAGGAAGGTGTGCAGCACAAAGAGCTCGATGAGCTCTTCGTTGAAGTGGCCGCTCAGTTTATGGCTGTCGAACCACTGTTTGACCAGTCTGATCGAGTGAGAGAGCGGTTGCAATCTCGTGCAGAAAGTAGCTATGGTCTGAGTGTGCAGCGGAAGGGTAGTGTACAGCCAGTGGAACTTGGCCAGGGCGTCCACAGATTCGTCTCGCACATGATGGTCCAACGTCTTGTTCGTGACCTGTCGCTCCAGAAGAGTCTCCTCCAAGTCGCAGTGTATCCGAAGGCGGAACGCCGCGCCGTTGTCGTAGACAATGTCCAGGTAGGCCAAAGACTCGATGCCAATGTCCCTGTTCTCGCGACCCAGGTATGTGGTGACGTTTTCATGCGCTACTTTCATGCGTCTATCAATGTCGAGGAGGAACTCAATTTTGGCTTCTTGGATCGCGGTCAAGTTCTCGGGCCACCTGCTCGAAGCTTCAAAATAGAGGTTGACGTCCATCGGTTCCACGGATCCCTTGTGGAAGCCCAACATCGGGGGCTGGATGGAAGAATACCGAGCCAGCGGCGAGATGGGGGACAGTTGTCTGATCTGGAGAGGCAGGTCTTCCAGATTGCGAATGTCATGTTCGAGAGTCGAGAAAGCCCGCCTCGAGGCATCGAAAGCTTCTTTGTCGAGATGGGAGAGGCTAATTATTGAGGAAAGCCCGCTTCCGCACGCCACAAATTCATCTTTCATGACTTTCAGATGACGTTTGAGGGCATAGCGGGCAATTTCCTCGCAAATCAGAAACGGTAGTCTGCTCGTCCACTCAACACACTCGAGGATGCTCCCATCCTTGAACCGCCGTAGCTCGGCTTTCTCGCCCCAAAACTGGCGGAAGGCCGCAGCCTCCTTCGGCTCCTCTGCTGGAGGCCCGTATTCCATCTGTCGGGACATGTGCGCGGGTTCAAAAATGACGCCCACGAGAAGTTTTGAAGCTTCGTCAAGGGGTGCACGACGTAGCAGCCAAGAGCCTCGCGGTTGCTGCTGGATGTGAACAAGCTGAGCTCGATCTCCGTACGCTCTCTTGAGTATCCTGTGCGCCTCCAAGCCAAACTTCCACGCCGGGCTGCTTCGGTCAGCAGCGCTCGAAAACTTTGACGAGATGTCCGAGCTGTTGATCTCAAAGACCGCGTCGAAGACTTGGGGGGTTACGTCCGTCTTTACAATAAATGTAGGATCGAATTTATCCACGGCCTCATCGGCAAGTAAATCAGCAGTCGATTTGGCGTACAGCTGGAGCAGGCTAGCCGACCACGACGTCATCTTGAAGAGAATATTGAGCTCCCTAGTCGGGTCAAACATGACGGGGCCTGGCTCTCGAATAGCGTTCGGGTCCATTTTAGACGCGCCAAAGGCAAACGATTTCTTGGTGAAATCCGTAGTCGAAAGGAACTGAATGGCAGCTTTGAAAAGCTCCGTGCTGCTGAGTGATGTTGGCAGAGCGGCCTGGCCATTGCGTCCACCCATCTGCAGCAGAAGTGCGACCATGGCAGCCCATTCGAAATGTCCAAATCCACCTTGAGAAATGGCACCTCCGAAGCCGCGTTGCTGGAGCCAAATCCTGCCAAGAATGCAGGCATCTGCAAAGGCAGGACATTCGGTCTTCGTATGGGTGAGGACACGAAGGTACGGGATGAAAGTTCTCTCGGCATTCAAGGTAGAGTTGTAGAAGGACGTAGCCGCGGAGCTTGCCTTCTTTTCGTCTCCATCTCCACTTCGGTTGCAGCTCGAGGTAGGGGTCAGCTTAGACCACGGGAAGAGCTCGTCGGGAGCGCATGGGATGAGTCTTATGCTGTATTCGATCTTCCGTGAGCTTTTTTTTCGAAGCTTTCCATTTTCTTCTTCACCCTTTTCCTTGCCGTCAGTCGCCCGTGGTCGAAGGACGAGCACTGGGAGCAAGGGGTTCTCGTTCAGGCACTCGAAAGTCAGGTCCATTGAGTCGCCAAGCCCCTTGCGTAAATGCGCAGCAATGTAGGCGATATAGTACGCGCGTCGATAAAAGTAGCGCATGTTCATGTAGTCCTTGTCTTGGAACAGTGACTTGGGCATCTGGACCACCATGTCTATGCCAAATGCAGGCTGCGTCTTAGCCATGGTCCTGGAGACGTAGCTGCCAACGACATTGCACTGCGATGGCTTCGCATACGCAATTTTGTAGGGGGCTTCTTTTGCGGGCTTCGGGTCGGGGTAGGGGACGACGATGTGGTGCGTCTTTTCGAACTTGGAGGTGGCTTCGGAGATCTGGGATTGATTAGCGAGAGGAAGCAAACCCGCTCGACTCGTGGAAGAACTCACGGGGAGGGGTTCGTGAGCTTCAATTGATTCCACAATTCCTTTCAAACTGTGTAAATGTCCGTTCACGTCCCCAAGCGCCTTGCCGTAGTCCAGCTTCGCCTCCTTCAAGAGCTCGTCCGTCTGCAGGACAAAGGTGCTCGCGGTCGACACTTGCGCGGAGCTTCGCGCTTCGAAGTCGATGAGGCCCTTGTGCCACAAGCCAGATCCTGCATGATCAATCTTGCGACGCTTCGAGTTCGATTCCATGGTGTCGGCGGCTTGGGCTTTGCGACACCCTCAAGCTGGTTTGGTGCTCTGCGGATGGTGGTGATGCGGCTTTGGGATTTTTTTGCCCGTACCGTTGGCGCTGCGGGGCGATAAGCTGATAAGCCACGGCACGCTGGGCGGCCATCTGAAGAGCGGCAAGCAGGCACGTAGTATTATATCCATAAAACTTTGCTTTTTGGATATCCTCCAAGGCTTGAGTATCATGAGTTCAGACTGTCCCCTTCGCCTTGAATGGGTACCCAAATCCGTAGTAGTAATGCTGCCATTAACAGGCCTGACTGTCTGAGAACCACCTACCCTATAATACCTTCCATACTTGCTCGTGCGCATGTAATTAATCGACTCCCACATCGCGCTGCAGGTTAATACGTTTTCAATCACTGCTAGGGGCAGAGGAAGTTTTAAGTTTATGGTAAGGCGGGTAATTGAAACACGTCTTTGTCTTGCGATGTTGTGGTAATTCAGTCGCGGTGCCGGACAGGTATTGAGGCGGTTAATGGTTTCCCCGCCACCAACGCAAGTCGTGCGAAGGTGCTTCGTATTTATACAACAAAATCTTCCTAATGTACGGACTACAGGTAGTACAATGGCACAAGTTCAGAAGGACGGTTTCAAATCGCGTGGGGTCAGTCGTGGTCGCGGATCTCGGGCTTGCAAGACACGGTGACGTCCGCGCTGCCCTACACCACTTTGTGCTCTCTCCGCGTTCCCTTCAAAGCAAGGCCGCGCGAAACACGTATCGCAAGAAAGAGCCCGCAGCCGGGAAGACTGTGTAATACCCATTGGACAACGCGACGCTTCACCCCAAACCAAGCACACTGCTGCCTCCTCTCCCTCTCGCGCCCAGATTGGCTTAGCGGCCGGCAACCGGCCCCAGGCTGGCGGCGTCTGGCGGCGATTGGGGACTCCCTGCAGGGGGGGCAGCGGTCTCGCATCGCATCGCCGCAACATCCGGCACGAAGCGCTTACCTAGTTTGCGGCCTCGTCAGCGGAACTGGCCCGCCGTGCCTCTATGGGTTGTGCTTTGCCGACAGCGCATCCGAAAGGCGGAGGAGGGGCCGCCGTTGGCTCGGCCACCCGCGGGTCTATTTTATAAAGCCGACCTGCCGAACGTCCTCGCGCGCGGAAGGGGGCTTCCAAAATGCTTCACTTCTGCTTCCGCTGCCGTCCTGTCGTGGTGCGGTGCCCTGTCTGTGCATCTGGAAAGGCGGCGGGATCGGTCACCGGCTTGTTCTGTCGCTGGCAGCTGATTGATTGCTCTACCTGGAAATCCGTCTGTGCCCTTCCCGACTGAACCGCCGAACCTCCCCTCCTCCGTCACAATGCCTTCTACGGCCCTCCGCATGCGAACCTTCAGGGCGTTCGCTCGTCATGGCACCCATGTGAGTATTGCAAATGAGGAGCGCCCCATGTGCTTACACCAGCTCGCAGCCCACATCCGTCTTCTCCCGGTCCTTCTCGGCCTCGATCCGCCGGGCGGACATCAACAAGGTGTACCCCTCCGCCGCCGAAGCCCTCAAGGACATGAAGCCCAGCACGACTCTGCTGTGCGGTGGCTTCGGCCTCTGCGGCGTCCCCGACACCCTCATCGACGAGGTCCTCGAGAAGCCCGACATCCAGGGCCTCACTGCCGTCTCCAACAACGCCGGAACCGACAGCTCGGGTCTCGGCAAGCTGCTCAAGACCAAGCAGGTCAAGAAGATGGTTGCCAGCTACATCGGCGAGAACAAGACCTTTGAGACCATGTACCTGACCGGCGAAGTCGAGCTCGAGCTGACACCCCAAGGCACCCTCGCTGAGCGCTGCGCTGCCGGCGGCAAGGGCATCCCCGCCTTCTACACGCCCGCAGCCTTTGGCACCGTCGTCCAGACCGGCGACCTGCCGCTCAGGAACAACCCCGATGGCACCGCCGCCGAGTACTCGTACCCCAAGGACGTCAAGGTCTTCAACGGCAAGTCGTATCTGCTCGAGCACAGCATCGCTGGCGACTATGCCTTTGTCAAGGCCTACAAGGCTGACAAGCTCGGCAACTGCCAGTTCCGCCTGGCTGCCCACAACTTCAACGGCGCCATGGGCCGCAACGCCAAGATGACCATTGTCGAGGCCGAGCACATCGTCGAGCCTGGTGAGATCCCGCCCGAGGCCGTCCACCTGCCCGGAATCTACGTCAAGCGTGTTATCAAGAGCACCAGCCAGAAGGAGATTGAGAAATTCACCTGGGCCAAGGACGAGAGCGACGCCGACGCCAAGGCGGCGCTGGGTACCGGTGACGCGGCCGCCAAGCGCGAGCGCATCGTCAGGCGAGCGGCCAAGGAGTTCAAGAACGGCATGTACGCCAACCTGGGTATCGGCATGCCCATGCTCGCGCCCGGCTTCGTCGGCCCCGAGGTGGAGGTCCAGCTGCAGTCGGAGAACGGCATCCTCGGCCTGGGCCCGTACCCGAAGAAGGGCAGCGAGGATGCCGACCTGATCAACGCCGGCAAGGAGACGGTGACGCTCAACCCCGGGGCTGCCGTCTTTGGCAGCGAGGAGAGCTTCGGCATGATCCGCAGCGGTCGAATCAACCTCACCATCCTCGGCGCCATGCAGGTCAGCGGCACGGGCGACCTGGCCAACTGGATGCTGCCCGGCAAGGTCAAGGGCTTCGGCGGTGCCATGGACCTCGTGAGCAACCCGTCGGCGACCAAGGTTGTGGTGACGATGGAGCACACGGACAAGAAGGGCAACCCCAAGATTGTCAAGCAGTGTGCATTCCCGCTGACTGGACGCGCCTGTGTGTCGCGGATCATCACGGAACTGGTGAGTTTGCCCGTCTTTCCTTGCCTGAATCGGGACAACTCGACTGACTGGCGAGTTACAGGGCGTTTTCGACGTAGACTTTGCTCACGGGCTGACGCTCATTGAGATTGCCGACGGCGTGACGGTGGACGAGATCAAGAGCAAGACGGAGGCGCCTTTTACGGTTTCCAAAGACCTGAAGGCCATGCTGTAAGACGAAATGGTGCCAACTGCGAGAGGAACGGGGAGGGCAGTCAGTGGCGGTGCGAAGGAGCATGGCAGGGTTTGGCTCTGGTAGTGGTAGTAGTGAGCACTACGGAGGTGTTATTGAGACGGCGCAAGGCGTCGCCGACTTCGCTTTTTGGGGCGAGCGTGAGAATATAGGAAAACATGGCCGAAAATAACCCGGGATCAATCCAAAGTATGTGTCCATGCCACTGATTCTTAAACTCAAAACTGTCGGACGGAGCGGCGGCAGCGATGACCCTGCGTGCGCCCCCGGCGAGATCCGAACTCGATGCTGACAGACGCGCTATTACTATTATCAGTCCAGTGACTCCAAGTCTCGCAACAGCCTCATCACCCCGACCTTGCGCCTCCCATGATTTCTCCCCCGACTTCTTCGCTCACGATAAAAGGGCTCTCAGGCTCTGCTTCATCCTCGCTGAAGCCTCACCCCTGCCGCCATGTTCGATGAGTCCAGTGGGCAGGTCTTCAAAGAATGGACCTTGCCTCGCCACAGCATCTCCGTCCAGGGCTTCGAGCTCGACTGGGCCCGCCGACGGCCGTACCCTCTGTTCACGCCCCGTGGCTCGCGAGGCCCGCGCTCGCTGGTGGACGTGACGATCAATGTCATTGCCAACAACATTGGCGATGCCGCCGAGGAGTACTTTGACGCCATCCCGCCGCGTCTGCAGTGGCGCATTTGGCGCTTTCTGGAAGCGAGGTTCGTAGCCGCGTCATGCCCGCCGCAACTCTAATCAGCCCTGCCGCGCCCACTTCGCTTCACGTTCCTTGGCTGACCGGAACGGCGACAGGGGAGTGTGCCTCCATGCGTGGAAGCTGTTCTCGAAGCTGCTGCTGCGGGAGGACGAGGAGAAGACGCTCGGGCTGTTTCGCTTCAGACAGCACATCTGCCGCCCGACAGGCGAGTTGAAGCGCTACACGCAGCCCTTGACATCCCTGACGACCGACTTCATCACCCACCTCGTCATCAGCGGCGGCTGCGAGTTCACCACCAATGAGATGCTGTGCCTGGCCGACGTCAAGAACCTCGGCGTCCTGGAGCTCCTGCAGCCGGCCGATGAGGTCTGTGCCGTCTTCTCACACGTAAACGACCGCCTCATACGCGGCTGGACCGAGATGGAGAATCCATTCCCGCTACTGCGAATCCTGCGAATCTGGGGCGACCAGCTCACTACCCAGGAGTCTCTTCGCTGGGTATCCAGGTTGCCTTCTCTGGCACTCTACGATGTACTGGGCTCCAGGGAGGACTGGCCAAGCCCACACAGTCATGCAGCCGACGGAGGTTGGGAGCTGGCCGAACCGGCGCCAGGCCTGGAAGACTCACTCATGCGGTACCTGATGCTATTCGCGCCGCTCGAGGAGACGCGTTACAGCAGACTCCGAGATCTGGCAAGGAGCGTCGACTCGGACCTGGTGTCTTTGTGCAGCGACTCCCGGTGTGCCGTAAAGTTTGTCGCTGACCGCCAGGCGCCTCCCCTTCTGGACTACCTGACAGACACGGCCAAGGTTAACGTGCTTACGTGGGATCCTGACGCCGCCTCTAGAGAAGCTAGATCTTGCCACGGTGTGGCTTTCGAGTCTTGGGCCTTTTGGCTATACTCCTTTATTGGCCAACTCAGTCAGGACAGGGACATGAAGGGCCACGGCATCCAATCCGACACCCAGGCTGTCATCGGTCCCTTTGTGCTGCCCTCCAAGCCTCTCGCGTGTCTGTTCCTGGGACACAGTGGTCGGGGGGGCATTCCGCCCAAACCTTCGTATGTAAGCCGCGGACTCTTTTCAACGAGTCGATATACTTTTACGAGGCCTGCTGTCATCCGCGGTCGGCGAGGAACCGATCCACCGCCAATAAGCAGGACAAGGACGAATCTTGTTTTATCAGAGCGAGCTGAACCGCGTCTACGAGGAAACAAGAGGCGACGATTGGACGACATGCTGCAGTCGCTTTCGCAATGACGGAGCTTGGCGCCTTGGAGGGAAAATGCCGACTGCTGATGTGCATGGGAACTTGTTCTTTAGCCACAGCCCACTCTTTCCCTTTTCGACAATCGCAAGTTTTTCGATTGGCTTCTACCCTTGGCAAGCCGCATGTGGCTGCGGGCTCCCAGCGCATAATATTTTGACTCGAGGCTGGACCGTTTCTAGTCGAGTCTAGACAACTGAAAATGCCATTTGAAGGTTTGGGGGCGTTTCGAGCTTGCAGTATTGCAATCACTCGCGCAATCACTCCCGAAATCACACTCGTTCGCTTTTCTGCTACATAAGAAATGCTTTGACCCCCCCGAAGAGCCCGAGTTTGCTTCCACTTACACGCTTGATCTCATCTCCTACCCACTCTTCCTTGCAGCGATACACACTGCCTGACAGCAATCTGCACTGCCTGGTAGCAACACGTTGGCAGCAACAATGGCCCATCAAAACAGAACTCTGGCTCCTTCCGCCTTACAACAGGGAGACCGTCCTAGACGCAACCACGAGGAAGAACGCTCCAATCACGATCTTCTGAGCGTCGTTTTGCAAGAGCCACCAGCATACCGGCCCATCACAGCAACCTCTGGGGATAGCTTACCCCCCTACGATTATGACGTCTCGCCACCGGAATACTATCTCACCGAGTTCTCCTGGAGCCGGTATTACCCAATCGCTCAACCTCCCAACGAGCCTGCCAGAGCAGCAGCCAGGGAAGCTATCAGGGTCTATTTTGAGAACAGGGTGCTGGCTGCAGATTCGAACACCGCCACTGCGGCGAACGGACAGGACGGGGCTGTACAGAACGGCCACCCTACAATCGGCACACGAGGAGCGGCATACTTGAACATTTTTGCAGACGACATTGACACAGCGGGACTGTCAATCCGCCTAGACGTGATTACCTGGCCAAGACGACGGAATCGGCTGTCGCGTTCATTCTGGCGATATATGATCCGCAGGATCATTGAGTTTCGCCTACCCGCAAGGCACCAGTGTCACGCAGACTTGGAGGAGGCGGCGGCCCTTGGCTGGATAGAAATCGAATGGCTCCAGACAAACGAGAGGCGCAACGCCGTGGAATTAATCCGTTAGCGACTTTGAGCAGAGCGGGAGTGTGAATGCTGCTAAGGATGCTAGCAAAACCGATGTCCTTTGTTTTAGAGTTTGGAGGGCTTGATTTGTTTTTACACTGTGGGGATAGACACGCGACGCGATATTAAGGTTTTGCACCGCGAAGGCATATGATGAGGAGTTTGGTTTGTTGGGATTCCAAGGAGCTGCAACTGATACCTCGATCTTGGATACATTGGACCGAAGAGAGCACAACACTTGCATCACGGCATCAAAGTGCTGCCTCTCGTACATGGTTTGGACGTATTGGCAGCACGACAGTGCGCCCCTTATCAGTTTGATGGGGCAGCCCTTCCACGGTTTGTGATGCTCGACAGCAAACCTGTAGTGACAATCAGCCATGTCCGTACGAGAGTCGCAGTCTGCCCCGTGTTCCAATTGCAAAGGACGAATGAGCTTGATGATTGTACGAGTACCAGGTGCTGGGCCGGACGAGGGCCACCATGGCCAGTAGCAGCATTACGTGGTGAGTCAAGCATTGGTGGAGCAGCTAGATGAGGCAGGTCAGGATTCGCGATTGCAGTCTTGCAGTCCTGCCGACGCTTCAACGCACAATCCACCATGCGTGCGTGCACCATTCAGCGTCAACACATGGATGCACAGTGGGATGGATAATCTACGGGTAACTGGCATCGAGGTGTTGTCACGCGGACGCGACCGGTCAGCAACGGAGCTAGCAGCGCGTGCATCCATCCTCAATCCTCACCACCACAAGTCGGGACAAGGCATGTACCGCCGGACAAAGTTTTATCTGAACCACGGGCACCGAGGTGCGGGCAGCGCAGATGGTAAGATCGACGGAGAAAGGTCTCTTCTCTCCTCCAGTTTCCCCTCCGGTAGCATCCATTGAAGCCTGAAAGCCAGAGTGAATATGAAGGATTATTTTCTAGTAGGTTTCATGGAGAGGAAGAGAGGAAAAGGATAATGGGAAATTTGCGGCGCGCGAGATAAGCGTTGGCTGGGCCGGAAGAACGATGTGCCTGCAGCCGGGACCAGGTCCGGGCTACCCCGTGCGCACGGGCAGGTTAGTATCAGCGCTGTCCTCACTGGCTGGCAGGGCTGCTGTGGGCGGCTGCTCCCGCTAGAATTGCGACTTAAGCGCTGATTGTCAGGTAAATTCCCGTGGCTCGCGAGGATTATCGTCCTCCTGGCGATACTTCAGCCCATCAATCAACATCCAACTCGATGCAAATGAGGCCATTGACGGCCGCGACAAAGGCATCCGGGGCGGTGAAATAGACAGGTCACAGCAGCAGGCGCCGTGTCCCCGCCTCTGCAGGGTGCAGCCAAACGGGGTCCCTGAACGGCCACCTCATGCATCGTGTCGTGTCGGTCGTGTGAGCGTCTCCTTCTGGACCAACTGGACCTGCCCGCCCAGAGTTGGAGCCTGACTCACCTGCTCCTCCTCCCCTTCATCCTGAGTCACAATTGGGATCTTTTGCTTTGTCACTGCGTCCACTCGCAAACCCTCACGAAGCTACGTATAAAACGACCACGGCCACGTCTTGTTCGCGAGGCTGTCTTCATCGATCAGCCCTGCTGCTCGCACCCCGCTACCCCGCCTCAGCACTGCCAAACATTTCCATCCTCATCCCTCTTCTTCCCCAACTCGCTACCAGGCCTTTCGCTGGATACCCGTCAGCGTGGGTGCCATCATTCAACGCTTTGCTGCACTCGTCTACACTTCTCGCACATTCTCGAAAGCACAATATGGCTCCCGGTGGTCCCACTGCAACTGGAGCCGCCCGCCGCGGGGGCAAGTTTAACAAGCCCACGCGAGGAGGTGAGTTTGCAATCACTGCCCCCTTGCCTGAATGCTGGCGACTGACCAGGGTCCCATCTGCCAGGCGGCAAGCACTACTCGCGAAGCCTGCAACCCGTCGACGCGGAGGGCAACCAGATAAGCATGTGGAGCGCCGACTCCAAGAACCGGTCGGGCGACGAAGACGAGGACTCCTCAGAGGAAGCGTCCTCTGAAGAGGAGGGCAGCGGCGATGCCGGCGCGTCCAAGGCCGTTGCCGATGCCAACCGCGAAGACCGCAAGGCCCTGAAGAAGGCCCGCAAGGACGCCGCCATCGCCAAGCAAAAGGCCCGCACCGTCGAGGTTGGCGACCTGCCCTCGAGCGGCGAGGAGGACAGCGACGAGGGCGAGGACATGCCCGCCAACCCGAACCACTCCAAGGCGGCTCGCACCATGGCCCAGAGCGGTGGTGCAGATGGAGATGTCGAGGAGATTACGGATGGCGTCAAGAACATCAAGGCGCCGGCCAGTCGTCGCGAGAGGGAGGCGGTCGAGGCGGCCGCCGCCAAGGAGAGGTACATGAAGCTGCAGGCGCAGGGCAAGACGGACGAGGCCAAGGCCGACCTGGCGAGACTCAAGCTCATTCGCGAGCAGCGAGCAGCAGAGTCCGCACGGAGACAGGTAAGGACCAACAAGCCCCCTTGGAGCAGTCGGGGAGTCCACTGGTGTTAATGATACCTCCCAGGCCGAGAAGGAAGAGAAGGAGGAGCAAGAGAAGGCGCGCCGGGCCGAGATCGAGGCTAAGGAGGCCAAGAAGCGTGAAGCAGCCGCTGGCCCCAAGAAGGGAAGCAAGAAGAAGTAAAGCCGCTGCTCTTGTCGCCATCTTCGATTGCGGCTTGGCAGTGGTTGTATCTTGTCGGCTGCCTGGCACAACTGTGATTTGTTGTTGCACACACGCCTCGACATATTCCCCTGGACAGTCAGGAAGTATTATGCTACAGCCCACTACTCGTACTACTACCACGGGCGCAATGATAAACTGCACCCGCGTTTGATGGAAAAGGCCGCCACTGTGACGTTGAGCGTATGTCTTGTCGACGTGACGTATCGTTTGCACACGACGAGCCTCCACAGCAGGGTGCATTTGCGCCGTTTTGTCAGACAAAGCATGGCCGTGGAATGTACTCTTCAACGATCATGTATTATCATTAATGGCATTCGCATAACGATTAAACGCCGCAGCCGTTGGTGGCTGGCCCACATTTTGTCATCCAGAAAGAAAGGGTGCGGACGAAAAACGAAAAAAAATCCAGCGGCGCCACCAATCGCCGACCGCCTTTATCACCACCCGCGTTTCCTGCCAGCCACAAGTTCTCTCGTGAAGCTGCTGCCCGACCGCTGAACCTCTCTCCCATCGTTCGGGGCCAGAACCAGCACAAGCCAACCGCCGTGACCATACGCAGGCAACAGCTGTGAATCAGCCATGGCCGAGTCCTCATTGCAGGTTCGTTCGCTGTGCATGCCCTCGTGCCCCGCTGCAGCACGAAGCGGCGGTGGCGGCTAGGGCCCGGTGAGCTCAGAGTCTGACGTGCTTGATAGGATCGCCTGCGCGATCACGCAAAGGCCTTCAACGGTCTCTTGAGCTTGATCCCAGCCAAGTCGTACTACGGAGAAGACACCAGCGTACGTGCTCCTCGCCTTGTTGCTGCATGTTCCATCCCGACCAACGCCCCCAGCCACCGACCAATCCAAGGCTACCCGGCCGATTCGCTGCGACGTGCATTCTCCCGAAACTAGGCGAGCCCGATTCTGACTGTCTATTTCAACAGGATCAATGGCAGAGGAAAAAGCAGACCAAGGAGGAGGCCGCCGCCGCCCGCCGAGGCAAACTTGACCCAGACAGTGAGCTGAACCGTAACGCCAAGGAAGTCATGGACGAGCGAGCCAGGAACAAGCGAAAGCTGCGAGAGCTGGAGCTGGAAGCGGAAGGCGACGATGCCTCCAACGTTGACGAGTCATTCGAGGCCATCGATGGCGTCGAAGCCGAGCAGCCTGGTCAAGGACTGAGGAAGAAGACCGCCGAGAGCAACAAGAAGCAGAAACTCAACGACGGCGCCCAACAGCTGCTGAAACTGTCTAAGAAGGAGGAGAAGAAGGCCGCTAGGAGAGAGAAGAAGGCCGAGAAGAGGGCTGAAAAGAAGGCGAAGACAGCAGACAAGCAGCCGACGCCGGCAAAGGCCGGCATTGCCAACGCCCAAGAGCGCAGCAACACACCGGCCAGCAGCAAGAAGCAAAATGGAAAGAAGGCCAAGGGCGATGCGACTCCCTCAATGGCCAAGCCAGATGCACCCCAACAAGACAAGGTTGAGCATGACGTAGAGGAGGAAGACGCGACGACTGATGCGCCGGTACTCTCACTCGACATCTCTGGTCTCGAAAAAGACGGAGAACACAGCGAACCATCGACTTCCGAATCGAACCCTCATTCGCCCACATTCGACACGGGCGAGCCAGCGGAGTTTGTGAATGGCACCTCTGGAGAACCTGCCAGCACCACGACGTCCATCTCATCCACCATTCCCCCTTCTGAGAAGCCAAAGCAAATCAAGATTCCCGCCGATACTGCCGCGCTGCGAGCCCGGCTCGCCGCCAAGATCGAAGCACTGCGTGCGGCCAGAAAAGCTGACGGCCCTGATGGAAAGCCCATTCGCACCAGACAGGAGCTCATCGAGGCGAGGAGAGCGAAGGAGGCACAACGCAAGGCACACAAGAAAGAGCTTTGGAAGCAAGCCAAACTGGAAGAAGACAGAAAACGCGAAGAGGCACTGGCTTCCAACTCGCCTGGCGTTATGAGCCCAGCTTTGGAGTTGGGCGAGTCTACCGGCAATTTCTCGTTTGGCCGAGTGGCATTCGGAGACGGCTCGCAGATGTCACACGACCTCAGCTACGTCCTAACCCATGGCAAGAAGAAGGGCCCGTCAGACCCGAAGACGGCCCTACTCAAGGTGCAGCACCAGAAGAAGCGTCTCGAGGAGCTCGACGCAGAGAAGCGTGCCGACATTGCAGAAAAGGAAGCCTGGCTGACGGCCCGCCGCCGCGTCGAGGGCGAAAAGATCCGCGACGACGAAGCCATCCTGAAGAAGGCCGTCAAGCGCAAGGAGACGGCCAAGAAGAAGAGCGAGAAGGCGTGGAAGGAGCGTAGCAGGGGCGTACACGAGGCGCAGAAGGAGAGGCAGAAGAAGCGCGAGGAAAACCTCAAGAAGCGCAGGGACGACAAACAGCTCGGCAAGGCGGGCAAGAAAAAAGGCGGCGCAAAGAAGGGCAGCGCGAAGAAGAAGGGCGGACGACCGGGCTTCGAGGGCAGCCTCGGGGTCGGCGGCCGCAAGAAGTAAAAATAAACAGTTCTTTCTTTGATTTTCTTTCAAAATGTTGTTTCTCGAGGGGCGCGTGGATTTTGCATTCTGCCTGAAGGAGCGTTTTTGGCGCTGGCGTTGGGGAGGATTAGCCGAGGGCATTGCTTTCTCAGGGGAAGCAAGATGTGTACACATGTCGGCGGACGAGAGCGGCAGCATGGTATATAGATAGTGGACACGAATCCAGGAAGCGAGAGAGCGCCTTGGTCTGGATGTGATGTCTGGCGTACAAGGAGGACTCTTAGCAGGCCAGCCACCCACTTCACATTGTGCATGTATGTGTACGGCGCAAACATCACGAGATGCTCTACCAAGAGACTGACCGCAAGATTAAGGACAGTAAAAGTCATTTCCATGGGTGGCCAGCAGTGCACTTGTCTTGCGTTACTCTCATTACAAAACAGCAACGTACAATTGCCCTGGCTCCCTCCCCAGAAGACCGCTTTTTGCTCGCATCCCACAACTTTCTTTTTCAACAGACACGGCGCAGAGAGACAGGACGAAACATGGTGGCAGAGGGGGACGAAAAAAAGCAGAAGAAGAGGCCAGAAAACGGGGACGGAGAGCAGAAGCGAATCCGGTGTTCTGCCCTCCCTGGCTATTGCCTTCCAGCGTGACCCTTGATTCCCGATATGTGGAGGAGCAATATGATGTGTAGCCGAGTCAAAACAACCATCCGCTGCTTTCATCACATGCAGCACATGTCCACCCGTCTCTTTGCGCTCAGCAGGGCGGATGTACGTCGTGTATTAAAGTGGCCTGGTAGTACGGGAGGACGGGGGCAAGTGGCTGGTCGAGAAATCGGGGGATCGGTCGGCTCAAAATTTCGCCGGCTCGCCATGTTTGGACCATGCAGCTGGCTGTCTAAACCGAGCTGGTGACGGCGTTGACGCTCGTTTAAACCGCGTGTCGCGTTTGGTTTATAGCAGGGAGTCGAGGCGGGTGAAGACGCTCAGACAGGCCGCCACGACCTCGAGCTGCAGCTCCTTGTCCTTGGACTTGCTCACCTCCTGCGCACGACATTAGCATTGATTCAAGCGGACGGACCATCCCTCCTGGGGCGATGTTTTAGCCTACTTCTGCAATGACCTGCGGGAGGTTGGCTCCAATGCCGTTCCCCGTAGCCTTCCTGCCAAACGGCCACTGGCTGTAGTCAGCCAGCAGCTCGTCCGTCTGGGCAAAAGCACGCTCCCTGGCCTCGTGGCCCAGCGTTGACAGGGCATTCTCGAGGACGTTGGCGGCATAGGCAGCGCAGACCATGGACACGGTGCGCAAGTAGCGGAACTCGAGCGACTCGGGCAGGAACTGGCTGCTGTTGAGGACGACGGTTCGCTGGGTCAGGACGTTGCGCACGCGGCGGCGAATCTCCTCCTTGGCGCCGCCATCGGCAACGGGGTGGGTGGCCATATCGAAGAGGAGGAAGTTGCGCTTCTCGGTTCGGAGGATGCCCTTGTCGACGAGGCCCTTGGCGAGGCGCTCGCGGACTTGCTTGAGCTGATAGCCTATCTTCATCAGGTTCCAGGTCTCGCCTGTGCAGGACGTCGCGTTAGCCTCTCAGGGTGGTTGCTGCGGCTGGGCTGCGCGGGGCAGTTACCGCTCATCAGGTCGATCCAGGAGCTGACGCTCATCTTCTCGCTCTGCTTCATCATCTTCAGGGCCTCGTCGAGCAGGACCTCGCCGGTGAGGGTGTCGTCTATGACCTCGATGTTGCGGTCGGCGGGGGGGAAGCGGCGCCTGGCGGGGTCCTTTTCCATGCTGATGCGGCCACGGAAGGCCAGCTCGAGGACGATGCAGCCGCGCAGGGCGTACGAGATGTTGTCGTTCCAGAAGGAGAGGTAACCCTGTCATGCGTTGCTTGTTCAGCCACGGGGTGCTCGCACGTCGATGCCTATGGCCAATGGCCACGCTGGAGACAAAGTCTCCGAGGCGGATTGACATGTGTCAGGGGCGCGTACCTGCTTGTCCTTGAGGCCGAGGAGCAGCACCTCCTCCATCATGGTCAGCTTGGGCTGCTTGCTCCGCTCGGCGCTCTCGCTAATGTCTCTGGGGTCGAAGGCGATCTTGTGGCCGTTCTCGCCGTTCTCGTAGCTCGTCTCGGGGGCGCTGTCCCTGACGTTGCTGGCCGAATTGCTTCTCGAGGCCGCGCTGCTGCTCTCGCCATCGGCAACGCCCAGGCCGCCAGCACCGGCGCCGGCGCCGCGTCGCCGCGTCAGCCCCGACGAGGACATGTTGACGCTTCAGAGGCGTGTGATGGCGTTGGGTGTGTATGGGCGGCGCCGAGTTGAATGCGCCGCTCGTCGCACCGTCGGTGCAGGAGTTCGCGTGTCGAGGGCTTTGATATGCAACGGGCGAGGGGGAGAAGCAGGAGCAGGGAGGCAGAGTCAACGGGGTGCGAGCCGGCCACGGGCGTCAGCGGGCGGGCGGAGGGGGTAAAGTCGAGTGAGGCTGTCGCCGTGGGAGGAGGATTGATGGTTGGATGGCTGGATGGCTGGATGGAGAGGTGTTGTTCACATAAATTCGCTACAGGACCACCTTGGCCCTGACGGGGAGGATTGAGTCGGGTTGGCTCCGTCCCAGTTGGGTGGTGGCGGCACCCTACCAGGTTGGTGGAATCAAATCAATAGCGACAGGGGCCGTGATTGCCGTTGCCCAGCGCCGTGGCGCTGTACGAGTTCGACCGCGCGTGCGCAGGCTGCTCCGTGATAATTGCGTGGTGCTTGGGATAAAGAAGCGGAATTGGGATAGGAAACGGGTTGCTGGCGATGCTGACCGACTACATATTACGTGGTTCATCCAGTGCGGCTCGTGTTCAAGCCGAGGGCTGCCGTACCAGGTACCTACCTAGGTATGGCGCTGAGCCGCCTCGGTGCGCTGGTCGCGTGGCCTTTAGGTGCTGCGGCCCACTGGATCGCGCGCTGGAGCGGCTGCAGGAATCGGCCAGCTGAGACTGGCGAGCGAGCGCCATGCCAGGCAGCAAGATCCAGCGACTCGGATTCCAGCTCATCCTTGGCGGTGGAGACCGGGTGGAGACGCGGGACAACTTCGGGGCCTGGCACATGACTAAGCGCTAGCATCGCGAGGCCGAACGACGACGAAAGACAACGACGAACGACGAACGACGCCAGGGCGTCCACCCACCGGTCCAAGCACGACAGCAATGATGCACACATTCGTCCCGTACGTTCCAATGCAACTCCAGACTGATGCTGCAGATGCTAATTGAGCCGCAGAATCGAGCCATGAGGCCAATTGAACCGTCCGCCACGAGCGGCGGCGGTGTCGTGCGCTGTCCCGTTCAAATGGGAGGACAAACTTTGTCGCGCGGAACGATGACTTTGCGTGGCTATCGCGACCCGGACAGCCACCGATATATGCTCTTGGCCATGCATGGAGTCTCACGAAGATCCTACTACTGCTCTATCCATTCCCGGGTAACCCTGTGGACCACACAAGTGTGAAGTCGCTACCGTCGAGGCTGCGTGCATTACTGGGCAGGTCCCTGTCCCGACCGACTCACCTCGACATGGTGCATATGGTACGGAAGATCTGAGGCTAAGAATCGCAGACGAACACCCTGCGGCGCCGCCAAAAGGGTCTTAATGCCCACGTCGTCCCGTCAGATTGCCCAGGAGGGCCAAGTCTTTGGACCCATGCCATTCGCAGCGGGGCGAGGTTGTTGTGGGAAACCCATTTGCAAGTGTGCGCCGCGGCGGTGATGCCAAGCCTTGCTTGCGAGGCCGCCGCCCATGAGACGCCATTATAGGGCTCGTGTCCACTGTTCTGGGCGTGATCCAGCGCCTGCTGGCCGCCGTTCAAAGGAACACGGCCCACCAGCCCCCGCCGACCATCTGTTCACCCGCCACCACAGCTGTTCAGAACCTTATAATGCAGAATAAGTGTTCACCTTGCAACAGCGGCGGGTGGGCAGAGTGGTCGAGTGGTTTAAGAGGAAGTCCTCTTTTACGTAACTCGGCTACAAACCCCATCTACCTCAGAAACGTCGCCGGCCCTGGGTAGGGCTGTGGGAGGAGACTGAGTCTTCGATCACAGTCTGAGACCGAGCTGGAGAACGGCGCAAAGTTAGCAAATACTCCAAAGCCACGAAAGTGCCGGGGCGCGCTGTAGTATCTCCGCTGTGAGAGAGATAGCAGGGCGTTGTAGATCGTATAATATATTTTTTTTATAATTTTTTGGTGTTTTGGTTCATTAGAGGACGGGGGTGCACGGTGTTCGATTCCGCATGGGACCTTGTTTTCTCTTTTTTGCTTTCGAAGCCTCTGTCTATTCTATGCCTGGAGTTATTTTGCTTATCCCCTTTTGTTTCTCCTTAAGCCTTTTTGTCTGCATCTTTTCCTGCATCGTGATGTTTGCAAGTAAACAGGCAGTGCGTGCGAGTCGAATTTGGAATGGATTCTCACTGCTACATACATGCTCCGACCTACGTGCCAACTGCCTCCTTCCACAGCTTGTCGAAGTTGATGTTCTCTGCCTCAAACATGTCGCGAATTCTCGTCGCCGCCGCCTCTTGCTTCTCTGGACCGAACCCGCCCGGCTGGCCGGCCTCGAACTGCACAATCTCAATCCAGCGATAGAACAAGTCGTCCTTGCCCATGGCCGTGAGCGCGTCCCTGAAAGCGAAAACCTGCCGCCTCTTGTCGTCCTCGTCTGCCTGGGAGCCCACCTTGAGGTCGTAGCACAGCCACCCGTAGTCTTTGTGATGTACCAAGATCACCGTCTTGAATGCCTCGAGGGCAATGGTCTTCTTGTCGACCAAGGCGTGTGCGTAGACCATGGCCTCCCAGTCCAAGTCCCACTGGCCGTTCATGAGCAAATAGCCCGTCTTCTGCTCCTGCAGCAGGGGAGACGTCGCCTGCTGGATATAGGCCGTCAGGATCTTGCGCGAGTCTGCGTCCTTGAAGATGTCGCCGAGGACACGATCCCAGTCGCGGCTCCGGCGAACGTAGATCTCCTTGTCCTGGAAGCCGACCTTGCGCCGCCAGAGCATGGGATTGCCGTGGCGCTGACCGGCGGCAAACTCGACGGGCCACGGCCAGACGAAGACGAAGAGCACAAAGTCGATGAACATGCTGACGCCGCGCCTTAAAATCTCCCACGAGAGCTCGCCCCAAGTCGCCTCCGACGCAGGGAAAGTTGCCTCGCTCGCATACCCAAGCGCCGAGACGACGAGCTGCCAGTACCAGGGCAGGATGGAGTACATGCGCCAGACGAAGAGGAGCGAGACGCAGACGTTCATGGCCACGGGAACGAGGAAGATCTTGCGCTTAAAGGACGCGGGCCTGGAGTCGACGTGGGTGATGTAGACATGCTTCTCAGAGAGCCCATTGACGAAGGACTCGAGAACTTCGGGAGGGCTCTTGAAGGGAGCGGGGGGCGATCCGGTCGACCCGGATGAGTTGGCCTGCTTCGACTTTGCGAGCCTCTTTGCGGGAGCCATGGTGTTTGCTGTTGGCGCTCTGTGGCTGAGACTGGAGGAGCCAAGAGTGAAAGGCTGTCTTCTGGATGAGCTGTCACGGAGTAGCCAATTGCAAGCTGCGAGCCTCTGTGGGTGCACAAGATTCGAGAGCCGTCGCCTCAGCGCAACTTCAGGAATTTGAAAAAGGCCCAACACTGCAGTTTTTGTTCAATTTTAACAAAAATTCTTTCTTAATAATTTCAAAGCAAAGCAAAATTAATTGAATCGCGGATCGAACCAACTTTTGGTGTATTCTCAACTTTGTCGTGGAGCATGGGGGGGCCCCTGTGGCGGGACTGTGGCGGGCAATTCCTGGCTCAACGCAGAAAAGTTCCACAGCTCCGACCAAACTCCAGCGCAACTTCACGACCGGGGTGTTTCTGGAGCATCCCTGTCGACAGCGTCTTGCTTCACGCCTGTCTGGCAGATTCAACGGCAATGTTGAAGGCTCACGCATGGAAAGTAGGGCTATCCGTGCTCAATCAACAGTCTCTGGTAGCTGACGGCGGTAACGACAGGGTCGCGGCCATCCATTCGTCTGCGCATCATGCCGACAGAAGCTCTCTACGAATACTCGACAGCTGCGGGATCGCGCCCTTCCAAGCTGCACCGGATCGCCGAAGCTTTCCAGGGCACCGCAGCATGTGACACTGGCAGCGCTACAGTCACGAAGTGCGCGCTACCTCTCAACGTCGCAGCTCTGCAACTCGGCCGAGAATAGCAACGCTCCTAGACCTGGTGGATTCCCAGGAGGGTTTGCAGGCAACGCAGGAGGCTCTTGGGGTTCGTTCGCATCCGGCGCCAGTCGACCGGCGACCATTCCGGAAGCCAACGATGGGCTTCTGCCTCACGAACGAGAGGCGCGTCAGCGTGCCACCAGCACTCTAGCTCCTGCCAAGGAGACACCAGCCCCTGGGGAGCCTGGGACATTGAACAGGGGTTGGCGCGAGGGCCAGTCGAGGGGGGACAGCAACAAGCGCGGCCCAAACGAAGCGCAAGCAAAAATGTCGAGATCTGTCCTTGCGGATGTATTCAACACGAATCGAGAGCCCCGATCTCCACCGACACCAAAGTCCTGGTCTGCAGGGACTCAGCAATCGGACGGAAGCGGTCCGCAAGCGGCTTCCTCGAAGCCGTCAAGTGACTCCTCTAGCAGTACGGGGACGGGCTCGGATACGTCGGAGCGACACAGCTATGGAAAAGGTCTCAACAACCGCAAAGCTGCCCTTCACGAATCGTCAAAGGCTGCTTGTGGGGGCAGTATTAAGCATCGTGGATGGGGTTCGTTTAGCAGTCGTAGAGCCCAGACGCCGGGGCACGGTCACGGACATGGAAACGAGTCCACGATATGGAGCGAAATAACGCGCTCAAGCCGGCCCAAGGCGATACCACATTTGAAAATGAAGGCCGCCAGCAGCAGTGATCCTGTGGCCGACCAGTCCAAGGCGGACGGGATGCCGGTGGAACAGGACTTCTGGGGGGAACTCGAAACCAGAGTCGCAAGCTTCAAGGGCAATAGCAAGGCCAAGCGAGAGAATGAGGCCGTCGACTCATCACCAAAAAGACTCAGCAACGCACCTGCGAGGAACCCACGAGACGCCGACGCTCAGCAACTAGGCGGAGCGAGTTCACGGGACAGGACAACGGGCCATGAAAGCGGGGCCGGGGAAGAGCCGCAAAAGCAGAGGCAGAAATCTAGATTCGAGATGGAAGAGGAGGAGAAGCTTGAGGATCGCCAGTCAAAGAAGCCCACAAAACCGCGAAAAGGCCGGCGGATGCAAGAGGAAGATGACTGGGATGATGAGGCCATTCACCGTTGGGAACAACGGCAGCGCCGCGAGGCTGCAAAGAAGGCTCGGGAGAAGCAAGCCCTCCGGGAGGAGCAGAAGGCTGTTCCAATCCACGTCCCCGAGTACATCAGTGCGTCGAACTTGGCCCAGGCATTGAAGCAGCATCCCGGCCAGTTTCTAAAGGACATGGAGGAAATGGGGTTCGAGAATGTGACGCCCGATACAATCATGACTGGCGACACGGCGGCTCTAATTGCCATGGAGTACGGGTTTGAGCCGACCGTCGATACTGGCTCACAAAGAGACCTCAGGCCTCGGCCGACACCCGAGGACGTGTCGGCTCTACCCGGGCGTCCTCCGGTGGTCACCATCATGGGCCATGTTGATCACGGCAAGACAACTCTCCTCGACTGGTTGAGGAAGTCGTCCATCGCCGCACAGGAACACGGTGGGATTACGCAACACATTGGCGCTTTCGTGGTCAAGATGTCATCCGGAAAAGCCATCACATTTCTGGACACGCCCGGGCACGCGGCTTTTCTTTCCATGCGCCAGCGCGGGGCGAATGTAACGGACATTGTCGTGCTGGTGGTCGCGGCGGACGACAGCGTCATGTCGCAGACGATCGAGGCTCTGAAGCATGCCACGGCTGCCAAGGTGCCCATCATTGTGGCCATCAACAAGATCGACAAGGAGGATGCTCGCGTCGACCAGGTGAAGGCGGACCTGTCGCGACATGGAGTCGAGATTGAGGACTTTGGAGGCGACGTGCAGGTTGTCTGCGTCAGTGGCAAAACCGGCCTTGGCATGGACGACCTGGAAGAGAACATCCTCACGCTGTCTGAGATCCTGGACGTTCGCGCCGAGATCGACGGCATGGCCGAGGGCTGGATCCTCGAGTCAAGTGTCAAGCAAAACGGCAAGGCGGCGACGGTCCTCGTCAAGCGAGGAACCTTGCGACCGGGCGATCTCATTACTGCCGGAAAGACTTGGGCAAGGATACGGGCGCTCAGGAACGAGGCTGGCGTCGAGCTCTTGGAAGCGCCTCCTGGGACGCCCGTGGAGATTCTCGGCTGGCGAGAGCTGCCCGATGCCGGAGAGCAGGTGCTGCAGTCCCCTGACGAGGCCAGGGCCAAGACGGCAGTCGAGTACCGACTGGAGATGGCCGAGCGCGAAGAGAGCTCCGCCCAACTCGCCGAGCAGGAGCAGCGCCAGCGGGAGAAGGCTGCTTTGGAGGCTGCCGAGGCAGCAGCCAAGGCGGATGGCGTCGATCCCTCAACGAGTGAGCCTGCTGGGCCAGGGATTCTGTACCAGAACTTCACGGTCAAGGCGGATGTAGTCGGCTCCGTCGAGGCAGTCTGCGACAGCATCCTTGAGCTGGGCAACCATGAAGTCCAGCCCAAGATCCTGCGCTCATCGGCAGGCCAGATCTCCGAGTACGACATTGACCACGCCGCCGTCTCAAACAGCGTCATCGTCAACTTCAACGTCCCGATCTTGCCGCGCATCAAGCAGCGGGCCGAGGAGGCCAAGGTCAAGATCCTAGACCACAGCGTCATCTACCACGTCGTCGACGACGCCAAGGCCACGCTGTCGGACCTGCTGCCCATGAGCGTCACGTACCGCGTCAGCGGCGAGGCGGACATTCTGCAGGTCTTCCCCATCAACGTCAAGAAGAGGGAGTTTAAGAACATTGCGGGCTGCAGGGTGAGGAACGGCGCCATTAAGCGGTCGTCGCGGGTCAAGGTGCTGCGGAAGGGCCAAGTTGTCTTCGACGGTGAGTTGCTAGCCAGCTTTTTCCACACTCCGTGGGGAGCCCCCCTTGCTAATTTTGGTTGGAATGCAGGCCAGATTGACACGCTCAAGCATGTCAAGAAGGACGTCATGGAGATGGGCAAAGGCACCGAGTGCGGCATTGGCCTCGAGGGCTTTGAGGGCTTCAAGGTCGACGACCAGATCCAGACGTACGAGGAGGTCAAGGAGAAGCGGACCTTGTAGGAGGGCGGAAGCATATAGACGTGCCATGTCGAGACAGCATGGCGGTTGGTGTGTACACTTGCGATGTAATGTACTCTATGCAGGCAACAAAGGCGCTGGCGTACGGGCATGGCCTGGCCAAAAGATAGACGAGGGTGGTTGTGTACAAAATAATCTCAACTACAAGACATGTCCAGTGCTAATTCAAGTCGACTGCGACTCTGGACAATCGCATATACACTTGTCATGGAACAACTACGAACGCACGTCAGGGGGTCATGTCCGGAGGCTCTTCATCTTGGTTTCCACATCTTGTGCGCTACCACCGGCTGGGCGACGACACCACATTCGACGAGTACGTCCTGCTCGAGACTGTCGCCTGGCTCCTCTCTTTCTCCAGCTTGGCGAGGCCAATCCTGTCCGTCACGGGCGTCGCCTCTATGATGTTGTCGAACTCGTCGTCGCCGTCATGGAAATCGCTCACATCGTCATCGTCATCGTCGTCGCCGTCGTCGCCGTCGCCGTTGTCCGAGTCTGGCTGCACGTCCAGATCGACCTTGAACTGCCGCCGCTGCTGGGGGCGGGGTATTATCGTCGCGGGCTTCTTGTCGTTGGCCTCGGCCTCGGCCTCGGGATTGGGGTTGGAAAAGGTCTTGGAGGCGAGGACCTTGCGGCGGATTTCCTCCATGGCGGCGGTGTCGTCGTCGCTGTCGTCGGATATGTCAAAGGGGTCTCTGCCCCTTTTGTCGTCGCCGTGTTCTGTCGCGGGGGCCTCGCCGGGCTTGGGGTCTAGCGGGCGCTTGCCCAGGTATATGCCGTCCGCGCTGGCCTCGTCGTTGGATCGAGCGTCGTCGTCGTCATTATCATCGTCGTCATCCGACGGCACCAGCGTCTTGCGGTTCGTGTTTCCGCTCGTCCACATGTCGTCGTTGCCCTGCTCCCTGCTCTCGGCGTACTCCCGCTCCAGCCGCTCCATCCACTCGGCCTCCGTCTTCTTGACGTCAGCCTCGTCGGCGCAAGCGGCATACCGCCGCAGGATGCCGGCGTTGATCTCCAAGAACGACGGCCCGTAGGAGAAGGGCGCGAGGACCTGCTCGGCCCAGTCGGCGTGGCCGCAGATGTAAAAGGCGGCGGCCAGGGCCTCGACGCAGTTGAGCCGCCACGGCTTGCCGTAGTTGACGGTGTTGGCGGCGACGAGGTAGGGCAGCAGGCGCTCGCACTTGCCGCCGACCTTGTTCCACGGGATCTCCTCGGTGCGCGCCCACGAGGCCTCGACGACGGCGGCGCCGAACTGGTCCATGAGGCCGCGGTCGGCGGGCGAGATGACCTGCTTGCCGTTGGGCGTGATGATGACGCCGCTGTGGCGCTGGCCCATGTGCAGCTCGCGCATGAGGCCCAGCTTCATCAGCCGCTTGCCCGAGCAGCGCTTGGGGTCGCAGTGGCCGAGGTCCCAGCAGGCGGCCTGGAAGGCAGGCCGCGACGATGACGATGCTTCGCCAGAGTCGTCATCGTGCCGGCGGGGGGGTCCCCTGCCAGCTCCTCCGCTGGCGCCGCCGCGGAAGCCGGATCTCTTGCCCCGGCCGGCAAAGTCTTTTTTGTGTCGAACCATCTAGCCTGCGGAGGACGATGCCAGCGTGCCCTTGCTTGGGCAATTCGTCGTCGTCGGTTGGGGTGCTGGGTGAGGTTGAGGTCGTGGCGGGGCTCGGAAAATCAGGGGCCGCTCGTGGACGTCAGTCCATCCACCCACCCCTCCAGGCTGCGCCGCTCCTCACCCAAGGCCACTATCACAGCTGGCCAACACCACGTCTTCGCAGCCATGAGGGAGTCCTGATCGCCTCAGTCGCCTCCGCCACTGCTTCAGGCTGCTTCGTGCCCCCGTCGACGAGCCCCCTTCGCCTGCCAGCGCCCCTCTGCCGGCGCCTCTCTCGTCCAGCCGACGCTTACGCCACCTCGCCTCGGCTGATCCCATCTATCTGCGCATCGGCCGTCCCGTAATCCTCGGTCGGCGGTTTCGTAGCTGCAAGGGACAGACAACGCAGCCGCCATGGAGGCTGCATCTGCCCGCGCGGCCGCCCGCGACCGCTGGAGCGAGCTGGGCCGCGCTCCGTCGCAGCTCCAGCGATTCGTGTCCGCCGCCTGCAGCCCCGAAAACTACGAGCCCAACCTCGCGCTGAATCTCGAGATTTGCGATCTGATAAACAACAAGAAGGGCAGCACCCCGCGCGAGGCGGCAACGGCCATTGTCGGTTACATCAATCACCGGAACCCCAACGTTGCCCTGCTCGCCCTCAGCCTGCTCGACATCTGCGTCAAGAACTGCGGCTACCCCTTCCACCTGCAGATCAGTACAAAGGAGTTCCTCAACGAGCTGGTCCGCAGGTTCCCCGAGCGGCCTCCGATCCGCTCTACCCGCGTCCAGGCTAAGATCCTCGAGGCGATAGAGGAGTGGCGCGTGACCATTTGCGACACGAGCCGATACAAGGAGGACCTGGGCTTCATCAGGGACATGCACCGCCTGCTGAGCTACAAGGGCTACATGTTCCCCGAGGTGCGGCGAGAAGATGCCGCCGTCCTGAACCCCAGTGATGTGAGTCTGGCCGTTTCTCAGCTGTTGCCACGTCGCACAGCGTCCCGGCTAATACCGTCGTCCAGAACTTGAAGTCACCCGACGAAATGGAAGAGGAGGAGAAAGAAGCCCAGTCGGCGAAGCTGCAGGAACTCATCCGACGCGGCACGCCCGAGGATCTCCGCGAAGCCAACCGTCTCATGAAGATCATGGCCGGCTACGATACCCGATCCAAAACCGACTACCGCGCCAAAGCAGCCGAGGAAATTGGCAAGATCCAGGCCAAGGCGAGGTTGCTGGAGGAGCGCCTCGAGGCCTTCAGGCCCGGCGACACCATGACGGAAGGGGATGTCTTCAGCGAGTTGGCTTCCGCCCTGCAGAGCGCGCAGCCCAAGATACAGAAGATGTGCGAGGAGGAATCCGACGACCACGAGGCAGTAGCCAAGCTGTTTGAGATTAACGACAGCATACACCGAACTGTTGAGCGGTATAAGCTGATGAAGAAGGGCGACATGGAAGCGGCAGCCAAGGTGGCGGCTGGCGGGCCGCCGCCGTCGCAGACGTCATCCGTTGGCGGTGCGGCCAACGAGTTGTCCCTGATAGACTTTGACGCCGAAGCGGCTGATACCAACGGCGGCAACGGAGCTTCGCAAAGCAACTCCCAGGCCGGGGGGCTGGAGAAGGATCTCCTGGGCCTCGATATTGGCGGCGAGTCGAGCACTTTTGGACAGGGAGGCAACATTGCGCTCGGTTTCGGCGCGAATCAAAGTGAGTCTCCTTCGTAGTCGGCGACGGCTGTCTGCTTTTACTAACATTGAGCGTCAAGATATCCCAGGCCCAGCCCTTCTCTCCTCCATGACCCAGCGTAGCAGCGCCAGAGTCACCGCGCCTAGCCAGACGCCCACATTCTCCCAGTTCGCCTCCTTTACGACCCCGGTTGCCTCGCAATCAACCACGCCACAGCCCGCAGCGCACCAGCAGCCTCAGCCGCCAGCGCCTCAACCCGCATCTGATCCGTTTGCCGCGCTCGGGGCCTCACACACCCCTCCCCCGCCGAAACCCACCGTCTCGAGCGAGGACGACGAGTGGAACTTCAGCTCGTCGCTGCCCCCGGAGGCGCCGGCCAAGCCCAGGGAGCACAGGTCCACCGTCAGCGACACGAATCTGCGGACCGAGTTCCTGGCCAAGCGCGTTGGCGCCAGCAACTCGATCAACATTGTCTTTGCCTTTACGAACAACACTGCCCAGCCCATCAGCGAGCTGCACTTCCAGCTGGCGGTAACAAAGGTCCGTCCCGTCTCTGTTCCTCTCGTCTCTCCACGTCAGCGCTGACCCGTATTTCGCCGCAGGGCTACGAGCTCCAGCTCAGGCCCCAGACGGGCCGCAACCTCACCCCCAAACAGAGCCGCGGCGTCACGCAGGAGGTGGACGTGTGGCACGCCGGCGACCGCGCGGAAAGGGTCGAGTCGGTCAAGCTGCGGTGGCGCGCCGCGTACAAGGTCGGCGCGGAGCAGAAGAGCGAGACGGGCGAGGTGCCCGAGTTTAGCCTTGCGTGATGCGGTGTGGTGGCGGAAAGCGGCGACGGGATGGCAAAAGGACGGGCGCATGCCAGGGTGGGTTTTTTTTTGATGAGCAAGGCTTGTTGTGGAGGCTTGAGGGCTTGATATTCATTCATGTAGAGAAGAAGGAAAAATCTTGGCAGTAGACTTGATCGACAACAAAGGCTTGGCCACGAACGCGGATGCCGTGTATGCTCTGCCGCCTTTGCTGCACACTTTATCACTTTTCAAAAGAAGCACTCTCGCCTCAGCGAAGCAAATTGTTCACGTTGAATCTCGTCACTAAGAGGCGCCCAGTACGGCTGGGAGACCATTCGCTCCCTCATCGCTACCAGTCCTCACGCCCAAACAGCCATGGAGACCCCCCCCCCCCCATTGCAGGATATCTTTCGCCGTCCAGTCGCCCGCGCCGAATCGCCATCATCGCCCCGGTCTTGTTTGTGTCCATACACCGTCCCAAAACGCCAGAGAGCGAGCACCAGAGTCTCGAATGCAAATCCCACAATGTTCCCACACAGCCAAGGCAAGTCCTGGCCGGATCATGCGCCGTCCCAGCCCTCCAGGCAAGATATCCCATGACAAAGTCGGAGGTTGCGCCCCAGTCCAACATCTGTTCGCTGTGTCGACGGCTCTCTCCCGTATCGGGGAGTTGACGATACCAAGACCTTGCAATGCGAATGCCCGGCATTATGAATGGAAACGAAAAAGAAAACATGGCAACAAAAGAAAGAAGAAGTCTCAACAAGACAGAAGCGCCAGTCTATCCCGTCGTAGTCTGCCGATGCGCCGTCGCCCCTGAAGATCCTGGCTCGCGTCTCTAGGCGCCGAGCTCACTGACCGCAAAGGACGGCGTGGCGGGCTGAAGCACATATCCATTCGTCTGGGCCACGGAGAGCTGGGCCATGCTCTCCCGCTCAGCCTTCTCTCGCTCGCGTTGGAGCTTTTCGGATTTGGTAATTCGGGGTTTGCGTGTGATGGAGCCGCCTCGGGAGCCTGGGCCGCCGCCGCGGCCAGTGCCACCCCCTCTCGCCGATCCCCTGCCACCACGACCGCCCCTGCTGCCGCGTCCACGCTTGGGGGGTTCTTGACTGCGGATTGGTTAGCTCGGCGTGCTAGAGTTAAGTACAGGAGAATTCACGTACCCAGCCGGGGGCTTCTCTACCTCGGGCACCAGAGGGCCCGAGTAAACGAAAAAGCCATCCCTGCTCGCCGCGGCCTGAGCCTCCCACAAAAGCTCCGAGTCGTCGACAAAGTCGTCCTCCACGTCATACTGATCCTCCTTAAAATTGCGCTTTTTCTTGGGCTTCGCCTGCGCATCCGGTCCGCTCGTTCCGCCATTCTCCGGGTTGCTAGCCTCGCCGTCTGACAGATCTACCGACATCTCATCGCCCGATTCGCGGCCAGACTCTATCTTCTCCAGCGACGCGGCGGCGGCGGCAATGCGGGCCTTTCGGTCTCGGTTGGCGGCAAGTCGAGGGTGCAGGGCATCCCATCCGTATCGCTCCTCGGCCATGCGCATAAAGTTGACGTACTTGTTTGTCTCGCCGCTCTTGATGGGAATGTTAAGAACGATAGTTGGGGCCTGCAGTTCCTCGCCAGGTTTCGCTCTGCCAAAATCGAGGATAGATCTGCCTTCGCTGTCCTGGCACACATCGTCCAAGTTGTCGGTTCTGGGAGTGGAGACTCCGGTGTGAGGCTTCTCGATCTTGCGCACGGGGCCGTTGGAGATGGTGGTGAAATTGGCCTGGTTCACGACGGGGCGCGGCGCTGGGGGCGGCGGTGCGGGAGCGTCCCTTTTGGCCTCTTGGGCGGCCTGACGGGCCGCTGGTGTGGGCGTCGAGGTCGGCCTGTACGAGGGTGAAGGAGGCACGGAGAACGAGTCCTGCGCGTGCAGCCGCGAACCGGTTGAGCCAGGCTGGTACCCTTGATGCGACTGGCTCGGCGATGTCATGGCGGGAGCAGTCGGCTCGAGCATGTTTGCGATGGACGGCGAGCGATGGGCCGGCTGGTGGGCCGGCCCTCGAGGGGAGCCCGAGGTCGACTGGAACTGGCTGCTGCTGCGGGACGTCATGGTCTCGCGCACGGGATCATAGTTGCCGCGGATAGGGTCGTAGCTCAGGCCACTGCTGCGCATGGGAAAGTTGGTGCCGCTGCTGGGCGAGTTGGAAGGCGGGTCGGCGTTGAGGATGTTCTGCATGGACCCGGGGTAGCCCTCGCGCTTGGCCATCTTGGGCGAGTAACGATGCTCGGAGGGATGCAGCTGGTGGTGATGGTGGTGCTGAGAGGGAGACGACGCAGAGATGGTGGCTGTGGTGTGCGTCCCCGAAGCGGAAGCCGTGGCCGGCCGCGAGGCGGCGTCGGCGTCGGTGTCGGCGTCCGAGGCAGGCGCGAGCTTGCGCTTGCGCTGGATGGACTGGACGCTGGGATCGCGAGGCTTCCTAGGCTTGCGGCCCCTGGGCTGGTCGGCGCCCTCAGCAGCCGTCGTCTTCGGCTTCAGCACCGAGCCGGGCTTGCGGCCCGGCTTCTTGCGCGGGACGCCCGCCGCGGTGAGCTGCACCCACTTGCCGTCGATGAGCTCGAAGCGCTTATGCGGGGGTTGGCGGCCGCCCATGGCCGGGCCAGAGCCGGTGCTCGTGACCGTGCCCGTGACCGTGCCGGCGCCCGTGCCGCTGCCCGTGCCGCTGCCCGTACCGCTGCCGGCGCCGCTGCTAGAGCCGGGGGATGGCTGCTGGTACTGCTGGAAGGTGATCTGTCGCTGCTGCGGCAGCGGCGGCCCAGACGATGGCTGGCGCTGGTCGCTGCCCACGACAATCTCTCCCCGGTCCATGGTGTTGTTGCTGTTGCTGCTATTGCCGTTGCTCTGGCGGCCGACGTGGATTCGCGAGGGCGATCCCGGCTCAGACAGCGAGCCCGAGGGCGGCGACGAGAGGTCCTCGGCTGAAGATTCGTATCGTGACGTGTCGCCAGCAGCGGCCATGTTTGGCTGGGACGACGACGGTTCCGTTCAGCCCGCTCTGCGTCCCGTCGTTGACGTAGAAGGGGCTTCGGCTGGTTCCTCGACAGCGGCCGCGAAATGCTCCGACAGACACAGGCAGAGATGCCGACAAATCAGAAACAGGCGTTGCGTCAATCGCTCGTCGGGGGAATTAAACAGAATCAGGGCGGTGCGGGGGATGGACAGTGAAACAAGGAACAAATACGGAAATGCTAAGAAAAGAATCGAACGACGGGCGGTGCCGCGGTGAATCACGAACTCGGGTCGGACTGGGGAAGCGGTTGTGCTGCTTGGGTGTGGCGTCGCTGCAGCAGTGGCAGCTCTTGCAGGAGGTGTGCGGCGTGCGACGTGACGTGACTGGCCGGGTGCGCAACGCAGAGGAAGCCGGCGGCGTGGGGCACCCAGCGGCTGGGAATAGCCTCACGAACCGCCCGCGACCGTCGGGCGACGTCGCCAGCAGGGAACGCACGCCCTGCCGCCACGCAACAGCGCTCGAGACGCGGGGCTACGGCCGATCTGGCAGCGGCGGCGAGTGCAGCGGCGGCCGCTGCACAAAATGGCGCACCTTTGGCGATGGTGCGGATGGCGCGACAATGCGAAATCGATGCAATCGGCGGCGTCGGCGGTCGATTTGTGCGGCGTGGTTGTTGCGGGAGGTGAAAAGGAGAGGAGGTGGGCGAGGAGGGGGGCGAGATTTGGGCAGCGGATGCGGATGCGGATGGGGGATCAATTTTCGCGAGACGGAAAACAACATTTCTTCTTCCACCAGCCCAGCGAAAAACGGGGCGAGGCGGCTTAATCAGGCAGCATCAAGGGCAAGGCATGAGCCTCCAGACGGCTAAACTCCAAGGAAAGGGGACTTCGACTGGCTGATATCAGACTGGACGCGGCACAAAGCAGCTGGCTGGCAGGCTGCTGGCGGGCTGGCTGGCCCAGGCAAGTCATGCGACAGCCAGTGGCTGCTCCGGGTCTAGCGCCCCCCCGAGAGCGCGCGCGGCCGAGGGAAACACATTGAGGAAAGAAAAGCGACAGCGCGTGAGACGGTCAGAGAGACAAGAGACGGCAACGTGCAACAAGAGACAAATGCAGGTCGAGTGCAAATGGGCCCCGAGCCCAGGCCAGGTACCTGGGTACGTACCCGGCGCCGTTGGCAGTGGTCCCTGCCACGGCCAACCAGCGCGCGTCTTGCTCTGCTCGTAGGCTCGAGCCCTGTCGAGCAGGGGTGCGCAGGCAGCGGGTCCAGCGGGCGGGATCCCTGTTCTGCCCGCTGCCCGCTGGGCCTGCAGCTGCGAGGGGCGGGGGAGGGGTCGTCTCGAAAGGCCGCGCATTCGCCTGCCGTGTCAGATAAGCGCGGCCCGCGCACTAGGAACATGCAGCATGCGTTGGCCGAGCACGATGCAGAACGCTGCTGTTGGGCAGTCGATGGATGCGGCTCGAAAGGATTTGCGCATGCTTTGTCTAGAGCGTCTGTGTTGTTTGGTGTATGGCGACTGGAGCTTCCGGTTTGGAGGTTCCATGTTCCATAATGGTTTGCTCGTTCGATGCGGCGAAACGTAGCACGCAAAAGCCACAGTGGCTGTCGACAGGTAGGTGAGACGCAGCTGAGGCCTGCGACCAGCTCTTCTGGCTCCGGCTTTGTACCTTGCAGGGGTATAATGTGCGGTGAGGCAGCCAACAGAAATCGCGTTCCGAGGCACCCTATGACGCCTTTGTGCTCGGAGAATCTCAGTGTAGCTCGAAGCAACAGAGCGGAACGGCAGGAATGGCGGGAAATATGGGGAAATACAAGGCTGGAGCCTTCGCACACCACAGAGGGTCAGGTTTGTAACGAGTTCGTCTACCTGCATGCACGAATCGTGAGTGGCCAAGTAAACGCTGCACTCTGCGATGCGTTATTTTATTTCCTTTTGCCGCAGCGTTCGGCATCGCCGTTGTGAGGTCAGACACCATACCGAGGTACGGATACGGTGGTCTCAATACAAAGTGGCCCCTGCCACTCGACCGCCCTGTTCTGGAAGTTGGGCGTGAAGAATGGATCGGCGCTAATGCAGGTGTGGCGGTGCACACCATCACAACTTAATACCTTACGTCTTGGCGACTCGGTTACTCGTAGAAAATCACCGATTCGGCCGGTCCGCTCGTAGATGCGATTCTGGTGAATCCCGACAAGATGCGCCCAGAGCCGCCTTGTCTGTTCATTTCCCACCTTCCACTTTTGCTTTGTGTTTTAGATTCCATTTAGACGAACCTGGCTGTGCTGCACGCAAACGTGTCAAACCTGACATGACACCCGAGACGTCGTCACCTGGCCTCTCACCGCCTGACGCGACCCGGCTGACCGGTTCTCCGTACATTCGGAACCCAAGGAAAGGAACGGCGCGAACACGCCAAAATTTGGACAAAGCCACTCGTCATCCAAGATGCAATGCCATTGTGCAAGCCGTGATAGGCGGGTTACTTGCCTTTGTACCCTATTCACTGGTGTCGCCTAGACTTTGTCTCACGTGGGTGTCGGCTCCTGCCGTCTGTACAGCACCCCGCCCCGCTTTCAACATCTTTTCTTTGTCAGCCATCTTAACTTGCTCCGTCGCTGACGGCGAAGCTCCCGCAAACAAAGCATGCATGCCGTTTGCCGCGAACCTCGCCAGCATGGACCCGACACTTCTCATCGGCGACATAGTTGAGCGAGACTCCGGGGCGAAGAAGCCTGTGGAGTTTCCGGCCCCTCCTGCGTCATCTACCGGATTCCCGCAGCACAAGAGGCGATGGAAGACGTCGGCATTCAAGCAGCAGAGGGCTGGCACCCTATGCAGCGATGCCCCCATATCGGGATCCAGAAGAAGCGCAGAGGCGTCGGAGCCCTCGGACCAGAGTTTTCAGCAGCCACGAAGCTTTGGAGAAGCTGAAAGGAAGCGTATCGACTATGAGAACCGGCAAAGGCTGTCCAGCATGTCGCCACAAGAGATCGCTCAAGCCCAAGACGACATCATGAGCGGCCTCAACCCTGCACTTATAAAACGGCTTCTCCAACGGGCAAACATAGATGAGCAGAATGGGCCGTCTCCGTTCGACCCTTCAGCCCCCGAGCAGCAAGAGAAGGCAGCGCCGCCGCCAGAGATCAAAGTCGAGGATGCGTCAGCGCCGCCTCCTGCACAGCCGACGCCAAACGCGAAAGCCGCGGCTGCAACTACCTCGTCCAAAAAGATTGCTACCGACTACGACGAGGACAAAGCGCCAGCGCAAATACCGCCCGACCTGTTCCCCATTGCCGACCTGCCGAAATCTACGCACTTTCCCGTCCCCCCGGGCCTTCCAGACCTCGACCCGTCTGACCCGAACTTCCTTGCGACGCTTCACGAGAAGTACTTTCCGAGTCTACCTTCGGATCCAAGCAAGCTTGCTTGGATGGCGCCCGTGCCCAGCAAGGACAGTCCTGCAGACAAGGAGTCACCATACTATCCTCATCCCGAAATTGGTGTCGCGGCTCTGCGGTTCGACTTCCGAGGCAGATTCCTTTCGCCAAGAGTCAGCCGGTCTATACCGTCTACGAAGGGACTCCATCACCATGGCGAAGCCCCCGAAGCAGCCGGATATACCATTGCAGAGCTGGCCCGACTCGCGAGAAGCTCGGTCCCGGCCCAGCGATGCATGGCATACCAGACGCTGGGCAGAATCCTGTACCGGCTGGGCAGGGCGAGTGGGGAAAGACGGAGAATGATCCGATTGCGACGGGCGTTTGGAGTTCGGTAAAACAAGGCAGAGTGCTGGAAAGCTTGATGGAGGCAGCCTCGGGCGAAGGTGGACACAGGGGCAGTCGAGCTTATGCCACGGAGGCGTTGTGGCTCTTTGAAAAGGGCGGCTGGAAGGAGACTTTCAAGGGACGGTGATGGTTGGCGAGGAGTTGAGTGGCAAAATAGGCTAGGAACCGATGGCGACATCCTGTGCGCAACGAGGCGATGGCAGGCGGCGTTCTGCAGAGCACCAAATTCAACGGACAGCGTCAACGGGGCTCAGGTGGCTACAGCGGTGCTGCCCCGATGCCGCCAGTCATGCGGAAGAGAGATGCACTCGGGGATACGCTCTTCCAGACTCGCATGCAGTTGATGTACGCCATGGATCTGCAGATGCTGGAGGAGCTAGTGGCAACCGGTCCGTAGTAAGGTATAAAACGATAGAGCGCCTGCTGGTAGCAGAGGCGGACGTCAAGCCTGTCTCGTGACGCCGGTCTTGTTTCCCATGTGTGGAAAGCGGCCGTGGTATGGCTCGGTATGGTGAAAGAATAGAAAAGCATACGGGGGGCGATCAAACCCTGCTCGTGTTGGGTGCCTTGTATGGCAGACACGTAAGCCGCACGCGTATGCGCGCAAGGGATTGACGCGCGATAAGCGCCCTAGTGGGCTATAGCTGTCCGTTTGCATCAAGCAATTCCCTTGGCGCATTTATTGTTTGTTGCCCAGCAGTCCAGTCGCCGCACTCGTGCCAGGGCGGCAGATGTCATTGTCGTGGACCGCCGCCGCCGCCGCCGCCAACGGCAGCCCCGTGGCGCAACGCCGGAGCGCCCGCTGCCCAACAGGGCTGTAGTGGTTGGCCGAGCACGGGTGCTGATGGGCTCGTCCTCGGGCTTCCACCGTCGTCGCGTGGCGCAGTGCCAGCGCGCCAGCGGCCGGCCACCAGCCTGTGTGCACCCGGTGGGTTGGTTTTAGCGGGCAGGTTGCCTACCTACGGTACCTAAGGCTGAGGCGGTGGATGATTGGACTGGGGGAGGCCGAAAAGGGACGAAAAAATAATTAGGACGTCCATTGAAAAATGCAGCATCCAATCCGCCCACGCTCTGGTCCTCTTCCCTTCTCCATCCCAGCCCGACAACACAACGGCATCGCTGCCGAAGCCGCCAATCCCCCCTTCCCCCTTCCTGGGTGCTTGCCGTTTCTTGCCTTGGGCCCTCTTCTCTCTGCAGCCCGTTCTTCCGACCCCTTCTCTTCGTTGCGCGTGCCGACCTCGTTGGCCGCGCCGTTGCCGCCTGATCCAGCTCGCTGCTCCACCGGCCGCTTCCTCCAGCGCGACGCTCATCATTCCGGCAGAGAGACGGCGCAGACGACCTCGTAGCCTGTCCCTTGGCCTGCGCGTGAGGCATCCGTGATCCCGCCCCGACCGCCGAAGCGACAACGAGACAGCACTTCTGTCTCCCTTTCGCTAGCTTGCTGGGCTAGCTAGCTTTTCGCCTCGGCTGTTGCTCGCCAAGGCCAGCGATCCTGCGTGCCGATCAACGAGAGAGAGGAACCCCCGTCAACGAATCTACAAGAACACTGCAATCCCATCCCTTCCAGGCCACCCAGGCCGACTGCAGCATCCCCGAGACACTGTGACTTTGACTAGCCATGGCGTCTCCGTTGCAGTTCGCGTACCGGACCCAGAAGACCATCGGTCTTTTCGATGCCGCCCCGACCTACGAGCCCCTCGCCGGGTTCGCCAAACCTGAGGGAAACCTGCGGTGCAGCGCCTACTCGCCCTGTGGGCGCTTCTTCGGTTGGGCGTCGCCCGAGTCAGTAACTGTTGTCGACGCCTCCACGGGCCATCAGGTCCTCAACCTGCCCCTTGTCAACGTCTACGAGCTCGGCTTCTCGCCCCTCGGCACTTTTGTCATCACCTGGGAGCGCCCTGCCAAGGACGAGGCTGGTGATGCGACCAAGAACCTCAAGGTCTGGCGCACGGTAGAGGAGGGTATCGCGGGGGGCGACAAGCAACCCCTCGGCCGCTTCGTCCAGAAGCAGCAGGGAGGCTGGAATCTCCAGTACACGGCTGACGAGAAGTACTGCGCTCGCCTCGTCACCAACGAGGTGCAATTCCACGAGAGCCACGACCTCATCACTGTCTGGAACAAGCTCCGCGTTGAAGGGGCCGCCAACTTCGCCCTGGCGCCGGGGAGCCAGAACCACGCCGTGGCTGTTTTCGTGCCGGAACGCAAGGTACGTCGATCCCAAGCAATTACCTCGCTTCACCACCGCCGTGCTGACTTTTCCTCTCCAGGGCCAACCGGCTGTGGTAAAGGTCTACAACGTGCCCGTGTTCCAGAACCCCATCTCTCAGAAGACCTTCTTCAAGGGCGACAAGGTTCAGATGAAGTGGAACAAGCGCGGCTCCAGCATCCTGGTGCTGGCCCAAACCGACGTCGACAGGTCTGGCAAGAGCTATTACGGAGAGACGACGCTGTATTTGCTCAGCACCAACGGCGCTTTCGATGCTCGCGTGACCCTCGACAAGGAAGGGCCCATCCATGACGTGTCCTGGTCCGACAATTCCCGCGAGTTCGGTGTTGTCTACGGCTACATGCCGGCCAAGGCGACCATCTTCAACGACCGCGCCGTTGCCAAGCATTCGTTCCCGCTCGCTCCGCGCAACACCGTCACCTTTTCGCCCAGCGGCCGTTTTGTGCTTGTCGCAGGCTTTGGCAATCTTGCCGGGCAGGTCGACGTGTATGACCTGGAGAAGGACTACCGCAAGGTCTGCACCATTGAGAGTGGCAACCCCAGCGTGTGCGAATGGAGCCCCGACAGCCGATACCTCATGACGGCGACGACATCGCCTCGGCTGCGTGTCGACAACGGCGTGAAGCTGTGGCACGTGGGCGGCGGCATCATGTACAACGAAGATATGATCGAGCTGTACAATGTCATGTGGCGACCCGCAGCCCCTGAGAACGTGGCCGGCGGCGACCCGCTCAGCCCTGTGCCTCCTCACGCATCCGCTACTGAGTACCTGGGAACCGTCAAGACGCCGAGCAAGCCGGCAGGCGCTTACCGGCCCCCTGGCGCGCGAGGCTTGGCCACGCCGTTGCACTTCAAGCGAGAGGACGAGGGCGGTGCTGCCCACTTTGTGAGCAACGGGTCGCAGAACGTGGGCCCCAATGGCTTTGGACGGCCCCGACGTGCTGTCCCCGGAGCAGAGCCGGCCGAGGGATCGCCTGGGCCGGCGAGGACCGTGCCTGGTGCCGAGCCCGTCGACAACGACGGCGCGTCCAAGAAGAACAAGAAGAAGCGCGGCAAAAAGGGCAACCAAGAAGGACGGCCCGAGGCTGAGCCCAACGGCGGAGCTAGCCTGGTGGCCCCGCCTCACGAACATGGAGTCGGCTCTGGAGGTGAGGGTCGTAGCCCCGAAAGGCGAGGCCCTCTCAACGGCAACGGCAACGGCAACGGCCGGGACTTGCGGAGCCGGTCGAGGAACAACGGGGGCAACCGCAGCCGCAGCAATACCCATCTCGGTCCGCGTGCAAATGCTGGCGCCCAAGGCGGCGCACCTCCGCAGCAGGCTGCCGCGGGCGAGAGCGCCGCCGCCGATGCCGACGCTTCACAGAATCCAAACGCCAAGAAGGTTCGCAGCCTTCAAAAAAAGATTCGCGCGATTGAGGATCTGGAGATGCGTCTGGCTGGGGGAGAAAAGCTCGAGGATACGCAGCTGAAGAAGATCCACACCAAGTCGGCCGTGCTGAAGGAGCTGGATGCGCTGGAGAAGGAATGACGGAAAACTGTTGCGCGCCAAAAGCGGGAACTTGGGGTTCGTGTAACCATGTACCTGGTTGTGTACGGAACGCCTGAGTATGGCTGGATATGATGAGATTTTGGGGGTTCGTAGACAGGACCGGCCGGCAAGGAGGTGAGGCGGGGCAGGGCGGACTGACGGGAACGACTCTCATCATGAACGCAGCAAACCGAGCTTCTTGGACATGACGTGGAATGTGACGGAAGAACTGGCAGCGTATAAAGACGTGAGTCTGACGTTGGTCAGCCGCCGAGGAAAGGCCCGGGCTACTTCGCTGAGCCTAGGAGCCAAGCGGCATAGCAAACTGCTTGTTTGTTGACAAGAGAGAAGTGCACCCTTGCTGGAGGCAGGGCTGTGAATAGAACAAAATGCGCCCAACTCGATATTTCCCAGCTGCTCCTTTGGTTCCTTGCCGTACCGCGGATTTCTGGTGAATGTCAGTCAGTTCAGCAGTTCCAGCACATGAACCGCCGTGCGTACGGGTTGAACGAGCCGCGCCGGGGCTGTGAAATGCGTTTCCAACATGAAAGCTGCACGAATTCGTCGAGCATTCCAACAAGCAGGGTAATGGTGATGTTTCCGTCCATAAGCGGGCTCGTCATTGACCAGGCAACCCACATCACCACTCATCGTCGTCTAGATCAGCAAACCCCCTACCCCCTGCCTGGCATCCTTCATATCCATGCAGTCCAGCTCCAACGGAGCAGCCGCCCGAGGACTGGGACGCCCGCCCGGTAGACGAGCACGCCGACGGCGACGAGGGCCACGTCGAGCGCGGCGCCAACGACGAGGCGCAGCGCGGCGACGGCGGCGTTGTGGTGCGCGAGGACGGTGCAGAAGAGCAGCATGAGGACCTTGTCAGCGACGAGACCGGCGCGGAAGGCGGCAGGCGAGAGCTTCAGGAGGACGATCAGGGCGAGGGGCGTGGCAGCGTGAGCGAGGAGGAGGATGTCCATGGCTGCCGGGGCCGCCGCGTTGTTCAATGCTATGGTGGTTCGACGTTGGGAAGACAGATGGAGACTGAAAGATTGTTGACGGGAAAGAGAGGGCTCCGCGTCAGAGATTCGGGGCAGAGCTGTGCTGTTCGCGGGAGGCGACGTGCACCGTCGAGGCTCGGGGCGCGCAGAACTCTATTGAAGCAGGATACCTTAGGTAAATCTGCTGTCAATCTTGGCCGAAGCAAGGTACCTATGGGGCGTCGGGAGAGAGCGGCAGCGGGTGGTTCAGTGTTCAGTCTGGTCCATCAGCACGGGACTTGCTTGCGAGATTCACCGGTCCGCCGCCGCCGCTCGTCTTGCAGGCCGCAACTCTCGCGCTTCCCCGACCCCCTCTCCTGAGGCTGTGCCTCGAGCGCGGCCCTGCTTCCGGGCATCCGTAGCTCGAGCTCGAAGACGAAGTACTCCCGGCGCTTGGCCATCGTCCAGGCGGATGCACCGCACAATCGTCAGGGCGCGGAACGCGGCGGCGAAGAGGCAACTGCCGCGGTGCCGGGGCGTAAGGATGTCGACGGCGAGGCGAAATTGATGCTCGGCGGCACGCGGGTTAGAACTGCCGGCATGGCAGTGCTCGGGCTGTCTCAGAAGACAGCCGTCGAGTGCACCCGTTCACGCCATAATCGCCCATGAACTTCGAGATAAGCCCACATAGCGGCTGCACATACGAGACGACCTCCCTGGTGCAATCCCAGTAGACGCGGCAAGCCGGCATCCATGTCCCGACTTAATATGCCGTGGCCATGCTGAACAAGCTCAATTGCACGCCATTGCCGGGCGCCACCGCGGCGACCCCTGGCCCGCGCGCGGCTCGCCCCTATATAAGACAAAGTAGGCCGCAAGTTTCCAATGATTTGCACTGAGGATTCGGTGCCCGGTTAGCTCAATCGGTAGAGCGTGAGACTCTTACGAGTACACGAAATCTCAAGGTTGCGGGTTCGACCCCCGCATCGGGCTGTTCCTATAAATTTCGATTTGAGACGCTTCTTTTTGCTGTTGTTGGTGACTTGTGTAATCACTCTTTAAGTTTTCTTTTACAGGTTGGGGAAAGACGCACTGACGCACTGAGATGCTGGGCACTCCGTTTGATGTTTGTACTGGAGCCAACTGCTACCCTATAACACTAGTTATGATCTTAATGAACTCTTTTCTTAGGCGACTGCTGATAATTATGCGAATCGCAATATGTAGTGAATGGGAAATGACTGAAGATAACGCTTGAGTTCTTTTTCCGCTGACACTATAATAAATTAAATAAACTGCAGGGTTGGGCTGAGTACAGGCGCATTTACGGAGTACAATGCAACAGTCCATCCTGTATGCATTAATGTTCCCCCGACCCGGGCGACGTTAAATTAATGACCCTTCTTTTCTCCTCCCACTTGATCACCTTCTTCTAGTGACTTATCGTCCTCGGCATTGCCGCTCGTCTCCTCCAATTGCTGGCGACGTTCTGCCTTGGCCTTGACCCTCGCAATCCTTGCCTTGTTCCTGGCGCTCTTCGCATCCATCATCGCCTGGTCTTCGCGCAGCTGTCGAATCGTTCTGCTCTTGGCCCGGATCTTGGCTCCATACCTCCAGAAGATGAAGGGAATCGGGATGGTAATCACCTCGAGCAGGCCGAGCAGCGTCCCCGCCCACCGTGGCGACAGGGTCTCGTACATCTTGGGTCCAGCCAGAGGCAGCGTGCCGCCAAACACACTCCGGATGACGGCGTTGCCCGCGAGGGCGCTGGCGGCGTAGATGCCGTACGCGCCGGCGAGGTAATTGCACCCATAGATGAAGCTGAGGGTGTTGCCGAAGCCGAACGGAATGCCAAAGGCGATTGGTGCGGCCCAGTGGATGGTCGTGGGCAGACACGTCCATGAGAAGCCGAGCTGGCCGACGCTCGCGGATACTGCCCCGAGGCCCATGACGAGCGCCTGGGATTCGGGCAGCACTTTGCCCGTCTCGGGATCGCGGGGCTGCGAGTTGATCAGACGCCGGAGAAGGGGCTCCACGAAGATTGCCGACAGCGTGCCGATTCCGATGCCCACAAACGCGAGGCTGCTAACCCCGGGGCTCCAGCCCCTGTTTTCAGAGAAGACGATTGGATAGGCCACGAAGCACAGGTAAAGAATGCCATAGACGATGGAGATCCTACCCGCGCCGTCAGCACGTGCGTTTCGCCCCACGAAGGGAACAGGGGGGACGAACCAGATGTTCATGAACCACAGTATTGGTTCTGTGGCGAACAGGATAAAGGGGCGGCTCAGATTCACCCTGAGCATATGCAAGGACGACACCCTTTGGTCGTACTGGCACCACCACCTGGGGTCGTCCGTCTGCTTTCGCAGCCGCGCAGCCTTGCGCTTCAAGATGGCCGGGGCATACGTCTCCTTGACCGTCAGCATCAGGGCGATGGCCAGGCCCCCCATCATCAAGACGATCCAGTTTGCCCATCTCCAGCCCAGATACTGGAACACGAAGCCGCCGATGATGGGGCCAGTCACGGGGCCGTTGAGCGGGGCCACTCCGAAGAGCGACATGCTCCTGGCAAGGTAGTCTGGGTTGGAAACGTCCACCACGCTGCCGGGGGCGTTGGAGATCATGACGGCGCCAAAGAAGGCACTTGGTGTCTGGTCAGCCGGGACATGCGAGCGGAAACACATAAGCTCCCGGACCCAAGAGGACGAAACACGTACCCGAAGAAGCGCACGACAATGATGGCAGTCAAGGAGTGGGCGAGGCCGCACGGGATGATGAGAAGAGCCCATATGCTCAGGCACACGAGGTAGACAATTTGGCGCCCGTACAGCTCGCTCAACGGCGCCACGACCAAACTGCCGGCGGCCAATCCCAGCAGATACGTTGTCATGCCCAGCGTCACGATTGTCGTCGTCGACCCAAACTCTTCAACCAGACCAGGCGTGGACGAGGTGTAGCTGGTGCTGTACAGGGTGGCGACCCACGTCGCAAACGACATGACAAAGATGCACCAGCAGCGGTACCACAGCGGCCAGTGCTTTGGGTTTTCCGGGTCGTTGTCTTCGAAGATGACCTCAAACTCTGGCGGACGCGAGGCGACGCTGGTGATGCTGGTGCCGGTCCTGGTGTAAGCAATGGGCTCGCGCGCCATGCGCTCCGCCTCGGTCTCGACGTCCGGCGTCACGGCATGCTCCAGCGTTTCGTATGCATGCTCCATGTCAAGCCGCTGGGTTGCGATGGAGCGCTGGCTGCGGTTCGTCCTGGTTCTCTTGATGGCCTCAACTTTAGGAGACTCTCCGCCGGAAGAAGAGCAGGTGGTCTCACCGCCGGGGCTTGTTGGCGGCACCGCGGTCTTCTCTTGGTCAAGTGCCATGGCTGAAAATCCCAGCGGCTTAAAGGAAGCGTCGAGGCACGAGAGGGTTGCTCCTACGTAAGCCGGCTCTGTCTGCCACAGCGGCGGCGCGATCGTGGCGTCATTTGTTCGACGAGGAAGGAGGAAACACGATTCGAGCAGCAACAGCACGACCGGAAGGGACATGGACTGCTGTGAAGGCCAAGGGAGCTGATGACTGACCCACCCCTCAACTTCGAGAATCGGAGCCCCGTTACCGGAGTGGAGGCCATTGACCCGAAGCAGCGCCACGTCCGCGGACCGCCTCTCGGCCTATGCGAATAGAAGCACGGGAAGCGGCCTGGACTTGGCGGCTCTGCAGGCCTTGCTCTCTCTCCGGGGCCTCGCCTTTCCGTAGCCCCTCCTGATACGAGACGGGATACCTGAGCCGAGCCGTCGCTTTGATGGCCACAGACTGGCAAGACGCAGTGGAAATATGGGTCTGGTACTACGCACATACGCACATCGCCAACTCGCTTGTGCAGAGAAAACCCGCCTCATTCGCTCCAGGCTTGCAGAGTGGGTCGGACGGCGTTGGACCGAGGCTCGCTTGATGGTGCTGGTTTCAAGACGTTGATGATGCTGTCATGTTCCGCTTTCTTTGGGGCTGATTGTGCTCGCAGCCTATGAGTACTGGCCTTTGACGCGGCTCTGCAGCAGCTTGTCGAGAAGGTCTTCGGGAAACCTGCCTCGGGAGCTCCGCGGACTCACGCGGGTGGGGATCGGTCGAATGGGGCGTGCGTCGCCCCGGGTGGGGCCCGGGTCGGCGGAGCCTCGAAGCCCCGCTATCGGAGCCCGGAGCCGGCGCCTCGCTGCCGTGTGCGTCTACGGACCACGCATGCTCGACGACGAGGCACGGAGTCGGCAGAGACGGTGCTCGCGCTTGGTAAGCACTGAAGGCGGTTTTAGACGAAGACATGGCATCGCGCCTTTGCGGCTAAGCCTCACGTGTCGCGGCATGGCCGTTTGTGGGTGCCAAGGCCCAACGTCGACTGCCCCACGAGGTCCGTGGCACCCACGCCCTTGGATGCGCATTGGCACAAACAAGTGCTCGTATGAAGAACCGCTGGTTGTGCCGTCTGTAAGCGCGGGCCGGTTCATGTCGTGGTGGGCCACGCCCTCGGAGTACAATGTACACGTACTAAGTCGCTCGGAGCCAGTGCAGCGGCTCGAGTGCTGTGACGATGCAATCCCCTTTTGGCTGGGCGGGCAACCACCACACACTCGTACGAGTCCCTCACCAGAAGGTTACGGCTCTGGCAGGCAGCATTGTGGCGCCTCGGCCGAGAATAACTCCCGACAACGTTGCAGGAGCCGGCAAATAGTTGCATTTGCAGGGACGAGGGCGTAATTGCGTCTTCTGGGCGGATGCAAGGACTGCCCATATCTGGATCTGCCTTGATGACGGAAATTGGGTCGCGTATACACAGAGGCTTGGTCAGGCTCGTGAGGCAAGACTGGCATAAGAGGAGCAAGCCCTTATTTGCAAGTAGAGCAACCGGGTGGAAGCCAGCCGCCTGTTTGCCTCGAGGTGTATAAGAATGCCGGTCAAGACAATCTTTGAGTGTACGTGACAGGAAGCCCATGCAGCCTCGGGCACTCCTTGCCGTCGCCTGTGGCCCATTGTCCACCAGATCCATGAATCCTTCATGTTCGAGTTCCAGGCAGGAACCGCAGGGCCACGATTCGTCCATGGCTGTAACGACCAGGACAGATATGGAGAGTGCATCTGAAGCGTCTCGTTCCAAGCCCGTTGGGCGCGGCATTGTTGCCAAAAGACGGCGTCGCGCCCGTGCCACGACCAGTGTCGATGGCCCAGCATCGGAAACCTCGTCGTCAAAGTCCCAACAGCGGTCGTATGCTCGCGGTCGCGGGCGACAAGGCATCTGACCACTTCGCGATCAAGCCGCTGCCAGCCCTTTCGGCCGTGCTTGCAACGCTGAGAATCCTCGTCGTCTGGCAAAAGGCCTGTCGCCTGGCGCGAGGGAGCAACGGCCCCAGGGCACTTGCAAGGCCATCGCGTTGCAAGTTGCTGGAACCATTCGCGAGCAAGCCTCGCCGGTCCGCTCCGTCACGCAGCGGGTTTCGGCCCTGCGCGAAGCGGCGCAATGTCCCACCCGCAGGTGTTTGTGGACATTGCTTCGGTCAGCCGGTCTGGAATGCATTAATGGCTGATTGAAGCCGTGGCTTCGTTGGCAAGTTGGCATTCGAAGTTTTGGGCGCGGTACCATTAGCAGCTGTCGTTGCTTTTGCCGCGGGGCTCGATGCGAAGTATGCCTGCAAGACATCATGGGCAAGGGTACTTTTCGCTGAGACGCGGGATCTGGCAGCGAGAGACATGCAGCACATGTCTCATCGAAAGCGGTCAGCCTCCGATATCCCATTGTGGTGCCCGACGGCCCAGGCCCAGCGGCGTGTCATTCGGCTCGGTTGGCATCCGATGTCGTTTCGAATTGCAAAGTGCCCCGACGGCCCTGCAATCACTGCTCTGGTGGAGATACGTAGGAGACAACCAGCCGCATCATGAGTAATTTCATCGTTGCCGGCCAGTACGGAGTACCTACTCGTGTTGGTCCACCGCCATTCCGTTCCAGCTGGCGGCCTGGGCGCCAAAGCTCGAGGTCACGTCTTGGAGTCGACAAGTCCTTCTGGCGTTTCGGCGTGAGAGCCGGACGTATTTCCGATGCAGCGGCTAGTCTTCCATCACCGCTACCCACCGGGCCGGCTTCAACGGTCGTCTCCGTCGTCTACTCGGAAGTTGCCGAAAGAAGACTGTGCGTTCTGCTGTCTTGGTACCAATACCTCGCGGCGACCCGTTCCCATTGTCGCTACGTGGGGAGGAGGCCCCATCCGCCGGAGCTATGTCCGGCCATGCACGGCCTGGGGGTCCATGGGCTGACTCGGTTGACTTGGCCACCCGCTCAACCACCGTGATTTCCTGCAGACGCAGATGTGGGACCACGTTGTGTGGCTGCAGTCTGCGCGGCGCATGTTGTGACACAGGCGGGAGTTCGCGTGCTCGTTGTGGTTCTGTTCAGCTCCTGGGGTGACGCGACACCACACTGGATGGTTTCTGTCCAGAGCCGTTGGCTTTGCACCAGCTGCTTTGCAGTCTCCTAGTTGGGTTCACCCGACTCCAGCATTCTGCCCGACTCTGCATTGCCCAAAACCGCCGGTCTCGATGATCAAGGACTCCACACCATCCAGTTGCGAGCCAGGCAAGCCACCGCGGTTGGTGTTTCAGCCTTCCCGAAGAAAGTCGGAGAAAACTCGGCAGGGTTTGTGGTGCGTGCAATTGCCCTTTGCGGTTTCGATGTGATGGAATTGTGACAACACCCCCATCTTGGGCCAATTTCTGGCTTCTCACAGGCCGACAGCGCAAGTTCCCAAGTTCCTGCCGCTGATGTCATCACGTCAGTAACTCAACTTTTCTCTCTTACTTGTCATGAGGTGGTACTCCGGAACTACGTGTAAGCTCCACATCAGGGGCTAGTCGATTGTCTGATAGCAAAAGCCGCTCCCATCGCCTGTCCGTTTCCGCCAGCCCAACGACACTGCTGTGGTGTACGGTAGGAAGCAGCTCAGCAGACGGGATCGGATATCCGATGTTTCTCCGTCCAAGTGCATAGGAATTGCGGCGGCATGAAATCCGTACGGACTACGAAGTACTCGTACTTCGTTCGCCTGCCCACAGGGGCCCCTCCTGTGCCACGGGTGAGGGCGGGCTCTTCCTAGACGCGGCCGTGCCGGGGTCTGTTGGGGTAGAGTGCGGAGATTGCACAAACTGCGACAGGGGGCCGTGGCTCGGCTGTGAGAGTGATGGCTCGGTGCCGGCGGCCCTCCCCTTGGCAAGTAGGCCTCATATCGCTCGCAACTCTGCCGTGAGGATGACGGCGACCTGGAGTGGTGAGGAGACGAGACTGGAGGAGAGGAGAGATGCAAGGATGGAGGGAGGAAACGGCGGAGAGGAGGAAGCGCAGAGGAGGGAGGCGAACGAGCCACGTCACTAGCCACACTTCTGTCTCCTGTATTTGCCATCGGAGACAGGATGAGGTATCGAGCAACGACGATCGCCAGAAGGGCTGCTTCAGTTTTGGCTGGTCTGATGTGGCTTCGTCACGTATTCGCCTCACGCTAGGATAGGGCGGCTGAGCCACAACGGCGTTTGCCACCCACCCACAGCGGGTTGTTGCATATCGTGATCGAGAAGCCAATCACCGACTCAGCGGCAAGAATTGGGAGCTGGACGTAACAGCGAGGCCAGGGCAAGCCGTAATAAGCGAGGACGCGGTTGGCAAGCCGTGGGTTTCTTGGCCGCGTTGTGGACTCGAGTGGCTCTCCGAGACCTTCCTTCCGGAGCTCTTGGCTCGCTCCCAACCGTTCCTCTCCGCACCGTGTTCACCAGCCAATCCGGATTTGGCAAGGTACGGCGGGAAACCGTGTGATTGCGGCGGGGATTGCGGGGAGAGCGTGCATTTCGGTTCAGTCGCTGACGGGCCTGGGTTGCGGACCCAGACGCTCCGGCGATGCGCTGGGCTGGAGACTCTGGTGATGATGGGCCAAGGCGGGCGAGATACCACGCTCGTTAGAGAAGGTCGCGCGCGGCAGGCTAGCTGTGCTGAGACAAACAGGGTCCTTTGTGGGACTGTCGTCCTGCATATAATGCCGACTGACGGTCTTCGCTCGTGTCACTGCCGTCATGTTTGATATGCGAAAGGGTCTAACGCATATTACATGATACTGCAGATGCACATACGAAGCACAGCGGCAGACGTCGACCAGGCAATCAAATCCTCGTTCGTATCCGACGGCACGCGTCGTCAGCACCATGTCGGTTGAAGGGCACATGGGGCTGATCCGCGATTCTGTGTGCCGCAGACGGTCGAGAAAACGGCAACGGGCGGTGCAGTCGCCGAGAGGCTTGCGTACTCGTAAAGCAGGCGACGCCACGGCGAAATAAAGGCGCTGATGATAGACAATGCAGAGATTTGCCGGAGGAGGCGAGAGTTGAGTGGTTGGCTCCGGGCTCCAATAGCGTGTTAGAGGTTGCGCAAAGAGGGTTGCCGAGCGTCGCCCGCAGCTGCCAAGAGGGGCGCGCAGAGAACAGGTAGGGACACGCCCCTCCGGTGTGGCGCGAGCTCCGTTTGGTTGCCGTCCACGACACAACGTGATACGCAGGCCGCTGGCTCATTCGCAAGCCGCCTGGCGGAACAGCGAAAGGGCGGCAACGAGGCCGATGGCGATCGCATGGGCTCGCGTGCGTGCTGGATGTGGGAGGAAGCCGGAGCCGACGGCGATGTCTGCCAGCGCACCAGCCACAGTGGCACATGGCGGACTGGTTGTTTCAACTCCGGCCCTCACCGCTTGCAGGACGATGCATCCAACGGCGGCCATTTGCCGTAGCCTACGAGCAGGGAGGCATTGTACGAGTACTGGGAGCGGAGCTGCAGAACATCCGTCGCGCCGGGTGTGTGGGGAACACAAGGGCTGGGACTCTTTGTCTCGCACTAACAATTAAGCTATCGCAGGCCTGGCAAGACTAGCGCCGACAGGGGGCGCGTTCCAGAGCGTCCGGGGGCTCCATCGATATCCATGCCTGCATGGCGCTTCTGTCCATCGCCCGCTGGCCACCATGACATCGACATGGCGACTCAAGGCCGGCCCCGTCAACGCGCCGCGTCATGGGGCCCTACGGGGACATCCCGGGGGTGCTTCGCGAGGTACCCAGGGCACCTGTTGCAGCGGCCATCAGCGGAAGCCAGCAGCGCTGGCAGTGCTGAGGCCATCAAGCCATCGACACACCGCCCAGGGCTCGCAAGGCACAGAGTACCTGCCCATGAGGCCTCCTGCCATCAGTCCTCGAGCTTCCCAATCCCTCTCCACTCACTGTCCTCATAATTACGAGCACGTCCAGGACGCCAACAGCTCTCCCTTGCCCGTCCCGAACGCATCTATCCAAACAAACAAACGGCGAGAATGGGGTGAGTCACTCGCGCGTGTGCTCGTACCTGCGTGCTCTGCACAGGCTTGCTCGTTGCATGCCTTTCCTGCCGAGGTACCGTGTCGTATAATACAATATAAGCCGTCGAGCTCCTCCACCCCTGCGCTTCCGCTCCGCCCCAGGCAACGCGCTTATTCACAGACACATCCACCGCTCGCCCGAGACTCGCTCTTTGTCCTCAACGCCGGTTCTGAAGCGGCCACTTGATGTATTTCCTCCAGCCATCGACACGAGGACCAGACGACCAGAAGCCTCTAGGCGCCGAGGGGGACAGGGACAGACGACCCGCCACCAGCCTCGACCGTCAACGTCGTGGACAGCGGCAACAGTCGTCCATCACCCTGGGCTCACCCGTCGTATCGGCCAAGGGACTCGAGCCACAGAGACACAGGGCCACTGACGACCCGGCCCGGTGCAACCCTCAAATCGGCACCAGCACCCACCCGCCCTGGCCCTTTACTTCGACCTTGCCGCACCTTGCGAGCAGCCCCCACAGCTCGCACAGTCCAAACCACTTGGGACATCGCCTCCAAGCGCCAAGCTTCGGCCTCTCTTCTACCTTCAACGACCTCACTCGCGATACCTACCGTATCCTCCTTCTGACTCTTCCCCTTTGTCGTTCCCCGTCGCCCCTTCACGCCCGGGCTTGACTGTTTGCTCCCTCTGCGCTGTCGCGCTTGCTGCTCTCTGCCGTCTTTCTCCTCCCGTCCCTCCACCGTCCTCCAGCGGCTCCGTTTGCTCCATGGCACACATGGGCGCCATCTGAGTCCTCTTTCGACCCGTCCCGGTTGCGAGAACGGAAACGGATTCGGCTCTTCCAGACAGGAGCCATACCTTGGGGGATCTGAACGTCGACGAAAGCAGTCGTTTCGGTGGCGCCCTCGCCTGGAGTCGCCATGTTTCGCCAGAGGTAGGAAGTGACCCCAAGGGACTCGTTGCTGAGCTCTCGTGCCCATCTCTCAGCAGAGGGCGCAAACTGCATCGTTTTCGGCTCTCGCCTAGTTGCTTCCCCCTCCATAAACGCCCTTCTCCGGAGCGAATGCTCGTGCGCTAACCCATCTCGCCTTTTACAGAACCAGCATGCAGAAGCCGGCTGACGACTTGCTGGCAAACTTCCGCCAGCAGTTTCCAGAGGTTTCGGCCGCCACCACCGATGTCTCTCCACCGACCATGTCCCTAACCACGGCGGCGAATCATCCCACCATCAACGCCCCAAGTCAGGAGGAAGATGGGTATGTTGCGTCGTTGCCCCCTTCGCCCAAATGGAGAGAGTAGTGCGTGCAATTCCAAGTTGAGCAGGCCCAGGAGCCGCAGTTGCAAGATTGCGGGCTCCTCTTTCACTCGCGGAGCGTATGCTAACTGAGGACGCAACCCCCGCAGTCAAAATGCCGGCAATGAGTCGTTTCGGGACCAAGACCCAACCCCGCGTGCATCCCACGAACCATGGAGATTCACTCCGTCGCTCTTTGACCCAAACGCCTATGCCTTCAACTCCTTTGCCAATGCGCCTCCTGGGTATTACACCCCCACGCCGGGAGGGGCCGGTACTCTGTTCCATCCCCAGGCCGGTGACCTGCATACCCCTAACATGGCCATGGGGCAGACTCTGGGAACATCTCTGCCGATGCCGAATTCTGGTAATGCCATCCACCCTGGCGCCGCCGCCATGGATATGGCGGGCTTTCAAACCCTCCAGCCTCACCAGTTTCACCACTTCAATCCATTCATCCAGGCACCGGCCCCTCCGGCGGGGTTTGCCCCTTCTACGTTTGTCCATCAAGACACGGGCTACGAAACAATGGAGCCGGACGGCTCTCCTATGGACTCGGATCCTTCCGACGAACGTATGCCGACAATTGCAACGACGTTGCACTCGCAGAAAATCGCCGGAGTGCCGATGGGCCAGCCGCTGCCAGCTTCGGCGGAAAAGTTTCGTTATCACTCTACTCTGAATGCGCCAACCGCCATGGTCAAGCACGCAGACGAGATTCCAGTGACTTATTTGAACAAGGGGCAGGCTTACCCTCTATCCATTGCAGACACGAGCGGCATGATCCCGGTTCAACCTGGGACCAAGTACCGAACGTTCGTGCGCATATCGTTCGAGGATGATGAGCAACGACAGAAACCGGGGGTCTGTTGGGCCCTGTGGAAGGAAGGAAGGGGTACAATCGAAGCTCATCAAAGAGGGGGGAAACTGCAAGCTGTCGAGTTCGTCGAAGCCAGCCAGCCCGCCGAGGGCGACGACAAGAGAACGCGTGTCGAGCTCGAAACGTCGTCTTTCGACGGCTTCTCCGTTATTTGGACCCCCGGAATCAACGGCGCCCCCGAAGTCAGCATCGCCGTCAGATTCAACTTCCTCTCCACAGATTTCAGCCATTCGAAAGGCGTCAAGGGCATCCCGGTGAGGCTATGTGCCAAGACCAGCGCCTTCTCCTCGGACGGGTCGCAGCCTGTCGCCGACACGACTCGCGAGATCTGTTTCTGCAAGGTCAAACTCTTCCGAGATCACGGTGCCGAGAGAAAGCTGTCGAATGACGTGGCCCACGTCAAGAAGTCGATCGACAAGTTGAAGCAACAACTCGCCCAAATCGAAAGCGGCATGAAGGATTTTGGCAAGAGGAAGAGGCACAGCGCCGTCTCCAAGGGGGCCGACCCTCAGCGCCCGGGGAAGGTTCCGAAGCACAAGAGGACGTGGTCCATGTCTTCAGCGAGCTCGGCGGGAGGTGGAGGCGCCCGCATGACTATGGAGGAAGACTTGCACTTCAAGCTGCAGACCCTTCAGGACATGTTTACCAGCACACGACCCGTCAGTGTGCTGTATCTGCGCGGCGAGGACCTGGACGATCCAGAGCTCCATCCCGTTTCACTACCCGGTGAACTGTCGCCTCCTGGAAGGACGGACGACGTACGAGACGGGCCGCACTGGCAAGCTCGTAGTGCGCGGAGCTCTGCCGCCGGCTCCCTGGCCTCACCTTCGCCGAGCTCTCTCTCTGTCGCGTCGCAGGCGTCTGCGATCGGTTCCGCAGGTGTGCTGCAGAACGTAGACTCGACAGCACCAGGTGATGCTGGCCTCAAGGGACCAGAACCCCTCTCTAGGGTTGCCAAGACTGATGATGATGACGGGACTCTGAGTGGGTGGATAGAAGCACTTGGTGTCGACCCGTCGTACCGACCGCCGCCCGAACGAAGCGAGAAGCCGGTGGCCTGCTTTTACGTCCTTCACCAGACCAAGGCAGGGACAGACAGGCAGGTTTACCACAGGGCGATTTACCTCATGAAGCGAACGCTTGAGGAATTCAATGACCGCATGGCGAGCAAATGGGGCCTAGAGGCATCGAGGATTTTACAGACGATTCACGTTGTCCAAGGCGGCCTTGAAGTCGAGATGGACGACGACGTGGTGCGCGAGCTCAAGGAGGGACAGGACATGAGGCTCGAGATCGAAGAGATTGCCACACAATCGCCACCAGCAAAGCGCGAATGGGAAATGTCTATCGACGGAATAGGGGACGAGGCCACGGCGAAGCCTGATGTTACGAAAGGCGTCGTTCTCCGACTCACGTTTTAATCTCGTCTCGCCACGATTCACGGCCGACGGGCTCCGCGAAGTTGTCCCCCGAAAGCTTAGGGGTAGACTGGGGGCATATTTCATCCTGCCCAGCCTGGCGACGGGTAGGGCCTCGCTACTATTGCATCCATGCACAAGGAGGGATAGCCCGGCGTTGGGTACTTGCCGAATATTTTGTCGTTTTTCAAAGATACCATTTCCGAATCTCTGGTTTTCTGTTTTTCGTTTCCGCAACCCAGGCAACAATTGGAAGCAAAGGCGAGCTTGGCTATGTGGGGTGCTTTCCGGCCTCGAAATTCTATAGGTGAGGCAAGCGAGGATTTGGACGGGTCGTGGGAAGCCCATGGATGTTTGCTGTACGCTCGGTCCATGGTGGATAGCGGCGGCGAATACTCTTCATTTCTGCCACACCATGTTACTTGTACAACGGGCTTTGAGGCACCAATTCACGCCTGATACATTGCTCGCCGGACGAGGACGATGCAGACCACAGACGCAACGACGTGTCCGCGGGCGGTCATGATGAATAATGAAGAGCAATGGGCGGTTTGCGGGTGGCAGGGGCAAGGCCAACCGACGGGAGCACTTCATGCGGCGGGCTCTGTCAAGATTCCACGACAAGTAGTCATGTGCAGCGGCATAATTCTATCATGACACGCATTACGAACTTTGCAGGCGAGACCAAGTGGAGGCGAGGTGTATGTACGAGTAAGTCGGGGGAGCCGTTGTCATGGAATAGGCGAATGGCACAGCTTGGTGCTACGGAGCACGTACATAGGTACTCGTAGAGCACTCCGTACGCCCCGCCAGCGTATAATAGCGGGCGAGGCAGGGAGTAATGGGCCAAGGGTCGGTAGGGCTCCGTGGTCCATGTCGTCGAGGACGAGGCGGTGCTGGCGCGGCTCATTTCCCACAGCACAGGCCGCGCGCGCTGCTCGCTGACGGGCTGCGTGATTTGCCGGCGCCGAGACGGCCGGTGGCCGGTGGCCGAGAATAGCACAAGTGCCAACGTGCCTTCTCGTACGAGACTCGGGATTGCATGCGTGGCTACGGAGCAGTTGCATGGGATGGATGACTCGAGCTGCATGAGCGACGAGACGAATGAGCCACAGCAGGCCCAATCCCGGCCGACGGCGGCGCAGCAGAAGGGCAAATCGGGCCAGTCGATGGACAGGAGCCGGGGGGGCTGCTGGCGCTGGTGCGGCCCTGGCGCCTGCGAGGGGGGGGGGTTTGTTTGATTGCGGGATGTGGCTCTGTCGGGTCTTGGCCGCGCTGGACTCCGGGGGTGGGTGGGTTTTCCTGGCGACCGGCCGGTCTAGACGAGATTGGAGGATGTGTGGATGTGTCGTTGCATGGGCTCGGAGGGGAGAGGAGAGGAGGGAGGATGGGCGTGGGCGGGAGGAGGCCATGCGTCCGGTGCGCCGGCTCCTGCCGGGGGATCTATTGCCTATCTGGCGAGGACAGGCTGCGGGCGCGCTCGTACGAGTACGAGCGGCATTGCGCTTCATCTATCCGCGGCGGCGCGCGCGCCTCTCATTTGCCCGACGACGGACGGCCTGGCTCACCGGTGAGACCACCGCGGCCGCACCCGCCACCCGTGGCGCGCCAAGGGGCGGCGCGCTGTGGCTCACGGCGGGCGGCGGGCGGCGCGCGCCCCGGCGGCGGGCGTGTGCCTAGCGGGCGCTGTGGCGCGTGCGCGCGGGCGGGCGGCGCGGGCGCGGCTGTTGGCGAGGTACCTGGCGGGCGCGCGCGGCGAGGCGTGGCTGCGCGCGGCGTGGGGTGTGGCTCGCCGGATGGGGCGCGGAGGGGTGACATGTGGGCGTGAGACAGCGCAGGGATGGCGCATCCGAGAGGAGCCCGCCGCCAGCCAGAGACGTGGCCTGGAGGGCACGGGGGCAGGCCGCGTCGGGCTGGCAGGCGGACGTGGGCACGGGTGTGCGACCCCCTGGGGCTCTTTGCAATTGCCGTGTTACCGAGCGCGGTGGCCTCGCCGCCCGCGGCCCGCCTGGGCACGGAGCCCAGTGCCGCCGCGGGCTCGTCGGCTCTCGCCTCGACAGCAGGGCCACCCGCTGCAGGCCGGATGTCATGTGCGCGCTGCGAGCAATCGCCGCGCCGGAACGCACAGGGAGAGTCACCTGCCTCGCCTGCCCTGCGGCCGACGGACGGCTTGCAGCCGCGGACCGCGAGGCTTGTCTCGGGAGGCTTGCGCTGGACGCCGCCGGGGCGCCGTGCCGGCGCGGCGCCGCCCAACGCCGATCGCCCTCGTCGCTGGGGCGCGCTCGTGGTCGTGGCAAGTCTTCGCCTGCCGGTTGGTCGTCTGCGCAAGTCCCCTCCCGCGTCCGCCGAGCAACCGCCGTGATCGCCCACGAGCCACATCACCCTGCATGAGATCAGCCACACCTTGCCCCCCGCCGCGGAGCTTGCATGTGCTTCGAACGGTAAGGTGCATCGAGCTGTCCGTGCCTATGGAGAATCTGCTCGCCATCGGGGGCAAAGAATCATGTCTTTATCCCGCCTCGTAGGGCCGCGCGCAGCTTCAGCCTCAGGGTAAATCGAGTGCTGGTTTTTATGAGAAGCTTTTACTAATGAATTTTGCCTTTGTTTTTGGCTATCCGCAACTCCCGAGTTGGGCGGGGCATCTGGTCTATAACGGCCATGCCTGGCATTATCAGCGTTGCTGTGGCGTCCTCCGCATCCACCTCCCTTGCTCGTCAGCAGTATGTGAAGAAGTGGCACTGTTCGTCTCGGTATGATGTGCATGGAAATGCTCCCTCGACAAGCCCGCGGCGTGAGGTTCAGGCCGAGTGGACTGTGGATGTCGGCTAGCCCCTTCGTTTTAGTGAGGCGCATCGAGCTTCACCTGAGCATTGCAACATCATGGAATGTGGACTACCTGGATCTGCGGTGCGCCTCTGGGCGTGTGGTGCAGAAGCAGCCGCCGGGGCCACGGACCGGCCTCTCGGCTTCCCGCGGCCCCGGGACTGCGACGATCGGCGGCGGCGGCTCGAGCTTGCCGCTGCAGCAGCGGCAGACCTCTGATTGAGCCTCTCGGGCCGTCGGATGCCATGGGCGCGGGGCCTTTCCGGGCGTGATGTTGGCGGGTGAGCCGAGACCGATGGGCACACCCCACTGCTATTCATAAGGCGGCAGGTCCCCGGCGCCTGCGAGCATCTGCATGCCTTTCTGATCTCTCTCTTGGCGACTACTGCTCTTCATTCACTATTCCTGGCCAAGAAGAGGAGCCCGAGTGATCTATACACACGCACGTCCATCTCGGGGGGTGTCTTGAAGCTCGCACTTGATACGCCCTCTCCTCGCGCCTCATCCTCAGTCGCTCCCCCCAGCAGCGGGCCGCCGACTCGACCGCGCAGCAGGGTCTGCACGCACAGGATGGGATACGAGGTCAGAGACAGTAATGTGCCTAAGTTGGCCCGATGTGGGCCACAACACGCGATGGCGGAATTGCTGCGTTTCCACGAGCTCGGGACGGCAAATAAGCCCCTTGTCTTCCTCTATTATTTTTATGACCTAGGTCTGTCCTTATACCCTAATAAAGCGGTCTGTGCCTTATAGTCTGAACTATTTTCTAGTGTCCAGGAAAAGTACTTCTGCAGGTTTAATGACATATTGCAATATCGTCATCATCTCTATATTCACATTTGTTGCCTTCCTTCGTACACTATATATTATTCAGCAGTTAGTATAAACATATACTTTGTTACTTAGGAAGCTTTGTATCGCGGTTTTCTTATAGGGTGCTTACCGGGTGCGCTGGGGCGCTAATACAGAAAAAGCCTCTTTTCCTGTTAAACACTCTCGGTTTCCCTGTTTTTTTGTCTACCCCATTCTTCTCTGGATACTTAACGGTACACTTCCCTGTTTCAACGGAACATGTCTATCCAATAATAGGAAATATTAGTATATTTATTCTTACCTAGAATTGAGAGTATAATTAGGGACTAGTATTTTTACTTACGCCCTCATAAACTTTCCCAAAAGTAGTAGTAAAAAAAGTAAATAAGATGAGAGCGAGTCCGCACTTCATTATAAAGATTATAAAGATATAAGGTAATAGCTCGTACTATATAAGTTATAGCAGTCTTTATAACTGTAGTAACAAGTAAGAATAAAAGCGATTAGGGAGGATATAATTCTACCTTTATATTTTATAAGCGGCTTTAGCGTTAATTAGTAAGTAAGTTAGGCTAGAGAGAATTATATAATAGAAACACTAATAGCGATATTAATTATACAACTTATTAAGAAAGAAAATAACGCATTATATATACTATATTTCTAAACTAATAGCTACAATAAACCATGAAACCCATTGAATAGAAAACCCTGCACATAGTCGGTTTCACGCTGAGTCCGCCCACGGCCCCTGCGGTCGCCAATTCTAGCACCCTCGGTTGTCTGATGGAAAGTCGGGCTTGTCCATGTCGTCTAGCCAGGCCAGGCACGTTGTATTCAGCGGGTCCTCGAAGGGGTCCGTTAGTATCAGTAGAAGTATTTGGTCTGCCAAGAGCCTGTGGGTACTGCCAGGCGCTTGTGATCGTACGGGTGTGCCTCATATTCATCAAGCCCGTCGACGAAGAAGCGGAAGCTGAACTCGTCGAATTCAACGGGCTTGACCGTGAGTAGCTCAAAAGCATCCTTTATCTTGTGCGGGCGAAACAGGTCGCTGCCCAGCGACAAGCTGGCCGAGAGCGACGGCACCTTGTTTCTGCATGGTTGTAGATGAGCTTCATCAACGTCGACTTGCCGGACCCAGCTTTGCCGGAAATGTGGAAGGCACCGCATTCGTTTGCTGGCCAATGCCAAAACAACGAATCCACCCTACTCTTCATGTCCTTGGGTATCGAGGAGCTGATGCTAGATGCCGTTGTCATTCCTAGACCCAATGTTTGAGTCGTAGAGCGTCTCGGCGTCCGAGAAGTCTGAATTAGAGTCCAGGTCTGTGGCCGGAGCGACGGAAAACTCTCGTTCGAACTCGAAATTCGTGGCTAGGATTGAGTTGAAAGTGCCGTCGCTGGCAGCATTTATCGAATCCTCTCGCACAAAGATGTAGTCAAAGTAGAGGTGCTGCTAACCCTGGTCTCCCGCTCCGTGGCCCCGATTGCCTCCTGCAGTTTCACTACTCTGGCTTTGATCTCGACCAAGGACAAAGGGAACCCTGGCTGTCCTCGCCATTGTCCCCGTCTGACGATTCGGAGGTTGAGTCATCTTCGCAGTCTCTGTTGCTTCTTCAAAAGCTGACCAAATCATTCGAAACGCTTGCCGTCCTCGAGTAGAAGCAGAAGACATCTCTGCTTTGAGTAGAATGGCGTCCAGCCTGGATTTTATTGCCGATTGCTGATCGCTGTTCGAAAATTGCTCAGCCATAGATGCTAATTGTAGTCGAGTCTAGTACTTGGTCCTTTGACTTAGGTCCTTTGACTTACTTCAAGATTGATAACAGACCGATATTCATAGGTTGTTCAAGACGCCATCCCTGCAGGACAGAAAAGTGAACACGTTTCAGACTGGTGCAGAGATTCAAAGGGCTCTGCCTGCCGCGCGTCATGCGGGTCCATCAGTCCTGGATGATGACGGTTGGTGCATTGTTGATTCGAGCTCGAGGACGTCAACCAACATCAACGAACAAGATATCGATTGCCATTCTACTGAGGAGAGGTGGAGAGCTATACGCGTCGGCATGGCATCAACAGATCTCACCCAGAGGGATCAATTACTCGCCAATATATCAGATGAAACCGTTGCGAGATCCAAACCGAGTCCATTTCGCCATTGAAGCCTAGCATTGAAAATAAGAGCCCGGCTCCTCTTCTCATTAATGGGCTCAACCATTGATCTACTGCAAGTCTCATCTCAAACAACAATTTCTGCTCAGCAATACCGCCGGCTTGCCATTCCCCATGACCGAGTGCCAACGACCTCGGCGAATACATATCGACCCCAATCCGCATCTGCCGTCTTTACGTCCGAGTCTCTCTTCTTCCCAAGCCACAAAGCCATGAAGACGGCGTTATTCCACGGGCGTCAATGTCACGCGCTTCGGCGACGGCTCCTCATTCCTGGTGCTGCCGTTGAATCGGGGACCAACAGAGATAGCGCGCTACGACGACGGATGCCATCCATATCGGCCTAGGAGCCGTTGAATAATGTGATCGCATCTAACAAGTGCCGCCGTGGTCAGTGTCTGCTGCGGCGTTTATGTGCTGTTTACATGTAATCCATGTGTTGCAGTCGGCGCCTCCTGCTTCGGCGAAGCCGGTGCCCGAACGAAGGATCCTCAAGAGGTCGAGTCAGCAGATGGGTAGCCGTATCAGCAGGGATCATATTAAGAAGCTTGGTAAGATATGGCATGAGCTCAGGTACGTATCGTCCGTTATATTTCTCGCTAATCACGATCTTACGACGGCGGTAAGCAGACACGCCTTCGCAAGCCCTACCATGGCGGGATTATGTCTTGGGGAGGGCTAGTCGACCCAGCTGACCTGTTGCCTAACACACACATAACATAACCTATTGGTAACCAGTCTGTTAAGCCCCTGAATAAGTGAGCCTGTTTTCTACCGTATAATAAACGGACTTTCATGCTACATACCACATACCACCAACATGCTCCGCAAGCTACGACGGGTATCGTCGTCGCGCCTTCACGCGTGCCTATGAGATAGTGGCTGCCGCGGTAGTCGGAGCTAGTTACTTGACATGGGAATACTTAAGCAAGATACCCTCAACAACCCGAATATTTTCCCGCCAGAATTCTTGTGCTTCGTTTCCTGGGAGGTCCTCCGGCCGCCACTCAGGTTTCATGAACAAGCCAAACCTGAACCACTCCAGGAACACTTGAGTAGACTCGCGCTCGACCCACAGCTTCCAGTCGGGAATAGTTGCCCAGAATGCCTCGCGAAGTTCGCTGGCGCGGTCGTACTCCGGGCCAAACCCATTTTCGGCCGACTTGCGGAAAAACATCTCGATAATTCGGTGAAGTGACGCAAATGGTGCACTGGCGACGAATTCCCAGTCAATGACAGCCTCAATGTCGATATGTGTATGGCTGGATACGATGATATTGTGGGGTCCCATGTCCGAGTGCATAGCGACGATAGGGATGTCCTCGACCATGGCCGGAATGTTGTGCATACAATTATTGACAAAGTCCCTGATACGCTGGAGATATTTCTCCTTGTATTCTTCGATGCCTTGCTGCTTTTCGAGGGCGACAAGTGAGGACTTGATATATGCTTGGAGATACTCGCGCACAGAGGAAAAGGGGCCGCCGAGACCGTGGTGCCGATCAGCTTCAATGCTGAGAACGACCTCGTCGCCAACGTCGGTGGCGATGAGCTCGCCAATCAGACGAGGCTCCGGAAGCGGGATGCTCCAGCAGGCCTGGAATGCGAGGGCTATTCGTCGTACAACAACGAGCTTCTCCTCGTGAGATAGGCGAGGGTACGCTATCGAAGCAATAACGCCCGGTATCAGTAGCGTTATCTGCCTTCCCACACCCGTGGCCTCTTGCCGTCTCTTCTCTCCTGGTATCGGATACACGGGAGGCACTGGTAAGATGTAAGAGTCGACTGTCTCCGAAATCAAGGTCATCAGCGAGTCCATAGACGCCACATTGCCATGGTGGCGTAGCTGGACCACGTAGGCGACATCCGGGCTCTCTTTTACTGTGACCTTGTACGAGATGCTCAATGCACCGTCGGTGAATCTAGTCGACGAGGCTAGGTGCTGACCCGTGGCCGACAGAATTGCCTCTGACAGCTCTGCTTCCGACAGTATGATGGGTTCTGGAGGCGAGATTTTCTTCGACCGCCTGTCGATCTTGACCCAGTACCGATCAACAGGCATAGCCGGCCCGTCGATGTCCTCCAACGCCACCGACCAGGAGAAGGTCGTAGGCGTCGCTTCGATCAGCGCGTAACCCACACCTTTGCCCTCCGGAGAACCGATGGCGCCGGAGAAGACGAAAGCCAAGAGCGCAGAGACGGCTTCGTCCTGCGTCATGAGGTCTTCGGACATGACTAGAAGTGATGTGCAAATGAAACGCGTAGGAGGGTGGTATATCAGGCAACGCAGGGACGATGGTCCGCAATTCCGAAGAGGGAGGAGAGGAGACAAAGTATAGACGAAGGGGGAATCTAAGGCATTCGTTCCTCTTTATGGGGCAGCAGCGTTGGGCGTTGGAAATTTGAGTCGTTCTACTGGCGCGTCTTGCACCGGATTGGCTGGGCGAAATTAATGCGCTGGGCAAACACTCTCCTCGCCATCTGGACGCTGCGTCGCGCGCCTTCGGAAATCCTAACGAGCCCCGCGCGAAGGACCTGCTATGTCGACATACGAGCGAACAGAGCGAGGCAGTGGCTGTTGTGCTTTGGAACGTGGCATTGCCTTGCGCCAAGCTCGCCTGCAGATCTTCGAGTCTACACAAGGGTGATTGGAGCGCAGGAATCGGGGTTTGGGCTTGCTTGGGCACGCGCAAGATCTGGGCTCTTGCACATGTCAGGGAGTTCTGGGGGAAGCGTAGAGATTTGCAGAAGCCATTGTGGCCGCGAGCAGGAGAGCTGTGGTTCTGCAAACATGAATGGCCATTCCTTTGTTGGGCAGAAGTGTACGAAAAGTAGGTAGCTTAGAGCAGAGTGTCCCTCCAGGCGAAAATTCCGTTCCATTCCGCCCACCCCATGCGGCTGCCATTTTGATGGAGTCAAACGTGCGGTCTGAAGGACAAGTGGTTGCGCACTGCGCCAAACTCACACGCGAGTTTCCGGGTGTCAGTCACTTACTCACAATGGGGTTTCGCTTACTTGAACTATCTGAACACAAGGCTAGGCAACTTTTGCAGCAGTCCGTAGCCTCGTGTCGGATATAGATCACTCACTTCATGTTCACGCACTTGGTTGACCGAGAGGTCTCACTCACATATCACTCGCAAATTCTGACGCAACTGGGGGACACAAGGCGCCCGTGGGCCGTTGATTCCAAGGAGCGTGCCCTCTTTGCTTGATAGCGGGAGAGAGGCTTCCCTTATATACACACACGCAAGCTCCTGTGCCCCCCTGTCTCTGCACAGCCCCTGTCGTGGGGTGTGTCTGTCTTCCCCGTCAAACCACTTCCTCAGGTTGCATTGTCATGTCATGAATACACCTCCGCCAACTCAACCTAGGGCTCTCTCGCAGACTTCGTCTGAACATTGAAGAAGATAGACGAATTGTCTAACAGCTGGCGAACGGTTGGCGTTAATTTGGAGGCGCTGGGATTGGGAGATAGTAGAGGTTGACGGATCTAGATACAGAGGGTGGTCCCATGTGGTTGAATCTGGTTGTCTTCCACAACTGTCAAATAGTATCGACAGGGTGTGTGGCTTGGACACAATAATGGCTAAGCGAAAGCCTACTTAATAATCGGGGAGATGGAAAAAGAGCCAGGATATAAAATCGACCCTCTTAATGGCATCGACAAGATCGGGCACCACTTCAGCTCCGATCTCGTACCGGTTTCCAACACTATGTACAATCGAACCGAGAAAGGTTATCTTAATTTATAAAACCGGAGAATCTATAGCACTCTGAGAGACGCAAATGCTACGCTACTAACATGCGGCGAATGGAAGGCGCTATCGCTCTCTCTACACTAGACGCGCCTTATCTAATTACTTATGACGATAGCGTGGGACGGCGACTCTATTATAGTTAAACGAATGACTCTTGCAGGGTTCTATGATTCTTTCTTAATATCGGCAACGGGTTTGGGCTCAAACGATACGGAGCCGTGCTACGCTGTTGAATCCACCGCGAAAGCTACGCGAAATCGACTTCATGTTGCTTGTAACACCCACCGATGGCAAATGTTGGACTTGGCACAGGGGTCATGAGTACCAGTCGCCTTATGTTATAATAGCTCCATAGGAATCAAATTATTATCCGTAAACTCCTTGTGCAAGCATTACACGCTAACATATAGGTTTTTTTCTCTTTCTTTTCCTAGGCGGCACACCTTAGCGAACATGTGATTGAATGCTGTTCTCCGCTTCTTCAATGAGCAATATGTACAGCGTGATATGCCTTGGATGGCATCAATGGCGAGCGTCTCTGCATAAAACACGCACAGCGGAGTGCTTGCCAAGCCCCAGTCTGAAAGTGGCGGTTTTAGGCCGCTGAGGCCGCTGGAGGCCAATCCAACGCATGGACTGGCTTTATGCCGCAGTCTGCATCCGCTGAATCCTACGGTTTGGCGTTGAAGCCTAGCCGCAGCATTGCTCGTCGTCATTGGTAGCTAATTAAGCAAGGCGCCTGTGCATATCGGTCGTCAGGTCGAATGCATCATCGAGTTGTCAACTTCGCAATCAAGATGCCATCGAACACTGCATGACGCAATGGAAGCGACCCCTGGAGCCACATCAACATCACCACAGGCGGTCTGGACCCCTCCCACACAGAGGTGGCAGTGCCGCCACGGGTCCATACAACCCTGGGACCCCAGGTGGGAATCGGCTACACGGCATGGCAAAGTGCGTTGGCTTGCTTGTGGGAGCAGGGATCGCCAGTCTACCAGACGCAGTTCAAACACGCTAGTCGGCAATAGCCTCCCGATCGACCAACTGCTGGTCTCGCAGGCGTCCAGCTTCACCGCGAAGCTGTCTAGTTCGAGGGACAGAGCACCACACATCAGCCACCAGGCGTGCGGAGTCGTGCTGTACGCGTAGGCTCAAACATGGGGATCCTGCGTGCGGGGTGACGCAGCTGCGTGTCTTTGGACACAGGACTCAAGATATGCAATTGATCTCGACTACGTGCTTCTGGCTAGCCCTTCAGCTTCGAAGTTACAGCGCCTTTCCCGCCGGCTGGGCAGAGACAGCCGAGCAAATGTTGAGCGGCTCCTGAGCCCTGGCGAGGCCCCGAACACCCTGATGGCCTCTACCAGCGAGCCTCGGTAGTCAGCTGCTCCTCGACCTGCACCTGTGCGTGGCGCTTGGCCTTCTCACGATCGATGAAGTCGAGACCCTTGGTCTCCACCTCGCGGTCGACAAAGGCGCCGACCGCGCCGGCGAGGATCTCCTTGGCCTTGGCGTGCTCATCGGGATGACCTGTGTAGGTGCCGTCAGCGGTTGTACAGACAGCCCAATCAATGCCCTTACCATTTCTCGCGACATGGTCCTCGTAAGCCTTGGCGGCCTCGTAGGCGGCAGCACCACCAAGGAGCTCGTGCGTCCAGCTGGCCTCGTGAGGTCGGTTGGTAACCTCGTCATGGGCGCGAGCCTGATCGGAGTCGTCTAAGGTAGTGTTAGACCAGCGGCACGAAACGGGTGGCATGACGTAGCTCACTGTCGAACCAGCCCATTGTAAGCGAATTGCAAGTGTAGTAAGTATGTAGATGGCAAAGAAGTCGGATTGGGTTTGAGAGGAGGGGTTCGCTTCTGGGGGATGAAGAAGGAGCGGTATATATATATGTTCGTCGAGAAGAGGGGAAGAGGGCCTGAAACCGCGGCGATACGCCAGGCCCAATAAGGTGATCGATGTGAGACGACCCGCTTGCAGCAGGGTCATGGTCTGTCCGGCTGTGGTAAACGGAAGGATCCCGAGCGGAGTGGTGGTGGGCTAAGCCTCTTCCCCGTAGTTGCGTCAGAGCGGGCGGCCAACTTGGACCGATCTAGGCGCCAGGGGCAATTCATGTGATTCACCAATTGCGAGCACAAGATCGCCCAGCTCTATCCCTTGCAAACTCTCCTCGTTCTAATCTGCAGTACGGAGTATACGCTAGGTAATCGAGGCTGATTCAATCCCCAGCCGCAAAGCCGCCGTTGCCAGCTTTGACCACTGAGGTGTGAGGGGCTTAGCACACTGCTACACGCAGCTCCATGGAACCAGCAATGGCATCGAGAATGAGCATTCACCTCGTTACAAGTAGGCGAGCGTTGGACGAAGCATGTAATCGATCACTTGACCGAGACTATCATAAGGAAGCACCAAAGATGATCTAAGAAGCCAAGTCCCTACTTCGGCCTTTTCTTCCATACTTCTCAGAGGGACAAGCCGGCGTCAAGATCCCGGTAGCTCTCGGTACCCATTTCCACTTGCACCGGACTAAGGGCACCGGCATGGCGTTGTCCATTATACAACGTACAAAGTATACTACCCGTTCCACGACTGGCAAGGCATCAACGGCAGCGTATCTGCGGTAGTAACCTCTGAATAATGGAGTCGGTGACGACTCGCGAACGCCGGGTGTTGTGTGTTTTTTGGGAAGTTTTTGAACGACTTAGTCTCCTGGACGGTGAACCGATATAACTCAATCTAAGCCCCCTAACTTTCACATCGACCTTATCCACAGGACAATACTGGGTCCCGTCAAGCTCTTGTTTGGAGTTTAACGCCTGCAACTTTGGCGCCATGTGCTTCCAGACCTAGAGACGTGGTGCTCCGTTTGGAGGGCAACGAACCACACGCCGGTTTCACCCTACCACCGTTGCCCGCGAAACTGGACGGCCGGGCATATGCTCGAGTCTGCCTTGGCGGCTGGACGTCACAAGGGTAGGCAGCTTCTAGTATAAGTGCTATACCTCCTTCCCCTCCACGGATTGTGGTACCGGTGTGCATTCTACCAAGTCGTCTGTTGTGTGACTGCAGTGGCGTCAAGGATTAGGACTCAGGAGACGGGCTTGCCCTACGTCCTCTTGTTTTGTCTGCTGTCGAAGAAGTTTCGAAGCCACTCTAAGGCTATCTCGCTGTATTCATGATTACCAGACGCATCCACCGGATTACGGGAGGAGGCTTAATGTCGCAGTCACAGAATAAGCCATCCACCCCCAATAAGATGATTGCCTTATTCGCCTTCCCTCTCAGCAAACTCAAGATACCTCTGCGAGTGCTCGAAAACAAGATCGAAGCCCACCTTCTGCAGCCTGTGCCTCATAACATATCCCACTGCCCCCTCCTCGTCCTGCCTCCACTTGGCCCGGCCCCATTCCCAGTCCGACTCGTCTGCCCCGCGCAGCCGGCACTGGGCCAAGTCGACCATCGAGACCCGGTATGCCGAGTTGCCATTCTTGCCGTCGCCCCCTCCTCGCGGCAGTACCACAAAGTTTTCCGGTCTGACGTCGCCGTTGAGCAGGTTGTGGTCGCCAAGCACCTGGACGATGGCGAGGGCCTGGTCGACAATGTTCTGCCAGCACGACCGAGGCACGTCTTCTTGCCGCTCCAGAGTGTCCAGGGTGAACCCGTCGAGGTGCTCGAGCAGGATCCCGTTGACCCTAAACATGTCTCCGCGCCCGCCGCCACCACGGAATCCGCCGTCGCGACTGGTGATAGCCGACGGCGCAATGTCCAGGGCCACCAACGCAAGAACGCGCGGGAACATCTCACTCCAGCAGTCGCTTAGGGCAGCGTAGGCCGTCTTTTCGGCGCGGAACAAGCTGAGCAGACGCTCCGCCAAAAAGGCCTCGTTCTCGGCCGCGTCCCAGCCCTCCTCCTCGCGTTCCTGGAAGCCGGCATCGGAGCGCAGCCGTCGCAGAAAGTCTTGACATCGGCCGCTCTCGACGAAGGCTAGGCAGGCAGTGTCCACGTCGGGGGTCCACGCGTCGATTCCGTTTTCTGCGCGCAGCTGGGATGCGAAGCGCCGGTCGAAGAGCTTCAGGAAGGCCGGAGAGCCGCATGAGGCGGATGTGGTGGATATGGTGGAGGAAGCGGCTCCGGGGACGGCGACAACCAGGCCGACGGAGAAGGTACAGGGCGTCCGGGTGTGGGTCACCTGAGCCTCGAGCTTAAAAGGGCCAGCGTCTGAGCCCGTATCGCCGTCAGCCCCGACGTCGAGGCCCAGGATCTGGCCAACTTGATAATGCTGCTCCGACGTGGTCGTGGGGTGCTGGCGTGCGGGGCCCATGATCCGGGCGCGTGTCAAATAGAAATTTCTGTATATCGGGGTAAGTCGGGCGCGGAAGCACGCCTGGTTGCCGGTATTTTAGGGACAAGGATGCCTCTGGGAAAGAAGAAAAGACAAAAAGTTAGTTGTAGCGAAGGCCGTGTTGGAGACCATGTTGGGGGCGGGGACGGCGGAAGCTCGCTTGCAAATTTATCGGCTGGGTAATTTACAATACTCATTCTACATGTTTATATATATCGTCTAATTGTAATCGCCGAACCGTCTCTCCCAGGTCTATTGTTTCTTTTTTTCCTTCTTCGATTTTCCGTTTTTGGGAACTCGCACCAGCCAGTATAACAGCAGGGCAGCTCCGACGTTGAACGTGCAATACGCCAACATGAACCCCAAGTTTCTCCATCTGTGGCTGAAGCTCACATTGATAACAGACAAGAAGGTGTTCGTCTCGGACATGGCGCAGTACTGACATTCGGAACTCTCCGAGTTGGCGAGATAGCCCCCGGCCTGAGACATGTACGATGAAAGATAGTCGCCACAGGTCGTGCCATTCGGGGCGCTGAATGCAATGAATTCGTTCGCCTCGCAGTACATGGGAGCATTCGCTAACGAAGTACCCATGAAGCTTTCCACAACATACGTGAACGGATTAACACGTAGCATGAAGATCCAGAAGCCAGGAAGGTCCTTCGGTCCTGCAAGAATACTATTGAACTGTCAGAGAAATCCTCAAGGCATGGATGCAAAGAAGACGGATGACGTACCCACAAAAGGCGAACATCATAATCATAAATAGGTTAACGACGCCGCCAGCGACGTCAGCGCTCTCGATAGCGGCAATGATCATGTTGGCAAAGGTGCTGCTGAAGACAAAGAAGACCCAGACATGCAGGAACATTGTGATTCCACGCGAGCCGACTTGGTCGGTCCACTCTGCATTGCGGTAAAGGCCGATGGGGAAGTACCAGCAAGCAAAGCAGAAAACGCCAATGAGCTAGCAAGACGTTAGTGAATAGCTACAACAAAGAACGGGGTTCACCGTACCGAGTTCCAAGCAATTTCAACAAGAATATTTGCAACCATAAAAGCTTTCCAAGAGTACGCTTTCGACGGGCGTTCCCGAGCTTCGTACATGGTGCGCTGCAAGACAAACACGGCCATGATCTGGTTCACAATCTGAGGGAAGATGGTGAGGAAGATGAAGACGCCAAACATCTGGTTCCGGAGGCCGCGTTGCGTGTTCTGTCCATTGAGGAAGGACAGCCCGATGAATAATGTCTGTGATGTTAAGCTATTAGCCGCGGTTATACTACAAGTTATTGCAGGAGTTTACTCACAGCGCCAACGGCCAAGACCATCTTGGAATAGATGTATGACGGGCTCCGCCAATACTGCTGAAAGACTCGCTTCGTAACCTCCACATATTGATCCTTCCGTGATGCTGCGAATTCCCGGTAGCTCGAAGGATCTTGCGTGCTCAGCTGAGTTGTCGAGCCCGCCGAGGCCACCAGTCTCTCAAGCTCTGCTTGAACCTTTTGGTACTCGGGACTCCTCTGCCAGACATCGGGCCAATTGATCTCGGTATGAGCACCGGGTGCAGCGCCAATCACCTCGAGCATGTATTCGGCGGGGTTCGCTCCAGTTGGGCAAGCTGGTGCTCCATTACGAGTGAAATAGTCGACAAGGACGTTCGAGTTCTTTCCAACATCGCCAAAGTAGATGGTCCGCCCCTTTGATAAGAGCAGCAATCGGTCGAATCGTTGAAAGAGCATGGCCGAGGGTTGGTGAATGGTGCAGAGAATAGCCTGTCCGTTGTTGGTCAACTTTTCCATCAGATCGCAGATGGACCAAGAAGTCTGGCTATCGAGGCCGGACGTCGGTTCGTCGAGGAAAAGCAGCAGCTGCGGCCGGGCGGCTAGCTCGACGCCAATAGTGAGTCGCTTGCGTTGCTCGACGTTTAAGCCCTCGCCGGGAACGCCGATAACCGCATCCGAGTACTCTTCCATGTTGAGGAGGCTAATTACCGTATCCACGTAATCCATCTTCTCTTGCCGAGAGTATCGTGGCGGCTGGCGCAGGAGGGCACTGAAGGTGAGGGCTTCGCGAACGGTTGAGGTGTGGAGATGGAGATCCTGCTGCTGGACATATCCGGTCTTTCGCTGGAAGGATTCATCTCGCAACTTTCCATCGACAAGCATGTCGCCAGTGACCACGCCCATGGTGACTCGGCTGGCGAGCACGTCTAAAAGAGTGGTCTTGCCGGCCCCTGAGGCTCCCTACGAGTTTGTGAGCCTGCTTCGTTCATATTAAATTGAGGGGGTGCATTGTCCATACCATCAAAGCCGTGAGGGTTCCCGGCTTGACCCAGCCGTCGACGTGATCCAGAATTCGTCGCGGTTCTCCTTTGATCTTGATGTCATAGCAAACATCTTTCCAGTGGAATATGGATGTTTGTTTCTCAACTTCAGCCACCTCCTCATCGGTGGAAATCGCTCCTTGCTGGATCCGTGCCACGTGGCCGGTCTCCACGTCTCTTGTTCCCTTCTGATGCTGCTGGCGTCGATGTTTGTTCATTTCGTTTCGGCTGAAGACGAGCACTTCTCCCTTTGACCGCTCGGATGCAATGTACTCGGTAGCCAGCAGGTGCAAGCCCAAGTAGCCGACCAGGAATGCCATGAGAATCCCAAAGTTGCGCCACCGGTGAGAGATGTTGTATTCGAATGCCTCCGCAAGGTATGCCGCACCACTGACAAAGTCCTGCCCGGGAAGGGAGCCTTGCGCTGAGCAAGCTCGTCCGCTCGGTGGGCCGGAGTCATATCCTGGGCCCTGTGGAACAAAGGTTGAGCAGGGAAAATCACGCCCAGTGAACTCGTTGAGCATGACCGCTTCGAGACTGTAGTAGATGGGGTTGGCCCATCGAGACCAACCAATCCAGCCACGCATATACTGCGGCGGAATGGTAAATCCAGTGTACAAAACAAGGGCCAGGAGGATGATTGATGCCGGTGCCAGGGCCTGAGAAATCGACTTGGTGGTGGATCCAATCAGGCGGAACAGCATCGACATGACAAGCGTCGTTGTGAAGCTGATGAGAAGGAAGAAGAAATAGGCACCCGGCTCCCGGCGCAGATTACCCATGAAGTATAAAACAGTGTTCATGAAGATGGCGTTGATGATCTTGTAAGGCAGGTCGACGATCATCGACGCCAATGCTTCGGCGCTCGGGTGGTACAAGGCATAGCGACTGTGTTTCTCGACAATTTTGCGCTTGGCATAGAGAACCATGATCTCCAAGACGCTGCCAAAGGCATTCATGAGGATGATGAAGAAGAGTAAAAGGCCGCGCTTGTTGAAAGTGTCGGTGCTCTGCGATAGGTTGTAGAAGATGCTGCTAATCATGAGGGCTTCGAAAAGGTTGGTGACGAGCATGGTTATCGTCAGACTGGGGTCTGCCTTGAGCATCACAAAGCCCCGCCACATGTTCAAGCTCAGCTGCTGCATGTATGAAAGTGTGAATGGCGACTTCTTTCGTTGGGACTTGGACTGGTCCATTCGTCGCGTTGCCGAAAACTTGTTGTAGTCCTCTCCATTAAACGGGTGGGCTTGGGTGTAGTCCTCCAACTCGTCCATCAGGCGGGCTCGGTGTCGGCTTTCCTTCCAAGCCTTTGCGAACTCGTCGGGGGATCGAGGCGTCTTGTTTTCCCAGCCAGGGCGAATGACGCGCTCCCCGTGGCTCGTCATAGAAGTCAAGAAGTCGGCTGTGGTCTGCTGCTCGGGACAGACAAACCCGAGTTCCTCAAAGTACGCCTTGGCCTCGGTTGCCTGTCCGAAGAAGATCTGCCGCCCCTGGTATAGCAAGATGACCTTGTCAAAGAGCTTGACACCGTTAGCGCTCTGCGTCCAAAGTGGGAGCTGTGTTATCGACTCACATCGTACGCTGTCTGGGGTGCTTGGTAGATGGCGACAAAAGACGTGCAGCCCAGGACATCGGCTTGTGTTCTCAGAGTCCTGCAGAACTCGACGGCGTTGGCGCTGTCCAATCCTCGGGTGCTGTTGTCCCAGCACTGGAGCGGCGAGTAACTCAGCGTCGCTTCGGCGATGGTGACACGCTTCCTCTCGCCGCCACTAACACCCCGGACAAAGTCATCGCCGACGCGAGTGTTTTTGGTGTGGGAGATGCCAAAAAGGTTCATGGTGACATCGCGGAGATGCTCCACGTACTCTTGTCGAGAGACCCCGTCGGGGATGTTCTTCGGGCATCGGGCCCGCGCCGCAAAGTAGAGCGTGTCGCCAACCGTGAGATGGGGGAAGTGGTGGTCGACCTCTGCCGTGTAGATGGCTTCGCCTCGGAAGGCGGATCGCATCTGCTTGGGATGGATCCCCTGGTAGTTGATGGTGGCGGCGTCTGAGATGTGGAAGCCGTGCGTGTCGCCTGCGATGGTCTTCAGGAAGGTCGAACAGCCCGAGCCAGGGGGTCCAAGGACGGCAACCATCTCGCCGCTACGGACGAGGCCTTCCAAGTCGTGCAGAATGTCGATGCGCTGCTGGCTCTCACGAAGAAGCCTCCTGGCCGTGGTACCAGCCTCGAGGAAGATGTTTCCGACGCTCTTCTGGAAATCGGTTGCCGTGCCAAAGCCATACGCATTGAGATCCTTGAACGCGACACCCGTGGTCTTGGGCGGGCTCCCCTCAAGGGCATCCTTTCTGATATCGTAAAAGGCCCTTGCCCACTTCCTCGCGTTGAACTCGGGGCTGTTGGGGTTGAGAGGGCCCTCCGCGGGGACGGGGAACAGGGCCCCCGGCGCGCCGTGGGACTGGGATGTGATTTTGCGCGCCAACTCATGTACATCCTCATTGATGCGCTCTTCTTCGTCCCTCGCCAAGTCATGGTCGCTGCCAGCGGCTGCGGTTGTGTCGCTGGACGGAGAGGAATGCACCGGCTCGGCGGGGACAGGGGCGGCCCAGCCACTTATGCTGCCTAGCTCGGAGGCGCCCTTGGGGCCCATGGTGCTGTAATAGGCGATTGCTCTATTGGGGAAAGGACAAGAATGGGGGGCTCGGCAAATGCGCCGAGTTGGTGCGAAGCTGCTCAGCTGTTTGACGGATCTGATCCTCCATGGCATTTGACGTGCCGTCCGTCTTTATATATGCCTTGTCTGTGTCTACGACTGCGTTGTACCCATGTCTCGGATTCCTCCCTGGCGGGTGAGACTGAAGATGGATTCCGTGGCCCGAAGGACTTTGGGGGGCGAGAGTCCGAAAGACCGACCCCCCGCGCACGGCCAACCCTAACCCTAGCCCGACCAGAGCGGACTTTCGGTCCGCCGGACTTTGCCAAGACAACCGCGAGTCCAAAAGGCCCCATCCAGAGGTTAATGTGTCTCGGCGACACAGGGCTTGGCGCCCATCGGCTGCAACGACGCGTCCGACTGGAACGATGAACCCGCGGCTGGCCGATGCGTGATGACGAAGCATACTGCAACGCTTCCGGCGAGGCGAAGCGATCGGGTCCGTTGCATCACCTGGCCTCGGAGTCATTATAACCAACGCAGATGCGGCCCCGTCAGCGAGGCTTGGACCCTTTCGGCCCCCGAAATACCGCTCTCCACGTCCGACGGAACTTCAGGCAGGGCGTATATGTCCAGACCAGGCCCTGGCTCCTGGGCGTTCGGCCATGGCGGAATCTCCGCAGCTCAACCGCCTCTCGGTAAGTCGGCGCCTGGAGTCCCTGCATGCGTCCGGCCCAGATGACGCCGCTGACTTGGCCATTCCGCCGCCACCAGTGCGCAAAGTGCAAGGAACGCAAGGTAGGCCCCTGTCTTCGGCTCGATCCGAGATCTGCCGTTGACCCATGGCTCTCGTGGCGTCCGCAGGTCCGGTGCAGTCGTGTTTTGCCTGAGTGCGACCGCTGCAGAACCCATCATGTGGAATGCGTGTACCCCGAACGGGTCAAGAGACGGTCCACGCGCCTGGTGGCGGACCGTCGGACTGCCATGTAAGCCATGCTCTTCTGCCCGAGTTTCGCCTCTCCATCGGGAACGCCTCCTAAGAATCGTCTCGCTCCAGCAGGACCACGAGAAGCGACGATGCGCTGAGCACAATCCTCGAGCGGCTGCAACGTCTGGAGCAACAAAGCACCAGTTCGCCCCCCAGTTCCAGCCAAGATGGCCAGCCTGCCGCCCCCGATCCGCCGTTTGCAACCTCACCTGCCATTTCCACTGCCTCCAGCCGTATACCCTCGGGGCCCTCGCCGGCGTCGAACGTGGCGCGGCCGCCAGACTTGGACGTCACAGCCATCCTCAAAGATGCAATGGACCAGGTGAAAAGGCAGAAGCTGCGAGGCTGCGCCAAATCCGTCATCACCGATAAGATTGACATCCCCCCCGAGCTGGCCAAGGCGTGGATACACAGCAAGTTGCGCCCTCGTTTGAGCACGCCGAATGTCGCTTACGAGATTCTCCAGACTATTTCACCCACATGCCAACCGACATGTTTCTGAGTCTCGTCAACAAGCGGCTGATAGAACTCATACCCGACATAGTCGGTCTTCCTCATGTCCATCTGGACTACTCCATTCTCGTCCTCTACTATGCCATCCTGTACCACGGATGCACGCTCAACGCTAGCAATACCCCGGCGGGACGAGGAGCCGACTATGCCAAATCATGCTACCTGGGGTGCCTTCGGGCGCTGCCAGGGTGGCAACAAGAGGCCACGGGCTCAACAACGGACTTTATTGCCGCTCTGTTCATGGTACGTCGGAGCCCTTGTGCGGAAGACGCTCTCCCCCGCTGATGAGCTACATGCAGACCCGCGTGGCAGCGATGTGCTTTGACTATGACCTGGTCTGGAGGATGCACCAGAATACATCCGATTTCGCCCGAAGCCTCAACCTTCACAATCTCGACGGGGGCGACTACGCTGGCATCAACGACAGCGCTAGGTCCGACGAAGATCGAAGAGGATTCTGGCAGCTGATTCAGATGGATCTCTATATCAGACTCTTGCTAGACAAGCCGGCCACCGTCACAGCCGACGTGTGGAAGGTCAATCTGCCTTGGCTGGATGTCAACTCGCAACCCCCGCCAGACGGTGTGCCAGCGATAGCATTCCTAATCAGCTCTCGCATCACGATGATCCTGATTCGCTTCTTTGCGCTGCTGGAGGAGACTGGCCCCAGGCCGAAAGACGAGCTTCGACACAGGACCGAGGACTTGTGTCGAGAAATCCTACAGCTGTTTGTCGACTGGCAAACGGTAGGTTCAAACACGGCGCCCCTTTTTCTGGCATCTCGTAATTGACACATCGCAGGATGACTGGATCGCATCAGCCTCTCGTAGAGAAGCAGATACTTGGGTCATTGCGGACGCCCTGCTCACTGGCTGCATCTGCCTCATCGTCATGCTCCGCAAGGTAGACATCGTCGACTCCAACTTGCCCCAAGAGATTTGCAGAGATCTTGACGTACCGACTTCGCCGCTCGTTTTCGACGCGTCCCGCCACTTTATCAGGCTCATGAATCACGTCCTTTCCATATACCCGTATGCTGAGACCATGTCGGCCATGCTGGGTGCTTACGGGGCTTGCACACCCGCTGCTTGCATGTATTATCAGGTTCTGCATGCGCCTGACATTCGAGTACATATGGCGGATATTCAGTCCCTCGAGCGACTGGCCGACCGAGTCTCGTCTATTGCCGGTAGCGAAAGAGTGTTTTACCCCTTCATACGGGCGATGGAGACGCTCAACTCAGAGGCACGCAGAAGAATTAATGAGATGAGGGCTTGATTCTGCATGTTGCGGCGGCGTGTTTGTGACTTCGGTGTTTAGAGCGTGTTTCCGGTTGTCACAGTCCAGGACATGTCAGGAACTTCCAGCGAGTCTGGTGGTTTGGATTGCTAACGTCTTGGGGAAGCTATTACAATTGGTCCGCCACTTCAAAGGCATGGCTGATAAAACTGAAGTCCATGTATACCGACATGTAAGTGTAGCGCGATTTGGGAAGCTCACGAGAAACCCGCAGCGGAGAGCAGCAGGTGTATGAGTGCGGTAGTAATGTTGAGGCGGCCACAGATTGATGGGCACACAGACTCGCCTGGTACTTTACTCAGGGGCGAATTAAGAGAGTAGTTACTTCTTTCTTCTTTCATTCTTTATTCTTACGAGCATTGCCCCGCAGTAAATATATACGAGGGTATTCGGATAGATGTGCGGGAAAAGTTCATCTTGCTTCCACAGTTCAGGAGGTTGCCTGGTTTCTCTAGAGTTTAGAGCAGCGAGGAAAGCGTAGAGGTACAAACCGTACAAGAACAGTTTTGGACCCGAGCTTCTCTTGTTGTTATGGTATACTCCATAGCTCTGGTGGACTCTATACTCATCGCTACTCCACATATACCGAATTGGCCGGTGAGCCTAGCACAACGACGATATCTACAGGAGAATACTGGGTTACAAGCTCTACTCTGGAGTTCAATGCCTGAATTTTTGGCACCATGCGCCTCCAGATCTGGAGGCGTGATCCTCTGTTTTTGAGAAACGGAGCCTTCCCACCGTCACTCAAGCCACATTTAAACTCTCAGCACCCTCTTAACTAGGTCACGTGCAGGCAGCTGTGGGCAGCCAGCCTCTAATTATGTTGGTGGACTCAATCTATTGATAGATACGTTCGTCGGGCAAGTTAGTTGGATACGCTGTTGAGTCGAATTACGAGCTGACGACTTGCAAAAACCTTCCTCTAGACCGCATAGGTTAACTATTAAGAAACACAGTAATCATTTGCCTTAGTTCCGGCAAAGTATTGTCTGATCCATGATTCAGCCGCTTATGGGTTGAATCTCTGCCAGAGTGCCATTAACCTCTATTTAAGTAGTTCTTTTAGTGTCTTTTAGGTCCCGCAAACGATGGTAGCATATTCCCATTTCTCCTATGAATGCCCAGCACCACTGACTCTAGGATTTTAAAAAATTTATCTATTCTCTCACTTTATTAAGCATAGCCTTAGCCTCAATAAGATAAGTAAACCCCTCATGCGCCGGCATCAGACTTCGCCGCCTTTGCGGCTTTGAGCGCTGCGTTCTTCTTCGCTTTTATAGCAGCTTCCTCTTCCTTGACCTTCTTGGCCTCTTCGCTGCCGAAAGCCTTGCGCCATTCCTGCGCCTTCTCCGGCTTGATGGGCCGGAACAAGTGTTCTGCCTTGCCGAATTTGTGGCCAGGCTTGATGGAATCCGCGCTCCAGCGATCCGAGATCGGAAGCGAGTCCGCGCAGAGCTGCTTGTTGATGGAACTTGCCGTGTCGGGCATATACGGAGCAAGAAGGGCGGCAAGAAGATGCACAAGATTGACGGCGAGACCGATGACGGCCGCGCACTTGGAAGGCTCGTTCTTGAAAAGGTTGCCGTCCAGCTTGTTTGACTGGAGGAAGCAGTTACCCTGTTGAGAAATGGCGAGGACGGTGGACAAGCCGGAGCGTAGTTTAACAGCGTCGAGTTCTTGGATATATCGCGTGAGAAGTTTGGCGATGTCTTCTCTGAAGGCGTCGAAGGTCTCATGGTACTCGGTCCAGTCTGGCACGATGCCGTCATAGTTCTGAGAATTGACAAACTTCAGAACGCGGCTGACGAAGTTGCCGAGGTTCTTGAGTAGCAGGTTGTTGTTGTCACTGATGAATGAGTCCCAAGTAAACTCGGCATCGCCACTCTCCGGGCGGTGGCAGACTAAGAAGAAGCGCCAGATATCCGGAGCGACCCCGGTCTTCTGGGCCGAATCCCCAAACACGCCAATGCCTCGGGACTTGGAAAACTTGCCACCCTCGTAGGTGAGGTATTCCGTCGCAGAGAGGTGGTGAAGCTTCGTCCAGGTTTCTTTGGTGCCGATTTGGGTAGCTGGGAAGATAATGGAATGGAACACAACATTATCTTTTCCGAGGAACTGATACAGTTGGACGTCGCTGGGATTGCACCACCACTTTGCCCACTGGTCAGTGTAGCATGCCGTGATGGAGACATAGCCAATGCAGGCGTCAAACCACGGATAAATGACCTTATCCTCGTAGCCCGGCAGAGGGACTTTGGTTCCCCATCTCATGTCCCTCGTGATAGTGCGCGGTTCCAAGCCTTCCTTTAACCAGGCCGAGGTGATGGCTTTGCCGTTGTTAGACCACTCGCCAACTGCAGTGGATTTCTGGAAGAAGGCTTCGACTTCCGGTTGCAGCTTGTCCAGTTCGAGGAAAATGTGGTTCGTCTCTTTGGTAATGGGAGTCGAACCGTCGACTTTGCATCGAGGCTCCTTGAGCTGGAGAGGGTCTAGAAGACGACCGCACAAGTCGCATTGGTCGCCACGGGCATCCGGATAGGCGCAGGCCGGGCACTCGCCTTCGACGAAGCGATCTGCAAGAAACGAGTGGTGCGCCTCACAGAATAGTTGAGTTGTTCGCCGCTCCTTCAAAAGCCCGTTCTTGTTCAATTTGAGGAAGATGTCTTGGGTGATCTCCGTCTGAAGCTCAGTTGTAGTCCGGCCGAAGATGTCAAAGCTGATGTTGAACCACTTGTATATATCGGCATGGACAACGCGGTATTTATCGCAGAGCTCTTTCGGTGTGCATCCCTCGATAAGAGCCCTTGCTTCGGTGGTCGTCCCATATTCGTCCGTTCCTGAATGCGCATCCGCGAGTGAGTCATCTTGTTCTCCGTCATCGACGCTACATCCTCGCCAGAAAAGAAGTACAAATAGGGGGCTGCAAAACAACGACTTACCGCCAATGTAGAGAGTGTTGATACCGCGCCCTCTGCAATACCTCGCAAAGACATCCCCCGAGAGCACAGACCCTATGATGTTGCCGAGGTGGGGTGTGTTGTTCACGTAGGGCAGGGCGCTGGTGATAAGGACGTTCCGCTTTCCAGGCTCGGGAAGAACGGGGCCGCCGTTGCGCAAATCTTCGGCCATTTTGTGGAGTTCAGGGGTAATAGACTGCGTCGATGTGGTGGTGTTGCTTGTTTGGCAAGATCGGGTGGGGATCGATTTTATAGGAACCTAACGGCGCGCTCTATGACTCACTGCCTGAAGACGCATCCGCGCCCGGGCGCGGAATTCTTACTCAGCAACCCTGCCAAACAATGAATCCCACTGTCATTCTGAGAAAAATCGTTGGGCGCGTTTGTTAGGAATGGGGGGAGGCAGTGACCTACTGCGCATCTACTGTTAGGGCAACGATTATGGGAACATCGAGTGAGAAATCATGCGCAGAGGAAATAGCTGTGGGATTCCTCTATGGAATAGCATTGACCATTGATTCATATAAGGGTAACTTCCCAAGGAAGGACCCCAATTCGGGCAGACGCACCAAGGACCGACATTTCAGGACGTCCTGCGCTCGTTGAACGTTTATTTGACAGACGGGTGCCACAGATGCTAAAATCTTCCGAAGTCAGTAGTGCAGGGTGTTCATAGGAGAAATGGGAATTTACTACTATTATTTGCAGAACTATTTCGTACCTGAAAGATACTAGAGGATTACTTGAATGGAGATAAATAACACTCCGGCGGAGATTTATAATAACCTATAAGCGGCTAAATTATAGATTTGGCAATGCTTTGCCGGAACCAGGGCAAATGATTACTTAGGTTTCTTAATAGTTGAATTATGCGGTCTAGAGGAAGCTTTTGCAAGCCGCCTGCCCGCAATTCGACCCTTGACCGCATATCCAACCAACTTTCCCGACGAACGTACCTGTCAGATTGAGGCCACCAAATTAGAGGCCAGCTACCCACAGCTGCCTGCACACAACCCAGGAAAGCCTCGCACAAACAGGCAAACACAAGGTACATCATAATGGTAGGATTGATTGATGCGCATTGCTCATGCTTTGATGGAGCAGAACGCGGAGTCTGAAGGAACACTGCAAGCCCGGTGCGCGGAACTGCACTCAAGTCTCGCGGGCGTCAATTAGTCACTCAAAAGATTTCACTTACTTAGACCATCTGGTCACAAGGCAAGGCAGCTATTGCAGCAGTCCACAAGCTTATGACGGGTGTAGTCGCTTACTTCATGTTCACTCATCGGGTGACCATACGGTCTCACTCACTGTTACTCATTGGTTGGCGCAATTGGGAAGACAAGGCGGTCGTAGGCATGTAGATTCTGCAAGAGCGTGCCCTCCTTTCCCTAAAGAGTGGGAGAGAGGCATCCCTTATATACACGAGGCCTTGTCTGGGCCCCTAATCCTGCCCCCGTTGGGGTGTATTCGTCTTCCCCGTAGGTTTGCTGTTATTCCCTCGGGCGTCAATGCCACGATGGGCCTCAGCTAAGCCGTTGAGATGCAGTAACTACTGCACAGAATCTCAGCACACGACGATGGATTTTTCGACCGCCCTGGCATGTCAAAACTCCGGACAACGGAACGCCTGAACCACCACCCACGTCCATGCCGACAGCTTGGTTGTCTGTGGACGTGATAACGGCGTTTCCGAGGTTGGGCTCGCCGTTATCTACCTCCTCGAAAGGCCTTAGAACAACGCCGTCCTCCAGCTCGGGGGCGTTCCCAACGATGTGATCGTTGGTTATCCTCATCTCGGGTCGCCAGGACTTCGCGATGGTGACGATACTCTCCTTATCGACGAACTCGGACATCTCAGGGTTGGCCATTATGAACTCGGCCAGCGCAGTGTGAAAGCTGCCCTCTCGCTGAGACGCCAAGCTGTCCATCGGTTCCAGGTGATCCTCAATCGCGGGTACCTGGACACGGCCTGTCCAAAGAACTTCTGGATGATCCACGTCGAACAGATGATGCGCATCGCACCCGTAATGCGCTCGTCGATGTTTGCGTCTGCAACCACGTTTGTCGCAAACTTGTGGACGTTACGGGCCTCCATCGCGGAGTCGTACGTCTCGCGCTGAATGACTCGGCGGAAATCAACCTGATGGGTCTGTCCAAACGATATAGCCTTCCGACTGCCTGTATCGCGGTGGCGGTATTACCCGGTTCTTCCAACATGAGACCCACGTGGCAGGCGCGGTGGAAGTCAACACCATATGCGTTCAGCATTGTCGATGTGACCATGGCCGTATACGCGGAGGATGGTCGAACGGCTCGGTCTCTCTCCGACTGTTCAGTTCGGCTGGTGATGTGGAGACTTCTTCACGAGCCTCGGAATAGCGCTCTGTGAGCTTGCACATGTAGCAGCACCCGATGGGTCAATGCCAACGGCTTAGTCACTCTCCAACTGTTTAGTTCAGCTGGTTATGTGGAGACTTCTTCGCGAGCCTCGGAATCGCGCTCTGTGAGCTTGCACATGTAGCAGCACCCGATGGGTCAATGCTAACGGCTCAGTCACTCTCCAACTGTTTAGTTCAGCTGGTTATGTGGAGACTTCTTCGCGAGCCTCGGAATAGCGCTCTGTGAGCTTGCACATGTAGCAGCACCCAATCGGGTCGATGCCAACGGCTCGGTCCAGATATGCTTGTCCCCATTGGGCGTTGCAATCTCGTCGTATCTTCAGTCAGGGCAATGACGAGCCGCACAATGGTTGCCAGGGTTCTCGCTAACCAGTATGACGCGAACTCTCTTCCGCGTGCCGACGAAAGGCCGAAGCCTGTAAATGCAGGCTTCGCTGCGACGCAGTATCGCCGATCAGAGGTAGGATCCATGGCTCTCCGTGTGATCCGTGGGAGATTAGGAGTTGCCGGCTAGAAGTTGCGCCATGTAAGACTGGGAATAGGAAGTCGAAAAATGGGCGAAGATATGTAGATAGACGATGCATTCAATATGTGTTGATTCGGTGGCGGCGCGGGCCCGAGAGACAGCCGCGGCATCCACGGATCGAGATCCAGCAGTCGATTTGCCGCCCTTGGCGGCCGGCGCGGGAACAGCGAACGGGCTCAAATCCGCATTAGGTGCGGGGCAGAAGCGGGCCACAAGAACGCGGAGGGAAGCGGCAGTACTAGTGCAGGTCTGGTGGAGGGCTCGAACCTCCTACCTCAGGATCCTCTAGGTCGATAGCGGTATCTGTTTCTCTTTCCTGACAAAATGCAACAAAGGCCCGACAGGCCTCAATCCCGTCGGCGGGACCTATCGAACCGGGTCAGAAGCGAACTCGCATAGCACCACCAAGGAAAACAGAAGAGGATACCCACAGGACGATAGGGCTAATTGGCCCGGGAGTAGAGGCAAGATTTGGCCGAGACCGCTGGTATAGAGTCAGTAAAGGGGCCGAGCCGGAAACGAGACGACAGAGGGGCTAACCCACACTGCTGTTTCTAGCAGCGAGACTCTCCGGCCGTCTTGAACATCCTGTAAACGCAAGCGAAGCAGGGGCCCGAGCGCTCGGTCCCGCTGCCGGGCGGGCCTTCTATAGAGGCGGTATCGACGTCGCTCATAGTCGAGGCAGAGGCGGAGTCAGAACGAAGGGAGCGACGGCGGCGCGGACGAAGAGCAAGCAGGAACGGTCGGGCGGTAGAGACGTGAGTAGGAGGGAGATAACAGCGTACTGCAGAGAGGTCAGCGCAACGATCCACAGACCCGAGGCAGGCCAGAGGGAAGAGGAGCAGAGGAGCGAGGGCAGGCGAGACTCACTAATAGCTGAAATTGATGAAGAAGGAAGGAAAGAGAAAGAAAGGAAGGAGTAAAGGCGGCAGCTGTAGGCGGCGGGGCTCCGCGGGGCTAGGCGGTGAGAGCTAAGGGCGCACGTGACGGATCGAGGTCACGTGACCCTGCGAGGGCCATAAGACGAAGGAGAAGGACGCGAGGGGTTTTCTGCCGGGCACTCGGGTTTTTCCTGCTCGACTTAGTACCGAGGGCCTAGAAGCTTTATTAAGCCACTAGCGTACGAATAATAAATAAATATGTGTTGATTGATTGAAGTCTGCTTGTTGTGCCTGTGTGCCCCTTTCGAGGTCACGTGTGCGGCCACCTATTGTGCAGCTGTGTGAACCAGCCACCGTGCGTATGAAATGTGGGCCATTTCCTCTTTGGGCTATTTCCTTTGGCTGCCCACTCGTGAGAAATTTAAGCTCTTCTACAGGAAGACCACCTTCATCGTCTCCAAAAGGCTGCCTTTGACAAAGAAGATCTTCGATCTCTTAATACAGCTTCTCTCTCTGGCTGTTAGCTCGGGCGGCGGGCTTAGGAGTCCTGTGGCCTGACTGCCTGGGCAGCTGCGAGGGCAGGATCGGCAGCTGTGAGGGCAGCTTGTGTGTGCGTTCGGGGGTGGTTGGAAGAGGGCTGTGGAAGCGGCTCGTGTTTGCGTGTGTGAGACGTAATACGAGTAGGAAGAAGGTTGTAAAGGCGACAGGATGGATGATTCACGACTGCAATGCTGTTGTGTGCGCTCCGTTTCGGCTGCCGTCCGCCATCTCAGCGGCTCGTTCGGCCTCGGAGTCTGCCAGGCTGGAATTATTAGACAAAGCTGAAAGCTTTGCGATGCGGAGGGTACACGGCAAGTGCCCGAGCAAGCAGCTACCAGCTTTGCTTCTTTAAGCAGAGGCCATAAGGTTGCGGGACTATCCGCTCTTCGTACATTGGTCGAGCAATTAAATCTGCATCGGTCGGTCATTGGCAGTTGCTGTGCCGAGTGTTACCCGTAATGTATTATGTATCGCAGTGCCTGCCATGGTGTTTTGGTGTTGTTGATACCTTCCGTCAGCTCAAGCCAACGAACGACGCATCGTCAACAATACATCCATCCATATATCCCAGGCATCCTAGGCTCCAAAGGCATCGCAGGCATCGCAGGCATCGCAGGCTCGCAGGTATCGCCGCCTAATACACTCACTTTCAGCTTTGCTTACGCCTATGACAGCAGTCTTCTGTTGGCGTCGGGTATTTTTACATCGCAGGACCGAGACGAGTCGACATTCTCTCCTTACACTTGCGCCTTTTTGTCAGCCTGACGCGGACACACTCTCGCCATCCTACCGGTCTCATAACTTGCGCCGAGCGGCCGTGGTTCTTCAGCTGCACTTTTCTCCGGAGCACCACAAAATGGTCCTCTCCTGGTGTCAGGGCCAAGATCGTCCGTCCACATTGCCTCTCCAAACCCTCCTCTGACAATTCTCTCACTGCTGGCAGCGGCTACCTTTCGCGATTGCGAGGCCCCGGTAGCTACAGAAGATTAAGTCCGACATCAGCAGCCCGTGAATGACCTCTCGAGCCGCCGCCCCCTTTCCTTACGAAACCTCCGCCGCATACCTCCAAGTGCAAGCCCTGGAACCAGGCATACGACGGCCTAGGTCCGACATAGTGGATGCATACACGAAGCTCGTGTCGACCAAACCTCAGAACGCTGGACTACTGCAGCCGAGAACGAGATTAATCCCACGGAGGGAATCGTCACCATGCAACAAGAATCTCCGAGCCTTAGGGCTCACGAGGACTACACCGTCGCTGTGGTGTGCGCCATGTGCTGCTAGGTGAGCGCCATCCACTACATGCGGGACAACGAACAGTCCCGCTTGTTGACCAAGTCGGGAGACCTCCAACATGTACACTGTTGGCGACCTCCACGGCCATAACGTCGTCCTCGCCTGCGTCCCCGGCCGGCAGGGGTAGGGTGCCTCGGCGATTATCGCCGCGAACATGTCCCGCACATTCCCCTCGATCCGGCGGCGACTCCTCGCACAAGCACGGCATCCGCCTGGGCGATGTTGTGGTGAGCATACTCGAGGGGCATCACAGCCGCGTCGTTGAGGATGATATGGGGAAGGATACCAACACCGGGTTCCGACTCAAGGGCTTCCTATGGCCTCCGCCATCTCTGTTCAGTAGCGCGGCGGAGATGCTTGGCGAAGACATTACCCATCCAGGCTCATTCTGACAGGATATGGCTTCTGTAGAACAACGAGCAATGCTTTGTGGAATACTGGCCTTTAGCGTCGGTCGCTGGATGCACTACCGCTATCCGGTTCAATTCAGGATGGGTCCTATCTAAGCAGTTCCGACTTAGAGCCTAAATCATGCACAGGAAGCATCTCTTTGACCTCTCTCTTCACTCTTGGCGACGTGGGACAAGGCAACCATAGCAATTATATTTCTTTGCTGCGGGGTGGTCATATGATTAGAATCCCTTCGACAAGACAAAATAAAGCCAAGGATGGTAGTAGGTCTCGTCATCCACGGGATCAAGAATCATGGGCAGATATTTCTCTCGCCATTCTTCCTGCAGAGCATTGCTGAAGCATTTCGGATTTAGCGTCACTCGTCGCGCCTTGCAACACTCCCAGTACGCAGGATACCATCCCGCCTGGGCCCAATCAATGACCGCTTCCACTTTCGGATTAGGCCCCGGTGACAGGAGGAGATTTGGGGGGACCAGGTCATCATGTGTGAACACAATGGCCGATTCACCTCTGATTGCGATGTTGCAAGCATGTTGAAACTCCTGGACAACGTTGGCACCTCGGAAGGGTCCAGTGCATTCTGGGTAGGCCGCTAGAATGATATCATTCAGAGGTTGTTTGCCGAAGCTGCCTGGTAAGAAGGGTCCCATGTTAGCTGTGCTTGCATGGCTTTCAAGGGAGTCACTTACCGATGTAAGGTTTTTGCCTCTCTTGCTTCAAAGCCCTCCACGCCTTCACCATGTACTTTAGCTCTGCGCAGACGGCTCGTCTCTCATTTTCGTTCATGTCACCCCATCTCTCTTGCAAGGTCTCGCCCTTGATCAGAGACATATAAATAAATCCCTGACCCTCATCCTCAGCCCATCCAAAGACCTCAGGGACGGGCACTTGGCCGTGAAGTCGCTCGCGCACCATCATCTGAGTCCGAGCTTCTGTAATTGTCACGTCGGCTCCGTACTTGACCATCAACCCCAGCGACGGGAATTTGACGGGCGGTGCGCGATGGAAGTATGTCGCGCGGATATCGCCCGACTCCTCATTGATGGCTCTGACCACAGCCGGCGTCGGAAGATGACGCGCTCTTCGCTCCTTGAAGAAGCTGGATTCGGGGAAGGTCTGCATCTGCTGCATACCGAAGAGTGAGGTACGCAATCCCCCAAGGCTGTCAGGGCGAGAGAGTGTAGGCGCAAAGCGGCTGGCTGAAATTGCCTGCTTCTGTCGGCGTTCGCTGTCCGATCAGTGGTTTGTTGATTAAGCTTGAAGGTATGCAACGTTCCTTACTCACTCATTAGCGCTAGTGTGGTAATATGGAGCGTTTAGCACCTGCAAGTACGAATAGTCATCCACTAACAGGACAGACATCGCGTTGAGCATGCTACCTGAGCCACCCATTGATGAGAAATGGAACCAACCCATTGCTGCTCGCCGCCAAGAGTCAGGACTGCCCCAAATGCCTGGCGCGCATAACTATTTTAGCGAGTGAACTCAGAAGCTCCGAGAGACTATGGTATGCAAAGCTCTCTACTCCATCGAATGGAGATCTTATCCATCGGTTTATTCTTCTTACAGATGCCACCCAAACAGCAGCCAGCACCTTTTTCTAAAAATTAACCCATGAGATAATACTTTCCAGAGCGACAAGAAGCAGGCCAAGACTCCCGCAAGAAGAGGAATCAGCTGGGCGACACTCCCGATGTCCTGCGCGCCAACACCCTGAACGTCGTTCTCACGAATGAGATATTCCACCGTGGCTATAGACAGCCCGATCAAGCCCATCGAGACCAGCATTAGAGATATCTCCACCTGCGGTCGCTGGCCCGACCGCCGGGCGAAGCCAACCGTAAGGCCACCTCGGAAGCGCTTCATCATCTTGTAGACGCTAAAGGCGACAAGAGCAACGCAGGTAACCAGGCCAGCAACAGAGACGGCTTTTCCAAGCGACCGGAACCAGCCATTAATCGTCGAGGGGCCAAAAAATACAACGTCCCTCCCTCCGCACTCGCTTTTCATCACGTCGATGCCAGTAAACCAAAAGAATATCCCGTAGGCGGAAAAGGCCGTGTAGAAAATGAGCCGGAGGATGCCCGACATGTAACCAAAGTGGCTGATGCCATCGCCGGTGACGCTGGACAAGGACCCGCACAGCAGCAGCTGGGTGATGACGGAGCCAATTGCATTGTGCCTCTCGCCGGACTCGGTGCAAAGGCCGAGGAAGATGGAGGTCTGCACGATGAGGTTGAGCAGCCGAAAGGGGCTCTCGTTTACGGGATCGAAGACGGTGATGAGCAGCGTCGCGATCCATTGCCCGTATACGCCGATGCGCACCCCGAGCCCGAAGAGGTCGGAATTGCCCACGAAGGAGCACTCGGCCGCGGCCATGGCAACGGCGGGCGGTGGAGGGGCGTTGAGCGTCGGGCAATGGCGACGAAGCGGCCAGAGAGCGTTGCAGGCGAGCGCGCGCGCGGAGTCTTGGACTGAACTCTGGACAGTGGAGGCGAGCCCGGAGCACTAAATAGAGTTGCGGGTAGGCCCGCGGCCGCTGGGCTGGGCGGACTTGGCGGAGCAGGCCGATGAGGCTGAGAGGCGCCCAGTGACAACAAGCGATGCAAAGCGCCTCGCCGTTTCGCCTTGGCCGGCTGCCTGCTGCCTCGTGTGCGAGGAAAGTGACGATGGAGCGGCGCGTGCGACGAGCGTCAACTTGTACTCCTCCGCTGCGGCCATGCAGCAGCGCGGAGCAGCCTCAGCCTCCGGGGCCCGTGGGCCCATGCACCAAGCCATCGGAGCAGCTCAATGCTTCTCCTGCTCCTCGTTCTGTTTCCAAGGCGCTCTGGACCCTGCTTCTCGAGCCGCAGCTCCACATCCTAGCGCCCATCGGTCTGAGCCGCATAGATAGGTTCTCAGCCCAACGTCCGCCCGGCCAATAGACGTCGAATGCGCCGCTTGAGGGGCTGATTTCGCCTCGACCAGGCAGCTACAGGGCGCCTTCAGCCGCAGGCAGAATCAGCCCCAGCCGGCATTTGAGACGGGCTGCGGCCAGGGGCGTGGTCCGAACTTCCCTAGGCCTGGTTCTTCATCAGCCTCACGTCGTTCTCGTGCCGTCGCTCCACGGTTCTTAAGAATGCGCAGGCAGGCGCGGTTTCAGTGCGCTGCTGCTGCTGCTTCTGCCCCCTTCTGCTGCTGCTCTCAGCTTGCCAAGTAATAACCCCGGGTCCAACCCCTTGTCTCCGTGCCGCAGCAACGGACGACGGACCCGGTGCCCCAATTGCCACCAAGGCGACGTCGAGACACCAGCGTCATGTTCAACGAGACTGCCGCCGCAGAGCTGGGGCTCAGTTGCCCTGTTGCGGGCAATCCCGATCTCTATGGCCTGGGCATCCGGATTGGCATCTACATCCAGATGCTCACGGTCCAGCTGTCGGGCCTCCTGTCGGCCTACTTCCAGGTCGAGGACCACATCGGCCAAGGAACCATCGTCTTCGTCCTCTCCACCTCCATCGTCCTCGTCAGACTCCTCAATGACACCATCCAGGGCTCCGAGCACCTAACACCCATTGAGCCCGTCGAGGTGTTCCCGGTCCTGACGCTCCTCCTCATCCAGGTGGGAGTCTGCAGAGTGTCGCCCCGGAACAAGACGACGATGCTGATCTGGGTGGTGGAGCTGGTTGGCCTCACCGTCCTGTTTGCCTGGTTTTGGTGGCATGGAATGGACCTGCTGCCGCGATCCTGCCCAGACGACAAGGCATTCTTCTTCACCCAGGTCAGCATCTGGAACTGGTTCCGCTCACTCAATAAGGCCGGCTCGGTTTTTGCCGGAATAGGCACGGCGTTGGCCGTATTTGTATACTGCGGGTGTGAGTGTCCCTAGGTCCCAACATGCCAAGCTGCTGGGGTCACAGCAGTGGCCGGCGCACGATGGACTCGAAAATGCTAATGGTCGTTCCCAGCCCTCATCTATTACTGCGTGGTGGCCATAGTCAGGTGTACCCAGCAACGGCGCGAGGGACATGCAGCCGCGAATGACGATGATGAAGACGACCAGCGCAGTCTCGGCGCCGGCACGGTTGACCTTGTCGTCAATGTCGGCGCCATTGTCTACGTGGAGGTGTCGCTGAAATGGAACAACATCACCGGCGTTCATTCCCTGAACACCCCCGGCCAGTTCATGCCCTTCTTCATCGCCCTGGGGCAATTCCTGAGTGTCTTCTACTCGGCCGCAAAGTACCTCCTTCTGCTCCGTGCTGATGAGAACGTGGCGGAGGAAGAGGACGGTGAGTCGACCTGCCTTGTCCTACATCCCTCGGGAGTCTCTAACGGGAATCGCCATCCATAGAATCGATGCTCCAATGCCACCACGAAAAGGCACATGATAGGGGGCCACGCGACCATGAGGACATTCCTATTTGAGCAGAATGCCCAGCACGAGCACGGGCTCCACGAGCGGGGGGTTCCTTTGAAGAATCGGGTGAGAAGGCCGTTTCGGTCAATCAGCGCCCTGCCCCAGACACATGAGTTAATTTACTACCCAGACTTTGCGGTGAATATGACAGAAAGGACTCCGTCAACGGGCCGTTTATGGTCCACGATGCCTCCCCCAGCTTCCCCTCCCCCAACGATCGTCGCTCAGATCCGCTAGCTCCGGTGCAGCGACCTTGGCATAGGACATCAATGGTCATGCGCCTGGCTTTATGTGCAGGCGGTGATGCGACCCCCGCTCCGTGTGCTTTTTTCACATGCTGGAGGGTCAAGGCTCGATCAAGCACGCAGTAAGGCCCCCAACACGCAACAACATCCCGTACCGGCTCGCGATACCTCAAAGTCGGTATTTCTGCTTACATCGCCCCAGCAGTATGGATAAAACATCTCAACTTCCCTCATCTAGGTAGACGAGAAATTGAGTTTCTTTTTGTGCCAAGATCAGCCCTCGTTATGCGATGGCTTTATACGAGCCCCGTCGTTGGACAACACACGCTGCCAACGCGCGAATCAACTTCGTCAGATGCGAATGCCGCCGAGCTGCAGCGTGACGTGGAACTGGCACGGACAGGCAGGTCCCATGACCCGTCTCCATGACGCTGAGAGGAACAACTTGAGTATGAGCGGTTTACATCTAACCGGTATATCGTCACTCTGCCCTTGGTCGCGGGGTGGTCCGCCCCCGGCTCCGTGATCGGTGAACCTCCTGCAAACGTCTCTCATCTAATAAGTGAGGGGACTCATCCAGGTGAGGGGATTTCTTGACATCTTTGCTTTCGGAAAAGGACACCCGCCATGAAGCTCCAGTCGTTAATCATCGCCGTCGGGGCGGTGGTGATGGCCGTGAGGGCCACTCGAGTTGCCAACTTGAAGAACCTGGTCACCTTTGGTGATAGCTACACCGATGAAGGCCGCCTGGACTACTTCTACAGTCACGGCAAGGCTCCCCCAGTGGGATCCATGTTGCCTCCAAACAGCATGACCTTCAGCGGTGGCTATGCCTGGGGTCGACTCGTGGCCAACTCCACCGGGGCCAGGTACTACGACTACGCCGTGGGCGGCGCCATGTGTTCCAACGACATCATCAGCCGCACGCTTGCCCCCATCAACGGCCCGTTTCCGTCAGTCATGGAATACGAGATACCCACCTACAAGGCGGACTTGAGCTTTGCCTCCCTGTACCCGGACAGGCGAGCAGACAACACGGTCTATGTCCTCTGGATTGGGACCAATGACCTCGGGATTGACGGCTTCCTGGGAGACACGCAACTTGGCGGGCAAAACATCACTTCCTTCGTAGACTGCGTGTGGCGCTTCTTCGATCAGATATACAACACAGGCGGCAGACGGTTTGTCTTGATGAACCAGTTTCCACTGCAGTTCGCCCCCATGTATGCGACTCCCGGTGTCGGAGGCAGGGGCAACGGTCGGTATTTGCGGGACCCGTCGGCCTACAACATTACGGAGTTCCAGAACAAGATGCTCGAGTACACGACTAGCGTGAATACCATGTTCAACTACGGTGCGCCCTTTCAACTTCGCGTACGGTCGCGATGGCGTGGAGCGACCTTTTCCATTTTCGACGTTCACTCTCTTTTGATGGACGTGCGCGCGCACCCGAGCGAATACCTGGACGCACCGGCAAACATCACGGGGCAATACCGGACATGTCTTTCCAATTGTGTTGTTTCACCGGAGCCGTTGTCGAGTTTTATGTGGTAAGCCGAGCTCGCAGCTGTGGCTCATGCAGGTGTATTTTGTCGCTGACGAGGCCTGAATCAGGTACGATGAATTGCATCCCTCTGCGAGGATGGAGGAAATCATTGCAAAGAACTTTGTCGACGTCTTGAAGGGAAACTCAAAGTACGGGACGTCGTATCGCTAGTAACATCCCAGGTACCAGATGTTTCTTGGAGGGTGGTTAGTCCAGTTTTCCTGTGGGGCATAATCATCAATCGCATTGCTCGATAGCCTCCCGCCGTCTCAATGCCTTCCGTGAATGCTGAGAACAACTTCCAACATTCCAACACAGACTTGGTTGGCATCCATTGCTCTTCCGAGAAACCCATGCAGTTTTTTTTTTTTTAGCCAACATGGGGGTCCAGTAAGAGCGAGTGACGTTACTTGCCCAACACCAGACATGGTGCAGCGTTTCTGTAATTTTCCAACATGCTTTAGTCAGTATGTATCTGGCTAGCGACTGGTCCATTGCCTTGTGTTGTTGTCATTCATGACTTGTGTTCGTGTCATCTGTGCCTTATGTGATGGAGGCTACACTTGTCACATTCTCACATAACAAAATGGGGTTCATGACAGAAACACAAACGGTATGATCGAGGTCCAAGACGTGGGTGCAATCGCCTAGTGCTTCCCGTCCCGACGCCCACGCCCGTCCCGCCTAACGCCCAGGGTGGCGGGTCTTCGCCTATGGAATCCGCTTCCAAATCGCCGTAACACATCGTCATGCAAAAGAAGGTCTACAGTCTAAGGTAAAATGCCAGAGAAACGACAGTAACTAGAGGCACCAAGCAGACCAGTAATATGCCCCATATTACCTAGTTGTCAACAAGAGCCCAACGAAAGTACCCCAAGCGGTGTGTCCTTCACCACCACTTCATGGTCGAAAGAGCAAAACACAATAGCCTCATGGGAATCGAACCGCCGATCTCATCATTACTAGTGATACGCTTTACCGCTAAGGCAATGAGGCACTCGTTCGGGAAGCACGAGAAGCCAAAGTGCAATATGAAGCCATCGCGTAGAAGTGGGAGGAGCGGGTCCTGTACGAAATGAGGGTATGCCCGCAGTGGAGGGACGCGTGGCGCAGGACGAGGGCCTCCGTTTCACGAGTGGGGATACTTGGTTCGGACTCAGAATGTGTCTTCAGGCACATCCGAAATTATCTAGCAGGCACTCGGTGCCGGCTCACAATGACCTCGCACCAAGACTCAAGAGCGCCGGCAGGTTGTTTGTCGATTCATCTCACTGACAGGTTCTAGAAGAGGCTTCTCGGAAAGGGAAGTGACGGCATATCATGAGATTGACATCTCATGCTAACGATCCACCAATGCCAGCATTTGGTAACGTAGGGCACAGCCTCGAAACCAGCAACCACATCCAGCCATTCCAACCTCGGCAGTCGGGTCACTCTTTCTCTGGCAGGTACTTCATGTACCGAAGGACGTAGTGTCCCCATTTCGCACCAGGGCCCTCGTTCGGCGGCGGCATGGGGGCGTACTCGTCCAGGTCGATGTCCAGTGCCCTGATAATCTGGAAGCCAGACTTCTCGTACATCCTCCACGCCGGCTCCGAGGAATGAACCCAGGCGAAGACACTGGCGTCGTCGCAAAACTTTGTTCCCCAACGAAGGAGCGCGGAGCCGACGCCCCGGCCCTGGTACTTCGGGGACACGGACAGGCCGACGACGAAGACACACCGTGTTCCCTCGGGCATGACCTCTGCCATCCACGCTTCCATGTCTGCGTTTGTGCGCGCTTCTAGCCGCTTGATTGGGTCCGTCTCCGGCTCGGGTTCTGGCCGTGGCTCGGAATCCATTGACGATTCTTGGCTATCCTTTGGCTTCGGCGGGGAAGCGTCGGGCGGAGGCTGAGTTCTCCCTTCCACAACGGGCATCTCCTCTGGTCGGAAACCGCGAAAGCCCCAATTGCAGAAGCCCATGACTTCCCCAGACGCCTCGTCCACGACCTTCAGAATCACACATCGTGGGTTCTGTAGCAGGTTGGGCAGGCTCTCGAGTCCATACTTCTTCATGTCAAAGGGCTCCTTTCCCAGCCCTTTCATCTCGGTTTGGCGGTCCGATTTAAAGGCATCCGCGCTTAACTGTGCCACGGCGGGTACATCCTCAAGTGTGAGGGCCTTGATTTTGAAGCTTGATTTCGACATGGTGTAGATCTGAAGTGGTGTTTGTTCGAGACTGGTGGGTTTCGTTTCCTGGACAGCAGTCGTAAAGCTGAGCAGATGTTCTTTCACATTGACCGAGGGCGAATTGGCGTGTGAAGTAGTTGTTCGTAGGGTATTCTCGCTGGGCGTAGTCTAACCGGCACCTGACTCACTCGGCGATGCTGACAGAGGATCCGCGCTATTGGAACTGCATCGCGTCGTAGATAACAGTCCTCAGCCGGTTGCCTTCCGTAGCAGGTCGAGAACCGTTTCGGCATATGCTGGCCCATCATCCGCGGCGACGCCTGTGAGCACTACGGTCTTGTCCTTTGACTTCATGCCGTGGCTCAAACGGAAGCGTGTCTTGGGCAGTCCGATGACATGGCTAAGGAGCTGCACAACCGCCGTGTTCGCTTCGCCGTCTCTCGCTTGTGCTGCCACGCACAGCTCCACGCAGTCGTCCGAGACGGATAAGACTCCTTCGCGATCCGTGCTCGTGCCGGGCTTCACGTGCAGCTGAAGCCGGAGCGAACCGAGGGCTGGCGACTTCTTGCCGCCCAGGATGAAGCGAACGGCGCCAGACGACGCCATGGCGATGGCCTTCGTTGAGCTGGCGGTCGGTGCAAGGGAGTCGGCTGGGTCTCACACCTCGCACACCTCCGCGCAAGGCAGTCCCGCGTAGTTCACCGTCGCATGTCGCTGGCGGCAGACGTCCAACAAGCTGGAGGTGCTTCCTCGGGTGCTCCCTCAGAACAGAGAGAGCCACAGGGCAGTTCCAGCGGTCGCGGTCGCTGCAGGGCTCTGGCAGCTGCAGCCCAGCCGCAGCCCCACCGCCGCCCTGCCGCCGCGCCGCCGCGCCGCCGCGCCTTGCTCCCCCAAAATCGCCCAACGCTTCGCAGCTGCATCATCACCATCCGCCGTCTTCAGCGGCACCGTCAGCACATTCGTCTTCCTCCTGCATGATCGCTGCCCGCCGGCTCCGCCCCAGCCTCCCGTCAAGCGCCATGGCATCGGCGTACAGCGCGCACCATGGCGCTGCCAACGGCCCTCAATTCACCATCACCGCGCTGGGACGCTGGTCCATCCTGAACAAGCAGCTTCCTCGTGGGCATCGTCCTCTGCGCGCCTCTACAACCCACAGCTAATCCAGCTACAGCCGTCGACAAGATAAGGGCGCTGCACGTCTACGACTTTGACAATACCTGTAGGGTCCCTCCCCGACCAGCGATGCTGCTGCTGCTGCCTCCTACCCGCTCCCAGGCATTCGCTGATGGCAGACCAGTATTCAAGACGCCCCTCCCCAACCCTGCGCTCTGGAGCGGACCGACCATAGGCATGCTGGCGAACCAAGACGTCTTTATCAACGGCGGATGGTGGCACGATAATCGAATCCTTGCGGCGACCGGCGAAGGCCTGGACAAGGAAGAGCCGCGTGCTTGGGACGGATGGTGGAACGACAAGGTGGTGGAGCTCGTCAGGCTCACCATCAAGCAGCCGGACGCTCTCTGCGTGTTGCTGACCGGTCGCTCCGAGAAGGGCTTCTCTGAGCTGATCAAGCGGATGACAGCAAGCAAGGACCTCGACTTCGATCTCATCGGCCTGAAACCGCAGGTCAGCCCGATGAACCAGAAGTTCCACAGCACTATGCACTTCAAGCAGCTCTTTCTCAATGCCTTGGTGGAGACGTACAAAGATGCCGTCGAGATCAAAGTCTACGAAGATCGACCAAAACACACAAAGGGCTTTCGCGAGTTCTTTGCCGAGTACAACCGTCGCCAGACCTTTGCGCCCACGCGAGGTACCTTGGCTGCAGAGGTGGTCCAGGTGGCGGATACCTCGACACAGTTGGATCCTATCGTGGAGGTGGCTGAGGTCCAGCACATGATCAACCTGCATAACATGGCCGTGGCTAGCCAGCCTCCGAACCCGCGGCAGACCCGGTTCCAGATAAAAAAGACCGTCTTCTTCACCAGCTACGTCATCAGCGGCGACGATAGCAGCAAGCTTAAGAAGCTCGCTCAGATCCCGCCAGAGATCCCGGCGAATGATCTGAAGTACCACGCAAACAACATTCTCATCTGCCCGCGGCCGTGCCCGGCGAGCATACTCGAAAAGGTCGGCGGCATGGGTAGTAAAGTGCTCTGGGAGGTCACCGGAACCGCGTGTCTCGATAACAGCATATGGGCAGCCCGCGTGCGTCCAGTGCCGTCCACGGCCGTGTATCACACAGACAACCCCGTGCCTCTTGTGGTGCTGGCCCTTAGGAAAGGCGCCAGACCAGTTGATGCCGGGAAAATCGCCAGCTGGGTGCCGCTGCCTCCAAACCAGTCCTTTGTCTTCGAGACTACTGTGCGTGAGAAGATGATCCTCCGGGTCGAGAGTGAAGACCCCAAGGAGGACGCCTATGAAAGCTTGTTTGCCAACAAGGCATCCAAGCGGAAGCACACAGGCGATGACGATTGGGGTCATCGACATACCCACGGCCACTATGGCGGCCGCAACGATTCGAGAGGCTACCATTCTAGTAGAGGAGGCGGCGTACGCGGAAGAGGCGGCAACCCCAACCGCGGCGGTCGCAACGCCAGAGGAGGCGGTCGAGGTGGCCGCGGTAGAGGCGGCGGCGGCTACAACTACCGTTCCCTCGACGACGTCGAACCCAAGAGCCAGCAAGGCGGTTACGGTTCTCAGGTTAATTATGACGACGCCTACCAGCCGCCGAGCCAGGTTCAGTCTGCGCCCACAGGCCCGAGAGTGCCGCACGGTCGAGGCGCATCCCAACAGGGCAGAGGTGGCGGACGGCCGAACAACCGGCCCATGGGTGGCGGACTGGCGGGCAACGGCGCGGACTTGCAGAATTACTACTAGAAATAGTGATCGATGTGACCTTGGGCGGCGTTGGCCAGTCGGCGCGGAGTTTTGGGCGTCTGGAGGGGTTGGGAAGCCTGTCCCTGGTTGGCGGGGGGGATATTCTGCGGTGCCCCCGTGTGTTTTCTTGTCAGGACGGGGCTGTATTATATTTCATACGTTGCTTGTGATTTGATGGATCTTGCGGCGCGCAGGCTATTCGTCAAGTGGGCGGAGAGTCCTGGTTATAGGGTCGGAAGAAATGCGGCGTTAGGGGCAAGGGGAAAAGGACGGACCTGCATCATGGGCATAGCCAGCCTCGAGGGCGGTCCTACCTGTACACACATCAAGACACCACGATTGAAGCTAAGCTGTCCTTGTAGATGTTCTTGCTGTGTTTTCCACGCCATTCATCCAAGTCTACTCGTCGTCACTGTCATCCTCGTCGTCTTCCTCCTCCGCATTCTCCAGCCACTCCACGAGCACCTTGCACTTCTCCTTGAGGGCAGCCATGCCATCGCCCGCGCCCGCGCCGGCCCTCTCGTCCTCCCACCACCCGAGGATGCCGTCCTCCTCGAGTATGTCCAGCGCATACAGCTGCTGCAGCATCGCGGCGAGCAGGGTGCCCGCCTTGCCCTGGTCGGCGCCCTTGGCGTGCTGCAGGGCATTTTGGAGCGCGAGGATAAACTCAATCTGCTCGGGCTCCTCGCCGCCGACGCCGACCTCGTCGATGAACTTGGCGGCGCCGTTCCGGGCGGTGAGCGCCCGCTCGGCCGCTTTGCTGGGTTCGAGGGCGCCGTGCTCGGGCGTGAGCAGCTCGGCGGCGCGGCGAGCGAAGGCCGTTGCGACGGCCTTTCGCATCATGGCGTCGGATGCGTCGTTGGCGAGACGCAGACCCATGAACTCCAGCTTGGCAGAGTCAAAGTCCCCTGAATCGGCCCGCAGAGCGTCGAGAAGACCGTGGACAGCATCAGTGTGGAAGGACAGCTTGCCTGCCGAGTCGTCCGAGGCAAAAGATGAGAGCCGGGAGCGCGAGCTGGCATCTGCAGACAGAAATCGGGGATCGTCTTCGTCCGACAGCGCTTGGGACGCGAGCGTGGAAATGGACGACGTGGAGAGATTCAGGTCCGCGAGGGTATAAAGGAGCGATTTTTGGAGGCGCGCAGGGTCTTCGTCGTCCATCTCGTCGTCTTCCGGGTCGGAAAAGGGAGCGGCGTTGGTGTTGGGGCCGAGCAAACTCGTGTCCTTCGTGGCGGGGCTTCCAGTGGAAGAGAGTGTCGACAGCACAACACTCTGGTCCAGTGAGATGTTGTCGCTTACTTGGACTCTGGAAGCAATGAGCGATCCCGCCGGAATCGAGCAGTTCTTCCCAATCACTGCCGAGTCAGCCACGACAGAGTACGATATCCTGGCTCCGTCCTCAATCGAGGTGTTATCCCAGATATAAGAGCCCTCCACGACAACATTTGCACCAATCTTGCAATCCTTGCCGATGACGCTATTCGATATCCTGCTTGACGACCCAATCGTGGTGCCCCGTCCGATGACAGACTTGGTCAAGCGAGCATCGTGTGCGTGAGAAACACTTGTTTCCATCACGAGCCCGTCGGCATGGCGCTGATACGACTGCTTTGGGACGATGTTGTTTTCTGGAATAAAGGGAAACGTCCACCGGTCGAGGACGTCGCGGCTGATCGCGTCGTACATCTGGAGGTTGCTGGCCCGGGCGGCGTATCCGTCTTCCAATATCTCGGCGTAAATCATCTTTCCGTTTAGTTCCCAGTCCTTCAGAACGCCGTGCAGAAAGTTTTTTCGCGGCAGCTCATAGTCAAAACTCTCTGACCACAGCGCAAGAACCTCTGGCGTGCAAATGTCCACCTGCGCGTCTATGAGGTCTGACCGCACCTCAAACTCGGTCGAGAGCTCGTCTGCGATGGCGGGGTCCAGGGCGATATAGTGATCGCTCTGCAAGGGGTTCATCTCGTCGTAATGCAGAAGGCGCTGGCTTCCCGCATCGACAACAAATACGGACGTGATGCCGTTCGTCTTCGTTCGGTGGTCGTCCTCGCCTCCGCTCCGCAGAACCGTCGTCATGATGTTTGCCGCGCTGGCCTCTCTTCGCTTGCGATGCGCCTCCAACACGCCATCGAGCATGACGTTCGACACGAGGTCGCCGTGTACTAGAAGGAAGTCGCCGTCCACAAGGGATCGCTTGTCCATGTCTCGGAGAACATCGCCGGTCGACCGCGCATCGGCCACTCGAACAAACTGCAGAACGGAGAAGGGGCACGATCGTGACGACGTCGACCATCTCGAGCGGCTGATGTAGTCTTCAACCTGGTCCGTATGCGCGCCGCAGTAGATGTACACCTCGTTCACCCCATTCATCGCTAGGAATTCGAGGGTGTATTCGATTAGGGGCGTGTTCGCGAGGGGCAGAAGACACTATAGAGCTCATTGTGAGCGAGCTGTCCACCTCTCTGCAAGGTATTCCGAGACAAGGCAGGACGCACTCTTGGCTTCTCGACTGTGAAGGGCTTGAATCTGTCCTGGAACGAGTCGGCGAGGACCTGTGGTGTGGTGAGCTTGGTGACCCCATTGTCCAAACGACCCCGCCGTGGCACATACAACCGCCTGGAGAACATCTTCCGTTTTGCCCTCGGCGCCTGACTTGGCCGGCTTTTTGCCCTTGGCTGAGCTCGAGCTGTTCTTTCCCTTGTGTGACATGGCGTCCAGAGCAGCAGGGAAAGAGGGCTGCGTGGTAGTTAATGCGAGGGGCGGGTGTGGACGGGTCGAGGCTGGCCAGGGAACTAGGTGACTCAGTAATATCGAGGCTAGCCCGAAAAAAGGCACCCCACCGAGGTGAGCGCCGGCGTAGCCCAAGGTGAAGGGGTGGGGTGTTGGGCGGCCAAACAGCGCAGCCCAACGCGATGCTACTACTCTAATCGAACGTCAAGAGCTACGAATTCGAGCGCTAGCAAATAATTATCCCGTCTTGCAATACGAGCTCGAGCGCCATCCTTTTTATGGTTTGGCGGGAAAGTCCCCGTCACGTTCGTGATCAGCGCTTTGGACGCACCCACCCACCGTAAGTCAAAGCACCTTAAATTATAAGACATGACCAGTCACCCAAACTTCATGCAATCCCCAACGCTCGGCTTACTGTGAGCACCTCTTCGTGGAGATGTCTGCAGCTTACTGTACGGTGCATGAGCCTCTCCAGCCGAGCTGTCGATTGGCTGGTGGAAAGGCATGTCGACTGCAGATCGCCGAGGGAAATACTCCAGAACGGGGAGCCGATCAGTTTTCTACCACCAAGCCCCTTCAAGGACGCTTCATGAGAGCTTTGCAAGTTTGCTTGAGTTTTTCCTTTCTTGTGTGTGCGAAGAACACTGGCATCCGAGCAGGCATCGTGCACGTAGATTAATAACATTAGCGAAGCGGCGCCTTGTTAGTTGGTTCGAGGCTAGCTGAGCGCGTTCCCTGCATTTCTGCCGTGGCCCCCAAGGCCTCACAGTGCAAGTTCAAACGGTGCGGGGTATGGCGACTTGCGTCATGCTTTGATAATGCCGCCGAGACTCACGCCTGCTGCAAGAGACGCAGCAAGCTGCTTCCGTTGTTTCAAATTTCTCCGATTCAACTCCATACCAGCACGCGGCTCTCGCTGTTTAGCAGGCAACTGAGACAGTGCCTCGGCGCCAACCTCTGGATAACGGGGGACGGGCAATATTAATCCCGCTGCGACGCTACGCACGGGCCGCGGCGCACATGAGCATGAGCGCGTGCGTGGTGGCTTGAATTACTCTCTTGATCTCCCTGCGGCTAGATCCGTCGCTATTTGTGGTGCGGCTGTTATGAGCCGAGCGACCTGCATTCCTCGCCAAGCAGCATCGTGTCTCAACTCATTTCACCGCACTGCTGTCAGATGGCCTCGACGCAAGGCGACGAGACTCGAGGCATGTGCAATTACGAGTAAAATGGAGCTACAGCACCGCAGCACGTGTGTTTGACAACCGAAGCCGTGAGCCATCCCATGCAGTCGCCCACCTCGCCAAGGAACAAGCCGGCAGTTGGCATGGCCTGATGAGATTCAGGCCGGAGTAATTCAGCTTGATAGGCGAGCAGACGGAGAGTCTTGGCTTGCGTCGAAGGCATGCGCTTTGGTTCCACGTCGTCGGGGTCAGGCGGTTCACGAGCCGTCGTCCCGAGGGACGGGATGTGGCAGAGGCTGTCCTCGGAAGGGCTAATGGCTGTGGCTTCGGAAGGGGTGTTCTCACGGTGCCAATGGAACGAGTTCTCCTGCGAGAATACGGTTGAGCCGCCGGCTGAGACCTGAGAAACAGACGGCATTAGTTGACAATAGTGTGCAGCAGTAATCAGGGACTGCATCCGCGAGCCTCAGCTCAGCTGGACAAGAATGAATGACCGGGGGCATGGCCTGTTGGAGCACGGCGGGCACGTCGAAAGAAGCATGCAAATTGAGCCGCCGGCGCGCCGACGGAGGAGGCAGTCGAAGTACGTCGCGGTAGCTCTCAGTAGATGACCAATGGCGCCCGAACAGACGACAGGGGCTTCGGCTGCATGCGCCGACATTGAGGGTGGGCGTCGGATGACCCGCGCTCGGGTGGCGCAGAGCTGAAGGATGGATGCCATGCTGCATCTCTGGATGCGATCACGCTGGCACGACTTAGTCTGATCGAGGAGCCGAAGTCCGGACGGGCGACGGGAGGTGGGAGTGCGCGCGAGAGGGTGGTGCTGGAGCGGGATCCAATGCACCTCGGCGGTTGTTGGTGTTGCGCCACCGTGCGCAGCGGCTTGCGCCACACGGCCCGGAACAGCTGCTGGGTGGAGACGTACTAGAAGGCCGCGCGACGGAGCCGGGTTAGCTCGCTCGTACCGCAGCCGCAGCCGCGGCAGGGCGGGTGACCTGGCCAGAATCCGCCGGGAGGTTGCGCCGTGCTGCAGCGCGGCTGCAGGGCTCGGAGCAGGCGCATCCATCGTCCGGCCTGTGCCTCCCGTCGCAACCAACCAGCACGAGATCCCATCGCTAATGCGCCGGCAGCGAGCAACCATGGCTCGCCTGCTCGCCTCCGCCACCGCGCGCTCCCGCTCCTCGTCGGACGGCTTTCGCTCCTGACTCGAGTCGCCGAAGCGAACCTGGAAGCCCACGAAGCCTGGCGCCAGCCGCGGACGCGCTGCCGTCGCCCCGCGTCTCCCCTGGCAGGCCAAGCACCAAGACCTTGCTCGCCGTCATTCACCTGATCCCTCTCCTAGCCTGGCCCACCTGGCCCGTCCGACCAACCATCCTCCAACCGTCCGCCCATCGCCCATCCATCTACCCCAAAACTCGCCAGGCGGCCTCGTCGAAACAACCGCGCCCTGCTCCGTCAATTGTCCTGCCATCGACGCCAGCGCCGCGGCGCCGCCCTCCTTCGCCAGTCGAGCGCTCCCTGGCGACAGGCTGCGGATACACTACATCCGCCGCCCACGCCAAGCTCGCCGACGGCGACTACGACGGCGACGGCGACGGCGACGGCGCAACAATTCCTCCTGCGACACGTCAACGACGGCCACTCGCGGCAACGTTCGCCGTCACCGGCCGTCACCGGCCGTCACCATCCGTCGGGCCTTCTGCTGCCGACCGCATTGGACAAGACGGGGCCTTTGCGACACAATCCCTGCGGGCTCTGCCCGCCGCTGGCTTGAACCGGCCTCAGTCCGACGAATAGTCCTGCACTCCGTCTCTCCTTGCTAGCGGCGTCGCCTTTCACTTCGCAACGCAATGTCGGGAACGGAAATGGCTGCCGCCCCGGGCGGCGGCAATAATGCGAGCGAATTCGTGAGTCGACGACCAAGACATCTGTTGACTGCGTGTGCTGACAGCGTCTCCAGGTTCGCAAGCTCTTTCGGTAACACTCCCTTGCGGCAACCCACCCGTCGGCTACACCCAGCAACTGACACGGCTTTAGCATGCTCGAAGACCCGTCTCACCAGGACGTGGCCAGATGGGGAAAGGATGGCGATACTTTCGTTGTGGTAGAGGTATGTTGCCTCGACTGCCACCTGCGCCACGGACGTGTACGGTGCTGATGTTGAATCAGGGGGAGAAATTCACCAGGTCCATCTTGCCCAAGCACTTCAAGCACAGTAACATGTCCAGCTTTATTCGGCAGCTTAACAAATACGACTTCCACAAAGTGAAGCCCTCGAGCGACACCGAATCATCCAATCCCAACGGAAATGTGAGAGCTCGGCTAGGATACCCTTAGACCGTAGGGCTGTGGCTAACGAGTGCAACGAAAGATTCTCGAGTTCAAGCACCCATACTTCCGGGCCGACAGCAAAGACGGCCTCGACAATATTCGCCGCAAGGCCCCCGCTCCGAGGAAACCTCCGGCCGCCGCCGAGGACTTCACTACCAGCCAGCATGTCAGCGTCATCTCTGAGCAGTTGACTGCCACTCAGCAGCAGGTGCAACAGCTCCAGGAGCTGTACACCGATGTGTCACAGACTAACAGAGTCCTGGTCAACGAGGTCTTGACGCTGCAAAAAATGCTCAACGCACAGAAGCAGTCGCAGTACGAGATGCTCAACTACCTGGCCCCGTACAATGACGGCCGGAGTCGAGGTCTCATGCGCTCGAATGGCACGGGCGACGTCGATGACTCGGTCCCCGAGCTGCGCCGGGCGCGAGAGCTCCTCTCGAGCGTGGCAACTGATTCTGTGGCCGATCGGGAGCTCGAACGCCTTCATGGCATGTACGGGTCCCCGTCCGACTCGGCCGCCATGATCACGCCTGTCTCGATGCCCATGTTGCAGGATGCCATGAACGACCTCAGCCGGTATCCCGTGTATCCAGTCGGGCAGACTGTGGGCATCGACCCATTCCACTCGGACCACATTCACAAGATACCGTATGCCATGCCGAATGAGGGTGCGTCCATGAGCGCTTCTGAGCCACCGGCTTCGATACCCGCGCCGGCGCCGGCCACCGCGGCCCCTGCGCCGTCCACCCCGATGGATAAGTCGACTTCCTTGTGGGGCTCGAAAAAGCCGCACGTCTTTTTGGTCGAGGACGATCCTACCTGCGCCAAGATCGGCATCAAGTTCTTGAAATCCATGGGCTGCGAAGTCGAACACGCGGTGAGTGACGACCGCTCCGCGACCGGACAAAGTAAAAGCGTAAATCTGACGCTGCATGTAGCAAAATGGTGCCGAAGCCTACAACAGAGTTAGCACCGTCGGTCGAGATCACTTTGACATGATGTTCATGGACATCATCATGCCGCGGCTCGATGGTGTCTCGGCCACCATGTACATCCGCCAGCACTGTCCGTCGACTCCCATCATCGCCATGACGTCCAACATAAGACCGGACGAAGTCAATGGCTATTTCGAGCACGGTGAGTCGAGCGTGTTCGTTCCCCAGCGCGCCTTGCGGTTTCGATTGATGACGGAGATTCAGGGATGAATGGAGTGCTGGCGAAGCCGTTCACCAAGGAAGGAATGCTGAAGTCGATCAAGACGCACATGTCGCACCTGCTGAAGAACCCACCCGCTCAGCCCGAGGGCGAGAACGCAGGGTACATGATGGGCAATGTGTCATTCATGAATAACAATATCAAGTTCGAGGCGTCGACGCCGCCGCCCGGCGCATCGGGCTCGGGTTGGTCCCCCGGGCACATGGCGCAGAACAGCGCAGAACCGTGCTATGGCTTCATGAACGGGGGCAACCAGTACGGCATGGGCCGGCCCAGCTATGGCGCAACCATGGAGCCTGGCTCTGGGCGGATGTCGGACCATGAGAGCCCGCCGGAGAAGCGACAGCGGATGAACGCGCCACAGGGCAACTATGCCTGAAGTCTGGAGGGGTCGCGGTGTGTGCAGAACCGGGCGCGTCGCCCTCATCAGGCGGCCCGTCGGTGTCGGTGAGAGTGGGCGGGGACAGCGTTGATGGTACCGTAGGGATGCTCAAACAGGCTTGGATGGTTCGGGGATCTGACCTGCAAATCGGGTCGGCGCGAACAGTCGGAGAGGCGGTTTGAAGTTTGGTCTGGGTTCTGAAAAGGCGATGTATTCGCCAGGATCTGGGCAGCAAAGAGCTTGCAACACCCTCAGGATTCTGGGGGCTTGGATGGCATTATGAGATGGACAACGGTCTTGGATAATACCAGGGCTTTTCTATAGAGCCGAGTGGCATAGGATCTATACCGTCGTAGTGACAAAGGATCATCCTGGCCAGACTGGCGGGCCTCACCTTTTTACAGAATATATGGAGCCATTTTGCCGAAGTTGGCGAGAGCGGCAATCCCCAGTGGCGTGCTGCCGTCGCACGCGGCGATGACTGGCGGCGAAGATGGAAAAACGGCGGTAATAGTAAGGAGGCCCAGGAAATGTACGGGTAGAAATGACAGGTGCAAGAAGAAGTGGGATGGGAGGAAACGACTCATATAACGGTCTTGACGTGGCGCGCCTCCTGGGCCGGACCCCGGCTCCGGGCTGAGAGTCCATGGGAGTCTCGAACGGATCGCGGCCGGGGGTGCTCGGAGCTTCGGGCTGCGGAGGAGAGGTGGGGGAACAGGGAGGGATGGGCGCAGAGGAGCGAGCCAAGGGGCTCGGCGGGGGCCAGATAGCGGGCAGCAGGAGGATGGCCAAACGAGAGAGGCAGCAAGCCCCTGGCGGTTCACGGTTGTGTCGCGGCGCTGGTACCTGTTTAGATGGCTCTGGGAACCGGCCAAGGTAACGGATTGGCGGATGGACTGCGAAGCATGCCCGTCAGCACGCGGGAAGGGGTGGCAAAGGCGGGCTCGGCAGTTGGCTGTTGCACGAGATGCTGCATCACAAGGGAGGCTGGTCGAGACTCGAGGCCCGCGACTCGGTGCTGTTCCTTGTAAGAGTGCTGCCGCGACGGTGCGTGCGACTTACACGGGATGACGGGATGGGACGGCAAGGCGGATGCGACGAGAGCCCCACGGCAAAACAGGATTACAGGGCCTTGGCAGCGAATGGCAGGCGCGCAGGCCGCGCCGGGTCGGGATCCAAAACACAGGAGTCTGAAGGGATGCCTGGACGGGCTTCAGTGGCACCAGCGTGCGAGATGCAGCGTGCCTCTTGTCGGCTCGTGGTACGAGGGGCCACGCGTTGAGCCAAGCCGGGTGCAGCGGCGACTGCTGCAGGAGCATGCATCTGACACCCGATCTCGAACAAGTAGCCAGTGGGGCCAGTCGACCCGAGGGGATGCGCTGTAAATTCGCTTTACGCGACCCCAGCACGCTAGGTACGGTCCCCACCAGCTACGCGTGACACCGACGCGTCGCTCGTACACCTCCGCTCCGCCATCACGCAGCGCAGCGCCCTGTGCAGCTCACCAGCGACTCGCCAGCAGCTCCGGAACCAGTCATGCCGCATTCAGTCGCCGCAGAGTCCGGGCCGTCCCCCGGCGCGGCCAAGGACGAGCCGATGGACGAGGACGGCGGCATCCCCAGCAGCGTCCCCCAGGCGGCAGACGCCGACCAGGACGTCGACATGGGCGCCGAGGCGGCGCAGCACGACGCCGATGCCGCGCCCGAGCCGGCCAAGAAGCAGGTCCAGCTGGACGAGTTGTTTCCAGACGTCGACTCCGACGACGAGTTCCCCAGCTCGGCGCCCGTCAAAGACGAGGCGTCGAGCCCGCCAGCCCGGCCGGCATCGCCGACGTACGTGATGCGCCCCGTCTCCCAAAGGAGCCGTGCCACTGACGAGAGCGCGCGCGCAGTGACATCGCGGAGCTGAAGGCCTCCGACCCTGGGGTCATGCGCAGCTTCTACCAGCGCCTCTTCCCCTGGCGGCAGCTGTTCCAGTGGCTGAACCACAGCCCGATGCCGACCAACGACTTTGGCAACCGAGAGTTTGCGTTTACCCTCCAAAACGACGCCTACCTGCGATACCAGTCCTTTGCGACGGCAGACCTGTATGCGACGAGACGTATCCTGCCCGCTCCTGCACCTGGCCGACTAACACGTCCGCTGCAGCCTCCGCAAGGACGTCCTCCGCCTCATGCCCTCGCGCTTCGAGATCGGCCCCGTCTACACGACCAACCCCCGCGACCGCAAGACGCTGCGCAACGCGTCCGCCTTCAAGCCCCTCGCCAAGGAGCTCTGCTTCGACATCGACCTGACCGACTACGACGACATCCGCACGTGCTGCGACAAGGCCAACATCTGCAACAAGTGCTGGACCTTCATGACCATGGCCATCAAGGTCGTCGACGCGGCGCTGCGCGAGGACTTTGGCTTCAGGCACATCATGTGGGTGTACTCGGGCCGCCGAGGCGCCCACGCGTGGGTGTGCGACAAGAAGGTCCGGAGCATGGATGACCAGAAGCGGAGGGCGATTGCGGGCTACCTGGAGGTCGTCAGGGGCGGTGCGCAGAGCGGGAAGAAGGTCAATGTGCGGCGGCCGCTGCATCCTCATCTTGCGTATGCCATTCCCCGAGCGCCCACAACCGACCGAGCTCGACGGAATGCTGACATGCCCCCAGCCGCAGTCTCGACATGCTCAAAACTCACTTCCAGGAAGACGTGCTCGAGGTGCAGGACCCCTGGGCGTCGGCCGAGCAGGCCGAGAAGCTCCTCCAGCTCCTCCCCGACCGCACCCTCAACGACTCGCTGCGGCGCAAGTGGGACGCGGCGCCCGGCCGGGCGTCCACGTCCAAGTGGGCCGACATCGACGCCGTGGCCAAGACGGGCGCGAGCAAGAACCTCGACGCCAGGGCCCTGCTGGAGGCGAAGCAGGACATTGTCCTCGAGTACACGTACCCGCGGCTCGACATCGAGGTCAGCAAGAAGCTCAACCACCTGCTCAAAAGCCCCTTTGTCGTGCACCCGGGCACCGGCCGCGTGTGCGTGCCCATCGACACCGGCAGCCTCGACGAGTTTGACCCCCTGGGCGTGCCCACGGTGCAAGGGCTGCTCGCCGAGATTGACGCGTGGAGGGGCGACGGCAGCGGTGCCGCCGGCGAGGGCGACAAGAACACGGACAGGGGCGTCTCGGACTGGGAGAAGACGAGCCTCAGGCCGTACGTCGAGCAGTTTAGGGCGTTTGTGGCGGGCATTATGAGGGATGAGCGGGATGGGCGCGTCAAGCGGGAGCGGGACGAGGAGTCCATGGAGTTTTGAGGGATGGGGCCTGGTTCATTGAAGGCTCGTGACGCTGTATATGAATTTTTGCTTGGAACGGGATATCTAGTTGGCGTAGTCTGATGCAAGACGGGTTCATTGTGGTTCCGCCCCCTCGTTGACTTCGTCCTCGTCCTCGTCCTTTGCGTCTGCTTCCTCCGTCTCGTGCTCGGCATCCTCCTCCCCTGCCCCTTCCGCCCCGATGAGCCTGCCCCCCTTCCGCTTCGGAATGACCGCCATAAACGCCTCGCCCCAGTCCTCGCACTCGAGCCAGCGCAGCATGATCTCGACGACGTGGTTCGTCGCCAGCACCTGCCGGCTCTGCATCACCATGAACTGGCCGATGGGCAGCCGCGCCGTGCGGACGCCCCGCGCGCGCGCGCGGCGGTAGCACAGCCCCTTTTCGCGGTTCTTGTCGACGAGGCCGCCGATGACGTAGCTCGTGTGCGGCTCGAGGCGCTGCAGCGTGTGCGGCGACTCCGAGGTGAGGTAGACGACGTCGCTGTGCGCGGCGTCGGGCGCGGGCGGGGGGGACGGCTCGCGCTCGTCCCTCTCCCACGCGGGCAGGCCCCCGTCCAGGCTGCGCTGCAGCGGCGCAATCATCTCGCCGCCCGCCTGCCGCATCCCCGCGCGCGCCCTCTCCGCGGCGGCCAGGAAGTCCCCCTCCTCGAAGCCGACGCCCTTCCAGCGCCCGTGCTGGTTGCCGAGCGCGCCGGCGAAGCGCGCCGCGAGCTTGCCCGCCCAGCCGGCCATCCACAGGTGCGCCCGGTACCTTGCGCCGCGGTTGTCCGAGTAGCAGCGCGTGACCTGGCCGGCGAGCGACACGCGCTCCTTGTCCGTCATGTAGCGCTCGAAGTCGCAGTCGACGACGAGCGCCACGGGGACCAGCGTCGCGGGCGGCTTCCTGGGGAGCGCGGCCGCCGGGCCGGCGCCCTGGGCGAGGAGGGCGGCGCGCTCCTCCTTCAGGCGCTCCCGGCGGCCGTGGCGCTTCGCCTTGCGGCGCTTGCGGCGGTCGTCTCTGCCGTCTTCCCACTCTTGTTGCTTGCGGAGGCGCTTCAGCGCGTTTTTGGACATGGGAGGTGCGGCGGGCTCGGTGGCTGAAGCGGTGGCATTCTCGGCGGCGGGCTCGGCTGGTTGATCCTGTGTCTCGGCTTCTTGTGTTTGGGTCTCTGAGAGCCCGTTCTCGTGAGATGACGCTGGCCGAGACTCCGCGGCTTCGGCCTTGACGTCGGCGGCCGACGCGGCGCCCATGGTGAGAGGTTCAGCCGCGGTGCTCGGCAGCTGCCTTGCGTTCTGGCAGACGTGAAACGCCGTCAACGTCGCCGTCCAGCCCGTTTATGAAGGCACACGGAGTGCAAGCAGGAGGACTCAGACACCGGCCGATATGCGCTCGGGATGAGTTGTGGTTTCCGCTCATGCAGGCTCTGCAACTGCTGCTAAAGTAGGACCAAAAACGGACTTCTATCCTTTCGTGAGATATGCCCGACTTGTGCGCTTCTGCGGGGGTCGTCTGTTTGGAGCAAATTCTCATGAGCATCGTTCGATGTCCACCAGCTCACACAGCTTCACCCAAAATTGGTAGTGGGGGACGCTCAGCAGCGGGGCCGAACAGAAAACCATGGAGCCAATCCGCGACGCTCAATTGACCATCAGTCACGTGCACCAGCCGCCTTACCTCAGCAGCCTCGCAGGCTGCTCGGTTTGATGCATGCACCGCGACGGGCAAAACAGCTCCTCTTCCCCCGTCAAAGCAACCCCGACGACGCCATGGATCGCCAGACGAGCCCCAACCCCAAGGCTCTCATGGAGGAGTCTGACAAGCCCTACGTCCCCCACGATGTCCTCGACGAGACGGCCAAGACGGCCCTCGTCGGCCTCGGTAGCGGCTTCTTCCTCGCCGCCATCCAGAACGCCCTGTCGAGGCGCAACGTCGGCGCCATGAGTGTCTTCACGCGCGGCGCGCCCGTCATCGGCATCTGCGGTATGGACGCCCGGGGACATGTGCGGCGCCAATTGGCGCGCGGGGGCATCGTCCGCTAACTGGGTGCAGCCGCCGGCCCTGGCGCCTACGCCTTCTTCTCCCGGACCGTCATGAACCTGCGCGAAAAGGACGATGCGTGGGCCGCCGCCTTTGGTGGCTTCATGTGCGGCGGTGTCCTCGGCCTGCCCTGTACGTTCGAGCCGCGCCTATCAATTGGGCTACCGTCCCGCGGTCAATTGCTAATAGTGTCGCAGCGCGGAGGATGCCCGTCGTCGTCGGCCTCGGCGCCCTCGTCAGCACTATCCAGGGAACCCTGCACTTCCTCGGCGGACGCATCGACAGCTTCAAGAAGGAGGAGGACGAGTTTGAGCGCAAGGAGAGGCTCCGGCGGACGACGCGGGTACCCATCGAGCAGACGATTGCGGAGGTCGGAGAGGGACGAGGTAAGCCCTCCGTCTCGGACCCGTGCAATTCTTGGCGTGCTGACTTTGGACTAGGCATCCACCCCCCCGGCTACGAGGAGCGGAGGCGAGAGCGGATCAAGGAGACGTACGGGTTCGAGATCAACCCCGTCAGCGCGACTGTCGAGGGTAGCCAATAAACCACGGTCCACCAACCGATACGCCCGTCGGGAACATGTACATACCTATTTCTTCTAGGGCGGGGGAAGAGCTGCCACTACTAGAGAATTGGAGTTGCTTTGTTTGGCGCTTGCGCCATGTCCTCGATGCTGCGCCAGTCTCACCAGACGGGCCCCCTGGCATACCCAAGGTTCATTTCACTTCCCTTGTACAATGATGCATCGAGACAGGGGGTTTATCATCTCCATGATTCCAACGTTCACCATCCTCCGAATTCCCCTTTTCAATTTGCCACTCCGCGAGTCGCGTCATTGCGGCGATTGGCTTCTGACCAGTCACATCTCAAGCTTGGCAACGATGTACAGGGAAGCAGCTGTTGATGTGCGGCTGTCCTTTCTTACGCCATATTAAGTACCCATTCCTTCCCAACACATCGCACAGATTTGCAATCCCACAACGCCCGCTATTGATAGATATACACACATGTTCCCCACACCGATGTGCTCTGCCCCTTGGCATCTCTCTACAGGGCTTTGACGGATTGGAAAAAGGGGTTGGCCAGCAACTTGGAGTCGGCGGCCACAAGCTCCTTCAGCTTCGCGACTTGCTCCTCCTTGGTCATCTCCCCGCCCCTGACCTGGTCCTTCCACTGAATCAGCAGCTGCTTGAGCATGGCGCTGCCCTCCTCGACATCGTCCTTGCTGTAGCTCAGCGCCAGATCCTCGTGCTTGGTGGTGAAGTCCTCGAGCTCGTCGGCCTTGCGCTTGGCCATGCGCACGACCTTGTCCGGGAAGCGCACCAGCTCGGCGACGTGGATGCCGAAGCTCTGGTCGCAGACGCCCGGCTCGACCTTGTACAGCAACGTCACCTCGCGCCTGGCGGCGCTGTCGTTGCCGGTGCCGCTGATGTGCGCGGTGACGTGCAAGTTGGTGACCTGGGGGTGCTGGTCCGCCAGGGCCGTCAGCTCGTGGAAGTGCGTGGCGAACATGGCGAAGCAGCCAATCTCCTTGACGATGTGCTCCGAGATGGCCCACGCGAGGCCGAAGCCGTCGTACGTCGAGGTGCCGCGGCCCAGCTCGTCGATGATGATGAGCGACTCGGCCGTGGCCGACTTGAGGATGTTGGCCGTCTCGAGCATCTCGGCCATGAAGGTCGACACGCCCTTGAGCTGGGAGTCGCTCGCGCCGACACGGGCGAGGATGGAGTCGAAGATGGTGAGCTCCGCCTCGGCGCAGGGCACGAAGCAGCCGACCTGCGCCATGAGGGCGATGACGCCGGCCTGGCGGATGTAGGTCGACTTGCCGCCCATGTTGGGCCCCGTGATGATGAGGAACGAAGACCTGTCCCTCGTCAGGTCCACGTCGTTTGTGATGAACTGGACATCGTCTTGCAGCTCCATGCAGGGATGGCGCGCCCCCACGAGCCTGGTCTGACCCTCGCCGCGGGCATGGATCCTGGGCCGGACGTAGGCCTCGGGGGCGTGGACGGAGCAGTGCGCGAGGGAGACGATGACGTCGAGGTGGGCGAGCACGCCGGCCAGCCTCTCGAGGACGGGGCAGTACGAGGATGCGACGTTGACGACCTCGTTGACGAGGCTGCTCTGCGTGCGGCTGTAGTTTTGCGACAGCTGGTCGTGCTCGCGGCGGTAGGCCTGCATCTTCTTGGTGGTGAAGTAGACGCCGTTCTTCTGCGTCGAGCACTCCTGATACTTGGACTTGTTGCGGATGCTGCCCGCCTCCTGCCTCGTCAGGCGCATGCACACGCCGTGGACCTTGTGGTTCGTCTCGAGGAAGATCTTCTTGTCGGCTTCCTGGCCCAGATCACTCGCCGTGTCCTGGAACTCTTCCCTGATGTCGCGGTCCAGCTGGTCGAGCTTCCTGCGGATGATCCTCAGGCTCTGGTCGTACTCAGACTTGATGATGTACTCGTGTCTGTCGAGGGCGTCAAGGTCGACCGTCTGCTCCACCATGTCCTGAAGCTTGCCGAGGCTGTCGGAGAGGTCGCGCAGCTTGGAGGTGTACGCCTCATCCAGCGGGTCGCGGTAGGCCTCGTCCATTACCCCCTCGAACGTGCCGATGAAGCCGGGCAGCCGGATGACGACTTGATAGGCTCGAACGACGTCCTCGAGGTTCGCCTTGCCGCGCTGGAATCGCTTCGACAGGCGGTAGAGGTCCGGGACGGAGCGAAGGTGCTCTTCCTGCATCGTCTGGCGAAGCTCGGTGTCGTTGAAGAAGGCCTCAACGAGCTGCTGCCGCTTCTCAATTTCCTCCTTGCTCATCAGGGGTTGTTTGAGCCACTGCGCCAGTAGCCGACTGCCAACCGGGGTTTTGCAGTGGTTCAGCACGCCGTAGATGCTCATCGTCTTGGACCCGTCCCGCGGGCCCGGCATGAGATTGAGAGCCTTGAGGGCAGCGGCGTCTAGCTTCATGAAGTGGGCCAGGTCATGCTGATACAGCTGATACTGGCCAAAGTTGGAGGGGTCCTGCAGGACGCCGAGGTACTTGATGAGAGATGCCGCGGAGCCCATGGCGAGCTTCAGATCCGTCTGAGGAAGCAGGGCAGCCGACTTCTCGTCCTTGAGCAGACGCGCCAGGTCCTGTTCGATGTCGCGGGTTCCAAAGTCTCCCGCGGGTCGCTCCGCTATGGCTGCGCCGCAGTTGTCGATGATTTGTCTCAGCTTGGCCAGCTCCGGGTCCTTGTCCTTCTCGCCTCTATCGATCTGGACAACGCATTCCCGGACGCCAAGCTGGATGAGCAGAGATTCGAAGTTGGAGTATAGGTCGTTGTCGAGGAATTCGCTGACGCCGAGCTCACGGACGCTGGCGTCGGCAAAGCAGACACCGACGCTCCGGGCCTCGGATGCCTTGGCCGAAATCTTGACTGCCATGATCATGGGCGCAGAGTCGATCTGGCCGCCGAGGTCGTCCTCCACGTCTTGCAGGTTGCCAGGCGACGCCTGCTTGACGCACTTCCAGTTCATGCGACCATTGGGACTCTCCCACATTTCAATCCGCTTGCTGAGCTTGAAAAGCGCCTCTCTGAGGAACTGTCGGAACACGGTGATTGTCATTGTAACGGACGGGAGGCCGGTGTGGTCGTTTCGGCCGAGCTGCCTAACCACAGAGGTCGTCTTGTAGACCTGCGTGCCTGCGTTAGGAGTTGGGCTTCAGCAGGGTATGGAGGGCATTACGGTCTTGGCAATGAACATGGCATCTTGTCCGTGCGACGTGTACCAATCTCCTCGATCAAAGATCCGTATTGTGTCGTCGCCTACGGCGGGTAGAGACTTGAAGAAGCGGATGAAGCCGCCCTCATCGTCGAGCTGAACGCGACAGATGTTAGCGATGACTGCGGCTCAGGAAGGTTGAGTTGCCGCAGCAGGACATGCCTTCAATTCCGGTCTCGAAGCCATAGTGAGCAGCTGCCTCTCTGCGCAGCAATCGATCACGGGCGTTGGGAGAGATGGTGACGCTGCTGAGAATGAGTGCAGATGATGGAGGTGTCGCGTGTTGAGCCCCGCCGCGCTGGGAGACGCGTTTCTCAATTAAAGTCGGGTGGTTGACGCGAGACGCTGAAGTGGCACGTGCCCGCACCGCCACGTTTCAATTCAACCTCGCGGGAGGCCCAGTAAGGCTTGTGGGTTCCATTCACCCCCTGATTAATGGTACTTCTATCACAAGCCAATGATCTAGTTAAAAGAAGTATCGTTGATGCGCTATTAATAGCATCTGATTGGTTTTTCTAGGACCCACAAGCCTTACCGTGCACTCAGACAAGCATGCACCTTATGTAAAGTTCTGAGATGAGAAGCCTGTTCAGCGCTCGGACGGACACGGCGAAACGTCCGCTTCGATGACCTACGTGAACGATGGCCCGCATCATCAGACGGCCTGATACTCGGCCCCAAGCCATATAGGGACCCTGAGAGCCAGTCAATCCGCCTGTCCAAGCATGTCCCTCTGCCTCCCGTCGTCGTCTTCTACATGTCCGTTGCATGCCATCAGGGTGCCCACAGTCCAGCTCACAAGGGCCATCATCTTAGTTCTCCCATGGACGCTGTTGCGCAAGACCGGAGGGATGAGAGAACATTCAGACGAGGGCCTTGCCCAGCAGGAGGATGCCGGCGGAGGTGATGGTCGTGTTCTCCTCCGCCGAGGGCGTGTACAACAGGCCGTAGAAGCGCTGGCCTTGTGTCTCCTGTTGATGTTTCCCTTTTCTTGCTTTAAATGAGCGAGGAGAGTGGAATATCTTCTTTCTAAAGTTCCTTTGTGCAGCCCGATAAGTGGGCGTTTCAAGCTTGAGTCTAAGCTTAAATCTCTACCCGCAGCCAGGATGCCTCTCCAACAACCACCGTCACGGCTATCACGGCATCCGGAGCCGTGACCAACCATGTACACACTTGTGTGTGTGTCTCGCCTTGTGCTGCCTCGCGGCGGTGGATCGGCTCCCCCGACAGGCGGCCGCGCCTCCGACCACTGCCACTGCGCCCGAGGTCCCTGCCATTTCGGGCTGCCATTTCCACGGATCGAAATTGTACGTCCCCCGAGAGACGATCGGCTGACTTACACCGAAGAAAGACGACAGCATTCTAACGCCGAGGAAAATAGATTCTGTCTCGCTGGAGAAACGGAGTACCTGGGACAGTCAACGCCCACGCAGACCAGGGACGTTCCCACGCAGTTTTACGGGCTACCACCACCATGGCTCTGAAATGTACGCGCAAGAGTCCGGCTGCATGACCTGCCAGCGGTTCCCTATATGGCTTTCAACTCAGGTACTGCATTGGCCCGGACGGCGAGGACGTCGAGGTCGACCCCCAAACCGACAGCACCGAAGCGGGCGGCCACGACCATGGTCACGAGCACGAAGGCGATAACGAAGCCGGTGGCCGCAAGCACTGCCATTTCCATGCCGGTGTCGAGTGAGACTCTTCCCTCTTCCCGGGCATGCATCACCTAACACTCGACAGGCACCGCGTGGGAGGCGACGAGAGCGAGGGCTCGGTGCCCCAATGCGATACCACCAAGCGCAACTACGATGTCGGCCTGCGAGCCGGTCTTTTCTTTGCCATCCTGGCTACCAGTGCATCGGTACGTGCTCGTTGCGGTCTGATCTGTGAATGCGTGAACGTCACTGACCCTCGGCTCGCCAGGCGTATTTGGCCCCATTCTCGTGTAAAAGGTGATGCCTAGAAAGCCGAATCTTGCCTTTACCGTGCTGAAGCAGTTCGGCACCGGCATCATCATCTCCACGGCCTTTGTTCATGTGAGTCGCCGCTGTGCCAGGATTCGGCTCCGCGACAGCCACCAACATCCGGCGCAGCTGTACACCCATGCGTCGCTCATGTTTGGAGACCTTGGCTACGAGGCAACCACCTCTGCCATTCTCGTCGCCGGCCTGTTCCTCTCCTCCTTCATCATCGAGTGACCCTCGTGGTTGCTGGCGATGCTGAAAACGCCAACAGTAGTTATGACGCTGACGCTAACGATGATCACGACGTTGACTTTGTTCTTAAAACTACGGTTGCTCTCGCAACTTCAGGAACATCGTATATATATAGCACGGCTAACCCCCGGTGTAAACCTAGCCACTTACCTAGGCAGCTTCATTGCCCACTGGGTTGGGCTTGCCAATCCCAATGGGCCCAATGGGGCATGTGCTTATTAATGTCTATTGATCAAAAATGTCGTATTTAAAAGACTATTGCGCAACGAATGCGATTTTGGCTATTTACTGAAAGACCTTGTCCATACTACACAAGATACGTAGAGCATGCAACCAAAGGTCTGTCCGCCTGCGCATTTGGAACTTGGTGAGTTCGTCCCGTTGTAGATCGTAGGGTGGAGTCCGAATGTTGGGAACCTACTCGTATCCGCACGTCCGGTGGAGATCGTAGCCCGTGCGCCGTGACATTGACCCCTCCGCCTCCCATGCCGGCGTCCTGGAGTTTCTCTAATCCGGTCTAATGCAGGGCAGGGGGTTGGCGCCGTTTGCGAGTGGAGGGCCACTAGTAACGAACGACTTCGCACGAGTACGAGGTCTTCCAGGCTGCTGGCCGCCAGCCGCGATGCAAGATTGCAAGTTTGCCGAGGACTGATGCGTGATGGCAGCATCCGACTCTGATCGGCGCTGCTCCATTGGCTCTGCGGAACTCTTTGCGGAACATGTCGTTGCCAGGCGCCCAAGATGAAATGAGGGGAAATTTGGCTGTTGCCACAACCACCGCCACCACCATGGCCCGCATCTCGTGGCCTTTGACCTGCCCACTGCGGAGCGGACATCTCCAGTTTTCCATTCCCTCTCTACGCTGTCTGCAGGCCCGTCCCCATCGTCTGCATTGCCCCTGCGTCGGCCAACTGGGCTGTTCTCCAATTGCGCTTGGCCGTTGGCGCCGCCAGCTACAGTCGCATTCGGGTGCTGTGCAACAGCATCGCTGGGCGACGCTGCGGCTAGCATCCTCCGCTGAAATTAGCAGCGGCCAAAGCCACACTGTCGCAGCGCACAGACAGAGCGCATGACATCGTCAATTTGCTGTCGAACGTCGTCAGCGGCACGCAACCTCCTCGCTCCCCGTCCGTGGCCACACCCCACACGACGCAACAATGGGTCGAGACTCCGGCGCGAGGCTGTTAGCGCTCGACTAGGCCATCTCTGTGGGTGGAATGCTGGAAACCGTCCAGCGCCACTCCTGGTCGTTAGTGCCTGGATGGGAGCGACAAGCCCGGTACGCACCCGGCGCGGGAAGCTCCGGTCGTCCCAGGGGCTTACAGGTACCTTTTGGTCGCTCCCCGCCTTGATCTTATCGGCCACCGGCACCCCCTGTCCCTGCCGCCGCAACCATCAGTCAAGCCACCCATCCTTGCCAGCTTGCCAACCCAGTCCATTCCTACTCATACTCCTCTTCTTCCGCTGCTTCTGGTCCCTCCTTTATCGCCGCTCCCCAGACGCCTGCAACTCACTGCTTGTCGCTCTCTTTCTCCTTCTCCAACATCTTTCCCGGTGTCGAGACGGTGTTCCGCGCGACTCACTCTCTCGTGCCGATACTCTCCTTTAATCGCGAGCAGCACGCCCAAACACGTCACTCGGGAGCCCACGGTTCCGAAGCAAGCAACTCCCAGGCGCACGACACTTTACACCTCCTGCGGACCTCGAATTGCGAGACATCGACACCGCTGCACCCGCGTGCGTCTCTTCCTGCGAGCGACCAGCACCCGGGTTGGACACCTACCTCCGCCGTGTCTCAACTGCGAAGATTCCTCCGACGATTCCTCCTCCGACGCAGCTATGGGCCAGAGTCTCATCGACCGCATCCAGGCCAAGCTGGAGCTCTTCCGGCTTGAGCAGCGCTACACGCGGCGCCGCCATCGTCGCTCCGCCTTTGTGTCCAATGCCATCTACATCGACGGCGAGTACATCTTTCAGACCCCCAACAGCACCGGCTCGTCCACGGACTCGAGCGCATCCCGAATCGACGCTCTCCACGGCGAAAAGGCCGTGGCAGTTACCGCGGCGCAGCACACGGCCCACATGGCTTCCACCACCACCGAGATGCCCACGCTGGCGGAACGCAAGAGGCTAAACCGGTTCAGCTCACTGGCCAGCTTCGGCGGCAGCTTTGGCAATGACAGACCACAGGTGGTCGACCGGCGAGCCAGCATGATCAGATGAATGGCGTTGGTTGCTACCGATCGACATTGTACGATGGCTGTATCGGCGGGCGGGCTTATCCGGGATGAAATGGGAAGGGTTCAGGTCATGACTTATTCTGCTGCGCATGATGGATGCGCGCGCTTCATTCTCTCAGGAGCGCCACATTTTGAGCTTTGCATCTTTTTGGGAAGGGGCCTCTCTCGGCCACACAGCATAGCCTATCCTCGATTGCTCTGGACATTGGACCGGCAATGGATGATTCGTTGGACACTCGGACGAGACAGGCTGCGATTTCACACGCAGTCACGACCAGGGTGGGCCGGAGGATGTAGCTCTGGGCAATACATACCATACCATACTGTACATAAACGCAACAGACGATGACAGAATTGCGCTCGCTCTTCACAACATCAAGGGCCATTCCGGTAGTATCAAACGATATTGACCCCACGTGTCTAGAGTCCCATGTCTCGCAATGCTGATAGAGTCGATTGGTTCCGTCCAGGTAGTTTTGCGACGCCAGGCGGGGGCGGTCCATGCGACGATGAGTGGATGGGACGCGCCAGAAGTGCGGCCGGCAACGTCTGAGACGTGCAATGACCGTGGGGGGCAGCTCACGAGACGGCATCACACGATCCTCGGAATGAGCGGACATCGGGACACGCAATCCCACACACCAGGGCCACGCAATGCAGGTAAGATATCTTACACAAACACGGGCACAGAGCAAAGACAAGCATCAAATTCAGAGGAAATATTGTGCAAAGGAGTACTCATCCGAGAACAAAACATCCAACAAAGCAAAAACATAGTGTGCATCGCCACCCCATGGCGCAGCCAGCAATTCCCCCAACGCCCTTTCGCCGTGGCCTTGCCTCCATCAACAAGGCGTGCATGCATCCCGTTCCTTCTAAATCTCTCTACGCCATCGGCAGACCCTCATACGCCCTCTCTACTATCCGCCCGCCCATGCCAGGCAGAGCGCGCAGCTGCGCCAGACTCTCGATGCGCCCGCTGTCGTCGGCCTCCGTCGCCGCCAGCTCCAGGTAGTCGACCAGGTCACGCGCTCTCTTCGGCCCGAAGCCCATCAGGCCCCGGATCTGCGACAGATCGCGCGTGTTGACGATGTCGAGGAGCTGTCTTGTGCGCGGGGACGCTGGACCGGGCTTGGCATCGTCGGCTGGGATCACCAGCTTGGGCTTGGGCTTCCTGGACCTGCCCTTGACGGCATCTGTGAAGGGCTCCTCCTCCACGTCTGCCTCGGCCGCATCATGGTAGTCGCAATCATCGTCAATGACTCGCCGTCTCCTCTTCTTTTCCGACTTTGGTGGGCTTTGGTGCTGCGCCTGAATGTCCCCTGAAACACCCAAGCGCGACCGCAGACGCTCAATCTTGCCCAACAGCTTGGCCTGGCCGGGGAAGAACGGCAGCGCCATCTCGTACGCCTCGAGTGCGGCGACGTCGTCGCCTCTCTCCTTGTGCTGCCTAGCCGCCAACAGGTACCTAAGTCCGTCCGACTTGGAGTCCTCCCGCCAGTCCTCGTTCTCGATCCGTCGCTCCAGCGCCTCAAGGCGTCTTTGCACGGCGTCGCTGAGGTCGGGTTGGCCCGAAACCTGCGGCGGAGCAGCTGCCTTTTCGGCCGCGGTCCTGGCTGCCAGGATCTCGCTGACCTTCTTCTCCACCATGGCCTCGATCTGGGCAGCCGACACCGTGACGGACTCTTGCCCGGCGGGCCGTGCCACTTTGGTCGGTCTCGGGATGACTTCGTGCTCAGAGGGGCGCTTGTGGGAGCCTCGGCGTGGGAGGAGACTCGCACTGGCCGCAGGACGTGCCACGGCCGACGGTTTCGCCTTGTCTGTGTACACGCTGAAGGCTTTGACCGGCTTGTTGGCGTCGGCGGCCTTGGCAGCAACGTTGCCGTTGTGGACATTATGTGCATTGGCCAGCGGCCGCAACGGCTGTCGGGCAGTGCCGGCTCCGGACGCAGAGTTCGTTCTAGGAACTTGCTTGAAGACGACCTCGTTCTCAATCTCACGGACCTCGATTCGCTTTGCCCGGGAGCTGACGTTTAAGCTGCTGAGGGTATCCAGGTGGTAGCTCCGCAGCGGCGCCAGGTTCAGAATCATGACGGTGATGCCGTTGTTCTGGCCCAGCGACAGGATACGCGTCATCTTGGACTCGCGGTACGGCACCCTCTTGTCTCCCCGGGAGATGGCGTCGATGCACTGGCTGAGGACAAACAGGCTCTTGTTGATGGCCGCCGACTCCACCAGCCGCTCCTTGCCGTTGTCCGTCCGACGGTTGTCTTCCGAGCCGGCAAGGTCAATGGCAGACGCCGTGCTCTCCCGCACCACGTCGCCGGTCGTCTGCGTCAACTTGACGCGTAAAATGGCGTGACTGCGGCTGCTGTGAGCGTTGAGCTTCGTGGCCGCTGTGACACGGTTGTTGTTTGCCTCGATGTACATCTTTTCAAAGTCCTTGAGGTCCTCGCACGCGCGCTCTGACAAGCCGCAGACGACGGTCCTCCCGTTGGCCTCGGCTCGGAGCGGCAGACCCGACGGTGTTCGCTTCTCGGGCGGCTCGAGGAGGTCAAAGACCTTGTCGTTGTAGATTTCGTAGTACGACAGGGTGGCGCGCACGGCCGTGTTCCCTTCCGTGTCCTTCATAATCTTCTTGCCCCTGCGGAAGACGCCGCTCAGCAGCCGGGGAATCACCCCTCGGTCTGCGAGCTTGAGCCCTCCTCGCATCGTGTGCGTCTTGCCCGTGCCGGTGACGCCGTACGCGAAGATGGTGACATCGTACCCCTGGAACAGCGACTTGAGGTGCGGTTGCACTGCGTGATGTTAGCAGCTGGCGTCGTCGCGGCGGCGCGAGTGCGCACCTTCAGAAGCAAACAACGCCTCCTGCGACGTCGACCGGTCGTACACGCCATTGAAGGCAAAGGAGAACTCCTCAGCCTCGTTCTTGGGGCTCGGGATCTTGACGATCGTGTTGGGCTGGCCCGGCTCCACGCTGTCGGGGCGGACGATGATGTCCTTATCGAGCTCCTTTTCCAGGAGCGGACGAATCCTCGCGACGACGCGGACCGACATGGCGAAACTCAATTGAAAGGAACCAAAGGACGGACGCAACGAAAAAAGAACGGCCAATGCACCGCCTGCACGCTAAGTCTCCAAAGTCAAATAACGATGCTGCTGCTATTATCTACTCGTATGCATCGTGTTCGCAGGCAATGGTGGTTGGGCCCGAGACGGCGTCGTCGTCCCGGCAACGGCCGCGCCACGGGCCGGAAAAAGCCGCCAGCGAGCCGAGCCTGGCGCAATCCCTGGTCAATCCCACGACGTCAGCTTGCTGCCCACCTCGAACGGCCGCCGACGAGAAACAAGCTCGCCACGGCTCGGAGCCAGAAGCAGCACGATGCGAGGCCCACCGCCGCTGCTGAGCACGGCGCGGCACCTGCGACTCCAGCAGCCGGCGTCGTACGTCTGTCGGCAGTGCAGAGCAATCCAAATCAGCGCTGCGCCCAGCACCGACGCCCACGCCTCCCGGGTTGGCGGGGATGCCTTTGGAGCTCCCATTGAGACGACACGGGACATGGCCGGTACGGATGAACTACGGACGCGCATGGAGGCTTCGGCGGCTGACAGTTTGTGTGCGCAGATGCCCGGTTCGAAGTCCTCGGGTCGCCGTACTCGCTCCTGTCCGTCACGCTCTCGGCTTCGCAGAAGCTCTACACGCGGAGGGGCACGCTCGTTGCCGTAGCGGGCAAGCCGGACAATGTAGGGCAGACAATCTCGGAGCAGGCCTGAGGGAGGACGAGACGAGCTGACAGATCGGATGGCAGGCACAATCGACATTGTCGTTGCTGAACCCGCTGACGCGAGCACTCTTGGGCGTTCCCTTTTTATACCAGCGGATATCCGCTACGACGCCGATTACGGCCCTCATCTCGACCAAGTCGCCGACGACAACCTTTACGGTTCTACACGTCGACGGGACGACCGACTGGATGGTCGCGCAACGAAACGCGCTGCTGGCGTGGACGGGGCACACGCTGTCGCTGTCATCGCGGATGCAGAGGAGCCTGTCGCTCGCGCACTGGGGCAGCACGCATCTGACCGGACGCGGGCTGGCGGCGCTGTCCGCGCCGGGCCAGATATACCAGCTGACGCTGTCAGAGGGCGAGGGGTTCGTCGCTCACCCCGGGAGCGTGGTGGCCTACTCCGTGTCGAGAAGCCCGCCGCAGCCGTTCCGGTTCAAGAGCTCCAGCCTGCGACTGCAGGTGCCGTCGCCGACGTCGTGGATCCCCGACACCGAGTTCATGAGGAACATGCGCAAGACGGACACGTACAAGTTCCTGGCCCGCGCGCTGTTCAGCCTGCGGACCATGACGCGGCGCACAATCTGGGGCGACCGCCTGTTCCTGCAGTTCAAGGGCCCGGCGACGATCCTGATGTCGAGCCGCGGCGTGCGCATTGCGGACGCGCTGTCGAGCGAGCAGGTCGATGAGATTGCGGACGTGCCGGCCGGCGCCCTGCCCAAAGCTCTGGAGGCGGCTGGCCAGGAAAGGGGGCAAGGGAGCGCTGCGGCGCCGGCCGTTGCTCGGCCGAGCGCAGTGCACGTTGCGTCGGTGAGGCGAGACGGCAAGGTGACGTTTGAGGATGCCAAGGACCTGAAGGAGTTTGTGCGATGATGCGCACATGTACATACTCGTATGCCGCTAAACGCCGATGAAGCTTATTTTCAAGTTTGTCAGGGTCCACATATGCATGTTTCGGCCGAGTTCGTGCGAGATGAATACGCAAAAGGCCAAGCAACAACGCCCGATGCTGGAATGCGGCCTGGTGCGGCTGGATGTTGGTCCTGCAGTCACGCCGGCCGCCCCAACCCGTGACTTGGAAGTGCATGCCGATTGCGTCCTCAGCCGCGATGCATGGAGTTAACGGCGAGCGGGACCCGGGGTCGGAGCTCGCGCCCACGGTTGAGCGCGAGACCCTCCGCGCCGGGGTTAAGGGTTGCTCGAGCGGGCGTGGCGCGAAACGCTGCGCCCGGGGCCTGCCTGGCGAGACGCACGTCGTCGAGGCCGGGTGGTTCTATTCGTCGCATTGGCAGAGAGCCCCGTCCACGCATCGCGACGTCGACAACTGGCGGCTGAAGCAATGGCGCTGCACTCACGTCTCGCGCGCAGCTCGCCATCTTGCTACAGACAAGGCCCCGCCTAAGTCCGACCCCGACCTGCCCGAGCCAATGCGGCCCGCGGAGCGTCGCAACGCCGCTCCACTCCGGTCAACGCCTCCTGGCATGACTCCGCGGCCGGCCTTTTCCAGCAGCATCCTCGCGACTAAGTCCAGGGTTCGGAGACCGAGATTCGTCTCGTACCCGTAAGGGTTGGGGGAGGCCCGTGGGTCCGTGGACGCGTCCGGCCGCTGCTGTTTACGGTCGAGGAGGAGGGATTTGTTGGCAGATAGGGGCCTGGTTCCGCTTCGTCGGCGGCTCGGACCTGTCCAGCTCAAACCGCAATGCCGTCCAACAACGGCTCGGTCATGCCCGTCAAGTGATATCAAGCCTCACAGTGCCGGACTGCGAGCGGACCCCAGCTCATTAGCAATCGGCACGCACGAGTAATTAGTGCCGAGTCCCCACGGGCGCCTTGCTGATATAAATCGCCTCTCCCCCTGCCAAGGCATCTCGCCTTGCCGGGCTCACCCATACCCCCAACCGCCGTCGCCATGGAAGAAAAGACGTCGCCCGCCGCGGCCCCCCCGTACCACGATGCCAACGACCGCACCGCCCACAACTCCCTCGAGCTCGTCTCCTCGCACACCTCCAAGACGGAGGAGGCCAAGGCCGGCGAAGAGGCCGGCGAAGGGGCCGCCGCCACGGACCTAGAGCGGGGCGCCGCCACCCCCGGGCCCCCACCGGCCGCGGGGCCTCCCGCCGCCGCCGACTTCCCCGATGGCGGCGCCGAGGCCTGGCTCGTCGTCGTGGGCGGGTGGTGCGCCCTCTTCTGCACCTTTGGCCTGGTCAACTGCATCGGCGTCTTCGAGCAGTACTACGTTGCTGTGCCCCTGCACGAGTACTCCAGCTCGACCGTCAGCTGGATCCTCTCGGTCCAGACCTTCGTCATGATCTTTGGCGGCACCGTGGTACGTGCAATCCCCAACTTTGGTGCTGGCATTGCCGGGGCTGACCTGGGGCCATCTAGTTTGGACGCATCTTTGACAACTTCGGCCCGCGGTGGATGCTCTGGGGCGGCACCGTCACCTACATCTTCGGCCTCATGATGGTGTCCCTGTCCACCCAGTACTACCAGATCTTCCTCTCGCAGTCCATCGTGTCCTCCATGGGCTCGAGCGCCGTCTTCACCAGCTGCATGTCTTCGCTCGTCACCTGGTTCTCCAAGCACCGCGCCGCCGCCTTTGGCATCATGGTGTCGGGCTCCTCGGTCGGCGGCGTCGTCCTCCCCATCATGATGACCAAGCTCATTGAGAGGATCGGCTTCCCCTGGATGATGCGCACCATGGCCTTCCTGTTCCTCGCCCTCCTCACCTTTGCCTGCCTGACCGTCAAGTCGCGGCTGCCCCCGCGTCCGCGGCCGTTCAGTTTCATGGAGTACGTCGATGTCTTGAGGGATATTCGCATGATCATCACCGTCTGCGGCCTGTTCTTCTTCATGTGGGGCATGTTCCTGCCTTTCAACTACGTCCTGCTGCAAGCCGAGGCCGCCGGCACGTCCCCGACTCTGATTCCGTATCTGCTCCCCATTCTGAACGCTGTCAGGTAAGATGCGGCCCTGGGCGTCGAGCTCTCTTCAGCGTTTTGACACCGTCATTGACACATACATGCAGCATCTTTGGCCGTATCCTCCCCGGAATCGTCGCCGACAGGTTCGGGCGCTTCAACGTCATGGTCGGCATCACCTTCATCTCCGCGCTCTTCTGCCTCGCCGTGTGGACGCCCGTCAAAAGCACCGCCGGTATCCTCGTCTTCATGGTCATATTCGGCTTCTCTTCTGGAGGCTTCATCTCTCTCGGCCCCACCCTGATCGCACAGATTGTCGACATCCGCAAGATCGGCACCAGCGTCGGAACGGCCTTTGCCATCCAGTCACTTAGCGCCCTGACCGGCAGCCCCATCGGTGGCGCCATCGTTTCGGCACAGAACGGCAGCTTCCTGGGCCTACAGCTCTTCTGTGGCTTCTCGATGCTGGCTGGTTCCTGCATCTTCTTAGTTGCGCGATTTGTCCAAGTCGGCTTCAAGTTGGTCAAAGTGTAGGACGGCTTGGAAGACTGGAGATGAGTCTCGCTGGAGAGAACAGAGTATATAAAATGGGGTGGATAGATAACGGTGGTTTTGTACCTGATACAGGGGTAGCATGGCGTTCTTGGAAGGCGGCCTCCGCTCATCAGGCCCAGTTCTGTTTACATGGTCGGGAAAGGGCATAGATTCGGGTTTAGTTTAGACGGCTAATTTGCATAATTGAAACTTCCTACTTGGCACAAACGACAATCGCCGAGTGTTACACAACTTCGCCCAACGAGGGAACAGGGCTTCTTTCCCATTGGCCGACAACTAGATTTACAGCCAGATGGACCAGTAAGCGTTGAGGAACAGAGGCCTCGGGGGAGCAGGAGATGGACACTCGTCAGCAGCGCCAAGACTGGAAACCGACCAGCAAAATAAAAGTGAGCCTTCCACAAGCACCTCTATGCAACTAGAAAAATGGGCGTGTGTAAGCAAGACCAGCGCACTCATCAATGTCACATGCATTCAATAAGTCAAGAAATATCCGCAACCTCAATTTCAACTACTCCAATGCCTCTTGTCCCCTATCTGGTTCTCTCCTTCGCGTCCTGGTCACCGGGATAACCAACTCACAACATGAACATTAAGTGATTCATTCTTTTGCCTATACTACACTCACTGCCTTGCAAAAACGCCCATCCACAAACTAAGCTGCCCTTACAGGGAAGCAATCTTTTCGGCCGCCTTCTTCATGTTCCAAAGACCGTGGCGCGGCCACGTCCACTGCGTCAAGTACGGCGGATCCATGCCAGTATCAAAGGCCACCTCACGCGCCTTGATCTGCGCATCCAAGAAAGCCTGTCGCGCCGCCGCGCCGCGATTGTGCAGATGCGTCATGCGGTCGACGGCGTCGATGGCGAGGCTGAACCGATCCGTCTTGTTAAGGATGGTCAGCTCCAGCGGCGTGTCGATGTTGCCCTTCTCGCGGTAGCCGTGCACGTGGATGTTCGCGCTGCCAGGCCGCTTGTACGTGAGCCGGTGTACCATCCACGGGTAGCCGTGGAAGTTGAAGATGATGGGCGTGTCGGCGGTGAACAGGCTCGTCCACTCCTTGTCGGACAGGCCGTGGGGGTGCTCGCCCGGGTGGATGAGCTTGAACAGGTCGACGCAGTTGACGTAGCGGATCTTGAGGTCGGGGAAGTGCTGGAGGAGGAGGTCGACGGCGGCGAGGGACTCTTGCGTGCTGATGTCTCCGCAAGAGGCCATGACCACGTCTGGGTCCTCGCCGGCGTCGGTGCTGAATCGTGACCAGATGCCGATGCCCTTGGTGCAGTGTTGGATGGCGGCCTCCATATCGAGATACTGGAGGTGATCCTGCTTGTCCGAAACGATGACGTTGACGTAGTTGACGGAGCGCATACAATGATCCATTACTGTGGCTTGTTAGCCAGGGACTTATTGCCTTCCCGCATGCTCACGGCGATGGAGTCACTCACCCGACAGCAAGCAGTTCCCATCTGGCGGCAGGTAAATTCGCACCACCTCGGGGCTTTTGTTAGAAACAGTTTGTATGAAGCTGGGCTCCTGATGCGTGAAGCCGTTGTGGTCCTGTCTCCAGACCACAGAGGTAAGAAGGATGTTGAGAGACGCAATGCTGGCACGCCATTCAATCTCTCGACTCTTTTCGATCCACTTGCAATGCTTTGCGAATGTCAGTAACCAGTGCTTTCGACTTTCTTTGGGATATCGCCATACCTGATTGACCATACAGTCAATGATGTGAATGAAAGACTCGTAGCTGTTGAAGAGACCATGGCGGCCACTCAGAACATAGCCTTCGAGCCAGCCCTCCACCGTGTGCTCGGACAACATCTCCATGACCCGTCCGGCCATCGCTAGGTTGCCCCCATCCTCATCTTCCTCGAAGTACTCCCCCAACCACACTTTCTTGCCGACTTCGTACACGGCACTCAGCTTGTTCGACTCCGTCTCGTCGGGTCCAAACAGCCTAAAGTTGTCTAGGTTCAGGGCCATCAGATCCCGCAAGAAGTTGGCCATGTTCTTCACGCTGCTGCTCATGATGGTGGCCGGCCGGTCGAACTTGATCGCGTAGTCTCTAAAGTTGGGCATTCTGAGAGGCTTCTTGATCAGGCCGCCGTTGGCAACCGGGTTGGCACTCATCCGGCGATTTCCATCAGGGCAGAGCGCCCGCAGCGACGGAATAGGCTTTCCGCTCTTGTCGAAGAGCCTGTCCGGCTCATACCCGCGCATCCATTCCTCCAGAAGCTTCAGATGGTCCGAATTCGTGGCGGGATCTGTGATGGGGACCTGGTGAGCCCTCCAGAAGCCCTCCAGATACTCACCGTCAATCTTGCGGGGCGCACTCCACCCTTTGGGGGTGCGCAAGATGACCATGGGCCATCTTGGGCGGAAGGCCTTACCGCTGTCGCGAGCCTTCTTCTGGTATCCCCGAATCTGATTGACGCAGTGTTCGAGCGTTGCCGCCATGGCTTGGTGCATGCTGTCCAGGTCATTGCCCTCGACGAAATACGGCTCCCAGCCGTAGCCGATGATCAGGCTCTTGAGCTCGTCGTGGGGGATCCGAGCAAGAATAGTTGGGTTGCTGATTTTGTACCCGTTCAAGTTCAAGACGGGCAGAACCGCACCATCCACGATGGGATTCAAGAACTTCGTGCTTGATTGCCGTTAGCATTGCGATGCTCCTTTCTTTCAGGGCTTGGTTAGAACGAACCTGTGCCACGCCGTGGCAAGTGGCCCAGTTTCCGCCTCGCCATCGCCAACCACGGTCAGGGCAATGAGGTCGGGGTTATCGAAGACGGAGCCAAAGGCGTGCGAAATAGAGTAGCCGAGCTCGCCGCCCTCATGGAGAGAGCCGGGCGTCTCTGGCGTGGCGTGCGACCCAATGCCCCCCGGAAACGAAAAGTACTTGAAGAACTTGTGAAGCCCTCCGATATCCTGAGACTTCTCGGGGTAGACTTCGGAGTAGACGCCCTCGAGATACGACTGAGACAGCACCGCGGGCGCTCCGTGGCCGGGGCCAGAGACAAAGTAGGCGTTGAGGTCGTACTTTTTAATGAGCCGGTTGAAGTGCATGTAAGTGAAAATCTGGGCGGGAGCAGAGCCAAAGTGGCCGAGGAGGCGCAACTTGAGATGCTCCTTGCGGAGAGGCTCGCGGAGAAGCGGATTCTCTCGCAGGTAGATCATGCCCAACGACAGGTAGCAACTCGCCTTGAAGAAGTCGTCGTACTGCTTGATCTCGGCGTTTGACAGAGGGCTGCCCTTGACGGTGGACCGGGCAGGGCCGTACGGCCGGAGCGACTGATCGTCAGCCATTGTCGCGAACAGATGTGATTTTGATAAGTGCACAGGCAGAACCCGGAGAGGTCGCGGCGTCAACTGGTATAGTGAGAGGCTTCACTGCGATGCTATAACAGCGTAGATGAAATTGTGATGCGGCGTGGGGGGCAGTCCGGTATTAGTAGCCAGGAATGCCAGGTGCACGCACCGCGTACCCTCTAGGGACGGAAGCGACATCATCGTGTCGTCTCGGCGCAGATATACTATGTACTTATTGCATCAGCAATCGCAGCTACGGGTGCCATGATGAGCTCACCGGCCAAAGGTTGGGTGATATTGCGGCAGCATGTTTCCAGCCTCAAGACGCCACGACACCCGATGCAGCGGAGATGCGAGCTTGAGAAGCTGCGGAAGACTCGGATGTGCACGTCATGGCTCAGCCTGGCTCATGGGCAGTCGAGCCATTAAATGTCGATGCCGGCCCAGTGTTTCTTTCATCCATCCAACAGGTCACAGCCGCATCGATTCGTCCTCGATGTTGACGCCCTCGACTGCTTAGATACAGTGGTACTTGGCCGTGGCCTGACAATGGCGCAGAATCCAGGGTTCAGCACTATCAATCAATACTGGACGACGCCACGGATTGATTCTGGCTGCCCGTTCATGCGGTCAGTCTGACAACTGGGCAGGCAAGCAGAGAGTGGCACGATGTCGAAGCTCGAATCATGTCGAATGACTCAGAGGGCCAACGCCAATGGCAGCAGTGCTGTGCAACACCACCCTGCGTCAGTTCACCCCGCAGATGACGATATCCTCGCCACGAGCAACTCTTCCCGACTGAACTCTGCTCGCAACGAACGTTTCTCAAAGGATCGATAGAAGACGCAGACCCGACCACCTTCCGTTTCAACAGCAACCCCAGGCAATCCAACAATGCACCACAGACCCGAGACGCCACAGCCGCCAGATCTGCCGATTCCCACCGCGCCGGAGCCGGGTGAGGGGGATGGCACGGCCGATTATTAGCACGGCTGCGACGCGGCTCGTGCGAAGTGGTACGCAGTCGACTCAGCCGAAGGCTTATTTGGCCTTGGCACGGTGATGCTGATGAACTAAGTTGAAGATGGGAAACGCGCACATATACAAGGCTGAACAGTCCATGAAACACTTGCACCATTGCACCATCTCTTGGAGCTCGGGAGTCGGGACACACGGTTTATTCGATATGGTGCAAATTGTTCAAATACATGCATCTCAGGCAATATAGCAATAAACTGACCTCGGCCAACCAACCCTTGGAGAGCCTTGACCCCAGTGTCGTAGATACTATGAGCCTCCGAGTTCAACTAGCGCCGTGCCCCGCCAGGCTCCGCTGGGCACCGCGCACACGGGACGAGAGCAATGTCTCTGAGTGAACACTCAATGCAGAGCTGCTGCAACTCTCACACGACATCGCATTTGTCTGCTATTCTATCTGATTAGAAATACGGCATCATAAGCGAGGCCGCCTCCCCATTTCGAAGACCGTCCACCTCTCGGCATCAGTGACTTCGTTGTCCAGCAAAGCACACCAGCGTCACCAGGACAACGACCATGGACAACTCCGCGTCGTCTCTGTCGCCCGACGCCATCGCCCTGGCCGCGAGGATGTACGACTCCGCGAGAAGCGGCGACCTGCCCATCTTCCAACAGGCCCTGCCCGCTGGCTTGCCACCAAACATGACCAATGAGAAGGGCGACACTCTGGTATGGCCCTCTATGGTGCCACACCAACCAGGAGATGAAAGCTCACCACGTCTCCATCAGCTCATGCTAGCAGCATACTACGGCCACGCCGACCTGGTGAAGCTCCTGATACAGCACGGTGCAGACCCTAACCGGCTCAACGATAAGGGACAGAGCCCGCTCGCAGGCGCCGTGTTCAAGAAGGAAGACGCCGTGATTGAGGTACGTCGGCAGCGCGTCAACCAGCCGACAACAAAATCTCACAAGGCACATGCAGGCTTTGCTCGAGGGCGGTGCGGACCCAGACTACGGAAACCCAAGTGCCCTGCAGTGTGTCGAGATGTTCAAGCAAGACGAGACGTGGAAGGCCAAATTCGAGGCTGCAACAGGTCGGGGCAAGGCACAACCGCCGCCCTCATAAGCTCTATGGCGTAGGGCCAATTTTCCTTTGGGATGCTGCAATTTCTAGGTATAGAGATGTTCACCTTGCTTATGTTTATCGCAGAGCAACAAGCCATGTTCCAACAGGGACCCTAAAGCGGAGTTTCGTCGGCCACACCCTCAGTGTCAATGATACCACCCGCCGAGAAATTTGTCCATTTACGTATACTTTCACAGGAAGGAAACCCCTGGAAGAAGCAGTAGCTAAGCCTTAATAATGCGCGCCCTAGCAGTGTTTACGGGCAACGCCGCGGACGCAGGTCGGAACATAGAAAGGGGTCAGTGATTTATATCGAGCCCCAAAATCAGGGCATTACGTCTTTTAATTGATGGTAAGCCAATTTGCATAAACTTTGCCTGCGAGGGTTGGTATTGTAAATCGGGAATAGAGCGAGTGCATTAAGGCTCACGGTCCCGCGTTTGCTATATTGTCGTAGCATGAATGTAGTTGGTACGCGTATGGTAGACACATTTTCTGAACATGAAGCCTATTCACATTGTGCACAATGGAATTTTCTGCCTCGGTGTTTGCCTTACAGCTGCGTGGTGGCTGGGTGGTAGTGAAAGAAAGACTGAACATCTCTTTGAGCCCCGGCCGGACCACAACGCAAGCTTCTAAGAGTCTTTACCCAACCACCAACTCCCACCTATTCATCTTGAAAGCTTCGCCGCGTCTTCCTCCCAAACGCTCTCTGCCGGCTTCACCTCTATTCTACATCTAGCAAACCCCCCCGAAGTAGCAAGATGCCCATGTTCAAGGCTCTTGATGCGGCGGCCAACATCCGCGACCTCCAGGCTCGCCGGGGACGACCTTCCATCGCGGAGCGGCGTCGAACAAAGAGGGTTCGACGCCTTGCTGAAAAGGTCCTCGCAGATCCCCTGACAGGCGTTGCAAGCCCCGGTATGTCTATTGCACCTGACTCCCAGCATATCAACCACTGTCGGCATCGAACATCCTCAGCTAACGTCAAATCAGGCGGGAAACGCACCAAAAGGCGCAGAAAGGTTGATGATGCAGCCCGCCCATGCACCAATGAAAACCTCATGCCGGACCTCCAATACCTCTTGGATGCCCAGAGACCTCTCGGCGTGGAGCTTGATGAACTCAAGTTCCAGCGGTACGACGTCTTTGACGACAAGCTGCCTCTTCTCCGGCTCTTGGACGAGCAGTTCCCAGAGCGCTCCAGCTACGCTGGACACTTGCTAGACACCAGCCGCACCATCAGCGGCCTGATCCAAAGACTCCAAGAGCACTGCAGAGCCGAGCAGGACCCGGTCCGGACGGCAGTGCGCGTCGCCACTGTCGTCAACATGGTCATCGAGATGTCGACGATTGAAATCCAGAACTACCGGTATGAGAACGCCGATTCTCCGGCGTGCGAGAGCGAGGAGCAGGAGTACAAGCTCCAGCAATTGCAGGACCAGCTGCGGCTGTTTGTCAACGGCCTGGCCCAGAAGAAGCTCACGGCTCTGCCTCGCAGGATGGCGCAGGTGCGCAAGCTGGAGTTGGCGTTTGCCCACTTGGTCGACTCGCCGCTGGGCATCATGGTCTGATCCCAGCCGGTACTGGTTCTCCTTTGTTGGCGGCTCGGGTGATGGTTTGTTTTGTGGGAGAGGGAGGGGAAAGGGAGGTCATGAGGACTACGAGACTATGATTACGGATGCCCTGGCGGCGAAGGGTTTTATGAATGGATCGTGAATTGGTGCGCAAACACCGAGCATGAAGCTGCGAGTCCCATGGAGGTCGTGAGAATGTCGTCGATGGTGGGGCAGCGGCCCTGACAGGCTTGGAGGGGTACAGCAGGGGTACCTCAGAGACCAAGGTGGTCCGTGCACGGGCAGAGAGGCTGCAACATTTTCTGGAGCCGGCGACAGCCAGTCCATCCCATCCCATCCCAACTCACGAGAGCAGACAACGTCGCGTCCTGACCCTCAACCCTTGCAAACCCAGCCTCTCCCCTCTTCACCCGTAGGCGACGACGGGTCACTCCGGCAAACCACTGCCAACATGTCTTTCGGAGGGCAGACGCCCACCATCATCGTCCTCAAAGAAGGTGAGCTACCCCACCGCTCCCCTCGCCTGCTGGCCGCCCCTTTAGCTGGGCATCTGGCTGACCGCGGCCTCCTCTCGCCGTCTAGGAACCGACACCTCCCAGGGAAAGGGCCAGATCATCTCGAATATCAATGCCTGTCTGGCGGTTCAGGCTACGGTAAAGCCCACTCTGGGTCCCTACGGCGGGGACCTGTTGATGGTGGACGAGAACGGCAGGCAGACGATTACCAATGATGGCGCGACGGTCATGAAGGTTCGCACCGCACGCACATGGCATGAAAGGAGGATATGGTTCGCTGACTGCAGCAGCTCCTCGACATTGTCCACCCGGCCGCCCGAATCCTCGTCGACATTGCCCGATCCCAAGACGCCGAGGTCGGGGACGGCACCACGTCCGTCGTCGTCCTCGCCGGCGAGATTCTCAAGGAGGTCAAGGACCACGTCGAGCAGGGTGTCAGCTCTCAGGTCATCATCAAGGGCCTGAGGAGAGCGTCGCACATAGCCGTCAACAAGATCAAGGAGATTGCCGTCAGCACCAACGACAGCAACCAACGCGAGACGCTGTCCAAGCTGGCCGCCACCGCCATGACGAGCAAGCTGATTAAGCGAAACACCGAGTTCTTCACAAAGAGTATGATATGACGTTAGCCCCCGGATGTGTTGAAGAATGGAACACTAACATGGGGCACAGTGGTGGTCGACGCCGTCTTGTCACTCGACCAGGACGACCTGGACGAGAAGCTGATCGGAATCAAGAAGATACCGGGCGGGTCCCTCACCGAGTCGCGCTTCGTCAACGGTGTCGCCTTCAAAAAGACTTTCTCCTACGCCGGCTTCGAGCAACAACCCAAGACCTTCAAGAAGCCCAAGATTGTATGCTTGAACGTCGAGCTGGAGCTCAAGGCCGAAAAGGACAACGCCGAGGTCCGCGTGGAGCAGGTGTCGGAGTACCAGGCCATCGTGGATGCGGAGTGGCAGATCATCTACAAGAAGCTCGAGGCCATCTCCAAGACTGGTGCCAAGGTGGTGCTGAGCAAGCTGCCCATCGGCGACTTGGCTACGCAGTACTTTGCCGACCGAGACATCTTTTGTGCCGGCCGCGTCGCCTCTGAGGATATGGAGCGTGTGGTCCAGGCTACTGGCGCTACTATTCAGTCGACGTGCTCAGACATTCTTCACGAGCACCTCGGAACCTGTGGGACTTTCGACGAGCGCCAGATTGGTGGTGAGCGGTTCAACTTCTTCGAGGAGTGCCCCGAGGCCAAGACCTGCACCCTGGTACTGCGTGGCGGCGCCGAGCAGTTCATTGCCGAGGTGGAGCGATCGCTGCACGACGCCATCATGATTGTCAAGCGAGCCATCAAGAACCACCTGGTCGTCGGCGGCGGCGGTGCCTCCGAGATGGAGGTCTCTGCCTACCTGCACCGCTTCGCCGACAAGAACATCCCCCACAAGCAACAAGCCATCATCAAGTCGTTCGCCAAGGCGCTGGAGATTATCCCCCGACAGCTGTGCGACAACGCCGGCTTTGACGCCACCGACATCCTCAACAAGCTGCGCGTGGAGCACCGCAAGGGCAACACCTGGGCCGGCGTGGACTTTGACAACGAGGGCGTGGCCGACATGATGGAGCGCTTCGTGTGGGAGCCTGCCCTCATCAAGGTCAACGCCATCCAGGCCGCCACCGAAGCCAGCTGCCTGATCCTCAGCGTCGACGAGACCATCAGGAACGAGGAGAGCGCAAAGCCCCAGGCACCGGGACAGCTGCCTCCGGGGGCGGCCCAGCGAGCGGTGAGGGGAAGAGGACGAGGAATGCCCCGTCGGTAAGGAGGGGCGGGGGGGAAAGAAGTGAAAAGTTAATAGGAAGAAAGTGAGGTGTTGAGGATCTGTATGATGACCTAAAAGCGACCCCTAGACTTGAATGACTTCCTGTCGACGCCATGGACACCACGTCGGGTGAACGATGCATTAATGCTGCCAGAATGCTCATCAGACGTCCCGTGGAGGACAAAGTACGCTATGAAACCCATGATGCAAAACCACAACCGCCGCTCGTCCTGTTTCTTGCCCTGCCTTACCCCCCGGCCCCTCAAACCCAACATCATACAGCCCCCTCTCCGCCTTCCCGTCCGCCGGCCCCCTTGCATATCATCGTCCCCCTCCAGCCCCTCCATGCCCCCGTCATCCTCATCATCATCCTGCTCAATCAGCATCTCCAGGTCACGGTCCACGGCCGCGGCGTCGCTCTCGCCCTCCTGGCCCGGCACGACGTCCTCGGTGGCGTTGAGGAGCGCCTGGAAGTCGGCGTGCTGGTGGTAGTGGTCGAAGGGTTGTCGTCGGGCGGCGGGCCGGCGGCGTGGTGGTGGTGGTGGTGGTGGTGGTGGTGGTTGATGATCTGCGGGTCGATGGGCTGGTAGACGGGCGAGGGGCGGTGGCTCGTCGGGGAGTCTTGCAGCATGGGCTGTGGTGGTGGTGGTGGTGGTGGTGGAGGTGGTCGGGCGCGGCTTGGGTGCTGCTCTGGAGGGTGTGCGGGGGAGGACGGAGATGTCGCTGGGGTTCGCGTACACGCTTGGACTCGGCGTCGTGGAGCTGGGCTGCGGTAGGAGGCCGTGGCCGTGGCTCTGCTGCAAGGCCAGGACCCTCTCCGCCGCCTGCTGCCCGTCCGCGGCGGCGGCGCCGCTCGTTTTCCGGTTGCCGCCGGGGTTCGGCGTCTTGCCCAGCTCCTTGCACTCGGCGCAGGCGCGGATGACGTCGCTGACCGTCTCCTTGATGCGGCTCCAGTGGTACTTCTCGGCGATGATGGCGGTGGTCTTGTTGATGCCGCCGTGGTGCAGGGCGTGGACGCGGCGCGCAATGTCGTACTGGCGCGCGGGGTCGGCGATGACCTCCTTGTCCTTGAGCATCAGCTTGTCGCCGTCGAGCAGCTTGTAGTGGGTGGCGGCGCTGCGCAGGCGGCTCTTCTCGGCGCGGTCGGCGCCGTTGGGGTACTTTGCGTACTTGAGGTAGTAGCGGATCTTGTCGAAGCGCTCCTCGCTGACGAGCTCGTCGGCGTCGGCGGCGGCGGGGCCCAGGTCGCGGCCGTAGATGATGGCGTCGATGAGGCGGTCCGGGTGGCTGCGCAGGTTGCCGCAGGCCCGGACGCGGCCGATGCGCTTGAAGCCGAGGGCGTCCCAGATGCGGATCGAGGCCACGTTGGTCTCGTAGACGAGGTTGAAGACGCTGTACGTGTAGCCCAGGCGCGGCGCCCAGTCGAGGTAGGCCTCGCCCATGAGGCGGCCGACGCCGCGGTTGCGCGAGCCGTCGGTGACGATGAAGCTGGCGTTGCAGACGTGGCTGCTGCGGCCGGGGTAGTTGGGCTTGATGAAGAAGCTGCCGAGGCACTCGCGGGCCCAGTCCCGGCCCTCGGCCACGTCGCCGGCGCCGCCCGCGTTGCCGAGCAGCATGACGGCGCCGAACGTCTGGAACCAGTAGTCGGCGAAGCCGTCGACGCCGAAGGGGTCCATCATGGGGTACGTGTCGCCGCCCTCGATCTCGCGGTTGAGCTGGTCGCAGAGGTAGACGAGCAGCGACGGCGGCAGCTGGTGGCGCGAGGCAAAGGGCACGATGGTCGCCACCGTCTGGCGGTCGCGCAGCGTGACCTGGCGCGGGAGGATGTCCGCCGGCAGGCCGGGGCTGCCGGGGTCCGGGAACGGCGTCTGGCCCGAGACCCGGTAGAGGGCGGGGCCGGTCGGGTCGTCCATGACGGCGGGCATCCCTGCCGGCCGGCCTACCAAAGCCAAGCGCCTGTCAAGCTGCCCATCGTGCGTCGTCAGCCACCCGACACTCGCCGAACATGCGGACAGCTCGCGGGCGGGCCCGAGTCCTCGGCACAGGTCCCGGCCGCTGGCCGCTGGGGGTGCAACCTACCCTGTAGCGTCGAAACGCAGCCCCGGCCACGGCTGCATGCGCGCCCGCAGCGCCTCTCAACGGCCTGCGACGCTCAGCCGCCCAGTCCCGCGGGCCGCCCGCCTTGGCCTAATCTAATGCAGCACCACCTCGCTTCCCTCGCCACAATCCACTTGGGTGGTGGTCGGCTGCTGGCAAACGGGGTCCTGCTGTGCTGAAATGTTCGGTCGTGAGGCGTCCTGCCTGGTGAGGGGAACTGCGCAGGGCGAAGTTTCCAGCCCGCCCCTCCTTTGTGGCGCTGCGGTCAAGGAGGAGGAGGACTCAGCTGCGGAGGCGGGCGCAGGTTTCTCCGCTCCGCCACGAGCCAGCTTATTAATACTCGCATTTAATGCCTACGCAGTTATCTAGGCAAAGTTTATGGTTCATGTGGTACATGGCTGCTCGCTTACTTACCTAGGTAGCCTGCGGCGTCCGCACCAACATCCTATTGTACATCCTATTGTACTCCGTACATACGTCTGATATATCCCCACAGTGCTTCGTGCAAGTCTATGCCGCCTGCCCGCTCTCCCCAACCGCCGTCTCAATGTGCGCCGCCTGCTCTCCCACGCTCTGCAACTGAGCCTCTATATCTCCCAGCCGCGAGTCCATCTCCGCCCCAGATGCTTGCGCGGGCTCGGACGGTACGTCTCCGGCCTTGGCCACCGCCTCCCGTGCCTCTCCCAGAGCAGCCTCTCCCATCATCTCCACCATCTCAGCCTCGCTCACGTCCAACTCAACACCCTTGTACTGCAATCGCAGCAGATTCTGCTCATCCTCCGTGAAGCCCTGGATGTTGGACTGCATTCGGCCCATGACTTCTTTGCGCTTCAGGATGGCAGCTTGCACCTCCTTCTTCATGTGCCGAGTAAGCTCCGGAGGCGTGTTCCATGACACGTTGCCTCGGGAGGCGTCCTGCAGCCTTCGCTTCTCGCCCTTTCCACCCGCCCTGCCGAGGACTCCCGCAACGACAGCCATGGCTCGAAGACTTGGATCTGGTTAGCAAGTGTCCTATCCGGCGTGGGCAGCATTTTGTCTTACCTGTCATCGTTGGCAGGAATGGTATACGTGACCCATGACGGGTCCACGTTCGTGTCAATCACGCCAATCGTGGGAATGTTCTTCAGCCCGCACTCGTACAGCAGGGTGTAGTTCTCCAGCGGATTCAGGCAAACCACCAGGTCCGGGAGCAACGGTCGCGCCGTGCCCTTGTACATGTCGAATCCGTCGAGCTCCCCGTCGAGCTGGTCCACCACCTTTGTGCTTTGCGTCTTGAGGATCACGTCTCGGTTCGTGATGGCCCCTGGCGTCCACTTGGTGAACAAATGGCACGCACCTGCCATCTGTGCCGCTTTTGTCACAATCTCCATCTGGCCTTTGCGGGTGCCGACGAAGAGGATGATGCCACCGCGGTATGAGACCTCCTCGACGACACGAGCCGCACGTCGCAGATGGGCGGCCGTCGTTTCTAGTGAGATGATGTGAATACCCTGACGCACACCGAAGATGTATCGCGAGTTCGCCGGGTTCCACAGCGACGTGTTGTGTCCCATGTGTGTTTGCGACGCCATCAACAGCTCCAGCGTCACGTCCTCGGGCGCGGGTGGGTTGCTGACCAGCTCCGTCGGCACATATCGTTTCTCCACGCGCGAGCCCAAGCTCCGGGTATTTTTCTGGATGCGCTGGAACTCGGAAAACTGCTGGGCCGGTGTCATGAGCGCCGTCCCGATCTGGTGTGGCTCCGTCCATGCGGCGCCCTGGTGTTCCTGCGACGAGTCCGCAGCGAGGCTCATGATGACCTCCTGCACAATCTTCTGCTTTTTCTTCTTCGACGACGTTGATATCTTGGGCGGCGCTACGGACGGCTGCGACGTCGGCCAGGCCTGTAGAGGCCCATTGGAGCTTTCATCGGGTCTGCTGTCCATCTTGGCCTCGGTGGACAGTTGTCGGAGTGCGGTTCTTGTGATGGGAGACGCCAATGCGCGGCGGCCTAGGCACGAATGAGAACATGAGCCTGAATAAGGGCGCTAAATCGACTTACCATGCCGCACGGCGGCGTTTCTTAATATCATGGCGACTTTCAATGCCCGTTCTCTGGCCATTCGATGTCCGCAGTCTGTACGCCGCCAAATTTTAGATCAGGTACTGGTCGGGTCGCGGCGACACATATTTCCGGGCCCGCTCCCCAGAAGCCGCCTCGAGTCTGGGACAGAACAGTGTCAGAAGCAAACATAGATAGAACCTCCGTAAAATGATAAATACGTCAACGGATTACAAACGAGGCATTCTATCGAGACAAGGACTTCCTATATATATATTTAAAGCCGCCTACAGCCGACTTCGTAATTTCATTAAGGTACTTCAGACACAACCCGCAGCTACGCTTACCGGCTGGTTGCTCTCGCTATGGTAAAGACACCCACAATGACCACGGCCAGAGTCACAATTGCACCGGGGAGCAGCAGGTCGTTCGGCACGCCGGCAATTAGCTGCTCCTGGGTAGGAGCGGTTCTCGTCCTCCGCGAACGGCGGACGTTGGACTCGTCCTCGTCGTCTTCATCGTCATCTTCCTCGTCATCATCGTATGCTTTCCGACGCTCGCGGAGACCAGAGGCGGTAGAAGTAGGCGGCGCCGAGATAGCAGGCGTTTCCGCAGGGACAGGGGCCGCGACAGGTGGCTTCTCCGGATCGTGGGCGAACAGGTCGACCTTCTCGCGGTGACGCTGGCGAGCCAGAACAATGGCCTCGAGAAGGTCATTGTCAGTAGTAATAGACACCGTGTCGCCCTCGTCATCCATGTAGCTGAGAGCGAAGCCGGCGCCACCCATCTTGCCGCCTTCGACAACAGGTGTGCCGCCAATGGCATCCACTTCGTTGCCGAGCTTGGCAGCGACGGCAGCGACAAAGGTTTCCATGCCCTGGGACGCAGTGACCTGCAGACGGTGTACACGCCCCGAGGGAGCCTTGAACTTGAACGGGAACGGCGTGTCGGCAGGGTTCACAGGCTCCGGTGTGTCGGGGACGACCGATCGCGGAGGCGATTCAGCCCCGGCGTGGGAGGCAGAGTCCCCAGGGGCGACGCTGTCCCCGATGCGCTCCCGCGTAACATCCGGCGACGTTATGCGCGAGCCGAGATTGGTGTGGTGATGGCTGTGGCTGCCTTCGCCGGACATCATTGACTCGGTCTCGTGGTCAATTGACAGCCAGAACTTGTTCCAGGCAGGCCCCTCTCCATCGCCACTAGACATGGTGTTGATCTGCTCCAGGGTAGCATAGGTCAGCTTCAGGACATCGACCATGCCGACAATCTCGCCGCCGTCATTCATGACCGGCAGGTTGAGATAATGGCCATCTATCAAGGTAATTAGCCTAGGTGAAAAGCAAGTCTTCGCATCTGGGCCACTTACCGTGCATCTTTCGAAGCGCCGCCTGGATGGTCATGTCCATCGGGGCAAAGTCCGGGTGGGGGGTCATGACGCGGACCACACTGCAGTTGGCGGGATCGAGGCCAGGCGCAATGACTCGGAGGACAACGTCCTTGCTGGTAAAGATGCCGGTAATGGCGCCTTGATCCTGGACTAGGACAGCAGTGGTGTGATTCTCCTTCATCAGAGCAGCAGCTTCCTTGACGGACGTCCGCACACTCACAGTGGTGGGAGGAATGCCATTCAGGACAGTCTCCAGCGTCGGCCCAGACATCTTGGAGCGAAGAGCCTCGACGTACTGGATAATCTGCTGCGGCTGCGTAGAGCCGAGCTCAGAGTGCACGCCCTCCAGCGCATCGTACAGCTTCCTCGAAGACGAATACGCTCGCTCGAGCTTCTCCATGGCGTCGTAGAAGCACTTGGTGATGTCCAAAACGCCAGAAATGTCCTGGTTCTCGTCCATGACAGGCAGGTGGCGGAAGCCCTTGCGCACCATCAGATCCAATGCATCCGTCGCGCTGGTATCGGTCCGCGCGCAGAGCGGGTTCTTGGTCATGATCTCGGCGATGGTGACGTTGGCCGCCTTTTGCCCGGCACCAACGACTCGGAACGCAAGGTCCTTGGCCGTGAAGATGCCAGCAATCCTGTCGTCGTCGTCTGTTACGAGGACGCAATCCTCTCGCTTCGCGGCCATGAGCTGGGCCGCCTCGGAGACGGTGGTGCCAGGCTTGATCTGCAATGCCTGGCTGGGCTTCAAGGCGAGGACGGTGCCTGGGGGGGCTTTGCGGGTGTGACGTGCGCGGTTCGTGAGGTGCTTCTTCTTGGAGAGGTCGTTCTCCATCTTCCTGCGGATTGCCTGCAGCTGCGGGTCAGCCATCAAGCTCCTCTGCGAGGACGCGTGTTAAACAGGCGGTTCAACGGGCGGTGCATCAGGTACCTCGTCGCGCTTGGACTGCTTCTGCCGGCTTGCGCTGACAGAGGAGCTCGTCTCGCTGGGCTGGCTATCGAGGACAGGGCGAGGAATGTTCGATCCCGCAGCAGGGCTGTTGGCAAAGGGGATGTTTCCCCTGGCCTGGCCGCGGTTGGGCGTGCCTCGGAAGGTGTTTCCAGACATGGCAGCGGACGCGGTGGTTCGCCGTCAACAAACGCAGCCGTTGAGCCTCGGGTCGGGTGTATCGAGACAAGCCAATTCAGGGTCTGGAAGACAAGGTTCGAGTTGAGCTTCAGGCCTGCCTCGCTGCCGGAGAGCAGATGCAGCCAATGCCAGCAAAAAGCGGAGGGATTTTTCGAAGTCGAATGACGAGATGAGTGGCAGGTCTTCGGCAGATTATCGCCTTCAGGGGGGGTGGGTTCCACGCACGTTGTCATAGCAAGCTGGAGCCCGGGCGCCTGGACTGGAGCCGCGTCTCCCCGCGCATTGTTTGTCGCCACCCCCTCCGTACCTGTAATTACTCGTACTTGCCAAGTGTTTCTTGTTCGCAACAAGACGAATGCAGAAAGTACGTATCCTTGCGGTTTGTGGGCGGATTCTGTGCATAGCTGGCAATGGCATCGGGTCCTGACAGGGCCGTAGCCTTTTCCGACGGCCAAACTCGGCTTATCTTCTGCCGGTCGAGTCCCGCGGCTGCAGATAGCGAATGCAGTTGTGAAAAGAACCGACCGCGGCCGCGTTAGTGACCTCCTTCAATGCAAGGCAGGCCAGGATTGAACCCAAAGAGGAGATCCAAACGTGGACAACAAATGGAATGCTGCATCACCGCCTACATCCTTGCCGCCGACCGAGAGCCCGACAATGCGCTTATTACGCCACAACTTTGTCAGAGTGTCATCGTTAGGGACTAGTTGAGGTGCCTTGCACTGTACGAGTAGAGTTCCGTGGAAGAAGCGGCTTGACTGCTTCCAATGGTGGATGTTTACATGCACAAGCTTTACATGACAGGGGAGCTAGGTTGGCTGGCCACCATGAAACGCCACATCACGGCTCGTCCGGCCGAGGGACCGACACCGAAACATAATCACCAAATACAGCGAGAAAGGCAGAGAGGCTGTTGATCCTGTCAACGTGCAGGCAGTGCGCGGCCCAGGCTGTCATGCTCTCACGGGATGTGTTGAGGATCTGACGGGTGTCCAATTGCCACCAAAGCCGAGAGACAGAGCCACTTCTGCAACAAGAACACGTTTTGTCGTCAGTGAGCTCATGCATGCATGCAACTAGTCACCGGGAACCTTCAGTCTGTTCGGGCAACGCATGTGCGCACCTGGAGCTGCAAGTCATCGCGGCACATGGTACGAGCAGCCGGCAGAGTTGTGGCTTCTCACATCGCAATGACATCAAAACGACAGCCAGATGCCCGCCAAGACCAAATATGAAGCTGAATAAGGTTTTGAAATGTCTTAGCCGGTGCGATGGGTGCTGTGGTGACGTGATGAAGGGCGGGCGGGCGACTGGAGGGGGTTGCTGTGGCAACGCCGTCAACACCGACCGGGATCACTACACCTCGCCAATGCCCGTCCGCCCATGCGAACCCACTCTCCAAACCTCCATCGTTACTCTTTATAGCATCTCAAAGAACGAGCTCCTTCTACACATCGAGTCCCGTCCTCAGTGGAGAGCAACTCGACGGTCAGAGCTTTGTGATCAATCACACTGTTCATCGCCTGAACAAGGCATACACACCAAAACACCCGTGGTAGTTGCAAAAGTCGCCCTCGACTGAGCACGACCACGACAATCCTTAGCCCGGCGCTCTGTGCTTGCGCTGCGTGAGGTGAGCCCGCCTCCAATTGACGGGAGGGCCGCGGGAGGAAGGCCGGCGATAATCGAGAACTGACGAGGTCGCACGACAGTTTCGGACCAAACGGTTCCCATCGACAACCTTGACCGACGACAAACTCCCCATCCGGACTCCTCTTGCGACAGTATGCTGTCCAATACCAGTGGTTCCCCCAGGCAGAGGCAACGCCGCCAAAACTCGACACCTTCTACCGTTGACGGCGAGGAGGTGCCAGCCCTGCCCTGCGCCACCCCAACCAACGCCAACCAGGCCGGCCACCGCCGCGGACTCAGTCTCGACGCACGACGACAACAGACAGCGTCACAGACAACACGGCAGGGCTATAAGGTGAGCATGAATACTAACGACACAGGACTAGCACACAATCCGCAGCATCATGTTCTGCGAGAAGCGCAGCAGCAACACGTACAGGCACGCCCGGGCACACAGCAACAGTATCACTACCTCTCATTGGCTCGTAGTGACAACGAGAGCTACTTGGCCTCTCCCCATGGCACTCCCCAAGGCCCCCAGGCTCACAGATTCGGCCAGTCACTATGCTACGGCACGAGCGGCCTTTCCTTAAACCCCTACGGGGCTCAGCTGAACCTCATGATGCAGAGGAACCAGGAAAGCTATGCGTCTAACATGGAAGAAACCAAGGAGCTCGAGCTCTACGCCAACGACAGCGCTCTTTCCACACCCACATTCATGAACTTTCCAGAGAGTCCCTCCGGCCAAGGCTGGTCCTCGGAAGGGGGCTCCAGAAGAAGCTCGAGGAGGATCAGCAACGGGATCGTGGATCGAGTCAACAGATATGAGAATCTGAGCATGGAAGAGCCCCAGAGACCAGTGACACCACCAAATCAGAATGGATACAGTGAGTAATGATGATGGGGAACCCCATCCTCTGAGAACTAGGAGGCGTTGCTCACACAGATTTCAGACTATTTCCCTCCGACACCAATGGAGACCCCCCATGGCCGCTTAATCAAGCAAAAGGCACGACCTGGGAGATTTACCAAAGATTTTGACGAGAGCATGGAAGAGACCATCAAACCACAACGCAACCGCTCAAACCCACGCGCACAGAACATCTTCCAAGAGATTCGACCGCAGACTGAGAGGAACTGTGCCGGGCCCAGTCCGAGAGGGCCGAGCGCTCTGCCAAACACCAAGACTATTAGCGGCATGCAGCTGCAGATTCCAGACCACATGAGCATGAACGGTCCCAGACACGAGTTCGCAAAGATGGGCCTCGGATACGATGGCCTGTACAGCGAATCACGCTCGACGACGGGCACGCACAACATGGCACAGTCCATCAGCGGGTTCGGCGACAACCGTGATCTGCAGCATTTCTGTGGCACTCGTCACTCTTCTGGCGGTCCCGGCTCGGCGGTACCTTCGAGGCGCGGTTCACCGCACCACCGCCGCACTGAATCCATTGCCAGCATCGCCAGCGCTGCTAGCATTGCTGGCATCAACATCGAGGAGACAAAGACAGAGACTGGAGTCACTATGGAAGAAATTTCCCAGTACATCTGCAACCCCGAGCTCAACGCGGGCAGGTGGACTTGCATGTTTGCGCAATGCGGCAAGCAGTTCGGACGCAAGGAGAACATCAAGTCGCACATCCAGACCCATCTCAACGACCGCCAGTACCGATGCCCGACGTGCCATAAGCGCTTTGTCCGCCAGCACGACCTCAAGAGACACGCCAAGATTCACACAGGAATCAGGCCGTATCCCTGCAAGTGCGGCCACACCTTTGCCCGGCACGATGCCCTCACGAGGCACCGCCAGCGAGGAATGTGCATTGGTGCCTTTGAAGGCATTGAGCGAAAGGTCGTCAAGCGCGGCCGACCCAAGAAGAACCGCCCGGATCCGGGCACGAGGATGGAAAAGTCTGCACGACAGAGGAAAAAGAACATGTCCATCAGCTCGGTGTCGTCGATGTCGGGCTACTCTGACACCTCCGCCATCCACTCACCGGCCAACGCCTTCAGCATGCTCCACGACATTGTCGGCATCGGTATCGCGTCTCGGGCAGAAAGAGGCATGTCCTTGTCGTCTGCGCCAATGCCGACAATGACGAACACCCGGCCAGTTGCAGAAGCTGTCCCATCGCCGTCGGCAGCGAGCGTCCACTCCTACGTGTCTCCTGAGGCCATCATGGAGAGACCGGTTTCCAACCCTGCGACACCCGCCAGGAGCATCGCGAGCCACTGCACGCCGCCTCCCGGGCTGTGTCAGTCGTCCTCGCCGCCTCCGACTCTACTCTATGACGTGGATCCCAACGCGTCTGCTGGCGCGGACGAATTAGTCGCCATGCACTCTACGATGTCCATTGGAAGCAACGACCAGGACGAGGACCCGCTGCTCTTTACCAACTACGATGGCCTTGACCAGCTTGATGAAGACCCCAGCATGCCCACGATGGGCAAGTTGGATGAGGAGTTCGAAATGTTCAGCAACGCCGACATGTTCTATAGCGACTATGGCGGCGACTATGGCGGCGACTGATGCATGCATCCACGACGCCCTTGGACCCTGCCGCCTTTCCGTCACATATCTCGGGCATGCTACTCAGTATGAAGTTACGCAATGTTCACTATGGACTTTCACGAACGGTTTCCGTCACCTCGGTTCGGCTACGCTTGTCGCTTTCTCCGCTTGGCCAACAGCACGAGCATGTAATAACGATCGATCATGGGAGGATGCTCCACGACAATTTCTGTACAATAGAGGTAAGAATACGGGGGAAGGCGGGTAGAAGGCTGGGGATATTTCAACGCAAGGGGAACGTGTTTATGTTTCTTGGAACAAAGGCGTGACAGCGGGAGCAACGCGGCTTCCTTGCGACTCTGCGCTGCAGGAGTTCCGATCCTTGGTATCTTAAAATATAAAATCGACCTCAATTGAGATGAACGAGTTTGCTCGTGCTGAGCAATAATATTAGAAGAGACTCGCCTCGCGATTCGTTTATGCAGGGATCCGTCGTTTGCAGGTGGCGGTGAATTGGACTTCCCCCACAACAAAGCCTCAACGCGAAACCTCACCTTGCACTACCAGAGTGGCATGAGGGCAAAGCAGGGCAATCCTATCCATTCAGCTGTGCCGATACTGCGCTTTTGCAAAGATGTTGATTCCAACCCATTGCAAATCGGTTGAGCTGGTTCTACGCCACGGGCAACACGCCAGCTATTAACAGGCGCAGCGTCCCCCATGGCCAGGACGCCGACATCCTGACGCTGAGCTGCGGCGATTTGAGAAACATCTTCTTCACCTCTTACGCTCAGAAAGGACTTGGTAAGGGCTGGCTTGGATTTGATGCTTTCTGGCTTATCTGACCTTGTACCCAGCGCCGAGGAAGCTCGACTTCACTTGTTGTGACATTGACGAGAGAATCATTGGTGAGCTGCCCGCCTTACCCTGTTGAATGCCACCGCTGACACCGCCAGGCCCCATCATTCTGTTGGCATTCATCCTCGACGTGCCGGCCGTGGTGTTTTGGTGTTGATACCTTCCGTCAGCTCTAGCCAACGAACGACGCATCGTCAACATTACATCCATCCATATATCCCAGGCATCCTAGGCTCCAAAGGCATCGCGGGCATCGCGGGCATCACGGGCTTGTAGGCCTATAGGTTTCATCTACATCTATGGTACATACATATGCACATCTCTCACATCTATCATTGCCTCCTCAACTATTCTCAGGTTCTTGCTCGACCGACTACGTTCCCCTAGCCAGGACCTCGTCTTAGTCGGCGTTCTTGCACTCCATGCGATGCTTCTTCCAGTCCTCCTTCTGGCACTCCGCTGAGCAGTACTTGACCTGCACACATCTCGGACACTTCTCAGTGTACCTCCGTCTTTGCCTTCCGTCTTGCCGCATTTTCGGCACCGTCGGCCTGTGACAATGCACCCGACTCAAACTCAGACGAGTCGACAACGTCTTCCACAAAGGGTACCGCATATGTCGGGCTGATGGCAACACGAACAGCACTCGTGGCTGCTTTGTCCCACTCCGGAAGCGGAATAAAGTTCTTTGGAAGTTTGCCGTTGCCGCAAGAACAGACTACTTGCTTGGCCGGCTCAACTCTCAATGGTACCGTGCCTCCTTTTCGCTTGTACTCGCAGCTGGGAAGATGCTTCCGCGTCCTGCATCGTTCCGCCAGCGAAGGTAGTACCCTCTTCCAAAGAACAAGCTCTGCATTGTTGACATTCGCTGTGCAGCACTGCAGGGTCTGTATGAGGAGCAGGAATAGTTTTATTCGCCCTGCTGTGATGAGCTCCGTCGTAAAGGGTATCAACTCCGCGTCGAGTACGACTGATGCTGTATCGCCATCCAGTCGCATAGCCGAAACCAATACCTGATGCCAACAGAAGACCGCTGTCATAGGCGTAAGCAAAGCTGAAAGTGAGTGTCTTCGGCGGCGATACCTGCGAGCCTGCGTGCCTGTGCGTGTGCGATGCGTGCGTACACAAGAGGCCATGGTAAAAACGCGTCATATTCAACTTGTGCAATGCTCAAGACAACCTGCAAGTACTCCGTAGTCCGTGGTAAAAACGCGTCATATTCAACTTGTGCAATGCTCAAGACAACCTGCAAGTACTCCGTAGTCGTTCACGATGATGTAGCACTTCTGAGCCGTGATTGGTCGCTCGCCGAGCTTCGAACCGCGGCCCACACCGCCCCCTCTCAACGGCAGAAAAAAGTGCCACCAGCCCACCATCATTTCGTGCGGGTCGTCGATGCAAGCCTAGCTCGCCGAACCACACGAACCAGCGAACCGACGCTGAACGACGACGCACTCAGTTCCGCATCCAGTCTAGAAGCATCAAAATGTCGGCCGCGCAGCTTCTCAACCCCAAGGCTGAGTCCCGAGTACGTTTTGGAAGGGTCGTGGCGTGGCATGTATGTACCTGTGGATGCTAACCTGCTGCAGAGGAGGGGCGAAGCTTTGAAGGTCAACATCAATGCTGGTGTGGGCTTGCAGGATGTCCTCAGGTCCAACCTGGGCCCTCTGGGCACGATAAAGATGTGAGATATAGCTTCATTCTCCATGGCAAAGCCAATCACTGACGGTTTTCCAGGCTCGTCGACGGTTCTGGTCAGGTACTTACGCGATAGCTACCCTCAGGGGGTCCCTTCACTAACGACCTGGGCAGATCAAACTCACCAAGGACGGCAATGTGCTTCTGCGCGAGATGCAAATCCAGAACCCGACCGCTGTCATGATTGCCCGTGCTGCGACTGCGCAGGACGACATTTGCGGAGACGGTACCACCTCGGTGGTTTTGCTGGTCGGCGAGCTGTTGAAGCAGGCAGACAGATACATCTCGGAGGGACTACACCCCCGGATTATCACCGATGGCTTCGAGATCGCCAAGGTTGAGGCTCTAAAAGTTGGTCTCGCAGCGACCTCTCTCTGCGTGATCAACAACCTGACACCATCTGCTAGTTCCTCGACTCCTTCAAGCTTCCCAAAGAGGTCGACCGAGAGCTGCTCCTGAACGTTGCGCGCACGTCCCTTACCACGAAGCTAAACTCTACGCTCGCGACGAAGCTGACCCCCGATATCGTCGACGCCGTCCTCGCCATCTACCAGGCCCCCGCGAAGCCAGACTTGCACATGGTGGAGATTATGAAGATGCAGCACCGCACGGCCGCGGACACGCAGCTAATCCGGGGATTGGCCCTGGACCACGGTGCCCGGCACCCGGATATGCCGAAGCGACTGGAGAACTGCTACATCTTGACCCTCAACGTCGGTCTGGAGTACGAGAAGACGGAAATCAACTCTGGCTTCTTCTACTCTAGCGCCGAGCAGCGCGACAAGCTCGTGGAGAGCGAACGTCGATTCATCGACACCAAGCTGAAGAAGATTGTGGAGCTGAAGAAGGAGCTGTGTGGCACTGATGGCAAGAAGAACTTTGTCATCATAAACCAGAAGGGCATCGACCCACTGTCCCTGGATATCCTGGCCAAGAATGGCATCCTGGCGCTTCGACGGGCTAAGCGGAGAAACATGGAGCGGCTACAGCTGATTTGCGGCGGTATCGCCCAAAACAGCGTGGACGATTTGACCCCGGAGGTTCTTGGATGGGCCGGTCTCGTCTATGAACAGACGCTGGGCGAGGAGAAGTACACTTTCGTCGAAGAGGTGAAGGACCCCAAGTCGGTCACCCTTTTGATCAAAGGTCCCAACCAGCACACCATCGCCCAAGTGACGGATGCCGTCAGAGACGGCCTGAGGAGTGTGTACAACATGATTGTTGACAAGAGCGTCGTGCCTGGCGCCGGTGCGTTCCAGGTTGCCTGCGCTGCTCACCTGAAGAGCGACGCATTCTCCAAGTTGGTCAAGGGCAAGGCCAAATGGGGCGTAGAGGCGTTTGCCGACGCACTCCTCATCATCCCCAAGACCCTGGCCGCCAATGCCGGACACGATGTCCAGGATGCTCGTGAGTACTACCTTGCCGCTAATTTGCGTCAACTTCGTCCTAACATAGCATGCAGTTGCCGCGATGCAGGATGAGCATGCCGAGGGCGATGTGGTTGGCCTGAACCTGGAAACGGGCGAGCCGATGGATCCCGAACTGGAGGGTGTTTTCGATTCGTTCCGCGTACTGAGAAACTCGATTGCGTCCAGCTCTGGCATCGCCTCGAACCTGCTGCTCTGCGATGAGTTGCTGAAGGCTCGACAGATGGGCAGGCAAGGCGGGCCGGGTCCGGGCATGGATGGTCCTAACGATCACATGTAATGGTAATGTTGCGTAGATCTACATTAGGAAAAAATCCGCTGGGATATCTATGGATGACGGGTTGCTTGGACTCGTTTGGTGCAGTCTCTTGGCTTGATGAGAAACGTCAATGGTGGGAATACTCGTTCAGCAAGCCGTTGAATCGGCGCTGAAAGTGGCTGTCGTGGCGCGCTAAGCCCCGCATCGAGCTCGAGGTCGACTTTTTTTGCGCCCAAAATATTCACCCCACCATCAAGCATCTGAAGCCAACACACTCGCGACCATGACCGACTACGATTCCGACTCCACGGAGGGAGACTTTACGGAGACAGGTGTGCTCCTGGGGTATGTGTCCAGGGATGCGGATCAAGACACCATAAGTAAACTAGGAGGCCGTCCGGTATGATGCCCGCAACGCCCCGTATCTAGGCGTCAGGCCGCTTACACAGAGGAAAACAGGACTGGCTGGACGCTGAACAGCCCCCTTCCGCAGCCTTCGCGCGATGCAAGGCTTGCAAGGACCTCATGGTCCTGCTGCTGCAGCTGAACGGCGAACTACCCGAACGATTCCCCGGCCACGAGCGACGGCTGTATGTCTTTGCCTGCGCGAGAAAGACGTGTCGGCGCAAGGAAGGGAGCGTTCGCGTGCTGAGGAGCATGAGGGTTTGGGAGGGCGAAGCAGCCGCGCAGGCGCAGGCTCGGCCGGAGGAGGGAGAGACACAGGAGGAGCCGAAGCCCACGGATGACGGACCGGGGCTGGGAGAGGCGCTGTTTGGCACAAAGGCTTTGGGGGGCGGCGCTGCGGGAGGAAATCCATTCTCGACCAACGCGAATCCGTTCAGTTCCTCATCGGGCTCGAGCAACCCCTTCGGCGCCGGGGCCTCGTCATCCAACCCCTTTGCCAGCCAGCCAGCAACGGACGCACCGTCGGACACAACCACCCACTCCCTCAGCAAGACCTTCGCCGAGACCCTGTCCCTAAACGCCCCCCCCTCCCAACCGCCACCTCCCCCCGAGCCCTGGCCCGAAGCCGCCTCCCAGCCAAAGCCCTACCCCGTCCTCTACCTCGCCGACGCCGACTACGAAACCCTCGACCCAACGCCCCCCGCCATGCCTGCCAACGCCCGCATCGAGGACGCCGACGCCCCCGAGCCCTCCCTCCTCGACCGCGAGGCCTTCGAGTCCGCCATGGACGCCGCCTTCCAGAAGTTCGCCGACCGCCTCGCCCAGAATCCCGACCAGGTCATCCGCTACGAGTTCGCCGGCGCCCCGCTGCTGTACTCCAAGACGGACGCCGTCGGCGACAGGCTGAGCGGCAAGGGGGGGATGCCGGGGTGCGCCAACTGCGGCGGGCGGAAGGTGTTTGAGGTGCAGCTGACGCCGAATGCGATTTCGGAGCTCGAGGCTGATGAGCTGAGCTTAGAGGGCATGGAGTGGGGGACCATCATCGTGGGAGTGTGCGAGAAGGACTGCGTTCCCGGACAGACGGCAAAGGGCGAGGTGGGATATCTTGAGGAGTGGGCGGGCGTGCAGTGGGAGGAGCTGTCGAAGCAAAACTAAGGGATGAGATGCATATCACGGATAGGCGACCGACCATCAGCCATGACCATAAAGATTGCGTTCTATACCGTCGCTGGATCTCGACATCGCTTTTTCAATGACATGTCCTACTAACGCCTATTTGGATTTTGGTCCCCCAACCATGCCATGCCGTCATGCAAGTCCTTCCGCATCATGGTTCGCTATGAATACCATTTCCTCGTAACAGCCAGCGCCTCGCCGGCTTCCGGTTATGTAGACTCCTCCCAAGACCTCCGGATCACCCTCGCGAACTGGTCGACGCTGACGTCCTCGCGGATCTCCGACTTCTTGGCCTCGTTGTCTGGGTTCGGGGGGATCTTGACGGTGCCGTCGGCCTCAACGTTCCAGCCGCAAACATCCATGACGAACCTCTTGGTGGCGTCCTCGCTCAGGCCGAGCCACGACTCCAGGTGGCTGAGATCGATCTCCCTAAAGGCCTGTGAGACCAGAATAGCGATCTCGTGTCGAATCATGTCCTCGAAGCCAGCGATATCGGCGATGAGGTCGGCGCACAGGTCGTCGCCGTCCACGGTCGACCAGAACTGCGCGTATTGCGCGCCCTCGAGCTGCGAGTTGAGCGTCCGCAGCTTGGTCACGGCCTCGTGGAGCTCGCCGCTCGCCGCGGCTGAGGGGTTGATGAGGTGGAGGGCGAGGGAGAATTGCGCGGAGGGGAACTGGGTCATGGCCTTGACGAGGATGTTGGTGACGACCTCATCTTTGATTCGGTCGGGGTTGAGTTGGTAGCTGCAGAGCACTGGTCAGCCGCGCGCCTTGAAAGCCTGTTGCGTCACTTCGAAGGACATTTGGCAGATCTCAGACATCGAAAAGCTGACTTCACGAGCGACTGGGCTGTTTCGACCCGTCGCAGTCAGGTAATAGGAAACGTTGACATCTAGTCATCACAAAACTGCCCCGAGCAGATCCAAGCGCAATCCCGCAAATCAGAAGGCCACTCACAGCTTCAGCAACGTCCGGTTCGCGTTGGAGTCGCAGTACTTCTGGTCGCATTGCTCTTGCAGGTAGGTCTCGAGCGAGCTCACAGCCTCGGGGTTATAGCGCTCGAGGCCGTTGATAATGCTGGTGACGTAGTCGGGCCTCTCGGGCGGATCCTCGCCGTTCATTTTGTCGACTTTGGGGGGTCGCTCGATTGGGGGGATTGGGGGACGTCAGGAATTGAGGGGGATGTTGATTGATGTGGCGCGAGGTTTTCGATAAGTTGTCGCTTGTTGTGCGCGTGAGGTCGGGGCTTGCCATTGTTCCGTGCCGATATAGCGCTCAGGGAGCTAACAGTGCGATCACGTGCTCTCGCGTGTGCACTCCCAACGTCATCGAGCTTCCGTGTGAGTGCACGACCATACGGACTTGAGTTTCATCTGCGTTGCGAGTCTCGGCGCATGCTGACACCATGGCCATGTAACAAATAACAACACCGTCCCGGTACAATGCCCAGCCCAGCTAAAAAGAGAAAGCTGAACAACGGCAACAAGTCGGCGGCAGTTCAGCCCAGAGGACTGGAGTACTTCTTCTCTAAACAAAGACAGAATGACTCTGCCGCGCCCTCATCTCCCGCAGGCACGGTGCCAAGTGGCGGTGCCACTGAGGTCACAGACGAGGAGCTAGCTCGCAAACTCCAGGCCGAATGGGAACAGGAGATTGTAAGTGAGGCTCAGAATGCAACACAAGGCACCAGAGATGAAGTCAAGGGGGAAGACCAGGGGACTCTGAGCCAAGACGACGTCTCCAAAGGGCTTAAGCCTCTGCCGCCAGATGATACTGCCTCAAAGGAGCCTATCGGGACGTCAAAGACCACACTTACCCTCCAGTCAACGAGCATGGTCGAAGATGCCGTAACTTCATCCATTCCTCTCGATGAATCGCCGCTCATCTTTGAGCCGTCCAAATACGTCTCCCAATTGCAAGAGCACTGGGCTTCGGAGGGTGGAAATGCGTCATACGGTTTGCTCACAAGGTGTTTTGTTCTTGTCAGTGCGACAACGAGCCGTATAAAGATTGTCGATACCCTTGTCAACTGCCTGAGAGTCTTGATTGAGGGAGACCCGGGTAGTTTACTACCAGCTGTAAGTTTCTTTCTTCACTTCGTGGGATGGCCCTGACGAGACTAGGTGTGGCTTGCAACAAATTCCATTTCACCGCCATACATATCTCTGGAATTGGGCCTGGGCGGCTCGGCGATCTCCAAAGCACTTCGACAAGTCTGTGGCCTGGACAATCGAGCACTCAAAGCCATCTATGACAAATACGGCGACGCGGGGGACGTGGCATTCGAGGCAAAGAAGAAGCAGAGCTTCACGCTGAGAAAACCCAAGCCACTGACTATTAAGGGAGTGTACCAATCCCTAGTCAAGATCGCCACAAGTCAAGGCCAAGGGAGCAACGAAGTCAAGCAGCGGATCGTCGATCGACTTTTGCAAGACGCCAGAGGAGGAGAAGAGAGTCGCTTCATTGTGCGGACTCTTTGTCAGCATGTCAGTATGTCTGCGAGACGGAATTTCCGTTTGCTAATCTCCCCAAAGCTCAGAATAGGTGCGGTCAAGACGACGATGCTCATTGCGCTTTCAAGGGCGTTCCTACTTTCTCGGGCTCCAAACGCGGAGCACCCGCTTAGGTCCATCCCTGAGCTATCCAAGCTCAAGAAGGACGAACTAGCCGAAGTTTGGGGCAGAGCCGAGGAGATTGTGAAAGCTTGCTTTGCGAAACGGCCTAATTACAATGATCTGATACCGGTGCTTCTCGAAATTGGCGTCACAGAGGAGCTCCCAGTTCGCTGTGGCTTGACGCTGCACATCCCTCTCCGGCCCATGCTGGGAAGCATTACGCGGGACTTGTCAGAGATGATGACAAAACTGCAAGGGAGAGAATTTGCCTGCGAGTTCAAATACGACGGACAGAGAGCACAGATACACTGCGACGAGCAAGGCAAGGTGTCGATCTTCTCACGGCACCTGGAACTCATGACGGATAAATATCCCGACCTTGTGGAATTGGTGCCCAGGATCCGAGGAGAAGGGGTTGGTAGTTTCATCATGGAAGGAGAGGTCGTCGCTGTTGATCGCGAGACGGGTGAGCTCAAAAACTTCCAGACACTGACGAACCGCGCGAGAAAGGACGTTGCAATTGGCAGCATCAAGATTGATGTGTGCCTATTTTCGTTCGACCTCATGTATCTCAACGGGCAGCCACTTCTCGATCGGCCCTTGAGAGAGCGGAGAGAGCTACTGCGATGCTTATTCACCGAAGTGCCGCACCATTTTACTTGGGTAAAGAGCCTTGACGCCACATCTGGGGACTCTGAATCTGTTCTCGACTTTTTCAAATCGGCCACGGAGAGTAAGTGTGAAGGGATCATGGTCAAGATTCTGGACAACTTGCCCGTGGTGCCGTATCTTGATGACGCCGAGGCTCAACCCGACGAAGACATCGAGAAACCGTCGACGCCGAAATCCAGGTCCAAGTCCAAGCAAAAGACCAAGAATGGGCCTGCTGCCGACGGCGAGGAGAAGGTCAAGTCCCGAAGGAAACCGCTGCTGGCGACGTATGAACCAGACAAACGTCTTGATTCCTGGCTCAAGGTCAAGAAGGATTACCACTCCAGCTTCGACACCCTGGACCTGATACCCATAGCGGGATGGCATGGACAAGGGCGAAAGGCAAAGTGGTGGTCGCCGATCCTTCTCGCTGTGCGTAATGAAGAAGCCGGCACACTTGAAGCGGTCTGCAAGTGCATATCCGGCTTCACCGACGCTTTCTACAAAGCCAAAAAGGAGTTTTACGATGATGGAAGAGAGAGTGGCGAGGCGAAGAATACTCGGTCGCAAAAGCCTGGCTTTCTCGAGTATTCTGGGCCTCCCCCCGACGTGTGGTTTGAGCCGCAAGAAGTCTGGGAGATGGCTTTTGCGGACATTACGCTGAGCCCGACTTACACTGCCGCAATTGGCCTCGTAAGCGACGAGCGGGGATTGAGTCTGAGATTTCCTCGGTTTCTAAAGACGAGAGACGACAAGGGCATCGAAGAGGCTAGCACCAACGACTTTCTGGCGGGCCTTTGGAGGAAACAGGAAGCAAAGGCGGTGACGGAACAGGGTAGCAAGGCGCAGCCCGAGGACGACGATGGCGAGGAGGACCATGACTAGGCGGGCATGAAGGGAATATGCATTCAGACAAAAGCACCTTATAGCGCCGACTACTAGCTAGGGTATCACAGGAGAAATTCATTTGCCCGCATTGAGTTTCTGGGCAATTAAGCTGAAGACCGCCACTGATCCCATGAAGAGGACCGCGTTGTAGAACTGGCAGAGGTCAGTCAGCGTCTCAGAGCCGCGGGGACTGACGAGCACGCACAGCCTTTCTCGACACTTCTCTTTCCTCGTCATCGGTCCTGGACTCGATAAAGAGCCGGCGGAGGTTCGGGAAGTTGGCCTGCCTGGTGTCAGCCGTGGTCCCATGATGCATCCAGGTCAACAGATGGGGTTTACCATGCTGGTCTGAGTCTGAGGCTGAGCCACGTGCCAGCCCGCAGAATGACGAAACTATGCAGTGCAATATCCCAGCGTCAATCTGTACACGTGAGCGGCATTTGCGTCGGTATTTTGGCCATTTGAGATGGCGAATGCGTCGCGACGTCCCGAGACGCTGAGGATGAGCCGTGGATCAGCGAGGTTAGTGGTCACCTGACCGTTAGGCGGCCCATTATTAGGTACCCTAAGCTCCACGGTGTTACGGCCCACCTGGGCCCTGGAACCACAGCTCGGGGCTACCACGAATCGTCTCTGAGACGCCGTGCGACCGCCACGCCGGCGAGGCCGATCAGTTTCCACCATATCAACTCGGACGCGGTGCGCTGTGTCCTCGGGGGCGTGTCGTCGTCGGCGGGCTGTGCCCCTCGCACACACGCTCGGCGCATACGCGGATGGTTCGGGCTTTCTGTGCTCGTTTCCTTACCGGATCTGACAACCTCTTGCTCCCATCTGCCTTAACGGCTTCCATTACGCCCGAGCAGAGCATCCAGGCTTGTTCTGAGCCCTCTGGCCGGCGTCGCGTCGACCACCCAGAGCCAGACTGGCGAGTGGACTGATCCAGAGACACATGAGCGTAAGGGCTATGGAGTGTAAATAGGCCCTTTAAGTGCCGAAGAGCAATGCATATCAAGTTCTGATCTGGCCAGCTGCCTGCTTGGCTCTTCTTCGTCTGCCCCATGTTTCTTGAACACCGCCTAATACTGCAGACCTGGCAGATATACAACCGCAGAGCGGAATGCTCATTCCGGAATCTCTTCGTACTCGGGCAGAGCCCAGTTCCCCATCCACGCCGTTTCCAAGACTTGCTTGGCAGTCGGCCGATCACTAGGTCTGAACGCGAGCATCCACCGCATCATCGCGAAGAGAGCGTCCTCCTCCTTTGTATCAAGGGTCCCCATTCCCCTTTCACGCCGAGGCTTTTGTATGCTGTCCTCAAAGCGCTGATCCCACGGTCACACGGATCGACCCTCTACGGGCTGACCAGCTTTGGTGAATTTCCTCGACCGCGCTCCCCATCTTTCCCACCACTCTGGTGGAAGGCAGCCAAGGGCATCGACCTGTTCGCACGTGATGTCGTCTTGAGTCGCTAGGAGGCTATCAAACAACGATCTCTGGCCGAGAATAGCCCATATAGTGCAAGCGAGGCTCCAGATATCGGATGCGAAGGAGAGCGGCGTTGTCGGCTCAAAGCGAGCTTCTGGCGGCCGGATTTCGAGGGTGTGTAGGACTGGAGCCTCGATTCTTCCGAGGGTCCAAAGGCTACCCCAAAGTCTACAAGCAGGAGCTTCGCGTCGGAGAGCACGACATTCTCACTAGGCTCGCCAAGCCATACTGGCGAGATGGCGTGCGAAGGAACATTTGGCGAAAGTGGCTTTCCGTCTAGCCGGACGACAGACTCGGGCTCGGGTGCTCCAAACTTGTCGTACAGCTGCTCCTCTGAGAGATGGTCAAGACCGGACGGCAAATGCAGGAGGACATTTCCTAGATGAAGGTCTGGGAAGAATTCTCAGAATACACATTCTACCAATGAGCATCTCGTACAAAGTGACGCTCTGATGAGTACTTACCTCCATGGACATATTTCTGGCTATGAATTCGTGCGACGGCCATGGCAAGTTGAGCGGCAAGAGCTCGAGCAACTTGGAGCTGGAAAAGACCAGAATTGGACGCCTCTTTGGTATCAGCAAGGCTACATCTCGCTGGGTTAGTTACGAGGCAAAAGTGCGTCCCGTTGGGTCCACGGAGGCTGAAACGATCAAGAACAACCGGGAGCAAGGACTTGCCACGGCTTTTGCATTCAAGAGCAGGATCAGTGATGCGAGATATGACGTCGACCTCATGGTGGCTTGAGTCTGAGGTGCCCACTTTGATGGCTACAAATGTTGATAGCTGCTGGTCCCGAGCCAGCCAAATTGTTGAGAATGAGCCATAGCCAAGCTTGTGCACTATGCGGTATCGCCCATGAAGGCAGTCGCCGATTTGTATTGGGTGGTATCCCCCAGGCCGGTAATGCTCCAGTCTTTCTACCTCTTCGACGTGGTGGTAGACAAAGCGCAACGTCGACATCCTTGAGTAGGGCACGGTAGGTAAAATGTGAGCTGCAACTTTACGGTGCTGGAAGAGGAATCGACAGGGAGAGAGGCGACCCATCGCTGCTGATGGCCGCGTTTAACTGCGGGTATGAAATTGCAGCGAACAAAACAGGTTTGTCTTACCTGCCGCGCGTAAAGGAAGGCAAGGGGTACGTCGTCACTCGTCTCGTGCTGGTCTATTTCTCCATTCCATTGCTGTACGTGCCTTCTGAGCAGGATGCGTTCTCCGTATGTTCTCGGGCCCGTGACTTCAGGAGGGAGACATTGGCGAAGTCCAGGCTTGTATTATTCTTGGTATCATGTTGACGCCTTAGGTATGGATGTCGGGGCGTGGCCAATGAGAGCACGAGCTTCCCGAAGCCCGGTTAAGGCTCGCCCGCCGCGATTGGCTGCAGCGCGGGAGCGAGCGCGCATTTCCCTCGCAGTGCCCGCTAAGTGGAATCGACACCCACGACACGGATTGCTCTACGAGTCCAACTTCGTCCACCAGGCGACGAGAGGCGAACCCCGAGCCAGGGACAAAGCATACGAAGGCGCTCGGGCTGCTCATCGCCACAGCCTCGCCAAGACCAGTTGACTGCGCACCCCTGTTCCCACCGCCCTCTCCGAATCCGACTCCCCTGCCCCTGCACGATCGCAGAGCCTCGCCCACGATGGCGGTAAATCGCATCCGCGGCGCCTTTGCCGTGCCCCGGAAGGGCGAGACCTTTGAGCTGCGGGCGGGCCTGGTCTCCCAGTATGCGTACGAGCGCAAGGAGTCCATCCAGAAGACCATCATGGCCATGACGTTGGGCAAGGATGTGTCTGCCCTGTTCCCCGACGTCCTGAAGAACATCGCGACGGCCGATCTCGACCAGAAGAAGCTGGTCTACCTATACCTTATGTGAGCGACCTTGGCAGTGCCAGCGAGAGCTAGGCGTGATATGAATCATGCTGGGTTTCGTTGATGCCTGAAGGCGCTGGGCAATGTGCTGACACGCAGCCAGGAACTACGCCAAATCACACCCAGACCTGTGCATCCTCGCCGTCAATACCTTCGTACAAGACTCCGAAGACCCGAACCCCCTGATACGAGCCCTGGCCATCCGCACCATGGGCTGTATTCGAGTGGACAAGATGGTGGACTACATGGAGGAGCCCCTGAGGAAGACGCTACGAGACGAGTCGCCCTACGTGCGCAAAACGGCTGCCATCTGCGTCGCCAAGCTTTTCGATCTCAACCCGTCCATGTGCATAGAAAACGGCTTCCTCGAGTCGTTGCAGGAGTTGATAGGCGACCCGAACCCGATGGTTGTCGCAAACTCGGTGCAGGCGCTTCAGGAGATCAGCGAGACGGCCCCCGAGACGAGAGCGCTCGTGGTCACCCCTGCGACTCTCAAAAAGCTTCTCCTGGCTCTCAACGAGTGTACCGAGTGGGGCAGAATCACAATCCTTAGCACCTTGGCCGACTACCCGGCCTCGGACGTCAAGGAGTCGGAGCACATCTGCGAGCGGGTCACGCCGCAGTTCCAACACGTCAACCCCAGCGTCGTCTTGGCTGCGATCAAGGTGGTCTTTATTCACATGAAGGCGCTCAACCCAGAGTTGGTCAGATCATATCTCAAGAAGATGGCCCCTCCTCTAGGTCGGTAGTGCCCCGAGGATGACGGGTTTCTTGTGCTGACAGTTTGACTAGTCACCTTGGTCGCCTCTGCCCCCGAGGTCCAATACGTTGCTCTGCGAAACATCGACTTGCTGCTGCAGGCCAAGCCGGACATCCTGAGCAAAGAGCTGCGAGTCTTCTTTTGCAAGTACAACGATCCGCCGTACGTCAAGCTCCAGAAGCTGGAGATTATGGTCAGGATCGCAAACGAGAAGAACTACGAGCAGCTGCTGGCCGAACTGAAAGAGTATGCCTTGGAAGTCGACATGGACTTTGTGCGCAGGGCGGTCAAGGCCATCGGACAGGTGGCCATCAAGATCGAAAACGCAAGCGCCAAGTGCGTCCAGGCTCTGGAGGATCTCATATCAACAAAGGTCAACTACGTTGTCCAGGAGGCTACCGTCGTCATCAAGGATATTCTGCGAAAGTACCCCGGCTACGAGGGAGTCATCCCGACGCTTTGCAAGTACATTGACGAGCTGGATGAGCCCAACGCTCGTGGCTCTTTAATCTGGATCGTCGGCGAGTATGCGGAGAAGATCAACAATGCCGACGAGATACTGGAGAGCTTTGTCGAAGGGTTCATGGAAGAGTTTACTCAGGTGTGCTGACACGAGCGTGTCTTGCCAGACGCGTCAGCTAACACAACCACAGACGCAACTACAAATACTGACTGCCGTTGTCAAACTGTTCTTGAAAAAGCCAAGCAACACGCAAGGCCTGGTTCAGAAGGTGTTGCAGGCAGCGACGGCCGAGAACGACAACCCGGATATTCGTGACAGAGCCTACGTCTACTGGCGTCTACTGTCGGGAGACCTGGACGTCGCCAAGGCAAGAATCAGCTCGTACGGGAACGTGAACGAGGGCTAACATGTTGCAGAGCATCATCCTGTCCCAAAAACCCACCATCTCTACCACCATGACCAGCCTGCCACCCGCGCTGTTGGAGCAGCTTCTTACCGAGCTTTCGACACTGGCATCAGTGTACCACAAGCCGCCCGAGTCCTTTGTCGGCAAGGGCCGATTTGGAGCAGACGAGATCCAGCGGGCAGCCATCCAGGAACAGCGCCAAAACGCTGCAGACAACCCCATCGCGGCGTCGGTGGCCGCTGCCGGCAACGGCACGAGCGGTGGAGTTTCTCAGAACAACATCGAGAACCTCCTCGACATCGACTTTGATGGTGCTGCGCCGGCATCGCAGGAGCAACAGAGCGCCACGGCGACGCCCGACCGGGTTGCCAGCCCATCTGGCGGTGCTGCATCAAGGGGCATGGCGGACATGATGAGCATGTTTGATGCGCCGCCAGTTCCGAGCAGCAGCAGCAATGGCACAGCCGGGCCGAGTGCCGGAAGCGGGATGAACGACTTGATGAGTGGATTCGAGGGACTGGACTTTGGAAGCTCGCAGTCGAACAAGCCGCTGCCCGCCGCGATGCAACTGCAGCATGCCCAAGCCGGCGGGTCGCAGGAGCCGAAAAAGGATAGCGATGACTTGCTGGGCTTGCTGTAGACGGGCGAGGATAGAAGGCGTTTTCGTTTCCCAGTCGTGTAATAGGGGGCACGCAAGTGCCTGTGGACAGCATGGACAGGGCGCCGCCGATGTTGCATGTCTAATGAACCCTTTGTTTGAGTTGTGCACTCGCAAAAGCCCTGTTTTAAGGTATCGATCGAAGCAGGCCGCCGCCGCCGCCGCCCAGGTTCATCCCATCATGTATGCCGTGTGGTTCGTGATGTCGCGTCCCTTGCTCCCGCCTCTAAGATCTCGTCCGATGCGTCAGCCTGCCGTCCGCCGCATGACAAGCTGGTCCTAATCTTTCGTGCCCTCGACCTGTCCGTCGACGGTCCCGGCCATGGACGGCCCGGCCTTGGCCTTGTCCCGCTCCCACTCGTCGGGTGTCTGGCACTTCGCCGTCCAGGCGTGGATGGCGGCGATTTCCTCCTTGAGGGCGGCGTTGACGAGGCGGTGGCGCTTGAGGGAGCTGAGGCCCTGGAACTGGGGGGAGACGATGAGGGTCGTGAAGGCCTGGCCGCAGCCGCCTATGGTCATGGAGCATCCGTGTCAGCGACGCTGTCAAGCTCTCTAGCCCTAAGAAACTGCAGCAGATGCCTCCAAGCGTACCGGACATGTCCGTCACCTCGACGTGGACCGCCTGCAGGCGCTCCGTGATGGTCGTGCGTAGACTGGCATCTGTAATCTGCGCCATTGCGCTTTTATTTTGGCTTGGTGGTTTGTGGTCCATTGCGCCTGCCTTCCTCTCCACTATGGAATTCCCCAGCGTCCTTCTATGCTAGTGCTGTGAGGTTAATAAACTTGCGGTCGCCTTCGGCTTAACGTTCTCCCGAGACGCGGGCGATTTAAACCGAGAGCGCCGCCAAGTGATCGTTGCTCTGATCTCCCCAAACCAACAACCCTCACGCCCGGTGAAAAAGATGCCTCAACCACAAATTCCCTCACGCGATGTTGTCCAAGCCGTTTGCAAAGCGGATGGAAAGGATACTGGCGGCCTCATGTACAACGATCAGATCTGGATCAAGTACGGCTGGACGGTGTCGTTGGCGGAAGCGGCGATGCAATGCTACGTGCACGAAAAGGCTGATCCTAGCATCGTCCGCATTCCGCAAGTTTTCGACGCCTTCAAAGTATCACGGCCGGGAGGATCGGATGTGGTATACATCGTCATGGAATATGTGAAGGACGACGATTATGTCATCTACAAAAAGCAGCATCCAGAAGCGGTGGAACAAGCACTCGAGGCCATCGAAAAGGCGGTTCGCCATATTTGGGACATTCCACTACCACCCAATGCCTCCATCGGGCCCTTCGAGAATCGGGTGCCTGTTGACAGATTCTTCGCGGATTTTGGGGCAGATCGGACCTTCAACGACCTTGTGGAGCTGGAAGACTGGATAAACGACAAATTGGAGGAGGGGTTATACCCGGACAGAGTTCAACTGCAAGGAGAACAGCTTCAAATATGCCATTGCGATCTTACCCAGTTCAACATCAAGGTTGGCGAGAAAATTACGATAATCGACTGGGGCTTCGCCGGGATTTACCCTCGCGCCTTTGAAGAATTTGCTCTTCTTCACCAATTCGGCCTTCGAGGCCTAGGATTTGCGAAGGCTCTGCACAAGCGGCTTTTTGGACCGAAGCCCTCCAAACCTATGCGAGCATTAGCTTGCGCAGCAAGATATCACGCATTCGGCGTCGTCTGCAATGTCTATTTAAGACATGTGAAGTCAGTTCACGATTCGCAGGGAGGAGTGGCGAGCACTTACGGCGCGAGACTGGCAGGAGAGTTGACTTGTCCGCAAAATGGGGTCTCCTAGCGGGGTCCCAAAATGCCCAGAGTGTTGTCGCACTGGTATGGGGAGTGGAGAGGGCTCATTCGTAAGGGGGAGGTTGATCTTGTTTTTATCCCACTCTAGTTTGCATTCATGCTTCTGCTTGTTATCTCCCGATCGCGATGGAGTCTCGTTCTGTACCCGAGCCAATTTAAATCCAGGACTACACAGTCACTTTGTATTTGATCCTGAACGCAAGTCCTGTTGTGATTAGCTGTAAGGAAAGCCGATGATTCTATTACTAATAAGCAAAGCTGAGAGCTTCGGACGATCACGGCAAGTGGCCGAGCCAGCAGCCTCCAGCTTTGTTTCTTTAAGCAGAGGCATTCAAATTGCGGGACTACCTGCTCTTCGGCCACTGGTCGAGATATAACTTCCGTCTGGTTATAGGTTATGTTTTCGTCGAGTGTTAGCCGCGATGCATCGCAGCAAAGCAGGGCATCGCGGGCAACACGGGGCATCGCGGGCAACACGGGGCAGCGCAGGGCATCGCAGGCGCAAAGGTATCGCCGCCTAATTATTATATCTGCCCCTGATCTCTCCCATTTTCCCTTCCCTCCCCCTCTGCCCTCCCTCCTCCCATTTCCTAAGCAAACCGCCGATTTGCCATGCAGGGCTCGGGCGACTATTCCCTCATAGGAATTCGCCATAATCGATGGACTTGGGCTTGATTTCCACCTCTTCGAGGCTGTCTTCGTCCCCCGTATAAACAAATGGGAGGAAGTCATCGATTGTTTTGCCGCTATCGGACTTGCTGCCAATCCAGCCACAAGCTTGGAAGCCAAGCAACATGGTTTTCCTATTGAATGAGTATTTGAAGCGCCTCAAATGTCGTATTTGACTTACATGTGGTGACGACACCCTTTCTTGGCCCCATTCGCAGTCGTGAACATCTTATACTTGTGCCAGCCGCAGGCGAGAGTGAATTCCAACACCTGCTTGACCGCGACAGCAGGAGCTTTCCACGAGTAGGTTTCGCGGTGGAGGACGCTGTTAGATGGGCCTTTATAGCTCAGATGGTTGAGCACCAACACCCCACGCTGGCCCGTCTTGTCATTCTTGCGGCTCTCCATGCTCAAGCGGAGCTGATCTCCATCAGGAGACATGATGATGATGGCCCAGTGGTTCTTGCTGGTATCACAGTTACCCTCTTCGTCCATCATTAGCCCGAGTGTGAATCCATCAGCGTGGATCTGTGCAACAGGCCATTGCAGGAATTCGGCATTCGCTAAGATGCCGTTGCCAGCAAGGGTGTTTTCGATGAGTGGATAGATACGGGACATTGCGTCTGGTGGAGATTCAGCAGGCAAAGACGCCGTCGAGAAGTGGATTTGAAGAAGATGTCAGGCGGAGAATCGGATGGGAGATGAGTGCTGATGAATTCAGCTCTGGGAGGGGATTTGACCTGCTACTTATACCTCTAGAAAGTCCCTAGGATCAGGTGTCTGCCTCAGGCGATACCAGGGGCGTAGAGAGGTGAGCCCTTCTTTCCTTGGCCCCGGTTATTTAGGCAGCGCAGGCGGTCAGGCCAAGCGAGACCACATCAAGCGGCAGTGAGGAGCGGGTTGCCATCTCGCTCGTCTTTCGCCGGCTCTTTGCGCGCGCTTACAAGATGCACGGAGAAAAGAAACGATTGGACCAGATCGCGTTGGTACACGGCGCAGGTCGGCGACTCATTCTGTCGGGGAAGCTCTCAGCCAACCGTTGGCTGGCGAAACATGTAACTGGTTGGGCAGCTATGCAGTTGGTTCCGTCAAGTTTCAACCCTTGTGGGCGTGGCCAGAAATAAAGATCTCTAGTCCGTATTCGTACTCGTAGAGATATTCTACTTTTGACCCAACTGCACGGCACACATCAGCGTCGCACACAAGGCATCACATCAACAGCTCTCAATTCAAACACTCTTCATCAAACAGCTGCCGAATGCCATAACACTACGGCTGCAAGTCGTTCCGCCCCATGCCCCCTGATCACTCCTGTGTGCCTGCCTTTGAGCCCCGTGAGCTCTGTGTGCCTCGGGATCTTTGTGAGCGTCGTTGGCCGCGTTGGCCGCGTGGCGTGTTGGCGTGTTGGCGTGTTGGCGACCTCTTTGTGAGGCTGGCAGGGATCACGTCCTCCACGCCTTGTGGTCCAGCTGCTGCCCCGGCATGGCTGGCCCCTCACGCCCCGTTGCCTCGTAGGCGCGTGGCACCATTCAAAAAACTGCTTGCCGCCAGGCTTGCGCACCAAAATAAGGTGTGGCGGCGCCGGCGGCGCCGGATTGGGCAAAGAAAAACAGGGGCTCCACCAGTTCTCGTAACTCCGTACGGTTTACTCGTAGTCCGGGGATCCGCCAAATAGCACAACGTTTCAAGCAACAGCGCACGAGAGTCGAGAAGCGCCTGCGCTTGGTGAGCTGCAGCTGTTGACATGAGGTCGGCCGTGCGCCTCAACACACGCCCATTCGCATCCCTGAGACGCTGCTCGAGACTGTGTCCCCCTGCATCGCGGGCCTCTGACTCACAACAACGTCGACAACCCTCCATACGTCGCCCCAGTCCTTGGTCTCCACACAGCAGCAAACAGAGCTTCGACGCGTGTACGTGGAGACGCTCATCCAACATGTCGGACGCCGGGGCATGGGGCGCGTGGCAGGTCCGGCCGTCCAAGTTCACGCAGCTGGTGGTGGACTCGATGAAGAAGCTGTGAGCGCTCTGGCAGGCTGCTTTCTGGGGAGCCAGGCCGCAGGACAAGGTGGCTGACAGCGTGGGTCAAGGTACCCTGAAGAGCTCGCGGATCGCTCGTGGGACAACGTCGGCCTGCTGGTCGGCAACGCAGAGGCACAGGGGACGAAGCCCAGGGTCCTGGTGACCAACGACCTGACATATCAAGTCGCCATCGACGCCGTCAAGCAGGACGTCAGCGTCATTGTCAGCTACCGTACGTACCCCTCACGTGCACCTTTACCCGTCACCGTGAAGGCGAGAAAGCGCTGACATGCACGCTCAGACCCTTTCATCTTCTCGAGCCTCAAGTCCATCACCAACAAGGACCCGCAGCAAGCAACCCTCCTGCGCCTCGCCCAGGCCGGCATCGCCGTCTACTGCCCGCACACGGCCGTCGACGCCGCGCCCCAGGGCCTCAACGCCTGGCTCGCCGACATCATCGCCGGCCCGCACCGCAGCGCCCGCTCCGTCGCGATCCCCTGCGCCGCCGCCCCGGACTCGCACGCGCCCGCCGGGTACGGCGCCCTCGGCCGCTTCGACGACGACGCCGCCGTGCCGCTGCCCGAGATCCTGAAGCGCCTGGCGGCCAAGCTCGGCGGCCTACGGCACGTCATGGTCGCGAGCCCCGTCGGCGCCGACGTCGCCACCACGACGGTGCGCAGCTTCGGCGTGTGCGCCGGCAGCGGCTACGACGTGCTCAAGGGCGCCGACGTGGAGCTGCTGGTGATGGGCGAGACGAGCCACCACTCTGCGCTGCGGGCCATCCAGCAGGGCCGCACGCTGGTGCAGGTCTTCCACAGCAACTCGGAGAGGGGATACCTGAACGAGGTGCTGCGGCCGCGGCTGGAGGAGCAGTTGAGGGCGGAGGTGCCGGGGGCGGAGGTGGTGCTGAGCGAGTACGACAAGGACCCGTTCAGGATTCTGGATGTGAGTGAGCTGGCATAGAAGATCGAGGGAGCGAGGCGTGGGAGAGTCTGTGTATAGTAGAGGCAGGAGCATCGTAGGATTCGTTATGTAGTTTCTTGTCGTCCCCAGCACTCTGGCCGCCGTCACCGACTGGCTGTCGACGTCCTCTCCGACCGTGGTTCCCTTGTCGGCCGCACCACCGCGTCGCCCTCCTCAATGAGGGCCTGCACGTCGTCGCCACCAACGCCCTTCTGCTTCCACGCCACCAGCAACCTCCGCGGGAGCTCCCACTGCCTCCTCGCCTCCTCCATCCTGCCCTCCTTTGCCAGTTCTCGCAGCCGTTGCGGTGTCGCCAGCGCGGCCTTGGCCAGCTCTCGCGTCCTCCGCCTCCGCGCCTCGGCCTCTCTTCGCTTTCCCTCGTCCGAGTCCGGCGCTGGTACCGTCTCGCGCGCTGCTTCCCGTATTGAGGATGCTTGGCTGTAGATTTGTGCGATGGCGGGGTCAAGGGTCGAGGCCATGGGGTTTAGGGGGTCCATGTTTGCGCGCATCTGCGGTTGCCACATTAGCTTGAGCCCATCCACGCAAGGGTCCCCCAGCGGCATACCTTTCGTATCGTCTCCGTCGCGGTAATGAGCTTGCTGTAGTTATCGTACACGAGCGCCTTCTTCTCCGCGTCTAGCGCGCGCACCTCGCCGACGACCTGCGCATACAGCCGCAGCAGCTCCTCGAGCCCGCTGCTCGCGACGACCCGCTCGACGTACGCCTCGGCGTCAAAGTCCTCGGCGTCGAGCTCGCTGGCCGGCACCTCCGAGTCCGGCACCTCGATGCGCGGCAGCGGCGCGCGCAGCTTGTAGTACTCGCGGAGGGCGGCGCGGTTGGAGCGCTTCGGCTGGGGAGGCGGGTTGGCCTGCGGGGGAGCGTTGACGGGGGAGGCGACGGCGGAGCGGGCGAGGTCGAGGGAGGGTCTGGTGGAGGACGTGGGCGTGCCGGAGGGGAGGCGCCGGAGGGGCATGGAGGAATCGCGGGGGGAGGCGATTGTGGACATGGTGGCGGCGATGCTGAGGTGATGCTGCGGTGGTGATGCTGTAAGGTGTGAGGAGGACAGGAGCTGTTGGATGTGAAGCGAGGTAGCCCGTTACAGGGGGCTGAGGCTCTGCGGCAGGCATGGAGGGCGCTAGAACCAGCGTGGAAGCCTTCTAGACCCCTGTGGCCTCACTCGACTTCACCTGCCTATCAAGCGTCTCCAGTGACCACGCATTTCTCAGCTAGGTACACCAGCCAATTCTCACGGAACTCATCATCTGCTCCGCAGCAACCACAGCCAAGACGCGTGGTCCGCGACACGATCCACATATCATCAACACTTCACGTCCATCTCACCTCATCTCATGGACCTCACGTCCCAGCTCCGCGCCGCCCTCCTCGCCCAGTCCCTCCCTCCCCCTTCCACCCCTTCCTCACCACCCTCACCACCTCGCGCTCCCCCCACCCCCCCTACCCTCCCTGCTCGCCACCGCAAAGGCCCGCCTCCTCGCCTGCGACCTCACATCCAGCAGCCTCCTCGACGCCGCGCTGCTCGGCGCCCTCCCGGACGCCGCCGCCGCCGCCACGACCAAGGACGCGCCGCTGCCGCGCGATGTCCACGTCCAGGTCCTCGACGTCGAGGACTTGAGCCTCAGCCGCTGGGAGCAGGTCGAGGAGCTCCAGGCCGTTCAGCGCGGCGAGCGGACGCGTGGGCGGGAGGTTGTGAGGGTCGTTGCCGCGCAGGAGCAGAACGGCGACGACGGCGCGAGCCAGACGCAGAGGACGGCGCAGACATCGACATCGCCGGCAGCAGCAACACCTGCCGCGGGCCCAGGCGCAACGCACAGGCTGGTCCTGCAGGATCACCAGGGCAAGCGCATCTTCGCCGTCGAGCTGCGCCGGGTAGACCGCATCGGCGTTGGCAAGACCAACATCGGCGAGAAGATGCTCCTCAGGGCCGGCGCCGTCGTCGCGCGCGGCACCGTCTTGCTCACGCCGGAGACGTGCGTACTGCTAGGCGGGAGGATAGAAGCGTGGCACGATGCCTGGGTAGACGGTCGGCTGGCCAGGTTAAAGGAAGCCGTAGGCTGTCATCGGCCGCGGTGACGCGGGACGGAAGAGGCTGCAGACGGACATGATTGTTCTCTATCAACGTTGCCCCTTTACACCATGGCCCTGCCGCTTTTCGTACACTTCATGGCCAGGATTAGGGCTCCTCTCTTAACCGACAAGTAGAGCCATGCGCCGTCTGCCTTATATGCCCGCTGTCGAAACCTCCAACGCCTGCCAGCTGCTCTTCTCCCAAGGCGCCAGCAACGCCGCCTTCTGCGCGTCCGCTGCCTTGCCCGTCACGGCGTACGCATTCGCAAGATCCTGCGCTTCCAGGGCGCCTCTTGGTGGTATGCCTCTCGTGGCAACCTTGAGTGCCATCTGCGCCGCGTACCCGTCTCCCGTCACCTCAGCTAGCGACGACCAGCCGTGGGGCAGACTGGGATACAGCATGACGTCCTCTTGCACTTGTGCCAACATATCCTGCTCCGTCCGGCCTTCGCCCATGCCGGCAACGGAGCGGAGCACCTCGCTGATCTGCGACTGCTGCGTGGCCGTGACCTTTTCGTTTGTGCGCAGCCCCTGAAGCTCTTCCACCACCGCCTCCAGACTGCTCTCGTCCTGATCCAGGAGCGCGACAACTCCCAGTAAAAGCACGCTCTGCACATGGTTGGGCTGATTCTCAATTACCTCGAAGAGAGCCGCACGGGCCTTGTCCCGCGACTCTTCCGAGCCTCGCGCCCACAGCACCTGTGCTAAGAGGCAGGTTGCATCCGGGTTGTTGTCCGACTCCTCCAGCGCCGCTTCGAAACTCTTCTCTGCTTCCTGGAACCGTTTGACATAATACTGCCCAAGCCCAACTGTGAGATGTGCAGACAGCCGAGCCTTCTTGCGCTGCTCGCTCGTCAACTTGCTCTCGTTCTCATCGCCGCTCAGCCCCAGGGCCATCTCGCCACACTCTAATGCTTTCTCGTACGAGCCAGCAGCCAGATACGCCCTGGCCAAGTCAGTTCTCGCCAGAGTGAACCTGGATAGGCTGTCTGGAGACTCTGTCAACTCATAATCAGCCTCAGCGATGCTGCAAATCTTCTCCAGAGTCTCCACCGCGCGAGAGCTGTCACGGGTCCGTTCCTGGAACAGCGTCGACAGATGACCAAACGCAAGGTCCTGTGGCCGTAGGCTTTGCACCTGGTTCAGAGCGAAGATCGGTTGTATTAGGGATGCCACGGTCAGAGTAGACGGGGCGGCCAGGATGTGGTCGAAGGCGGATGACGAGTAATGGCGCCGAGCAGGCAAGGACGACGATTCTGCAATATCCATGGCGTGCGTGAAGATTCCCCTGGCTTCCTTCGTATCCCCGAACAGCAGTGCGACGAATCCTTGGCCCATCCATGCGTGTGCGTAATCCGGGTCAGCGGACTGCGCTCTGGTGTACGCGCCGTTGGCAAGTTTGGCATCTCCAGCCAGCAACGCCAGCGTACCCAGGTTTGTCCACGCCACCGGACTGCGTTCGTTCAGGTACAAGCTCCTGACGAACGCGTGCTGGGATACGGATGGGTTGATTTCGCTCGTCACCACGCCCAGTGCATTCCAAAACTCAGAGTTTCCACTTTCTAGCTCGATCGATCGCTTGAACGCCCTCACGGAGGCCTTGATGTAACTGCTCGACTTGTTCCGCAGGCCAGCAGGAAGACACACATGAGCCCGAAATTCGGCCCATCCCAAGTTGTAGTTTGCCACAGCCTGTGCATGGACGTCGCCGGCCGAAACGTGGATCGCTTCCTTGTGGCACAGAATCGTTGCATGCAAACACCTGGTGATGTCCACGCCCAGCTGCTCGTCCTTGGAATAGAGGCCCTTGGCATAAACGACGTCGGTTCCAACCTTGTCGACAGTCGCAAGTATGTCAAAGGCTTCCTGGTGACTGCTTTCTAGAAGTTCCTTGATCGCCTTGGCTGGCAGGTCTGCGGTGCGGCTTTGAACCGAAGAGAAGACTGAACAGGCGCCGGCGAGGCTCTTCCAGAAGTTGAACGTCTCCCTGACGCTCCCGCTCGTGGTTGATGCGAAATTGATGGTGTCAATGGCCAGTTGTACAGCCTTTCCGAAGAGGCCCTTCTCCACGCATGTCAGGGCATTGTCCACCATCGTTTGTATGAGAGCAATCACGACACCCTCTTCCCCCGCGTGGGTTTCCACAACAGACTGATACAGGGTTATGGACCCGTCGAATTCGCCCAGCTCGCGCCTGATATTAGCAAGCATGTACTTGGTGAACCACGTGTCCCCCGAAATATCTTCTTTGGGGTCTGCTTCTAGACCCTGCGCATTGACAATGGCCTTTGTTGCGGCAATGTATCTGCCAGAGCTATGATAGCTCTCGCCCAGCCCGACCCAAGAGTGGTAGTCATTCGGCGACAACCTCAGTGCCGACTGGAACGAAACGATAGCCTTATGGAAGTCTTGCTTGTTCAACTCGGCCACGCCCAGCGCAGCAAATGGCCAGCTGATGCCCTTTCTCTTTGACCCCGGCGGAAGTTTGACCTTGCCAGAATCGACAATTCGCTGCGCAACCAGCTCGACACGATCCCAGTCACCATCCTCGGCAAATGACCGGGCCAGCCGTTCAGCAGCGACGACTTCTGCAGCGGATAGCTCGAGCGCCTTCTGGAAGCAGCGACGTGCTCTCTTCCTGTCCTTGGCGTAGTCGTTGTAGAAGACACCGAGGCTGGTGTATGTCGAGGCGTGGCACATGTTGGTGTTTATCGCAGCCAGCCAGTAAGCATACGCACATTCGCCCTTTCGTTGCTTCCTCGCCTGTCGACTCGTGTCCAGATTCCACAGGCAGCTTCCGATGCGGTACTGGGTGTCTGCGAGTAACTCCCTGGAGGCGCCCTTCTGCTCTAGGGGTTGGATGCACTGCAGCAGCTCATCCTTGGCCGTTCGCCAGTCTCCCTTCAAGGCTTTCACCCAAGCGGCTTCTGATTTCACGCGAAGGTTGGATCCATCCTTTTGAAGGGCCCGGCTCAAGAAGTCGATTGCCTGGTCGTATTCTTCCTCTTCCTCAAAAATGAGACCGACACCTATCAGTGCGGAAGTCGAAGTCTCGTCGTGCTCGAGAACCCTGTCGAAGAGGTTCTTCGCCTCTTGGTGATGTCGTGGGGATTGATAGTACACCAGAGCCGTGGCTAGGCAAAGCGAATAGGCATCCCTTGTGTTCCTAAACGCCAGTCCTGTCCACTCCCGCTCTTTGGCCACGTATTTCAGAGCCTTGAGCATGAATTCTACGGTACTCTCGTATTCGCCAAACTGAAGAAAGTACTGGCCCACGAGCCGATACGCAAATGGCGACTCGGTGGTGCTTATGCCCTCGGTGAGCATGATCAGCCGGTCTTCGTCGGTCATCGGCACGAAGGAGGTAGGAACACCACCGTCATCGTCGTCGTCGTCGTCGTCGCTGCCGTCTGATGCAGCCATCGCAGGCGCCTTCTTTTCTGGCTCCTCTGCTGCGGGGAACGGCGACACGCTGCTCGTCAAGAATGCCGTAATGACCTTGTACAGGTCGCTGTCTGGAAAGAACGAGCAGTATTCCCGCAGCAGGTCCACATCCCAGTCCTTGATTTCCTTGTGGTCCTGCCACTCAACGGCAATATCCCACGCAAGCCTGAAGGGGTGCTTGATGACCACCATATCGTTGGCCAGGCCAAGCACGGTGGCTTGCTCTTGAGCTTTGGCAGCGGCGGGCATAGAAAGTAGACGCTCGTAGCAATAGCGAAGCAACTTCTCCTCGTACGTCCGCCTCACATCGTCGTCGTTGGTCCAGTTGATGAGCTGGCGATAGATGTGTTCCAGTTTGCTTTGGCTGTACACCTCCCTCTTGGCTTCGGCGGTGACATCGCTGAGCCTCGCACCAAGCCGAGTGCGTCGCTCGCCGATTAGTGTGTTGATACGCTTCTTCTCGAACTCTTCCAGTATGTGGGCGATGCTTTCGTAGCTCTTCGCCGGATGGGGGAACCTGCCCTCCAGGATTGGGTAGAGAGGACTGTCTGGAAGTTGAATACATAGGGCGTCGGCATACTGCACTGGGTCGCCTTGCACTCGTGCAAAGTCGACAAACTTATCCACAACGTCTTGACATTTGTACATATCATCTGCGTCGCGGAAGACGTGGGCAAGGCTCACAACGGCGCGCTGGTACTCGGCCAGCTTCTTGGTGCCTTGCTTCTCATACAGCTTGACGAGACCCTGGAAGGCTTGCGCATCCCGGGGGCGCAGCGCTGCAGCTGCCTGGTACGCATTTTCGGCTTCGTCCTGCCTGTTCTTCTTATCCAGTGCAAACGCCAAGAATACACGTCTGAGAGGTCAGTGAGTGTGTGGAGGACCTGGAGTGGGAGAACCGACCCTTGGTAGTTCTTTGGCTCATTTTTCATAAACTCTTGGGCCTTTTCGATAGCATCGTCGAATTTCTGCAGCCGGATGGCATCGTTGATGGCTTTCAGAACCGCCTTGGGGTTTGACATGGTTTCCTGTAGGCTGTGGTACCCCGCTGTTCAACAGCTCCAGGACGAGGTGGCAGCGTCGCGACAGGGCAGGTCGGGATGTTGGTTGTGGTTGCAGATTCGTCAGTCGTCCCGTCATGGCAGATACTTGTGCGGCTGAACTCTCAACGCGAGTGAGATTATTCGCTGCGGGCCTTGATGAACGAGTTCTTCCAAGCTTGTTTGGTTCGTGAACAAGCGATGGTGGGTCGATGTCATACCGGGGCTTTGTCCTGGCTCTTAGCCGAGGATTCGCCGCCAGCTGTACTCGTGGCCTAACCTGGAAGCCTCGACTGCGAGATCCCGCCCCTGGCAGCCTTCAACCGGTTACCGGACTCTGGAAAATCACGAACAATAATTACGCTTTCCCATACAAGTTGGCCATCGTCGTTCACCCATGTGGCCTACAGACGGCAGCAATGGCTATATCCGCGACATCGGCGACATGCTCTTTAGCTGACGTGGGAAAGGAACTAGCGATACGATTATGTGGCGGAGGCGTCCGTGTTTGAAATGGTGTGAAGCGTCGCAGCGTCAACACGGCTAGCCTGCTGTCGATCGAGTCATTGATCTTACTCGAAACGAATCTCACGACCTCCAAGCTACAGTTCATTTTCATCTAACTGAAGTGCGGGGTTCAAGACGCACCCTGACGAATGCCGCGCGACCCATTGTCTCGGCGATGGATGCATGGGCTGACGGCTGGTTCGAGCTCTTCTTGTTGCGAAGCCGCTCTGCCGGCGAGTCAGCCGGCTCATGCGGCACGAAATCGCGCGCCGCCTCTGTTCGACGCGCTCTGCCTTGCTGTTGTGTCACGGATGCCGGGGAGAAACGGATCACGAGCGCCGCGTCTGGTACGAGAGACATGCGCAGCACGGAAGAAAATGCGACGTTGCGGCGGCTGGGAGTCCCGGGGTTGCTTGCCCCGGTTGGTTGCTCCAAGGCTCACGACAATAGACAGGGTTGTGAGCCTGGGGGGCACGGTTGCCTGTTGGGTGGCTTTTGCTCAGCTCGCCTCACCAACAGCCGACTCATCGCAAGGCATTTTCAGCTGCCGTCGACGACGGGTGGCAGACGTCACAGCCTCATCCGGGCACAGGCCGTCTCGCCCGGTTGGGCTCACAAGACTTCCGCGCCGCCCCAGTGGCTCCCCAAGCCCAACTATGAATCCGGGGTCAGGCTGTTGGCCTGGACGAGTACGAGTAAGCTAGACAGACCGGGGCCCACGAAGGATGAAGGATCGTGGTGGCGCGCCCCGGAGCTACAGTATCATGCACCACGTTGGTTCAGCGATGAGTCCGTGTCACAAGCGCAATAGTTCGTGTCATATGGCAAAGAGAACTCCCTGGCAGCCTGACGTAGACTGCTGCGAGCCTCGTCTCATGTTCTTCCTTCTGCCTCTTGTGGTTTCGCAGCTTGCTTCCCATGTGTAGCCCAGGCCTGACGCCATGGCCTTGACAATGCAGAAGACAGCCTCTCGCGGGCATGACGACGGATTCTCCGCGCAGGCACGCAGCAGGCGAACCAATGCTGACGCCATCATCGGGAATCCTTTGGGTAGGCACCGCGTTCTACATGGTCTCAAAACGAATCCATAGTAACAGCAATGCAGCCCACCTCACGGACCAGGAACTGGAGGAGGATGTAAAACAGTTTGCCGAGAACCATTTACCGTCGGTTGAGTACGAGGACATTTTACGAGCCGCAAGGGTAGCCAAGGACATACGCCTCTACGACGAGATTGCGAGGCGCCCCGACTTCGACGTTAGAAATCGCCTGCCCGTGAATCTGACCGACGAAGAAAAACGCGCCCTGCGAAGGGAGAGGGATGTGGCATTCAGCGAGAAGGGAATGACAATCGTCATTGCCACCGTTTCCCTGGCGGCTCTGTTACAAGGCGAGTCTCTCCCATCGCCTGAGCAGTGCTAATGCTAATTGCCAACTCGTCCAGGCTTCGTCCAATCGTCCTTCAACGGTGCCTCGCTATATAGTAACGAATGGGGACTGAAGTCGACAAGCCAGGGCGGCAGCTTAAGCCGCGATGACTGGCGCCTCGGAGCTGCGAATGCCTCGCCGTGGTTCTTCGCTGCCGTTCTCGGGTGTCCACTGTCGCTGCCCATCAACTACTGGTTCGGCCGAAGAGGGGGAATAAGTGTCGCCGCATTCCTCATCCTCGGAAGCTCTATCGGCGCGGTATTTGCAACCAATTGGATAGAATTGTTCTGCGTCAGGATCTTCAACGGCCTGGGTTAGTTCCTCGGGTTCCCTATATACCCCCAGTATTGTCTAACGTAGGAATCGACGTCCATGCTAACATTCCTGATAGGCATGGGCATCAAAGCTGTCAGCACCACGATCCTTGCCTCTGAGACCGCAGTCGGTTTCTGGCGTGGTTCTGCCATTCTTGCTTGGCAGCTCTGGTAAACCTAGTGACTCTGGCCATTGGCTTGCACACGCTGACGAGCCTGCACAGGGTCGCGTTTGGCATCATGATGGGCTTTGTCTTCAACATGATCTTCACCAAGGCGAGCTCGGATCGCACGACGCTCGCCCTCATCCAAGGAGCGCCGATGGTGCCCAGTCTGGCCTTGCTCATCATATCCCTGTGGTTTTGCCCCGAGTCGCCCCGTTATCACCTCATGAGGGGCCCCAACTATGGCGTCGAGAAGGCGTACCGAATATTGCAGCGAGTCAGAAACACTCAGGTATGCCCTCTGCAACGGCCTGTGCTGCTCTGGCTACCCAGATCGCTGACATTCAATCCTTGCAGCTACAAGCCTTGCGAGACTTGTACGTCGTCTACAAAGCACTCGAACAAGAGAATGTGGGTGTCGGGGATTTGGATGCCAATGCCGCTCGGTCACCGGGCTTCTTTTGGGTCATTCGTGATTTCTTCACGCAATTCACGCAGCTGTTTCAGCAACGGCGGCTATACAACGCGGTGATATCAACGTCGACCGTCAACTTGGCGCAGCAGTTTTGTGGAGGTGAGCTCTACGACCGACTTTGGCAATAGACTTAAGCTAACACTCGGCAGTCAACGTCTGCGCTTTTTATTCTGGTAGGTAGCCTATAGTCGCCGTCGTCCGAGGCTCACAGTCACTTACACTTGGCAGGAACCCTCTTCAGTCGTGTGGGAGCCAAGTCGACGATTATAGTAATGGCGTATAGTGTCGGATTCGGTACGTGAATCTCGCTATAGCTCCACCGTGCGCAGTGGCTGACACGAGACCTTGAATAGGCGCAATCAACTTTCTCTTTGCGCTGCCGGCCATCAGGAGTATCGATACCTTGGGCCGAAGGAAGTGGCTGAACGCGACGCTACCCTTCATGGCCGTATTCATGCTGGGAGCGGCCATGTCTTCCTTCATCCACGACCAAGACCAGAGGATTGGTGTAACTGCATTCTTCCTGTTCCGTGAGTCATTGGTTATCGTTGACTACCTGTCGAATGCTGACGATGTTTAGTGTTTGCGGTTGCGTATTCTCCCGGCCTGGGCCCCATTCCCTTCACGCTCGCGTCCGAGAGTTTCCCGTTGACCCATCGCGAAGCCGTAAGTTGCTCGTTGCTACGGTGGGATGACCGGATACTAACGCCTGCAGGGCACCGCCTGGGCAATCTCCATCAATTTGTTCTTCGCTGGAGTTCTAGCCATTTCCTTTCCAAGGTAACGTTACAAACGTGTTCTCGTTATTCGTCAACGGCTTGCTAACAATATCTTCAGCATCAACTCTGCGCTGGGACAAGCTGGCTCACTTGGGCTATTCAGCGGACTCAACGTCGTCGCACTCGTCATGGTATTCCTGTTTGTCGAAGAGACCAAGCGGCGCAGCTTGGAAGAATTGGACCACATCTTTGCCGTGTCAAAGCGCGAGTTCATGCGCTTCCAGGTAGCGAAATACCTGCCCTGGCTTGTCAAACGATACTTGCTCCGTGGTTACGAGGCGGCGCCCGAACTGTATGAAGACTTGGTTTGGGGACCGGGAGAAGTACACGAGATGTTGCGACAGCCGGATGAGCTGGACGGCGTGGAGGCAGGGCCGGCCATGGCGGGGAGGCAGTCACTGATGGTCACGCGACCGGAAGCGGTCCACACGTCGCCGGCGATGTTGGACGGAACGTCCGCCACGATGGGTCACAGCCCGGACGCCGTGGAGATTGGAGACAGTCGTCCCCTGTATCCTCAGGCGCCGCTGGCGAGCCATCCCAGCGGGTATGGCTGGAAAGAGACGAATGACCCAGGCCCTGTGTATAGCAGCCATGGACGGTGATGGGGACGGAGGCAGGTGTTTCGTTGGGTTTGGATGCTTTGACACATGGAGACGCCGGATACCCGTGGGCCGTGGAATTACAGCAATCGGAAGAACGAGGGAGAGAGATGGCTTGGGCAATGAACACGCAAACCGACAACGTACCTAGTCGACGAGCAGACATCAGATATGAATGGCGAGCTCGGTATGATAATCGACGACTTGGCCAAGTCGCAGACGCGGTGGCGCATCAGCGCGCTGCGCCCGAGCGGCTGCGAGTCACGGATTCGTCTTTGATCTGTCGTCCGCTTGACAGGACCCGTGCTCGCCACGTTTGCACTCGCCCGGCGTCGTGCAAAATGGCAGAGAGCCTAGGGCACATTAAGCCGGCCGTGAGGGCGAGGCAGTATCGGGAGGCGTCGGGCTCCATGTCGTCATTGAAACCAAGCCGTTGTCACTAACAAAACTACCTTACCCAGTCCCATCCTGCTACGAGTATGTATGTAAGCCCCTAGCCACTCCGCCGTCTCACCCCGTCGCTCCCTCCTCCAACCGCCTCCACCCAGCCGTCCTCCTCCTCGCCTCGCCCGGCGGCCACGACGAAAACATGGCTTCCTTCCGCCTGACGATTGAAGACGGCCAGTTTCGCGACGGCCGGGGCCGGCAGGTCGTCCTCCGCGGCATCAACGTCGCCGGCGACGCCAAGCTCCCCAGCGAGCCCGACCAGCCGTCCCATGTCGGCGAGGACTTCTTCGACGGCGACAACGTCTCGTTCCACCAGCGACCCTTCTCCAGGGACGATGCGCCGACGCATTTTGCGAGGGTAAGGCGATACGGCTTCAACACGATCCGTTATGTCTTTACGTGGGAGGCGATCGAGGCGGCCGGGCCGGGGCGGTACGACGAGGCCTTCATCCAGCATACCATCGAGGTCCTGAGGATAGCAAGGTCGTACGGGTTCTACGTCTTCATGGACCCTCACCAAGACGTGTGGTCGCGCTTCACGGGCGGCTCTGGAGCTCCCATGTGGACCATCTACGCCTGCGGCTTGAATCCCCAGAGCTTCGCAGCGACCGAGGCCGCCATTGTCCACAACACCTATCCCGACCCCGACAAGTTCCCCAAGATGATCTGGTCGACAAACTACTTTCGACTGGCCGCCGGCACCATCTTCACATTGTTCTTTGCAGGCAAAGACTTTGCGCCAAAGTGCATCATAGACGGCGTCAACATCCAAGACTACCTACAAGGCCACTTCATAAACGCATGCGCGCATCTGGCGAAGCGGATCCACGAGGCCGGCGACCTGGAGGATCAAGTCGTCATTGGCTGGGAGAGCATGAACGAGCCAAACAGGGGAATGACGGGCTATGCGGACCTGACGGTTATCCCAAAGGAGCATCCTCTGAAGAAGGGAACCTGCCCGACCATGTGGCAGACACTCTTGACGGGCATGGGGAGAGCCTGCGAGATCGACACGTGGGACATGGGAGGACTGGGTCCCTACAAAACCGGGACAACTCTCGTCGACCCCCATGGCGAGATTGCCTGGTTGCCACAGGGCTACGACGACTCCAAATACGGGTGGAAGCGGGATCCCGGGTGGAGGCTCGGGGAGTGCATTTGGGCTCAGCACGGCGTGTGGGATCCGGCGACGGACACGCTCCTGAACAAGAACTACTTTCAGAAGAACCCCAATACTGGCAAGGCCATCGACTATCCCGAGTTTACGAACACGTACTTTATGGACTTTTGGAGAAAGTACCGTCGATCTTGCCGCAGCCACCACAAGGACTGCATCATGTTGATGCAGTATCCAACGCTGGAGCTGCCGCCACAGATCAAGGGGACCGAAGACGATGATCCCCGGATGGCGTTTACGCCGCACTTCTACGACGGCATCACCTTGATGACGAAGCACTGGAACAGCACCTGGAATGTTGATGTCGTTGGTGTGCTCCGAGGCAAGTACCTCCATCCCGCCTTTGCCATCAAGATTGGCGAGACGGCCATTCGCAACTGCTTGAAGGACCAGCTGGCAACTCTACGGCAAGAAGGGCTGGATCGGACTGGAAAGCATCCTTGTATCCTGACAGAGTTTGGCATCCCATACGACATGGACGACAAGAAGGCGTACAAGACGGGAGATTATTCAAGCCAATCAGCGGCGCTCGATGCCAACTATTTCGGAGTTGAGGGATCGCAAATAGAAGGGCACTGTCTGTGGCTCTACTCTACCCACAACGACCACGAGCGAGGCGACCAGTGGAACGGCGAGGATTTGTCGATTTTTTCTCTCGACGACAAAGTCCCGCCGTTGTCTCCCCTGCCTAGGAGCACGCTTCCCAACCAATCGGCGACAAGCCTTCTGAAGCTCTCAACAATGAACCGGGAAGCTGGTGACGACGAGAGCGTGACACCGGGGAATATTCAACGCACTCTCACCAACCCCTCAATCAGCTCCAGCCGTTCGCTCAAGGATCCCGAGTTGACCAACGCACCTGGCTTCCGCGCGGCCGAAGCCTTCATCCGACCGACGCCGACAGTCGTCGCCGGAGATGTCACCTCCACTGGTTTCAATTTGCGACAGTGTACATACAGCCTGAAGCTCACAGCCCCCAAGCCTGCTGCAGACGATGCACCCACCGTCGTCTTCCTGCCAGAGTACCACTTCGCCAAGGACCAGTGCGAGGTGACTGTCTCCTCGGGCAGGTGGGAGATCAGCTCAGACGAGGAAGAGGGTCCGCTGCTGCAAACGTTGCGGTGGTGGCATTCGGAGGGCGAGCAGAGCCTGACGATACGCGGCACGGTGAGGAGGCACAACGTCCCAGAGGGCTCGGCGGAGGAAGCCGGCTACTTGGAACAGTGCCAGCAAGGGTACGGTTTCAACTTTGGGAGCTGCATCGTCATGTGAGAGGCGTGACGGCTTGACTGGGCAGTTGTCTTGGTTTTGGTTTATGTGGATGCCTGTTTCATGTGAGTTTAGTTGCGTAGGTAGCCTGGCACGATCCGAAATGCATGGAGTTGAGTCTTCGTTGTGAAGCGTTTCTGCGGTCATGAGCATTTGAAGTTTTGCGGGATGCAGGGTTACGGGAGACGATATACAGAACAGAACAGTAAGTAGCGAGAGTCCGATGCGCAGTCTAGAAACTTTACATAAAAACATGAAAGACATCTATTTAATTTTACGACGATCCAAGGCATCGAGTCTCTCCGCAATGCCGAACAGCATGCGTGTTAATTGATCGATCTCAGCTCGACGATGAACTAATGCTGATAGAACGTGTCGTAAATGGCAAAGGTCGTGTTCAATTGGGCTTGTGGGTTTGGAGAAGAGACATGGTCGGGAATTCTATGTTGGCTTTTGTTGATACGGATTGGTACAACGATGAGCCCTGACCTGGCCAACAGTTCATGGCGCCTTCAAGCCAAATCCAAGTTCCATGCAATGCATTTCTCTCCATCTTCATGGGCGGCGCCGCCGTAGCTACCTTGCCAAATTGCAGCCGGCGCAATTAGAGTCCCTCTATCGGCCAGGTGTTGCATCGGCATCTCAAAGGCACGTTCCCCGGAACGTCCCCTGCGTCCGCGTTCCTCCACACGGCGTGCCCGGAGCAACCATCTAGATCGCCATCAACTGCCGGCTATGGAGCGCCTTGCGTCAAGAATTCAACCTGCAGTTCCCGCAGAGGCAAGCCAAAAAATCGCAGGTGAGGGCTTGGGCATGATGCTATTAGTCCGTGCTCGTTACAGACGCGGGAGGATGAAGCCATCCGACAGCCTGGCTGCGTCGCGTGCGTCTATTGGGCCCCAGCTACAGGAGCTACAGGGGGTCAGGGGCCTTCGATTCGCTGAAGCGCCCGCGCCGAATGCCGCGATAAGGCCTGGGCACCTCGGCGGTTTAGCCTAACCGCATCTTGGCAGCCCAGTGGCTCCACCGTTACCGTCAGGCCATCAGGGGCGCGAAGCTCGCAACAAACAGAGATTCGACAGCGCGCTCCTGTTGCCGTCGCACAACACCAACCTACTTCATACCTTGCTTCAGATGGGACAACGACGATTCCACTCCCCCCGCACTGGCACTGGCGTCACGATCTGAGCATCTGGGGTCCAACCAGCGGCGACGACCATTTGGGCAGGCAGACAGACTGACGGGGCCGGGCTGAAGAGCTCCGCGCTGCATGCCGAGGACGTCTGCAGCTTGCCTCGTCAGCTCTTAGGTAGGCAGCCGTTGTTGCGTTGCAGCCTCGCACCTTGCCTAACCTCCAGGAGCAGATAACCCCGGTCGCGGATTCAACACCGATATTCATTTCTGCTCAAGCTCCCCAACTCGCAATCCGAGGCGGGCAGTCCCCCGACGCAGTCCACCATGTATCACGGCAGCCAAAGACATGTCTCGGGCAATGATCGAGCTTTCCAAGTCCCTCCTCCTCCTCCGCCCATGTCTCCTCCCATGGCAGGTCCTCCGATGAACAACATCATGAACATCCCGCCGCCGCCGCCGCCGAGATACCCTGCCGCGCCCGGGGTCGTTATCCCACCGCCTCCCGGGCCGCCGCCGGCCAGCGTGCTTGGCCAGCAGCAGCCGTGGCATGGCAACTACGGGCGCATGTACGACGGCCGCCCTGGCATCGGCCTGCCGCCGCCGCCGCCGACCGGCCAGCACCAGCCGTATAACCCCAAGCTGCACGCGCAGATGGCCGCCGGGCAGACCATCGTCCTACCGCCGCCGCCGCGGCCGAGCGACGCCATGAGCGCTACCTACATACCCACCGGCGAGACGTACGGCGAGGGCGTCGGAATCCCGGGCTTTGGCGCCAACGACTCGGCCATGTCCTTGTCCTCGAGCGTGCAGAGCCCCTGGCAGGTGGCGACACCCATGAGCGGCACCGATACCAATATCACGACGCCCATGGACGACGCGGCCGCGAGGGACAGGTTCTACATGGCGGCCCAATCAAGGGGCCTCTCCAACGCTTCCAGTGCCGGCATGAGTAGCACAATACCGCCAGAGGTCGCCGCGCAGTGGCCTCTGGACACCGTCTTGATCTGGCTGGCGCGGAACCAGTTCTCCAAAGACTGGCAAGAGACGTTCAAGGGGCTCAATCTACATGGCTCGCAGTTCCTGGAGCTGGGCAGCCTTCACGGCGGTCGCGGCAACTTTGGCATGATGCACCAGAAGGTCTACCCTCGCCTGAAGCAGGAGTGTGGCAACAGCGGCAGCGGTTGGGACCCGCCGCGGGAACGAGAAGAAGGGAAGCGCATGCGGCGCCTCATCCGGAGCATCGTCACCGGTAAGCCAGTCGACACGTCCAAGTTGACCAGCTCCCACGGTCGCAAGGGATCTGGTGCTTCCGGCCAGGGAAACAACCTGCCCAGTGCAGGGACCGATCCGGCAGATTCACCCAATGTGAGTTTACATCTCGCGTTATGTATGCTGTTCTAACAATTTTGCAGACGCTGTTGAACTTGTCCGAGACCGGGTTTGCTACCAGGAGGTTTTCTCAGCATCGAGCGACGACGATGCCCACGCTGAACAACAACACCATGAGCTCCGATTCAAGCAATCGACTGCCACTTAAACACATCGATACCGAGCCTGGAAGGCGCCCCAGCCCGATTACAAACGAGTTAGCTGAAGGAGGCACATTCTGGGGGACATCTGCACGAACAGACAGCCCAGGGGGCAGTCCCGCGCCCCAACAGGCCCTATTTCCGTCGGCGACGACACCGATCCTGTCATCTTCGACGCCGGGCTCAGCAATGTTTGGACATCGCTCCCGCAACAGCGCTGACTCGGTATCGTCTAGTGCCGCAATCTATGGATCCGGTGTTCCTGCCGACGCCGCCGCAATCCTTGGCCGGGGCCTGAGCCTTGGAGACGTGCTTGGATCTGCTAGGCACCCGGATGGGCGACTAAAGCAGGGTCCTTTGGACTCTAGCGATAGGTCGGCTGGTACGGAGCCTCCAGTATCGGCCAAAGACTCGAAGAGCTTTCTCAGCTTTCTTTCCCGCAAAAAGAGACAGAAGGACGACGGGTCCTTCCCCTCCCCAGACGAGTTCGACTCTCCAGATTCCCCAATGGTGGTGCCGAGGTCGCTGGCGTTTGGTTATCGTGGCACCAATGGCAGCGATACTCATCTGGACCGTCCTGGTTCAAGCTTCGGTGCCCAGGACAAGAATGACTTTGTGTCGCATCAGAGGGCCCAGCGGGCTAGTGTGGTCAGGACATATGTCTTGGCCACCATGGATTTCTGGAACTACCGTATGTGCGACATCACGGAGGTTGATTCTGCGGCCGACATCCGCCGTGCCATCTGTGCAAACTTGGGATTGGTGGATTTCGAACAGTTCTTGATCTACACGACGGACCTGGGGAAGTTTGACCACGCCGAGCCTCTGGACGACCAACAGCTTCTCACCAACAAGCGGGTCAAGGCCGACTCTTCAGGGACGCTCAAGTTCTTTGTTGCCGCTGGGAAAGCCGCTGGAGCGACGATGAGAAACAGCGGCGTGCCGGCATCGCTGTCCCCTGGATACCTGCCCCCTGGCATGGACGAAGAGGCGTATGCGCTTCTCAACGGACGACAACGATCGAGCTCATCACCGCCGACGTCGAGGTTGAACACGCTGTCCGGCGGCAGCATTGACGAGAAGGCATTGGCACAGGAGGCTAGCGAATACAGAGCCGAGATCGAGAGGAAGCAGCGTGAGTATCTTGCCAAGCGGAAGCAAGCGAACAAGAAGGAGAGTCCTACGGCGCCAGAGGTCACCGCAGGATATGGGATCGTGGGCCGGAATGTGGACTTTGACCAACCCAGAAATTCGCCATTTGAGGACAAGAAGCCCGACCAACTCTTCCCGCAAAGAAAGCCGCCCGCGCCGCCCAGTGATCCATCTGCGACTTTAATAAAGGCAAATTCGCTCAGCAGGAGGCCAGGGCAGGGCTTGCGGACGTCAAGCGGGAGCATGGACGGCTACCCCTCGCCGAGGCACTCCTCGTCGAATGCGACCGGAGACGAAGGCTCAGACGGCAGCAAGAAGGCCAAGTATGCGGCCCAGGCTGCGGGTGCCGCAGGTGGCGTCAGCGCTGCGCTCGTGGGCATCGGCAGAAACCTGGGAGCCATCGGGCAATCCACTGCCAATTGCCCTCGAGCGACGTCTCCCAACCGGATTGTGTCTTCACCGGCAGGCACCGCAAATAGCGGTAGCTCGCAGCAATCAGGTAAGAAGGCAATATCCAACGTCAATTTTGGCCAGCACCGCAGAGACAAGAGCAGTTCCAAGCCGTCTGGCTCACCGGGCGCGGTGACGTGGAGCCCGGGGAATATGCCATTCGTTGCCCCAGGCTACTCCACGCCGCTGCTGGCGGCTGAAACTCCAGGCAGTGGAACAAGTGCTGAGCATCGTGATATAGTACAACGCCAGTCGCCGCCGGGTGACGCGAGCCCCAATTCGACGCACTCCAAGGCGACAGCCTCTACTGATGTGTCCTCCAAACGGAGGTCACACTGGCCGGACTTGGACTTCAAGGAGTCTGACGTCAAATTCTCCAACTCTACACGGCGCTCTCGGCCGGCACAGCAGCGTCAAGGTGGCGATAGCGGTGATGACTCCGATGATGGTTTGTTTGCGATACCGCTAGCAGGTAGGAACGAGGGCAAGGCTGCGGCGGGAAGCATCAAGACGACCGACGTGGCCGGACATTCTCAGAAGCCCAGCTTGACGTTGAACACCTCACGGCCAAAGAGCAAGCAGTTGTCCGTGTCATTCACGTCGCCAAGCGCCGTGGCCGCCGAGAACAACGAAGGCAACGCGAGTGCGAGAACTGGAAACAGCTCGCGGAGGACTCCCGCGACTCCCGGCTCCGAAGGCTGGGATTCCGAGGACAAAGACAGCAAGATTAATAGGCGCAAGTCATTTATCGAGAAGGACGTCTGGGCGAACCGTCCCCCAACGGACGACCTGCTCAACAACCTCGACGATTTCTTCCCCAACCTCGATTTGGATCAGCCCGTGCTGGAGGACAGCGTGGGCGGAGAGGTGGCCCCGTCGCCCATCCCGGAAGGAGAGGAGTATTCGGGTCAGAGAAACGCACAGAACCCGGCCGTTTCCACGATGCCGCCGACGCCGGGCACGAATATTCCAGCAGCCATCCCGCCCTCACGACAGCCCTCGCTGTACAACGACGGAGACACATTGGGCTCTGACGAGTCGACTCTCAAGGCGTCGGAGCGCACAAACGCGTCCCAATCGGTGGCACAACGGAGCTTACGACGGTCTGGCGGGCTGGGACGTATGAAGTCTATTCGTGAGGTGGCCCGCGGCGCGCACGAAGCCAACAAGCGATACACCACCGCGACCCAGACCGTGGGCAAGTCCAACACCAACATCATGCGCCGCAAAAGCACCAAGATGTTCAACGCCAACATTGTCCAGATCCGCCCAGACCAGCGCGGAAGCATGGTGATGCCGCAGATTCCACAAGATGCGCTGCCCAAGCGCCAGACCACGTTTAGATGGTTCAAGGGTCAGCTCATCGGCAAGGGCACGTACGGTCGTGTGTACCTGGGCATGAATGCCACCACCGGTGAATTCCTGGCAGTCAAGGAGGTCGAGGTGAACCCCAAGGCGGCGGGCGGCGACAAGGCCAAGATGCGAGAACTGGTTGCGGCGCTAGACCAGGAGATTGATACGATGCAGCACCTGGACCACGTCAACATTGTGCAGTACTTGGGATGCGAGCGCAAGGAGACTAGCATCAGCATCTTCTTGGAGTACATTTCCGGTGGCAGCATCGGATCCTGCCTGCGCAAACACGGCAAGTTTGAAGAATCCGTGGTCTCGTCGCTCACGCGCCAGACGCTGTCGGGCCTGGCGTATCTGCACCGTGAAGGAATCTTGCACAGGGATCTGAAGGCCGACAATATCTTGTTGGATCTGGATGGAACCTGCAAGATCAGCGATTTCGGCATCTCCAAGAAGACGGACAATATCTACGGCAACGACAAGACCAACTCGATGCAAGGCTCCGTGTTCTGGATGGCACCAGAGGTCATCCGGTCTCAAGGCGAAGGATACAGCGCCAAGGTAGACATCTGGAGCCTAGGGTGCGTGGTGTTGGAGATGTTTGCAGGAAGACGCCCGTGGAGCAAGGAGGAGGCCGTCGGGGCCATTTACAAGATTGCCAACGGAGAGACGCCACCGATTCCAGAGGATATCGAGGAGACGATTGGACCACTGGCGGTGGCATTTATGATGGATTGCTTCCAAGTGTGAGTACTGCCGCTGAGTCACCCTGACGCGGCGTTACTGATCAGGCCACAGAAACCCGTTCGACCGTCCGACCGCAGACGTGCTGCTCTCGCAACACCCGTTCTGCGACTTGGACCCCAACTACAACTTCTACGACACGGAGCTGTGCACTAAGATAAAAGTCAAAAATGATGCGGACGCGAGGATTGGGAAATGAGGCAGGCACTGGTCCGCCACAGGTTAACAGGGAGGCCTTTCGATGTTCTATGGCTCGGCACCTCTAAGCGATGGCGCTAGACTCTGTTGGATCGGGGCTGGGCACTAGCGAGTTGATCGCCTTGAGGGCTTTTGGCTTGGTCTTTCTGGTGGAGGCGATGATATCCAAGTACCACCAATGTCACTCTTTGGATCAGGGTTGCCCTGGACAGATCAGTGCGAGGGCCGGCCCGAAACGGAGCCAAACATGATGTTCTTCAGATCAAGCATAACGATCAATGGACTCGGATAGGCACACCGTACTCTGTCGAGATGGTCCTCATCCAGCAATTGGACGGACGAACATACCTGGCACCCCAGATTCAACGCCCACAGGACAGCCCCGGGCGTTCCTACGAGTTATGGTCACGCGCTGCCGAGAAGTAATATTAGTCCGTAGCCACCAGCGGAGGCGGTGGCACTAGTGAACAGCAGAGACCAGGTCTTCCAGGGGGCTGAATCACGGGGTGGAGCTCCACTGGAGGCGGCAGATGCTGCCCGCTATTAATATTTACCGGCGCCCGAACCAGTAGAGAATCGGGAAAGGGGCAAAGGGGCATCCGGGGCCCCATTATGCGCCAAGAGCCCGCAGGCCAGGGAAGGCGCGACAATTCTCCTAGCTACTACCCCTGTTCTCCTCACTTTGAAGCTCCTCTCCATTTTTGACTCGTCTTGATTCCAGGCTATTATACGTTGCGTCTTCCTTGGTTATAGACGGTACACTGGTGACTGCGTGTTGTTGCTTTTCCTCGTGTCTCGTATATTTTGCTGGTATTCCACACGTGCTCCGACCTACGGGCTGCCACCATCGAGCTTCCACCCTCCCCTTCGGATCCCGGCCATCAAGCGAACAGTCTCTGGCTGAGTTGCAGACGATAACGCGCACCGAAATTCGGATTCCCAGCGCGGAGACGAGCAATGCGGCCATCTTAAGACAGCACACCCCCTAGCACCGCGATCTCGACATCGGCCTTCGAGATCCGCCTCGGCGGCGCGCGAACGACACAACAACCGCAACAATGCCGCGACGCCGATACAGGCTCTTCACGGTCTGCGCCGTGGTAATTGTCTTCTTGCTTTACCGTGTCGCGCAGAACTCGTGGGACCAACAGCCCAACCCCGCCAGCATACGCCGCCCTCCGCCCCCAGCACCGCAGCCGGTGCCAAAGGCTCATGAGGATGTGATCCCGGCGGCCGCAAACCAGCCGCAGGAGCCATTGAAGGGCGAACCCAAGCTGGTCGTTGACGACAAGCCCAAATCTGATGACGTTGGCCAGGGAAAGACGGACGATGACGAGCATGTCGGCATGAAGATTCCGATATGGAAGGACGAGGCCGGCGACAAGGGATCGGCCGGTGGGACAGATTCGCTGCCCCCAAAAGAGACTCCGGCTACCAAGACGGATTCTGACACCACTGGAGACAGAATCTCCGAGGGAAAGAACGAAGACGAGGAGCCATTGCGCTGGAAGCACCCCCCGAAAGACTCCACCATTGACACGCCGCCCCTTGCGAGCAAGATAAACTGGACCAAACCCAGGGAGCATTTCCCGGTTCCCAAGGAGTCCATAATCACGCTTCCCACCGGTACAGCCAAAAAGATTCCCAAGATTCAGTACGACTTCCTTCCGGAGTCCGAGCTGGCCAAGGCCAAACGAATCGAAAGGCAGAACAAGGTCAAGGCGGAGCTGGAACGCTCCTGGGCTGGTTACAGGAAACACGCGTGGATGCACGACGAGTTGTCTCCTGTCTCTGGCAGATACCGCGATCCGTTCTGTGGTTGGTCCGCCACTCTAGTTGACTCGCTCGACACACTGTGGATTGCTGGCTTGAAGGAGGAGTTTGACGAGGCCGCCAAGGCCGTCAAGGATATTGACTTCACCCACACCCACCGCCGCGACATTCCCGTCTTCGAGACCACCATTCGCTACTTGGGTGGCCTGATTGCAGCTTTCGATGTCAGTGGCGGCACAGAGGGCGGCTATTCCTTTCTGCTGGACAAGGCTGTAGAGCTCGCCGAGATTCTGATGGGCATCTTTGACACCCCCAACAGGATGCCCATTCTGTACTACCAGTGGGAGCCAGAATATACTTCACAGCCCCATGTTGCCGGCCGAGTCGGCATCGCGGAACTCGCGACTCTCTCGATGGAGTTTACTCGCCTTGCGCAGCTCACCGCTCAGCACAAGTACTACGACGCCATCGACCGCATCACGAATGGCCTCATAGGTATGCAAAAGGAAGGCACGTTAATACCAGGCCTGTTTCCTGAATCCTTGGACGTGTCGGGGTGCAATAGATCTGCCACGGACACCCGAGACTCGCTCAGCAAGGAGGCTCAGGATCAACTAAGCTCCCAGGAGCTCCTCACCGAGCCAGAGGGCTTTGGTGGGGCCCCAAAGGAACTGAACTCCGTCCTTGATGCCAACGGGCGCAAAGAGCGCCCTTCTGTCTCGGATGATCGGATTGCGCGCAGGACCGATGCGTCTATCGAATCGCAGCGTGATGGTTCAGCAAAGGCTTCATCCGACACCCCAAGTAAGAGCGACAAGAAGCGAGAGGGACCGCTGGCAGCAGACGGGAAACGGTCGGAGTGGGATTGCGTGCCGCAAGGACTGGTTCCCGGCGGCTTTGGATTCCAAAACTTCCACGTGGGCGGTGGCCAAGACTCGGCATATGAATACTTCCCCAAGGCAAGATTCCAGATGCATGTTCTGTTAGCGTGAGTTTCGGCTGACTTTGTGACAGGAGTACCTCCTTCTTAGTGGCCGAGAGCCCAAGTATCAGAAGCTTTACGAGGACACCGTTGATGCGATCAACAAATGGCTTCTGTTTCGACCCATGATGATTGGCAGCTGGGACGTCTTGTTCCCCGCCAAGGTTGGCACGCGCGGGGATCCTAGTAATGATCTGGACCCTGAGTACGAGGTTGCCCACCTGACATGCTTCATCGGCGGCATGTATGGTTTAGGCGGCAAGCTTTTCGGCAGGCCACAGGACATTGAATACGCGAAGAAACTCACGGACGGGTGCGTGTGGGCGTACAAGTCCACGGCCTCGGGCATTATGCCAGAGGTCGCGCGTGTTGTACCCTGCCCTACTCTGGACAAGTGCGAGTTCAATGAGACTCGATGGTGGGACTATCTAGACCCGTCCAAGGACTGGCGAGACGAACAGGTCCGGAAGTGGGAAGCAGAACAGGAAGAACGAAAGCTAGCGGAGACGGACGAGATCGAGAAGGCTGATTCTAAGAAGCAGCCTGAAGACGACGACAAAGCCGAGACGTCAGAGAAGAGCACCGATACTGGTTCGAAGGCGGACAACGAGCTTTCAGGCAAGAAGTCCAGCATGCTCGGCAAGAGAGCGGCCGTCCCCGCGAAAGACCTGAAGAAGGCGTCGAACTCCAGGCTCGAGGACGAGGAGGAGGGCTCAGAGCTTCCACAATCTCTCAGGGACAAGCTGGGGAAAAGTGTCGGTGGCAAGGAAGCAACGTCCAAGACCACGACGGAGGGCTCAGAGCTTCCACAATCTCTCAGGGACAAGCTGGGGAAAAGTGTCGGTGGCAAGGAAGCAACGTCCAAGACTACGACGGAGGGCTCGACATCGTCCAGTCCGAACAAGCCTTTAAACGGTGATAGCACTGACGCCACGGACAGCGGTGCTGACAGTCCGCCAAATGTGCCGGCCACACCCCCCAAGCAGTGGGGTTTCCACCCCACCTCGTCGGATAGTTCATTATGGGACAAACCACTGTCGCATAAGGAATATGTTCAGCAAAAAATTGAGACGGACCGGCTTCTTCCGGGATTCGTCGCCATCCCCTCGGCCCAATACATTCTCCGGTATGTGAGACTACACCCCCTTTCTTTGTGTATGCTGGTTAACATTACAACAGGCCCGAGGCTATCGAGTCTGTGTGGTACATGTATCGCATCACAGGCGATCCAGCGTGGATGGACAAGGGTTGGGACATGTTTGAGGCGACGGTGCACGCCACGCGGACTGCTAATGCCAACAGCGCCGTGAGCGACGTGCTAGCGAAGGAGCCGCCACTCAAAGACGAGATGGAGAGCTTTTGGATAGCCGAAACGCTCAAGTACTATTACCTGCTCTTCTCGGAGCCGAGCGTCATCAGCCTAGACGAGTGGGTTCTCAACACGGAGGCGCATCCGTTCAAGTGGTGATGCCGAGTCGGTGTGTGGAACTGGGTGATACCTGTATTGAAGCGGGATGGATGGTCTGCCCACCGAGCTTGCGGCTTGGGGCACATATTCTTACAGGGCACGGCGTTAGGGGATGGTTCCATGGGAGAACAATATGATGTTCGCTAGACACTCAATTGACACGGCTGTGAAGCAAAAATTACTGCTCTGGGGGAAGAAGAAAGCCGAGTGCATGTCACCAATTTGGTATTCGCAAAGCAAGCACTGCGGGTAGCCTGTTCCATCCCGTGAATAAACCCCAGCCCATCCACATTTCCAACGTTCCGTATTGTACATGACTCGTCGTCCAACATGAATATTCAGTCTTTGATCCGTTCCATTGTATATCCATCCCTTGCGTAAAAGCCAAAACCGATTACCAAATCGTTCAAACATCGCTCGCCGTTCTCAGGGGGTCCGCCGCGACTCGTGCCGTCGTAGACGATGCAGGTCCACCACTGAGGGTTGGTAGTGCGGTGGGCTGCTGGTGGATCTCGTCCGAGGAAGGATTAAAGATGTCTATGAAGACAACGCCTCCGTAACTCCGATGCTGATGCGTCCTGACCATCTTGAAAGCCGCCGATCCTCGTTTCGTCCCGCGTTTATTTCCCTCTTCGTCCCTTGTGTTCTCATGAAACATCACCGTCAACCATGCTCATCAATCGCGCATCATCTGGCCGAGGACGCGTATGCTGAGTATCATGACGAGCAGGCCGATGGTCACGATGATAAGCAGCGTAAACGAGAACCAGCCCATGACCATGGCGCTGGTGCCCACGCCGCTCTTGACGGCCCCGTTGCCAAAGTCCTGCGCGATGACCGAGGCGGCGACCGAGGCCGTGTGCTGCCACAGGACGGACACGAGGATGAAGATGGAGGCGATGAAGATGATGGCGAGGGCGATCTGCGAGACGGGCCGCGAGGGGAAGGGCTTGACTTCGCGCTCGGAGCCTTCGGAGTCTTCCTCCTCGTGCCATCCGGGAAAGGTGGCGAGGAGGAGCAGGCAGAGGAAGGCGAAGATGATAGCGATGATGCTGCGTCCATGTCAGCAACAAACGTCAAGCTTGTATTCCAGGGGCAACACTCACATCAGGTACGGAAAGACAATCATGTCCTTGAACTGCGACGCCAGCCAGATGAGGTTGAGCGGATCCTGATCGACCGACACCTCCCTGGCCAGGGCCGTGGCATTGTTACTGCACAACCATGAGCCGCCGTCCGGGTTGACGCAAATGCCAAAGTAGCCGACGCGGGCCTGCATGCTGGCGGCGCCGGCGATGTTCTCAATGGCCGTGTGCACGTTGTAGTCGACCTGTGATGTGTCGGGCACGGCCTCGTAGTGCTGGTAGTAGAGCGAGAGGAGGAAGACGTCGGGGATGAGCGGCGACGACGACGAGCACCCGGCTAGCAACAGCGACAGCAGGATGATGGCGACGGCGATGAGTATCATGAGCACATGGTGGTAGCCCAGGAAAGGTAGATAGCCTTGAAGATGACGTGTCAGCACATGCCACGCTTCCCGCATTCCAGTTCCTGGGGAGAATGAATCACTTACGGGCCCACCCGACCTGGAATCGAGGCATGCCGTTGGGTGAGCTCGAGCCGCTCCCGCCGGCCATAAAAGAGGTTCCTGACGGATTCCCGACAGGATGGTGAAAGGTGTTTGGAGACGAGCAACGCACTCCCCGTCGTCAAAGCGACGGCTGGGTCCGGCGGCGCCGACAGCGCAAACCGGGTTTTCGTTGAGGCAGTCGACCTCGTGCCGCGAATCGTCCCACGAGGCGCTTCGTTATCCTGTCACACAGCCTCGGGTCGTCTCTCTCTCTTCTCTCGTGGCGCAGTGCTTCGCTCTTCCCACTCGGTCGCGGGACGGCGCGCGAGGGAGGGGTTGTCTCGAGGAGTGCGACAGCGCCGTCCTCGCCGGAATGGAAGATGTCGATTCTGGGTGGGCGAGCGAGCGACGACGGAACGAGTGTTCTGCCGGAGGGTGGCTCCTCTCCGCAGGCGACCTGGAATGGTAGAGTGAGACTGGCCGCGAAGCGCGTTTAGGCGTCGGTACCTTTTTTGCGTTTAGTTCAGGTCTGAAGATGACTTATTAGGAGGAAGTTGGAAGGACGATGGAGACGAGTGTCTGCTTGGCCGTCCTGTGAACTGAACGGTGGATCTGCGATTGTCTTTTTTGCGATGGCTGGGGAGAAGAGACTCGGAGGTTGCACATGCCCAACCTTCTGGATTTGGGTCGGGGAATCATGGAAGCGGTTGGCCCAGCCACGTCTTTTTATTTACTTAGCCGGGGTTGACGGGGCGACGGCCGGGTGACGTCGCAAAGGTGGGGCGGTCGGTGGCGGCGCTAAGAACGCTGGGCCTCAGCTAGCTCCAGGGGGGTCTGGCTCAATTAGCCTCCAGCACACACCCAAACGATGACTTTCCCTGCCATGATCCTCAAATGCAGCGTTAGCACCGACAGTCAGCTGTGGCAGAAGCACAGCATCACCAGAATCAATCACATGGAGCGCCGTGGCCTTCACCACAGAGCGCTGAACCCAAGCGTCCAGTCATTCAATGTGCGGCACGAACAGCTCAAACCACACCCCCTCCCCTCCCTCTCTGACCGTGCGGTAGTTCCATATCCGATCCTACAGTATCTCAGCGACCGGTACAGCAACAAGCCGAGTTCACAGTAATGTCTATCGTCTGTCGATATCCCGCGGTGTTTTTGATCAGTGCATGCACTGGCTGGTCTCCTGGCTTCCACGGACGGTCCAGAGTCTGAACGCTCTTCCTCCAGCCTGGTGCTTACCACCGAAAATTGTCCTGAAGAAACTCAAGCCTGACTGGGACGATGAGTTTGCGAATGAAGCGCGCATGTACGCCAAGGTGAAGCCTCTACAGGGCAGCGTTATACCAATTTGCTACGGCGAAGCGCGCTGCGATGACGGGACTCGGGCGTTGATCCTGTCTGACGTAGGAGGCATCCCGCTAGATGAAGTATTTGAGATGGAAGAAAAACGGCTACAAAGGATGGCAGAGGAGTCGTTTAACGCTATGGTTTCTTTGGGAGTCCAGTATGACGATCTGAAACTGGACAACCTCCATCTGGTTGGCGATAGAATAGTTATCCTGGACTTGGAGCATGCAGAAGCTCTCAACTGCCCTGCTGAGAGGGCTATCGAGATGGAGGTAGGCGAGATCATGCATCTGTGGAAACATTATCGGGATAGTGAGGGAAGGAAATAGGGAGTAGGGAGGCATGATGGCTATCCGGTACTCGGATATTGCCATCTTTATTCTATCTTGGCGCCATATATATTCCCTGCGTGTCCCACATTCGATTTCCGTTATGGTCTTGAACTTCCTGCCCCTGACGCATCCAGTAAAACGCCCCATTGGAGGGGTCGATAACTCTATAGCAGTCCCAAGGGTGTCTGTACAACTTGCCCTCGACCTCCCAGATTGGTTCGCCAGAATAAAATTGTCGGGATTTTGGGAGCTGCCCATAAATTGTTGCGCCGGGTACTGCGAGTTTGCCTTGGCATCGTCGAAGGCCTTGCACTAGCAATCTATATAGTGCGTACCGAAGGGTACAGCCCCCCTCATTCTCACGCGGGATAACCCAGCAATCCACTTCACAATCGGCCTCGGCAACGTGCTTTAGCTTTTGAGCGCGGAATTGTAGCATCAAGAGGGTATTGCCGTCGAAACAGAATACCTGGGGGCATTCGTATTTATGCGCGTATCTATATTATACTATTAGCGTTAGGCCGTATATTTGTGGGATATGTTCGCTAACCCTCTTAACTCTCGTGAGAGTGTAAGCTGCCGTGAACTATTGATGTGTCCACTCTGCCACTGAGTGTATTGTATAAGACCTCTCTTGAACTCTCCGATAACGAGCGGCATCCTCATTTGGGAGGCAGGCTTGATTGTATATGCGTCATCAGTAACTTCGGCGATAGTACTGTCTGAAAATGCCTTGGCCTCGGATTGTTGAATCACATTTGGGTGCTGTGCCCACGCCGCAAGCACGATGTTGGAAATCTCGTGGTGGAACCAGTTCTTCACGTCACTCTCGGTTTCTAACCGCCAATGTCGATAATTTGGCGGGTAAGCTCCCAGCTGCTGTCGAACCGTATCGTCAGCTTGTTCCGGTCCAAGTGCACTATCAAAATCTGCTAGGACGATGCCGTCCTGGACGATTGTGTGAATTTTGACCCGGCTTATTGGTTCGAAACGCTTTGCCCACCCCTTTTTTGTATCTGTCTCGTACTTTGGGTCGTCGACGGGGTTGGTAGAATGCTGGCTCAAGAGATATCCAACTGTGGTCGCCATGGCAGATGACGCGATGGGTGCTTGCAGTTCCCTGTCGACAAGTCCGTTACGCTTGCTTCAAGTCAAATAATCTGACAATGTTTGATGTAGCTGGCGATGTTAAGGCAATGTAGGGTAGGCAGGCAGGTAGTGCATCAAATGAGGGTACTGCAGCCTTCATGTTGGTCGGGTGTTGGCCAGGTATCTCCGGTCCTACGTCCCAGGAGTCCAGGACTCTACCATGCGTGCGTCGAACCATTCGTCCAAGGACCGGTATCCTTTTTTCCAACAAGGTATGCAACGTTGGCATGCAATATAGAGAGATTTCCCGATGTTCAAAATATCGGCCTATATAATACTTTAACGTATAAAACTATTAGATAAGCCAGTATGATAATACGCTAATTCACTCCGCTAAAGAAGGCAGCTTTCGTATTAATACGCTAGCGTTCTTACAGAGCTTAGACGGCTCTATAGCGGTGCAAATACGCTACTATATTTCCTCTGCGAGATACGGATATATTAGCACGGCCTGTTCCGCGATCGGGCATGATCCTTAGGCAACTGGGAATTCCTGATATACGACTTGCTTGTGAAGCGGGCCCCGTGTCTGTATTGGGTCCCGTGCCTCCCTAGTGTTCGTTTGTTGTTGTGTTGTCCCTGGCTCTCCCAGGCGCTCAAGATTGACTGACGAGAAACGAAGCCGCAACAGCAATGCCGCTGCGAGTTGCACTGTTTGGTTGTGGCGATTGGGGCCAGAACCTCGCTCGAGCCTTTGCTGGCATTGGGGCCTTGTGTGCCGTGGCCGATATAGTCCCGCAACGAGCAGAGGAGCTGTCCAAGGCGTACTCGGTACCCGTTCGAACCTGGCGCGATGCTCTGAACGACCCAGCCATCCTCGCCATTGCCCCGGCGACTCCAGCCCGAGAGCATGAATCCATCTCCATACAGGCTCTCGAAGCTGGAAAGCACGTCTTCGTGGGAAAGCCATTGGCCCTGACCGCTGCGGCGGGGGGGGGGGGGGGGGCAGCGCGTCTGTGTAGCCGCCAGGAAGGCTGAGAAGACAGCGATGGTCGGACATGTCTTCCAATACCACCCGGCTTTTTGAAGCTGAAGTCTTTCGTTCGTCAAGGGAAGCTGGGCCGGGTCCAGAACATCTTCTCCAGTCGTCTCAATTTTGGACGTCTTCGCCAAGATGAAGACGTTTTCTGGAGTCTCGCGCCACACGATATATCCATAATCCTTGACCTCGTTGGCCAACCACTAACAGTAGTCAAGGCAGAAGGCTCCTCGCACCTACGACCAGGTGCTGCGGATGTCACCACTTTTATACGGGCGCCTAGCGATAGAGGGGCATAGTACGGTATAGCAAGGGCGGCGGGCCAATAGCGGCAAGGGCGCCTTACCCGATCGGGGATGCTATAATTCCCGGTAGGAGTAATAGCGTGTTCCAAACTACTTAAGAAGAAGGGAGGAAACGTTATACTCGCTATATTTATAGATTTTAGCCTATATAAGTGGAGTCGTATTCGACGAGTCTCTATTCTAGGCATATCCTCGATTCCCCCCGCTCGCCGAGTGGTTCTGTGGATCGATCTGAGTCGGAGTGGCTATAAGAACGCTTAGTCTATAGTGCCCAATATATCTCGACTTTGCAGATAAGAACTTCACTTCACACTACCGGCCGTTAATTCCATGGGTCAATAGACTGCGGAGGATGGTATTCCCAAACGGAGGAAGGTAGAAGAGGCTGGAGCCGGAGCTCTATTCCTCGATGACGAAGATCCTTCGTGACGCCCGGGAAGACCCGGAGGTATTGGCGGACGGATAGCAATGTATGATAAGATTTACTTGTTTACAATTGACCATAGGCATGATGACCGCCATTTATCTCTCCCACATTGGTGCTAGCCCCAGCCCTTCAGCTTGGTCCTCATTCTCGACCTCGTCGTCTCTACGGCGGCAAAGCGGCAAATCACCTCCTTCTCCGGCGCCACCGCCGGTTGGAGGACGCGGCCGCAGGTCCATATTCCCCTTGAGAGGCGGCCGTCTCCTTGCCCTGCCCCGAGAATTCCGTCAAGACGGCCTCGTGGGCGACGAGGGACGCGTCGAGGCGGTCCAGGAGAGCTCAGCCCAATCCATTTCTTTACGCTGATGACAAAATTAGAGTTCTGTTGATGATGTCCGTGCTCCGGGCAGCTCTTGTCCGCAATTTCGGCGGCGGGTCTCTCAACCTATACATCGCTCTATTTCCCGGACATATTCTTCCACTTCGTCTCTATCCAACCCAAAGGCAAGCCGCACCATTTGGCGGACTAGGTCCGCATCGGCCTGCCGTAAGCGACCCAGATTGGTGAAGCATGCATGTATCCTTGAAGCTGGGCCGTTTAAAGTGTCGGCGAATGACCCTCCAAGAGATCGTCCCTCCTCCTCAAGTTCTCTCTCAGCCTCTTGGAACTTCTGGCCATAGATTCGTCGAGAAAAATTCTGCCGCAACACATTTTTGTACGCGAGATGACTGGGATCCAGGAGGATGTCCTCGATGTCTAACCCTAGTAACGGAAAAGGCATCGGGTAGCGGTTGACCTGCCATGGAGCAGTCTGGGCGAACTCCCAGTCGATGATGGCAATAAAGTTGAAATCATCGTCGACAAGGATGTTCTGTGCGCCGAGATCCATATGGTTAAGGGGGAATCGCCCATTAATGCCCATATCCTCGAACAAGGTAGTCTTGTATAGAATGTCGCGAAAGACAACGGCACCCAGCCTGGCGGATGAATCCAGCTTGTCGATTGCGGCGTTTGCAACGGCAGCGAAGTACTCAACCGCTGTAGAAAATGGACCCGCATCACTAAGCTCTCCGACGGAAGAAGCGGCTAATCTGCCAATGACAGGCTCTCCCGTCTCAGAAATAGAGCAGATAGAACCGATTTGAGGATAAGCAAGGGTCGCTAGTTCCGCCTGAACCCTTGTCCACTGGATCATAATATGTTCTTGTGTTGTGGCCTGACTCTAGTCAGTGACTTCCCATCCAAGTTGCTCGAGAGGAGTAAAGGTGGCGCGAACTAGAGCAGAAGATGGAGATAAATAGACTCGGGAGACGTGATTATACTTACTGATATATTACAGATATCGCACTCGATATCTTGCAAGGTATTTCCATAGAAGCCTTCCAAAAGCATATACACGGCTCCGGCATTAGCCGCAAGCTGAGACCCGGGGCCTTCATAGGCGTATACGCAAGGGATAGGAATCGCAGGCAGCCTCTGCCTCACAAACTCCATTGTAGTGACCTCACAAGCAATGGCGTATGCTTCATCTTCTTCGCTGACCGTGGCTGGGGTGTCGGGATGGCGGGGCAAGCGAACCCGGGCAATGACTAGGCTGCCGTCATCGGCAATCATCTCGAAACAGATCCAGTACTGGCCGGCCGAGAATGGCTGGCTCATGATAACTTTCTGGCCCTTGATACGCTCGGCATGACGCATGAGCACAGACTTGTCGATATTGTGAAGTGCTGCCTGCAAACGCTCTTTCATGCCGTTGTAGTTCCAGCCATCGAAACAAGTCCATCGCTTGCTTGGCAGTTTCCTGGGGATCTGCGTTGCTGCCATAGAAATTGGAGAATACGGCATCTTCCGATTGTGGCGTGGTCCTGGCAGGTAACGAGTCTTCGCAAGGCGTCGTGTCGCTCTCTTCGGGTCCAACCTCCCGTATCCTTTTCGGACATGGCCGGATTTTCTCGACAGTTTGGCGATATCCTCAACAGGCTTGATCGGATTGAAGGACATCTACTTCAGATTTGCAAGAGGGCGCCAACCACCAGCCCACCAACCGAACAGAATGCAACTGCCTGTACGCCTCAGTCAAAGAGAAAGAAAAAGTCATAGCTAAGATCAATGTAGGAAATATGTGCTCAAGTGCGGCTGAACGGAACGATTGTGTAATGGTAGACGTAGCTCGTGTCGATCCTGCGGAGGACGGGCCCGAATCGAGGCCTACATGGTGCAAGTTAGAAGGAGGAGGGTCGATTCATATTTCAATGACGGCGGAGCTCCTCATTGAACTCTTCTTCGGGGCATTCTGTCAAATTTGTCCCCACTGCACGATGCTAGTAGTCGTCATGTTATGGTTATGAATTTGGAGTTCTTAAGACATTCACTAATTTTAAGAGAATGCTTTCCTAACATTTGCCAAGGTACTAGCATCGAGATCGAAAATCGTATGACTTACAGAAGCAACCAATCCCTCCCAAGGCAGCCAAACCGGCAGAGCCTCATCAACTCTCTCAACGCCATGCCTGCGATAAATGCCCTACTAAGCCCGAATTCGCCTCATCTGGTGAAGAACTCCGGAGTGTATTGTTGTTTCCTTTGATAAAGGTTGCTGGGGTCCACTAAACGGGCAATGGGTAGACAGTTTCGAGTTCTTCGCCTCTCTTTAGCCAGCGAGGATCCTTATGGGAGTTATACTCATAGTATCTCCCTCTCCATTGCACCTGGACATAGATGTGCGCATCATACTTCCCATTCAGCCTGTCTGACCTACAACGTACCCGGCTTCCCGTAGGCTATTCTGGCACTGCTGGACCAGATGCCTTATGTCTAATTCTTGACTTGACTGTACCGCGGCGTCTATCGCCTGCTCTGTGAATTTGCAAACATTATGTAGCTCAGCAGGCGCTTCGACAAAGATTTTCGCAGCTACAACTCTAAGAAAGACGTTGTTGGGCTATCTGTAGGATCGGCTACATGTCTGGTCAGCGGAATCCCTTGAGTAGTGTTATGAATCCATAATCGAATATAATATTCTCAGCCTCTTGCGAGTAGATCAAGACGAAGAGCGGCCAAGGACCGGCCAGCTCACTCCATCTTTTTGCTAGACGCTTCCTATGGATCAGGTTGTGTCTAGATGGCGGAGAAAGCTGGGATTGGGCACTCGCGTAAATATCGAGTGCAACACTAGCGTCTCGGTATCAACTACGACTGGCAATACGACCAGCCTTTCTATCTCTAGCCACACGAGCCTCAAGTACCTTCGTTAAATGAAATAACCGCACAATAGCTAGCCTTGGAAGTAAGGCATAGCTACTCTCTGGAACCATAATCGCAAATTCTAGAGCCTTAAATGCGCGTACAAACCGGCTATCGATACTTCGGGCATCGTTAGGCACGGCAGTGTCGCGAAGGAGGCGAGACCAAGGGATAACAACGGATTTAAGTGCGGCAGAGAAATTAGTGATTGCTCCTTTATGCACCAGGCGTTTACAAAACATGAACAGCATGTCGGATATATGATACACTTGATGCGCATTAGGCGCGTTCTCGGCAGAACCCATGTCTGAGGACTGAGGGTCTAGATCCATCCGGTTGTCGTTGCACTCGTCCAAAGTTAAGGCCTGGAAGCGGCATGTGAAATCGTGTATGCTGCCGTCATCATCTCGGGCCAAGTAACGCATCGCGGATGTACGATACACTGCAGGAGCGTTCCTTCTGTTCTCAGCAGACTCCATGTTTGAGGACTGAGGAATAGGATCTAGATCCATCCGATCATCATCGCGCTCGTCCAAAGTTAAGAGTTGCTTGGAATCGGCGAGTAAAACCGCCTGCGAAGCTGTCATTATCTCGAGCAAAGTGACGCGAATTTTTTGCTAAGCTAGTATCCGCACAGGTCTTTATTTATAAATTGAGTTGGTAGAATGGCTCATGAGGTTTTTCCCAGATCCGGGAGTCTGGTAACTCTTCATCTGCCTTCTGGATCAACCCAGGCTGACCGAAACCTAGGCCACAAGTCAGCCCCAACTCCTGTCCATTGCACGGGCGCTGCCTGGAGCGGAGTCGGCTTCAGGCCAGTCAATCGATCAATACCAAGCAGCTGCGAGGCAATCAAATACCTGCAATAATGGTATTCACGGATTCCTTTACGGCGAAGCGTATGCTACATCATGGAGCGACTCCCATGGGTACACTTCTCACGAATACAAATAAACACGAATATGGCAGCCAACTATTTAATTATAGTTATATTGGTTCCTAAGATATAAGTTCCCTGGATATTAATGCAAAAAATCCTCAGCTTGTCTGCCTGTTGAGCTATGGATGGTAGGCATAGTACCGAGGTTTGGGCCCAACTGGCAGCGGAGGTGACGATCGTGCTATATCACGGGTGGCAGCGGGCTCCAGTGGCCTAGGCCTTGGACCTTTGGCCAGCTCTGCTTGACTTGTGGCAGATCATATTTGTGATGAGCTAGTTGAGGTGCCGGAAGCTCCGAATGTTCTGCTTGACCATGGTTAGAGCTACGCTGCGATGGCTTCACCTTACACTTGTGCTGCCATAATCCGCGTGTTACATAATTCCGTGGGATTGGTGGAAATGCATACAAATACTACATGCTCTTCTAATACCACTGCGAGTAAGGACTTTGGCGTACCATCTGGCACTGGACAGTCCGTGAAACCGCTTGTGAACTTGCTGATGCGCCAGCTCTCCAGCTGCTGCTCAAGCGCGGTTAAACCGGGGGCGGGGTGGGGGTGAGGCCTAAAACAGGGCCCTGGTTGCCACTAAGTATGCAGGAAATGGTCGTGCTCACAGGAACTGCGGAGTAGTTCTGGAATGTTCCAGGCCGCCGTGACGACAATGGATGGCCCACATCATTTCTTGCCAGCGCGATTCCTCACCAGTGCGGTTTCCGGCTGCCTTCATCCTTCATCCAGGTCATAACTGCCCAATCCGTCCAGTGGTATTCCAGGGTCAGAGCGGACCTCTTGTGAACGACCTGTGCCAGCGGGAAACCAGGCCATTCCTGATAAGCTTCCCGCAGGAACCGAAGACTCTACGCCACTGCCTAGGGTGTCGATATATACTTAGGGGTACATAAGGGATGACGCGATTTAGTTCATGGTTTCGGCTGACGGCAAGCCAATCAACCGGAAATTCCAGGGTCAATAAGGATTGGACAGAAGATGAGCCTTCTTGTAGTGGTGAAGAAGAAAATAGTCCTGATAAATGTGAGCTAGGCCGCTACCTCAATCAATCGTGATGTGAGCGGAGTGTAGGAGTGCTTACGGCTTGGGCTTGTTGTCTGAACCCTTGTGGTGAATGAACTTGATCGTCATGGCAAGGACATCCCTGCCCGTCTCAGGGTGGCGTATAACCATCAGCAAGATGTCTTCGTAGCAGAGCGCCTTAGGACGTCCGCGGCCTTCGGCATCTTGTGTCAGCATCTCCTCAAGGAGTGTCGAATCCTCGTCGAGGAGTTGATCGGCCGCCTTGTCATCGGAATTTTTATCGTCCCGCGGTTTCGTCGTCTCGATGAGTTTTGGGCCCCAAAGGTCTTCCCACGATCCATCCTTCGGTTTGTTCTTCTCGTTATCCACCACCTCTGCCGGCCGCGCTCCCGTGCACCCTAGGATCAGGTATGACCCGGACAGGTTGACACGTTGCCGCTCGGAGGGGAAAATGCCAATGTCGTAGGCGATGTTGAAAGTCTGAAGGACTAACAGGTCGTCCGAGCCCAGTACCGGCTTTCCATCCATATTGGGTGGTCGAAGGCCATATTTAGGGACAAGGATGGCGTCATACCACTATGGATACTGTCAGCTGCTGAGACGTGATTTGAAGTAGAGTCGATGGGGACATACCTTGAGGACCTCTCTGCAATCGTTCCGATCCATATACCGGCCTGTGACGCTGGCATAGAGTTGTTTGTACTGGCGCCAGTACTCCCATGATGTGCCCTCTGAGTTGATCCTCCACCTCTCGCATATATGGTTGAGGAAGTCCATCGCCATCGCTCCGTCGGCCTTTTCAATCACCTTTTTCCAAGGTCCCAGCTCAGTAGCTTTGCAATATCTAGCCTAGTGTCAGCGGAAGCGATCATTGCAAGAAGTGAGGCCACATACGTCTTCCATTTCCGCAGGATGCCAGCGATGTTGATCTTCGTATTGTCGGCGTAGTCTGGCTGGAGGAATTGAACCTCCTTCAACTGCTCGCACAGGGCCGCTCGTTGTGTGGCGCTGAGGGGGCGGGCTTCTTCTTGACTCGCTTCTGAGACCCTTGCTGGGTGAAGCGCTTGACGAAGTCTGCGTGGTGACTGCTGTACCCGTCTCCGCCGCGGCGGGAGCTGACGGTCGGGGCCATGGTGGCTAAAAGCTTCAACTAAGGGATGCTGGGCGAGCGAGGGAAGGCACCGCCGAAGGAGGATGGAGTCCCGAGGACGAGGAGCACAAGTACAGACGGGAGAGCCGCCATTTTAACGGCTCTGCCCGTAGCTCGGGGACCCAGAACCTGGCTCCCTCCTGATGACGGGGTGTGCTGGTTTCTGGCCTCCGCGACGTTGGGTTTAAAATAAAACAGCCAAGCGCCTGGGTGGGCTTCCGCATAGGTAGGCATGTGCCCCTCCCTGCCCCTCCACGCGACCTCAGGTACAGAGTACCTGAGTGCCACCCGTTGCCCTCGCTGTTGCGACCGCTAACGGCGGCGCTTGCCGCCGGATTTGGCGGCCCCAACAGCGCTTTCTCGACTTAATGTGTAGGATTGAAACATATCGGATATAATAGCTATACTTTAGTTATAGCATATAATATTCTCTGTTTAGGAGAAAGTATCCCAGTATACACTCTAGAGGCTATATATGCTAATTGAATCCGGGACAGCGTCATGAATTTGGCATCTGCACCACTGGGCTGTCTCTGTGCCGCTTCGCCGTCACTGCACCACTGCTTTGCGGCTGGGCCATCCGTACCACTGGGTCGTCAGAGCCACTGGGCCGTCTCTTCCAAGGAGTGTATACCCGCTACTGCAAAGAAACTGCTCAACTTGAGCAAAACTTTGCGGATGTCTCGACTAGGATATTGCAGCTGCATGGAGGGCAACCCCCTGATTGTTTTATGTGCACGGCACAGCGCCTTGCTGCGAAACTGGCTAGGGGCCTCGTACTAGGTTTATGTCGTGTCGGGGTAGTGAAATGCACTGAAGGGGCATGTCCATACCTACTACCAGGTCCCTCTCGTCAGCTTTTCGCGGGCTCAAACTTATAGCATCGTAATCCTAATCACCGCTACTGATACAGGCAAGAAGGCTGAGCTTGCTGAGGCCCAGCATGGGCCTTGCTTTCTGAAAGAGGCGGCCAACGCTGAAGCCAATACTCATGGAAGGATTCGTGAAGGGAAAAAACGGGCAAGGCAAAAATTAATTCACCAACCAAACTAAACTATCTGGAGCCGGCCGATGTCAGCGGGAACCAAGCGGCGGCCGTTGATGGCTCGGCGTCTCCGCGTCGGCAGCCGCCGCGGCGCAAACTCTGTGGCTGCGCGGTGTTAGTGAGACGTTTGCAGCGCCCGCGCCGTACTATCAGGCGGTTCGTCGATTCATCCGTTTCAGCTTTTCTCCCTAATATCGCCTTGCCCGGGCGCTAGCTTGCACAGGCGGTTCAGGTACGTGGAGGGGTGGCGTGCGCGCGTCAGGAGGTGCTGCTGTGCCTGACCACATCGGTTTTGCATAGACGTGGGAGGAAGTCATTTGATGAGCTATCATTGCTGGCTGTGAGCACGCGAGGTGCCTGAGACGGAAGACGCTCAGCCCAGCAGCATCATCTGGCACGTCATTCACGAATCACGACACGCCCCAGGATCTCCCGTCGATGTTGCTAGCGGCCTCTCCACGGGGCGTTAGCGTTGGCGTGCCAGTGGCTCGAGCCCCTAAGATATTCGCCGTACCCAAGCCGTTGGCCAGGGTCGGCAGGGGTATTAATAGGTGCCTTATGTACCGCCACGGCCGCCCCTACCATAAGCCAACCTGGATCCTCCCCATCTTTCCCTCCTCCTGCATCATCCCTCATTCACCCGTCCCTCGACCCCGTCAGCCATTGGGAGCGCTGCCATTTCTGCCGTCGCCCAGAACCCGCCCACGACACCGACGCGGAGAGCGACCGAGTCCGCGCAAACCGTGGGACACGCACGAGACGCAGGGCCTTGCCGACGCCGTTGCCATCTCCGTTGGCATTACCACCGACGCCGTCCTCGACGTCCGACGTCGAGCCCGAGGCGACGGCATATCCCAGACTCTATGGCCGCGTGGCAGAGCGCTTCCAGCGGCACGGCCCCAAGCTAGTCGTGTCTTGTCTGCCCGCCAGGCGCTGCCGCACTCCAAGCTTTCGCCGTTTCGATTTCCTCGTGGCTGCCTAAACCTTGCTTCGCCGAACCTCTAGGGCTCAGGCACATCGAGCAGCCAGATTTCTTGGGAAGTGTCCCTCGACGCTCCTTTTCCCGCTCCCCCCCTCCCCCGGTCCGGCTCGATGCTCCGTTCCTACCGGTCAACGTTGTTATTGCCATCGCTCGCCGTCACGCTCACTGCAATTCTCCTGCTATCGGCCCCTTTGCGCCTCACATCGCTGCGAAACTTCACCAGTAGGCTTCCCTACTGAGTGCAAGGCTATCGTTTGTTCACGTTTGCTCGTCGATACGCCCCTTTGTCCTGTCTTGCCCAAAGGCACGCTTCCCCTTGCATTCACTGAGCCGTCCCTGTCGGCGGGCACGACATCCACGAGCAAACTACCCTTGTTTTTGGACAGGTACGCCCCTTTCCGCTGTTCCCTGTTCCTCTTGCGCCCTCGTCCCGGAGCCGCTGCTGCCTCCTGCCAGCAGCGAGGACGCACCGGTTGACGTGGACTTGGTGCGCCGAGCCACACTCACGTCAGAGAGGGCTGACTGGGCCTTGCGCTCTAGTTTCTCGTTTTCATCGCTTCATCTCACTCTCGGCCACCGGGTATACGTGATATAGTGACGACGATCCCTGGAGGGGACAATGACGAAGAGGATATTCCCCGTCACTGACTGGGCGTCTGCCCAGGAGGTCATGCTTGGTGACGCTCTGGAGCCCTCTTTAGCTAGGTCGGCGCACCGACGAGGCTCTACTGTACCAAGCACGCCCCACGGCACAACTCGTTTGCGAAGTCTGAGCCTGTCCCTGCCTTGGCGTCGCCCCAAGGCGTCTCTGTTTGCCCACGCCGACCTGCAGAATCTTCCGCAGCATATGAACGGCCACGCCGTCGACGATACACAAGACGCACACGAGCCAGCCGACGGCACCGGCCACGCACAAGGCCATGGTGCGTCTGGGAGCCTGAAGGGCATTATCCGTCGGGCGTCTCTGTCACTCAAAGGCATCGTCCACCGACGGCCGTCCTTTGCGACCGAGGACACCATCTACGAGCAAAGCACCTCTCTGGCGCGGCCCACGACTTCGTATGCTACTTGGAACCGTTTGCGACAGGCCACGAGCTTCCGCCACTCGCGATCCTTTTACCTGGACCTGTCACAGGAAGTTCTCCCCTTGCCTCAGCATGCGCCGAATATACCCATCCCCGCCATGGGCAGCGAACCTCCCGTCATTCCGACACATACGGGCGCGGCCGCCAAGGCCGCGGCGGCTATGCAGAACGAGTTCTTCGCAAGGCAAAGCATGCAGACCTCGTGGCTCCACGCCTCGTCCAGCGAGGACGGTGGCAACGACCGCGAGAGTGGCATTGGCATCGCCGTGACGGTGCCGTCTATTGAAGTCGACGACGTCGATCAACAAGACGCGGTGCCACTGCAGGATGCCAACATCAGCCGGCTTGACTTTGTCACGAGGCTCCCTGCCGAGCTGGCAATCCATGTCCTGGCTTATTTGGATGCCGCCGCACTGGCCAAAGCCAGTAGCGTCTCTCATGACTGGGACAGGATCATCAGGAATCAGCACATTTGGCGGGAGTCCTGCCTCCGGGAGACGACGACGACGTATGCAACCGGCGTCCCCATCAAGCCCGGGACTGGCCTGGGGATCCCCCCGGTGATGCCCAGCAATGACTGGAGAAGGATTTACCAGACAAAGCAGGAGCTGGGTCAGAGATGGAAGGGCGGCAAGGCGCGACCAGTCTATCTAAACGGGCACACCGATAGCATCTACTGCCTGCAGTTTGACGAGTAAGCTGACATCATCCTCTTGTGTTAGACGTCCGCGAACACGGCTAACATTTGGCAGGCACAAGATCATCTCTGGGTCCCGCGACAAGACCATTCGTGTCTGGGACATGCATACCCTGGAGTGTCGCCTGGTCATCGGCCCTCCCGAAGTCGTTTCCGACGAGAGCCTGCTCCTGGACGAGGACGGCGACGCGGCCCATTATGCCTCGGGCTCCGACAACCGGAGAACAGCACCCTCGATGCCAAACGTGGTGTCCTTCCCGGAACACCACAAGGCGTCTATTCTGTGCCTCCAGTACGACGATGAGATCCTGGCGACGGGATCCTCGGACGCCAGCTGCATCGTGTACGACATCAAGGCTGGGTACCGACCAATTCGCAGGCTCGGTCACCACACCGCTGCCGTCCTGGATCTGGCATTTGACAAGAAGCACATTGTGACGTGCAGCAAGGACATCAGCATCTGTATCTGGGACCGTGAGACTGGAGCTCTCGTTCGCCAGCTGCGTGGCCACACGGGCCCGGTAAACGCGGTGCAGATGCGCGGCAACACCATCGTCTCCTGCTCCGGGGACTTTCGGGTCAAGCTGTGGAACATTGACACGGGCAAGAACATCCGCGAGTTTGTGGGGCACACCAAGGGCCTGGCTTGCTCGCAGTTCTCCGAGGACGGGCGGTACGTGGCATCGGCGGGCAACGACAAGGTGATTCGCATCTGGGACGCCAACACGGGTGAGTGCGTGCGAGAGATGAGGGCCCACGACAACCTGGTGCGGAGTCTGCACATTGACAGCGTGAGTGGACGGCTCGTCAGCGGCAGCTACGACACGGACATCAAGGTGTGGGACATGGAGACGGGACACCAGCTGCTCGACTTCCCGCGGTGGCACGCCAGCTGGGTCCTCAGCGCCAAGAGCGATTACAGGCGCATCGTGAGTACGGGGCAGGATCCCAAGATCTTGATTATGGATTTTGGCGCCGACGTGACGGGCATTGAGATGTTGGAAAGCCGAGATGCCGGGACGGCCATGGGCGACAGAGGGTTTATCTGATGCGATGCCCTTGGCTGGGCGAGTATTGGATTGGCTCGTGCCCGGCGACTGTGGTATATTGTTGCATCAACCTGCGAACTGCATCAGCGAGATGGCCTGATGAGCGCTGTCTGAGTCTCTTTTCTTTGTTTGTTTTGCGCCCTTGTCGGACTATGGGTTGAGCCCCCGGAGGCTGGAGTTGGGTAGCGCTCTCGGGAAGTGTGAGTTGTTTTGAACACGCACAGCATCGGGCATGCATAGCTGGCAGCAGCACTGCCTCGTGGGGATCGGCGGGAGCTGCGGGCAGACTGCTCGCCCTATCCGTTTTTGTTTTGTCTTGCCACGGCGTCGGTATAGATTCGAGTAGCGGTTTGGGCCATTTGCACAGGGACATATAGACACAGAGTCTTGGGACAAAGTAATCAGACTAGGTAGCAACATGGTGAACGACTTCAGCCAGCGTCGGCCGTTGTACGGGATGAACCTCGAGCGGTCTCCATCTCTGTTTCCTGAGACTGGAGTTCTCTCGGCTGCGATGCAAGAGTCATGGCTCAACGTGCTGCAACGTTGCGGACAAGACCTGCCGCCGAGTCGTACGTATATTATGCATCCCTCTCACAGGCAGCCTGGCACGAAGAATATTGGCCGAGATGCGCTCCGGCGACGGATCAGATGACCTGCTGACGGAGCCGAGTGATGGCCCCATGTGGAGGCGCGATCCGGGGTGCGCGGGTTTGGCCGAGATGGGCCGCGGTGATGGTGGGGGATGGGAGTCATGTGGGATGGGGTGTGCGACTGAGATGGAGGCCGGTTGGTTTCCACGTGCATGCGAAGTATGTACTGAGCGACGTGAACGTAATCGACTGGAGGGCGCTCGATCGTACGATGGATGATGCGGCAGTACGAGTCACGATTGTTGACGGTGCATGTGCCTTGCAGCTTTGCATCGAGACATTGTCTCGGTGGGGAGGACATATAGAATCGTACCTACCTAGGTAGGCAGCCTGCGGAACAATGGCAGTTCCTCGGGGACTAAAGGGCGCGCACTAGTAGAGTAGGAGCAGAGGATGCAGATTAAAGGGCAGTCTCCTAGCCCTGGTACTACCACGGACATGCTCTGCATGAGCGTCTCACGTGCTTGGCAAGTTTCGACTGCAACTCAGTTCGAGTTTGCGGGGTGCGCTATGCAAGGTCTCTGGGGTGTTCAAGAGTGACGTATGCGACTCTGCGTTCCTCCGTACGTATGGCAGGGTGGCGCAGATGACTTGTCGTAGTGACGACGCGATGTCTGGGCATCGGCGCTGTGTTGTCGGTGTCTCATTCGGGTATCAGTCCTGTCGGCTTGCGTCCGTGTAAGATTTGCGCCAGCGCTGTCTACAGATCATGGAAGGCCCAGACGGCGACACGTGGACTGCGCACAGAGCACACGCGTCTCAGGACAGCGCAGGATGGAGCTCGAAACAGCAGATAACTCGCTGGGCTGAGCCTGGCGCCTGTGGTTGCAATGCCGCGCGTTTCGAAACGGGAGGGCGTCGAGATTGGTGGCCGGGTGGTAAAGCCAGCAGGAGACACACAGGCAGCAGGATGGAGCAGGTTCGGTTAGAGTGCCAAGTAAGAGAGAGAGACAAGGCTGGTGCTCGAGCTTGTTGGGATGACGATGGCGATGCGTCGAAACGTAATACCGCCAAGTCTTCTAGACGCCGCATGTGCCTCGACCGGCGTCTCCCTTGTCTCCGATTGCTGCGGCGCGCCGAGTCGCACAGCAGGCAGCGGAAACAAGTTTCTTTTGACCCCTCGCGAAGAAGCCCGAGCAAGAAAGACACACGGGCCCGGCGTTGCTATTCATAGACAAGGAAGATGACGTTGGGGACTCACGGACCAGAGGAGCAACCCTGGCCACGGATCCTCGTGGCGTCCCGACGTCGACTGCGCGCCAACGCGGGGGGTGACCCATGTATCGATCTGCCAGGATCTGCCCGCCGTCGACGGCCAGGCCACTCTCGGAAGACGGCGGTGGCGCTGATCTGCCTTGATTTGCCTGCTGCAGCCAGGACGCAGTATTTCGCCCATCTAGTCCGTAGTCCGTACGTACTCGTGATTCATCACCGGAGGCGGGAATGGTCGTCTCGAGACGCAGGGTCCTGCGCCCAATCACGCCGCGGCCCGTCGACGGCCAGCGACCGCTGCAAGGCACTGCGGTGGCTTGGGCAGGTGGGGATCGACACGCTGCAGCGTCCGCGCAACAATAGCCCCGACGGCCCCCAGCAGCGCCCCGCAGCCACCCAGGCACGCCCACGACGCCGCCGGCGAAACGGCGCTAACCGCAGATTGGCCGTCCAGGGCCCTGGTCTGATGCTCTCGACTCTCCAGTCTCGACAGCCCAGGCAACGCAACCCCCTTTCGGCCGAATGTCGATGCTGGTGGAGTCGCGCTCGACTTCAGTCCTGCTTGCGCTGGGACCTGCCGGGACTGGCTCGACCGCCGCGGCTCCAGCTGCTCAGCCAAGCATCCGGCTCGGCCGCACTCGCATCGCATCGCACTGAGACCACCGCATTGCGTCGACCCTTGCTGCGCTGGTGCCGGCCCTGCTCCGGTGTTTCATGAAGCTGGCGCCTCCTCGGCTGTCCAGACACCATCTTCGCCGACAGACGGCTGCTGATGTCGAGTTGAATCGATGGGGGATCCCGCGGCCATGCATGTTTCGTGAGGGACAACGCAGGGAGTCGTCTCGTCATGGAACGACAGGCAAGGATAGCCGGCGGCTTGGGCCGCGGGCGCACACGGAGCTGGCCAACAGGCCTGGAAACATGTTCCGCGCCAGACAACAAACAAGTTCCGCGCCAGACAACAAACAAGTTCCGCGCCAGACAACGATCGACGAGAGACGGTCGGCGAGAAACGGCCCACCCACGAGGCCCTCGGCGCCTCTCGTCGTCTCCCATGTCCGCCATGTCTGAAACGCGCTCGCCGGCGGCCAATGGGGGCGCTGCGTTCCCCCGAAGCCGCCGCCCCGCCAGGATGTGGCGGCTGCTCGGACAACTCGCTTTGCGACGAGGAGCAGCGGCGGTACGTGCGAAGATGAAAGAACGCTGCCAGAAGCCGGTGGCTGGCACCGGCTTGCGTGATTTGCACACAATGTGGAATAGCAATGGGGTGTTATAATTGCGTTCCTGTCCGCACGTCGCGCCTGCCTCCTGTTGTTCAGTTCCTGTACTGGCATTGTCAGCCAGCTTCCCCTATTGTCACCTGCCGCGCCAGGTCCTCGTCACTCTCTCCAGAGGTACCTTGCTGCCCTTCTTCTTCTTCCCTTGTCGCCTCAACCCTCCTCTTCTTCTCTTCTTCCTGCCTGGTTCTTGGGCATCGCTTTGCACCATCACGACAACCGTCGCCGTCACTCTCTCACTGCGCCGACCGAGTCACCGAACCGCAAGCGCACCCGCTCGTTTGCACCGCGTGCCCAACAAGTCACTCCTTTCAACTCTGTCGACTCTTCCACGTTCTCTTGCGTCGCCCGTCTTGGCTTCCACAGGCTCCGCCACGCCCCCGTCGGCCTCACATTAAGTCTGGCAGGGCTGTGACTGTGCGCGGGTCTCCGAGAGCCTGCTTTCCAGCTGGTGGTGAGTGACTACAACCCTACGGTGTGGACTCTGTGGAGCGTCATGTCTGCCTGCGCGCGCGTGCTCACGGAATGACACCCCCCTCACCCTCTGCCCATGCATGCCTCCGTCGTCTGCAAGGCCAGGCGCCGGCTGTGCGCCTAATGGAGCAGCCGAGGTGAGGAGTGGCGCTTGACTCGACTTCACACGCCTCCCGCGCCGTGATCGCGGGGTGGCTTGCTGTTAGTCGGTCCATCACCACATGTCTTGCTGCCGGTGGATTCACTGCACTCTGCGAGTACAATATTAAAAGGCTGGCCACCTGCACGCTCTTTTCCCAAGTTACCCTCCCATCTGGCCTCGTCCTCATCTCCCGTTTCCTGTGGTGGCTTCATATCCAGCTGCCTCATTGCCCTCTGTACAACCTCACCGAGCTTGAGCCTAGACGGGAAACACTTCAGAGCGCGGCCCCTCGCTTGCTCTGCCGTGCAACCCTCAATCTCCTGCTGCCTCTTGTTTATCTTGCCTTGGCCTCTTCTTTTCCACTTGCCTCCTCTTCCTTCTCTTTTCTTCCAACGTCGCATCCTCCAGTGCGACAACGGCTAAACGACCTCATCAGCAACTAACTCCTATTCTGTAGACTACACATCAGTCTAAACCTTTCCCGAAAACTTCGAAAAGAAACAGCTGCTTCTTGTTCGCCATGGGGCTGTCAACTATTCTCGCAGCCTCTGTGCTGGCGTTGCGCCTCTTCTCTCTCCCCGTCGAGGCGTCGCCCGCGCCGGCTCCTGCCCCTGCGTCTGGTAACGTGGCCGCCCGCGCCTCCAGCTGGTGGATGTCCACCATCAATCGCCAGGGCACCGTCGCCTTCTCGAGCGCGGCCAACTACAAGGTGTTCCGCAACGTCAAGGACTATGGCGCCAAGGGCGATGGCAGCACCGACGATACCGTCGCCATCAACGCCGCCATTACCGATGGCAACCGCTGTGGCCAGGGCTGCGACTCTAGCACCATCACTCCGGCTCTCGTCTACTTCCCTCCCGGTACCTATGTCGTCTCCAAGCCCATCATCCCTTACTACTACACCCAGCTCGTCGGCGACTTGGTCAATGTCCCCACCCTCAAGGCTGCCGCCAACTTTGCCGGCATCGCCGTCATCGACTCTGACCCCTACGACAACCAGGGCAACAACTGGTACACCAACCAGAACAACTTCTTCCGCCAGATTCGCAACTTCAATATTGACCTCACGGGCCTACCCAAGACCACGGGCACCGGCATTCATTGGCAAGTCGCCCAGGCCACATCTCTCCAGAATATCGTGTTCAACATGGTCCAGGACAAGAGCCAGGACAACGCTCAGCAGGGCATCTTCATGGACAACGGCTCAGGAGGCTTCATGAGTGATCTCACCTTCAACGGTGGACGGTACGGCGCCTTCCTCGGCAACCAGCAGTTCACCACGCGCAACCTCACATTCAACAACTGCAACACCGCCATCTACATGAATTGGAACTGGGTCTGGACCTTCCACGGCGTCACCATCAACAACTGCGGTATTGGCATCGATATGACCTCCGGCGGCTCGACCCAGCAAGTGGGTTCCGTCCTGCTGCTCGACAGCACCATTGCCAATACGCCCGTTGGTGTCGCCACCACCTACAGCCCTCAGCAGTCTGGCACCAACGCCACCCTCATCCTCGACAACGTCGACATGACTTCGAATGTCCCCGTTGCGGTCCAGAATGGCGCGAGCAAGCAGACCATCCTCAATGGAAACGCGCTCATCGCCTCGTGGGTCCAGGGACGCTCCTACCAGGGTGCCACCGGCACGGCTGGACAGGGCACGAGGACCCCCGTGGCCAAGCCCGCCGCTCTCATGGACTGTTGTGGCAAGATCGTCACCAAGAGCAAGCCTCAGTACGACAGCGTGCCCGCCTCGAATTTCATCTCGGTCAAGTCCAAGGGCGCCAAAGGTGACGGCCAGACCGACGACACCGCGGCCATCCAGGCCGTCTTCAACAGCATCGGCGCCGACCAGATTGTCTACTTTGACCACGGCGCCTACGTCATCACCGACACCGTCAAGGTGCCCAAGGACGTCAGGATTGTTGGCGAGATCTGGCCCCTCATCATGGCTGGCGGCAACGGGAACTTCAAGGACCAGAAAAACCCCAAGCCCGTCTTCCAGGTCGGCCAGCCAGGCGATGTCGGTTCTGTCGAGATTCAGGACCTCATTTTTGAGACTCAGGGCCCCCAGCCTGGTGCCATTCTCATGGAATTCAACGTAGCGGGAACGACCAAGGGGGGCGCCGGCCTCTTCGACGTGCACTTCCGCGTTGGCGGTTCTGCCGGCACTCAGCTGCAGTCCAACACCTGCTCCAAGACGCCCAATGTGCAGACCACCGCGAATCCAGGTTGCATGGGCGCGTTTATGCTCATGCACGTCACGGCTTCCGCCAGCGCCTACCTGGAGAACGTCTGGTTGTGGGTTGCCGACCACGAGCTCGACCTCGCCGACCACAACCAGATCAACATCTACAACGGCCGGGGCATCCTGATTGAGAGCACCAAGGGCGCCTGGCTGTGGGGCACTTCCTCTGAGCACAGCGTGCTGTCAAACTACCAGCTCAACAAGGCGCAGAACGTGTACATGGCGCTCATCCAGACCGAGACTGCCTACTTCCAGGGCAACCCCGATGCGCGCGTGCCCTTTGCGACCAACGCCGCATACGCCGATCCCGACTTCTCCAAGTGCACCAGCGGCACGTGCGCGCGCACCTGGGGCCTGCGCGTCACCGACTCCACGGACGTTCTGGTCTACGGCGGCGGCCTGTATAGCTTCTTCAACAACTACGCGCAGCAGTGCGTGGCTACCAACAACTGTCAGGACAACATTATTGCCATTGACAACTCGGTCGTGCAGTTGTTTGGCATCAGCACCAAGGCCAGCGTGGCCATGGTCACCCTCAACGGCAACGCGGCGGCAAAGGACTCGGACAACAGGAACAACTTCTGCGCCGCCATTGCAGCCTTTTCGCCTTAGGGTGGCGACGACGCGCTGCCGGGAGACGGCCATGCTTCAGCGGGAGGCTCGTCGACACGCATGGGTACGGCGAACGTGCCTCCTGCACTCCCTTCATCGACGTATGATCCACAGTTGACTTGCGGCACCGTGACAACCGTGATCGCGACGACTACGTTGTTTGTCACGGTCACTTCGATTCCTTGAACATATGGATTACACGTACATATATGAAACAAATGTCCGAGGTAAAGCTTTGGCATGTCGGTTTTGTCTACCACATCGTTCTTCTGCACTCGGCTTTCTGTTTTCCTTTCGGTCTTCTTCTTTTACACGATGTGCCTGGGAGGCATCTGGGCAATCCGCTTTACTTTTGAGATGTAGCGCACCAGACGGATATTATTGGCTCACTGCGGTGGACGGCGTGGGATGAACCGTTTCGGAGGAGCGACACGACAAATGGCCAAGGTGTCGTAGCAGTCTTTGTTAGACAGCTCTAAAATATAAGACAGATGCATACTTGAAGTTGATGGCATTTCCACCAGAGTGAGGCCAAAGTTGACTCGGAAACAGAACTATCCAGGTCGACGATCCATTGTGGCCTTGGCGGCGGAGAACACGAGCTGCCCAGCGCAGGAAGTAGAAGAAACAATGGCGACCTTCCCGTGACTTGAACGCTCCATGAGCAAAAAGCGGAGGCTGTCCAAACCAAGTTTGGGGGACGCGGGGGACGCGGATGGCGACGGGACCTAATCGGCCAGGGCCTGGCTAAGGCCCGCTCGTTCTGCCGTGCTATTGATTGCCATCGAGCTACTTCGCTGAGATTAAATTTAGGATAAGAGAAGGACTTGGGCCTGTGGTAGCGGCGTGTGAGTCAACACCGTTTCTGCCGTGCGAAGCAATCCAGCAATTCTTCGATGGGGTTTATTTCGATATTCTGGAGACTGTGAAGATGAAAATTAAAACAAAACGGAAATGGAGGACTGATGGGTTGTTGTAGCCGGTCCGGCCATCAATGTCTCAGCGAACACTGCCATACTACTTGACCCATCACGTCGCGGAGTCGAACACCTGACAAGCAAAGCGCAAAGCGCAGATTATAAGGAACGCATGGGGTGGTGAGACTAGGTAGGAATGGGGTTGGCCGCCTAGTGCGGCTGAGAGAGGACCATGCGAAGCGCAGACATGGCTGGATTGCCGTCAGAGGGTATCATGCGGAGACTACAACGTTAACAGTGCTATTTTCTAATGCCATAAAAAATACAATGAGCAAAAAGAGTAGAAAGAAAGCAGCAGCAACGTTTACTGCAGCTCGGCGGGCCACTTAGATGCACATCGCTGATCTCGCCCCGCGAGTCGAACCGCCCGCCTTGGACGCCTCGGCTGGCGACAAAAAGCGAAGGCTCTTTCGAGCACAAATTTGGTTTTCGGCCGCAGCCGTCATTTTCAGCTACTTCGCTGGGAAGAGTGTGCAATACTTTGACCTATAAGGGATGGGCTGTGACTGGCGAGGTGACTGGCGAGGGCCGATGCTTGGTGGACCACATGCATGGAGACGTGAGACGAGCAACACTGGGACGACTCTAGCAATTAGAGCCATAGACAAGAGCCCGAGAAAAAAGCGAAGGCTCGCTCTTGCGAGGCCAGTTTGGCTGAGCGCTTTGGGCGGGGCAATGCAGGAGGAACATGTGGGAAATGGACAGCCGAAGCAGCATTTTCCATGTTACTCTCTTTTTCTTTTTTAAAAAAAAAGACTGACCATGAAGGGAAGTCGAACGCACGACCTCGGGGAGCAAAAAGCGAAGGCTCTTACGAGCTTGAAAAGCTGCAAACGTTTGCAGGAAATTTGTCGCTACTTCGCTGGGACTAGTGTGCGTCATTTTGAGTAATAAGGGGTGGCAGGGTGTGTTGGATGCCTGGTGACGCCGAATGGGGGAGACGCCAAGGCGCGTTCGTTTCGGTGCCACGGAGCAAGCTCCCTGCCTTTTTACTTGACCAAAAACACACAGCAAAAAAGACGGAAGCGAGCCGCGCATAATGGACAAATCTGCGCACGCAATGTCACCTTGCACGACGCTGCATTACGGGATTCGAACAGCGACCTCTCGAGCAAAAAAAAAACAAGCGAAGACCTCTTATGGTAGAATCTAGCTAAGCCTACGTTTGGGACGGGGGCTTAGCTGCTACGCTACGATGGCCAGGCCTTTAGCTACTTCGCTGGGAGATGAAGGTTTATTTTGGCATATATGGGCTGTGACACGGTGTTTAAGGTTGTGGCGTGCTGTGGAGGCGTCGCTTGGGAGAGTGAACACGTGGCGAGAAGACAAGGGACTCGGATGCTTGCAGGGCTGTATTGTGCTCCAGGAAAGGCCAAAATTAAAAGAGAAAAGCAAGAAGGAAGAAAAGAGTGGAGGAAGGAGATGGGAGGACGTTCCAGCACCGATACCGGCGTTGTGGAAGCAGAAAAACGACAGCGGACCTGGAGTCGAACACAGCCTCGCGCAGACAAAAAGCAAACGCCGAGAATGGCAAAAGCGAAGGCTCAGAGAGCGGTCATCGTTTTTCTGGCGACTTAGTGCCAGATTGGAGATTGTGTGTAGCTACTTCGCTGGGGAGAGGTGCGTTAGTTTGAGTCATAAGGCGAGGCTGGTGGACGGTTGGTTGGTTGGTTGGGCGTGGTTATGCTGCCTGCATGTGGTCGGGATATTGCGTGTCGGTCTTCGTATTCGTGCTCTGGGCTTGGAATCGCATGTTGTGACGCATCTGCCCAGTGCAAGCTGCTCTTCTCAAATGAGCGCCAATAGCGAGTTGCGTGATACCACGATCGATGGTTCTTGCAAACGCAAATCTGTCTAGAGAAGTTTCCAGATCGGCTGAGGTGCACCGCCCCACGCGATGTCATGCTGCTGTTGCTGTGGCGTCGTGTGGCGTCACTCTTCCCTACGTCACCAAGAAGCAAGCAAGTCCGACGCGACCTCACAACTTCTTCCTCAACCACCACACCCAATCTCAAGACCCATGCGCACGGCAACAATTGCACAGCCCACGACCTGAGCACTCCTCCCGCCCACGCTCAGATGGCAACGACGCGCCGCAGCGCCAACAACCCCCCTGGCGCCATGGCAGACACGAGCATCGCAGCATCGACTCGAACACCGGCATCGACGCCGCGCAACCCAGCGTACCTGCCCACGCCGCTCGAGCGGCTCGCGCTCGCGCTGTTCCCCCTGATCCTCGTCTTCGGGGCCGTCTTCTCCGTGATCTCCCCGCAGACGCGCGCCGCAGCGTACGACCCCGTCGCGCAGGCGCACGCGCAGGAGCCCGCCGCCGCACCGAGCTACTTTGCGCGCAAGGGCAACGTCTTCAACGTCGTCTTCGTGAAGCGCGGCTGGGGGTGGACGACGCTCGCGTTTGCCTACTTCCTGCTCACGCACCCGAGCGGCGGCGGCTCCGGCTTCGATCTCACGCCGCGGCGGCTCCGCGCGGGGGTGCGCTGGGTGGCGGTGACGGGGTGGTGGTTCCTCGTCACGCAGTGGTGCTTTGGCGCGCCCATCATCGACCGCGGGTTCCGCTGGACGGGCGGCAGGTGCGAGCTCGCGGAGCGGGAGGTGGCGATGGGGGACACGAGCGTCGGGGAGATGCTCACGGCGGGGGCGTGCAAGGCGGCGGGCGGGCGGTGGAAGGGCGGGCACGACATCTCGGGGCACGTGTTTTTGCTGGTGCTCGGCACGGCGTTTCTGATGCAAGAGGTGGGCTGGCCGGTGCTGCGGTGGAGCGGCGGCCTGCGCGAGGAGCGGTGCGTGGTCATGCCCGACGGGGCGCTCAAGAGTGCGAGCGTCGAGGCCGAGACGCCCGTCGGGAAGGGCGAGGGCAGTCTTGCGCTGGGGGCCGGGGGCAAAGCGGCGCTGGCGGTGATGGGGTTGAACCTGTGGATGCTGCTGATGACGGCCATTTACTTTCACACGTGGTTCGAGAAGGTGAGCATCAGGGCTGCGTATCCATCTGACGACCTTGTCGCTGACGGGTTCACAGCTTACGGGGCTCGTGACGGCCATGGCGGGGGTATACGTGGTTTACGTCGTGCCCCGGTTCGTGCCGGCGTGGAGAGGCATTGTGGGGTTGCCAGGGATATAGACTTGGAGGTGGGCGGCTCATAGATGGGGTGTTATGAAGCATATGATACTAGGGCTGTCAAGATGTGCCATGGCGAGCTGGCACCGAGATGAAGTGTGTCGGACTATAAACTCCTGTATGGCCATAACGCCAGTAGCACTACAACCATAACTTTTACCGTGGCGCACGGACCACCACCTAGATGACCTCATCCCGCCATCTCACCGATCTCTCATCTCACATCTCATCAGCCACGATTAGACATACCCTGCAGCCGGTGCAATGCAACCAGGGCTCGATATCCCCGTGATGTCGCCGGTGAAGGCTCCCGCGAACCTGCCAGAACTAGTGAGAACGGCGTTTGCAAAGGCGCGCTCGGACGGGGAGCTCCACTTCTTTCCCACGCAAGTCACGATATTGCGAGTTGGATCCATTCCCGTACGGACACTCATGACCTCGACCGCGGCTGCAGCGAGCATCTTCACGTCAATGAGGCTGACATGACTAGTTCCAACTCCGCTTTTCTCCCGCGCTCGCCAACAAGCCCCGAGGCCCGCCGCCAGACGCCTCCTCGCGCCAGCCCGTCGACCCCTTCGCGCACCCGCCGCCCGGCCTCTTCGTCGCAGACCTCGGCCCCGCGCACCGCCTCGTGCTCAACAAGTTCGCCGTCGTGCCGGAGCACTTCATCCTCGCGACCGCGGCGTTCCGGCCGCAGACGCACGTGCTCGACGCGGCGGACCTGGACGCCACGCGGGCGTGCATCCGCGCGTACGAGACGGCGGCTGGCGACGGGCTGTTTGCGTTTTTCAACTGCGGGGCGCATTCGGGCGCGAGCCAGCCGCACAGGCATATCCAGCTGCTGCCCGTGGCGCGGATGAGGGATGGGCTGGGCGGCGGCGCCTGGGACGTCCTGGCTGAGCGGGCGGACTTCGACAGGGCGCCGTTTGTGGCCTTTTCCGAGGGCGTCAGCATGGGCATGTCGGGCGCGGACCTCCACGCCGCGTACCTGCGTCTCTATCGCCGGGCTTGCCGCGCCGTGGCTGCGCACGCTGGGACTCGGCCTGTGGACGGGGAGGCCCCCGCGGAGGGCGAGTCGCAGATCAGCTACAACATGGCCATGACGCGGAGCACGCTGGCCGTGTGTCCGCGCCTGGCGGAGGGCGACGCGGTGCTCAGGGGCGGCGACGCGGTGGGACGGCTGGCGCTCAACGGGGCGGTGCTGGCGGGCACGGCGCTGGTCAAGAGCGAGGCTGAGTGGGAGGCGTTGAGGGAGGATCCGCGGGGGCTGGAGGGTGTGCTGAAGAGGATTGGCGTGCCGCGGGAGGGCTTCGACGAGACCATGAAGTTGTAAGACATAGGACGGGTGAGATGAGAGTCACTAGGAGAGGCATTGGCGACCTCGTAGGCTGTCTAGAGCCCAAGATACAGCGCTGAATCCAACTGGCAAACAACCAATTAGTTCCCTTTTCCGCCCGTCCCGCGCTGTATCATGTTCCCGAGATGCGTGTCCCAACTATACCCAGACGTGTGCCCCCGGCGCCGATTCGCCGGCTGATGAATGAAAGAAAACAAACGAACGACCTCTATCCCAATTCCCGTGAGAAGATATCCCGGCACCAATTTTTTCGTTCCCACGCCCCCGGTCCTACTATTACCTGTCGGCGCCTCGTCCGGCATCGTATTCAACCCCAACGTTCCTCGCAGGCGGTGCGTCGTCAACAATCTCACTCTTCGTCTTCGTCCTCTTCGGCGCCCACGAGGTCCTGCCACTTGCGGCTGCAGGCCGTGACGCTGAACTTGTACGAATCGGGACCCGTCTTGTCGTGCATGTACTCGCTGACCCTGGTCCAGGAGGTCTTGTGGGTGTTGGGGTGCTTGCAGTCCTCGTGGGCCACCGCCTCCCTGAGGAGGTCGATCTGTAAAGGAGCACGAGTTAGAGAACTGATGGACGGGATAGAAAGGAGAGAGCACGGGGTCGGCACGTACGTGGTGGTCCTCCCACACGGGGTTCCGGACTCGCATCTCGGGTGCCAGAGTCAGGGTGCGGAGCCTGCCGCGCAGGGTGTTGTGGTTGCCGAGGTAGATGTGCCTGAGCCTGTCCATGATGACCTTGTACGGCGTTCCGCGGGCCCGGAAGGCGATTAACAGGCGGTCGAGCTCGGCGCGGCTGGCGGGATCCATGTCCTGGATGCGTCGGTACGGCGCTCCTGTGGCGGTTGGGGCTCTCTTCGCGGTCTGTTTGGCTCGTCCCTGCTTCTTGGCCGAGGACCTGGTTCGTGCAGGCACGGTGGACACGGTGGACACGCTGGACACGGTAGACACGGTGGAAGCGGGCGAGGTGGCGCTCTGGGCCACGCTCGGGAGGCGGGTTCGCTGTCTGGTGGCTCGGCTTCTGGTGTTGGGCCCCTTGGGGGTCGTCTGCTTACCCTTGGTGGGAGAGGCAGCGGCCGGAGCAGGGCTTCCAGCAGACTCCGATGTCCCAGACGCAGACGAACTGGCCGGAGACGCCACGTTGGTGTCCGACATGTCGGAGACGTCGGCCAACGAAGCTGCGGAGGACAAGTCGCCAAACGAAGGCGTCGATGCCACCGACTGAACAGGAGGCGCAGGCTGATACACAGCCTGAGGCAGCACGTACGAGTCCATGGCGCCCGAAAACGAGCCCTTAGCCTGGCTATCAATGGACTGCGGCTCATATGTGAAGTGAGTGAAGCCGTCTTCCATGGGGAAGCACGGAGTGCTCTGCTGCATGGGAGCAGGACTGTCGGCATTGAGGATGCCGTGGGGAGACGAGCCAGCAGGGGCCCAGCTGGACGACGCGGGCGAGAGCGCCATGCCAAAGGCGGCAGTCGGGTTCACGGCCTGATACTGCGAGTAGACGCCCTGCGGCAGGGTGTAGAGCTCGGAGTAGTCAACTCCAGCCAGCTCGGTCAGGGCCGAGGCATGAAGCTGACTGTTGCTCCACAGGGGCGCGCCCAGCTCATGGTGCTGGTCGTAGCCAGTCGGCGACAGGTGCTGAGCCGCGGCGACGCATCCATTTGCGCCACGCCAGCTGGAGTGGTCGACAGGGGAGAACTGCTGCTCCTGCTCGTGCGGCTTGAGGGGCCGACGGGGGGTGTTGCTGTCGATGAAGGCTTGGTTCGCGAGGAACGGCTCGTCCTAGTTGAGCACGCAGTCAGCGCTCGTTCTCACCGGCATCGCAACCGAGGCGGTACAGCGTCGCTCGTCGACACACCTCGTAGTCGGAGATGGATTGGATCCACGATGACTCTGCCATGACGGTGCTCTTTCGGGCGAAACAGGAGACAACCACGTATGCTCGCACGACGAGAAAGGTTCGGTGGCAAAAGATGGAAGGAGAGAACTTACAAAGACAGAGCAGTTCTGGGCGTAAAACGACATGGTCAGCAGCGCGCCGTCTCTGCCAGGGCCGGGGAAGAAGGCCTGGCTAGCCGGGATGGAGAACATTGCCGCCGCCGCAGGCTGCCGACAAGGCCAGAGTCACGACAACTCCTGCTCCTCGCCTGGCAAGTTCGGGAGGCTCCCTTCACCGCCGTCGTCGACTGCTCGGCTGGGGCCGGATCTGGGTTATTTCTGGCAGACAGGGCGCTGCGGGTTCCCGATATCAAGAGAGTTGGCGGTGGGCGGGCAGCTGGCGCCTGGGGGAGAATCCAGGGACGCGACGCCGCGGGCGCGGATCGAGGCGAAGTGAATGCGAGAGAGGCATGCAGGTCCCCAGCAGGGTCCCGACGGGTGGAGCTGGGCAGCTCTGGGCCTGGCGGTCGAGAGATGGCTCGACGCGTGAGGGAGGTTGGTGGTGAAGGCCGTTGGGAGCCTGGAAGAAGGGGTTGTGAAGGAAACAGAAGTAGAAAGGGTTGCGGGCCCTGCGAAGTAGGAAGGGGATATAAATAGCAGTCGTCTGGGGACGACACAGCGGCAGAGACATTCAAGGCGGGCAACAATAGCAACGGCCTCTGCCCGTGTAGGCCCTCGTGACCGCGCTGCTTAGGGCTCAACGGGGCGAGTGAAGCAGAGAGCAGCGGCCCTCGTCGAGTCCCCGTCCACGGCGGCAACGATAAACAGGTGGGAGGCGCAGGGAACGGTTGGGGGACCTAGACGCGAGGACGACAAGCTGGGCTCGCGCATTTATGAGCTCGCCGCGGCTGGCTCGAGGCCCGATGGCCGCGGGCTATTGTCCACGAGTCAATGGTCCACACGGCCGAGACGAGACCACTCCTCGAGCGCGCGCCGGGCTCCAGAGATCATCTCGCTTCCCTGGGAGGCAGGGGGAGACGTGAGTGCTTCTGGAAGCAGCGGCATCCGCAAGGGGCAGGCGTGCGGCTCTGCGCAATTTCAAAGGAGGGTTCCAACGGCTTTATTGAGGCCGTGGACGGTGTCTCGCCCGTCGTGTGCTGCGCGGCCTCGTCGAGCAGGGACCGGGATGCATGCACGGCAGACGGTGATGGCGTCGATTTGATGACGGGGGCCCGTCAAGCCACGGACTGCCCGTCGATGCCTCTGGGAAGGGAAGGGCCCGGTAGTCGTGGTGGAGATGCCGTCCTGGGGCGCCGTCGTTGAAGCTATCCCAGCCCCGGTGTGGGCTCGGGCACGCCACCCGCCTGGGGAATCCCCATGCAGCCCTGGCTCCCGCCGCAAAAGAAAGACGTCGTTTGGCCGGCGGCCTGCAAGTTGAGGCGTGGACGGCAGCGGAGGCGTCGTCCAACTGGCGGCCCGTAGTTGTACGGGTGCGGCGTGGCCGCCCCAGAAGGGGGGCCGAGACGGGGATGTGGATGTGATGAGATCGTGTCATCTGTCACATATGGCGCGCATGAAGCGTGCAGGGACGATGCCCCGATGCGAGATGCTGTCGAGAGCCGGCGGTTCGTCTGGATCGTGGTTCCTGAAAGGGGTCTCGCTCTCAACACTCACGCGCCCACCACGCAACGGCCTCCCAAGCCCTCGCAACACCGCACGCAGACGGAGACGAAGACCGCAAGAGCCGCTGTTTGCTCCCCGCAGCCCCCAGCGCCGCCCGCGTCTGCAAGAAACTCCAGCCCGCCACGGGTCTCCATATTCAAGACACGCCCAGCCCACGTCCCAGCGCGGCGGGACGGCCCCATGCCACCCGACGTCTGGAAATGGCTGCATTTGCCCTTCTCAGGTCTGACTGCAGGCCGTCCGCGCCGTTGCCAGACGCCCGGGGCCTGGGTCGGCCGCGCCGCCGAGGGCGATGCGCCGCCGGGCGGTGCTGCTGGACGCGCGCCCTGCAAACTCGTCGCCGGCGTCGCCACCGACGGCCGCGGACTTGGGTTTCCTTTACGGGCGCGAGACACCTGATGGGGACGGGGCTGAGAGACAGTTCTGACAGCGGGAGCGCGCAACGGTGGCGCCGCCGGTGGCAGTGAGGCCGTTGGCACTGTCTATGTTTGCGTGGTATCACAACGGCTCTGCAGCCCACGCGGTGGTACACGCACGTCTCATGTGTCGAGCCCATCGTCTTCACGTCGTCCATCTACCGCTACGTTCCGAACCCAACCGACCTCTACCGCGAGCACCCTCCTGAATCCCAAACACGCGAACCGCACACCATGCACTGCATGAACCACACACGGCCCTCGCCGACGACAAACACCCCCTCCCCAAACCGCGGCATGCCTGTTTGTCACAACAGATCGCTGCAGAGGCAGCAAACGGCCGCCCGCGTCTGCGTTGGCGAAAGGGGGGGCCCCCGCCGCCGCCGGCTCGCTGCAGGGGGCGCGCTCCCGGATGCCGTTCCGGCCGTGCCAGCGCTGTAGATCCCCCCAACGGCTGCGCCTTCTGGAAGTGTTTCTGGCTTCATCGCGCAGATGTGACGCGGGGGGTGGTCTGGGCGAGTGATGTCTCTTCGGCCGGGCATGAGATTGAGGCGAGGCGAGATGAATGGCCGGCTGTCGTCAAACGGATAAATGGACCCCAGGAAGTTTGGGCCAGTATCGAGGGAATAGGACTGGACATGGATGCGTTCTCACGAGCGCCCTCAGCCTCTTGTCACTGGTCAAGTTGCCACGCCCTTTCAAATACGTCTATACGCTAGGTATTGCTTGGTGTCCGACGCGGCTCTGCACGTGGATGCCTCCTCCAGGTAAAAAGAACCGGCCTCGCGGCCGTTTGAAGCCCAGCCCAGCATGTCCCAAATCTTCGTACCCGCCCCGAAACGCCGTCGATGCTAAGCCGCAAAGGGAAATGAAGAAGCTAGAAATGAAAAAGGGAATGAAAAAGGGCCCCGGTAGCTACGGGAAGAAGTAGACAAGAAGCCATCGCCTGCGAGCCTAGTCGTCCCACTCCTCGTCCAGCTGGTCAATCAGCCGGTTCTCGGCCTCGGAGCTCCTGTTGCGCGCGCTGGCGCTGGAGTTGAGGTGGCTGTAGCCCCGCCTGCCCGGGAGGCAGCGCGCGCACGAGGACCAGAGGATGTCCTGCGCAGCGAGAAGATGTCAGCGCCCACGTTGGTGGAAAGGTAGGTCCTGCTTCTGCCGGGAGGGACGCACGCTGATGAAGCTCCAGATGCCGGCCCAGATGCTGTAGTTGGGCAGCTGGCGCCACCCGCGGGCGTGGGCGACGGTGCGGTTGTAGAAGACGCCGCCGAGGACGTACACCAGCACGGCGATGAGGAAGATGATGCCGAACACGCTCCCGGGGCCGACGCTGCCGGGCTTGTGAGGCTCGGCGTGGCCGCAGGCGTGGACCGAGCGCACCTCGAAGAAGTAGGCGCACTCGTCGGGGTCAGTGCCGACAAAGAAGACGCTCGCCTGGGCGCTGCCGGGGTTCTGGTCGCAGAGGAAGGAGATGGTCGTAGACTTGCGCCTCACAGTCGCCTTGTCGTCCTTGGCCAGCGTCTCGACCTTGTGGAGCAGGGGGGCCAGGTCCGAGTCTTCGTCGTCGTACGTGCCTCGGCCTCGACTGCCTTTGCTCGACTTGCTCGCGCACGGAGAGCCGCCCGTGTACTGCAAGACGAGCTTTCGCCCGCGGCTGTGCAAATCCATCGACTGGGACCTTTCGCGGCTGTTAGCACGAGAAAACACGCCGTCGCCGCACACGTGCACCAACCCTATCGAGTAAATGTTCCCGTGGGACATGTAGTAGGCGCTCACGTTGGCCCAGACGTTCTTGTCGAGACCGACGACGTTGGACACGGGGTCCACCACCGGCCCGCAGATGTTCATGGTGAAGTTCTTGCCGTAGTCGTAGCCCTTGGAGTGGTAGTCCTTGGCCACTCCCGTCTTGTGCGACTTGGCCTTGTCGGGGTGCGCCGCCATGTCCGGCCGCAGGTCGAAGAAGGCGCCGCTGCCGGAGGACGATGTGGCCGTGCATGCCGGCGCGTGTGTCGTGGGCGAGGGGTCGTCTGCTGCGCTGGCCACGGCGGCGGCGGCGACGAGGACGGCGGATACAGAGAGCCGCATGGCGTCGTTGTCGAGGCCTATGTGTGGCCGAGGAGGTCGACCAACGTCGAGGAGGCCGCGTGGGGGGTCGTGCTGCTGCGGAGGAGCTCGGATGCGCCTGGAGGCGCCGCTGCTGCCGATGCGACCAGCTTGGCGTATCGTCAATTGCCTCGCCCTGCAGGTCAAGTGCAAAAGCGCGCCGGCAGTCGGGCTCGAGCTCGTCGGCCTGCGTCGTCTCGACAAAGTGGTCAGCTTCCCGGTGGTCGTGCAGGTCCAAGTCTGAGACTCGGGACGCCGGCGCCGCGATTGCGACGCCTGGCAGAGGCCACATCTGCGGGCGATGAGGTCACGGGATGCGCGTCCCTGCGTAACCCCTGGCGAAGGTAAGCAAGCTGCGGTCGGCGAAACAATTTCTCCGCGCCTCCCCGGTGGGCCAGGCCATGACGATGAGACCCATCCGGATCGTCTGCGCTCCGACGCGACGCTTCAGACTCTGCGACGCCACTCGTCCCGACCAATGGCCAGCTCGACAATTGGCAATTGACGATCGCTTAAAGGGCCAGCCGATCCGCGACACCACGCGCTGGCCAGTTCCTGCTCGACACTTTCGCAAACGTGTTCTGCTGCTTCTCGAGATGGCCCCTGAGCCGAAAGCTGCCGCCGCCCCGGCGCAGCACGGATACGAGTTCTTTGGGCCGTAGGTCGTCCCGCTGCATCGCGTGCGAGCTCCCCGAGCACTGACTGCAACAGCCCCGGCGCCTTTGGCATCTCGTTCGGCCTGCCCATCCTCGTCTACCTCTTCACCTTTGCCTGCAACGACGTCTCGGGGTGTCCAGCGCCCTCCTTCCTGAACCCCCGGACGCTGTCGCTTAGCCAGCTCAAGCTCGAGGTGGGCTGGCCTGGGGATGGCATCTGGGGCCTCGCGAGCTGGAAGGCCAGCGGCGCCGTGCTGGGATACTACCTCCTCAACCTGGTCCTGTACCGCGTGCTCCCCGCGACGGATACTGAAGGCACGGTCCTGGCCTCTGGCGGACGCCTCAGGTACAGGTTCAATAGTGAGAGCGCCCCCTCTTTGGACCGTTGCAAGTCGCCCTCTGACAGACTTAGCCATGTACTCCAACACCGTGACCCTCGTTGCCCTCGCCGCCGGAACCATGGCCCAGGGCGCCGAGTTCCCCGTCTGGACGTTCATCGACGAAAACTACGTCCAGATCCTCACGGCCAGCGTCGGCATATCGTACGCCATTGCCACGTTTGTCTATGTCCGCAGCTTCGGCGTGAAGCCCGGGAACAAGGAAAACCGCGAGCTGGCGGCCGGCGGCCACACGGGCAACCTGCTGTACGACTGGTTCATCGGGCGGGAGCTCAACCCTCGCGTCACCGTCCCCCTGATTGGCGAGGTGGACATCAAGGAGTGGTGTGAGCTTCGGCCTGGGATGATGGCGTGGATCATCCTCAACTGCGCTTGGTGTGCCCGGCAGTACCGCAACTACGGCTTCGTCACGGACAGCGCCGCGTGCATCACGGTTGTGCAGGCGCTGTATGTCGTGGACTCGTGGTGGAACGAGCCGGCCATCCTGACGACGATGGACATCACCACCGACGGCTTCGGCATGATGCTTGCGTTTGGCGACCTCGTCTGGGTGCCGTTTGTGTACTCGATGCAGACGCGCTATCTCTCCGTCCACCCCCAGTCTCTCGGTCCGGTCGGCCTGGCGGGTATGCTGTCGCTCATCGGGCTCGGCTTCTACATCTTCCGCTCAGCCAACAGCCAGAAGAACGCGTTCCGGACGAACCCCAGCGACCCCAGCGTCTCTCACCTCAAGTACATGCAGACCAAGGCGGGGAGCAAGCTCCTCACGACGGGCTGGTGGGGAGTCGCGCGCCACATCAACTACCTTGGCGACTGGATCCAGTCGTGGCCGTACAGCCTGCCGACGGGCCTGGCGGGATACCAGATCCTCGCCGCTGGGTCCGGCGCGGAGGGCGCGTTCGTGATGAGGGGCGGCAGGGAGGTGGTGCAGGGCGACGCCAAGGGCTGGGGCATGCTCTTCACGTACTTTTACGTCGTCTACTTTGCCGTTCTGCTCATCCACCGAGACCGGCGCGACGACGAAAAGTGCCACCGCAAGTACGGCGAGGACTGGGAGCAGTACAAGAGGGTTGTGCGATGGAGGATCATCCCCGGCATCTACTAGCGGATCCAAGGCCGAGCCGGAGGCAACAGTGCCGGCAATGGGGTGAGCTGTGGAGTTTGGTGGCTGCCAGACGGTTGTTCGACGGTGAACGGCGGGTCGGTTGTAGACGGGGGTTCTTGGATGTCCAACTATGGGTAAGGGCAGTGTCGAGACCGACAGGTACGAATGTATAATAAATGTAATAAATGTAACAATACCGGTCCTCATAAACCGGCTGCGTAACCTGGTGGCCCGTCCGTACCTAGCTCTACCTGATGTAAGTGCCGGGGTCGCGTGCCCGCGAACCAAGAAGCGAAGTTTAGAGAGATGCCAATACTCGTACGAGTAGCCCATATTAGGTAAACCGTCGCAATAAGCGCTGCCATGTCCAATTCCCACGACGCGCCCGACGCGCCCGCGGCGCCGCTGCAAGTCGTCGGACGCGCAGGAATTGCCTGAGAGGGAGAAGAGGTCGGCACATGCAGCGGAAACGGGCCGAAAAGAGTTGGCGCTATTAGACGGGATGAGGTTGGGGCTTGGGGCTGGCGTGCGGGGGACATGCGGGACTGGCTGGAGCCGCCGATGTGATGCGAAGAGTCGCCGCGTTGGTTGGCGCCGGAGTGTCGATGGAGGGCTGCCACGAGCGGGTGGGTGGTAGCGATCGCAGGAACTTTGCACAGCACGCACTGCATGATGAGTGCATGCTGATGCGGCGGGATGTGCTCTGCCAATGTGCCTCGACGGCACCTCGGTGAGGGCCCGGTGGCACAGGTGTACGAGAATAAGGGCATTAGGGCCATGCCCGGATGCAAGGAACCCCTTTCCGCGTGGCTGCTCGTAGAAAGCCTATCTAGCCGTCAGTCGATCTCCGTGTCCCGGGTGGATCAACCTCATTGACGGCTGCAGCAGAGCCAGGCAAAGGGACGGCTTTAGGCTGGCGAGGACCGACCGACCCGTGGCTGGGAGCGGCGATGATGGCGCGCTTGATCGGCCCTTCTTTGGTTGGTTCGGTCTCTGGTCGGGCGACCTCGGGTAGCGTTTCTTTCTGGTTTCCGTGGGATCGATCCCCTGGCCGTGGAGAGGCAGCGCGGGAAGAGAAGCTCGTTTACTCGTAAACGAGTCCAGCCTCCATGGCGAGAGTTGACGACGCATCAGTCAGCCGACTCGCGGGCTGGCTGCGGGCCTCTCCACCGAACAGCCCTGAACGACTCCACCACCAGGGGCCGCTAGTGGGGGAAATCTGCCGTTCGTTGCAGGAAGCTAGGGCCAGGGCAGGCCGAGTTGATGAGGTGGTGGCGGCCCTTGTGGGTGTGTCTTGCTCGACAATTTGCCGACATGTGTTGATTACCGTGCTCGTATATCAAGTGCGGCCTTGTCTGCCTCCTTTCTGCTTTCTCTCTCTCGTCAGCCTGTGTGGTTCTGTCTTTCTGGCTTCGTCCTCCCTCCTCCGCCGGTTTCGCTTACACGCGCTCGGCGACACGGATTGCCTCGTCCACCACCCGGCCGACAACAGACACAGACGCAGAAACCGGAGACGAGAGAGGGGCAGAGGACACGGACTAGCAGTTTTGCTGTCTCGCCGCCATGAAGCCGCTGTCGATTGTCGCGGCCACGTTGCTGGCGGCCGTGGTTGATGTCACGGCTGCGGCACCGCCAGAGCACAAGGTACGTGAATGCATGTCGAGTGTCCCCTATTTCCGATGCTCGGCGCCACAGGCTTCTGCCGTCTGCCACCACCAATCACGGGCTGTTGGGTAACTGGCTCTGGTTGCACTGCAGCTGGCAACCCGGCCCGCGCCTGCAGATCGCCCGGATCGTCGCCGCCTCCTGCAGCGCCCCAACAACCTCCCTCTGCCATTGGACTCGGAGGCCGTGACGGCATGCGCTGCTCGCCATGAGGCTCACGTTAACGCCGCTGCTGCTCGTGACGGCCGCTGTGAAAGGCGCAATTGCTGACGCTCAGATCCCGCTGCAGTTCGACGCCAGGGCCGCTCTGGCCTCGTCGCCGCCGCAGTACCCGTCGCCATGGATGGACCCCCAGGCGCCCGGCTGGGAGGACGCTTACGCAAAGGCCAAGGCGTTTGTGTCGCAGCTGACGCTGCTGGAGAAGGTCAACATTACCACGGGCACGGGGTGAGTGGCTGACTGCATCGGTGCGTGTAAGTCGACTAACACGGGTGTCTAGGTGGATGGGCGACAGCTGCGTCGGCAACGTCGGCTCCGTCCCGCGCCTGGGCCTCAAGGCGCTGTGCCTGCAGGACGGCCCGCTAGGCCTCCGCTTCTCCGACTACAACAGCGCGTTCCCCGTGGCGCTGACGGCGGCGGCGAGCTGGAGCAGGAGCCTTTGGAAGGACCGCGGCAAGGCCATGGGCTCCGAGGCGCGGCTCAAGGGCGTCACGGTCCTGCTCGGCCCCGTGGCCGGCCCGCTGGGACGCGCCCCCGAGGGCGGCCGCAACTCCGAGGGCTTCGGCTCCGACCCGTACCTGCAGGGCCAGGGCCTGGCCAACACGGCCGCGGGCATCCAGGAGGCCGGCGTCATCGCCTGCGCCAAGCACTTCGTCGCCAACGAGCAAGGTGAGCGGCGGCACTGACAGCCGGGCCGAGACCAGGTGCTGACGCCGCCGGCAGAGCACTTTAGACAGACGGGCGAGTCCCAGGACCGCGGCTTCAACATCGCCGAGTCGCTGTCGTCCAACGTCGACGACAAGACGCTGCACGAGGTGTACGCCTGGCCGTTTGCCGACGCGGTGCGCGCGGGCGTCGGGTCCATCATGTGCTCGTACAACCAGGTCAACAACTCGTACGCCTGCCAGAACTCCAAGCTGCTCAATGGCGTGCTCAAGGGCGAGATGGGCTTCCAGGGCTTCGTGGTGAGCGACTGGCAGGCGCAGCACGCGGGCGCGGCCACGGCGGTGGCGGGCCTGGACATGTCGATGCCCGGCGACACGAGCTTCAACACGGGGCTCAGCTTCTGGGGCGGCAACCTGACGCTGGCGGTGGTCAACGGCACGGTGCCGGCGTGGCGCATCGACGACATGGCCATGCGCATCATGGCGGCCTTCTTCAAGGTGGGCATGACGCTCGAGAACCAGGTGGCGACCAACTTCAACTCGTGGACGCGCGACGCCTACGGCTGGGCCGACCAGGCGGCCAAGGAGAACTGGGGGCGCATCAACTACCAGGTGGACGTGCGCGCCGACCACGCCGCGCACATCCGCGAGTCGGCGGCCAAGGGCACCGTGGTGCTCAAGAACACGGGCGCGCTGCCCCTGAGCCGCCCGCGCTTCGTGGCCGTGGTCGGCGAGGACGCCGGGCCCAACCCGCGCGGCCCCAACGGCTGCCCCGACCGCGGCTGCGACGACGGCACGCTGGCCATGGTCTGGGGCTCCGGCACCGCCAACTTCCCCTACCTGGTCACGCCCGACAGCGCCCTGCAGCGCCAGGCCGTCGAGGACGGCTCCCGCTACGAGAGCGTGCTGAGCAACTACGCGTGGGAGCAGACGCTGGCGCTCGTCTCGCAGCCCGACGCCACGGCCATCGTCTTCGCCAACGCGGCCGGCGGCGAGGGCTTCATCGACGTCGACGGCAACGCCGGCGACCGCAAGAACCTGACGCTGTGGAAGAACGGCGACGACCTCATCCGGAACGTCTCGGCCGTGAACCCCAACACCATCGTCGTGCTCCACACCGTCGGCCCCGTGCTGGTGACGGACTGGTACGCGAACCCCAACATCACGGCCATCGTCTGGGCCGGCGCCCCGGGCCAGGAGAGCGGCAACGCGCTGGCGGACGTCCTCTACGGCAAGACGAGCCCCGGGCGCTCGCCCTTCACGTGGGGCCCGACGCGCGAGAGCTACGGCACGGATCTGCTCTACACGCCCAACAACGGCAACGGCGCGCCGCAGCAGGACTTTGCCGAGGGCGTCTTCATCGACTACCGCCACTTCGACCGCGCGGCCCCCAAGCCCGGCGACGCGGGCGCGCCCATCTTCGAGTTCGGCTTCGGGCTGTCGTGGTCCAACTTCACGTACTCGCAGCTGCGCGTCGACAAGAGCAACGCGCGCCCGTACCAGCCGCCCCAGGGCAAGACGGCGGCCGCGCCGGTGCTCGGCAACTACAGCACCAACCTGCGCGACTACGCGTTCCCGCCGGGCATCCGCTACATCTACCAGTGGATCTACCCCTGGCTCAACACCACGGCCTCGGGCCGCGAGGCCTCGGGCGACCCGCAGTACGGCCAGACGGCGGCGCAGTTCCTCCCGCCCGGCGCGACGGACGGCTCGCCGCAGCCGCGCCAGGCGGCGTCGGGGGCGCCCGGCGGCAACGCCCAGCTGTGGGACGTGCTGTACACGGTCAGCTGCGTCGTCACCAACACGGGCTCGCGCACGGCCGACGAGGTGCCGCAGGTGTACGTGGGGCTCGGCGGCGACGCCGAGCCGGCGCGAGTGCTGCGCGGCTTCGAGCGCCTCGAGCGCATCGCGCCCGGCCAGGCCGTGACGTTCCGCGCCGACCTGACGAGGAGGGACGTGAGCAACTGGGACGTGGCGGCGCAGAACTGGGTCGTCACGGACCGGCCGAAAAAGGTGTGGGTGGGAAGCAGCTCGCGGAACCTGCCGCTGAGTGCCGACTTGCTCTGAGTGGGGGAGTGAGCGAGGACGGGGGAACCTCTGATGAGACAAGGGCATGGTTATTCTTCGTGTAACTGTTTAATCAAAAAGATCTAGCATTGCCAACGACTTGTCTGGGAACAACATCTCGTGGTATGGTGTGCTGATGAGCAAATGTTAATAACTAAGCAAGGGGTTGGGTGACATTCCACTCGCGCTGACGAGACTGAGTGAGGCCGAAGACAGGCAACAAACACTTGAACTTGAATGAATCAGTCGAGCAGAGCAACGAGCGTTGCCATTCCTTAGTTGTGATTCCCAGGTCTTTGCAGTCCCTCCAAGATAGTCATGGCTACTCAAGAGTATCGAGACGAGAATCAGTGACGAGAAGACGCCATGTTTCGGTTGCGCTGGACACAGGACGGAGACGACATTTGCGCCCAACGAGCTCCAATGCAGCAGTCTCTGCATCACCTACATGCGAGACTGATAGACACCATGTACCGGCTGCCAGCTAGCTCCAATCACAGCAAGCACAGTCTGTTGGTGACGGCATCTGACCATCTGTGGCGCGCGGCATCTCGCGTCCGTGATTGAGATTGAGCATCTTCATCCGCTCAAGTGTCTGCTCTTCAGGGTGGCCACAACCCGACCATGGATCACCGTCGTCTCCGCCCGGGTATAAATAGCCGCCGCCTCCTCGCCTTCCAGTCCTCGACATCTCCCGCATCTCCAGCATACAGCAATACAGCACAGCACGCGCAACACCGCCCATACAGCTACGGGGCTCATCGCCATCGCGCACTACAGACACCGCAACGCCTTCTACAGATACTGCCCGCTCCGGCTGTCACGGCTAGGGACTCCCCAACGACGGCCGCCACACCGACATGCCATCTGCTCCCTGCGCGGTGCAGCGCAGCTCGCTGCGGTGGCGGCCAGAAGATACTCAGTCCCGGCTGTGAGCCCGGATACAGCTGAGATTCTCGGGCGTGGCCGGCGAGCTCGCCATAGAGTGCGGCAAGAGAGGTACACCTCACGCTCTGGCTTCAGGCTTCTGGCATCGGACACTGACAAAATACCAGGTTGCCGACGTATCAAGCTGCCTCTGCACAGCCGGCGCTCATGGCTCGGCCGATGAGTTGGCTTAGGACGCTGAGGAGCTAGGTTGCGATGTCGCCTCGAAGTGGTGGGGGGCCTGCTCCCTGCATCGCGCCATCTACTTCCCCGACTCCGAACTCCTCGGGATCAGCCGCCATAGCGTCGTCCCAGCCAGCAGGCGAGCAAGCACCGCGTCAGAGAAGCCGGGTCACATATCCCAACTTCCCGCGCCAGCCAACTGCGCGAGTCACCGGCCCGTGCCCTCGCCTGCAGCGCTCGCGACTTCACCCTTGGAACGCCTGGCCGTACTATGCACCCGAGATAGTGCTGTCGCGGCCAAGAGCTTCCACCTCAACGAAGTGGCTGCGTTGAGACATTTATCCTGGTGCATCTCCTTCTTACATCAAGGGCGGCTGGGTGTGCCTCGGCATGGAGCAGAAGGGCAAGCCTGTACTTGCCGCTGCGCCATCTACCGGTGGCCAACGACGCAGCCACACTGATCGTGTGGTGCCAACAACTGGCATCGAATTGCCTCTGGCTCCGGCTTTACGGATATGAAGTGAGATATCGACTTCGGGCAGGCAGTTGCCGCAAGCAATCGCCATGGCAAGGGCACTTGTCCTACTGCGTGACATCGCCGTGCGGGCGCGCCATATGGACCATCATGGAGCAGAAGAGCAAGCCTTTACTTGAGGCTGCTTCATAGAATGGCACCGTGCCGCTACACGACAAACAACCCCGGTTGTGGTGTATGGAGCGTCGGAATCGTATGGCCCCTGTCGCTTCCTACAAAGATAATGGGCTGGAGATGAAGGGCGAGGCACCGCAGGACAAACAGCATTACGGTCTCGCTGTTTCCTCCAAGGCGGCCAGCATAATCCGCGGATCCATCGACCTCGCAGACCCGTCGGCTCTGATGCCAAGCCTTGATCCTATGACACTGCCCGCTTCGGGAATATTATGCAACCCGAAGCTATCAAGGAGGGGTGCCAAGGCAGCCCTGGCGCCTGCATCCATCCGCCTCCCAGTCTATGGGGGCCTCTACGCGACATGGAACAGGGCACCAAGATTCTCGCCGGCGCAAATTGCCAAGAATGGCTCTTGCTTGGCCCCTCGCGTTACGGCCAATACGCCAAAGAGGCTCCATGGCCGAGGCAGAGTTACAACGACGAGCTGGACAGCAGCCCGGAGCTCCACGCCCACGCACGGTTGCCGACCCGTCGACGTAGCGTCAGGTGTGGTGTCCGGCGATGCTCCCGTCGCCGCTCATTCGAAGCTTCGGCAATGACGCAGTTCTCCCAGCCGCTACGCCTTCACAGCAATGAGGGCTGGATGCCGCTCCTTCTTCTCGACCGCCTCCTGGCCAGCCCTCCTTCGAGCTCAAGGCTCTCCTTTGCCTGCCTCGATTGGGTGGTTTGCGCGGCACGTCTACACGATGGCGGCCATTGCTGGTCGTCGATCGTGGCCTGGGCAGGTATATGACGGTGGCGGAGGGATCTTACAAGCCCTGGACATCACCGTTTGTCGGGCTGGGGCTCGCGTGTAGTGCGCCGAGAGGTCCAGATTGTGGCGCGTGGAACCATCGCATCAGCCGCTGCCGCCTCCATTTTCAGGGCTAGGAGTAGGCAAGGACTTTATATGCCTTGCCACAGACTTCCTTCCAGCCCGTGGTGGTACTCGGACTCCAACTACTGCTGTTTGTGGCGTCCGCCGGAACATACCGAAGCGGATGTTTGTGCCCCATCAAGAGCGAGCCCACAAGAACTTGAGGATCTCCAACATCTATCCTGCCCGATATATACATCTCTCAGGTCATGCGCGCGGCACGGAGTTCACAGCGGACACAGCCAACAGCCAGTGTGCAGGCCAGACAGCACTGCGGCCAGGATCTCATTGTTGCAACAGGAAGGCTCTCTGGGAGATTTACGCGGATGATCCCCGATTCTGACCCCAAACGTGCGCGGTACCAATCGCCTGGGGTATGGGTCTGGGCTTGCATCTGCAGCTCTCACCAAGGGCGTGTCGCTCGCGGCGGGTGTCCAGGTCCTTCAGCGAGCTTCTGCAAAGCAGACACCCAATGCGGTGGCCTGACACGCTCGGGCCGAGGCTGGGAGATTTGAGCGTGCCTGGTGTTCTCCCGGCCAAGATCAAGCAGCAAGAAGGTCGTCGCCGGGAGCGTGGGGGCAAGCCGTTCCGATACTTTGGCATCCGGGAGGCCGCCACGCGTTCTCGCGATGTTGGCGGCTTCTCATACAGCCCCGCCGCTGATGCCAGGTCGCAAAGCGTGCAAGGGGACAACGCCCTCCCGAGGCAGAAGGTTCCAGGACATGCAGCGGAACAACGGTCTGCTCTCGAATCACAGTGGGATTCGGCTCTCATGTAAACAGAGGACGGGCCGGCATTCGGGAGGACAGGCTGACACGATCAATGCATATCCAATACTGCCCCCAAAGTGTGCGGTGTTGGACCAACTCGTCCGGCGGAGCTCGCTGCTGCTGCAGGGGTTACTAAGACTTGGCTATATGGCGACTGGGGGCCACATACGGCTTCTCATACAGCTGCGCTGGTGCGAGAGTCGCAAATACAGATCCCACCGCAATGGCGAATAGGGAAACTGATGTGTGGGCGACTGGGCGGTACCTCAACTATCGTATGTCGGTGGAATGCACTATATATGCTTCTGCAGGTTTCTCTTGAAGAGGAGGAATATTGGGCGCGTCTGAGAGTGGTAGATATCTCGAAGTAGGATGGAGTACCGGTGGCTGCACATCAGTCAACCCAGTTTCCCTGGGCTTGTCTCCAGTTCCGATTCAGGCGCGCTGGGCGGAGATGAAGAAGTTCAAGGCGCTGAATGATAGAGAAGTAGCAAGAAGTCTAAAATGATAAACAGAAAAACCTTGGCACTTCGTGTCTCTGACCTGCGTCGTGTTCTCGCTAAGCGGCTACCAGCACCAGTCGCGCTCGTGTTCTTATGTGTAATGTAAACGGCCGTCTCAGCAGAAATTATGATGCCTAGAAAGGTAAGACTTTAAAGCAGATGAGCAAAAAGCCGTGATTCGGGCGGCAGCGGCACGAGATGTCCCTTTGCGGACGGCCAGATGCTTCTAGTCGTGTCCAGGTCGGACAAGCAAACGCCAAATAGGAAATTCATGTGCACCCACGCACACTACAAACAAAAACTCAAACTCACATCACGACACCAAAAACATGGCCCCAAAAGGCAAAAAAAACAACCGCCATCCCACCTCTCAGGACCCAAGTTACCCCGGGGAGGCTCGACCTCGTTACCACCGTGTGTATTAACCCGACTCACGACCCCCCAAGCCCAAAGATCTGATAACGATATTTTTGGATAAGGATAACCGGGAGTTGAACCCGCGACCTTGGGCAAGGGGTGAAGAGATCGATGGGGTGTGGCGCCCCAGCACCTATCCAACTGGGCCAACTCGGCCCTTGGCCTCAGCTGGACAGGTGCTGTTGGAAGAGGGACGGGTATTGGGGTCAATAAGGGTATGGAGAGTGAATTGGAGGCTGGCAAGAGCTGTTCAGGGCGTGGCGTGCTGTTCGTGTGCTGTTCAGCGGGCGTTGCGCGGCAACGGGTGCTGAAGCTGGGACGGCACTGGCCGCCAATCGCGCGCTGCTGTGCAGCATGTAATACTCTGCCGCAGCTGTATCCTGCCTCCTCGTAGAATTCACGCTGCTTCGCCATCCTTCACCTAGATGCAAAGCAGCTCAGCGTCGCGGCCCACGAAGCTCTGCCTCGCTCCGGCCAACGTCCCAGAAAGCAAATTACCCAAAACGGACGCGGGCGCTGAATCGGGTGTCGCTGATTGGGGCGGCGTGCGGGTGACGTGGGTGGGACGGCCGGGAGCGCCCGGCGCTAAACTCGTCCACTGCCTCGGGGGAGCGGCATTGAAGTAAAAAGAGTTACTTATGGCGCTTTGGACAGCTGCGCCTTCACGTGGTGTCATTTTTACTTATGCATTTTACAACACGATCACGGAGCGGCGAGCACTAGAGCGATATCTACTCAAGCCGCATATTGCGCGAATCATGCAGCTGAGAAACAATTGCAAGACAAACAGTCTATATATATCCCGTCCCCCGCCAGCTCCATCGCCGCCCCGCCCAACAGCCGCAGCCTCATGCCATGCGCAGACAGATGAGCCCATGCGCGGCGCAACCGCGCCACGTGTCGCGTGGTCGTCGCAAGCCCAGTCCAATCTACTGGGATTCCTGGATGCGCGCGATGATGTGCGGCCGGTCGCCCATGTACGAGTCGGCCAGGCCATGTTCCCGGAGCTCCCGGAATGCATTGTTCCCGTACGTATCCACAAAGTCTTCGTGGTCTGTTATATCGACCGACAGATCCGCATGGCCCTCGTCGGTGCTCCTCTGCCGGTAATTGAGCACGTTCTCTCGCATGATGCGTCACATGGACAAGACTGCGGCTGAGCCGTATTCCCTCTGACGTGAGATGCCTTCCCGCATACAATGTCTCGGCATCCAGGCGCCTCGAGCACATCCCCGAGCGCCCCTCCAAATACGGCAACACATGAGAGCCGTGATGCAGGCAACGTTTCTTTCGTATCGACGGTATGCGATTGGGTCGCACACACTCCGCTCTGCTGGGACGACGACCATCGCACGACGTCGCGATCTCGACCTGCCTGGCAGTTGGCACGGCAGCGGCGCACCCGAAGGCGCTTCGACGGATGTTCGCCGCAGCTGCATATCACGGGAATCTGCATTCCTGCTTCGGCGACTCTAAGTCGGTGGGGCGGCGGCGAGTTTGTGGCTCTGGCAGCATGCCTTGGATGGAGCTTCACAAGCGATGCGCTTCGCTCACACGCCCATGTCGCAGTGAGAGGAAGCTGCTTCGCCTCCTGCCACGCATGCCAGACGTCGCATGCTTGTCCCCTTATAGCCATACCGTGCCTTCGATTGGTAGGCGCCGGGTATTGACGGCCCGGATGTCGCGGGGGCGGACGCAAGGTGCGTCCTTTACTTCGTATTGCGGCTGCGACACTGCATCTGCCGATGGTAGGGCCCACCACAAGGGCCACATCGTATACGGACGACTTCGTATCGAGATTCTCATTCGCGCAGGCTCGGCGACTATTGCTTGCACGGCCGTGATGGGCCGATGCACTTCAAGTGGTACGACTCGAGGTATATAAGAGGCGGTCTCAGACCTCGACTGGAGGTCAATCGTCACGATCAGCCAAGCCAACAAATAGTCTTCTCTGCACATCAAACACGTCTGCTAGTATCAATCCCACGCCAGCGTTTTTCACATCGATCACTCTCGCCAAAATGCTCTTCTCGTCCCTACTCGCAGCCGCCACCGTCCTGGCCACCGGCGCCAGAGCCGCCGTCCTCCCTCGTAGCAAGCACGTCGCCGACTTCCGCATCTACGGCGCACCGGGCTGTTACGAAAAGAACCTCGGCGTTTGGACCGTCATCGACGACGACATCAAGGATGACCCCTGCACGACCTTTAGCGATGACGTCAAGTCGGTGACCGTGGTTGACATCAATGCCGGCTGCAAACGTGAGACGCCACCCCGCCGTGCTTCCCCCGCAGTGACCATGTGGCTGACTTTGGCATATCAGTGCAAGTCTTTACCGACGGCGCGTGCAAGACTGGCGCGCAAACAGTTTGGCAGGGCCAGTGCTACGACGAGCCCAAGGGACTGAAGGCGTGGTCCATGGAGTGCGCTTAGCCTCGATGGCGACTCGGCAGCACGGCGAGTTGAGAGGCGAAGCTCGACGGGTCCTGAACCGCCCGTACTGCAACCTGCATAATTACTGCAACCTGCATAATTAATGATAATGGGTTAATGGAGGACGAATAGCTGTTTTGGGGCATGGTGCTATACTATTACATGAAGAGAACTACGAAGTACTATTTGCACGGTAAACCCACCGTCAGCCCCACTCTGCCCGCCGCCAGCTCGCGCCACCCAATCCTTGTGCAAAGGCATGGCATGCCGCAGCGCCGCGCGACCGCGCAGCGATATCTCAATTGAATCAGTCACATCGTCGCCGCCGCCGGCAGGGCTCAACCGGGTCTCTCCGTGCCGCCGTGGGCCGCGCCGTTGGCTGTGCCGTGCCCGCGCTGTTGGCTGTGCCGTGTCCGTGCCCCTGACTGCCGCCACGGCTGCGTGGCCGGGATGACCTCCTCTGCGAGGCTTGTGAGGCTGCCTGCGATGCCGTTTGTGTGGCTGCTTGCGATGCCGTTGGTGTTGAGGTTCGTGATCCAACGGCGCGGCCAACTCGCGACGCCCTCGTGCCTTGTGAGGTCCGCTGTCTCTTGCGGCTCTGTGCCGGCTGTGATGCCGCTGACGATGCGTCTCGAAGTGAGAGAGGTCACGGCGGAGGCTCGGGTTCAGGGGCCGGGTTCCTCGGCCGGCGGTCTGACTGGGCTGCCGGCGTTGACCCCGGACCCGGCTCCGTTGTGTAAGGTCGGCTTCGGCGTCGTCGTCGTCGGTATCGTCGGCATCATCGTCATCGGCGTCATCGGCAGCGATTTGAGGTATCGAGGCACCTTGAGCTTCTTGTTGGCGGCACTAAGGCGCGGCCGGCCGCGGGTTGAGGTCACAATAGCAGGGTCACGGATAGAGCGGTGGCTGTTTTTAGCGTCCTCGTCAAGGTCAGCAAGGCGGCCCAAAAGTGAGGCCCAAAAGTAAGGCCCAAATTTGAGGCATCTGACGATATGACGAAATGACTTACTAACGGCTTCTCAAGCCACCAGCGGGCCGCAATTTGACTGCGGCGCAGCGGCGTGCCAGTTGTGAGGCAGTTGAAGATCGTGTGACTGCAAGGCAGGCCGTATTGTTGCTCGAAATTGCCCGTACAAGCCCTCAACGGCTTCGGCACGGGCTAGTCAGGTATAGCGGCGAGGGCAAAGGGTTGCTGCTTGGCGAGAAGGTCAACGGCACGGCTTGATAGGTGACCTACTGGTTCAATTTGCCCAGCCAGGGCTGCTGGAGGTGGTGCCGCTGCCTTTGAAAGGCGTAGTGTTGAGAAATTTAGCCTTGCAAATAGTAGTTCTCTACATGAATACACACCAGTCGTTTCGGTTCACCGCAGGACAAAAGCATCACATGCGTCATGAGTCCACCGGAGGAGGGTATCGAGCAAGGCTCCCTGGGAGGTTGAAGCCGCTAATGTGGTCAGCTGAGCGACAGCGACTTCGCGGCAGCGGCACCTTCGCTGGTAAACCTTGCTGAAGGCATGCATTGGTGTACTCGAGATCGAGGAGAGCTTGTTCTGAGATCGCCCCGTTCAACGTGGCTGCTGCGCGATCTAGGGCAGATGTGTCTCGTGCGAGGACGGTTGCTCGATTTTCAATGGGTTTCAAAGGTCAGTAAGATAGCATAACGACAATAGCGTTCAGACTCGGAGCAGCCCAATGGCCAGGGCAGTCCGGATATCATCTCGCACGGAATCATGGAGATGGCGGACTGAGTAGTTCCGGAGCTCGGGCATCGCATCTGTCGAGTCCTTCCTCTGTTAAATCGCTCAGTCACCGGTTGAAGTTCGTAGCAATATGCACAGGTTTTGATGACACCTCGTCCTCGCTTACTTGGTGGGTAGAAATCCATCGTGTCGTCACGGCTCATGCCGCGCACAATTACTCGTAGTAGAGAACATCCGTATTGAGTCACGGAGCCAGAACGAGCAAGGTCGTTCTCTCTCGTCTTGTGGCTTCATGTTAACTCGAGCGAAACCGGAGTCAAGACTGGAAAGCGGGTGACTTGAAGAGGCAAACTCTCCGAAGTCTACTCCGCATTGGGTTACTCAATTATTTGGCTTTTTTACAACTTTTTCTACTCGTACGAGTAGGTTCCCCTGTTTGCATTGCCCGCGCCCTTGCCACATGCAGACGAGGAGTTATAGCTCGATTCGGCCCGCGGCTCTGCGGCACATGGTAGCGAGCCAGGACCAGGACCTAGCCGAAGCAAAACCAAGGCAGCTAGTCTCTGGGCGTTGGGATTGACACTTCAGCTCCTCGACGGCGCGGCAGCCACTGCCCCTTGACGAACCGTGCGGGCGCGCGGGCCAATCGGGAACTCGCGCGCCGCACGGATCCCGGGGCCAACTTTTCTGGATCTGGGGATGCCCTCGACTGAATTGGGCCGTGATGTGCCCGCGGAAGTGTGGTATAACTCGTACGAGGTATTGGAGGAGGCCGGGATTGGAAACTGGGAAGAGTCCTCGTACTCGTATGCAAGTATAAAGCTCTATGGGGCCTCCTTTTGAGAGACATACGGAACCAAAGTAGACATCTGTGTTCATCAGCAGCCCCAACACCATCACCCGTTCAACCCATTCATCACCAATCGCACAATGAAGGCCATCGCCATCCTCGCCCTCTCCGTCGCCGGCGCTCTCGCCAACTGGATACCCACCACACTGTCAACGCGGGACCTCATCAAGCTCCCCCACAACCAGCTGGGCGAGAAGCCATGTGGCGATGGCTATATCTGGGTGACTTATACATGCTGCCCCGATGGTGCCGGCGGCTGCCCTGCCACTACGTGGTGCGAGCTGGCAGACAACGGCCAATACGGATGCTGCCCGCTGGGAACTACCTGCAACGGACCTGGCGGTGTTTCAACGGAAGTTAACACGCGCACGAGCATCATCCGCGGAGACACGATCACTGACGAGCCTCCCTCATCCACCGCGACCTCGTCTGCCTCGATGTCCATCACCACCGTCTCCTCCGTCGCGGTCCCGTCTCAGGTCCCCAACGCGACGACGGCCACTACTCAACCTCCCCCCGCCGTCACTGCCGGCGCCGCTACCAACTGGCTGTCTGCGTCGCGCCTCCTCGGTGTCTTGCTCGCCGGCGCACTCGCATTCTTGTCATAGGCAGGATCTGCGTGTGCGTGTGCTGTCTAGTTCTCAGGTGACAGGGTTATTCGGTTGGAAAGTTGCAGCGTTTTGCCTACGATTAATGACACGGAGCGGGTTCAGGGCGGGGAGGTCGTCGTGCATGCGGCTGAATTCAACATGTACTCGTACGTCGTATTTCGCATAGCCAGGCCTAATACAGTTTTCCAATTGAACGAGCTTATCGCAAGTCACAGATTCTTAATCTCGTTTGCAAGTTCAAGATGCAGGGAGGCATTCAGCCTTCGAGTTCCAAGTGTCGACATGATGCGTCCGCCAGCCACCGGTGTAACCCACTCGCCCGTCTATCACTTCTCAACTAACGACTCCAACCTCACATCGCGCAGTGATCGGCAGTCTCCCCGACCCACCGCGGTGATCGGCAGTCACCTCGATGTATCCGGCCCCCACGCGAGGACCGAGGTCGGCGAGCAAGAACAACCTGGCGCACATCAAGCGGTCCGTCCGTCCGGAAGCTTACCGAGCACGAGGCGCCTACTGTCATTGATAGTTGCCAAGTTCAAATGCGGAGCAAAGAAACCATCAAGCTCTAAGGAAGCACTGGCTAGGTGAAGTGCATAAGCAGGACGCGGTGTGCCTGGTGCATGGACAATCTGCCTGGCTCGTAAAGTCTTTGATGCTGTAACCGCGTATCGTAGGACTTTTGCCGCAGTCTGTCCCTCCTGTCTAAGCCTCTCCTTAGCCATGGCCTTGTCGTCTTCGAATCCCAACTGGCCTTGCAAGTTACAATAGCCAGCCGTCAAGCCTCCCCAGCGACAACAGGTCTTCAAGCAATCTGCACACACACCTTGCCAAAGTGCTGCCCCGACCACTGATACTCATACGCCTCCTTGAGCTCCTCCAGCCGAAACACCTTCTTGTCCACCACCGGCCGCAGCCTCTCGGGGTTCGCCTCAATGGCCCGGCACATGTCCTCCATCTGCGCCCTGCTGCCGACCAGGATGCCGCGCGCGGTGCACAGGTTCGTCAGGCAGTCGAGGAAGCCCGGCTGGTCCTTGATGTACCCGCCGACGAGGCCGATGATGGTGATGACGCCGCCGATCTTGATGGCCGCGAGGCTCTGCGCCATGGACGTGGGGCCGGCGACCTCGACGACGTGGTCCACGCCGACGCCGCCGGTGAGCTTCTTGGCGGCGGCTCCCCAGTTGGGTGTCTCGTTGTAGTTGATGATGTGGTCTGCGCCGAGGTCCTGCAAGAGTTTGGCCTTTTCGTTGCAGCCCGTAGTCGCGATGACTTTTGCGCCGGCTGCCTTGGCGAACTGCAGGGCAAAGATGCTCACGCCGCCGGTGCCCTGGGTGAGAACCCATTGGCCGGCGGTGACGTGGTTATCTGCCAGGCCATAGAGCGCGTTCCACGCCGTCAGCCCGGCACAAGGAAGTGTCGCCGCCTCCGCCGGCGTCAGGTTCTCCGGCATGCGCACGAGGCCCTGCTCGCTGAAGGCGCCGATGGAGCGAAGGGTGCCGTGGATGGCACCGCCGAGGCCAGAGCGCGATGCCTCGGCCGTCAGAGGTCCTCCGATGTGTTGCTGGTTGAACAGCGTGACGACCTTGTCGCCGGGCTTGAACCGAGTGACGTGCTGCCCGATGGCGATGACGGTGCCGGCGCCGTCGGAGCCGGGGACGACATCGGGGATGGTGTGGAAGGGGTACTTGCCGAGGGGGATGATGAGGTCGCGGTACTTGCATCGTTAGCAGACGTGCCGGGGGTTCAGCGGCGAAGCCTGGCTCACGTTGAGAGACGCTGCGTGGACTTCGTCTGCGAGTTAGCCTTGAAGCGAAGCGCTGCGAGTAGCTCGGGCAACGCACGCTTGACGAGGACCTGGCTGTCGCCGAGCTCGGGCACGGCCTTTTCGGAAAACCGGAGGGCGTCGAATCCGCCTTTGCCGTCCTGGGCGGTGACGTTCCACTGCTTGGTGGTCTTGGGGAGGTCTTGCGCCATGGCTACGAGGACAGACTCAGATGCTTGATGCTGACGGTTTGCGTCTAGGATATCGATTTGAGATGATAAACGAATGCCGGCGCCAGATGGCCAAGCGCAGAACACGGTGCCGATGAGACCAAGAACGCTATGAGTAATGCACTGCCTACTCTTTCCCGTGTCTTACTGTCTTAATATAAATCAAGGTTGATTATTAGGCGAGCCCCGTTCTTCCCCATCGTCCTTGCCCATGGCCTGGGAAGCGGGAACCGAAGTGACGTGGGCCTCGGGGATAGCGCAATGGCCATTCTTCTGGAGCGTCACCCCCAGGGGCGCAAACGGCTAACGAGTGGCCTGCCCTTGGACGGCTTTTGACACGGACAAGAGACAGAATGCCCTCCTCGGGGCCATCCCGGGTGCCGCCAGCGAGCTGCCGATGTCGCCGGCCGCGGGGCCGTGTCCCGGGGCCGGGGCCGGCAAATCTCCGAGCCAGCTCCGGGCCACAGCGCCAAGCCCTGTGCGAGCCACGGAAGCCACAGGTGGCACGTGCCTCCAACCCAACTCATCGTCCTCCAGCAACACCGCGATCAATCCAGCCTCACACCGTCCAATGGCGCACAATCCCACCCGGCAAGGCGCCCTGCAGCTGCCAGCCGGCGCTCCTCCGGCGCCGTCGTCTCCGCGGCGCGCCGTGAGCCCCGGCCCCGGGGCCCGCAGCGGCATCGTCGTCTTCTCGGGGGGCAGCGCGGCCAACAGCCTCGTCGACGTCTTCGAGCGCGCGCGCGAGGCCAGCCGCGCGTCGCTCAGCTACGTGATGCCCATCTCGGACAACGGCGGCAGCACGAGCGAGATCATCCGCGTCTTCGGCGGCCCGGGCATCGGCGACGTGCGCTCGCGGCTCGTGCGCCTCATCCCCGACAACGGCGACGGCGAGACCGTCGCCATCAAGCACCTCTTCAACCACCGCCTGCCGCGGGCGCACGGCGCCGCCCGCGCCGAGTGGTTCGAGATCCTCGAGGCCACGCACCCGCTGTGGCGCGACATCTCGTCGCCCAAGCGGGAGCTCATCCGCGCCCACCTCAACAGCTTCAACCTCGAGGTGGTGAAGCGCATGCGCCCGAGCAGCCGCTTCGACTTCTCGCGCGCCAGCATCGGCAACCTCTTCCTCACCGGCGCGCGGCTGTTCACGGGCAGCTTCGAGGCGGCCATCTACCTGCTGAGCTCCTTGTGCGCCGTGCCCGCCCGCGTCGCCGTGCTGCCCGCGCTCAACACCAACTTTGCCCACCACATCGCCGCCGGCCTGCGCGACGGCACCGTCATCACGGGCCAGAACGACATCTCGCACCCCAGCGCGCCCACCGCCGCGGTCCCCGGCGCCGGCACCGGCACCAGCGTCCACTCGCCCGCGCCGTCGGTCGGCCACGACACGGAGGAGCACGACCGCATCGAGGACGCAAACCCCCCGGGCTCACTGCCGGCGCTGCGGCGCCCGGCCATTGCGTTTTCCAAGGCCGACGAGGAGGACCTGCCGGCGCGCATCGACCGCGTCTGGTACATCAACCCGTACGGCCAGGAGATCCGGATCCCCGCCAACCCGCGCGTGCTGGACGCCATCCACGGCGCCGACACCGTCATATACAGCATCGGCTCGCTCTTCACGTCGCTGGTCCCGAACCTCGTGCTCAGGGGCGTCGGCGACGCCATCGCCAGCCCGCTGATCCGGAACAAGATCCTCATCCTCAACGGCACGACGGACCGCGAGACGGGGCCCTCGAGCAATCCGCTGACGGGCCTCGACTTTGTCGCGACCATCGCAAACGCCTGCGCCGACTCGAGGGGCGTCGCGCGGCCGGCCGACGACGAGTACGGTTTCTACGTCACGCACGTCATTCACATCGAGGGCCCGGAGGCTCCGCGGGTCGACAAGCAGCGGTTCGCGCAGCTGGGCATCGACACGACGCGGCTGTACGGGCCGAAGGATGAGACGGGGCGGGAGGGCGGTACGATGCAAAGGCGCTGGGGCAGACGCTCGAGTCTATTGTTGGGCGCAAGCACGTACGGCAAGACAGGAGTCGGCGCAACACGCTGGTTGGCTGATGGACGCGCTTGTAGACGGGGATTAATTCGAGGCTTTCGATATTCGTCGTCCAACATGCTCCGCTCGGCTGCACGCAGGACTCCAGACTCATGCTGCATACCTGTCACCCGGCCATCTCCTGCTTGTCGCGCACAACGCCGTCCATGTCCCCGTCTCAGTCCGCAAACATCAAGTACAGCAGCACCACGGGCCACGCCGTCGACAGCACCGCCGCCGCGGCGACGGACCCCCCGCCCACGCGTATCTTATCCGCCGGGCCCTTCCACCGGTCGACGAGCGCGCACGTGCTGAAGATGATGGCGAACGTGTACAGCACGAGCACCCATATTATCGCCAGGATGATGTCGGCGGCGCGGTCGGTCGGGCTGAGGACGACCTTGGAGGTGTCGGGGACGAAGGTGGAGGAGAGGTTGGCGCCCATGGTAGTGAAGGTGGAACGAACTGTGGCGGCGAGTTGGTAGACTTGATATAGAGGTCTTGTGAAAGGATCGTGAGTCTTGAAATGGCTGCTCAGCAAACCCCTCGCCGGCGAGTTGACGGATCGAAACCGTCAGAGCGTCGTCAAGATGCAACCGCAACCAAAGAGACAAGAAGGAAAGTGCAAGATCCCAAGACTGACAATCAACACGCGCGTGGGCGCTTCCGGCATTATGAGCCAGCTTGGAGCAGGGGTCGTGCCGACGCATGCGGCCCCAGCTGTCACAGCCCTTTTCGGCGTGGTCGCTCCATCGCCTCCCGATCGCTCGTCACACGCCTATCGTCTCATAGCTCGGCAACCCAAACCCGGCTCGACGAGGCCTGATTGGGTCGCCCGCAGCGCCGTGGCGTGGAGCGGGACGTCCGACGTCAGTTGAGCGCACGGGCTGGGAGCATCTAGCTCTGTTCGGCGTCGTGGCCCATGTCAAACGGGGACAGGACCATCATATGATCCAGGCGACAGCCACGGCAACAGCTGGCTCCGTGTCTCCGGCGCGTCATCGTCGTGCTTTGCCGTTTCACTACGCCATGGCGCTGCGGCAGCCACTTAACCTCTTCCGAAGCAGCCCGCTCATCAGCCCTGGCGGCGACGGGAACGACGTCCGTCTGCGGCGCCTCCAGCTGGCCCTGCGCCATGGTCGCGCTCATATAGTGCTCCGTCCCGCTGCGCCAGAACGCGCCGGCTGGCCTGGAGGTGCATGGCGACGTCGTCGATGTCGCTTCGAGAGGTGTTGCCTCGGGTGGGCGCGGGAGGACTGCTTCGGCGCGGGGCAGCCCAGGTCGAGGCCGTCTCCTGCGCGTGCGCACAGATGCGACTTGGTCGGTCCTTGCGGTCCTGATCCGCCGTCGTGCCTGCTCTCATCTTGTCGACAGCATGTTGGCTGCAATGCCACTCGTCTTGCCAGTGCCGCAAGGTCGCCGCAAGATGCAGCTATAATCACGGCCATCTTGTCAGTAGTCTTTGCGGAAGCATTCAACAAACTCGTCCCCAAAGCCTTGGTCCAGTGCCGGTGCGTCGGCCGACGTCCCCTTGTCCGTCCGGGGGTGCTCGCAGCCCCCCGGCAGGAGACGAACCATGTCCTTGCAATCCATCATGCCATCTTGAACTCGGCAAGGCTGCCGGCACGGGGAAACCGAGACACGGCCAGCCGGTGCCAAACACGACGGCCCCGGCAAGGTCCCCGTTGGGCCGATATAGACCAGTCAACGGTGTTAACCCCATGGGTTCCTGCGGCGGTTTAATTCAACTGTTCCATGATGCCGACCTTCTCTATGCATGTCTAAACGTCTACATGTTTCTAAACTTTTCAAGATTCTCACCACCAAACGCCTACGCGATGCGCCTAACTTCTTCCTCGCCAGCCTCTTCAAAGATATCGACTCCCCAGCGCGCCGGGAAGTTGTACCTCTTATGGCGCTCGAGTCCGTTGAGCTGGTCGACGGCATGTTGAGGCAGCTCCCTGACCTCGAGGTTCGACTCGATCCGCGACGGCGTGACGCTCTTGGGCAGAACGACTGTTCCGCGCTGGACGCCCCATGAATACAGGACCTGCCCAATGTCCAAGCCGAGGCTTTTACCCAGCTCTGCCACCAGCGGGTCGTCGACGGTCCTGGGCTCGCCGGTCTGGTTGTTTCCGAGCGGGGAGTACGCCTCGACCAGGATGTTCTTGGACTGGCAGAACCTGAGGAGGTCGAGCTGCTGCAGGTACGGGTGCGCCTCGATCTGGTTGACTGCCGGGACGACGCTTGTCTTGGCCAGGAGGTCCTCCAGGCGGCGAATGTTGAAGTTGGAGACGCCGATGGCGCGGACTTTGCCCGTGTGGAGGAGCCTCTCCATCGCCGAATACGTAACCGCAGGGTCAATGTCCGCGAGCTGGAACTGCCCTTGCGCGTCCAGGGGGAACCACTTGTCGCCGGGCTGGAAGGCACTGGAGTCAAGTCAGCGGTGCCTCGCCCTGCCCCAGCGGGATGCTTACACGGGCCAATGCATGAGGTACAGATCAACGTAATCGGTCCCCAAGTCCTTGAGCGTCTGGTCCAGCGCCGCCTCTACATCCTCGGGCCTGTGCCTCGCGTTCCACAGCTTGCTGGTAATGTAAATCTCCGACCGCGGGACGCCGCTCCTCTGGATGCCCTGCCCGACCTCGGCCTCGTTGCGGTAGACGGCGGCGCAGTCCAGGTGGCGGTAGCCGCTCTTGAGGGCAATCTCGACGGCGTGCTCGACCTGGCCGGGGGGCGCTTGCCAGGTGCCGAATCCGACGGCGGGGATGTCGGCGCCCGTGTTGAGGGTGAAGTGCGTGGGGAGAGGCATCGTGGTTGTTTGATGGTGGTTTGTCACGGCAAATGTTTGCAGGTGAGGTTTGGAGTTGAAGTGTCTATTCACTCGCCGGCTCCATATAAAATGGCGAAATCGGCATTTGCTCGTGCGTCATTCCTGGAACCAAAAGCCGATGTGAATCTAGTCCGCAAGGAGTGGTCCAGGCTGCTCCGTGCGGATATTTATCCGTCTTCAGGAGCACCTCCAACGCACTATTTATCCGTCAACCACAATTACATGTAGCTAGAGCTCTCCAAACTATTGGTTCCTCGTGAAGTTGTATGCATTTCCGGAAAAAATGGAAGCGATCTCGCAGTGTGGGATGGTTTTTGAACTAGACTCGTCCCACCGCTGCTAATAGATTGCCGGCGGCCGGAGCACGCCTTCAAGTTTGACATGAGCGACCAATTATATGCTAGTGTGCGTGATGAGTATTAATGACATTAATAATTTCTAGCAACTACGGAGTGCGACCGTCCGGCTTATCTCTAAACTTCCCTTTTGCCCGTGGTCTTCATTCTACAGCTGCGGTCGTGCGTCCGGAGCTGCGTCCGGAGGAGTGGGGCCGTGCCCGGCGGCCCCCGGTGCCCACGCCTCCATCGACAGCGCCGGGAACTCGGGGCAAGCCTAGAAAGTCCTCGAGGCGGCCCATGGTGGGCAGGCATTTGCGTAGCAGGGCTGGTCGCCGCGGCGGCAACAAGAAAATGGCCGTTGACGCGGTGAATTTAGCCATGGAGATTGCGAGGACGTCCAGTGTAACGCGGCCAGGCTCTGTGCGTCTCACCCAGGGAAACGAACCGAAGCCCTCAGCTCATCATCCCGCCGCTCAACCAGGCGGGTTCCTAATCACCAAGCCGGCCAATGACGAGCCGACGGCACGTGTGAAGACGCGGAATGGCGCAATGCCAGGAATAGATTGTGAATCGGATACCAGGCAGCGCCACGCCTCACATCGAAGCGTTTAGCCTTTTGCAGCAATTTCTCTGGGCACGAAGAGTACTACGCGATAATAATAGTATACGTGCTCCGCGAATACACACAGCACACGGCGATGTAGGACCCCCCCGGCAACCGGGGTAGGCTGGCGAGAGGGAACATGCACGGTACCTAAAATCTAGAGGCGCCCCAATCACGGACCAGCACCGTCCTGCACTGCTGCGGTGAGACGATCTCGTGATGCCGTCGTGAGGTTGTGCAATGCAGCTCCCCGTGTATCTCAGACAGCCTGGCAAGGTAGAATGCAACGGTAAATACGGTAAATACGCTGCGTCTCGCAACAAAACTCAATTCCTTGGCTCCGAGCTAAGGCGAGATCTGGCTGCACTGTTGGCAGCCTGGACGAGCACAGCCATGACAAAACGCCTGGGCACGTTCAGGGCCTCGTATCTCGTGGCTCTCAGCTGCGTCGGCTCCTTCTTGTTCGCATACGACACCGGCATCGTCGGCGGGATCCTCACTCTCAAGTCCTTCCAAGACGACTTTGGCTTCGCGGCCAAAGAAAAGGACAATGTGAGCTCGCTGTCGGCCAGCCTGCTTCAAGCCGGAGGCAAGCATCACGCACCGGGAGCCTCCACATCACACCAGACGTCTGACCTCCTCCAGCCTTCTTCTCCTGCCTCTTCGTCTGGCCCTTCACCGCATGCTTCGGCCGCCGGCGCTCCATGGCGCTGGCCTCCCTCGTCTTCAACGCCGGCGCCCTGCTGCAGCTCCCCCACGCCCACGGCCTGGCCACCTGGTACGCCGGGCGCGTCGTCGCCGGCGTGGGCGTGGGCATCGCGACCGCCGTCATCCCCATGTACTCGGCCGAGATGGCGCCCAAGCACCTGCGCGGGCGCCTCGGCAGCGGCTTCCAGCTCGCCTTCACGTGCGGCGTGCTGGCGAGCTACTTTGTCGACTACGGCGTCGCCGAGCATGTCGCCCCGTCGAGCAAGCAGTGGCGCATCCCCGTGGGCCTGCAGCTCGTGCCCGGCGGGATCCTGGGGCTGGGGATGCTGTTCACGAGGGAGAGCACGCGGTGGCTGGCGAAGCGGGGGCGGCACGAGGAGGCCATGGCCTCGCTGATCTGGGTTCGTGGCGGCGAGGATACGACGGAGGTGCAGCTCGAGTTCAGCGAGATCCTGGCGGGCATCAAGGAGGAGGAGCGGGTGACGGAGGGCGTGACGTGGAGGGAATATCTCTTGCCGGCGAATCGACACCGCATGTTTCTCGCGATTTCGATCCAAATGGGTAAGCCTAGTGGCACATTGCGCTGGGTTATGCTTCAAGCCGAGACTGGGGACTGGGGAAACGCTGACCTGGATCTGCAGGAGCACAACTCACGGGCAACACCAGCCTTGCGTACTGTTCGTTTCCACAAACCCTCCAACTTACCGCGACTGTTTACATTCAGCTAACTCTTGAGCAGTCTCTCCGCAAATCTTCAACGCCGTCGGCGCCGGCCAAAACGCACTGCTCCTGAGCGGCTTCTTCGGCGTGTGCAAGGTCGTCTCCTGCCTATTCTTCGTGCTGTTCCTGGTCGAACAAGTCGGCAGAAAGGGCTCGCTCCTCGTAGGCTCATTCCTGATGGGCGCGTATATGCTTGCGGTCGGACTCATCACGAAATACCGCCCGCCGAACCCAGGGGCTGGACTGACGTCGCCGGCCGTTGCGTCGCTGACCCTGATATACCTGGAGGCGATGACGTTTAACATATCCTGGGGACCGGTGCCGTGGGTAAGTGTCACTGCTCCCGACAACCCAAAGAGTTTCCTGACGGTGCGACGCAGCTGTACATGAGCGAAATCTTCCCCACGCGCATCAGAGAAGGCGGCGTCGCCGTCGGGGCCGCAACGCAGTGGCTTTTCAACTTTACCTTTTCGCAGATCACGCCGCACGCCATCACGAATCTCGGCTGGAGGACGTTTCTGATGTTTTGCGTCTTCAACTGGGCGCTGGTGGTGTATACCTGGGTGTTCATCAGAGAGGTGAGTTCGGCGATGCGCATTCGGCGTGTCCCATGCTGACGGGTCGCGTTGCAGACAAAAGGGCGATCTCTCGAAGAAATGGAGCTCGGTGAGTTGAATAGCTGTTGACATTGGGTTGATTCTACTGACAGGGCTCCAGTGTTCAACGCAGAGCGCACGCAGATTGACATTGCGGCCGCGCACCGCAAGGACAGTCCCGAGTAATTGGGGACTTGTCGATTTGGAAAATGCAGAGTGTACGGAAATGCAGAGTGTATCGCGGCTTCAAGAGCGACCAAGTAAAGCTGAAGCGGAGCGGTCACAGTTCGTGTCAAGGCGTGTATAAGCGGCGTCGTAGCCGCGCAACCGCACTACGGCGGACTTATAGTGAGTTGTGGCGCCAAATCAAAAAATTTACCTAGGTAATACGCCAACACCATTTTACCATATAGTCACACCCAAAAAATAGTCTAATGGTCTAATCATAATTTATTATTTTCTAGTCATTAGCATAGCGCTATCTATACTGTCTCTATTAATAGAATAAATTTCATTGTAGCAGCAGCCAGGGCAATTCCAGCAACCAGGGCAATTCCAGCAACTATAACAATTCCAGCAGCCAAGTATTAAGTCAATTACTATCTAGCACACCTTATAGCGCACCTTCTTATGCGCTGCCTTTACTACTGCGATTGAATTATCTGTTGCAATCAAGTCGGCTGCTGCTGCTGCTGCCTTTCATAGTGCCTATGGATATTTCCGCACTGTATTTTCTAACGGCCAAGGCACTATAAATTAGTGGATGATTGCGCTGTAATTAGAAAATTTCCCTCCCGCGGGTTCGCGTAGTTGTAAAAAGGTTGATTGTGCCAAGGTAACATTCAGTTCGCCGTACGCACGTTGCACGGAACCAAATCGTACGACATCCCCGGCTCCCCGCATATCCCCAGCGGCGGAAGACCCACGACCCGAGCCGCGCAGCACGTCACGGCTCCAGCACCCCAATCAGACAGGCAGGAGGCCTGTGCTCCTGTGGAGATTCGCCGCACGACGGCCCGTGCAAGGTGAGCTTCCTCTGTTGGAGCCTAGTGGCAGCGTTGCTCTGCGCTGTGATCCTAGAGTTGCATTTCCCAGTCGACGCCCCAGCGGCGGACGAACTCGAGCGCGGCAGACGGACTCGAGTTCGGCCGGCGCCGCGCCCGGTGGTGTCCTCAAACGGCCACCTTCCCCTATCACCACCAGCCTCACCCTCACCAGCATCAAACTGCCCCATCGCCTCACGCCCGCCCGAGCATCACCATGGTCAACACGCGCGCCTCCTCCCGCGCCGACAGCGCCGGCCCCGACGGCAGCTCCCCCTCGCCCCCCCAGCGCCCGCGCGCCGCCGCCGCCCGCCGCCCCGGCAGCGCAGGCTGGTCGCACGCCCCGACGCCCGCGACGCTCCTCTGGCTGGCCGTCTCCCTGCCGCTCGTCGCCTGGGACACGGCCTACGTCCTCGGCCGCCCGCACACCATGGAGGGCGGCGCCCTGCACTGGCCCCTCTGGGCCCCCTACCGCCTCTACGGCGAGGTCGACCACGTCTACGGCTGGAAGGCCTTCCACGCCCGCAACGGCTTCACCGGCGCCCAGGGCTTCCTCAACCTCGTCGAGTCGGCCATGTACCTCACGTACCTGTGGCTGTGCTTTGCGCGCGCCACGCCCGCCGCCGGCGCGGCCACCAGGGCCGTCGGCGGGCGGGCCGGCGCCGCGGCCGTGCTCATCGGCTTCAGCGCCGCGGTCATGACGCTGAGCAAGACGGTGCTGTACTGTACGTGGCCGCTTGCACCGAGCGGAGCCGAGGCAGAGGCGCATCGTGCTGACAGCGACACCCAGGGATGAACGAGTACTACAGCGGCTTCGACAACATCGGCCACAACCCCTTCATCGACCTCGTCTACCTCTGGATCATCCCCAAGTCCGTCGCCCCATTCCCTCCCCTGACCCCAGCAGAGCGCTGACCAGTAGCAGCGGCGCGTGGCTCGTCGGCTCGACCTACATGATCTGGTCCCTCGGCGGCGACATCCTCGAGGGCCTCGAGACGGCCTCGTCCCACGCCAAGGAGGAGTAGACAAGTCCGGTCCAGCTTAGCCATCTCGAGGTGCGTGGCTGTCGGGGAGTAAAACTGTGGCAATAGGCAAGGATGTAGCAGCTAGTTACTTGTATGTGCGCAATGAGTGTGAAATACCCCGATATTTAATAAATACAGAAATACAAACCGTTGTCCCCTACGTGCTGGCCCGCAGACACAAGTGATTCAGGCAGTAGCACTTGTCATCTAGAGGCTTCGAGAGCCCTCAGACGGGTCGTACACAAACGGCATCATCGGCTCCAAAGCAAATAGCTATATCAATGCTCATGTCTAAGCTTCCCTGCCCGCTGCTTGGGATATCCAAATTAATTGCGTCAATCATAAAGCGTCCAGCCAATGGACGTCGGGTATCAAAGCTAACAAATAAAGGTGAAATGCCTCAGCATCGGCGTCATTCTCCCCTCAGCATTTGCCCTCACGTCGACTCCTACCTCAACTCGGTGAGCCCTCCCAGGTCGGCATACTGCTCCCACGCAGGCACCGCATTGCCGTCCGCGTCCACACTGGTCTTGCCATCAAGAAACGCCTGCATGTAGTCACACGAGTCCCGGCTCAGGATACCAGGTTCCTCGTCAATGACGTTCGGTAGAGGCATCGACCTCGCTTGCGGCATCGAGCACTTGCGCCTCAACTCCGGGATGATGGTGCTGTGACGCCTCGAGACGCCCGCCGCACCAGCAAGCATATTTCGCCCCTCGTTCTCGACAAACTGTCCAAATGATTTGGCGTAGTTGTAGCTCTCAATGGCCGCGCTCATGGGCCGCCTTTTGATAGAGTTGGACTTGGAGATGCCAGTGGCCGGGGACGCTGCCTTGCTGGAGACGACGTCTTGCTGGCTCCATCTCCTGTGCTTGCGCGCCGCCTCCAGCGACGCATCGGCAAGCGCGGGACTCGGCGAAGTCGTAACAGAGGAAGCCAACGTCTCCGCCGGGCTAACCGTGCCCGCGAATGCAGAGCTGGCACTCGAGTCCGACTGCGAGGCCGTCGACGCGCTTCTGCTAGCCCACTTCACCGACGCATCGAGCGGTGCAATCTCACCAGCATCAAGGTTCACACTATTCGTCCCGTTGCCGTATCCGTGCACCACGATCTCATGATACAAGGGCTTGGATGCTGCCGGTGCCGTTCGAGGCGGCGTGGATGCTGCCTGCTTGAAACTCCGTACTGACTTCCGGAGCGTTAAACTGCGGCTCAAGACTCGGGTGGCCGAGTTTGACCGCGAAATTGTCGGTGCCTGCGTGTCAGAAGCGGTCGGAACACCTGATCGCCGTCCGCTTGGCGGAGGTGCCTTGTGCGTCAGAGCAAAGTAGTCAATGTCGGGCTTGATCTCTATTCCTCCGCTAAAGCTCTGCACCGGCGCATCGCCCCAGGTAGCAAGAGGCGCGTCCTCGGACGCCATTTCCGTTTGCCTCCGCGCCAGCTCCGCAGCGTTATGCGCCTCCTTCCAGGGGAGCAAGTTGTCGGACGTTGCCAGGAGATAGCTCGCATCCCGATCATCGGGGAGTCCTGCCGGCCTTTGGGATGCATAGCGGAGAGTTTGGTGAATGGCATATACCAGAATCCAGCGAACCTTGCGCGCGTCCACCAGGCACACCTTTTCGTATCTGTCTGCCTTGTTCGGCGACACCACGGAATCCTCTTCAAACTTTCGGTATGCTCGAACGAGATCGTTCCGGAATATGTTGTCCCTCCAATTCGACGCCCTGACGAGCGCTGCATATTCCAGCTGCCGTTGGTCAGCCTTGCCCTTGCCTCCTCGTGGAAGCCAGGCGATGAGCTTCATCCCACTCTGCTGATCGAGCTGGGGCAGCAGAGGCAGTGGGTGCTTCAGGGGCTCAAACCCGTTGCGTGTATCAAAAGACTGGACAATTTGGAGGGTGCAGATGCCTCCAGCAGCGGCCGAGGGCATGAACTCAAAAGAGCCGTCGTCCTCCAGCAGCTTATACAGCGCGGCGAAATCGTCCGCCATTGTGCGGTAAACGTTTGCGTCAAACGACCGCGGGGGGTAGTAGCCAAGTTTGGTACTGTAAAACGAAAGGAGGAAGCTGCGAAAGCGTTCCATGTGCGCGCGAATACCGGACGGGATGCCGACATGCGCCTCTGAGAGCTCCTCGTCCAGAAAGTTCTTGAGCAGGGCAGCGGCCGTGTCCAATCTGACATCCATCGCCGCTCGTGCTCGTCTGATGAGATTTCTCGACGCGACGCTGATGTTCTGCCGATAACGTCAGCTCTGACATTCGCACAAGAGTGCATGGCTACCCACATGGTACTCGGTGCTGGAGTACAAGCGCTCGTTCATACCAACGCAGTGTGCAAACGCCCGGGTGTATAGCTCGCCGAGTTGAAAGGATTCGGCCAGGAATAAGAGTGCCATGGCGTGGCTGGGCTGGTCGGCCAGGAACAAGTAGCCTTCTTCATCGAGATAGTCCAGCAAGTCGCCGATGTTGTCGTCGACGCCGGTCCGAAACTCATGCATGCTGCGAAGCAGAGCCACGAGCGCATCTCCCAGGTACTCGCCAACCATCGATCTTCTGCCAACCCATGCCAAGAAGTTCCTTGTCGCCAGATGATAGAGGCGCGCTTGCTCTTCGTCGGCCGTCGGCGGCGGTGGAATGTAGAGCTCGACCGTGCGTCTTGGGTTGAGGCGGTACCATCGTCCAATTTCATCCCCCGTTCGCGGCCGATACCCGTCTGTTACCAGGAATCGTTCGATAAAAGGGAAGCACTTGGTCGCGAGAAGTGCTGAGAATGGGAGCTTGAACGATGGGCCCCTCTCTGAACTGCCTTTGCCGTGTAGGTACACGAAGCAGTTGCCATCACGCATCCAAAGATCGGGATCCTGCGATGGCCAGGTCAGGCAACGACGTTTGAAGCTCGCAGAGCACACGTACCCTTCCCAGGCTGTCCCACTCCCCGTGTGTCCTTCTTGCGCCATCCCATTTCTTGAGAGCCCCAATCCGAGCCGTGCGGCCACGGGTGCTGGGCCTCGATACCGGTCTCGAGCCCGCGGTGGTGTAAGACGCTGGTGTCATTGTAGCATCTCCCACTTGAATACCGTAGGTTTGCAATGATGGCCAACAATGTTGTTATTCGACGTGCAGGCCGAGCACCCAAGCCCTCGGGTTTGGATCAGGCGGCCGGAGGGGTCCCAACGATAAGGCACGTCCGTTTCCGGCGCACGGCTTGTGTATGCCCAACTGCCGTCGACAGCAACGCTGGAAAACTTGTTCCAGACGCAATTGCTCCGTTCAGACGCACCTTGACGTCAAGTCAGCGTCGGGCAGGGCGTCGACTTCTCCAGGTGCGCCATGATTAGGCGGCAAGGAGCGAGATCTGGCGGCGGCAGTGGCGTAAAGGAAGCTCGACGGACGACTCGTCGACGATACATGAATCATTTAGGGGCCGTCTGCTCGACGACTCGTAGGCCTCGGCCCGGGCCAATCGAGCGCAGTTCTTGGCGTGATCCGTTTGTCGGTCGGAATTTAATATCAACAAGGGGATTGCCATGCAAGTGCTACGATAGTCACAAGCCATGTCTCGGCACCGCCCAATGATGGTGCGCGAGCCCCTGCAGACGCGTTGGCATCGTTCAGTTGGCAGTGGCGGTTCCTAGTCTTTCGGTCAAGATGGCCCTCATCGCTGTTTTTGAAGCTGAAGCGACTGCGAAAGATCGGGTTTCCGCTGCGCGAATGCTTCTGTAGGCCTTGACACCTGCCATTGGCAGCGATCAACCAAGTTGCGCAAGGCCGGAACCCCTCCGGGCCAAGATGGGAGCAGGGATGCGATGCTGACGCTATTGATGAGCTCATCGCACAAGCCTCTTGCTGAAATTCGACGCGTCGGCATCGTCGGGCGCACAACAGGTTTTCCTTCTCGAAATCACACGTGGCCTGCTAAATCCGGCAATCGTCACGACCCGTCATCCTGCTTCTGCCAGCCGTTGCCATGTCGTTGCATTGGTCAGTCCAGCATGCTGGTTCGCGGGCCCAGAAGCCATGGCCACCAACGAGGCCCACTTCAAATCGGCCGGCCCAGATCCGATAATCAGTGGGTGAGTTCGTGGGGACGCTCGAGTCGCCGAAATCAAGGCTCCAAACCCCGCCTGCGAGTCAGGCGGCTTGACGAGGAGGAGCTGAATGCGATGGCCCTCGGCGTCATTTCCCAAGTCAGTTGAGGCCGGCCGTCGTTGTTTGGCAGACCATGCTCTCCAAGACCGTGTTGATCAACATCAACGCCGTTGGTCTCCAGCTTTCCAGGGCATAAAAGTCACCAGCGCTCACCGACACAATTGCACAGTCCGTCTAAGACACGCAGCCACAAGCCGTTGGACAACGCATTCTCGCATCGCCAGCCACAGCACGGACGGCGCCAGCAGGCCTGCTAGGAAGATACCTTCGGGTGCTTCGGGTTGTCAAGAAGATTGCTGCTCGCCACCCCCTGAACAATGACAACCAGACCAGTCGTGAGATCAACAAGGTGTTTATCGACGGCTCGAAGCATCATTTGTGCGAGTGCGATTTGACTCCCGGGACGGCACTGGCCCGCTCCTACCAGCACGCTTCACTTGTCGCCACCTTGGAGGCCGACTAAGCCAGCAGGTCACACTAACGGCACCGTTAGATGCTGCCACGGAGGCCATGCATGTCGAATGCGTCGTGTGCCACTGCCGCAAATGATGTGACACAGCGCTTGCAGGCCTTGCCTTTGGCAACGAGCAGTGCATACTTGGATATTCCACGCCGCGTCGTGATGGGCAGGATCGCTGAGGATAGCCACTCGGCTGATCCCTGGCAAAAGGATTGACCCGAGTTCATCGTGAGATCGAGATTCTGATCGACGCGGGATGCTGTTGAGCGGAGGGGATGGACTACCAGCTTGGCACAGACCAGACCGCTGGAGTCACCTGACTGGACCACTCACCGGGGCTCACCTTGAACCAGTAGAGCGACAGCCACAACCCATGACACCGTCGCGCCTTGAACCTCACCGACGGGATGTAGCCAGAGATGGCGCGCTCAACCCCGTACACGTACATACAGTGCCCCTGCTCAGATCAATCCGCCGCCGATCTCACCGATGCTTCCCGCGACAGCCAAGAGGACGAGGAGGACGAGCGGACCTTTGATCCTCGCGCGCCGCGATCAAACTACAGTCTATACCCGCTAGAGTACCTCCTGTACTGCGAAGACTGCCAGCAGATACGCTGCCCGCGATGCGTAACCGAAGAGACGGTCACCTACTACTGTCCCAACTGCCTGTTCGAGGTTCCTAGCAGCAACCTCCGCAGCGAGGGCAACAGGTAAACCCCCCACGACCCTGATGCAATGCAGCGCGCGAGCTCACAGCGATTCCAAAGGTGCACGCGAAGCTGCTACCAGTGCCCCGTCTGCATTGGCCCCCTCCAAATCGGAGCCATCCAGCCCGCCGCCGACACGAACCTCCTCGCCGCCGAGAACCAGCCCACCGCCGCGGGCGGGCCGTTCGCCTTCTTCTGCCAGTACTGCAACTGGACGTCCCAGGAGACGGGCATCGAATTCGACCGCCTCGGCGGCATACACTCCCAGCTCGCCAAGATGAACAACGGCGGGCAGCCAAAGATCACGGCCAAGGACGTCAAGGACCGGCGAAAGGAGAACCCCGACGAGCCCCCGCTCCCGGACGAGCAGGTCGACAGAGACTTACACTTTGCGTCTCTAAAGGCCTTTTACAAGAGCCAGCTCGACGACGACCCCGTTTCGCTCGGCGGGATGCCGTTGCACGGCAGCGTGGGCTTCCCCTCGCCAGGCGCCCTGTCGCGCATCATGTCGCTGTACTCGGGACGAGGACACGCTAGCAGAATGCAAAAAGAGACTCGGGATGTCATACGCGAGGCTCTGAATACCGACGAAGGCCTTAAGCTAGCGCAGCTGGACGAGTCGAGCTCGATCAGGAAGCTGACGCACGAGGGCTGGGACGCGACGACCTCGCGCGAGCAAAGGGAAGCCCAGCTCGAGTCTGTGCGCTTCCAAGACGACCTACGGCCCATCCCGTATCTCCTCCGCACGAAGCGCTCGAAGCGCTGCCCCATCTGCCGGCACATCATATCCAAGCCAGAAAACAAGGTGACGTCGACGCGGTTCAAGATCCGCCTCGTCGCCAAGTCATACATCCCAACCATCACGATCCGCCCCATGAATCCAACCGCTGCAGCCGTACCCGTCACATCCCGGCCCGCCGACGCCGAAGAAGCTCCACTCACGCCACTGAAGCCATACCAGTACATCCTGACCTTCAAGAACCCGCTCTTCGACAACATCAAGGTCACGCTGGCGACGCCAAACACGACACCAGGACGGTTCTCGAGCAAGGTGACGGTGCTGTGCCCGCAGTTCGAGGTTGATGCCAACACGGACATGTGGGACGATGCCTTGAAAGACGACGGGAGGGACAAAAGCCGTAGGGGGGAAGATGCTGCAGGCGAAGCGGGCAAGATATGGGAACGGGGTCGCAACTGGGTCAGCATCGTGCTGGAGGTGGTTCCAGCCTCGCTGCGGCCGGAACACCTGGCAATCACCGGCAAGGACGGCGACGTGGACGACAGTCCGCTCAAAGAGGACGAGGACGTTCTGGAGATACCCATGTTTATACGCATGGAATGGGAGGCGGAGGCGCAAAACGACATGGGCTCTGCGCCAGGCAAAGACAAGGAGGCGAGGGAGAAGCGGGAGCTGGCATATTGGTGTGTCCTCGGCGTTGGACACATCAGTCACGCGTAATGGACAATACATCTAGATACCCCGAGAATAGATGATGATCAGTGGTCAAATGGGATTTGATGAAATCATAAAGTAGCCTGTATCATTATCAAGCTGCCCTTCTCAAAGACGCCGAGCCCCAGTTTTTGACCAACCATCAATGCTAACAAGCACTTCCCAGCCCCAGATTCCATGCCAAATATCAGCCTAGTACTCAGGGGTGCTCTGAGGGAACTCGAAGTTGACGTTGCGGCCCGTCAAGCGGCGGTAGACCTCGGAGTAGGTTTCCAGGCGGTAGTCGACACCACCACGCTCCTTCTCGTCGAGGATGACCTTGAGCAGCTTGCTGCCGTCCTCCTTGGTGCGGACGCGCTTGCCGACAATCTCGACGGGGAAGCACAGGTCGGCGAGGATGGCGTCGTGGACCGCAGTCAGAGTGCGCGAACGGGGGCGCTTCTGCTTCTGGGTGTTGCGGGAGCGGGCGGAACGCTTGGGGCGAGGGAGAATGCGGCGCGAGGCGAGGATCATGACATGGCGGTCAGAGAACTTCTTCTCGAGCTCGCGAGTCAGGCTGGGGATATGTTAGCTGGGGGGGCTCTCGTCATGGCGTCGTCTTGGGGCAGCTTACCGTTGCTGGACTCGGTGGAAGCCCTGAAGGGAAGGGACGGGGACAAAGATGACAATAGCCTTCTTGCCGTGGCCAACTTCGATCTGATAGACCCAAAGTCAGCATGCGAGCTCCAGGACAAGCCTTGGACCGCTTCCCGTCCTGTTCCACAAGTCAATGTTCTCTGGCTCGCGGCGCGTCCCACGTAGAGGTGGGCGTCAATTCTCTCGAATTCGGCTTCGCACTCGGGGACGCACGTCGCCGCCATCGCATAGCTTTGGGAACAGGATCTCGAAGTCTGGGCCAGACTGCGTTGTATCTTCATGTAGTTCTCACCTCGCGGGCCGAGACGATCTGCAGAGGGCGCAGGGCGACCTTGAGGTCGGCAGTGTTGGTCTCGAGATCATACAGAGCCTGAGCAATGTTCTGCTCAAGCTCCGAGGGGTTTTGCCGCGAAGGGCTGTTGGGGGCGATCTTGTTCAGGGCCTGGGCGCTCATCTTGACTGCTGGTGCTCAACGGTAAGATTGGTTGTATGGTTGGTGAGAAGTCGCCGGAGTTTTGCACAGTTGGGGAGATTTCGCTAATTGGGGTTTTCGTGCCCTCGGGGCTGTGGGCGTCCGTGTGGGCGACTTCGTTGGCTGTGCGCAGAGCAGAGTGGGGCTCCAACGATCAAGGAGTTCGTCACGTGCTGATACACCATGCCTCGATTCCTCCATCAAGAGACATCTCGAGTCTCACGGCTCGTTCCAACTCAATTGTGCCTCGTGCGCAGAACTTGGCGATGGATCGCAGCTGCTATAGCACGTCAATCCCTTAGGTGCCATTACCCAGACCCAATGGATCTGGCTGACGGAAAATGGCCAGCATTGATCGCTCATCCAGGACCCTGCGAGCTACAAGGCCCAGGGCTCAAAGTACAAGATGCAAGCCCTCAATCACGTCTTATCTATCTCCTCGACCGCTTCGACGTATCATCTTGGTTGAATTGAGCGGCGCGGTCTGATGCTGCCGCGCATGAAAGACATGATGGCCGGGAGGCATCCAGCCTCCGCGAAATGATATACCATTTTGCAACACGGAAAGTCGTTGCCTCATGGTATTCAATGCTCATATCAGCAGCTTCATGATTTCTGGTGCGCTTGTTTCAGCAAGTGACTGCTCGCTCTTGCCAATGTCGAGTTCCGGTGTGCAAGGCAAGGAAGCTGGGAAGGCACACGGGCGTCAGTTGCTATGAGTTCCTTCCAGTTGCGTTCAGGCTCGCAGCCTGTTCTTCACACCTCTCCTCTGTCGTTTTGTCTTGTTCTCCTCTTATTCTGCTCATCGCCCTCATTCATATCCTCTACCGTGCGCAGAGTTGGCCTTGATCATCCTCCAACACCTTGGTCACGCACTCAGGCCACATCTCTCAGTCGACACAAGATGGCTGTTGCCCTCCTGCTCGCCATCATCGGCGCTGCCAACGTCCTCGCCCAACTCGACCACTGCACCTCAACATTCACTTACCAAGGCTGCTCGTCGGTGGACGTGTCCCGCTTCGACAGTCCCATTGTCTTCTCCGATAGTCGTCTGGCTCCAGAGGCCTGCCAGGCGGCTTGCCTGGGTCACCACTTTGCCGCCCTCTTTCCAGAGTATGTGCCCTCCCTGGGCCTGTCCTGATCGTCTTGTCCTTCTGACCAAGGGCCAGTGCCTGCCGCTGCGGCGATGATGCGAGTGCCATTACACCTGTTGACGAGAGCGCCTGCGACCACCCGTGCATGGGCAACCCTGCTCTCGGTTCGTGCGGCAGCGTTTGTCCGAAGGAGGGCCCTGGTATTGCCAACGTCTACAGTGGAACCGGTTCATTGCGCCAGGGGCCTGAACCGGTGACAGTCAGACATGTCAGTACGGTGCTTCCTGCCCCTGCAGCGGATACGCCCTGCTCCACGCCCAAGCAGACGGCATCTGCAAATCCTCCGGTGGCAACTCTCATCAGTCCTGCTGGACCAGCTCCAGAAGAGCCGACGTCTTTCCCTTTCTTTACTCCTCAAGGGCCCGCTCCTCAAGTGCCATCATTCCCTCCCAGCCCGCAGACTGAGGCTCCAACATCCCCTTGTCCACAGGAGGGAGACTCCGCGTCCGAGGCGCCAACTCCTCCCACTCAGGCTCCCCAGGCTTCCCCGAACGAGGTCACAGAGCCTCCTTCTTATAGCACCCCAGCCACGTCTTTACCAGATGCGACAGCTGGCCCCAGCCCTCCGGAGTATTCCTCTGAAGGACAGTCCCCTTCACCTCCAGGTGCATATCCCAGCCCCGATTCCCCAAGCAATGGCCCTGGCGAGGAGCCACCAACGGGGACGAACTGCAGCACCACTGCTGCCCCAGACCTGTCGGCATATCCCTCCGAGAGCACGCTGTGGCCCAGACCGTCGGACACATTCAAACCAGAAGGGCGCCCGCCAGTTCCATCGCAGGTCCCAGGGTCTGATTCGACTCACAGCTTGATCCCGCCCTTTTCAACGATTGGAGGGCTGGCTCTGATTGCGGCCATGATCATGTAGAGACCAGGGTAGCTTGTTATGGAGGCTCGGGTGGTCTCAGTCCCATACAGTAGCCGGTATCTCATTCGTTTTTAGCCTTGGCCGATTTTGGACCTGAATGGTAGCTGGAGCGAGGTTGAGCCAAGTAAATGGTGGACTGCGCTGGAAATATTGTTGCCAACGCTGCAAGTAATGGACTGCAAAAGATGTACCTGGCTCAATGTCACTCGTTTTAGACTGAGGCGTGCTTTTGAAGTCAAGGTGTGATGTAGCGAGCGGCCTTAATGTGGCTCTCAATATGGGGCAAGTTTGTGGCTTGACATGTGTGAACCACGCGTGGGACTTGCACTCATACAAACTGAACAAGTCGCTATTATTGTTGGAGAATATTCTGTCTCTTTATCGCGTTTTCAATGCAAGGTTGCATGAAGCGCCTGGATCGCAGCTTACGGCAGACACTGGTGCATGACAAGGTCTAGGGTAGGCAGTGGCAGGGACCAGTCCCGCACCCCGCGATCCGTCCCCCCCCGCTTCACTTGTTGATCAGCTTGGAGGATCCTCATCGATATCGACCAGAGGCACTGCAACGACTATCAACATGCAGTCCGGAATCTCAGGTACGCCCACAGAGGCTGGACTGCTTGCACCGAGCTCTAACGCCCGACAGCCTCCCAGGAGCTCCAAGCTCAGTTCAACTCGCTGCAAGAGTCGACCGACACGTTTGCCCTGATCGTGGCCATCGAGCGCGAGTCCCTCGTTCCGGTGACGACACTGCCGTCCTCGTCCTCGTCCTCGTCATTCAGCGAGGACCTAGCCAGCCTGAAACCGCACATCAAGCCCAATGTCGCACTATACTTTATCCTCCGGCGGTACGACACGGCGCCGCCGTTCGTCGCCGTTACATACGTGCCCGACTCGGCACCGGTGCGCCAGAAGATGCTGCTTGCATCAACGCGCCTGACGCTCGTCCGCGAGCTGGGGACCGAGCACTTCCGGGAGACCATTTTCGTGACGACGGCGGAGGAGCTGAGCGAGAGTGGCTTCAAGAAGCACGATGCGCATACCAAGATGGACGCGCCGCTGACGGAGGAGGAGCAGACGCTCGGGGAGGTGAAGCGGGCCGAGCAGGAGGCTGGATCCGGCACGGGGACGAGGGAGATACACTTGAGCAAGAGCCTGGCGATGCCCGTCGCCGAGGATGCCATTGCAGCCATGAAGGAGGTTGGCCAGGGCGGGGGACGAGTGGTGACGATGCTGGTGAGTCTACACCCGCGTTGGGCTGTTTGGGGTTCGCCAATGTCTGACCAGATGCAGAAAATCAACGCCGAGACGGAAATCGTCGAACTGGTCCCCGAGTCGCCGACGCCGAGCTCCATCGGCGAGCTGTCGACAGCCATCTCGGCGACGGAGCCCCGATTCACATTCTACCGCTTCACGCACACGCACGACGGCGCCGAGCAGAGCCCGGTGCTCTTCTTCTACACGTGCCCCGTGACGGCAGGCAACAAGTCCATCAAGAGCCGCATGATGTACCCGCTCATGAAGCGCGCCGTGCTGGAGGTCGCGGACAAGGAGGCCGGGCTCGCGCTGGCGAAGCGGTTCGAAGTCGAGGAGCCGAGCGAGATTACGGAGCAGTCGGTCATGGACGACTTGCACCCCAAGGTGGCGGCGAGGCAGGGCTTCAGCAGGCCGAAGCGGCCGGGGCGGTGATGCGCGTGACGAGACACATGGGTGCAGCGTCAAGGGGGGAGACGTGCATACGGTAGCCGACCAGCGAAGCACAAGTATCCAATTGAATTGCCCAAACTAGGTACGAACGAAATCTTTTTCCACACCAGATGCATGCAAATGCCCTCCCGGATATATGCACGTCCTCCGGACCTCGCTGCATGCAAACCGTGCCGTTCTAACGTCACCACAGAAGAAGAATGGATAGGGCCGGCCCTCCCCGCGGCAGCAGAGGCGGCTCCTCGACTGCTCACTCCTCGTAGGTGCCGGCGGTGAGGGAGAAGCTGCTCCGCTCCAGCTTCTCCTTGAGGAACTCGTAGACGGTAAAGGTGACGGCCTGGCCGGGGGCGACACGCATGATGCGCGGGGTGATGCCCTTGTAGAACGCGTGGAAGCCCTCTTGTCTTTGCAAAGGTCAGCACGTCCCGAGCTCCGACGGCCCGGAGGAGGCTCTGCTTACTTGAACATGTCGCTCGAGATGCGGGCCACCCTCGCCCAGGCGCTGACGCCCGGCTCCGCAGGCGTCTTCTGCAGGCGCGTCTTGATGGTGTCGATGGGCGCGTTGCTCAGGGGGCCCATGGCGCCGCTGACGAGCCCAATGACGGTGGTCTGCCAGCTCGGCAGGCTGGTGCCCTCGTACTGCGGCTGCCAGCGCTTCAGCCACTCCTTGAAGTAGCTGTAGGCGGTGAAGTTGACGGCCTGGTTGGAGCCCTGGCGCAGGGCCGTCAGGCTCACGCCGCGGTACAGCGCGCCGAAGCCCTCCTCGCGCAGGACCGTGTACAGGGCGTGCGCGGCGTTGCGGTACTTGGGCACGTCGAGCGGGTCGGCCATGGAGTGGTGCTGCGCCTGCAGGCGGATCTTGATGACCTCCATGGGGGTCACGACGGCGACGGCCTCGGTGACGCCGGCGGCGAGCCCGGCGAGGAAGGTGGCGCGGCCGGAGACGGCGCCCGTGTCGCGGTCGGCGAGCATCTGCTTGTACGACTCGAACGAGGTGAAGCGGATGGCCATCTTGGGCACGATGCCCGTGAGCACCGCGCCGAGGCCCTTGTACAGGCCCAGCGGCGTCTCCTTCTTGACGATCTCGACGCCCGTCTTGACGAAGCCGCGCTTGGGCGCGCCGGGCTGGCGCGCGCGGCGCGAGAGCTGCATGCGCACCTTGATTGTGTCTGCGGACGGGTCAGCGGCGACGGGGGGACGGCGGCGCAACCGGGGGGGCGCACCGAGGGGATGGCACACGAGGGCCTCCATCATGCCGGCGCCGCCTCCGGCTGCCAGATTGTCAGCACAGCACGCGAACATCACGGCCGCGGGCCCGGGCACGCACCGATGAGGTTGGTCGCCGCGGTGGGCGGCTTCTTGTTGCCGGCGTCGTTTGTCCGCGCCATGGCCGCGGCGGGCGCTGCTTCACGTGTAAATGGGGTCACCGGCAGGAGTAGCAGCGTCTGCGCAGCCAATTCGCCATGCAGAGCGCTCGAATCTTCCGGGGACGCGAGCGAGAGGGCCAGCAAGGGATGATAAAAAAGGGATGCAAGCTGCGACGACGGCGCCCGCTGGGAGAGTCACGCGCGCACTTGGCTCTACGTCGTTTTGACATATGATCGGGTCCGCCCAAATAGGAGCCGGGCCATCGGCTGGAGGTGCGTGCTAGCCGGCATGGCAAGCCGGCGCGAGCCCGGGCGTTGGGAGCCCCCTGCCGCGGGGCCATTGGCGGGTGCGGCGCTGCTGATGTGCATATCCGGACTGCGATGCGTCCAGCCTTCACATATACACCATCATTTCAAGCTCTACGGCGTCCCTGTCGATTGCGCTGCTCGCGGAGGCAAGCCAGCCGACGCCGTGACGCCATCGCAGCTCGAGCCGAAGCCCCACCCCCCACGAGCCGAGCTTGTGATTTTGCGGGGTGGGCCTGGAGCAGGCCGAATCGTACATGCACACCCGCCGGGAGAGATCGGGTCCGGAATCAGAACCGGTTCCTGCGCCAGCGCCCTGCCGAGGCACGATTTGGACGGCCGCTGTGCTTTGATAGCCTTGGAGGTGGTGTCGCATGCGGATAGGTCCAGGGACATCAGACACTCAACTCATTCAAATGGTTATTTTCGCCGTCTTGCGAATCCGTCTATCCCACACCCGAGAAACACCCCAAAGCAAAAAGCAACAACGCCCCTTTCACCCAAGCCTTCTTTTCGCCGCCAGCCCATCTATTCCCAGCCTGACAACGGACAGAGGGAGAATTATTACAAGATGCTCCGTCCACCTCTCCCGCTGGTCTAACGCCCTTCCTTATCGCCCACGATCCGACTCGGGATAAGAGCAACCCGGCATAAAACAACGGGATAAGAGCAATCCGGGATAAAACAACCCGGGATGAAATAAAGAGAAACCTGTTCGGCCGTATGGTATCGTCGCAACGCCAGCAAATGTCCAAGAAAGATAGCCAAAATAAGACGCAAGTCGAGGCCGCAGATGATTGCCGTCCAAGCCCTCACGACGGCGTGCCTCGCTCCTCCGTCACCGCGCCCTCGAAACTATACAGCCGCACCTCTCCGTCCTCGCTGCCGCTCGCCATTCTGCTGTCGCTCAGCCCCACGCAGGTGACAGGGCCCGCGTGGCCCGTGAAGCTGCGGTCACACTTGCCCGACCGCGGCTCCCAGATCTTGGTCATCGAGTCGTTGGCGCCCGTCACCACCCGCAGCGTGTCGCCCACGAGGCCCCAGATGCCCTCGACGTGCCCAAACATGCTGCGGATGCACTTGCCCGTCTCGACATCCCACAGCCGCACCGTGTTGTCCAGCCCACCCGTCAGCATGTATCGCGGCGGCAGCGGGCGCGACTGGTCCGACGTGAAGCCGGACCCAAACGAGGCGCGCGCGTCGACGGCGCGCTCGGCCGTCGTCGGCGTCGGCGTGGCGCTGCGGCTGCGGCTGCGGCTGCTGCGCACCGACCGCGTGTCCGCCTTGTCCTCGCAGGGCACCTCGTCGGGCTCAAAGTCCGGGGGCATCAGCAGCACCTGCTGCACCTGCCCGACGTGGCCGCGGAACGTCTTGACGCACTGCTTCGAGTCCAGGTCCCAGAGCTTGGCCGTCATGTCGTCCGACGCCGAGAAGATGGTGCGCGACGGCGAGTCGATGCGGACGTGGTTGACCCAGTCCGTGTGGCCGCGCAGGTTGAACGTCTGCTTGGTGTCGAAGCTGAAGATCTTGACCGTCTTGTCAATCGACCCCGAGGCCAGCGTGCACCCGTCGTAGTGGACCGACAGCACGCCCTCGGTGTGGCACTGCAGCGTGCTGAGGCATTCGCCCGTCTGCCAGTTCCAAATCTTGATCGTCTTGTCGAAGCTCCCGCTGATGAGCTTGGAGTCGTCAAACTGCAGACACCGGACGGTTGAGGTGTGTCCGCGCAGCGTGCGAAGAACCTCCCCCGTCTCAATGTCCCAGATCTTGATGGTAGTGTCGTATGACCCCGTGGCCAGGACGTTGTCGTCAAACTGCAGGCACGTGACGCCATTCTCGTGCCCCTTGAACGTCTTGATGGCGCAGCGACCCGTCTTCCAGTTGTAGCCCACCTTGTATCGGTCTCGGTACACGTCCTTCCACGGCCGGAACTTGCGCTCGACGTCGAGCTGTGATCGCGAGTGGCTGGATCCGTTGAGTCGCGGGCGCTTCGAGGCCACGTCGTCGAGAACCACCAGGGATCGCTTGTTGGATTCCTGCGACGATGTGGTCGCAGCGTTGTCGTCAGCCTCGGTCGCTTCGTCTGTGCGGTCAGCGTGTTCGTGGCGGTGGTGTGCCGACTGATGGCGGCTCCATGCCATCAGCTTCTTCTTCTCCAGGAGCGGCAGCCCCCAGCCGCACTTGGTGCACTTTCTGTCAATGTGCTGCTCGCACATCCTATGCCAGACGACGTCGTCGTCGGCCAGGTTCCTCCACCGGACGCTGACCTGCGCGGCCTTGCACAGCGAGACAGTATCTAGATGGCACAGGATTTTGTAGGACAGCTCGTTGGGGAGGGCGGCGAGGAAGTCGATTTTCAGCTGCTCGTGGACCTCGCGCGACACGGTCGAAAGCTGGGGGAAGCAGCACTGGGTGATGATGCCCTGGAGCATGAGTTCGCGGTGTTTGGACGGGGCGGCCGAGAACAGAGACCACACGTGCGTGATGGCTTCCTGGTCGGCCATCGGGAGACTGCTGAGTTCCTGCGCAAAGGTGAGTGACGGTGAACACGCCGAAGCGCAAATGCCATCGCTGCTGGCCGAGACATACACTCTGGATGAAGCCCATCTTGGTCTCGTCGGCCGCTCGTCGACACTTGGAGTCGGGACGGTGGCGGTAGCAGTATCGCGTGTTGGGGTCCTTTTGGCGGACGGCGGTGGGATCAGAGGCATCGTCCTTGTTTGCCTTGCCAACGGGGGCGTAGAGGCCCGGGATGTGCTCCTTCAAGAAGGGGCTGACCGTCTTGCCGACGAGTTCGGACGGCATCTTCTTGAGCCGCGTGTTGTCCTCCTCTTGCAGTCGCCTTCGGTCGCAATTGTCACGGAGCGGCTGCTGGGTGGCAGAGCCGTCGAGCGGCGCGGCAGGGTCAGAAGAGAGGAGAGACAGGTCATCATTCGTCGTCGCGGGCGGCTGCAAGTGGCCGTTGAGTTCCGCGGGATTACGGTTCATGGCGGCGGACTAAATATGGCGAAAGGGCAGGCAGCTCATCAGTTTCAGGGCGGGTTCGCGCCGACGAGGCTGGCGATGGCGTGCTGCCCGGGGGCGGTCGAGCTTGGGCCGCCGAGTTTTGCTTTGGACGGACGGATGGGTGGTGGCTGCGAGGATGTCGGTGATTGCGGATGGCGGGGGCGGAACAAAGTTGATTGCCCGCGCGGCTGTCGGCTGCCCCACCCATCGCCGAGGCCGTCTCCTCGTCGGTGCTTCACCGACTTGGCACGGAGAGTCGCGCAATTGCAAGCATGCACTGCGCGTGCCAAGAGCCTGCTTGCTGGCAGGCCTGGGTTGCCTTGCGCGAGGCAAACGACCTAGCTGCGAGTGCGAGGAAGGCAGAAGCCGAGCTAAGATGACGTGCCAGCAGCGCGTTTCGCTCGACTTGGGTGCTATGGGGCGAGAATGGCGTTATCTGGGCCGGACGGGACCTTGTCAGAACCTTAGGTACACCTGCCTAGGTAGGTAGTACCGAGAATCGCCTGCAAGAGGCTGCTCGACATTGAAGCCGACTTGTTCTGGAAGCTCAGGTGCATCATCTCCAACCCATTCGCGAGACATTCCATTTCATTTTGACTGCACGACAGCCTGGCTCTCCATTTCCTTGGAGAACCTTTTCGGCCAATAGGCCCACAGTGGCGCTCCCGCCGACCCACGCCGACGAGCCGCAGCACGCCACCCAAACCTAATAATATTCCACAGCCTGAAATGGCTGGCAGGACATGAACGAGTGATTCACTGCAATTTTCAAGTGCTCAAGGTGAATATTTCGAGTAGAGGGTTGCCAGATAACATGGCCATCCCTTTGACTGCGCGAAGGGAGCAGACGGTCACGGACAAGGCTTGTGACCAATAAGAACGCCGCGCTACGAAGTATGGGCGGTACCTTAATTTATTAGCGAAGACCACTATGATAGAAGTCCCAGGCCAACCCAAGGGGGTATACCGTTCTGCCAAGACCCCCGCCGCCGTGTCCCCTGCTCCTCCCCCTTCCCTTGGTCGAGTCGGAGAAGAGATTGCTTCGCAGACCCAGCTTCTCCAGAACATCGGCGACGAGTTCGCCGCGACCCTGCGTCGGTCTGTCTTGGATGCCTCTGCCGTCACGAGAGAGCTGCGAGTTCTCAACAAGACCTGCAAGGGTATTGCCGCCACCCTCGATGTCATACAGGACTCTCTCGGCCTCGACCCCAAGCCGGCTCGGCATCCTCAAGGAGTGGAACGGACCGAGCGACCAGCGTAGATGGTTCTTAGGCGGTAGCAAGTAAGATAGAAAAGGCACCCTTCGTCTGCTGGAAATCTTGCGGGTTCGTGTGGTCCGATCGGCGTAGCGGCACTTCGCCAGATGTCGCCAACGCTGGGAGTGCCGTTTTGGAACGACTCAAGTGTACCACAGTATTGTATGCCTGCAAGTCGAATGTTAGAAAATTCTGTGACTATCGCGTTCATGGCTGAGTATAACTCACCTTCCAGAGTTGTTCTGACCAGTGTGGTTCGCTTGTCGATGAATACATTGGCCTAGGCTGAGCGGATGAAGTTGCTGGGTGCAAGCTCACACCAGAGGATTGCCACCTCCGTCCAATGCACCGCGAGGTCCCACATATCGGTTTCTTGGTCCGCCCATATGCCGGGCCAACTCGTCCCACGCCGCGTCGCAGTTCTCCGTCAGCCGGCGGATCTGGACCTGCCGGGCCTCTAACCTGGCCTCCAACGACCTCACCTTGTCCTGTGGGCGCTGCGCCTCGGAACCGGCGCCCGCCCTGAGAAGCGTTGGAGTCCGGGCTGGATCCAGGGGCTTGATCGTCGGGATCGGTCTCGCGGCTGGGCCGACGAAACCGGCTTGCCGGAAAAGCCGTCTCGCGTCGTCAGGGTTGAATGCCCGGTTTTGACTTGACAACACCTCCGGCAGCAGCCAAAAAGCACACAAGTTGAATAATTCCGTACAGCTTAGCCCAAACAGCCGCCTCCTGCGCCAGGTCCTCGAGGACCGACAACACCCCCAAGTTGATGGGCAGCACCTCCGCGTTCAGGGAGAGCCGCGCTGGGACGAGGTCCAGCACCGAGGTGATGGCGGCGTTCTACGGCGGCGTTCCGAGGCTCGGCCACAGCGCACGAGCAAGCCCCAGAAACTGGTCTGCCACCTCGCTCAGGTAGCCGGTGGGCTCGCTGTAGGCCTTCCGCCGCAGGACATCCCTGGGCTCCTAATCCGACTCGGGCTCGTCGCCGTCTCGCGTGGCGACTGTGAAAGAGGCTGGCGCGGAGGACCTGGTTGATGAGCCGGGAGGCGTTTTCGGATCCAAGGAATGTGAGTACGGCGAGGAAGCCTCCAACCTAGGGAAGAGCTTCGATCGTCATCGGTGCGCTGGATGGAAATTTGTCGCAAGGAGTGGGCTTAGGGGGGAAATGAGGAAGAAGAGAGCAAGAGATGAGCTCGACTGCCCACAGCGTACGTGTTATCCGACCAGTATTTGGTCCGATGCTTAAATCGATGTTGCCCCGATCGCCGATAAACGTCGAGATGGAAGAGAGGCAAGTATGTAGGGTTTTCATCTTGGACAGGTATGTGTACGATGCGAGTAGAGGCTCGAGTGAATGGAACCTTGTCGGGTGCAGGAACATAAAGCCCTGACCTGTATTGCCGGTGGAGAAGAAGAAGAAGAGAAGAAAGGAGAAGGAGGACTCGAGCCGGAGCAAGGGCAGGTATTTATATGTGCGCGGTGGCTGCCCAAAGTTGCGGAAGCCAACGGTTTGGGAAGCCGGTTGTGTAGCTCAACACTCGCTGACTGCGGTAAAGCAAACGATAAAAATCCTGTTTTCTTGTACAATAGCTGCTCCGTTTGGAGACAGATGCTTGTCTTGACTCCATTGTACTTGCCCTGGGGTCCACTGTCGTTTGCGTTCCGTTAAGTTTCCCCGACACGTCGCTCCATTCACTTCTTGAATGCCACGAGTAACTCACAAGTGCAAGGCAATGGACTCATGAATAGATTAACGACGAACAGTAGGAGTCAGGTAGGTGATGGAGCTGCCAGCGAGAGCCAAGTTGCGGCAAACTATTAGTCGCCGACGTCCGTACCGGCTCATTTCGATTGAATATATTTCCTGCGTAGATGGTCACACACCAACCCATCACCACCACCACGCAGCAATGCAGCCGCTCGAGCTGACGCTTATCGTCGCGGCGACGCACAGCATGGGCATCGGCGCGCACGGCACCATGCCCTGGAACGGCCTGCGCAGGGAGATGAAGTACTTTGCGCGCGTCACGACTCGCCTGCCGCCGCAGGTAGGCTTCCTCGCAAGACGCCGTCTCTCCTCTCACTGTCCCGTACTTCCATTGAGGATTGCAGCTGATGGGGACCCAGGCCCCCCGGCGCCGTCAACGCCGTTATCATGGGCCGCAATACCTGAGACTCGATCCCGCCCAGGTTCCGCCCCCTCAAGGACCGCCGCCGCCTCACCACCCTCAGCCTCCTCACCCCCCAGCGAGCCCGTCCGCGTGCCGTCCCTCGAGCGCGCGCTACAGCAGCGCAGGCCCACGGCGTCGTCGGCCGCGTCTTTGTCATGGGGGGCGCGCAGGTCTACGACGCCGCGCTACGGCTTCCGCGGCGCGGCGCGTGCTGTTCACGAGCATCCAGCGCGACTTTGAGTGCGACACCTTCTTCCCGCTAGACCTTGCGGGCGGGCGCGCCGACGGCTGGGCCAGGAGATTGCGTGAGGAGCTGCAGGAGTGGACGGGCCAGCAGGTGGACGAGGGCGGCCAGGAGGGGGCGGGCGCGAAATACGAGTTTCAGATGTGGGAAAGGGTAGATTAGAGATTAGGAGGCTCTCGGTTTGTTATTTCCCTTTGTCTGTTGTATTTATACGCATCACGAATCACGAGGTATCGAAGGGCAAAAAAGAAAAAAAATTGGTAGCTTCTCTTTGATTGAGCGTGTCATCCTTAGTGCAGGGGCCATGCTAATCTTCTCTGTCTGCGATGTTGTTAGTGACTTGATTCGAATTTATGACCTCTGGGTGAGAGGTTAGAGCGCTTACTCACATCGTTTCAAATTGACCATAAGTGCCCGAAGGCCCTTGGTATTCAATTAATTTAATATATAAGGGTGTGTGGCGTAAGGGTGGCTGGTGCAGCCCAACATGGTGGCGTGGCGAAACCAGCCCACTCTTCGCCACCACAACAGCCAATGTTGCACAGCGTGAGAGCTGTCTGGAATTTTTTTATCCTCTCGGCCACACCAATTTGTGGCCCACACTCGCCTTGGGAAGAACGTAGCAAGCCCTGCGTACGGAGTAGGAAGAGTAAAAAGCCGCAAGCCCCGTCCATCGAGCCGGAATCTGACCAACAGCGGAGGCGCACCGCGACATGAATCGGCGTCGGCGCTGCCGCTCAACTAACTCACTGATTGATCATACGGCAAATTACTTAACTTCAACAGTTCTTTGGCGCATCGGTGTTGATTTACCATTCTACTCGAATAGTCCGTAGTGGCACAACAAACCGGATACAACAGCCGATCAGATGAGCAAGATCATTTTCATCTCGCTTATCTCTAATGAGCCTCAGCGTCAGACTCGAGAGTAAAATACCCGATGCCAACAGAAGACTGCTGTCATAGGCGTAAGCAAAGCTGAAAGTGAGTGTCTTCGGCGACGATGCTTGCGAGCCTGCGTGCCTGTGAGGCCGTGATGCCTGCGTGCCTGCGTGCCTGCGACACGTACCCGTAAGCCTGCGAGCCTATAATGCCTGCGTGTGTGCGATGCCTGCGATGCCTTCGATGCTTGCGATGTATGGATGGATGTATTGTTGACGATGCGTCGTTCGTTCACTAGAGCCAACGAAAAGTATAACACCAAAACACTACGGCAGGCACGGCGATACATATAATATAACAACCACCAATTAGCGGTAGAGAATTATTGCTCGACCAATATCCGAAGAGCGGATAGTCCCGAAACCTTATTGCCTCTGCTTACAGAAGCAAAGCTGGAAGCTGGCACTTGCCGTATACCGCCCGCATCGCAAAGCTTTCAGCTTTGCTTAATTATGCGTGGCACAGAGGGACGCATGCTTCTAAGACAGTTATGGATGATAGTGTATCTGTGGAGTCTGTTCCGCGATGTACAATATTGCTCTTTGCCTTGACCTTGAGTACGAAGTCCTATTGCGAAAGCCATGCGAAAAGGGGAAATCGAGCTAGCTGTGATAATCCTTCAGTCTATTCTTTTAGAACTCTAGACGAGCTTAATGCCAAGTCCCAGAAGGTCAAAGTCACCGCATACCGGAATTTGAGCAATGGACGCGACAACCTTGAATATTCCCCGTATTGGCTCCTACAAGTCTTCTGCAGTCTCGATATATCAGGAATAAATTCAAACAATTGGCTGCCTCGTTAAAAATGCGATCGGGTGAGTGTTGCCGTTCGTGATCACGTTGGGCTTGTCGCTTAGCGGACAGTAAGCCAACCTCGCAGGGACTGCAACTTTTCAGCACGCCCTGAATGACTGTACCTTTGAAACTCACAAGAAAAGCGACTGCCACATCCCGAACGTCTTTTCTTTCCGGAATTGACTGAACATTCGGCTTCTACTCCTCTATGCTTTGCGCTGGTTTGGTCCGCATAATGCGCGATAATGCCGTGCATTGAATTGGGCGATACTCCTTTTCTCGCGATCTCGCGATGCGTTATGCCCATTTCAGCCCACATCACAATTCTAGTCCTCTTGTAAGGGCTATGATGTACCCATAGGATTATCTAGCCTAGAACTTCAGTACCAGGCTGATGTGACTAGTCGAAAAGGCCCATCAGAAATCGACGCGAGACGCTCTCAGCGCTGAACTTCAGCAGAACAAGCCGAGTACAATGCAGTTGAGGCTGTGAATGGGCACGTGCCCCACGTGACTATATTGGCCCCTCTACTTTAAAAACCCTAGCTTGCTTTCTTAACCTCACCAGCCACGCCATCAATCCATCACGGACACACTAATACCTATTTTCTCTTAATCAAGCAACCTGAATATTCTCGCTATCTCCATTCAGAGCTTTTAGCGTTCCCAACTGTCAATCCGCTACCATGCCTTCCGCAGAAGAAATCGCATCGAAATTGGCGCAGATCTCGGCACGGCTTACTGCAGGGGGTACGAATGCACAGATGAAGGAGTGGTATACTGAGTATAAAACGCTCAACGTGGAACTCAAGGCGGCCAAGGCGGCCAAGGCGACCAAGGCGGCCAAGGCGACCGAGGCGGCTGAGGCGAGCGAGGTGACTGAGGCGGCCGAGGCGAGCGAGGTGGCCGAGGCCACGCAGGCAACAGCTCCGAAGACTACCTACAACAACAGGGTGATGGCAGTTAGGTTCGCATGATTTGCGGACGAAACGGTCGAGTGCCTTGTTAGGATGTGTGGATTTCGATGTATCGTTGAGTCTTACGGATCACCGGGGTCACCATTGTCACGGTGCACTCATTCTATGCGTTAGGCTTAGGACGAGCACTTGCGATGGCGGAAGAAGCGGAAGATACGGTGAAATGTGGTCTACGGTGGCCTTAGGAATCAACGCGGCACATATAAATCGAGCAAGCTCGCTTGAGATGACATGATATCTCGGAACAGCGATAGGATGCAGGCATGCTGGCCCTTAGGTTTGCCGTCCTCAGTCCCCCTCGCGGTTGAAAGTAGGGCGCCTTGCGCCGCGCAAAGCATGGCCGGACGATAGTTGGCAGCGGAGGAAAGAGTGGAATTTTTGGCTACTTGACGGGTGGTGGTCATAGCATTCTTTCTTCGAGTTATGGACTAGCGGCGGCCAATGTCCTTGAAATGGGGATTGTAGCTCCTGACGGGGACATTGTCACGATCAACGAAGACCAGCACGCAGACCGCTTCTAGGCTATGCGTAGAGTAAGCTCGGCCCCCTTGCCTTGGCCTTGTGAATATAGCCAACGAGCACTAGGGAGGTGGCTCGACATTTAGAGTCATCAATTCGGTCACGCTAAAAACTCACCTATCGCGACTACTATAGTAGACTCAACCGCTATATATATTTAACGTCGTTACATACGTGCTATAGCAATTCCCCGATCTAATAGATAAGGGAGTCTCTGGTTATTATTATTTAGCGAGTACGTTACCTAACCTAATTCCTAGAAAGGGATATCCCGATAAGGCTACTGTAGGCTTAGGAGGCTTTATGATATAAGACGCCGAGGATGGGCCTGAGTCGGAGAAGCCCTTAAAGCCCCTTAAAGACACTATCCACGAGTGATGGCCCGGAGAAAGTGATCGGAGCATTGACATCGGCGGATGAGGCGGCCTGGCATGGTCGTGGTGGTAGGGATCTCCGAGGAGGCGTCATTCTCATACTTGCTGATCGATCAGTCAAGCAATAGAAGGGACTGTCGCGGGATCTTGTCGCACTAAATCCGCTAGGGGTAGTCCATAATGATCGAGCCGTTGGCCGGACTTTCGTTTAAGACTTGCATCTTAAGGGATGGGGTGGTTGAGTTGGCACATCCGGTATTGGTGACGAATGGATACTATTCCCCCACGCACATTCAACTCCAGGAAGCCTATCCGGGACGCGGGAATGACCAAGACGCCAGGAACATGTTGGCGGCGAACGAGGTCAGCATCTAGTACTCCAGACGCGTCAATCATCTCCCCTTCTACGGGATACCTGGCCAGATTCCCGTTGGCCTTCATGTGCCGCGGATCGACGCTGGCCATGGGATTGATCCCTATGCCATACTCTCAATGTAGAGCAACATCATCGGACTAACGTGGGTGGATGAGCTCTCGACTGGAACGTCTCAGAAAAGTACTGGAGTCCACTCACGGGGGCAGGACATCTTGGTCGCAGGCTCGTTGACTTGCTGCAGTTACCGGATACGATCCAGTTAGGGTTATTCCATGACGACCGAGCCATGGGCTATATATAAGCCATCGGTATTACGAGTCCTTACGGTATAGATAAAAGGTCTCCCTTTTCTATACTCTCTTAGCAGTATTTAAGAGTCTTTATATCTTAATTGCATCGCTCCTTGTTCGATAGGAACTTTCAGGAGATGTCCTTTTTTCCCGCTAAACTCATATTGGCAGGCATTTCAGACATGTTCTTTAAGATAGTGCTTAGTCACAGCCCGAGAATGAATGACATTAAGTATCCCTCAGCTTCCACTCTCTCCGTTGGACTTCTGCATGATGTTCCGTCGTTTGATGAGGGCTTCCAGGAAAGGTTTATATGGCCCCTTCAATCGGCTTTGTAGCTGCGCTGGCACTGGGCTCGCGAAATTGCTCTGAGTAAGGCCGAACCCTGCAGCCGCAGTGTCGTTCTTTGATTGGCCAGCAGGCCCGCGCCATTCTAGCTGTTACATAAAAGAGGACCCTGCTCCTGGGTCTGCCCGGTTCTTCTGCCCTCTCCAAATCTGCCCGAGACAAGGAATCTTCCGATGAGGCCAACGCAACATCATGAATGCACAGAAACGCCTTCAACTCCGCAACGACGCGGAATGCAAACGTTGGGTCGACCTGGTTGAACAGAAGCGTCAACAACTTGTCGACTGGGTATCGACTAACCACCCCCAGAGACTTGCTTGTCGGATCGACCAGACCCTCTTCCACGGCTCGTACAACCTTGGGCAGAAGGTGACTTTCAGTGACGGCACGAAGTGGTTCGCTCGCTTCCCCCTGTTTGGGCACGTCTCTCCCGAATACGCCGACGAGAAAGTAGTCATCGAAGTCGAAACCATGAAACTGATCAGCGAGGACACCACTATTCCTATCCCCAAAATCCACCATTGGGGCCTTGCTGCTACGAACCCGCTCGGCCTGGGTCCTTATATCATGATGGACTTTATCGAAGGCATACCCCTCGACGGCCTCCTGAGTGATCCCAGCGCGACGCGCCATTTCAGGCTCATTAGGGATAATATCAGCGAAAGCGTGATCGAGTCGCTATATAGGCAGTTCGCCAGAATTCTCCTCCAGCTTTTCCAACTCGACTTTGACCGTATCGGCAGTCTCCCAACACTGAAGACTGCATACCATATCCCACTTCGCCCGCTGACCTTCAAGGTGCATGACATCCTACAGACTGGAGGGATTAAAACCGTTGGTGAGAGCAGTCCTTCCGTTCTCACTTTCACCTGCTAATCAGTCGACATTAGGTGATCGAAGTCTCGGGTTCTCAACAACGAGTGACTACTTCCAATATGTCCTCGGACAAGATTGGGAACAGCTTCGGAGTCAGCCAAACTCGATTGGCGGGGAGTATAACGCTCGAACGAAATACGAGTCGCTTGGCGCCCTGCAGACTTTACTGGCTTGCTTCATTCATCCGAACTACGATCGCGGCCCATTCAAGCTGATCTGCGACGACCTGAGCCTGGCAAGTGTGATCGTAAGGAGCGAGGATGATCTTACTATCGTCGGGCTCGTGGATTTCGAGTGGTCGTATGTCGGGCCGGCTCAGTTATTTGGCTCCGCGCCATGGTGGCTTCTGGGAATTCGACTGAATAACGTCGACACCTTCTTCGATGAAGATCATCATGATACCCTTACCAGATTCATGGACTACTTGGAGATCTTCAAGCGCGTTTTGTCAGAGGAAGAGGAAAGAATGCCGGGATACCAAGGGAAAGACCTTTCAGGGCTCGTGGAATGGTCCGAAACTTCGGGAGTCATGTGGCTACATATGTTGCTGTCGTGCGGCTTCAATCACCCCCAAAATCTCCCTTTCGCGCAACTACGACAGCGTATTGGCATTGAAGCGTGGGAGCAACATATAAGCCGATATTGCGGGACCGAAGTCGACACTTTCGTGAAGGTCAAGTTGGCTCAGTTGGATTAGTGTGACCGAGACGAGGAGAGAGTGATGGAACTCAAAGAGCGAATGGACCAGCAAGAGATATCGTTGGAGCAGTTCATTATCGACCTCACGGCTCATTGATGGATGGAGAGTACATGTTAACCTGGGCTCTTTGTCTTTATTTCCCATTCAGTAGTGCGCAGTAGTCAGAATGACTCAACAACGCTTCCGCTAATCGTGAGTTCGCGGCATCGTATGATTGTAAGTATTTTACGACACGCCTATTCTACCCTTTACGAGCTAAAAATCGATAATAGCCAAATTTCGCGATATTGCAGTCTACTAACCGTCTCCCGAATAGAGGCACACTCAGCTACTCATAAATGCTTCTACTGTTTCTACTATACTCGGTGCTTTACTGAATATAGTGGCATTCGTGGCCCGCATTCCGTAACTTGGTATCAGGCAGTAACGGCATAAGTTATAGTGTAAGAGGAAATACGTATAAGCTTTATCCAGCTGGAACGCATAAGCTGCCCCGTCCCTCTCGAGCCCAGACTGGCCATCCTAGTCAATGTCGGGTTTCCAGAGGTCGGGTTCCGAGGTGGGCTCGCTGGGCTCGCAAGGGCTCCCCGTCTCGGTGCTGGTGGCAGAGCCGCAGCTGGCCTAAACTGGCTGGCGAGGGAGATGCAGACTAGAAAGGGAAGTTCCGCGGAACAGTGGGTTATTGGGATAAATAACGGCGACTGGGAGAGGGCAAGCGGTATATCTTCTTCAGAGTGATTCGGTCCATCTTCGCAGTCGTCAAGTCGATGTCGTCGCCGGAAACAAGATGGGGATTGAAACTCCTGGCGGGGACAATATCATGATCAACGAAGACCAGCACGCAGACCTCTCTGGGCCAGGCGTGGAGTAAGCTCGGCCCCTTGCCTTGGCCTTGTCAACACAGCTAACGAGCTCAGAGAGATGGCTCGACATTTGGAGTCATCACCTCGTTTAGGCTACAAACTCACCTATCGCCCAAGATAGCCTTTGCAGTATGGTTTGCGACTACCACAGCATGATCACCCGCTGCATTTGACGTCATTGCATACGTCTGGTGCTATCGTAGTTCCCCGACCTAATGGATAAGGGAGTCACCGGTTATTATTATTTAGCGAATACGTTACCTAACCTAATTCTCGGAAAGCGAGAGCCCGATGAGGCTGCTAGAGGTTTGGGAGGCTTCATAATGCAGGACGCCGAGGATTTAGAGAAGCTCTTGAAGCCCCTCAACGACACCATCCACGACTGGAGCGATGGCCCGGCGCAGTGAAGGCCCTGCAGCAAACAGTCTTGCACGGTTCGTTCCTGGACTGGTTCAACGTCAAAGTACAAACAGCGCATGTAGGCTGGGATGCATGAACAAACCGCCAAAAGCAGCCAGTTTGCTACCCCGGTTGCCTACTTGCACCCTGGCACTTGATGCCTACTACATTAGACTCTTCAATTACGATGTTCCACAATACGCCGTAATTGAGCTCTGGCCTCTATCCAGCATGGCCCTCTTTCCCTCCACAACAATCTTAGGGGGAAACACTGGCGACACCCGAAGAGACGTCGTCGTTCTAGGCCCCAATGACACCGGTAAATAAAAGAGAGGGCCTGCCGGTCGCCGCCACTCAAAGCTACGAGGCGCGTCACCATCATTCGCCCGCAGACTGGGGTACAAGCCTGCACTAGCCTACGCGGGAACGCGAGAAGCCGTCGGATGCCTCACCATCCGGATGGGCTGGCTGTTGGGCGGGCGGCAGCGATCTATCCGAGCGGCTAGTGGGTGCACGGTGGCTGTTCCTGGCAGCCACGCCCGGAGTCCTCATTGTAACCCGCTCGAGGCCATTGGCTCTCGATCGGAGGCTTGGCTTATTAGTACGACACGTCGTTTGTAAGTTGACGTGTATGATGGGCGGACAAGAGCCTCGAGGCGGACATGAAGCCACGGAAAGAAAGAGAAATACCTGTACGAGCAAGATTGACGAAGCAATTGCGACAAGAAGCTGATGGGCTTCAACTCTGGGAGCTCGGCTGCGTGTTCGAGACATCGGCCCTCAGGCACGCGAGGGTCGACCTGGAGCTGCGGGCAGTTCCTTTAGCCGTGGAGCTAGCTGCTAGGGCGAGTCCTCTGCTTTGGAATCAATGTCCCTGGAGTGGCTGCGCTAAGAAACGTCCCGTCTTGAGGCCCCTGCATGTCGCGGTACGCTCTGCCCGACCGTCCGAGGTGGATGTATCCTGAGTTTCGGAACGCGAATGAAGGTCGATCGACAGAAAGCAAAAGGTTATTCCGAAAGAACCCTGTTTAAAAAAGAGTTAAAATATTATTGATTTAGAAACTGTTCGTCCACGTTGTCAGACATCCCAGGATTGGCCGCCAGCGGCTGGAGACACTCGTGCCTCGCCGTCGCATTGAGATGAGTCTTTCACGGTGCTCACACGCGTATTCAAGCCCATTATAGACCGGTAGGTATCACGACATGTTCCTCCAATGTAAACTAAAGGTCTTGGAACACGCTGGATGAGGGCTCCCAGTAACAATAGGCAAGTCAAACTAAACCCGCGCTTGACAATTTCTCGACCTCTCCATTCTAGCTATGCTGTCCTTGTGAGGTACCATACGTTCCCTTGTTAGCGTTGGGCGTCGAGCCTGCAGAGGCTGCCCTGCAAGTACATGTACCGCACTCGACGTGTCACCTCTCGCGTTGGACTGCGCTCTCATCGATCCTTGTCGTCGCCTCGCCGGAGACCTGGTGATCCGGACGCTCAGTACGATCTAAGACAGGGCTAATATGAGGGGAAAGGCTGAGGGGAGCTGGAGAGCCCTTCATAAGGCGCATCTGTCCGAGTGTGGCCCCTACTACCGCGTCTTACTTTTGATCTGGCTTGTCGAACAACCAAATTGTGAGGATATCCGCTGGGTACGAACTCGATTCATATCCTCTCAAGTTCACCAAGATGCGTTTCTCGACCACCGTCACCATTGCCGCGGCCGGCGTAGCCAACGCCCAGCGTCCCAGTGACACCCCCATCTGCGACTACTACACCAAAGCGCTGCTCAAGGAGAACACGGCCACGAACCAGGCTACCCTCCTCACCCTACTCGTCAACACGGTTGTCATTGGCAACTGTACGTTTAGATGTCTGAATTTTGATGCTCGTGGCTTATACGACATCTCCTAGACACGATGCCCAACAAGAACGCAGTGCCCGGTATTCTCGCGCCCGGCGAGGTCAACGGAGTCAAGGTCGATCTTGCTCCTTACTTCACTGGCATGTTGGCGTCGACAAACGTAGGCAATAAGGCTCAAGCAGTCAACTTCTTAGACGGAGGTGGAGCCGACGTAAGACGCATCCCGCTGGCCTCTGCAAACATATCCACATCGCGTGCTGAGTCCTGACCATCTGTTGACCGTCTGCTTTCCATTGCAGCCGCTCAAGGAGAACATGCCCGCCAACGACAAGACGTCGAAGCAATAGTAAGTGCATTTCACAGTCTATCCAAACAAGTAATCTCTGTTCGAATCTCTGGCGGTTGGTCTATGAGACCGCCCGGTGGTTCGCGCTGGGTGAGGTCGTGGGCAGGGTCAGATGCGTCCCTCTATCCATGCATTCACAGAGACAATATGCAGCCCTCGGCGACACTTCAAGAAAACATTGCTAACCATTACCAACTCAGCTTCCTTTTGACGCATCTCTATGAACTATTCGGCGGGTTGCTGGGTTGCTCCATGCAAGGCATGCCCGGCTTTGATGCTTATGGTGGGCGTGCCTCCATGTACGAGGTGAGCAACAGTCCAGTATTCCCGCTACACCGTATTCATTTAACGCGCACCCGCAGGTTCACAAGTTCATGGATCTCAACAGCGCCCAGGTGACATATTTTGTCACCCAAGTCGGCCTTGCTGCGGCCTCCTTTGGCGTTGCCAGGGAAGACATCACCGCCGTGGCCTCTGCCATCAACTCCATCTTCAATGTGAAGTGCGCCGCGCCCATGGCAGTTGTCAAGGACAGCAACGCCGAACTCCAGAGTATCTGCATTGCCGACGACTGCATGCTGGCCAAGAATGCCACCTGCGACAAGTACGAGAAGGCGTCTATGCCGTCCAAGGTCAGCTCCATGGCTTCCACGACGGGAACCATGATGCCCACCGGCACCATGTCCGGCTCGATGCCTGGCTCCATGACGATGGCCGGATCCACGACCGCGTCTGGAAGCGCCAAGCCCTCTGGAAGCACCGGCGCTGCCAGCGCCAGCGGCCTCGGCTTCGCCGGCGTCGTTGCTGGTGTCCTTGCCTTGGTGCTGTAAACGGAACTCGGATTACGGCCGTGTTGTATTCGGCGGGAGCGGCTGGTCTAATGGGGTTTCATTGAATGTACGACGGGTTGTGCTTGGAGCGGCTGGTCGCTTGAGGTTTCGTGGAGTCGGTTTCGTCGACTCGGCCTGTGTGGTCGCGGCAACAGAGGGGAAAGCCATATCAACTCGAACAGCACAGAACAAACCAAAAAGAACCCCAAACCATTGTCAAATTGAGAAGCTATCATCCTGCAAGTCCAAGCAATATGCAATTAGAAACTGTACATATGTAACGCCTTTGCCAATTTCTGGTTCCCCAGAATGACGGAATGCTGCCTGACAATTTCCCGTGGATGCGCCTGTGCCCTAGTCCGTGTGTCACGTTGCTTGTGCTCAAAAACATGTGCCGTCAAACCAATACCGTGAAAGTGAAAGCAGCAGGGTTCAGCGTGTTGCTCGCCATCTGTTCTTGACCCGTATCCCCCGAAACCTCGGCTTCTTCGTCGTCGGGGCGTCCACAGCCACCGACGCACACCCTTCATTGCTACTGTCTGTGCTGCTCGTGCTGCCGCCGTTGTTACTGGTGGTGGTCCGGCCGAGCAAAATGCTGAGCGCCCGGCTGGTCCCCTGGCTGGCCTCGCACTGCATCAGCTCGCCCAGATCGCGGCCGACTCGTCGCGCGTAGGCAAATGTGTAAAATTCGTTCCCGTCATACAGCTCGTTCGTGGAGACGGGGAGGGGGATGATGGATAAGACGGGGATGCCGGCGAGGGTGTATCCCGAAAGAGGCGAGAGCACCCGGCTCCGGCCCTCGGGGCCGTCGCCGGCCGGGGCCGGGGCGATTTCCGGCTCTCCGCCGGAGGAGGAGGATGCAGTCGGGACGGGGCGCCGGGTGTAATGCGGCAGCGGCTCTCCGTCGAGGGCTCTGCCGTCAAAGACGTCGTCGAGCTGGCGCATGCGCGCGGCGAGCACGGCGTTGGACGTCAACAACCGGGTCATGCGCCGTTCAAGCCCCACGCGGGCGTTCTGGGCATCGGCTTCGCCTGGGCTGGTGGTTGCATGTCAGTCTCGGCCCTGGGATAGAGGGGTGGATGTGGATTTCCGGGCGTCTTGCCCATGCTCTCCCCTGGAGACTCACCACTTCAGGATCGTCGTCATCATGGCCATGGACAGGTTGTGCCAGCGGATGCGCGCGCAGAGGCCGGCGATGCGCTGGTCGCAGTCGCACGCCGGCAGGGCGTCGGGCGGCGCCAGCCCCTGGCGGCGCAGGTCGAGCGCGGCGCAGAGGCCCTGCAGGTCGGAGAAGGCGAGCACCGTGTCCGTCAGCGTGGCGATGAGGTCGTCGACGCCGATCCAGGTGCCGCGCTCGGGAAAGGGCAGGCGCGCCGACTCGAGCAGCGAGAAGGTCTTGTAGAGGACGTGGACGGTGGAGCGGCACTGCTTGACCTCGTGCAGCGCCTGGGTGAGGACGGGCGTGCTCTGGGTGGCGGGCAGGTTGAGGTCCCAGATGGTGTCGATGGTGCGGCCGCCGACGGCGAGGAGGCCGATGATGGCCGTCGTGACGGAGAGCTTCTCTCCCACGGCTGCGGTGGTGATGCTCATGATGGGTGCCGCCACCGCCGGGCGCCGGCGTCGATATCGACCCAGTCGTGTCCGTGTCGTCGCGTGTCGTCGCCTGCGCTCCGTCTGCGATGCAGCTCGGGCTCGTCGGTCTTGTGGCGGCGTCGTCGTCTAGCTCGGGGCGGGCGCGGTCATGGCCAACAGCCCCGTCTGTGCCCAACAATGCGCTTCGATGCCGTTCGATGGCCTTGGACAATGGCGAGCAGCGGCGTCAAGCAGCAACAAGGCGACACATCAGATGCCAGACCCCGCGCAGCAGCAGCGCAGATAAAGGGAATTCAAGTCTGGCAGTCTGTCACGGACGGCTAATCGGCAAACCAGTGGTGCAAGGCTGTTGGGGCCTGTCGTGGCGGGATGTGCCGAGCATCCGAGCATGGAGCATCGGCCGTCTCAAGCAATCACCAGACGCCCGCGATCCACCAGCGCGCGGCAGCGCTCAACTCATCAGGCCGCCGTCCAGAGGCACGCGACAGGGCAGAGATGCCGTTGCCGAGTCGTCTTCACCGCGCCAGCCGCTCTTCGACCGATGCTCCGTGCCGTGCTCCGGCCCGTCTGGCGAGCCGACAGACTCGCAAGGCCCCCGATTCAGCGCTGCGTCGCCGTCGCAGCACAGCCGGGCCCCTTGACGGCGTTGAAACACCGCTGTGGCACGCGCGACGAGCTCCCGCCGCGCAGTGCTCAGGCTGCCGGCCAGGCAAGCTCGGCACCAAGATTGGCGACGAGGCGCGCCAGTCACGACGCATCTCCACTCACTCGGGCGACGACAGTGGACAGGCGCCGGAAATCGGCACCGCCATGGCGTTTTTATCGTGCCGATTTACGCACTACTCTGCTCCCCCAATCATCACGTCAGCGCAGGCCGGTGCAAGCCGGGCGCGACAGCCGCCTGTTGGCTCTGCGTCCACTCCGTACTCGCACTCGTATACGGATGGCGGATTTCCGAATCTCCTAATTCGTACGGCGGACTTGCTTACACGCCATGTTGGCCAGACTGCCGTCAATTCTGCGTCGTCGACACACAATCCGTGCTCGGTCCATTCCTTGCACAGGTCGGCCCCAGCCATATGCGCCGCTCACCAAGGCAGCGCCGCACGTCACAGAACCCGGCAACGAACCAACCGTGTTACCTAGTGAAAACGAGCTGGAAATACGCCTACATCAGTGGCCGATCTTGTGTATCGGACGCCCATCCGCCGTTGACATGCCGCGGTACGCCCCTTCCGAGGACCACTGCATAAACGGCGGCGTCCAGTCCTCCGCATAGGGAACCCTTTGGCTCACTTCGTGCAGCAAGAATCGCTCCCATTCTTCCCGCAGACTGGGCATCAGCCTGTCCCGCAAGCGATTCAGCCGCTCCACCAAAGCCGCATCCGGAATCTGTTCCTCCTGACGCATCGCGTGCGCGACATCCCGCAGCGCCTTCACCCTCATCGCTAATTTCGACCCTTCCCGTACAACCAGCCCTGCCTGCTCGTCACGTTCACTCACCAGAGCTTCCATCGATCTCTTGAGGTGCGTCAGTGCCGCGCCTCCAAACGGCAACCCGTGCGGGTTCCAACCGTGCAGCACCTCCGCCATCCATCTGGCGCAAGCCGTCTCCGCTGCGCCATACCCTGCAGTCGTCTCGCCTGTCCTGACTGCCTCGACAAACTTCCTGGCAACTTGGCAGCGGTAACACGCATCTGTATCGTTCCAGCCGCCCTCGGGCACTGTTGGGGGAACGGCGTCCCACCACCCCAAGTCGTCTGCGTTGCCTGCCGTGGGCAGCTGCACTATCCGCGACCACGACTTGTGGCAGTTTCGGCAGACGAGCTCTGTGTCGCAGCCGTCGGCAAGGCAGTACTCGAACTGCCACGGCTGGATCGTGTCCTTGGTGAGCATGCAGCTTTTGCAGAAAACATGTCCGCAGGGGAGAATCAAGGCAAGTCTGAGATTGCGGAAGCCCGTCTCGGCTTGGCAAACACTTAGGCATTCGCTGCAGGCCGTGCAGAGCACGTGGAAGTCGCAGCTCGCGCGTTGCCGGACGTCGCCAAGGTAAAAGAGACGCAGCTGGTCGCGGATATGCGGCCAGAAGCTCAGGTTCGTAGAAGCCGCTTGACGAGACATGGCAATGGTGCGTTTCGTTTGTGCGAAAGTCGCCAAGGTCGGAATGCGTGGGATCTCAAGCCTTGACCGCCCAACTTGCCAAGCTAAAAAGGGAAGAGAAGGCAACTTCAACGTCGTGGTCTCTTGTATACTTCTCGTGCTGGACGGTGACAAGGTGAGGACTTTGCTTGTGAATCAGTGCTTGCTACTCTACATGTGCTACTCTACATCGATGCACATGCACGGAGCGTGATTCAGGTCCTTCCATGGCTGACCCTTACTGCCGGGGCTTGTGAATCATCGTTGTCAACCCCATCGCATGCCCATTCCCAGTCACCGTCAAGGATCGGTCCTAAAAAGGCGGAGTCCCGTTCTTGTGGTTGCTGCTCGTAGAACAGGTCCCTCGCTTTTCGATAATGGGGGCCAATCTTGCGTGCGTCCTATTCAAGCAGTCTTGCAAGCTCGCAGAGCCATGTTCTTGCTGTTGAGTTCTAGTTACCGGGTAGAACCTATTGCAACCCTCGACAGGGACGACTCAGCTCAGTCGCTCTGTGCAAGCATTCCGCGGCGACGCCGTCCAGCCCTTGCTCCAATGCGCGTATGTTCAGAGGGCCCTAGCAGTCTCCCATCACAGGCAAGCTCCTGTTTCCTGAGCCGTGTCCAGTCTTCAAAGCTCCAAGTCCAAATCAAGTCAAGTGGGTGTCGTAGCCTGTAGTGGTTTCGGTATTGTGCCTTGCTTCAAGAGCACAGAGGCTTCTGCGCATACCAAAAGTAGTAGTTGAAGTACCGGTGAACGCTCGTATCATCCAGCACCGCTCGTGCCCTGGCTACAATCGCCTGAGCCTCCGTGACCGATAAGCCCAGGGCCTCAAACGGGCGCCCGGCAAAGGTGGAGATGAACTCGAGGATGGCCGTCTTCTGATACAGACCTATGAGCCGCATGGTCTTGTCCTTGGCCCAGACGCCGATGGGCACCTTTAAGACTTTGCAGTGAATATCCGTGAAGCCGGCGTCGCGGAGGATGGGCTCGAGCTTCGCCGCGATGGTGGTGCTCATCCCAAACTTTTTATACGCCTGCTCTGCTAGCTGGTACAGCTCCTTGAACGGATCATCATCATTCATCGAGCCGTCGCCACAGTAGGGCGTGCCTTCCAGCTCCTGCAACTCGACCCATCCACCCGGGCGCAGACTCCTAAAGAGGCCAAAGGTTACGGTCAGAAAAGATCACTTGGACATTGCCGGAATGACAAGAGCTGAGAGGCATATGCAAAGAGATGGGGGACCATACGCGTAGGCGTGTTGCAAGACGCCGGAAATGTCCTTGAGAATCACCGCCATGAAGCGAAAGTGGACCAAGTCGGCATCTCGCGTGAGCCAGTTCTGCTCGCAGTCATCGACGAGGAACTCGACATTTGGCGGCACCCAGAGTGGCTGAATTGGTGTCAAGTCGATGCCGCACACGCGAGCGCTGGGGTACTTGTCCCCGACTAGGCGAGTGTTATCAAAAGCCAATTTTGCGAGGGTCATTTGGTGGTGGACAAACCTTCGATGGCCCAGATGCCTGTTGGCGACGTCAGCGAGATTCAGCCAACAAGTCACCGCGCGCGAATGAGTTGAGCCTACCAGTGCCAGTACCAACGTCGATAATATACTGCGGATGCGCCCCGATTGGTGAATAGAAGAGCGTGCCGTCCGTCAGCTCCATCAGCATGGCATGCTTCATGTCCTCCCGGTCCTGCTCTTGGTCATCGTTGGGGATCGGGTACCGCCCATTCTTGAAGCAGTGATAGCGGCGGCCACACTCAAACGTGCTCGCGTAGACGCTCGAGGTGACGCTCGTCGAGTCGTCGAACGACTGATCAGTCAGGTCGAACTCGTCGTCGTCCCCCGACTGGCTGGCCACCTCGATGGGGTCCGACGTACGAGCAGGCGTCGGCAAAGGGCTCTTGGCGCCTGTGCAACCGTGGCGAGGGGCAGACGAAGACATGGCGCGCGCAGGGGAGAGTAGAGGGTCTTGGGGGATGGGAAGGGCCGCGATGACCCCGGGATACCCAGTGAACGAGACGACCGCGACTCGACGCTGTCCCACCCGTGCTTGGCAGCGGGCAGCCTGACGTGCAACGGGCTTCGCGGACCAACAACAGGTCGACGCCGCTTCTGGATCGCACAGGCGAGGTGGGGATGGAGGAGGAAAGGCCAGGCCTTCTGACGCTCGACGGTGCATGCAGTAATATAAAAATATTGCACTGGGGGTAGGACTTCGGATACGTGCGCGAGTACATATGTGCCTTACACGCCCAACCTGGCTTTAGCGAATCCCTCTTGCAGCTCGCTTGTGCCTCGGGATGCGCCGTTGGGCATTCCATATCCGTGCCGGACGGCTGCCGCGTACAAATTTGCTAAGCCGGTAGGAAGAACGCAGAGTGGAACTTGGATGCACTGTGTGCTGTTGCGTTGGCCGTGCTGCACGAGGGAAAATGACGTGTCACACAGACCCAACACGTTGTTGAATGGAGTGGCATCGACTCATGAATGGGAATCTTGGCCGTCCAACAACCCTGTGTAAACGACAACTAACTGCCGTGCCAGGCGCAATGAGAAAACCGGATCGTCGAACCTGCGCTTCCTCGGCGTCCGGCAAGGACTCCCGCGCCTTGGACGTGCAGCCGTCGGTTCCGAAGGCATAGTCGGCGTCAAAAGTCTATCCCACGGCAAAACCCAGTCTTATTGCATCACCGGTCGACGGTAGACTGGCCAGTGATTTGTCCACCACCACGTGCGAAGCTGTCCTCGAATTAGAAAGAAGTGCAGCTGGAATATGTCCTGGCTCTACATTGGTGCACATGTCGTATAAAGAACATAAACGGTGTGTTTGCTTACGGAAACGTAGTGATCTTTCCACTGTGAATCAACCCGGTTCCAAACACTTGAATCAAATCGAACACGGCAGTATCAATCAGCGGCCTCGGGCACGGCCTCCTCCCTCTCCAACATGAGGATATATCGGATCTGAACGACGCACTGCTGACGAGCCGTAAGCCTTGTGCTCCTTGCTTATCTGTCCCATCACTCAGCTTGTCCCGGAGGAAACGGCCAGCGAAGTGGACGCCGCCACAAACACTCGATCGCACAAACCCCCACAATGTCGACGGTGAGTCAAGTCAACTGCTAGACCTGTGCTTGCCCTACGAGACGTCCTACGGTGAATGCTGATCGGGGCACGTACATCGTTTGCGACATCCGTGTTTGACTTGTCGGCCACGGTCAGCATTCCCTCAAGCCCCTTTGTCGTGGGAATTGTCACGTCGACCGAGTACGGGTGATGGACGTTCGACCTCGCTCTCCGCAACACAGCGTCACCCATAACAGCACGCGGCACCGCCTCGAATACGGCCACAAGATCGGTCAGGGCAGATGCTGATTTTAGTGTATTATTGTACAACCTTGAGCATCCAAGTCCCTCCGAGTTCGCCGAATAATATACAAATACAAGAGACGGCGTTCACTGAGTACCGCCACTACTGTGACGCGCCCGCTTGCGCCCGCTGTGCGTAGCTGGATGCATCTTCTCGTTGCGCTCCCGCCTGAGCTTGTCGTCCAAGACGCGCGCTTTACAGAGTTAGCAAGGCCGTCGCCCGCTGCAACGACACAACACGCGAGTGGCTTACTGAGCACGTCGTATCCGAATTGCGGGAACTCCAAGCATAGAGACTTGAACTCGGCCTCGGCCTCGGACCGCAGGGTGTGCGACCGCGTCGCCCAGAAGCTCGTGATGGGCGCGCGGACCGTCGTGTCCTCGTTGCTGGTGTGGGCGTAGACGTAGCGGGCGTAGACGATCTCGCCCTTGGCCGTCGAGTTGACGCAGTGGATCTTGGAGATGGCCAGGGACCTGAGCCTGCCAATGCCGAACTTCTCGGCCAGCGTGTACACGCGTGCGTGCTTGAGCAGCTGGGTGCCAGAGTCGTCGACGGCGGGGAGGCTGGGGTCCGACTCGAGGACTCGTTGGCCGGGGAGCTTCTTGGGGAAGTACTCTCCGGTGTATAGGAACTCGAGGAAGCAGCCGACTGCAGTAATGTCCTCGTCGGGGAGCTCGATTTGACGGGGCTAGAGGTGCAGAACGTTAGCTGGGAAGGGGTTGCGCCGGACTCGCCGGGGCGCCATGTCGGGAGTGAAGCTAACTGAGGGCAAAGACTCACGCTACCGTCATCAATAAAGCCCTGGCAGCTGGCCTCAAAGAATGGGCTCTTGACCAGGAGCGCCTGATGCGCCGAGAGGAGCGTCTGGCTCTCGCCCTGCCCGACCAACAGGTGGACAATGGGACTCGACAGGTAGCTCATGAAGCTGATACGCGACGGGACCGCATCTTGGCTGGCAAAGGGCAGCTCGTTTGCGCCCGCCGTCTGCGCCGCCTCTGCGCTGCCAGCCTCCTCGGCCATCTCGACATCGCCGCCAGGGTTAGTGGACGTCTCGGCCTGGTCGGCCGCGTCGCCGGCGTCAGCCGCGTCGTACGGCATCGCGAATTCGGCGCACTTGGCTCGTAGGGAACGGCTGTGAGCGGGCCGCAATGCTCAATCGCAGTACAGAAGAAAGGGTCCTAAGGAGTGACGACTGTATTATTAACTAGGTAGGCAGCCTTGCGCAAGCTTCGGTTTTGAGCTTGCGGCGAGGTGTGCGCTGCGATTGGTGGATGGTGAAGGTCGGCAACCGCCCCCACCTGCGTTAACCAATACCTACTAAGCAGTGAAGCACCGAGCAACCTCGCAGACTTCACATTTGCAGCTCCGTGCTCGTACGGTTGCTATCAGTGATCCATTTTACAAGGTGCTCAACTTCTGATTCTGGCCGAACACTGTCATAGCGGCCGCCGCTCCTCTCGGCCCCAGAGTCAAGTCTCAATCTGCAGCTCCAAGCCCGGAACAAGCCCCACCGTTGCAGGGCCACGCCCGTTTCCCTGAAGCGCCAGCTTTATCCCCAATGCGCCGTCGCTGTCCGATAAACGCATCGCGTGCTTCCCAGCAGTCGACCCGGATGGGACGTCGAAGTGCCAGCCTTGGGCGGAGCCAGAGGCGGAGTTCGGCTGCTGATGAATCGCATCGTAAACCCTGCTGAGGGCAGTGGCCTCTTGCTCGGGGACTGACAGCGCCAACCAAGAGACGCCTCGCGCACCGCAAGAGTGCTGTGTCAGTTGATGTTCCGTTTGGTAAGGGACTCGCAGCTGTCGATTCGTTCGATCGAGGCACCAGAACGGCAAACTCCCTGGCCACAATGCATTGCCTTCCGTATCTTGTGCAGTGGCCACCGCCCACTTCAGCACGGTGCCGTCAGGCTTCGTTCTTCCCCCAGAAACAAGACCACCATAAGTGAAGCCTGCCTGAGCATTGTCGACTCTCTGTTGGACAGCAGCAAAGTCTCTCTCGTGGCGCAGCGTGTAAGCCCAGTCGATGATGGTACCCTCCTCCAGCTGCCCCCAGCGATGTTTCTTTCGTCGGTCGGGGTCGACATCGTCGAAGAATGCGATTAATTCAATGTAGACACCGTCCTCGAAGAGGATCAGTCTGTTGGATGTTAGGCCATCGGCATGAGTCCCGCCTGGAGCCACTGTGAACGACGCCTTCAGTCGGTTCGGCAGGCCCTCCAGGGTTTCGTGAGACACAAGAATGACAATGTGGTCGAGGCTTGGCCGAGCATCGGCTTGGCCAGACATTGTAGGCGAGGGCTTGTTTGAAGAGCTACGGACGTACGTCATACTTCGTTTGTTCAAGTGGGTGAGAGGCGGGGTAGACTGTGAGCTGCTGACCCAGTGATCATCTCATCAGTGCCGACCAATAGTTGCTTTCTGTTGCCGTTTCGTGCCTCATTCCTAGCCGAACAAGGTGCAAAGCCCAGCGACTTTGTCCGGCAATCCACCAAACTTCATCCATATCTATTCGTAAACGAGACATCCGGAGGGCCATTGCTGGCGGAGCGGCGGCCATCTCGAAGAAGCTACGTGTAAGTCAACAGCCACCCACGCACAAAACCACGACGACGAAGACGCGTACCTCTGAACAGGAAACACAGAATAAGCAAGATGATTCAAGTTGCACCAGCTGCATTTTCTAGCTGGAGCAGAGCCAAATCGTTTCATAGCTCCGGAACCTGCACGATGCTAAATATTGGGGGACGACAGGAACTGCAGCCCCTGGGTTGCGCGATGGCTTATCGAATTCTTCTCAGCTGGATCAAGGCGCAACTGTTTGACATGACTGGCTGGTTCTCTGCTCAAGTGATCAAGTCGAGTCATGACGGCCCTTGCCGCCTCCGCGGGTGGGCAAGAGCTCACCCTGCAATTTCCTAAGCGGCGGAATAGATGTTCCACGGCGCCTCCGACCGCACGACGGCAGTTGGAACTCTAGAGGACCATCATGTTCCCCGGCCTGTACAGCACGGCTGCGAGCAAGCGGCCATCGTCGAAGGCGCAACTTGCAGAGCCAAGGCAGCCAAGGATCACCGATGCGGCTTCTTGCTTGGCACATTGCCGCGGCAGACGCAGCGCAATCGTGGCTCTCTGCGGCCCCCAACCGTCAACAACAGACGGGGATTTTCTGACCTGCGTAAGGCAGCGTTGCACACCACCTGCACAGACGGAGATTGCTGGCACCTCGCCATCCATTTCATGTGCCGGCCAGCCTACCTCCGCCGTCTGCTCAGAGAACCTTGGGCGCGCAAAGGCTACCATACCAGCCTCCGCAGCCGCCAATATCGCCAGCAACCAAAGGCCAGCAAGCGCGGTCGACTCTCGGACACGGGCGATGGAGATGCGTGCACGCAACTCCAGTCCTGGCACAGGTGAGTAAAAAGAGCCATTTCCGCAAACGGAGCTGGCCTCACCATCTCGGCATCTCCAAGCAGGGCATGGAAAAGGCCACTCACATGCTGCGCAGCTCCTCTCCTGAGCCGTGAGTCGGCACTCGGCAGTGGGCACCCCCGCTCTCGACGCCTTGAAGGTACCTATTATTAACGGGGACCCCAATCTCCCACAGTCGGCCCGCTCGCCCCGGAGCCGCGTTGCCAAGCCTGTGCAAGCGTGGATGCCTTGGATCCCCCCGCGTCTTTGGGCACCTTTGGGAGCCTTTGGCGGGTTTGTGGGCCGTGATGACCAAGTGGCTTGATGAGAGGCGTTGGGTTTCACTCCCCGTCTTGCCCCGTTCCTGAATGACCCTCCCATGGGCATGCTTGGCCGAGGCCCAGCGCCGACAAAAAGTCTGGTCTCTTTTGGCATATGAATCTGCCGACATTGAATCCAGGCCAGGTACAGTCCCGCAAAGACGACAGCCAGCTTCCCTTGGCCACCCAAAACAGGTGCATCAGGGGAAAGATGGTTAATGCTCTGCGACTTGGAGTCCAGCACAGCTTTTCGCAATTCTTGTCTGCTGCAACTTTGGAGAGGAATAGTCCTGGCTGGCTGTTGATTATCTTCCCCCAGGGACAAGGGACAGGCGGGAGAGAGTTACGCCGTGGCTGGTGCTCGAGTGTTTCTCTTACGGCTTCCTCTCTGCCGAACCCCCCCACATACGTGGCCTGGCTCGGGACTTGTCGACAACTTCACCAGACACGGAACTCGGCAGCCGCGCTTTCTCTTAGCCAGCCTCGACGGTTTCCATGAACTTTCCCCTCGACTCCACAAGAGGCGAGTTTGTCGAACATCCCCAACTGACTTGACGCTCTCCAAAGGTTGCAAGTACGGCTCTCAGGAGTGAAGTCCATCTGTCAACTCGTCGGCGCCTACTCTGCTCGCTGCCGAGAGAGACTTCTCAGCAAAATCAAGGCTCGTCGGCGTGCAGGGATGGCGTGGGAGCGCAGGGATTCCCCAAAGCCCAACCCTTCTCAATTTGGACATTCCCCGTGGCTTCGCCCAATCACGCTGGATGCGCCCCCTCCACATCAGAGGCTTGACGATGGACGTGCCTTGCCAGGATCGTGCGCAACACCCGCTCGGTCGTCGTTGCTACGAGGAACACAGGTCTCGGACGCAGGCCTACGAGTATTGGGGGTCCGGGTCTGCCTGGCTGCGAAATAATACCATGGGCTCATATTATGGGCGGACCGTGTGAAGAACGGGGGCCAAAGGCTCCGAAGCCACTACCCCAGACTCCGGAGACGTATATCTGCTCCTGCTCTCCCGCCTGCTCTGCTCCAAAGTCCTACCCAGGCCTCGTCGAGTTCATTCGCTTTACCCGGCGCCGTGTCCAGAAACGTTCGGGTCACTCAAGTCTCCATCCCGAACCTGCTTACACCGACCCTCAACGCTCGTTCATCATGAGAAACTCCGTTGGTGCCTGGAGCCTCTTGGCCCTCGCACACTATGGCGCTGGGCAGGCCTGCGACTCGTCGTCTCCTTGCCAGAAGAGCGCTGATGCCGTTCCAAACTGCGCAAGATCTTGCATCGAGTCTGCCGCGGTCACGGATGCTCACTGTGCAACGACCGACTTTGCCTGCCAATGCAGCTCCACCTCTGCCATCCAGAACGCGGCACTCAACTGTGTTACCTCCGGCTGCGGCCTTGCGACGGGAGTTCAGGTCTTGAGCTCTGTGTCTGCCCTCTGCGCGTGCGTTACCGCGAGCCCGACAACTCCCTGCACCAGCCTGCCGGCCACCACCACATCGACCGCTGGTTCGACTACCACTTCTGCTGGTGCCCCGACCTCGACGCCGCCGCTGGTGACTACGACTCAGTCCACTGGTCCCGACGCCGCCGGCCCCGTGACGACGGGTCCTGCCGCTTGCAACCCCAGCTCGCCCTGCCAGAAGAGCGCCGACGCCGTGCCCCAGTGTGCCACATCATGCATTTCTTCCGCCGCAAACGGCGTCAACTGCGCGAATACGGACTTTGAGTGCCAGTGCAAGTCGTCCTCGGCCATCCAAAATGCTGCATTCAACTGCGTCAGCAGCGGCTGTGGCCTCGCCACCGGCGCCCAGGTCCTGCAGTCCGTGTCCGCGCTCTGCGCCTGCGTCTCGGCTAGCCCTACTACCCCTTGCTCGAGCCAGGCTACGTCGACTGGATCCAGCGCGCCTGGAACCGCCACCGAGGGAACTGACGCGTCTATCACTGTCAAGCCTGCGGGCGTCTCGTCCGAGCCTGCTGGAAGCAGCACCTGCGTGCCTGGCACCAAGGCCAACTGCGGTTCGATAGCTAGCTCGGCTGTTCCCTCGTGCGCCCAGAAGTGCTTCAGCTCTGCTGTTCCCTCCGTCGGATGCTCTGTCGACGACTACGCCTGCCAGTGCCAGGACAAGGCACAGTCCTCACTCTCCCAGATGCTCGTGCCCTGCGTGGCCACGGCATGCCCCGCTGATGCTATCCCGTCGGTGATTGCGGGCGCCTCCAGCGTCTGCAAGTGCGCGGCTGCTCCTGGCGGCGGCAACTGCGACGGTCAGCCTACCAGGACGGGCGGAGAGAACCCGACCGGTAGCCAGCCGATTGGAGGCAACGGTGCAGTCCTTCAGTCGTCTTGCAGCGAGCAGCCCGCCGGCGGCAATGGCGGCAAGCCGACCGGCCCCCAGCCTACCGGCGGCACGCAGCCCACCAAGCCTTACCTTGGAAGCGGAGGCTACCCCAACCCTACCACCCGGCCGGCGACGCCTCCCGTGGTTGTCAGCCCTGCTGGCCGATTCGAGATCAGCCTGGGGGCCTGTTTCCTCGGCGCTATCTGGGCTGTCGCTGTTGCCCTGTAAGGGGGGGGCGTAATGTGGTGTGTGCGGATGGCAAGGTAGGCTGTTTCAGGGCCATGATTTTTGTCCGTATATATTACTTTTCCTTCTTTCGCCAGCTGCGTGCAGGAAAGAAACCATGCAGGGGCTTAAATTGCTGTCGTCCCAGCTAAGCAATGTGTTTACCACGAAACTATCAATTGACCTTGCGGCTTGTCACCTGCTGGCAACTTTCCCCCATGCCTTGTGCTGTGGCGGTGGAGTGGATGGACGTTGAAGCCACGGAGCCGTTCCGCTGGGAGCGGGTCTCTCTGCGGACGCTGTCTCGGTGACAACGTCGCGTCTTCCACATGACTCACTCACCCGCTCGCTCACTCACAAACCATCCACCACAACGCCAGCGCTCAACGGCGTGAGCCGCCAATCCACCGCCATGGCCTCTCTACAGCCCCAGCCAGACCAGCCCGAGAGCGCAGACGCCGTCGCCAGGCGGACGGCCCACGTCCAGTCCCTCCTGGAGCGCCTCCTCGCCAACAGCCCCATCTACGGGCTCATGCTCTCCACCATCAAGCTCGTCTCCGTCACGCGCGGCACCGTGACGACGTCCCTCGGGCTCACGCCCACGCACGTCAACAGCAAGGGCGGGCTGCACGGCGCCGTGTCGGCCGTCATCATCGACTTGACGACGGGGCTGGCGATTGCGTCGCGCGACCTGCGGGAGGCGACAGGCGCGAGCGTGGACATGCACATCAGCTACCTGGGCAGCGCGCGCGTCGGGGACGAGGTGCGGATCGAGACGCGGGCGGAGCGCGTGGGCGGGAGCCTGGCGTTTGTGACGGTGAGGATTGGGAGGGTGGACGAGGGGGGGCAGACGGTGGTGACGCTGGGGCAGCATACGAAGTATGTGAGGGGGACGGCGCCGCCGACGCCTCAGGGTATGACGCCGGCGTGAGGGTGCAGATGAGGACGTGGCGGCGCTGAGGTTCCGTGGGGGCATAGACTATAGAGGGGGCGGGAAGCATGAGAGACATGTAGAGACGCCTTGAGACACACGCAAGTTTGGTCTACGAGTTCGCCCTCCCCGTTGAGCCGTAATCCCCCCACCAACCACAATCCTCTGCCCCGTGATATAGCCCGCTCCGCCATAGAGGCGGCGCTGCCGGGCTGTGACTGTGCGACGTTGGTGAGCAGGATGTCGATGCGGCCGTGTTTCGCCATGCACGCGTCGACGAGAGCACGGCGCAGGCGGCGCCGTTGCCCCATTCTCCGGCCTCGCGAGAGCGACTTTGCCGTCTAGCCGGAGGCGTGAGCTCTTCGCGTGAACGGTCGCGCAATGGACGGAGTGTCAGTGGCCGTGACGCAGCAGTTGTCTTGTGCAAGCTGCTTTGGACTCGGACTTGGACGCGGGCTCTCTCCGGAGTCCGGACGGCCCCACCGCGCGGGGCTCCGCCGGACCGGCATTGACGCCGCAAAGGACTTCCGTCTGTCATCACCAATCAGCTATCATGCAATAAGCAGCACTCTGTCGTGATCACTTCATGATGAAAAGGGCGTCCTGGATATGTTGCGGTTATCTGGAGGCAGCATGAGCAGTACTGCGGGCGGCACCATCGGCCTTCACATCTCGCCAGAGGCAGCGGACCCCCATTTGGTTCTCGGCGTTGTTCCTGATGGCGACATGATCTCCTGTGATTTGGAATCGAGATTTCTTGGAGATCTCTCGAAAGAAGAGATATCGCGCCGGGCAGAAGAGCGACGAACTGCTCCGCTCCCTCACCCTGGCTGACTCGCGGGAGGATAAGAGGCTATCGGGGCCGTACGTGAGATTCGTCAACAAGACACAGCGCAGCGCAGACTTTTGACTTTCTCACCACTCACGGGCCAAGCTAGCAGATGAATAATGCGGCAAGTCGTCACAAATCGTCCTCGCCAGCGCGCTGCCCATGGCTCTATGGGCAGATGTCAGGATGCGTCGTGCCGAATTCATCAAACAGGTTTTGGACACGCTGTCAATGTTGCTCGACTCGCTGCTATTGTAGTAGTTCGCAAACGGCCCGCCGGCCGGGAAGTCGTCAAGGAGGTCCAACGGCACCTCAAAGGGGTCGCGATTCGTGAGTCGCGAGGGCACGGGAGGGTCCGTCTTGGCTTACGTGGGGGCGGATGACGGATGAGCGCCGCAGGGCGGAACGGGAAACCCGCTCGGCGACTTTCTCTTCACAACCGTCAAATGGTCAACTTCACGACATCTTGATGACACTCACATCGCAGAGAACAGCTCGCAGGCCTCGCGGCAACTGAAACGCCCCATCGTTGTCCACAGACTAAAAGCTCATCGGTAGTTGAAAGCCACCACTGTGCTCTTCACAATGGCTTCGACCGAGAACCTCCAAGAAGCAGCCCGCATCCACGTAGCCGCTTCAGATGCCCGACGGCTGATAGAGGACATCCTCCAAGGAAACGGCGTCTCGCCCGAAAACGCCGCCATCGTGGCACGCTGCCTCGTGGCCGCTGACCTGCGCGGCGTCGACACCCACGGCATGAACCGCATCCCGTCCTACATGGAGCGCATCCGCCAAGGCGTCCTCGACGCAACCGCCCAGCCGTCCGTCACGCAGGTCACGCCCGTGGTGGCACAGGTCGACGGCCGCAACGGCTTCGGCTTCGTGGCGGCGCACGCCGGCATGGCCGCGGCCATCGACGCGGCGCGCGTCTACGGCATCGGCCTGGCCAGCGTCAAGCACTCGAACCACTTTGGCATGAGCGCGTGGGCCGTCCAGCAGGCGCTCGACGCGGACATGATGAGCCTCGTCTTCACAAACTCCAGCCCCGCGCTGCCGGCGTGGGGGGCCAGGAGCAAGCTCATGGGCGTGTCGCCCATCGCCTGCGGAGCGCCGGGAAAGGGCCCGATGCCCAGCTTTATCCTCGACATGGCGCCCTCGGTCGCAGCACGGGGGAAGATTTACAAGGCCAAGAGGCGAGGCGAGAAGATTCCGTCGGACTGGGCCCTCGACGCCGAGGGCCGGCCGACGGACGACCCCGAGGCAGCACTCGGGGGCGTCATGCTCCCCATGGGCGGCCCCAAGGGCTCGGCGCTGTCCGTCATGATGGACGTCTTTTCCGGGGTGCTCTCCGGCTCCGCCTTTGCCGGGCATGTCACGGGCCCATACGACCCGTCCAAGCCCGCCGACGTTGGCCATTTCCTCGTGGCCATCAAGCCGGATCTGTTTATGAGCCTGGACGAGTTCCGCGAGCGGATGCAGTATCTGTACGACCGAGTCGTTGGGTCCGAAAAGGCGGCGGGTGTTGATCGGATTTACTTTCCGGGCGAGATTGAACAGCTGGCTCAGCAAGGGAGGGAGAAGACTGGGATACCGCTGGTGCAGGCCGAGATTGATGCTCTGAACGCAGAGGCTGCAAAGGTTTCAGCCAGTCCTCTCGTCACTTTGACTTGAATACACTCTTGTTAGCATGGGGAATAAAGTCTCTCGTCCTTTGACGCAGTGAGCGTGAGGAGTCGCCATTGCTTCGTGCCATGGTCCGGTTACGTCTGTTTGAGAGCTCTGACAAGCCAGAAAGTATTTAAATATCCGTAAATCAAGATAGATCATGTAATAGAGTTGAGAAACGAAGGATTGGGCAGGAAATGCTGTGTCGCTTAAGCAATAGCCACCCACCCTCAACTTCGGTCCAACCCCAGCTTCGGCAAGTCATCAATAACCCGGCGTCGTGCAGCACAGCATATTCACACACCGTAATATTCACGAAACTTACAAAATCAGCTTTATACTCAAGAGTTTTCAAGTAATAGCGTCCGTCTCGAGATCCTGAGAGCGGGAAAGCGGCGACGCCGTGTTGTGGGCTACGGAGATTCCCCCGCAACAGGCTACGTCTAATACAGTCAAGCTCTCTCGCAATTTTATGGCTGTCGTCATAACAGCCACAGATGTCGTCACATGTGCAAGTAGGAATGAAATTCCCGTACAGTTAGCTTCCCGTTGTGCGATAAATGATCCGAGACTTATCAAGGTAAAGCCAGCTTCATATAAATGCACGCACCTGCCTACCCCCTTCAGTCTCGGTCATTTCCAAGCCCGCCAAAATGACAGTCATTCACATTGGTCAGTCCCCCACCTGGTGTTACACGGCGAACGGCTGACACGCGGCCACACCCCAGTTCTCCTCAAGTTCCAGCCTGACGTCCCCGAATCGCACAATGCGGCGTTTGTCCAAGAGCTGAAGACGCTCAAGGACCTCCCCAGTGTGCTGAACCAGCGACTCGTGGTCGGCGGGCCGTCCATCACGAACCCCATTGAGCGGAGCAATGGCTACCACTTTGCGTTGCTGAGCTTTCATCGCGATCGGGCGGCGTTGGAGGAATACCAAACCAGCAGCGAGCACCAGAGGTGATGTGATACCATCCCGATATTCCAGGTTCGGCGACGGGGCCGTCGCTGACTGATAGCTGTATAGGGTGGCGAGCACTTATATCTGGCCGTTCCAGGAGGATGTCACGAGGTTCGACTTTGAGGTGGATGCGGAGGATGAGCCGCTGTGCGCGTGGCTTGCAACATCCGTCTTGAGCAGCGAGATGCTGGAGAGCTAGCGCGATGTGGGAGGGCGGCAGGCAGCCCGAGATCTGGCGGGCCATCGTCATGCGGATTCTGACACTAAGTAAGTCAAGGGGCCACTTCATCATTCTCGCCACGCATCGTGAGGAACGGAAAGATCAACCGCCACAATCACGGTCGCTACACCGGCGTACCGCGCGGAAAGCTACAGTCCAGACTATCGTGGATTTGACCTCCGGCCGTTCCTGCACCCGCCGGCCTTTGAGAGCTGGTCCTGCGCGGAGATCGATCCGCGGGTTGAGGCACTGAAGAAGAGGAACGAGAAGTAAAGCGAGATAAAGGGCTCAAGGTAGGGGGGAAACGGAGACCGGACAGATGTACATAGACATGAGTACTCATAGACATTACCAAGTAGAAGCCGGTCGTGGGTTAACAATGCTGGGAGGAAAGCATTGTCACCAAGTCAGTGGATGGTGATCGTAAACGGCATTGGTAGTTGATGGGGCGGCGCTCAACTCCTTCGGGTGATGGACAGTGATGCAAAACGAAGACCATTGGCAAAGGCCTCACCGAGCCAATGGATCTCCGTGATGGCAACTTTTGCGAACATGTACCGCAATTCATGTGGTTCGGAAAGGTGGTTCCAGCCCGGCCGTGGCGAGAACTGGGTACATAGCAGCCGCACAATCGGTGCGGCTGCTGAAATTGGGAGAACAACGCGATTTCAGAAGAGAGGAGCAATATACCGATGCCAACAGAAGACTTGCTGTCATAGGCGTAAGCAAAGCTGGAAGTGAGTGTCTTCGGCGGCGTTGCCCTGCGTTGCCCGCGTTGCCCTGCGTGCCCGTAAGCCTGCGAGCCTATAACGCCTACTGTATGCGACGCGTGCGTAGGCTGCTCGGGCACTTGCCAGTGTACCTCCGCATCGCAAAGCTTTCAGCTTTGCTTAATTAATGGGGTACTTGGCGAGAGACGAATTGCGATTATTGAAGGCCGGGAATCGGCGTATTTACATAGTCGCCCGTACACATCACTGTAGCTCTTTGTTGCTTATCTCGGCCCCATAGTGGGGGTTCCGGCTCCGGCCGCCGCCGGCGTGGGGGAGCACGGAGGCGATCCTTTTATCCACGGGCGCATGTAACAGCGGGAAGTCGGTGAGCCTGCGTCGATGTGGCTGTTTCTTTCTTGCGACATGCGATAAGCCCAGTTTCTCCGTCTTGACTGGCTCTCAGGGTCGTAGGACCGGCTCACTTACAAGCCCGATGCGCAGCCCCGGTCGACGACAGCATGAAGCGGCTCAAACTGCCCCCCAAGCCGCGGCTCCTCCGCGGCATCCCCTCCAACAGCATCGCCGTCATCGCCCTGCTCATCGCCGTCAACGCCCTCGTCTGGGCCTCCGTCGCTGTCGTCCTGCACTTCCACCCGGCCCTCATCTCGCCCGCCGCCCTCTCCTACACGCTCGGCCTGCGCCACGCCCTCGACGCCGACCACATCTCCGCCATTGACCTCATGACCCGGCGCCTCATCGCCTCGGGCCAGCGGCCCGCGACTGTGGGCACCTTCTTCTCGCTGGGGCATAGCACCATTGTCGTCGTGACGTGCATCGTCGTGGCGGCGACGAGCGGCGCGCTCAGGCAGCGCTTTGATGGGTTCACGCGCGTGGGCAACATCATCGGCACGGCCGTCAGCGCCGCGTTTCTCGTCATCTTGTGCGCGGGAAATGGGTGGGTGCTGTACAAGTTGGTGAAGCGGCTGCAGGTCGTGCTTGCGGAGCGGCGGCGCATGGGCGAGGACGGCCGTGATGAGGACGCTGCCGACGCGGGCACTGGCCAGTTCCACCTCGAGGGTGCCGGCTGTATGGCGAGAACCTTCAAGTTTCTCTTCAAAGCCATCGACCGGCCGTGGAAGATGTATCCCCTGGGCGTGGTCTTTGGCCTCGGCTTCGACACCAGCTCCGAGATTGCAATTCTCGGCATCAGCAGCCTCCAGGCCATCAAAGGCACTAGCATCTGGCTCATCCTCATATTCCCAATTCTATTTACAGGCAAGTAGACCCCTCTGCCTTGCTTGTCAAATACCGCGCTGACAGATCCATGCAGCCGGCATGTGTCTCCTCGACACCACAGACGGCGCCCTGATGATGGCCCTCTACACATCCAAGGCCTTCTCCCGCGACGTCGTCGCCATCCTATACTACTCCATTGTCCTCACCGGCATCACCGTCTTCGTCTCCGCCTTCATCGGCATCGTCCAGGTCCTGTCGCTGGTGCAAAACGTAGCAGAGCCCGACGGCAGCTTCTGGGACGGCGTGTCCGCCGTTGGCGACCACTTCGACATCATCGGGGGCAGCATCTGCGGCGTCTTTGTCGTCGTCGGGCTTGGGTCGATTATCGTGTACAGACCTTGGCGGAGACGCATGGACCGTAGGCGACAGGGGCTCACTACCGCAGAGGAGGATACTTCACCAGAGTATGAGGCCATTGCGTCGCCTGCGGTGCTTGGACACCTGACAGAATAAACCGCTGAATTCGCCATAAACCGCTGCATTCGTCATGAAACGCTACTTTGTGCATACTGGTCCACCAAGATTGCCTGCTGCAACGCCATCTCCGAGTTCGCATGCCCAACCAGTGCTGTCTTACGTGTCCTAACGTGAAAACATTTTGCAGAATCTCGGCAATTTGCAAGTTCGGCATACTCTCTGTCGAATGGGAAATTCGGGCTCTCTCTCAGCCGGCGACTTGAGTCCCAAAAGTTCCAGCGCCCGCGGCCCCTGTGGTCCATAGAGGACGCCCTCACACCGATGACAGAGCCAGGGGCCTGGCTCGTCCAGCAGCTGTCGCTTCCAGGGTCGCGTCCATCGGAAAGCATCCACAGTAGAGTCTAAACTTCTCGCAATTCGTGCAATCGGGTCGGAGCTTGGAAGGTCCGGCACATCTTTCGAATACCGGGCCATCCTGGCTTCATATGCTGATGTGTCGCTCATGACGGAGCGGATCGATCCTTCCCCGATGGCTTCATCTTGCGTGTTTCCTTGGGGGCCAACGTTATTGTGTGTAGTCTCCAGTCGACGGGTCCTCTTCAGCTTCATAGCCTACCGTGTCAGTCAGTTAAACCCTCGACAATACGACATGGTCGAGGGGTTTTTTTTTTTTCAGCCAGCTGACCCTATGTCAGAAGCAGACGGCCACTTACATTGCACCGCGCCAAACTGCGACTATTGCCATGAGCTGCATCCGGAGTGGGCGTGAAGGTACTGCTCTTCTCCGGCTGTCGATGCCCCTGAATCGGAGAACCCAGAGAGCCAATTCTAGGACTTGGACGTCGTTCAAGGTCTCTGGGATCGACAAGGTTCTCGATATCGTCATCAGCGTTGATCACTCTTAGTCCACGGGGGGCTTTCGGTCGTGTCGGGGGCCGAATGGTGTCGTCGCTCTCGTCGCCAGATTCGGAGTCTTCTTCCAGTGCCGCAGACGGAGATACTGTCGGCTCCCCGAGCGAGAATGCGTAACTTACGACTCTGTCGATTGACGGTGACTTTCCGAGCTGATTGTGTTCCAGGTGCAGGGCCATCGGAGGATCGAAGCGAACAACGTTGCCAGAGCCGGGGATGCAGTAGCCACGCGACAGTGTGTGAGGAGGCAATGGCTCAATAGATTCATAGGGCGGTGGTTCCTCCTAGTCATCAGCGGTTGCGGCCTCGTCTTGAGCGGCCATGTATTCGCTTCCATCGTCGCATGCGCTGCTTCGCCGCGAGTCTGCCAACTGGTCATCTGCCACGACGCGAGGGTCATTTCCACCCTCAACCACGTGCTCCTGCTCATCTCGACACTCTTGAAACTCTCGCTCACCAGCAGGGTCATCCGGACCCACGTCCGCGGATGAAATGCTCGACTCCTAGGACTGCTTAGCTCCCATAGTTTCGTGGACGAGGCGTGTGGACGGTAGAGCTGAAGGAAGGCCAATCACGCCGGGGAGCGATTGTTAAGAATGAGTTTATTCGTAGTAACGACTGGCTGAACAATATTCAAGATGATATGAATGAATGAATGGCGCTCAAGTTGGCTCCCTCCTTTGGCCACGATGGGATTGATGGTGTACGGGGAGACTTTGACGGGTGCAGCGATGTACGAGAAAGGAAGTATCAATATGTTGTTGCTCAAATATAAAAATAAAAAAATAAAAAAGGAAAGTAGCTTGAGGAGGAAAGTGCAGATCGGCGATGAGGTCTTCCCCCTAATCCGCTCACCGACTTTGCACGTGCTACAAAAGAGTTTTGTTTCCTGCATCGACCTCAACCACAAACACTTGCGGTCATCTGCGCCATCAATCACCAAAGCCTAGAATCGCAGGGCTGCCAGCAATCGACGAGACATGCGCAGAGGCAGGCGGCTCTCTTCGTCATGTTCGATCGTACCTCAGTCACGGTTGCGATGCGCCAGACGAACGGCGCCAGACCCAGACGAACGGAGCCAGACGAACGGCGGCTGGGGCGGTGCACAGCGTCGAAATCTGCCGTGTACGGAGCACAAGGGTTCGACAATAGTCATGCCCCCATCCCTCGGAGCCGTCACTGCATTAGCATGATGCAAGGGCTGCATGTCGGGTATTCGATGCTGTTCGCCGCGTCGTTGCCGTCTCGAGCCTCCGTCCTCCGCCAGCTGCGGCTTCTGCCTCGACTCTCTTCAATCATCTGGCTCACGAGTGAAGAGGTCCTGCGGCACGGAACCTTCGACACGAAAATGGTGCGCGGGACGTTCCAGGCAGCATCAGCGCCTTGATAAAGATGCGGCTCTAGGCACTCGTGTTAGGCATCAGCCAACGCCAATTGCGACACCACCAGGCGATGGAGCCTTGCCAATTCGCAAGGGAAACGGTCAGCCATGTTCTCCGTAATTGCGCTGCCGATCAGGGTTCATCGACCACTCACCTTGCCCCAACAGCGTCACGTCACCTGTGGCCGGTCCGCGGCCTCCAACCCACCTCGGGGACTTTTCCCGGTTCGCACGCTGCGTCGCCACGGATCACAGAGCAGCAGGAATCTCACGCATGAGTTGTCTTGGAACTGGGTTTCAGGTGTGCATCTCTATTTCGAGATTTAGGAGATGATGGTTCGCAAGTTTGGGGACGAAAATGAGGTGCCATGGTGACTCGTGTGTTGGGTGGCTGCAAAGCTTGCTGCCCGCCACCACAGCCGACCGCCTCGCCGCTGCAGACGACAATACGAGTCGCGTCATTGACGGGTTCTCGAGGCAACGGGCGCCACAGGCGACTCGGAACAATGCTGGTTTTTTAGGCTCGACACCATCAGAGGCGGCTCTCCAAATGGCATGCCCGAGTTCTTGATGACCCGCAGCCAGGTGGTCGGCCCTGCCCACCATTCGAAACACGTACTCGTACGCAGATTGGCAGACATGTACGGATACGGATGCTTGGAGGACTCGTCGCATTCTGCGGCGAAGCAGAGCACTTGATCAATTGTCGTCTGCAGGCCGTCTCCGCCTGTCCACCAAACGCGATGTCGTGGAGCCGTTGAACTGGGCGGCTTCGGGTCCGTCCCCGCAATGCATCACGTCAAGGCCGATGGACTGGACCTCCAACCCAGAGACCCGCTATCAAAAAGGAGCACGACTCACTCCCTCCCTCGCCAGCCGGGGCAAATCGGGGAGCCATTCGCGGGAGGCAGAGGCAGTTTCGATGTGTAAAAAAAATTTGTTGGGTCGGGGATGCTGCCGCTGCGACTTGGCGGCGGTACTTTGGCTGCATCGCTCACCGCACGGCGCAGTGTCTGAGGCTCTGACTCCTCCCTCTCGCACTCCCGGCTTCTTTGTGGTCGACGAGCCTCATGCCTTTGCTCCAACTTCCACAGGGCGAAGAAATCACCCAAAACACGGTTGCATATGTACATGCGGGCGTACAACAGGTCATCCGCCGTTCATCACATCGCCGTGACTCGAGTCGGTTCAGCAGCGGGCTGTGTCGGAGGCAGCAGCAACGACCTGGCCATGCAACGAACCAAGCCCCCTGTTCCTGAAATGGATGTCAATGGGCCGCGGCGACCTTCCTGCGCCCGACCCCGGCTCAGCACGTCTCAGCGCCAGGCCCGCACGAGCATCCCGCGTCCGACGACCGGTACGAGTAGATCCTCTGCAGCCTCACCATGGCTCGGCCAATGACATGTCCTGGTCAAGCCCAGTGAGAGTGGCACAACCCCGGATTGCTGCTATCTGTCGGTGAGTCGCCGTGGCTGCTTCTGAGTCGACTGCGGGATGTCGCGTAACACAGCCATTTGGACACCGGCGGTGGGTCGGCAACGCCAGGGTGGGTGTATGGCCGCCTCGCCCCGATTTCGCCTTTGTCTTCTCTGGGAACGTCCGAATCCCACCTTCTTCATAATGCCTTGTTCGTATTGGCAGACTTTTGAGCTTTGATCCCTTCATCCGGATTGTGTCGTTTCTGCCTGTTTGTTGGCTGCTGGCTTTCCACAAGGCAACACCAGGCAGTGAGGCATTCGTCGCTTGCCTTCTCGAGCGATTGGTCCTGTGCAGCTACTAAAGAGCTGGGCTCCTCCTCGGTATCTCATCTTTCGAACACTGCTTCAGGCTTCTTATTCGCGCTTCAACATGCACGGGTACAGCTCGTCTGAAGAATCGGACGACCCGCGCAGGCCGCGAGTCCAGCCCAGCAGCACCAGCAGCAGCCAAGATCAGAAGAAGAAGCGAAAGAAGCGCGCTCCACCGCAGAAATCCATCAATCGGATCTGGAAGAAGTTCTCGAATCGCAACTTCCACAAGGCCCTTTGTGTGCTTCCATTCGATCCTGTCACGCCAGCGGGCTCCGATCGACCTAATGAGCTCCTAAGCGAAGGCTATGAGCGCGCAGCCGAAGAGTGTCGTCGCAAGATCCAGAAAATTGTCCAAGAATGCAAGAGGGTAAATATGAGATACCGTGATCCTGGCTGGGACCTGGTGAGTAACTGCATGGCGCCGTGATGGTGAAGTCCCTTGTCACTGACCCTCGCTGCTTAGGACTGGGACCTCAAGTACCACAAGGGCAATTGCCTCAACACCCTCGGTTCTTGCAAGTTCGAGCTCACCAAGACAACTTTGCTGAGCTCGAGTGCATCCGTGCCCAAGGCCGTGAAAAGAATCCACGAAATCTTTGACAAGCCCACGTTCATGCAACAAGTTGACGGTGGTGATGTCAAGCAGGGTAGCCTCGGCGATTGCTGGATGATGGCTGGCTTGACAGCTATGGCAAACGTCGAAGGAGGCATCAAGCGCACCTGTGTTGCGTATGATACGAGTAGGTATCCCGGCAACGCTCGCCACCCAATGGATCCAGATTCTAATAGATCCTGCAGAAATCGGCATTTACGGCTTTGTCTTCTACAGAGATGGAGAGTGGATCTACTCGATTATTGACGACAAGTTATACCTCAAGTCCCCGTGCTGGGATTGTCCGAGCATGCAGCGGGACTTGCTGCAGCAGATTGACCGCGAAGATGTCGAAAAGGTCTACCGACAGACCTATCAGACGGGCTCAAAGGCGCTCTTTTTTGCCCAGTGCAAGGACCAAAACGAAACGTGGGTTCCTCTCATCGAAAAGGCGTACGCAAAGGCGCACGGCGACTACGGCTCCCTTTCGGGCGGTTGGATCGGGGAAGGCCTAGAAGACCTCTCTGGTGGCGTCACGACCGAATTGCTCTCATCCGACATCCTGGATACGGATGACTTTTGGGATAATGAGATGTCCAAGGTGAATCAAGAGTTTTTGTTTGGTTGCTCTACGGGCTTGCTTGAGCACGGCTACGGCCAGCGCGACGGCATCTACGAGGCCCACGCCTACATCGTCTTGGAGGCGCGCACTCTCAAAACCGGTCAACGTCTTGTGAAGCTTCGCAATCCATGGGGCAAGGTTCGCAAAGGCTTGTGGGAGGGTCCCTGGAGCGACGGTTCCAAGGAATGGACTACCGAGGTGCAAGAAGAGCTCGGCCACAAGTTTGGCAACGACTCCGTCTTCTGGATCTCCTACGAAGACTTGATCCGCAAATACACCCACTTTGACCGGACGCGCCTGTTCCGGGATGCCGACTGGCGATGCTCTCAGCGCTGGATCGGGGTCGACGTGCCCTGGAAACCCGAGTACCACGAGAAGTTCCACATCAAGCTCTCGAAAGACTCCCCGCTGGTTCTGGTTCTTTCGCAGCTTGATGGGCGGTATTTCAAGGGCCTCCACGGCCAGTATACATTCCGTATTCACTCTCGCCTTCATTACCAAGACAAGCCCGGTGCAGAGGACTACATCGTCCGGTCCCATGGCAACTACTTTATGAAGCGGTCGGTCTCCGTTGAGCTTCCAGACATACCGGCGGGCAATTACGTTGTGTATCTCAAGGTGACTGGAGAGCGCGATCAGGATCTCAGTTCGGTCGAAGAAGTCGTCAAGCGAGAGTGCAAGGAGCGTGTCGAGAATGAGAAGTTGGCACAGGTGGGTTACGCCTACGATCTGGCACACAGCAAGGCATGGGCCCATATGGACAAAGTTGCCAGCCTTCGGAAGAAACGCGATCAGCACAAGGCTTCAGGTTGTCGCCAGAAGGAGCGCCGTCGGCTTTGGGAAAAGCGACATTTGAACCGGGACGTTACGAAGAAACAGACGAAGAAGAACAACGAGAAGAAACGGAACAAGAAGGAGCAGAGAGATAAGGCACGGGAGGTAGAGGAGGCTCGCCAGGCAGAGGAGGCTCGCCAGGCAGAGGAGGCTCGTCAGGCAGAGGGGGCTCGTCATCAGGCAGAGAAGGCTCAGCGAGAGGACGAGACTCAAAAGGCACCAGAAGCGGAACAGGCCGCTCCTCCACCGAACGATGCCCAGCAAGTGTCACAGAATACGGAGAGCTCCAAGGTAGAGTCTGGGGATGTCGCCAAGGCCACGTCAAATGACGGTACCAATGCGTCCGATTCCAGTGGGTCGCCGCTGGACACTCCAAAGACCGAGGACTCAGTTGTCGCCCCGTCGATAGAGAGGAAGCAAGATGTGCCACCCGTCAGTGGGCCCCCACCGCCTCCTGCTCAGCCTGCCAATGCTGTGTCGAAACAGGTAAAGTCGGAGTCCAAGAGCGAGTCTGATGGAGATTCGTCCGACTCCCCCGTCGAAGATTGGGAGGAGCTGTACAGCAGCGATGACTACACGCGGAAGCCTCGACTTACGCCGCAGCCATCCCCGCCGCCTCGAGACGACTACGACAGCGAGGAGGAGAAGATGCCCGATCCGTGGAACGCAATCTGCATCGTCGGCATCCGTGTCTACTCCAAGGATACGGATCTGCAGTTGCGAACTGTAATGGAGGGTGGAGAGCTGCTTGAGGATGGGATGGGGGAAAAGGGCGAGGCAGATCTTGACAACGCTCAAGTCAATGCCGCAGGAGTGCGCGCCGACGAGAAGCCAGATGACGCCGACCCGGATGCCAACGATGCGACGAATCCATCTCTCGGAGAGTGACTTGGACGGAGGCACAACGGAAGATGTCGCGAGTAGGCAAGGGGTGCCAGCGGCGCAGACCTCGCCGCCTGGGGGACTAATGACAATAGACATCCAGAATGAGAGCTAGAGTAAGCTGTGGTTGGGGGCCAATTTCGTCGTTTTGTCCTTCTGCCGCGGCATGGAACGATATACTCCGTATGGATTGCACTGGTAGATTGTATGATGGATCTCGAGTTGGCTGCAGGCACGGACTCAGAGTACTTGGACTAGATTGAGACGCGCGCCAAGACTTTGTTTCCAGTGCGAATAGACTTGCGAACAAGGTAGACTTACTTACAACCATCTCACATCGTCTGGAACAAACTGATGGATAGCGATCAGCGGCTTGACTCCTGCCATCTCCACCTTTTAAGCATCAAAGCGGCAGACGCCGTGCACGGATACTTGCAACTGCCTATCGTGGTATTTCCCACTTGCTCAGAGTCCAGAGTCCAGACGCTGATGCTGGGCAAAATGGAGTTGGATTCGTCTACCGCAGCTTACGACTTCCAAGCATCGTCCGTCGACAGCGATCATCGCGACTCTGACGTGCCAAAGCTTCAGCAAGTGCCGTAGAGCTCTTACCAATAGCTTGGCCGTGTGATTTTCCGCACTTGATATACGCTTTAGCTTGCATGATATTACTGTGATGGTAACTTCTCATGGCCAGGGTTTCTCTTCCACCTCCTAGGCTGTTGACATCTGCCCTCCTGCGGCTTCAATGTTTCTTGCTCTCTTCAACTCGCGTTCACGCCTCGCAACCCGACGGGACCAATAATATCTATCCTGGCTGCCTCGGATATGCCTGGCGTCCGGACGCGTCTAGCACGGCACTCTACTCTTAAGCACGAAAGCAAGTTCGGTCGAGGTAATCGCATCAATCGCATCTCCCTGGTCCCGATTCCCAGGAAACGTATTGTATCAGTCGGTCTTTGGGCATCATCGTCCTAGAGTTTTCACAAGTCGCTGTCGACCAAACTCGAACGAACCCCCCTCAACCCAAATGCCTCTCCCGCAAACCATTGGGCCTCACTCATAAATGGTCCATAACCTCGACGATCAGGATCCGCGGCGTAGTGGGCCAGGTTGGGCTTTGGCCCAAACGCGGCGGTCTCCCGCCCCTCCAGCTCCAGTAGCAACGATATCGCAGTCGTCAGCGTCATGCTCGCGGCTCGAATATTCGTTCCCGGTGGGCCGCGGATGAAGGAATGCATTTCGCGGGCGGTGCTGTCGAAGGTGATGGGCGCGCTCAGACGATCCTCTACCCCGGTGTAGATGAAGAGCACGGAGGTCTGCCCAGTCTGGCACATGCGTGTCGGGAACGTCTCTGATATGGGACCTCTGCTCCCGACGTCCCTTCCACAAACGACGATAGATGTCGCCCGGAACAAGTGCTGAAGGTGGCGGTTTTCCTGGTCCAATCTCATTTTCTCCAGGTTTTCGAGCTGCGTGCCGCCGCGAGGATTCCACCACGGAAAGGGAATCCTGCCCAGCACATCATCGGGCAAGCCATCCATAATTGCGCGCTGTGTTTCCTTGACTTTGGTGCAGATTGACGCGTTCAGATCGACAATTTGCGTGAGAAACCTTTCAGACTTGGCCTGAATCCGTTCTGACAGCCCTTTGACGCAGAAGTACTTGATAAGGAACCCGTCGTATTCAAGGTCGCGTTTGTACGGAACAAACCACCTCAGGTAAACGTACTGAAACAAGTCCCGGGAGAACGCGTGCATTCTGCAGGGATCGTCCTTGTCACCTAAGAGGTGGTACACCGGGGCGAACTTGTTGCAACAGTCCACGAGGTGATGCAAGGGTTCGTGCCGCTGGTGCACATCGATTTGGCAAGGGTGTCCCGCCTGTAGCGTCCCGATTTTGAACTGATGGTGGTGCTTTTGTTCCCGCCCGTAGGGGCTCTGGGCCTCCCGCTCTCCTCCATTCCAGTAGGTGGCCATCTTGGACGAGTCGAGCTGCGGCGTGTACTTGGGAAACTTGTGAAAAGGGTGAAGAGGGAAACAACCGGCGTTGCTATGGGATACAAATGTATTTTATAAACAGACTGAGCTTTCAGTATGAGTTAAGCTAAGCCTCCATGGCGAGGAGCGAGTGTAGACTAGTGCCTTAAGTGGAAAACCTTATATTCGTGGGTTTCGTTTCTGTACTTTTGCCTCAGAGCCCTTATTTACGCACGCCCATTTTTCTACTTGCACATCATTGCCTGTAGGCATCCGATTCTGTTTTGGCCGTTTTCCCTTGTCCCATTTACCTTTATACTCGTATAATCTCGGTGCATCTCGAAGTGATCAAGAGGGACTGTAGGAATATCGAGGAACCGCAGGATTAGCAAGGAGCCGCAAGGAGCAGGAGAAAACACATAAGAAGAAAAATGAGGCTAGAGCCTTCACACGCTAGACGCGATATAAACCTACCTCCGACGCCTATAGCTGTAATATCTATAGACATCTATTTCCTCCTCAGCAATGGCATTGTCGCGGGGTGTCACCTGACCCGCCACGTGCGCACATCATGGGACTTGGGGATGACGTGCGGCTCGCCTTATCGGAGATTCCTGCCGATAAGCTTCACAACTCACCTCCATCTCGCACCCATCCGCCATCCTCACCACCAACCCACCACCTGTCCGCCAGCTGCCCCAAGTGTCTTCATCATGTAGCGCCAGCCGCAGTGGCCGGCCCTGAAACTTCACACCTAAAACGCCACCACCAACACACGGCACCGTCCTCGAAGAAGGAGAATGGCTGCCTCGCCCGCGACGTCGTCCCGCCGCAGCCCGGGCTCGTCGTCAGCCTCGCTGCGGCGCCCCGACGACCGCCCGGGTCTTGTCACCTCCATCGACACCCTCGTGAACTACCTCCTCGTCTCGAAGCGCTCGCTGTCGTCGATGAACCTCGTCCTGCGCGCCAACGAGCTCGCCACCGCCGCCCGCGCCGCCCACGAGGAGAGCGCGCTGCTCGCCGCGCAGACCAGCTTCATCCGCGGCTCCGTCGCCGACCAGGTCGCGATCCTGGCGCGCGTGCGCCGCGGCCTCTACGCAACCTACGAATGGGGCAAGCGGGACTTCAAGACGCTCATCCGCGTCATGGACGAGGTGGACGCGCAGCTCGGCGCCACCATGGGGATGCTGCGCGGGACCGACGTGCAGGGCGCGCTGCAGCCGGCGGGCGAGGGTGGGCGCAACCTGCTGGACTTTGTCGACGAAAGCAACGTGCATGGCATGCGGGACGCGATGAAGAAGAGCATCCAGGAGCTCCAGGTATCTCCCGCCGAGAGGGCGACCCCCACTCGCTGGGGCACAGCTAACAGCCGCGTTCCAGGGCATCCAGCGGTCTTTTGACGGCGACTTGCTGCGCTTCGAGACGGATATCCGCAACCTCAAGAAGATCATGAGCGACGCGGCGCCGACCGCGACCACGACCCCCGACGACCTCGACAACAGCGCGGCGACCGGAACCCCCATGATCGACCTGCTGCTGAGCATGGACGACCACTCGACGGCCATGGCCCAGTTGCTAACCTCTCTAACCAAGCACTTCGACATGTGCGTCACGGCCATCCGCACGACCGAGGGCGCCGTCGCCGTCGCCCGCCGCCGCGCCGCCGAGGTCACCCAGTCGCAGGAGGGCAGCGACGGCGTCTCCATCTCGGGCCTCATCGCGGAGCAGGAATCCCACATGTCCGGCCTCGAGCCCAAGACGGCCCAGGACCGCGCCGAGATGCTCAAGGTCGTCACCCAGGACGCCGACGAGGTCGACGACGTCGTGCGCGAGATGCACGAGCGCCTCGCCGCCATGGAGGCCGAGCACGCCGCCCTGCAGGACCACGCGCGCGACGCCGCCGCCGCCTACGCGCGCGTCCTCGCCGCCCTCGCCGCCCTCGCCGACGTCGGCGACCGCCTCGCCGATTACATGGCCGCCGAGGGCGACTTCCGCACCCGCTGGCGCCTCGAGAAGGACGTCGTCTTCGCCAAGCTGCGCGAGATGAAGGACATGCGCGACTTCTACGAGGGCTACGCCAGCGCCTACGGCAGCATGGTCCTCGAGGTCGAGCGCCGCCGCGCCGTCGACCGCCAGCTCGAGGCCCACTGGCGCAAGGCCCAGGACGCCGCCGACAAGCTGCTCGACGCCGACCGCGCCGCGCGCGAGTCCTTCCGCGCCGAGGTCGGCGAGTTCCTCCCGACGGACCTGTGGGCCGCGGTGCAGGCGCCTGCCAAGACGTGGAGGGTCGTGCAGGTCGACGACGATGCTGGAGGGAGCTTGACGACGAGTGCGACGGAGAAGTGATGAGAGAAGAGATACCGGTCTGGACAGATGGCAGTGGACATCTCACCAAGATGCTCTGTTTGTACGCCTGGAGGATTGTGCCGGTCTGACGGCACGGCATATTCTCGGTGCCAACGGATACCAAGTTTACATGCAAAGATGTGGTATACAAACGATAGGTGATTAATCTGCTCTAGAGCACTATTACAAGTTGGTACCCAAACGGCAGGCCATACTATCACGAAACGTTGACGACTGCAAAGTCCCCCATTCCCAGTTCCCCCGACCATATCGTCACACCAGTGGTATCATTCGAACCCAGCTCCGGCCGCTACTGTCAATGGCCCCCCAGCTCATCAGCGGACCTGGATGGCCTGCTGCACCCTGGGGTACACGCGGACCATCTCCTGGTACAGCTCCGGGTGGTCGTTGATCATCACCTGCGGGTCCCAGCCCGAGGCGACAAAGATGGTGTCGATGCCGCTCGACAGGGGAGTCGTAAAGACGTGGGCAATCTGGAAGCCGATGAGGAACGCAAAGGCCATGATGACGGCTGTAAATGAGCCGGTCGAGTTGTAGGCCGGGTTGGTGAAGAGCAGGTACAGATACGCAAGCAGCGTGCAGGCGAAGCCGATGAACATGGCGCCCATCGAGAGCACGGGTCCGATGAGGCATTCCTAGGCAGCAGGTTAGAAGAGCATCCTCCAACGAAGACGAGTGCAAGCGTCCTCCGTTCAGACGACTTGCAGTGGGGGAAACCTACGTTGACAAGCGCATCGATGCCGCGGTCCTTGATCATGTTCCAGGTATCCTTGGCGGCCGGGATATACGCCTTGCCGTACAGCGCAATGTGGCAAAAGGCATAGCGGTTCAGGAACTCGACCGCCCACTCCAGGAGACTCAACAGACAGCCCAGGATGCAGAAGACGACATAGCCCACCATGCCGCCGACGCCACCTTCGTCGCCGGCCTGGCTCCGCGCAACCGAGCACAGCTGTCGGAGGAACTGGACAATGGCGACGAGCAGGCTGCCGAAGCTGATGGATCCGAAGCTATAAGTGAGGGCGCGCCTGGCGGCGCCGCGGGTCGCGCGCTTAGGGAAGTTGTGCACGCAAAAGTACCACGACCCGTACACGCCCGCGATTATGGTGTGGATGGTGTTCTTGAGCCATTCGGAGATCCAGTACAAGGCAAAGGTGACGAAGACCATGAGGCCAATGACAGTGGCCTGGCTGCAGCCTTTCCCGTTGGCACCGCACTTGGGGTTGTTTCTGGACGGTTCGTACGTCACGTAGATGGCGGTCGCGGTGACGGAGAACCAGGCGGCCAGAGCAGTGGCGATCAGGCCGCCGATCAAGCTGACGAGGTAGACGTGACCAAACTTCTTGCTCACGTTGATGGTCGTCTTGAGCATGAGGGCAGAAAAAGGGATCCTGGGTATCCACGTCCAAAAGGCAAAGGCGGTGAAGAGGGCAAAGACGAGGAAGACGATGCCGGCGGACCAGTACTTCTTGTAGAGGTAGAAGATGGCGGTGCCGAGGGCCCAGCAAATGTTGAGGATGCCCGTGACCCAGATGAACTGCTTGGGGAACACGCGCGCCATCCAGACGTAGGACCAGGAGAAGACAAAGGCGACGACGAGGACGAAGGCAAAGAGGATGATGGTGTTGTTATTGAGGGAGAAGTTGTTGTTGCCGCCGTAGATGCCATTGCCCTTGGAGCCGGTCGTGTAGCCGCGGATGGTGAAGCCGGAGACGGCGACGTAACCGGCGAAGACGAGGATGAGCTGCGCCGGCGGTTAGCGACTGATTCTCGGCTACAACAAATCTCGTCTGTCGGCGTCATGACGATGGGAGGCAAGGAGAGCGCAACATACCAGGATGCCCGCCCACCAGTCATTGTACTTTGGCTTCTCAATCTTGAAGGCCTGGTCGAAGCCGTACTGCTCGTTGCCCTTTGGTGGGTTGAAGCTGTACGGGGGCGGCGCGCCGTACGTCGGCTGCTGGTACGGGTCATGTTGCGGCTGCTGGTGCTGAGGCTGCTGGTATCCATTCTGATGGTAGCCCTGGTTATTCCATCCCTGGTTGCCGTTGTTGTTGTAGTAGCCCTGCTGCGGCTGCTGCCATTGCTGTTGCTGCCACTGCTGCTGCTGCTGGCCGTACTGCTGCGGCGGCCCGCGCTCCTGCTGGCCAGAGGCGGCGTACGTGTCTGTCTCGCCCATCGCAGCGGCGCTGTTTTCGGGCGCGCAGGGTAGTGATGATTCGGAGGATGCGCCGACCTAATGCGATGCCGCGCGCGCTGACGCTGGCAACCAGGGTGACGAGAAGTGGGTGGTGGTGAGGATGCAGGGAAGACGAGGTGGAACGATGGCAGTGCTGGAATGCCAAGAGGTGGGACAAAGACAACACACACGGCAGGCGCAATCAACGGGAGCACTTGCCTCACAAGCACCAGAAAATAAAATGGAATCATGAGCTCATTTTGTTTGCTTGACTGCAAGCCAACATCACCCGACAACCACCACCAGCCAGATGAGGTCATGGCGCGAGCTCCTCCGACGAGGCACAGGGGCAGAGCTGCAGATCGCCCGACGGGCTATTAATTAGCATGGCCATGGGGCCATCTGGACGCGGGAAGCCGCGGCGAATCGCCGCGCTTCGGGCGCGCAGGGGGCCGCCCGCACGATCGAATTGCGCCCTGTGCCTTCGGGAGGAGCTCGTGCCACTCGAGGTAAATTGGCTGCCCAATGCTTGGCGTCTTGGCGGTGCGAGGTTTGCAGAATCTCGTCTCATGTTCGGCTCGTTGATATCACAAGCAGCTGCATGTAATCGCACGCAGACGGGCAGCGTACCAACTATAATACTGTGGCAGCGGCCGAATGATGGTTGGGCGAGCTAGGATCGAGCCACCTTCACGCATCAACTGCCGACGGAGCCATCTCCGCACTACCCTAGACGACGTGTCGTGACTGCCGAGCAACCAACATTAGGTACTGCAACGCTTTGGCATTGAAAACGTTTGAAAGAGACTTTAGAATTAGTATCACCATGGGCTGTTTTATGGCTTGCTGTCTACTGCTGATGTTTGCTGCTTCGCCACTGCCCAGCCGTGCTTGGCGCATCACGTCTAGATTGCATCACTAGGCCGTGATCCATCCTAAAACATGCGGCCATGGCAACCACCATCGGGCAGAGCAAATTCTGGTGGATAATTATGGCCACTGCCTGTGCTTATAAAAGACAAATAGAACCTGTAAGACCATTCTCGCCCCAACCCCATCACCTTCCACTGCGATGTGACAACTTTATGCCCCTGCCAGCTCGGCAACCTTCAAAGACATCGAATAGAAATCTTGTAATACTGTTTCACATGTCGCCTTGACCTTCTGTGGTCCTCAATTGACCGTGCATTGGTCCGGGCTTATTGCCCATGGTCCACGGCGATCCATCGCATCCAACTCTGCAAGTTTGGCGTCAGCCCAAGCTCCAAGTTGGGCGAGATGCTTTGCCTCATCTTCATTCTCGCAGTCGCGCAAAGCAAACCAGATGTGACGCGCATCCCGCCCGGATTTGATGGCGACTTTGTACTCGGGAGCTTCTGCAAAAAGGGCCTACCAACGCAAGTCAGCATTCAGCTCAACAACCGCATGTAAAGACTCAAACTCACCTTGTAGTACTCTCTCGACCACGCCACATACTCGGCCATCTTTTGTATGCTGTCGCCGTCGCCCCATCGGCTAATTGACGGCTCCCCATCTTCAGTGACAACCAAATCGGCCGTCACCACCATTTTCGGCTCCGAGAACAGTGCTGGGACGATGGTTCCTGCTTCCCAGTCGTATACCGACGTGACATGAGGGTTGTCTTGCTCGTCCTTTGCAATGGTCATGTTGTGGATGCCAAAATCTCCGTGGTCCAGCACGAAGCGGTACAACATGGCCTCGTCCAGACCCTTGCGCGTTCGGGGGAGCACCCGGGGCACAAGTCGCAGGAGCGAATCTCGGGCGGCAGAAAGGAGCGCACTGGCAGAGTTGTAATCGCCGCGACACGCAAAATGGCGGTTGCATCGTCGGAAGGCGCACTCGATCCTCGCGGCCAGCAGGGCCATGCAGAATTCGCGGGTGGGCTGTATCACCAGTGGGCAGAGATCCAGCTCCGAACCAAAGATGCGGTCCAGCAGCCACGTCGAAACAAAGTCAGCTGGCAGGGGGAGTTTGAAGAGTGCCGCCGCAGCACGCGCCGATCGTACCAACAAACATAACTGGGGAACCTCTCCGTCAGCAAGTCGATTGAACATGCGAGGGAGGGGGGTGTGTTCCGTCTCACCTTTTGCTCCGTGCTCAGGGCGCGCCAGCGAACATAGTCGTACCGCTCGCCTTCGGCTTTCTCAAAGAGAAACAAACGGCGGCCAGTGATTCCCTGCGGCTGCGTGAGCACATAACCTCCTCCTGGCTGCACCGGGTCTCGATGGTACAGTGGTCGACGGCTAAAGGCGCCCGCCAGCGGCTGCAGGGCATCGTACGTCGCCAGCTCGAAGTGGCCGTGCCAGAGCTGCTTCTTCTCGAGAGCCGAGCCGCGGAAGCCGGGAGTGTTGACGTCGCCACGCGAGAGACGCGCTACGACGTCGGGTCTGCTGGCGAGTTTGACATGAAAGCCCTGTAGTGTTGAGACAAACGTCAGTTCTCAGAAGCGCATCCGGCACTGCAGATCGAGAGGTACGGCTTACGTAGTGATTTGCACCAGAGGACACGGTCGGGATGTCGACGACCCTGCTGTTGAGGCTCTGTTCGACCTCGCGAATGAGGCTCTGCACATCCCAAGCGCCATGAAAGGGGCTCTCGCCACGGTCGAACAATGTCAGGAGGCTGGATCCATCCCAGTCGCTGCCGTCGGGCATCTTTGGCCACTCGTCGAGGATTTGCGCTTCATCTTCCACGCGGGAGTCCATGCCAGCTCGCACAAGCAGTGGTTGTGCTTGGCAGGGCAGGGCAAAGAGAGACGCGAGGGCAGGCAGGAGAGAGCTGGGCTGGTCTGGAAAGGAAGGAACACGTTTCGCCTCGATCACGTCGCGGGCGAAGCACCAGGCAGAAGCGTTTGCGCAGTACTGACTCATTGATGTCACAATAGTTGTGTTGCGGCGAACAGCTGACTGGCCACGAGGGACAGCTGTGAATCGGATGAGCGGTCAGCCAAACGCCTCGTCAGGGCACATCGACACCGCCCAGAAACACTGGGCAACTAGAGGCCAGACGAATCTCGGGGAGCATCTCGTGCTCAGCGACGCCGAGACTGCCCGCGCGGCGGATGATGCTCTCTCCATCTCGTTTGGATTGTCCAACAAGCTCAACGTCGGGCCTCGTATTGGAGGCGGGATGAGATGTGGGCCACCAGCTCATGAGCGCCGACAACAAGGGGAAAGTTTCCATGGACAGTTGCCCGTCGATACCCGGCCCTGATCTGCCACTTCGGGGACCCAGTCAGGACTCGGGAGCTACATCACCGTCTGCTGTCGTGGGATGGCAACACGAGGCATGTCTATGGTGGAATGAAAGATGCCAGTCTAGGCGCAACCGAAGCGGTTTGCATGGTAATATTATTGGAGGCGTTGTTGACCTACCCCATCAAAATCTCACCAATTTTCGTGCTTTGCTCCTCTCATCCTCAGCCAGCACCCACTGTGCATCGTATTCAGAGCCTTCTGCCGTATTTACTTCCCACTCGTCCTCATCCATGTTCGCAACCACAAGAATCTGCTTGATCCTAGTAAACGGCTGCCGAACATTGTAGTCTTTCTTCGACACAATACTGGCGATGCCAGAGAAATCTCGCTCCATCCTGATGGCGCCCAGAGCATTTACGCGACCCGTATAGCTCCAGACTCGCTTTTCTAGCACCGTCGCCAGATATTTCACCGTTAAGCCCAACAGTGCAGCATAGGTCCTAGGGGTCATGATTCGTGATAGAGGTTTCATCAAAGCGTTCCAGCCATACTCGAACCGGCTGGCCACTTGCTGGAGCATCTCGTCGTCTTCGCTGTGCTGAGTCCTCTCCGCTAGGTCGTCTTCGGATGAATTGTAGTCCACATCTTGGAAGGAGTTCGTAAGAATTGGCCGTACTCGAGGCCTTACAACCTCGTCCAAAAGGGCTTGAAGGCCATGGTTGAGTAGCTCCGTCGATTTGAAGGAAAATGAGTTGTTCAAGACACTGACGGCCTTTGTAACGAGCTCAACGTCATGATCGAACGGAAACGCATCTTTCAATGACGGACGGTGTTGTCTTGTGTCGTCCGCCTGTCTTTCCGATGCGCCGAACCGGGTGCGAAGTATCCTGCCCAGATACTCTTTCGACATATCAAGACTGTTCATTAAGACGACGAATTTGATGATCTTGTCTTCCGGCGGAAGACCTCCCTGAACCAATGGCTTGGGGTAGGATTCGTCCTGCATTCGTCTTCGGAGTATACCAATGAAATCTGACTCGAGAATCCGCCCAATGGCAGGAATGACCGAGGTGAAGACACCTCTGGACGACGTGGATATTGCCTTTTGCACTACATTATCCACGATGTACATGATGTCGTCGATCGCTTGGATAGTGAGCAGCGGGTTGCCATGAATTGGTTTCGTCAAAGACAGGCCGCTTGGAGCCACATCCATTTGGAATGCCTTTTCGACTGACCGACGGAAGAAGAAGGTGGTAACGATCGCATACGGTGCACTGAGCTTCTCTGAGACCTGCCGGTTAAGGTTCGACCTTACAAGGACTTTAGGAAGGGTTAAGGTGGCATCGCCTGATGAATTCGCATCCTGCTGAATTCAGATTAGTTTAATACTACTTATTGAGGGGAGGTTTCGGGTGCTGACTTTGCATTTACTCGTAATGAACCGAGAGTAGAGCGACCAATGCCCCAGCATCACGGTCATCTCGTTGAGTAGCTCATCACTTTCTTTCGTATCGATGACTTCGTTGTCGCTGCTGGCTTGATTGCTCACACCTCCGCCAAAGGCGGGCGAAAGAGCCCCCAATCCAGCGGCTCCCTTCTGGTGCGAAAGCATGCTCTGCACCAAGAATGAGAAAGGGTAGCTCTTGACATCCGTTAGTTTTCTGCCCAACGCCCTCTCATCACTCCACGCATCTAGGATGATGCCTCCTTGGACATCAGCCTCGACCTGGAGCCTTTCGATAACTTTGACCATTTGGCCCGTGCCGTAATGTCGCTCTACAAGCCCACGATGGCTTTCGACAATCTGGGCAATGTGTTCAAAGAGCTTTCTCAGAGCACTGACATAGAAGAAGCCGTCCTGCCGATCATGGCGGCTCGTCCCCTTGTTGAAAGTTGCCCTCGCTGTATCCGCCACGACTTGGCAGATGTATCGCCCATAAGCATCGAGGCCGACATCGCCCCTGTCGATGAGCGGGAACAGCTTGAAGACTCTTGTCACTTTGGCACCGTCTCCCTCCTTCACTGCCGTATTGAACTCTCGTAAAAACAGCGCACACAGGCTGTGCCTTGCAGTCTCAAGCGTGATCCATGGCGGGTCGGGTGCTTCAATGGTAGGTACCACCGCCGCGGCGAAGCCTCCACGCGCAACCTCCTCAGGGACCCTAGAAGCGCGCGACAGGTAACCAGCGGCAGTCTCCCAGTCCTGAGGTGCTCCTACGGCACCTACGACGCCGGCCACACACGCCTTCAGCTCAGCCACTTGCTCCACCACCAGTAGTGTGTCCTCGACCCTCTTTTTCTCGATGTCGAGTTCGCGGACACGGCCGGAGAGCCGGCTGGCTGTGTCTGCTGCTTCCGCCAACAGATGGTTTTTGAGACTTGGGACCTGGGCGCTGAAGCTTCGGCGCAGGCTGTCCAAGCGGTCGAGGTCGCGGTCCAGGTCCTTCTTGGAGGCCATCATCGCATTCAATTCGAGCACTAGGTCATTTTCTCGGACATGCAGCGCTGTGAGTGTAGCTCGTACTTGAGTGGTTGAGATGGCCGCTCCGAATAGGCCGCAGGCTTGATCAGTCATGTTGGGGAACGGTCGGGGGGTTACTTGTCTCGGCACGAATTCTGGCTTGGGCTGTCGGAGGCGACAGACAGGCTATTAGAAAGGATGGGCATTTGCTGGCGCTCGTGTCGAATTGCGGCGCATATCGGCTTCGAGGTTTGGGTGTGTAGAGGGTTTGCCTTTGCCTTCCATGAGGCGCCTAGTGGACGGCGGCGGAGGGTGGGGCCGCACGCAAAACCCCCTGTGCCCCTGTAATTAGTCGCATTTTTCGCATCAGGCTTTGCCACCGGTTTACCTTACCTAATGGTGCTGTTAGACATTGGGTGGCTGCGTTACCCGATAGTAGAAGCGTCCGACTTGGTATCATGCGGCTTGCTTTTAATCGTCCAGACTGTGCCTGAATCGTCTCTGGAGAATTTATCAATACGAATTTTATGGAGGTTCGGATGGCTTTGACCCTTCGGCTCTGTGCCTTCGTGGGTTGGTTCCTTTGGTCGTAGCCCAGCCGTCTGTTTACTCGGCGGCGGGGTCGGGGTTCGCCGACTTTGCGGCAGATATCTACGAGTATCTTCCCGTCGCCTCCTACAGCAAAGCTTTAGCAGGGAAAAATCGACAATGGGACGGCCGCGCCAGAAGTGGAGGGCGCTTCCGCGCGTTCTTCTAGCTCTCCGTTTGCTGCAGCGGCGTGGCAGCCGCAGGGGACAGCAGACACCGACCAGGAGCCGGCTCGGAGGAGGCAAGGTGAGCAAGCAGGGAGCTTTGGGAGTCGGGGAGAGCTAATCGAGGCTTGTCAGTCCGCGTCCACGTGGAGCTACGTTTCGTGGGCGCTGCCGTTGGAAATTTTGCTCCTTGGGATGGGCGAATGGCCCCGAATGATGGTTGGAGAGCTCTCCATGGAGGCCTGGCTGGAGGCAGGGCATGCCGCCTATAAAAGGGCCGATGGCCCGTGGAGCTTCCCACGCTCCTTCGCGAGTGTGATCGTGGTCCGTCCTCTTTTCATCATCGGGCAGTAACCTCGCCGAGTCTTCCTCGCCGCCTCTACGCTCCTCGTCAGGTAGACCTAGTCCCCGGTGAGCCATGGCCGACGAAAAGACCCCCGCGCCAGCAACGACAAGGTCGGCACCGACAAGCCCGCCCGAGATGTCGAGACGGGCCAGACGGGCCTCAACCGAACCCTTCAGGGCCGCCATCTCTAGTTCATCGCCATCGGCGGCACCGTAGGCACGGGCCTCTTTCTCGGAACTGGTGGTGCTCTCTCCAAGGCCGGCCCCGCCTCGCTCTTGATTGCATTCATCTCTGTCGGAGACGTCTTCTACTCTGTCATGACGGGCCTCGGTGAGATGGCCGCGTACATGCCCGTTGCCGGTGCCTTTACCGTCTACGCCTCGCGCTTCGTCAACCCTACGCTCGGCTTCGCCATTAGCTGGATTTACTGGTTCAGCTGGACCACAAAGTATGATCCGGAACTGAGGGCCCCCGGCCCCATCATCCGGTATTGGAACGAGAGCCTCAGAATCGGCATCTGGATTGGCGTCTTCTGGCTCGTTTTCACGGCGGCCAACTTTCTTCCCATCAAGTCGTTCGGCGAGGTCGAGATGTGGCTCTCCAGCATCAAGATCGTTACCATCATCGGCTTCATAATCTTCTCCTTTGCATCTACCATCGGCTTCAAGTACTGGGTGTACCCGGGTGCCTTCAACTGGCTGCTCAACACTACCGCCGTCGCGGGTTTTATCACCTGGTCGCTCATCAACGTCTGCCACCTGCGGTTCATGAAGGTGCTCGAGGCCAGGGGCCAGTCGCGCTCGGAGCGCCCTACGTGGCGCCCTTCCAGCCACCTGTCGTGGTTCGGCCTCTTCTTTAACGTTTTGATCCTCATTACCAGCGGCTTCACCGTGTTCATGGACTGGGACAAGAGCAGCTTCATTGCGTTGTACATTGGCGTCATCCTTTTCGTTGATCTTAACGTTTGGCGCAAGCTGGTGTTCCGGACCAAGGCAGTGGATGTGGCGGATCGGACGTTGATCTCAGCCTGGCGCGACATGGACTCTAGGGGGCTTGCTCTGGGCTTGCGTTTTGTTTTCTACGGCTTCATTTCCTGCGAGTGTCATGATCTGTTGCATCATATAGTAGTGATAGCCCGAATGAGCGGTTGACTGACAGCGGAGGATAAATCTGACGCTGCAAACCCCATCCACTAACGAATAATAGTGCCCCGCCTCTGGCGCCAGCGCCCCTGCATGCTTTCGAGTCCCGAGGCGATCAAGCATGCGGAGCGGGTGACATGGGCACATCGGGCATTTTTCTAGTGGCATGCATTCCTCTTTGGGCTGTCGGCCATGACGCTCCATGACGCTCCATCCAATTCGCTTTGGGCAACTCGTCGCGTGCTGTGGCGAAGCCCGAGTCACTTTCACATGTTATTAGCGCGCTCGAATTGGGGGCGGTTTTTGTTGGGCGTTCGCGTTGGTGCTGGTATCCAGGCCCTAGACCGCATGCGGCAAGGTGTCACGCCTGCGCCGTTGGAATGTCGCGAATACCTATCTCCTATCTCGTCTTTGTTAATGCGTGCGCCCGAGTCGCGACATGCAATTTGCGTTGAAATGCATGCTGGAATTATCCGGGGTTCGGTGTGGATGGCAACCCGCACTCGTTCGTGTCGAGCCCGAGGATCTAGGCCTGATCAGCCCAAGCGGAGGGCCTCGGATTGCCCGCGGACTCGTGTTTATATACGAATGTGTGCGCCAGCTGTCGAGATAAACACCGACGACTCGGAATAGAACCGTCATCGCATCGGCACACCTGCGCAAGCCGAGTACGTACTTGCGGGGACCCATGGGCAGTCCTGCATGTCTCGTCCGTCGCATTCGCTCTTTCGACGACACCTCTACGCCACTAATTGAAGGCTTCACCGCAGCGCGCAGCCCGACACCGAGCACAGCAGCCCGATAGCGCTGCCCACGCCGCGGCTGCAAGACTCGAACCTACCACCCATCGAGCACGTCTCGTCGTTCGAGATGGCCTTCATCGACGTCACCAAGGACTTGGCCGCCCTGTTCGTGCAGCAGGCCCAGGCGACACCCGATGCCGTCGCCCTCGAGGACGCGGCGCGCACGCTGACGTACGCGGAGCTCGACCGGGAGACGTGGTCCCTGGCCGACCGGCTGCGGCAGCATGGCGTTGGCCGCGAGGACCTCGTCGGCGTGCTCATGGGCCGCAGCGCCGACTACGTGATTGCCTCGCTTGCGGCGCTGCGGGCCGGCGGCGCGTTCCTCGTCCTCGAGCTGGCGTACCCGGCTGGCCTGCTGCGCGATGTCATCGACGACGCCAGGCCGACCGTCATCGTCACGCAAAAGGCACACGCCGGCAGCATCGAGGCCGACGTGCCCGTCATTGTCATCGACCGGCTGGAGCCGAACGGGCGTGGGCAGGAGCCGATCCTGGCCGAGATGAAGGCTCCGCTGCCGGATGAGGAGGACCTCGAGCGCCTGGCCTTCGTCTCGTACTCGTCTGGCACCACCGGCCAGCCCAAGGGCATTGCGAATCCGCACCGGGCCGCGATTCGCTCCTACGACCTGAGGTTCCGGCTGCGGCATCTCCAGCCGGGCGACCGGGTGGCCTGCAACGTCTTCTTCGTGTGGGAGATGCTGCGGCCGCTGCTTCGGGGCGCGACTACGGTCGCCGTCCCCGACAGCTGCAGCTACGACCCCGTGGCCCTCATCGAGTTCCTCTCCGCGAGGCGCATTACCGACACGCTCATGACCCCGACGCTCCTCGCCACGGTCCTCGCCCGCCACCCCAACCTGGCCGAGACGCTGCCGGAGCTCAAGTCTCTGTGGCTGAACGGCGAGGTCGTGACGACGGATCTCTGCCGACGGGCGTTTGCGGCGCTTCCCAACACGCGCCTGCTCAACGTGTACAGCGCCAGCGAGACGCACGAGGTGGCTGCGGGCGACATCAAGACGTTCATCGACTATGAGTCGCGCGTCTGCCCTGTCGGACCGCCCCTGGACCCCGAGCACATTTACATCCTGGACCAGGCCGGCAACAGGGTCGGCGTCGGCACCACCGGCGAGATGTATGTTGGTGGCGACTTGCTGGCGCGGGGTTACCTCAACCTGCCGGAGACGACGGCCAAGGCGTTCCAGGTTGACCCATTTGAGGCGAAGCAGGGCGCGCGCATGTACCGGACTGGAGATGTGGCGCGGATTCTGCCCTCGGGCCTGCTGGAGATCACCGGCCGAGTGGGCGGCATCATCAAGACGCGAGGCTACACGGTGCAGCCTGGAGCTGTCGAGACGGCCATTGTGAAGCACCTGGCTGTACGCGACTGTGCGGTCGTGGCCCGCGGCGATGGCCTCGAGAAGCAGCTGGTCGCCTACGTTGTCCCTGACAAGGGCGAGCTCAGGGGCCGGACGGTGCTGGTGGTCGACGAGTCTGGCTACAGCCCCGTGGCGCGGAGAGCGCTGTCGGACCACCTCGCCCATTACATGATCCCGCCGCTCTGGGTCGAGCTCGACGCGCTGCCGACGCACAGCGTCTCCAGAAAGACTGACCTCAAGGCCCTGCCGCCGCCACCGTCGCCAAAGGCGCCCGTCGTCGCCGCGAAGAAGAAGAAGGAACGGGACACCAAGGTCAAGATGGACACCATTGTCAAGATGTGGGCGGCGGCGCTCAGCATTCCTGCCTGCACCATCGCGCCGCACCACAGCTTCTTTGACCTGGGCGGACACTCCCTGATTCTCGCCGACTTGGCCGGCCGTCTGACGAGGGCGTTTGGATTCCCGGTTCCGCTGGCGCCCCTGGCTGGCATCCCGACCTTGGAGGGCCACCTGGATGCCGTCCGAGCGGCGCGGGATGGACATACTGCGGCGGTGCAGGCTGACCTCCCGGCTGTCCTGCGGGCGGACTGCATGCTGCCGGATGAGATCCAGTCCAACGGAACGCCGATGCGTCGGCTGAACGACGCCGACACGGTCTTGCTTACCGGCACCACGGGATACCTGGGAGCGTTCCTGCTCAAGGCTATCCTGGACAGCACCTCGGCCCGTGTGCTGTGCCTGGTCCGGTTCACAGAGCCCTCGGAGGATGACCGCCCGGCGGGCATTGCGCGTATTCGCAAGAACCTCATCGACATGGGAATCTGGGACGACACGATGCTCGACCGCATGGAGATTGTGCCGGGTAACCTGGCCCGAAACCGCCTCGGCCTGTCGCCGGAGGCGTTTGACGAGCTGGCGACGCGCGTGGAGGTCATTGTCCATGCCGCTGCCACGGTGAACCTGGTGTACCCCTATGCTGCGCTGAGAAATGCCAACGTGGGAGGTACCCGGGAGATCCTGCGGCTGGCGTCACGGGGGGGAGCGACGGTGCACCACGTTTCCACGAACGGAGTGCTGCCGCCGTCGGTCGAGGGCTGGACGGAAGAGGCCATGCTTGACATCGACTCGGTGCCGGAGAAGCTCCTCGATGGCTACGGCCAGACAAAGTGGGTGGCCGAGTCGCTGGTCTATGAGGCCGGACGACGCGGCATCCCCGTCAAGGTGTACCGACCGGGCACCATCAGCGGCCACAGCATCACTGGGTCGACCAACACTTACGATCTGCTGAACGCCATGATTGTCGAGTCTCTCCATCTTGGATTTGCGCCCAAGGTCGACGGCTGGCTCGCCGAGATGACGCCTGTGGACTTTGTCAGCCAGGCCATCATCACGCTCGCCAACCACCCCGACACCAAGCAGCGCCTGTACCACCTCGGAGACCCTAACCCGGTCACGGCAGACGAAGTCTTTGACAGTCTCAGTGCGCTGGGATACCCGACGAAGAAGCTCCCCTGGGAGGAGTGGGTTGCGCTCTGGGGCGAGAAGCGCGGATCGCGCGGAGGCGATGATCCGTTTACCGTGGATATTCTCCGCGGTGGCATGCCTACGGTTGATGCACTGCAGCGCGTGACTGTCCTCAAGGATGGGCTTACCCAGCCAGCGCTGGACATCTACGGCCTCGAGCGGCCCAATATTGACGCCTCGCTGTGGGAGACGTATGCCCGGCACTTCTACGCCAGAGGCTGGCTCCCGCGCCCGCCTCGCCGTCTCAAGGCCAACGGCAACGGCATCCACTCGCACGCCAGGAAGGGCCGTCTAGCCGGCAAAGTCGCCGTCGTGACGGGCGCATCCTCCGGCATGGGCGCCGCCGTGGCCGCCAAGCTCGCGGCCGAGGGCGCCCACGTCGCGCTCGCCGCCCGCCGCAAGGACGCCCTCGAGGGCATCAAGGCCAGGCTCGCGGGCAGCAGCGGCAAGATCCTGGCGGTGCCGACGGACGTGGCGAGCGCGGCGCAGGTGCAGGCGCTCATGCGGACGGTGGCGGAGCGGCTGGGCGACATCGACATGCTCGTCATCTGCGCGGGCGTCATGTACTTCACCATGATGGCCAACACGCAGACGGACGAGTGGGAGCGCACCGTCGACGTCAACTGCAAAGGCCTGCTGCACTGCCTGTCGTCGACGGTGCCGGGCTTCCTGAAGCGCGGAAGGGGCCACATCGTGGCGATATCGTCGGACGCCGGGCGCAAGGTGTTCCCCGGGCTGGGCGTGTACTCGGCGAGCAAGTTCTTCGTCGAGGCGACGCTGCAGGCGCTGCGGCTAGAGACGGCGAACTCGGGGCTGAGGATCACGGCAGTGCAGCCGGGGAACGTGGACACGGGGCTGCTGGGCATATCGACGGACGCCGAGGCGCTCGGGAAGTACGGGGCGCCGACGGGGGCCAAGGTGCTGTGCGCCGAGGACGTGGCCGGGGCCATTATGTTTGCGCTGCTGCAGCCGGAGCATGTGGCTGTGAACGAGGTGCTCATTGAGCCGCGCGAGGAGCCGGCCTAGACATATTGTGTATGGGTAGCATGGGGGGACGGATTCAGCACATTTGCGAGAGATGGTTTGTGGATATAGGGGATGGCACGAGGGTGGTGGAGATATTTAAGGTTGGGATTGGGTACTAATATTGCACAGCACTTCACATGGTTCTTGCTCATGGCTTGGCTGTGCTTGTGATGCTGCGCAAAATGCGCTGATCAAGATGTTCGATCTTGGGCGGACTTGGTGATACCACCTCGCCAGGGGTCTCCTTTCTCGTCTCTTCGCCCTGATCCAGTTGTTCCTGTCTGTTTCAGCCGCTTCGAGTTGCTTGGAAAGCACCATGGCAACTGCGACTTGCACGGCAACTGCTGTCCAGCCTCTGCTGCCACCGTGTCGCCCGCTCCTCCACGACCCGAGCCCTGCCCTCGCGCCACGACATTGTTCCTCGTCACCCGCGTCTGGCCAGCCGCATCCTTCATCCTCCCCGCAGCATCCCATACGATGCGCCCCCTGTGGCCGGTGGCCGCGGGCGTCGCCGCGCTGTGGCGGGCTGGCTCTGCCGCCGCCGACGTTGGCTTCTACTCCAGCATCGACGGCTTCGCGGCCTACGCCGACTCCCACGGCGGCTTCCCCAGCCAGACGTTCCGCTCCTCGGACATCGTCGCGCCAGTCTTCCAGGTCAACTCGTGGGACCGCGCGCACGCCGACGCCGCGCCGTACCTCTTCCTCGGCACCGTGTACGGCCACATGAAGGCGGGCCCTATGATTTTCGACGCGCGCGACCTGAGCCTCGTCTACGCCGACCAGCGCTACGACAACGCGTACTGCTCCAATGTGCAGGTCGTCAACGGCACGCGGTACCTGACCTTCTGGGAGGGCGTCCCCAGCCGCGGCCACGCGAGCGGCCATTGCCTCGTGTTCGATGAGGACTACCGCCTGAAGTACAACGTCACGGCGCAGGGCTTGCTCGGCCGCGCACTGGCCGACATGCACGAGATGGTGTTTACGCCCGACGGGACCATCATCTTCTCGACGTACTTCAACATCCCCTACAACTGCAGCGCCGTCGGGGGACCGGAGGAGGCACTGCTCATGGACAGCGGCTTTCAGGAGGTGGACCCGGACACGAATGAGGTGCTGTTCGAGTGGAATGCCTCGGACCACTTCGACATTGCCGACTCGTTTGCCAAGTATGACGAGGCATACGGCGTGGCGCCCGACTCGGGCTTTGACTTTTTCCACATCAACTCGATTGAAAAGGTAGGCCGCTTGCATGAAGCTCGGCGCATCGTGGACGGGTCACTAACATTCCGTCAGACGGTAGACGGCAACTACTTGATATCGAGCCGCCATCTCTCCGTCCTGGCCCTCGTCGACGGCAAGGACGGGCATCCCATCTGGGTCCTCGGCGGCAAGAGGAACCAGTTCAAGGACCTGGGCAACGGGACAGCCACCAACTTTGGCTGGCAGCACGACGCCCGCTTCTACCACGACCAGAGCCACATCACCATGTTTGACAACCATGGCGAGGCCACCGGGCGCTGCGAGGGCAAGTGCGAAAGCCGCGGTCTGCATCTTGAGATTGACACCGTCAACATGACGGCCCGCGTGGTCCATGAGTACTTTCATCCCGAGCGCATCAACTCTGGAGCCATGGGGGGCTTGCAACAGCTTGAGAGCGGCAATGTCATGATTGGCTGGGGTTACAGCCCGGGCTTTGTCGAGTACAAGAGCGACGGGACGCCAGTCATGGATATCCAGCGTGGAAAGATTGGCGGCGAGTCGCTGGCCGACATGTTCACCTACCGCGTCTACAAGCACCAGTGGAAGGGGAAGCCCACCTGGCCTCCGAGCGCAGCTGTTGATGCCCCGAATGGGACGACGTCGAATGCAACCGTCTATCTCTCGTGGAACGGGGCCACTGATGTCAAGTCTTGGGCAATTGTCAGTTCACCCCTTGGACCTTGTCAAACTTGAACTGGACATCCATGGCTAACACATGACAGCTCGCCGCGGACAGCGCAACAAAGATCGACAACTACAAGAACCTCATCGCCGAAGCCCCCCGCAGAGGCTTCGAAACCGCCATCCCCCTCCGCGCCAACGTCACCCGCCGCTACATTTGCGCCGCCGCCGTCGCCGCTGACGGCGCCGTCCTCGGGTCGACGCATGTCATCGACATGGAAAGCGGCCTGCCCGCCATCGTGGCCAGCGACATCACCAGCATCCGCGAGCCGCGCAAGGCGAGGCTCGGTGCCACGGGCGTCCAGGTTGGCGGCGCCATCTCTGCGCTCGCTGCCGTCGTGTCCACGGCCAACTGCCTGTGGAGGCGCAAGACGCGGCACGACATCGAGAAGGCCATGTACACTAAGATTGGAATGGCCGACTGACGAGGGGGCCGCCAGAGGCTATGCGGCCGTCTTTTGGAGCAGCCTCTTTGTGTTTGCCAAATGATTCGGTTTTTAGGCGAATTTTGTGCATATATGGTGTTGTCTGGGGTTTCTCTGTATGTATATATACGTCTAGTCGTGCGGCTGCTGAAATGCGCCTCATTTTGTGAACAAATTCGTAATATATATCCCTGGGTTTTCCTCCCAGGCCTCGGCCAAGGGCTTCCGGTATCGCTATCGCTGACGTGGCACAAGAACCGCATCTACGAGGCATTCGGGAGTAATGACCTTCTCATAATCCTTTGACGCAATCGTCATTTGCACAAAGCATCTGCATGTACTACATCGCCGCTGATCTAGGAAGAACGCAACATGGTGAGAAATCCGCAGACGCGTGTCCATCCGCGCTGATCGACCAGCGGACCGCAGCGGTTGCTGAACACGACGGACGCACGCCCACGCGCGTCCGTTACCAAATGACGCAACTATCCAACACAAGGGGTATCCTGAACGCTACATGATCGATATCCAACACTGCCCGTCTCCCGGCGTCCCGCCGCCCACCAACCTCGTCGCACGCCGCTACAGGTCGTCCGACACGGTGCCGTACTCGTCAAACTCCTGCACCTCCTCAACCGCCGCCACGCTCTCGCCCTCGCTCAGCATCCCGCGCCGCGCGCCGCACGCCGTGATGAACTTCTTGTCCGGGCGCAGGGACGCGTACATCTCCGGCTGGACAATGGCCGGCGCCGTCTCGCCCACGACACGCGTCTGCTTGGACTTTATGAGGCAGAGCTGGCGCCCGGCCATGCGCCAGGTGAATTTGGACGCCGTTTTGTGGTGGAATTTGAAGGTTGCCGAGGCCTTCAGCAGGGCCCATGGGCTGGACATTGGGTCTTTGCTCCAGAGCTCCATGAGCACCCGCACGGGCTCCAAAGACCGGACCTTTTCAGAGGGCATAATGTCGACCCACATCTGATATATCTCCTTGACCTCGGTGGTGTAGTCGCTCTTGCCGTCTTTGACCCGCTTCATCCCCATCCGCCACGTCGCTGCCACTGCCTCAATGTCCTCGCAGAGCTGCGCCAACAATTCTTTCCACATCTCCGACGTCTTGGCTTTGTCGTCGAGTTCATTGTACGTCTGGGTAAGATCCCCGTCGAACCACTCCCCGCCGCCGCCGGCCTTGACCGCTCGTTGAAAGTCTGCCAGAGCGTTTTCAATGACCGGGCCGGCCACGTCAAACTTCAGGTAGTCTAGAATATGGGGCTCACCCTTCTTCTTGAAACGGCTAGATGGTCTCGGATTGTCGTAATCCGGGTCTTCCAAGTAGGGTTCCTTGACAAGTTCCTTGCGCAGCTTATCCCAATCATCTCTCGTGAAAATGATGCCCTGCTTGAACTGATCAACAAGGTGGCCGAGTAGCTTGCTCAGTATCACAGCCTCGTCACTGTTGACGGCGTTTTGGTTGTAGCATAGCTTCTCCTTGTATTTGGTACAAGACCCAAGCAGCGATTGCGCCATGTTGAAGGTGAATGCTGTATGCACGAACTTAGCGCACATGTCATCGACATTCGTCTCCTGGGTGCGAAGGTCCTGAAACGTTAGGCCCAGCTTGCTCAAATACCCCTTCTTGAAGAGGTCTAGGCACTTCGGAACCTCAGCGTTCCGAAAATTGTCCACGATCTTGCGGTCCCAGCATACCCAAGCTACGTCGCCGTCGTAGTCACCACCAGAGAGCTTGTCGGCAAGAGGGACTTTCCCCTTTGTAGAAAAGACTATGACGTCCTTCAACTTGCGAAGCCGAGGGTTTGACACCACGCGCACCTTTTGGATGTCGCTTGGTAGGTGAGCAGGCGACCTTGCAACAAGGATATCCATGTCTTCTAGCAAGGTGTCGCAAAAGCCCTCGACCTGGAACCTGGACGAAAAGGAGACGTGCACCTCGTCCTCATCCAGCGTGGAAGTAAAATCGGCAACCATAAACATATTTGCCGACTGCGGAATCTTGACGTGCGACTTGAGCTTCAACTGATCGGCCCTTTTCGTTGCTAAATCCCAGCAGCAGTCTTGGATGTATTTGAGCTTCTGTTGATGAAAACCGGAATCCAGCAGATAGCCAATGGCATCTTCGTCCGAATTCGGCAACCCGGCGAGAAACGGAAGGTGCCCATGGAAAACACTGCCGCCCCTTGACTGCCCGGTTTGCTGCAGCCATAGGCGCATATCTGCGGGGTGGCCCAGGGAAGCCTTTTGAGCATCGAGGTCTGCTAGCAGGTTGTTGGCCAGGTGTCCAGCTATCGTCTGCCGCATGGCCGCGCGATCCACCGCTTGTGCCTCAAGCACAGGTATGAACTGTTGATTCAAGGCTGCCGACCTGAGTTCGCGGGGCCAGTCTTTCACCTCAAAGGTCCTATGGTGAGCATCCTGGAAGTCGCAGTCCCATTTCCTCTGGGATGGGTACGTTTCGATCCAGTCGTCGCAGCCCAGGCCATCGTCGTCGACGTCGATAATCCAGAACCCCTTTGCGCTGCCAATTCGGCCTTGGTAACCAGCAGGGGTTTGGTCAAGCCCTAGACGCTCGGCAATATTTCGCGCCAGGCTGCGAGATATGCGGCCTATGCCATCGTTCATCACACTTTGTGCCCCGATGTCTTTGGGTCTGTGAATGATCTGATGTCGCTCTAACACGACGGTTGGAAAAGTTCGAGTCAAACCTGTACGGAGCCATTAGCAGGCAGGTATATAACACGGACACAGGGCATCTCTGAACAGCCAACTTACTCAGAGCAGCACGCGAGAATAGTTTGGTGATGGGCTGGATGGCGTTGTGTTGAATGCGAAGGGTCCACTCGAGTAACCCACTGAGCTTCAGCTTTGTGCGAATACTCGGCGTTAATGCTTCTTCTGGTGGCGGGATACCGCCGCGCGTATAGGGCATCCGGAAATTATTGCCGTCGGCTGCGAATAAGTAAATTCGCTCCTGGTACAAGGTCTTGGGCTGTCCGTTCGACTGTATTGTTTTCTTGAACTTCCGAGTGAAGTACGGCACCCAAGATCGTCCCAAGAAGTAGTGAGGCTTTCCTGAGGTGAGCCATCGGATGATTTTGTCGGCATGGTTTTCATCATCCTTTACGGCAGCCGGAAGGTCCTTGGACGAGGTCGGGCAGGGCATGGCTATTTCAATGAATCTGTCCGCCCCGAAGCGGCGATTCAATCGATGACCAAGCTCTAGTTTCAGGGGGCTTAGACGAAGCTCGAATAACGGCCCCGTGTCGTCGGAACGATACACCAGGTCTGCCGATAGAGTAACTGCCTTGGTTGGGGACTGAAAACTATCCAAGGCTAACGCCCACGCTTGTGCCTCACTCGCATGGGGTAAGCCTTTGCCCAAGAAAGGGCCGTGGTTTGCGAGCATTCCTCTCAACTTGGACTGATCGTGCCACGATTCGCTTGGCTCATAGGTCAGACCCAAGTCGGAGGTTTCCACGCCGCAATGCTGAGCAGTTCGTGTCACCTCCCAAATGACTGCCAAAGGAGCCTCGTTGAGGCCATGAATGGGGAGCTTTGCTGCTATAGAATTAGTGCATGACACGTGATGGCTCAGCGAGGTAACTTACGCCAAATGCCCTTCAGCCTCTGCTCAAGCATTTGTGTTCCAGCTTTGATGTGCGGTGGGGATGTCTCTGTTTCCAGGCCAAGGTCGGCGCTCGTGTCGAGCATGGAGAAGCTCTCGTCGAGGGCCTGATACTCCTGGCTGCATAATGGATATTGATCCTGGCTTGCGTTTCCTGAAAAGCTCGTGTGGCTGCTGGGCGGTTCACCACCATCAATCGAGGAAAACACTCTTGATGCAAACGACGTTCGGGTTGAGCTTGGGGATCGGATCGTGCTTGGGATCCTTGTGAAATACGACATGATTGTTGACCCGAGACTTTGGGTACCTGCGCCTGGTGAAGGGGACCCAGGCTGGCCTTTGTTGCTCGAACGAACGGGGATTGAGTCGACTGTGTCGCCTTGGCGTGAATTCGGAGTTCCGGACCGGCTCCTGGGCCGCTTGGCCTGGGCGTCGGAAAACTCATCTGATGGCCTTTTGGCTGGTTTCGGTCGAGACGGAAGGGCAGTCTCGGTGAGAATGCCCAGCAGGCAGCATTGCAGGGCAGCCCGATCCGCGGCGGTAATGCCAAAACTCAGATCAGTAGTACCAGAACGTGACGACTCTGAGTGTTCCAACAATTGTCGAGACTCTGTGCGGAACCGCCCAATACAGGTCGACAATCGCTTGCCCCGCTGGAAATGCAGGACGCGGAGTTTGTGATATATCGCGTCAACTCGCCGCTCCTCGTCGGTACGCCGCAACTCCCTCCGTTTGCTCGGCGACAGAAGGGGGTCAGGGCGCTGGATTCCCAAGCCGTAGTCGGCATTCAGCGCGCCGATGATGCGCTTCAATCCGTCGTCTGTAGGCATCGGGGGCATTGACGCGGCCACCAGCAAAGGAGCAGGGTTCACCCGGGCTCCAGCGAACGGGACGGGCCGCGCGAAACGGCAGCCACAACGTCTCAGACAGCGAATGCACAGACGGCTCGAGCTCCCACCAACGGGACGAGCAATTGGCGATGGGAGCGCGGATTAGAGTTGGGCACTAGTTAGGTACCTCAGTACGGAGTGAGGGGAAGGCAGGCGCGCGGCACGTGATCAATTAATACGGGGCTGGCGCTAGCCCTCTCTCTGCACTGTACACTCAGGCGCATGCACCCGGCCCTGCACCGTGCGAGCCATCCTTCCGCCCGGCCGTTGGGAAAATCCGGTGGCCTCAATTCACTCAGCTCCCGCCGTGGAAGTTCTCGGTGTTCGGCGTTGATGAAGCCATCGCCTCTGCCTACCTAAGGCGTCCAGCCGCTTCACTAACACGGCATTGTCCTCTGCCGCCGTTGGCCCAAGTCGTGTTCTCCGCCCTCGGGGTAATTCAGCTCGACCATGACCGAGAATCCCGAGCCCGATGAGCTGGTGCCCGTGGCCGAGCTCACCCCAGAGGAGGCAAGCCGCATCATACACTCTCACCGCAAGGTCCGCTATGGTAAGGCCATCTTCATCACGCTCTTCCCTCAGCTCACGGCGGTGCCTTCTGCCGGATGCGCCGTTCAGAGTCAGGTCGTGCGGATGCTAACGCCCCGCTCCAGGAACCGCCTGTTGGCCCTGTCGCCAGCGCAAAGTCAAGTGCGACAACAAGCAGCCGTGTGAGAACTGCGTCAAGAGAGAGCACCCGCAGCTGTGCTCGTACAAGCCCAACCGCTCCAGCGCCAACAAGCACGCACCTGCGCCCGCACAAGGACACAGTCGCAAACGAGCCCATTCCTTCACTGATGGCCGGGATGAAAGCCGAAAGGCCGAACGCCAGGAGAGCTGGCCACGGACCATACGTGCGTTGCTTGATTCACCAGACATCTACATACCCAGACCACCACTCACAGCAGCAGCAGCCACTCTAGACGAGACTGAGTCCGTGGGCGACCGCTACCTCGGACAAAACAGCATCCCGGCTTTACTCCGAGAGCAGTCTTCACCCAACGACAAGACCGATAGCGTCGACATCCGTCGCGATATGCGGTCCATCCTTGGCTTGGACACCTCGGCGCCGTTTCCTCTCATGTCGTCGCAGCACTTGCACGCGCTGACTCGGGACATCTCGGCAGAGTTGCCCTCTGACAGAGACGTCGTCAAGTGAGTGCCCCAGGGTTCATTCATGCATGGTGCAGCGACTGACGTGCCCAGGCTATTCCGCACCTACAAGGAAATCCCCCAGCCGTTTTGGGGATTCGTCTATGACATGGACGACCTCGAGTCCAAGCTGATGGTATATCTGGAAGACCGCTCTCGCAGCGCATCCAGCACCGCCAGGTCATCCACACCCGTCGCGGCGTCATGGCTTGCCATTCTCTTTGCCGTCCTGGCGGTTGGCTCTCAGTACCATGAAAGCCCTTACCATATTCGCACCAGAGACTCCCAAAAGTACATTCAGATATCATTTCATTTTCTTCGGGTGGGCAACTTTCTGCTCCGGTACGCGCCTCCCTTCCTCAACCCGTAACCGTAATTCTACGTAACTGACGTATCCCAGGCCATCCTTTGACTCGATTCAAGCCCTCTTACTAACCAGCTTCGTGCTTCTCAACGACATGAAGGCCGAGGCGTCATGGGCGTTGACAGGACTGACTTGTCGCCTTGCACAGTCTTTGGGCCTGCATCGGCCAAGCCCTTACGACGGCCGTGAGAGCGCGCCACCCGATGCCAAAGTCAAGGAAATGATTCGTCGAAAGCTCTGGTGGACCTGCGTCTGGCACGATACCCTGACTTCACTGTCGTTTGACAGGTAACCACGCCTCTTTTCTCCGACTTGCACTCTTCTGACTGGCTGCGTTAGGTGTCCCATGACAAGTTTCCCGAGTTGCGCCATCCCCGTCAGCTCGGATTTGCCGACTGGCAATTATACTTACCTGGAGATGATGTACCACCTCATCGAGATCATTTCACGCCGACTAAACCCCGACGTGACCGCGACCTCGTCATTTAGCCAAATTGTTGACAATTGCGAAGCTGTGGAGGCCCTCCGATCCCGCGCGCGTGCGCACATGACGGACAAGGAAAAGTGCAAGACGGCCCTGGATCGTCTTCAATACTATGCCATCCGTCTGCACACTTCCTTTGTCATCTCTGTCGCCTGCCGCCCGGCGCTAAAGAGAGACTGCGAGCTTGATCCGAAACAGAAGAAGGAGCTGGCCGACAGGTGCAAGGACAACTTGACGGAGACGGTGCGCATGTTCCTGGCGATGCACCAACTATCCGTCATTCCGACGAGAAGCTGGGCCTTTACCTATCACGGTCTCTCCTCTGCCTTGTTGCTCGGCATCCTCTGCGAGACCAAGACAGACCCCGAGATACGGCAACTGCAAGGAGACCTGATTGCCGCCTTGTCCGCCACGGCAGCCAAGGAGGCGAGCTCGCCTGAACCGCACGTCTCTATAACCGACAAGGATATCGAGCTGTCTGGTCCGCTGTGGAGAGCACTCACCGCGCTGAGGAACATTTACGACCACGGGAGCGTGGTGGGCTCAAATTTGAGGAGAGCGGGAGAGTCATCCACCAGTGGGAGCGGAAGTCGAACGCCGTTGCCTCCGTTTGGCAGCCAGCTGTCGACAACGTCGAACCTCCAGCTCCGCAACGCCCAATCCGGCGGCGATCCTCGAGAGGACGCGGCTTTGGCCATGGCCGAGATGCAAAACGGGTCGTCGCTGCAGGAGTTTTCAGGGTTTGTCGCTCGCCGTGCCATGTATTGCCACTCAGACTAACCATTTCGCAGAATGCCATATACGCAGCCTGTCCCGGCAAACATGGGCTTGGACGGCAGTATGCCCGGTCTCAACGTTGACCAAACGCAGTACATGGCGCCAATGGACTTGTACGATTCCATCTGGGGAGGTAAGTCTCCGGCCCTGCCCTGCCGTCCAGCGGGTCCAGGCTGACGTGTAAGAATCGCCCGATCCATTCAACTCAGGGGGCATGGACAATTTGAACTTTGATTTTTTGGCCCAGCCGCCTCCTGGGCAGCCGCAGCAGCAGTTTTACTTCTGAGGCGCCCGTGTGAGTAGGGCAAACTGGCAGGATCTGTGTTGCATTTGGGGATACGTTTTCAGCGCCGGTGCAACGGCGATACCTGGGATTGATTCAATGGGTCGGATAGGATATTCGGAATGCTGGGAGGGAGCACTGGGAAAAGCGATATTGGTGGTTTATGGGAGTTGCTCTATTTTACCAGGGCGTGGTGTACGTTGCTGAAGGGGATCTCACCACTTGATGCACACAAGCTTGGCAGTGTTGAAGTCGTCAGGGCTCTCTTTGATCTTCCAGCGCCCGCAGGCGTTCAGATCGCGGCAGACACGCAAGGCCAGAGGTTACACGCCCGAGGGCGATTAAACCGTCCGTCAGGGGGCCATTCGCGATGTCAAGGCTCATCACCCGACTTCAACCGGCTGCACATGTTCTTCTTGCCATCCTCGTGGACGAGGGTCGAGCGGCCAGGGCTAGCTAGCCCATGGCAAACTTGGATTCTGTTTACTTTCTTTGTCTTTTGGCTGTACCATTATTTTACTTCTTCCGCCGTGACGTGCTCGAGACAATCTTCTTCTTGAGGTGTTTCGGCATCTTGTCCTTGCGCTTCTCGCGCTTGTCCTCCTTGACGGCCTGCTTGTGTTGCTGCGATGCAGGTCAGTCGCTTGTTGGCGCAAAAGGGGTAGTTCGGACGGCGGACGTACCTTTTTCTCGTCCTTGTCTTCGAAGCGGCGGCCGCGCGGGGTGCCCTTTTCGAAGCGGCTCTCGTCGCCGGCGCCTTCCTCGCCGGACAGGTCGGCGCCGGAGTCGGAGTCGGAGTCGGAGTCGGATGGGCTGTGCTCCTCGTTGCCGTCCTGGGGCTTGGGGGCGACGACCTGGTCGGCGAGGAGGTTGCTGTAGACCAGGTCGCCGCCCTCGCCCTTGCCGAGCCGCTGCGCGTCCTTTTCCATGTCGTAGACCTGCTCGAGCGTCTGGGGGATGTACTGGTTGCGGAAGACCTCGTTGTCGACCTCCAGCTCGGCGGCCTCGTCCTCGTCGGCGGCGGCGTGGCGCGACGCGTAGAGCAGCTCGACGGCGGCGGACATGGCGGGCTCCTCGACGGAGCCGGCGGACGCGGTGATGAAGTTGAAGATGGCGCGGTCGGGCAGCGTGTCAACGCCGTTGCGGCGGAAGAAGTCGCCGACGTTCTTGATGTCCATACGCAGGAACTCGAGGGAGCGCGGGTGGTCGGGCTCGACGCTCTGCGAGACGTCGATGATGTACAGCGTGCCGTTGTTGTAGAGGATGTTGTACTCGCTCAGGTCGGCGTGCACGAGCCGGCAGACCTGGTACATCTTGCGCATCAGCCCGAGCAGTTGGATGTACAGGCTCCGCCACTGCCGGTCCGCGTCGTCGCCGTCGATGGTGGCATCGCGCAGCCGCGGGTACGCCCAGCCGCGTTTGTCGCCGAGGAAGCCCATGACCAGGACGTGCAGCTTCAGGTTGATGGGCTCGGGGCACGGGATGCCGGCGGCGTGGATCCTCCGCAGGTTGCGGTACTCCTTCTCGGCCCACAGCTTGACCATCTTGCGGCTGTTGCCCTTGTCGAAGCCGCCCTTGAAGCGGTGCTCGCCGGTGATGTAGCGCTCGCGGTCCTTGAAGACGAGGATGGCCGTCTTGTAGACCTTGATGGCGCGCTGGATGGTGTCGCCGGACTTGTCGTCGTGCAGGACGGCGCCGTAGACGTTGGCCTCCTTGCCGGTGCTGATGGCGCCGTGGACCTCGCTGACGCTGCCGCGGTTGATCATCTGCAGCAGGATCATGCGCGTGCGCTGGTCGAGCACCTGCTCGCTGGTGGCGCGGTCGGCCTTGTCTTTTTCCTTGTCATCGTCCTGCTTGACGCTGTCGAGGCGGATCTTGGCGGCGTGCTTGGAGAGGGCGGATACTTGGTCGTCGACGCTGGCAAAGGTGTTTACTTTTGGCTTCTGCTGGTTCGACCGGGGCGTGGCACCGCCGTCGTGGAGTTGCCGCTGGCGGTTGTACGATTTTGTGAGGTCCCCGGCGTCGCCGCTCCACTCGTTCTCGTCCAATTCATCGTCGTCGTCGTCGTCGAAGATGTCGTCGAGGTCATCGTCACGCTGGTCGGGATGCGGGGCGCCTCGGGGCATGCGCACCTCGGGCGGCACCTCTTGCGTCTGCTCATAGCCCTGGTTGGCGGTGTATGTGTATGGCGGCTGGTGCGGCGCAGCCGGCGAGGCCGCTGCTGTGTTTGAATCCGCCATCTTGAGCTGCAAAAGAGAACGAAAGCTTGCTTAACCGTCAGGGTTGTGAAGTTTTCCGCCGTCTATGAGGACGTGTCCCGCGCTTATCTTATCGAATAATTTGGGCGGTCTGGCGCAGGCGACGTTGTGCTGGTGGGGTTATTAATAGTGACTCACGGGGGCAAATATTTACTCGTAGCCCCGTGCATGAGGTTGGGCTGTCATGCAGCAGCGAAACACCAAGAGGCATCATCGTGAGGAGCCACAGTCAGGCTCGCACTCATCAGGCCCATAGAGGACTCACTCGCGGTGAGTCTTGACGACTTGATATGTACGGATGACTCCACGCCAGATCTCGGACTTGCCCGCAGTCCGGGACACTCCCGAGACCCTGTCACGCAGCCGAGTGGCGGAGAGCACCTTCAGTCACGCTTGGTCTGGGCTACAGACGGACTGGCGGCTTAGTACGCTGCGTAAGCTGTCTCTGACCGCATCCCTCGGTGTCTTGACACCAAGGGATGTGCATGTCTCATGCCAACCCCTTTGACGCCCGCGATTATGGCCATTGACGCGACTGTGCAAGCTCTCTAGACTGCGATTTCGGGAGCTTTGCTAGAGATTTTGTCGCACCCTTGTGCATACATTTCTTTGCTACGTTCCAGGGCTCCCTCGACCCAAGGGCAGAGTCGTGAGGAGGCCGAGGGCAGACATTTGGTTGATATTGATTGGATAGAGTCGTGGTGCTCTGCTCCTGGATAGACCTGAGCTTGGCTTCCCTCTTTCCTTGTCTCTTCCGCCCAAGCGGCCGCAGAAGAGGTGGCTCATTGCATCGTGAAGGCTACGCTCACTGCCTTCGCTTTCGCCTGTAGCAGAAGGCGCCGTCCAAGCACCGCGCGCAGAGGCTTCTGTGTCCCCGAGCGGAGGGAAGACGTTTACTCTAACTCAGATCCAGAATAGGCGCTTCCAGGGTCACGATGCGCCCATGTCCCAAATCAAGGCGCACACGGAGTACGCCAGGCTCTGCCGCCGCAACCGTCGCGGGCCATTGAGCTCAACCCGGACCTCAACGCCAAGTTCCTGGCCCTCACGCAACAAGACGGTACGCTCGCCTGTCTGTTCAACCGAAAGCGCGGCTATGCGAGACAGATGGTGGCTTGCAGGAGGGAACGGCCAAGGCAAGCCCGGCGCCCGCGTTTGACTCAGAATACGTGGTGCCTGTCCAGATCGGCACACCGGGTCAAACCATCCCCCTGAACTTGGACACGGGGTCCTCCGACCTGTAGGCCGCCACCGAGCGCTCGGTTTTCCTGGCCGTGTCTCTGACTTTTCCCAGATGGACATTCTCCACGGAGACGTACAAGCCGCTGGTTAACGGACAATCACTCTACAGTCCCGGGAACTCGTCGACGAGCGAACGGCTAAAGGGCCAAAGCTGGCACGTCAGGTACGGTGACGGCACCAGCGCTTCGGCCATCGTGTACAGGGACCGCGTGCAGATTGGGGCGACCTATGTCAAGCGCCAGGCTGTTCAGGCCGCTGTCCAAATATCGCAAGGCATCTCCTCCGACTCTTTCTCCTCCGGAATCCTCGGCCTGGCAAACAGCGCCGCCAACACCACTCGGCCGACGCCACGGCGGACGTACATTAACAACGTCGAGGACGACCTGGCGCTGCCGCTGTTCACGACCAACCTGCGGAGACGCCGTCCCCATTGACAAGTCCGAGTACGTCGGGCGTATCCAGTATGCCGAGCTGGACCGGTCCTCGCCGTTGTGGAAGGTCTCGGTGTGCGGGCACCAGGTCGGCGACAACGACTACGAGAAGCACCCTGGCGCCCGATTACGGCCAGCTCCCCGGGTCCGGGATCGACGAGAGAATGGGAATGACGGCTATCCCTGCTCCACGCAACCGCCCGACTTTCGGTTCGGCATCGACTCGTACCGCGGCGTGGTGCCCGGCGAGTACATGGACTGTGGGCAGGTGAACCAGACGCACTGCTTCGGCGGAATCTGGCGGTGCTCGGCGACGCGCTGCTCAAGGCGCAGTTTGTGGTGTTTGACTACGGGTCGGCGCAGGTGGGATTCGCCAACAAGAATCTCGGTCTCAAGTCGGGCCAGGCCGCGGAGCCTTGAGCTGATTTTTCAAGGGACTGGTTATGACAGGCATGGGAGAAGTCGAGGCATGGCCAGCATGGTCGGCAGACTGGACGTCATCGGAGTTGGCCGCAGGGGTGCATGCCGCCAACTGTTGAGACAGACCATGCTGAATAAGATCTTGGTATTTGCACACACACACATATCTCTATTTGCACCCGAGGCCGAGCCCAGGGCTCCGGAGGAGGCCTCTCCGCCGCTCTGTTCTGGAGATGTCGAGTCAGAGGTTGCCGACAAATCGTCCTTCAAACGTGCGCGGAGCTGCGATGCTGCCTTTGCATGCTGTTCAGCTGGGACGGCAGAACGTGCACGTGGTGGCATCTGCCTGGCTGTGAGGCATGTTGCGAAGCCACAGCGCGTATCCCTGGATGCTCCGGTGCTTCCGTCTTGTTGCACCCGGCCAGGCATGGAGCCTCAACGCCTGGCGCCCAGGCCTCGAGGCACATTCGCGTCACACAACCCCAGCGCCTCGAGCGCCTCGAGCGCCTCCAGGCTGCCTCGGCTCACAGACTGGTCCGGGTCCAGGCACAGGGCTCAGCCGCTCATCGACGCGGGCGAGGCGCTGGATTGGCTGCGGCCAGCGCGTGACGCACCTGTTGCAGCCATGGTCCAATGGGGACGCCCACGGGTTGGGCGCCTCCAGATACGGGCATGCCTTGGCGGCCCAAGGTTGATTCTGTTGAATCGCGCCGCTGATAGGGGCTGGCCGCTTCCGGCGGGGCCGCGGGCGCTGTCGGACGGATGCATGCGAGTACGTGATGGTGACACACGGTCCGAGCCTGCGATGCAGCGGCGACGGCGTCACGGAGTGTCTCGCCCCTGCGGCCGCGCCACCCGCACCATCCCCAAAGCGTTGGGCGGGGGTGACTCACGGTCATGCGCACGCCATCATCGCATCCATGCTGCCCATGCTGCCCATGCTGCCCAGGCTGCGCCCAGATGACTCGGCCGCGGGCCAATCACGCACCGCCGCCTCCCGCTCGATATAAGTCGTCGCCGACGTCAGGACGGGCCAGCACGCTTTCCTCCTCACTGCCTCTGGCCGCTTCCTCGTACGCCTTGCTCACCGAAAGCCCATGTGGCATCTGGCGGCATCGCCAGCATCCTAAATCGGCATCGAAAAGTCTACCGAACCGACCGACCGCAACAGCATCTACACCACCCACCTAGAGACACCCCGTGAGAAACCGAGAATGGAGCCGCGTCCCGCCGATGCCGTCGCAGGCGGCCTCTCGTCCGCCATCGTCCAGAACCGCCATCTCCCGCGCCGCCGCCGCACCTTCAACCACGTCGTCCGCGCCAACGCCAAGCGCCTCGCGCAGAGCGGCGGCGGCAGCGACAGCCCGCTCGCCGTCTGCGAGAGCCTCGGCCTGCCCTGCGTCGTCGACGGCAGACCCCTCGACGCCGGCACCGGCAGCCACGCCCGCGCCGCGCTGCGGCCTCACCTCGAGGGCCACCTCCGCCGCCACTACGCCGCGGCGCGCCCGCCCCCGCGGCTGCGCTGTCGGAGCCGTCCCTCGCACGGCCTGTGCGAGCAGGATGAGGCCGAGGGCCGGGATCTCGCCCACAGCGAGGTCCCGCTGCCGAGCGACGGCTTCCGCCTGGCCCGCCGGCCGACGCTCGAGCGCGAGGAGGCCTTCCGCGATGCCAGCACGGCCCGGGGCAAGGTCCGGCTCCGGCGCCCCGCCCCGAGCGCCGACGACGCCCAGGTCGCCGAGCTGTATCGCCTGGGGCTGCTCTACGACGACGACCAGGACGGCGGCGGCGACGCCTTCGACCTCAACAGCATCCGCCACGAGCAGCCCGTCTACTCCATCCGCCCCGCCAAGCGGCCGCGCCGCTCCAGCAAGCCCAGGGGCTTCGGCGCCGACCAGCCGCTGCACCTGGACCTCTCCTTTTCAGACCTGGGCGACGATACCGCCATCGCCCAGTTCCTCCAGCCCTCCCCGCATGACACCGAGACGGCTGCCCACGAGGCGATTCAACATGCGCCGCGGCAGCCTCGCCAGTCCTTCCCCCCCTGCGCGTCATCTACGAGCTCGCCGGCTCGCGGCCCTCGTTCGACGTGGACACGTCGCAGCCCCCTGATCTGGTCATCGACACCCTCTCCGATTACGATTGCTTTTCCGACAGCGAGCTGGACGACACCGACGCGCCCTCACAGCGCGAGGTGCGCCTGAGCTCCGACTACGCGCCCTCGGACGCCTGGGTCATGCTGGGCGACGACTCGTAGCAGGTCCGCCTAAGGAATCCCCCCGTGCTCCGCCGGGATTTCGAGAAACGAACAACGGTGTTCGCCGTGAGAGACCCTCTCTCACCTCGGACTGGTCCTCGCAAGCCCAGTGTACCCTCATTCTTCTCCTCTCGGCGCCGGAAGCCCTTTTCTGGACGGGACACCTATGAGCCATGGTTGCTGCGTGCAAGGTCGCGCGGCCTGCAGACGCGTGAGCTTTCGTGCGGCAGGGCCTGACATGTTGTATACCACTCACTGTACGGTGGTGTGCCGGGGGCCGTCCATCGACAGATCGTTTGCATACAGCGGCGTTTAGCGCGCTGCCTTTTTCCTGTTACTACCTATGTTTGTTGTTTTAGGGTTACGCTACTAGATTCTATTCCTACAGCAGCGAATGCATGCATTCTTGTTTTACATGTTCTAAGCCTGGTGACTTGCTTGTGTGACTTGTCGTGTGCTTACGTCGGAGTATGGCGTCAGTCCGTCCCCTGCGAGGAATGAACAGTTAGGGCGTGTTGCATTCGGGCCTTTGCGGACTCCGGTTGAAAATTCCAGATCGACTGCCGTTTGCGGTGATCCAGAGACATCCCTGCCCGGGAGCCGTGGCCGAGACCTGCTTGGATTTCCGGGAGGCCCGCCAAGGTGGCGAGCGTTAGCAAGGACATTGCCCAGTGGCCCGCCGTGTCGTGGGAGCGGCCTCCCAAGCAGGAGATGCTCAGCAACCACTTCGTGGACGCCTTCAGGTTGCGGCTAGCACGGAGCCTTGGTAGAAGCATGACGCCGCCAGTGCTCGAGAACATGGTCATCTTTTGCGACGGCGTCTCCGCGAGCTGGTTCTCGTTGGAGCTGCTGTCTATGCCAGAGTACTTTGTAACACAAACCGTTGCAAGGAGCACCCAGTGCCTTCAACTTCAACCTAAATACCCGATGCCAACAGAAGACTGCTGTCATAGGCGTTAGCAAAGCTGAAAGTGAGTGTCTTCGGCGGCGTTGCCTGCGTGGCCCTGCGTTGCCTGCGTTGCCTTGCGTTCCCCCGCGTTGCCCTGCATTGCCCTGCGTTGCCGTAAGCCTACGAGCCTATAACGCCCACGTGTGTGCGATGCGTGCGTACTTGTAAGCCTACGAGCCCGTGGTTCCTGGAATGGATGTATTATTGACGATGCGTCATTCGTTGGCTAGAGCTGACGGCAACAACACCAAAACCACGCCAGGCACGGCGATATATGATACATCGCGGCTAACATTCGGTATAGCAACTACCAATGAACGATGCGGGTTCAATTAATCGACCAATGTACGAAGTGCGGGTAGAAGCGAAACCTTATCGCCTCTGCTTAAAGAAGCAAAGCTGGAAGCTGCTTGCTCGGGCACTTGCCAGTGTACCTCCGCATCGCAAAGCTTTCAGCTTTGCTTAAAATTGCAGGCTATCACGTCGATGGTCAAAGGCTGGAAGTGACCGGCCTGCCTGACTGTAAACCCAAGGTTCAGAGCCACGAAAATTGGACGGCTACGATATCTCAAAGAAGCAACGCAATGCAGCATAAAACTTACAATGAGCGTCAAATTTTGAACCGGACATACGCTTACTGGGCCCCAGCCCCGTCCCCCACTCCATTCAGCTTGTAAAGAGACGCTGGAAAAATATGTATCGCTTGATCCACCACGGCAGCCACGTGCCTAGTTGGTACGAGATGTGCCGCCTTGTGGGAACGCTGAAGATATGATCGAGTTCCTCCAGAGTTCGTCTCCTAGCTAGATATCAGCGATTGTTGGAAGAAGCATGGGCTTGAAAGACTAACATGGTCTCAGGAATGATGAAGAAGATGACAAAAAAAGCCAGCATGTTCAGACCAGCGTAAAGGCCAAAGGCTCCGGTTGGGCCAAGGTTCGCCAGGAGCGAAGGGAATGTCAAGCTCAAGACGCTACCAACTGCATTATTGACGCAGATGGTGAATCCTGCACCCATTTCGCGATGAGATAGGGGAAAGGCTTCGCTAAAGTAAATCGACGGAAGCGGTCCGATTCCTAAGAGAGCGTTGTTAACGGAAGCCAGGAGCGTCAACGCTAGGAGACACATACCTGGCCCATAGAATGCCGTGAACAGGTAGATGAAGAAGGCGATGCAGGGAATCCGTGCGCTTGAACTGTCTGGCATGAGAAAGCACAACCCAGCCGCCAGGAGGCACCACGCCATATTTGGAAAGGTAACAAGGAGAAGGTTTCGGCGGCCAAACGTATCCATGGTGTAGACAGCCGGAAAGGCAAAAACAAAGAGCACCAATCCAAAGCCCAGGGAAGCAAGCAGGCTGCTGAGCGTAGAATATCCCGCATCGGCGAAGATGGTGGAGCTGTAAAAGGCCATGCTGCAACAACCTGTGAGCATTTCTGACACCAGGCGTTACAAGGGAAGGAGTTGACATCTTCATACATGTTGATCCCAGAGAACTGTTGGCTGATGACGATCCAGGAGCTCGCAACAACGGCCCGACGAAGCCGAGGAACGGAGGCGAGCTCCCAGGCGCGACGGAAGAAACTGACGCCTGCAAATGCATCACGTTCCTCCATGACCTGACAGTGAGCGTAGTACAGATCCCTGGCAGATTGCATCTCCGTGTTCCGAAGCCGACAGAATGAACTGAATGATTCGGGATATCGGCCCTTTTTCATGAGCCAACGGGGCGATTCTGGCTCACGGTCAGTTTCTACAGCGGTAGTAACAAGTTTCTGAAGAAGGGGGCGACGAGGCTTACCCGGACAGAACCACACAAGGACGACGACGGGGATGGCTGGCGCAAATGCAGCAGCTAGTTGGAAGCGCCATGCCAGCCGACCAATCCGATAGAAAGCGAGGTTGCAGCAGTAGCCGACAAACATGCCAAAGGACACCCACATCTGGAAGCTGGTGACAAGACCGCCGCGGATCGATGCTGGAGCCACCTCGGCCGAGAAGACTGGAATTGTGGATATCTTGATTCCCATGCCCAAACCCATGAATAGACGACAGATGAGGAGGCCCTGCCAATTATGGGTGAAAGCCTGCGCGAGGACCGGGAAGATGCAGAAGAGGCCGGTGGCGAAGACGGTGCCTCTTCGACCAAGGATGTTGTTGACGGGGTCCGCGGCCCAGGCACTAAGGAGACCGAACAGAGTAGGCCCCGAGTTGATGACGCCGATGAGCCACCCGTCGTGCTCAATGCCGAATTCCTGAGGGAACGAGAGGTTGGCGCCGTTGGCGCCAGTGTTGTCCCACCCCTGGATGGCCGAGCCGAGCGAGCAGAGCCCAATGGTGAAGTATAGCATCTTGGGCAGGTCCCACCGATGGGTGATCTCGCGCCTCAGCCAGTACTTGTCATCGCCGGTGAGTTCCGCGATCTCATCGAAGCCGTTGGGGTTCTGGGCCGCAAGGGCGCCGCGGAAGAAGACGTCTTCCCTGTCGGCGAAGCCGTGCTCGCGGCAGAACGCGGAGACCTGGGCTCTGAGGTTCTCCTTGGAGACGCCCATGAGCGGGTTCCAGATCCTGTCGGCGTGTTAGTGGCTGGCTCGATGCCGGTCCGGCGGGACTGACTTTGCGTTGACATTGCGGGCGTAGTCATGAGCTACGTCCTCGACGTGGCTCAGCCCATCAGACTTGGTATCTTGGAAGTCGGGTGTCTTGTCCATGGCATCGGCTGCCCAGGTTTGCCTGGTGTCTCGGCGAGGTTGCTCTTGGCAGATAAAAAGTGTAGGCTGCAAGTGAAGTCTCGCTGTTCTGTCTTCTGGATCCTTGACTCATCGCCGGTGGGTTCACGTCGAGGCACGACGATCGCATATTATATATATTTTTCCGGTTATAGTGGCATGCAAGTTTGACCACCGTGAACGTCCTTCCTCGTCTTGATCGACAAGCTTGCAGGCTTGTGCTAGTTCCCCGTGGGGTTGCTAGCGGGTCCCACCATGAATGCCCCGACGGACCTGTTGACTCGGTCTTACGTGTCCATCCCAGCCCCGGTTCCCGGGTCACTGTCACCCCGGATTGGCATGGGGTAGCCACTTGGCTGCGGCTGAACCCTCAAGCTGTCATCTGTTAACACCTAGTACAAGCTTGCGGGAAAATGGCCATTATGCAAAAGTCAACGGGCTGGCTTGTGTCTCGGTCAACATGAACGATGCCACATGGGGTGGTGTTGAGCCGTTCAAGCGACGAGTCATGCCAATCTCACACGTTGGTTACGTATTGGCCGGCAACAACGGCGGCAACAGCGGCGGCAACTCTGCAGTTTCGGCTATAGCACGAGACTGCAATGCATGCTGCTTCGGTCTTTGATGCTCCGACCTGTTCGTCTTGGTGGGTCTTGGCCTGCGTAGGTAGCCAAGCGTAGGATGCGGGGATGAAGATGCCCTGCGTGTGTCAAACAAACAGTGAGAAGCTATTGGCCCTTGGAGATGGGGGCTCGCCGCGATCGGCACGATGCACCCCACCAAGCTGAGTCTTGTGAGACGTGCCCTGCGTGTGCCCTGTACAGCGCCCTGTCTTGCCTGTGCAGGACACTGACGCCATCGCCAAGATCACGCCACCAGCACGCATGTGGTGCAGCCGGACGGCGGATCCTGTCCATTAGTGGCCTTGCGTGTGCTGTTGAAACTCCGCAATGGCTCATGGATGTCCGAGACAGCGTATTGTTGCATATTAACATGGAGAAATTGCGGATAGCAGATCCCCAACTTGCGCAGCTGGGACAGTCAACTGTGTGTTTTGCATATAAGTCTGCCCAGCCCGGACCCTGGCTTCACCATCGTTGCTCCGAAACACCCCAATTTCCATCATCCAGACTTGCGTTGACCAACTGCACTGGTGCGGGGACCCAAATTGTTCAACCGCCAGAAGCAACAGGAAAATGGGCAGCAAAGACGCACAAACATGGCTGGAGAAGCTCGAGGAGCAGCGTCAGTCCCGCCACCGCAAAGCCGACCTCTGAACTCGGCTGATTTCCTCTAGTCAACGTTGACGTGGACTGGATGGACCCTGAATACATCAAGGCCATGCCAATCAAGCCCCACGACCAGACAAGCAACCAGCTCTGGGTTGACATTCAGCTTGCCCATCCTTCGAACGCGGACATCCTCGCCCAGACGGCCAAGGAGCTGAAAGGCCACGGGTGGCTGGCCATCTATACTCGAATGGTATTGCTCCGCTGTGCTTCAGGCGGAAACGGATTGCAACTGACAGCAAATCCCAGGCCGTGTTGATGTGCAAGAAGAACATTGACCTGATCCGCGGCCGAGTCCTGCTCCAGACGCTGCCCTCCAAGGCGTACGATACGCAGGCAACCCTCGATCACGCTCGACTGTACGACAAGGAGTTTGCCCGAGCCGGAATCGGTAGGGATAGGTACTGCATCAAGATTCCATCCACCGGACCTGCCCTGAATGCTGCCAAAGTCCTGAGCGCGGAGGGCATACCGACGCTGGGGACAGCCTTGTCTGGTCTCCCGCAGGCCATTGCGTGCAGCCAAGCCGGCATGCTCTACATCAGTCCTTACTTCAACGGTACGCAGGACCTCTGTGTGAAGAGCAATGAAACAGGCAAGCTGACGAAAGAGCTCATAGAGACCCGTGCTCACGATGACTTGTCTCTCTGGCCCGACGTAGAGGATCCTGCCACGCAGCACCCCATGAGCGCTCGCGTTTTCCAGATCCTCAAGACGTACCGACGCCTGTATAAGGAGACTGGCAAGGAGCAGCCACTTTTGAAGAACGCCAGGTATGGTGATCAATGCTCAGCGTCCCCAGATCGAGTGGCGAGACCGTTGCTCTGACTCCAAATCTTGAAAAGCTTCATATCCCCCATGGAAGCCATGGCCGCCGGAGAGCTGGGATGCCACTCTGCCACCATCTCGCACACGCTTCTAAACAAGCTTGCCGAGCTCAAGTACGACGGCACAAAACAACCTGGAGAAGGGGCGCCCAAGCCGGTGCACGTTTACAAGTCTGCGCCGCCGACTCCCGAGCGGCTCAGGAAGCTGGGGGCGATTGATCCCCTCGCTGCGGCGAACTGGGATGGGAAGCTGGCCAGCACCGACGTGGACTATCTCGCAAACGGCGGCGCGGAGCTCACCAAGGCCATCGAAGCGGACCCTATTACCAAGGAGAGGCTGGCTGTTGCCCTGGAGCTCTTCACGGGTGGTGAGAACAGGAGCAAGGGTAGGGTCGAGGCCGCGATTGCGGCTGCGTAGGTAGTTGCCGAATTGCAGAGAGATGAATCCCTGATGCAATGACACTGCAGTTTCCAGTTTTTCGTGCGTTGTTGTTACCTCCAGGTAGCGATGTAGCTCCATGCTCAGGCGATGTAGAGGTGTGTGACGCCGGGGAAGCCTAGCGGGCCGACCATGCTATTGTCTGCATTGCTGTCGTAGGGGTCTGGTTGGACAAGCTCGGGCAAGGGTAATTCGTAGGGACCAGCTATGGGTGGCCGAGATATCGCCTGGGATGGGAGCAGGTCGTGGAAGTTGGGTTCAATGTCCGGCTCAGGGAACTCGGCCGTTGATCGATTCCATGATGGACCAATCGGCCTAGTTCCCATTGCCGATACATCAGCTTGGACGGGAAGCGTCATTAAGCCCAATGCGCTTTCGATGTCTCCAGCGCCGAGTGACACGGGATCGTCCATCGATATCTGCTCATCGCTTCCCCGAGGGACGGGCATGGCAAGTGCGCCCGCAGACTCCAGTGCGTCTATACTCGTTGGCAAGACTCTTGCTTGTCGCGCATCAAGTCCTGCGCTTGCTCGCCACCCGTTGAGCTCGGCGAGGAGCTCCTCCCGCTCAGCGAGCAAGGCGTCGACGGTTCGCGGCGAGCCGGCAGCCCTTTGTTGCTCTGACTGGAGGAGCGCAATGCTCTCGTCGATGACGACGTGCTTGGAGAGCCGGCCCGGATCCAAGCCGCGCAGTGATGGGATGAGAGAGGCTAGGGTCTGCGCATACCTCGTTAACTTTGGCTTCATCGCGGACCATGGCGGTGGATGACGGGACTCACCTGCAGCCTTTCCTTGAACGCCTCTCGACGGGACCGTTCAAAGACGCGATGAACGGCACGGTCATCCTCTGTCCAGTTTCTGACTCGCTTCTTCTTCCCCGGAGGCCCCGACGATTGAGGTCTGCGTCTGCTAGATTCATGTTGCCTCCGATCGGGAGGCGAAGGTTCCCCGGACGAGGACATGCGGGGGTAGAATTAATATGCGATCCCGCAGTGGTGGTAGTGGTATTCGGTATCACAGCTGACGGCCGCAACCACGGCAGCCTGGATGTTTTCCTTCAATAGTGACACGAAGTTGCTGGAGGTGCGTTCGAGCTGCGGAGGCGACACTTGACGCCCTTTACCCCACAAGTGCTCCTTACCCCAACATTCATCAGAACAGAGTGATGGATGCCACCAGACCCCACAGTGGCACAGCGCCGTTGATCTCATTCTCCGAGTGTCAGTGCCGCCGGCAGACTCGACTCTCATGCCAAATCTGTCCGATTTTCACCGACGTCACTAGCCGTTCGTCGTCCAGGACAAATCACCGCCTGAAAGGCCATGGCCACATTTGGCGTTTTCAGAGGGCAGTGGCAATTTTTGTTCGAGGGAGCATCACGCAGAGGGAAGGAACTCTGCCGGGAACAGCCCTCCGGATTGACAATGAGCCACGGCTAGTCCAAAAGCCGACTTCACCAAGTCGAGTCAGGACGCGCCGTTACGAAAACGAAGTGGTTGCAAAACGAAGACTGTTTATTTTGCAGGTGTCAGGCTTCATGACGTGATTTGATCGAAATCGACTAGATGGGCAACATCAACACGAGAGATGGCTCATTCAAAGGTCGTTTAAAGAAGTAAATAGGAAATGTTTTTGTTGGAGGCCGCATGTAGCTGAGAATATTGCTTGACAAATGTCAGTTTCGCCCGTGGATATTTTCCAGTACAAGTTTGTCTATGGCCATTAGCAGTATACTTGGTGCAAAAGAAAGTACGGCAGAAACAAAAGGACCGCGTCATGGCAGCCTCGAAACTTTACGATGTGCTCATCATCGGCGGCAGGTCGTGCACGACTTGGGCGGGTACGGCACGATGCCATGCTGACCCGGCGGCGGTACCTACTCCATTGAGTTTCAGTCGGCCGCGATGAAGCAAGCGCAGGTGAGGCGGGGACGGTGTATCGGGGGAGGAGGCTGGGCCCGGGCCGGATGGACATTCCAGGGGGGCCATGTGAGTTGCTATATCTCCCCTTTGATATGCCGTGTGTTATGGGCTTCATACTGACATGTAACTTCTACTGCATGTCCTGCCACAGCTTCGAAAGACGGCAGTGGTAGTAATGGTGACAGCTGGTGATGAATGTGATCTGCCGTGGGTGTCATCTCCGGGTTAGTGGGGGGGAGGAGCCGCCATGGCCTCGAATGGACCTCTCCTGACCGAGGCTTGACATCAGATCCACTGCCACGGTCCGGGCGTATGGAGTTTCGGGTCGCTCCTGGTGCTCGGGACCGAGTGTGGAGGAGGCTGGAGTCTTGGCCCTGACGTCGTCCTTCGGGCGCAGCTCCCGTCTGTGGCGCCCCGGCCCTTGCACGGATCACGCAGAGGCCACATCCCTGATTGATCATTGATCCTATTGTGACTTGTTCAACGAGCCGACTGTTGAACCACGGCAGCGGCACGGGGCGGGGAAGGAAACGGGCCGATGGGAACACACCCTGGCATTCACCGCTGCAAAGTCTACGAGTAGTCGCGACGCGGTCGTCACATGCGATTTATTCCATTGTTGGCGTTTGCTCCGATGCTTGGCCCTGGTGTTGGTGTGTGTGTTGGGCCCTGCAAGCGCGGGCCGAGGCCGCCAATCCATCTATGGCCGCACGCGATTCTTGTTACGCACAGCATGACCCCAATTACTCGTAGTTAAGAGGGGATCTGCCAGGGCTATTTGCCTTGAACGGTCTAATACAGTCCCCCCAAAGACCTCGTTTAGTGCGGTATTTATAGGTATCCTGCCAATTTCGCCTAGATTAGATGTATCCATGCTACCATGTGCCGGGATCGCCCTACGAGTCATATATAAGAAGCCGTGCCGGACCCGCCTCTTATGTAGCACCTTTGTGTGTGACAAATCTACTTTGACGTGGGTTCTAAACGCCTCTGCTGAGCGGCATGCGAGTTGGCTGCACATCAAATGTGGGCAAAGAGTGGATCAATGATTGGAGCTTAGACGACACCTCCGGCATGGCAACAATAGAGAAGCCCTAGCGTCGCGTCGCGTCACACTCGCGACTCACGATGAACCTTATCTCCAGTCGACCCCGCGCGGGCACTAACAGCAAACCAGCCACCCACCTAGCCAGAAGCAGACGTCTTCTTCCATGATGTATTCCACTCGCCAAGCCATGCCAGCAAACATCCTAAAAAGCCAACCACCCGTCATGGCAAATCGACTTGGGTTGGACAGAAGACTTGGAATATCACACCAGACCAGACTGCTTGAGCTTGGGGCACGGCAAACACATGCAGCGAACACCTGGCCGTTGGGAAGTGCCTCGGAGCATGGGCGGCCGCCTTTTGCTTTTTCTGACTAGGTTAACACGAAATGAAGATCTTGATCTTGACAGCCGCTGCAGGGGGAACTGAGACATACAGCACCAGCTGCCATGGCGGTGGGCAGGCGAGAGACCTTCTTGATTTGGGTTGTCCTTGTTGGCGGGGAGTGTACAATAGCCCGAGCTGTGGCCGCCGTGTGCTGCGTGTTCCAGGACGGAGTACAGCTTGTCAACTCGAGGTACTATTTAGGCAGCTCTTTTGACCGTCAATGGCAACCCCAGCCCCTCGAACTACTCCGCGGCTTGCTTTTGATCGCGATCTACCGGAAGTGCCAATGGCACTAGCTAGCTCTGTATTTGTCACGCTAATTCTAAGCTATCATCGCTGCTAGCACACAGACCTGTCTTCGATCTGATGAACGGGTCTGCCAGGCCTCGAAGCAGCGCACAGGCTGCCCTCGGGCCTCTGCCACGCCGGCCTCAACTTCTATGCCAGGCCCCGGAACAACTATCGGTGAGACAAACTTTATTCGGGGCCGGTCCATGCTCGATCTCGACCAGATCGCCCCAGGATATAAACCCCCCTTCCCCTGCCCGTGTGCACTGAACTAGCAGCTTCTACCGTGGCAGCGAAGCTCTCACAGAACGCCCCTTACAGTGCCCTATATATTATTGTTTTATTGTTCTTTTTATTGCTACAGAGGCACATCTAATGAGTCCGTGCCATGTTCAAGTCGGCGACATGGATCCTGCTCGCCCTGGCCTTGGCTGTCGCGGCCAAGCGCTGCCAGGACATCACCGTTCCCACCCAGATCATCAAAGCGCGTAACGGCGTCTTCAACCTTCAGCCGCCCAGGACGGATATCGACGTCACCAACTTTCTCCTCAACCTTAGCAAGCAAAGCTCAAACTTTACAAAACGCTTTGGCGATCGCGTAAGTCCCATGCACGGGGAGGAGACGGCAGCCCGCAGCAGGTGTAAGTGCTGATACAGGAATGCAGCATGAGACTGTCAAGGGCACATACCAGCTCGCCGCGACCTACTGCGAGCCCGACAGCGGGCCGAGCGACACGCTCCAGATCCTGACGCACGGCGTCGGTTTCGACCGCAGCTACTGGGACTTTCCCTTCAACGAATACAACTACAGTTACGTCAACGAGGCCGTCGACCGGGGGTATTCGACGCTCTCCTGGGACCGCCTGGGCATCGGCGAGTCCTCCCACGGTGACCCCGTCGCCGAGATCCAGCTCTCCCTCGAAGTCGCTGCGCTCAAGAAGCTCACGGAGCAGGCCAAGGACGGCAAGATCCGCTGCCTCAAGCGCAAGTTCAAGAATATTGTGCACGTGGGGCACTCGTTTGGCTCCATCCTCACCTTTGCGCTGACCAGCATGAACCCGTCCATGAGCGACGCGATTGTCCTCACGGGCTTCAGCCACGTGTCCAGCTTCATGGGGCAGTTTGCGCTCGGCGGCAACTTTGCGACCGTCAAGGAGATCCCGAAGCTCAGTTCCAAGTACGACGACGGATACCTTGCGCCCAAGACGAGCATTGGCATGCACATCAACTTTTTCGCCGAGGGTGATTTTGACCCTCAGATGCTTGAGGCTGCTACCATGGCGGCCCAACCGGCCTCGGTTGGCGAGCTCCTGACTCTGGGCTCGGCGGGCTCGACGAGCCAGTTTGGCGGACCAGTTCTTATCATCACCGGAGGTTCGTTCTATTCTGTGCTCAGGCCATCTTTGGGTCCCAGCAAGCTAACTTCCACACAGAGCGAGATGTTCCTTTCTGCGGCGGCGACTGCAGGAACACGATTGCTTTCACCAACTCTGTACCGAACCTGATTGAAATGTCCCGGGTGGCCTTTCCGAAGGCCTCTGAGTTCAACGCGACCATCGTCCCTGGTGCTGGTCATGGCCTCAATTTTGCGTACTCGTCCGGCTTCACGTACAAGGTTATCCTGGGTTTCATCGCCTCCCAACTGAAAACCGAACGAAAGTTAACAAAATAAGCTTATGTTCTGAGGCAAAAGCCTGGGAGCATGCTTGCCGTGAGATTTGTGTTTGCGCGGGTACATGTATTTAGGTAGTTCTACCTAGGCCTCGATAGAAAGTGGTTCGAGGCGCATCCTGCAGGATGCAGACGCGAAGCACCAAAACGGGAGAATAATACGATGTACACCGCATTTTTCAACCCTCTTCTCTCGTTGCAGCAGCCTGATTTGTGACACAGTTCAGCAAGGGCGACCCTAATGTCGCGCAGGCACCGTCGATGTCGTTTTGCTTTTGTCTAGAGCCTAGACCCGGCTCGGGCGTCAGTTTCGGCAACTTCCCGCTTCTGGCCGCTGAACCGAGAGACATTGTGGCCAAGACATGCAGCACAACGGCGGACTTGTCCCGTGACCGGCCTCGATCCCTGTAAGGCATCAGTTTGGTGTAACCACCGGGAATGGCAATCCCGCAAGTCAGCGGGTGGCTAACTGTCGGTCGTTGGTCCAGCGCATACAAGAGCATCCATGGGCCGGCCGCATGGTTTATAAAATCCATTTGGTTTGAGGCTACTACATATGCAAAACGACCTACACGGCTATGTCCCAACTCTTCTCTATGCCACAGGCCTTGGAATGCGAGAAAGGACATGAATGTAACAAAGTATGCATGGACAATGAGAGCTCACCGCCACCTTCTTGTCCTCTTTCTGCCAAAAGGCATGTGCTTCACGCTGTCCGGCAGCAGGGCCTTGCATGTGTGCTCAGACAAGTAGACGGCGCCGGTCTCCGGTGCTTGGCCACAGCGTCTGGTTGCGCTGAGCTCACGATCAGTGATGCAGCTTGTAGGTCTCTTCGCGTTACTGTCAGATTGAGGCCAACAAATTGGAGGATGGCTTGCACAAACCTGCCAAGCACGTGACCCATGGAAAGGGTTGCGCAGGCTGGAACCCTCGCACACACACACACGCGGACCGATGTTCGGGCATCATCATCATCAATTGAAGCCTCAATTCCTCGTGCATCGTAACAACCGCCATCGTGACCGCTCGACAGCCCCAAAAGGCATCATCCTTTTCGACAGTTACGATGGCGTCCCATTTGATCATCGTTCTGGATGAGTGCTTCTGGCTCCGATGTCGGACGCAGCGAACCAAACGTCACCGCAGGGGAGCTACCGAAGAATATCCGGCAGGAGACTTCCCCTAAGTTTGATGGATAACTGGACGGTCTCAAATTCGTCCCTGGGCTCAACCTCGATACATCCATATGACGCCTGGCTTGGCGGCTTTGGAAGACAAGGAAATCACTTCTCCACCATGTTCAGTGATGGCCTTGAGGATTTCGCTCATCTTACTCTCTTGCTCCCTGATTTTTTTCTCCACCTCTTCCAGGTTTCTCTTTGTCGCATTCAGGAATCCACGCTTATATACGCCACTGCCAGCTACATCTACTGGAGTGTGCACTCCACTTTTGTCTGGCTTGTTTGACACTCTTCTTAATTTCTAGCTCCTCAATACGGGCGTCGCTTATTTTATTCGACATTGTGTGCTAGTGGAGGCTATTATTAGTCATTTGCCTTGCTTGCAGAGTTCCGAGCTTACTGATAGCGATCAAGGTGAAGACAGCAAGTACGACGGTGGACAAGTTTTTGGCTTAATAGGTGCGAGGGCCCAACTGGTGCCTGATCAAACAAAGTAAGTAGCTAGCAAAATGCTGCTTTGTCACGCCGACTCACACCATGGCGAATCAATGGCTCGGAATCCAATTGGTAAACCAAGGGTTAAGGTATGGCGACAATCTATCCGATGCTAACACCAAGTCTGATCCCAAGTTTGCGCGAGGATTGTACTTTTCCAAGTCGTCCTGATTGATCATCTTGCACATGTCGGGTGACTGTGGCTGATGTTGACTTGGAAGACTCAATTTTTCTGGGAACCTACAAGATGTTTACAAGATGTGAATCAAAATTTCCGGACCCCAATAGACAATTGCCGTTCCGGCATAGTGCAGGTTGGGTTCCTTGTATAAATATGGCTTGTGGACGATCCGAGTCAGCTCGCTCCTTGAGTACTTGCGCTGCATTCCGGGAAATAAGAAACCCATCTATTATCATCCGTTCCTCATCTCTCTCTCTCTCTCTCTCTCTCTCTTTCTCTCTCTCTCTTTCTCTATCTCTATCTCTCTCTTGTCTACTTTTGCTACTACAGTCCTTTCGGCTCCTATATTTATGCGGACATCATTCTTCCTCACTCTTGCCTACCTCGCCGCAAGCGGCTGGGCCGGAGGATATCAAGGATACATTGAGCGCCTGTTTCTCTACTGCGCCTACCAAATCGGGCTCAACGACCCCAAAGACCAAACTCTGTGCTTCAAATGCAAGAAATGGGACTCCAACGCCAAAATGGAACTGTGCAAGAGCAAGGTCAACAAAGGCGGCAGATGCATTTTCAACGAACTCATGTAGCAATTGGGGAAGACGGGTCCCGGTGGCGAGCTGGGGTAGACCACAACACGGCACTCCCGATATCGAAGAGACGGCCAAGAACGTTTACACACAGCACATAGCTCCTCCACCAAAAGGGGTGCTCAACTTCCCACTCTTCAAGGCCATAAAGGGCGCAGACAAAGACTTCAACAAGTACATTTTAAACCTCGGAAAAGGGTCGATAATGCGTGGAAGAACTACAAACCCGAGGCAAACAGGCATATGCAAGCATGTCTGGGAAGGGTCCGATGCCAGTCTAGACCAAATCGAAATCGCGCGGGCGGGCGACCATGGTCGATTTCTCATCAAAGAGACCGAAGAGAAACTTAGAAAGCCCAACGGAATCGAGATTAAGCGGGTAGATTTGGGTGAGAATCCTGTCTCCAATCCCAAGACCAAATAGGAAACCGTCGACTGCTCTAGCTGCCAGGGCCAAGGGCACACCCAAAGCCGATGGTTATAAACTCACCCGCGACTTTCGGTATAATTATTATACAGTGCCGGCAGCCGATAAACAAGCTAGGGATTGCTATGTGGTCTATGAGTCGTATAAAAGGGTAGGAGACTAGAGAGTGTCGTGCCGCAAGCAGTGTGGGCGGGGGGGCATTTAGCCACTGCAATGACAGCTAGTTTGATTGTATCAAACTTTTCTGCCAATACATGACAGTTTGTTGTATTCTTGAAGAAAAAAAAAGACAATACAATACGCTGCTTTTATACCTGTCCTGCGGCTGCCAGTTCCAAGGTGTTGTCGAAGACGCGGTGTTTTACTCTGTGAGAAGAAGGGGAAAGGTTACTAAAGACATTTATTCAGAAGGAAAACTCGCGAGCCAGTCGTCCACCATCTTATCCAGCTCGTAGCCCTCCGCTACCCTCCCCGTCTCCTTATCAATGAACCTCAAATTCTCTCTCGGACATGGCCAGCATAGGCATTCCCAGGCTTCTTGCCATGCCATAAGACCATCCTCGCAGATGACGTGAATTTCTTCCGCATTGGAAAACCTTTTTAGATCCTTGGAGCAAAAATGATAAAATGATGCATCGTTCTCGCTTTCAAACGTAAGCCGCCGAATAAGCAGCCGCTCGGGTTCGATAAAGTCAAAGTCGGTATGCCCGATAGAGATAGTATCAACCTCAAAGTTGACCCAGATATGCCGCGGCTCAACCCCAAAGGAGAAGGCCCGCTGGTACAGCCCTTGATTACGGGCGCCGTGGCAGGCCTGAAGTATTGCTGGCACCGGTGTCGACGAGGTCACGTGCAGGACCTCGTAGCTCCCCACTGCCTTCCACTCTCTCTCAAAGCGGACCTCGATGGTACGCGGCTCGACGGTCAACTCCCAGATTCGTGCGCGAAGCTCGAATGGGAGACGGGGGAAGGGGTAGAAGGTGGCCATATGCAGCGCTGGTGGCGTGGTGCAGCACCCCCTGCAGTGGCAATGGACTTTTAGGTCGGTGCGATGCAAAGTGAAGATGTGCCGGCCTTGTGCCCGATTAGATGGAGAATGTGATGCTGGTCACCAACGTATAAGAAAACGGTGGTTGAGTAGATTATTGCAACATTGCACCTGACTCTTGGCAAAATATGATCCGTTTTCGGAGCTTTCCTAATTAGGAAACTTGCGGACCGGCCGGTCTTACCCAAGCCCAACAGTTAAGCAAAGTATCCCGAAGTATATGTTGGTTCTGAAAAGCTTTTTAATGGGTATTACTATATGCTGCACTGTATTGAAGGGTTGAGGTTTTCCAACATCTTCTTTTCTCTAAAGCCGCCCTTCCCCCCCGGACAGTGCCTCGCTCTGTCTCTCTCCTGCATTACTCCCGAGGAATTCACGCATGGAACCCTTTTGTCGGTCTTGATTGCAAGCCGTGGGGATATCAATCCTGCTGCATCGAGACCAAGGAGAGGCTGGCCAATACAACTATAACAACTACAACATCCAAGCCAACAAAGCACCACCACAACCACCGCAAGCATTCTAGGGCCTTCTCCTATCGCGTGGGCTGCCTTGGGCTCTTTTGTCGACGACAGCAAGCTGCCAATCCTCGAGAAGCGCGTGAGCAACGAAGGAGGCGACGCCGCCTTGACAATCCCAAAGTGCCAGAATGCCTGCTACCTCGCGAGCCTCAGGCGCGGAAGCGGGCAACGAGTGTCGGTGCAGCAGCTACGTCGACGGCGAGCCGGCTAGTAACGAGACCGAGTGTAATACGCCCCGCAGAGGCGACAAGGACAAGATCCGTGGCGGCAAGCATCGCATCAATGAATGTCTTTGTGCCCGCCTCGGTTGCTGAACCAAATCCAACCGGTGGTGATGAAGGATGGATAGGAGGCTACGAGTTACAGAGGAACAGGGGGCAGGCCCTCGGCCCGACCTTGATTCCGGGTGCGGCTGGACCCGGACTCTAAACACATAGCAACCAACACTTCCTTAACCACGTTGCGACCCCTCTCCGATTCTACTGTTTCTACACTATTTTTTCCGCAGCACATGCTCTATGCTCTTTCTCCAAGGAGGCTGCATCACTTAACAGGCCAAGTCCTGACTCTTGACGGTCAAGCATCAGGCCATTTTTGAGTCCTCGGCTCTACGCACCATCTCCCCGGCAAGCTCTTTCAAGGCACCCTTCGTTCCTCGGCGCAGTGTCCTCGACATCAAGATCAAAGCTCGGCGATTCTCGAGTTATCGCAACAAGTTTCCACGTCTACTGCCCTTTTGAAGCTTATTTATGAGGCCAGATGTGACCTCGCACCAGTGAAGTAATTCTCTTCCTCGTCAAACCACGAGCTGCACTGCTTGCTAACTCTCTTTCCTGGACAGTCTCCGTCAAAGATTTCGCGCACTCTACGCCAACATGCCGTCTCAATTCGACGAACGCCCCGAAACCGCAGATGTTCTCATCGTAAAGTATCCTCCCGGCGCAGAGTTTTTTATGGCAGGGGGGTACAGTGTTCTCTACACCACGCCGGACCGACCAAACGAGGTATTGAAGGTACCCCTACCGCGCGGCTTGTACGAGACAGCGCATGAAATTGAAAGGCGGGTATATCGTCGCCTAGGAGAACACAAAAACCTGGTGGCTGTCACCAAGATGGATGACTACGGCATTTACCTCGAACGAGCGGCGCACGGCTCCATTCGAGAGTACTACAAGAAAGGAGGCACGGCTACCCCTGCGGAGAAAATTAGCTGGTGTCGAGATCTTGCTGAAGCTCTCGAGTACGTTCATCAGAATAACGTGCGCCATGCTGACCTGTCTGGACGGAATCTATTGATAGATTCAGCGCGCAACATTCTACTCTGCGATTTTGCAGGCTCTTTCATCGACGGTGGGGCGGCGTCCGTTGTAGCTGAAGCTGGCTACCGCCATCCTGACCGAAGCGAATACCTCAAACCCACCATTCGTGCCGAAATCCACACCCTTGGATCAACTATCTACGAAATCGTGACCGGCATGCAGCCTCACCAAGGCCTCGAAGATGAAGACGTTGAGAGACTTATTGAGGAAGGGAAATATCCCGATGTGAGCAACGTGCCACTTTGCGATCTGATTACGAAGTGTTGGAAAGGGGGCTTTGACTCAGCGGCTGAGGTGGCCCAGGAGATCACACACTCCGGTAAGTTTCGTTTCCTCATAGTGAGACATGCGATGCTCACGTACTTGAGTCAGGTCAGAGACATGTCGGAGGGGACCTGTCTTGAGTGAGAGCTGCTAGGCTCAGTTGTCATGTACAGGACGTTAACGTTGGTGACCCGGCACGGTTGCAAAGTTTGCAAATTTGCAGGGTCGTCGTTTCAGCCAGGCTGTCAATTCCGCATTGGTACCGAGGAGGCGGGCGGGCCTTCTCGGCTTTGAGGACAAAACGTTGGCCCCGTTGCAGCGATCGCAGATCAATTTATCAGATGAGCCTCTGACTCGGATCACCTGTCTCATGCCTTGCTATAATCGCTGCTCTGTCGCTCGTGTATTCCGCCGCATCGCGACGCCAGTCACGGTCACATTGATTGCTGAGCTCTGAATTTGTCTCCGTGTGGGCAGCTCGGGGGGAATATCGCCCCGGCAGGGGTGGCGGTTTGGTTCTTTTGGGCTCAGGCATAGGCTCATTTCCCCCGATTGGCTTCACGGATTTCCCAATTTGGCTTAGCCGCTGCGGGCTTATCCGGCGCGCTGGAAATAAGTGAATCCAATTCTTGAAAAACTACTCGTAATCTCAACACATCAACGCATCATTGTCGCGACCCGGTCAATGGCTTCGCTGCGGCTGTCCAGCTCGCTGTATTACCCCTTGCCAGAAGCAGCAGCGGAAAAGCCAGTTTGAAACTCGCGACCAAGGGTCTGGCGATGCCGTCGTCCAAGCCAAACACTCGGCCGAGTCCGCTCGAGCAAGGCCCCAATGCCACGGAAACGACGCCCCTACTGGCAGGGGAACAATTGGCGCCCGATGGAGATGGACAAGCGTCGGCCCTCTTGGAAAATGGAACCGCGAGGAGCGCCAAGGCGGGCAAGCCGCTGCCCAAGCTGCAAATCTTGCTGCTCTGCTACGCGCGGGTCATGTAAGGGTCCCTCCAACTACCCTGACGAACATGCCGCTCATCTGAAAGGGAACCCATCGGATTTTTCTGCATTTTCCCGTACATCGGGCCGATGGTGGCGCGCAACGGGAACCTGCCCGACTCGGACGTCGGCTTCTACAGCGGGCTCATCGAGTCCCTCTTCTCGGCCACGCAGATGGTCGTCCTCATCTTCTGGGGCCGCCTGGCGGACCGCGTCGGCCGGAAGCCGGTCCTCATCTACAGCCTCGTAGGCATGGTCATCGGGCCGGCGCTGTTTGGCATGGCCAGCTCCATCTGGGAGATGATCCTGTTCCGGTGCCTGGCCGGTGTGTTCTCCGGCTCTAGCCTCATCATCCGCACCATGATTGGGGATCACAGCACGCCAGAGACGCAGGCCGTGGCGTTCAGCTGGTTTGCCTTTGCGGGCAACGTCGGCATCTTCCTGGGACCGCTCATCGGCGGCGTTCTGGCTGATCCGGCCAACCAGTATCCCGGGCTGTTTGGAGGGATAAAGTTCTTTGCCGACTACCCCTACGCGCTGCCCGGGTTTGTCGTCGGAGCAATAAGCGCGACCGGGGCCATCACGTCTGCGCTGTTCCTCGAAGAGACTTTGAAGAAGAGCGAACCCAGCAGCAGCAACGGGTCCCAGGAGGCGGAGGAGACGACGCAAAAGATGACGATTTGGCAACTCACAATGGCCCCCGGAGTCGGCATCGTGCTGTGGACGTACGGCCACGTCATGGCTCTGGCCTTTGCCTTTACCGCCATCCTGCCAGTTGCCCTCTTCACGCCAGTCTCGCTTGGAGGCATGGGCTGCTCGTCGTTCCAAATATCGCTGTACATGGCCGCACAGGGTGGCAGCCAAGGGATGTGGCTGCTACTGGCCTTCCCCGTGCTGCAGAGACGCATGGGGACCAAGGGAGTCTTGCGCATGTGTGCACTCGCCTATCCCATCTTCTTCGCCGGATACATAGTGATGAATGCCCTTCTGCGGCAGGGAAGCGAGGCGTCCATGGTCTGGTTCTGGGTCGTCGGCTCCATTATTGTCTTCATCGGGCCGGGAGTTTCGATGGCCTTTACGGGTGTTCAGCTCGCCCTCAACGACGTCTCGCCGAATCCGCATCTGCTGGGCACCCTCAACGCGCTGGCCCTGACGTGCACGAGCGCCATTCGATCCGTCGCGCCAGGTGTTTCAACGGCGATTTACGCCGTCGGCGTTCGCAACCGGATTCTGGCTGGGCATCTCGCTTGGGTCCTTCTCATACCCATCTCGGCGGCCCTCTTGGTTGTCTTGAAGTGGCTTCCAAATGACAAGAGATGAATCGTGATTCTGCAATAGAGCGGAACGAGAATATATAATTAGAAGCATTTATATTGCTGGGACTTTGTCTGTAGTCCCTGTAAACCCGAGTTCACCCCATTTTATGACCCAAATCATGCTGGTAAAGACACAAGAGGACGCTGTAAATTCCTCAAAGGACATTGAAAGGGAGGACTTTTGATTCCCATAATGATTTGCAGACTTGGCCTCGCGCTTAGACGTTGTGATCACCAGTAACACTGGTCCCGGCGCTGTTTGCACCGCCCGCCTGCTTTGCCCCAAACCTCCTCCACTCAAACGTCTTCAGAGGCTTCTGCCTGATGGTGTCCCTGAGCTTGTCCTCGCTCCGCTGCATCCACACGCCGACCGGCGCCGTGCTGATGGGGTACAGGGGCATGTTGTGGCAGTTCATCAGGAAGCCCTCCGGGTCGCGCTTGTCGTAGGAGGCGATGATGTCCAAGTCGGCCGCGACCTGCTCGCAGTAGCCGTCCAGCGGCAGGTCATTGACGTCCTGGCCAAAAGGGTTCTCGATCTCCCGGCCGATGAACAGCAGGCCCAGGATGATGTAGCTGGCGGCAATAGTGGCCGGGATGGCGACCCATTCGAGCAGTGGCACCAGCTGGAAGGGGAGCAGGACGACATACAGCCAGGTAATCTGCGAGATGGCAATGGTGTAGGCAATCGGCAGCGGCGTCGAGAGAACACGCTCTGTGCCGGTCAGAACGTCGTTGAGGACCGAGAGGTTGTTGTAGGCGAGCGTCTGCTGCATCGGGACACGGAGCTGGTCATTCCTAACGAGCATGTCGATGGCGATGGCGATGTGGTTCAGAATCTCCAGGGGCAGGTTCCCCAGAGGCTGAGTTGCTCTCTTGAGAGTCTTGCGGGGGTTGTTCGTGGCGAAGGAGACGCCAAGGTACTCGCCGACTCCGCGGAAGAAGCGCTTCTTGCCGACGTTTACCGCCGAGAGGTCGGCATCGGTGGCTGCCTTGGCAAACGTGTCGAGATGTCCGATGAGGTGCTGTAGGTCCGGATAGGCCGTGTACGGCTCGAAGCGCAGGCTATGCTTGAGCGAGATGGCAAACGCAACAACCAAGTTCATGGAGCTTATCTTCTTGAGCAGGAGCTCCCGGGCGTCCTGATCCGGTCGATCAGCGGCGTGGATCCAGAAGACGCGGCCCAGGACCTGCGAGGCCTGCAGCAGCGCGGCCCAGAATTTCCTCCCCTCGGCGTAGCGCTCATATGCAGTTGAGCTTCTAAACGACAGTCCGAGACCGACGACGAAGCCGGTGATTGTCAGCAAGACGGGATTGGCGCCGAGCCCGCTCCAGACCTTTTGGTGAATGACGGTCACCGCCGTCGTCCAGGCGGTGATGAAGGAGAGCGGCAGGATCAGCTTGGGCACGATGCTGCCGTGCATCTGCAGGAAGATGGGCCATTTCGAGTGCTTGGCGGTGTCTCGCGGGCCGGTGAAGTAGTCGTCGAGATCGAGGGATCCTCGCCGGTGGAGGGGCCGAGGCGCCAGGGGGCGACGCTGGAGCGGCGGCCTGCTCCAGGGGCATCTCCAAGCTGCGCATGGGCTTGGATTCGTCGTGAAACGCGTGGCTCTGCGGCTCGTTGATCGCCTCGCCGCCGTCCGCCGTGGTGTCCAGTTGCCTCGTCGCGGTCGTCGTGGAAGTTGTAAGGGAAGAGTTGGCCCGTAATGAGCGACTGGAAGAAGAATTGATGAAGAAAAGCCGTCGCCGAAAGTACGGACTCCCCGTCCTGGGCCGACGTGTCAAAGGCGGACGGGATCATGGGGTTGATTGGGTGCCGTGGCGGCAGACGATCTCCCCTGAGTGCCGGGGTACGACGCCCCGTTGCGCCGTTGGGCCTTGCGCTTCACATGGTCCGTGAATCACGAGACGAGAGAGCCGTGTTGTACTGGATGAGATGCACGGAGCATTGACGATCGACGTCGTCTGTTCTCGAGCCGTCCAAAGAGTCAAAGACGAACAAGATCAACGAGATCTGGCCAAGAATCTTGCAACTGATTTGGGGCAAGGGCAGAGCTGCCCCTGACAAATCCCTCCCCCTGCATGGCCCCATTTGCTCGGGCCAGCCCACCAGCAAGCCACACGACAGCAAAGGACTCGCGCGAGATAGACGAACGGGAGTGGCCAAATATTACCATTTCGGGACGGTCCGGTGCGAGCAACTGGAGAAGGGGATCCTGTTCCACACCGGCAAGGACGAGCTGTGACTCTCCGCCTGCAAGCGTGGCCCTTTGCTACTGGCGCCACCGACTTAGGCCTGAAAGTCGTTCTCGTGGCACGGAGCACAGAAAGCTGGCATCTGTGCTCCCAGGCTTCAAGTCCTTTTCCGGGGTCGACCCTCCCAACAATGGGACCTCGAGCATCTGGATAGGGACGCGTTCCACTGGCCCTGCAGCCGCGATTGATAGGCGCAGCGCGCGCACTTGACGTGCCCTTTGGTCGAGGACATAATATTCAAGCTTGTCTTTAGAAGGGATGCTTGCAACAGGTCACGTGCGTCAGCCTTTCTGGTGTTTGGATCCAAGCCGACCTTTTGTAGAGTGGCTTGCTAGCCAGAATTCCTGAGCTCAAGTCAATCAAGACCGGAGGGGGAGAGCCAGGCGACAACGAGGCATTCCTGTCGATAAGTGAGGCTGGATCGGTCGGCTGGATCACTAGGTGCCGGCTGAGACGACGAGTGTTTTGCCACGTTGCAGTGCACTTTGATCGATCATTGTCGCCTACAACGCAAGACTGGGTGCTTCCAACTGAATGGCGTTGCAGCCTCGGACACACCGGGCAGTCGTTTCGTAGCACAATCACTCTTCTCTCAAACCAGCCGCAGTCTCATCATGATGAGGCAAGTAGGTAAGTAGCCAATTAGAACGAAATTTGGAGCCTGGGCGGATGAACTGGCCGTATTGTTCACCTAGATCCAAGGCATCGTGAACTGGGCGACGAGCCCCTCACATGGCGTATGGCCTTCGCCCAACCCCAAAGGCTCTTGACGTAACAGGATCATCCATGAGCGAGATTTCGCGGCTTGAGGGGCCATGGACTTTGCCTCTTTGGCCCAGACGCCTTCCTCGGGACGCCGTGGTTGGTGACGTCTCATCCATCTGCGACATTCGGAGTTGGCTCCCATTCCAGCGCAAGGCAAACACCCGGCGCAGGTTCCGGGCCCCCATCAGTTGGCATGAAGCTGACACGGCAAGAAAGGGCGGAGATCAGCCTCCAATCTATTCGTACCGTCTTCGCCTCGCCTCGCCGTTGCTGTTCGTTTCACAGCTCCTGCATCATAGCACTGATCTCAGCGCTGCTGCACAACCATGGTGCTGGCTGGCCGTCGTTGTTAACCGAAGCAGGCGCCGCCTTCGCTGCCCAACGCAGTGTCGCGCGTCCAAAATGGGACCTGAGAGCCGTCCGGTCCGCTACCCGACTCCAAGCATGTCGACAAACGGCGTATATCGAGCTGGCGACCCGGCTCTGTCGGAGGGCGACCCGGCCAGCCCGCGACAACCCCCCGCGTACGGCGACGAGAGGGCGCCGCCGCAGTACCAGGAAGAAGTGGCAAGTGATGCGAAGGCAAAGGCCAAGGCAAGAAAGACGATCCTCATCAGGCTGCTCGCGTCGATATTCATCGCCGTGCTGGTATCGCTCATCGTGGCAGCCGTGGTGGGGAGGATTCACGACAGCCAAGGCAAGGAGAGAAAGGACAATAGCAATGCCCAGCAGGCTCAAACGTGCGTTGTCACTGCCTTCGAGTCAGTGCGCGAATCAAAGACTGACAATGCAGCAGGGAAAGCATGGAACGGTTCACCGTGATGTCGATGGAGGCGACGGCACTTCCCGACACGGTAGGAACAAGAAGTTCAACCATAGACGCTTTCAGCACGACAACAACATACAAACCAAGCCAGCCACAGCCAACGACGCCGCCACTGACGTCCTTCAACTGCGCTCCCATGGCTTGCCTCGCCGGCGCAACCCCCCTTACGACCATCCAATCGATCCCAACCACAAGCAGCGATGGCAGCCCCAGGCCTTCTGCGGACACGACCGCTGACTCTCATATGCTGGGCGTGGCGGTGTACTCGTTCCGCGGATGTTTGTGGGCGCAGGCTTCATATGGACTCGGCAGTAACGACGAGTTGACGTACCGCTGCAGTGTAACCTGTTCGGAAAGGAAGCGAGCGGGCCGTCAACTTGGCTCGCGAGAGGATGGTCGATGATTGGGATGGTGCTTCAGGGCGGGATCACGGAATGGTTCGCGGATTCTTGATCAGAGGCGCTGTTGCTTGGAGATTCAAGGTCTGGAACAGGCTGTAAATGTAGCGGGCCGGCGAATACTTACCTACGATTCATGCAAAGCTGTTAATCCATCTCGAGGAGCACAAAGAGCTGGGCTTGTTAAAGTAGGTGTCCTGCCAGTGACTGACCCCGCCAAGCCAATTGCAGCGCGGCCCCACTGTTGGAGGAAAAGTCAGGATGGAAATTCTCTGTCGACAGAGGCTCTCCCCAAACTTCTGAGGCTGCCACTATTAACACTCGCCAGACCCAATGCGAGCATGCCGGCCGGCCACGAACCTCCTGTCGAGAATGGCGCTCCTGCGGAGCAGCGCAGCGACGCTCCGAGCGACTCCATGCCTGACCCTGCTGTCGCAAGCCAGCAGCCTCCGGCCACCGATGGCGCCGACGATGACGTTAAGCACGACGACGGGAAAGGGGGGGCCAAGAAACGCGGGGACACCGGAAAAGGAGAATGGAGGTAGGTTCCCCCTCGCCTTGGAGAGACGCATCGCCAATGGAGCTGATCAGGCTGTAGACGCGCGCAGAAGAACGCCAAGAAGCGCACGAAGCAAGACGACTGGCGCGAGTTTAAGCGGCGCAAGGTAAACGACAAGGGCGAATCGGTCGAGGGGGGGAACAAGAACAACCCGTTCTCCAAGGACGAGATCGCCGCCGAGGAGCGCCGGCCGAAGCGCAAGGTGGCCGTCATGATCGGCTACGCGGGCACGGGCTACAAGGGCATGCAGGTCAACGGCGACGAGGCCACCATCGAGAGGGACCTGTTCCAGGCCTTCATCGAAGCCAGGGCCATCTCCAAGGCCAACGCCGACGACCCGCGCAAGTCGAGCCTGGCACGATGTGCGCGGACCGACAAGGGCGTGCACGCGGCGGGCAACGTCATCAGCCTGAAGCTCATCATCGAGGACGAGGACATTGTCGACAAGATCAACGCCCTGCTGCCGGAGCAGATTCGGATATGGGGCATCCAGCGGACCAACAACAGCTTCAACTGCTACCAGTACTGCGACTCGCGGTGGTACGAGTACCTCATGCCGAGCTACTGCCTGCTGCCGCCGCACCCGCAGACGTTCCTGGGCAGGAAAGTCGCCGAGCTGACAAAGGAGTACGGCGCCGAGGAGGTGGTGAATGCGAGGATGGCAGACGTAAAGGACTTTTGGACCGACGTGGAGGAGAAGGATGTCAAGCCCATATTGGCAGCGCTGGACCCCGAAGTACGCGCCGCAGTCTTGGAACGGGTGCACGTCGCCGACCTCGAGGAATCCGAGGCGGACAGGCCCGAGGCTTCAGAAACGAGGGACGAGCCTGCAACAGCCGAGAAGAGGGAGCCCGCCCAAGGTGCGACAGAGACGGAGTCCAACGGACAAAAGACCAAACCCACCCTCACAAGCGTCAGGCCCAAGCACCGCGAGCTCGGCCCCGTCGACTTTGCCCTTCGAGACATCAAGGCCGCCTACGTTTCTGCTAAGCGCCGCTATCGTGTCGGCGCCGAGCGACTGCAGAGGCTACAGGCCGCGCTCGACAAGTACGTCGGAACCAACAACTTCCACAACTACACAGTGCAGAAGCCCTTTACGGACGCCTCGGCCAAGAGACACATCAAGTCCTTTGTCGTGAACCCCAAGCCGATCATCATCGGCGACACGGAGTGGCTCTCGCTCAAGGTGCACGGGCAGAGCTTCATGATGCACCAGATCCGCAAGATGGTCGGCATGGTCAGCTTGGTGGTGCGGTGCGGGACGAACCTGGACATGATTGAGCAGAGCTACCAGAACCACAAGATTGCGATTCCCAAGGCACCGGGGCTGGGTCTGCTGCTGGAGCGACCGGTGTTTGAAAACTACAACAGGAGGGCCAAGGACTCGCTGGGGCGGCCGGAGATTGACTTTGACCAGTACGACGAGAAGCTGCAGGCGTTCAAGGACAAGCATATTTACACGCGTATCTTTGACGTGGAGGAGAAGGAGAACACGTAAGCGCTGGCGTGTTGTCGTTGGTAGGTTGAGCTTTGCTGACGGGAACTAGGTTCCATGCTTTCTTCAACCAAATAGACCAGTTCAAGTCGAACCACTTCCTGTGGCTCACGGCGGGCGGCCTGGCTGTTGCAGAGATATTAAAGAGCGCGGGCGGCAAGGTCCAGGAGGACGTGGACAAGGAGCTGGGTGATGAGGATGAGGATCCAGAGGGTGGAGAGGGCTAGGTGAGCATTGTGAGGCGTGGCTCTTTCGGGACGAAGCGATGGGAATATAGAACGATGCATGGCCCAAGTCATGGAAGCGAACAGAGGCTCGTCAAAAGCAGTATTGTCGTCATTTTCCAATGCAGAGTTTCGTTGCGGGACGGGGACGTCCATGGGTATCTATAGCCCGTCGGCAAGTCATTTCCCTCCAGACCAAAAACGCCAGTAAACCATGTACACCACTCTCCATATCATCGTCCACCGTTCGCCGTCGCCGTCGCCGTCGTAGCCGCATTCGCCGCAGGCGCCGCAGGCGCAGGCGCAGCGCCAGAGGCTTCGCCCTCGTTCCTCGTCAGCCTCTCCCACGCGCCGCCATGCCTCCCCGCCAGCTCCTTCATATGGGCCGCCTCAATGGCGTTGAGCAGGCCCGAAGCCTGCGCGACGTCGCGCTCGATCCGGGCCTCCTTGGCCTTGCGGTCGGCGTCGTCGCTGCCCAGGGGCCCGAAGACCCAGAGCTCCTTGATGCGGCGGGACAGCGTGAGGAGCTCCTTGACGGACGAGTACTGCGGGCTGGTCAGGGCTCGGTTCCGCTTGTTGTTTGGAGGGGCGATGGCTGGGCATGCCGTACGAGGCCGTCAAACTCCATCTTGATGGATATACCCGCCACGGCCATGGTCTCGGGGGTGGCGTTGTTGCGGTCGCCGCCCTCGGCCTGGACGGTGGCGAGCATCATGAGGGTGCGGTAGCGTGTGAGGATGTCGGCGACGAGGCGGTTGTGGCTGTCTGCGTGCGGTGCCGCGCGTCAGCGACTAGTCTGCGGATGTTTGCACAGCCTGCGGTTGGCTTCGACGTGAGAGGCGCTCGCGCAGTCGCTGGCAGTAAGCTCGAGAGGGCAGATGAGAGATATGGCGCACCCATTAAATTGGACGTGGCAGGCTGAGAACGCTCCATGAGAGTGATGGATGCGCAGTCGCAGTGTTGAAGAAGACTCGAAGCTGGCGACGAAGCTGCCGTTGGCGGAGCGAGCCGTGGGTGGTGGGGGTCGCACGGCCCACCTCAGCGTCTCTCTCTGGAGCAGGTCTGACCAACGGTTTCGCAATGTGGCGCTATAGATTTGCTGGGCGCGCTGGCAGTACCAACGACCGAGAGATTCCTACCGCATGCCCTTGATCAACGAATTCGGTCCGGTTCTGTGGCTTTCAACTTGAATACGAACAGGGTCCCAGGCTCCCAGCATTGCTTCCAGTCAACCGCGTGTCGCATCCCAGCTGGAGTGGGTGGCCAACCCGCGCATTCTTAGCGCTTATGCTCTACACCGTCCCAGCTCAGGCTGGAAAGCTTCGGAACGACAGCACTGGCTCCCGAGCACCGGAACCCGTGCTCTGTTGGAAGATCGAGCGATGACGAGCGACCGGATGTGCCCACCTGCAGGTCGACACCTGTGCCTCCACCACGAATATCATCAGGTTGACGAGACGAGGGATCTCACCATGCTGCGGCGAGCGACTGGCGTTGCCCCCGGTCTGCAGACTGGAGCGCTCCACCCTGTCCCAGGCGGCAATTGGCCCAATGCGCCACGAAGGAGCTGAAGGAGCCGTTGCACACACAGCCGAACGTCCACCGGCAAGGGTCGAAGCGCCGTCTCGACATGGTCAGCCCAGCGCGAGAGTCCAAGGTCCTCCTAGCCGCCGGCCGTTCCTGATGGATTTCGATTCAGCATCTTCTTCGTCCTTCTCGGGCAGAGCCGAGTCCTGCTAGTCGAGAGAGCCGCCGTGCGGTTGCGAACCTGGCTGTACGCTCTTGATATCCACGACCTGCGAACCACCACCGCAGCCATGGCGACCGGGTCGCCCTCCTCGACGGCCAGTTCCGCGCCCGCCATCACGTCCTTTGCGCGCAATCCCCTCACGACGACCTTTTCCCGGCCAGCAGACTGCACGGGCGTCTACCAATCGCTGTTCCTGACCGTGATGGACCTCCAGACGACCTGCCTGCCCAGCGGCTTCAACTCGCAGCCCGGCTCGTACTTCTCCCCCGGCATCGCCTGCCCGTCGGGCTACGTCAGTGCGTGCCACGACAACACGCGCGTCTCCTCCCAGACGACCGTCACCTGCTGTCCGACGCTGGACAGCAGCGTTAGCTTGTCTTGCGTCACGGCGAGCACGATAACGGGCCTCTGGTCGACGCTCTTCTGTACCTGGATTGCACCGCCCGCGAGCCAGAATACGACGCTGCCTGTGACGGTCAGCAGTAACGGCGTCACGAGCACCGAGATGCGCAAGTTCCAGAGCCCCGACGGTATCAACGCCTTTGGCGTACGCATGGTATATCAAAAAACAGATCTCACGACGGCGGCCCAGAACACCACCCCCACCAACTCCTCGCCCATAATCATAATACCTTCGGATTCATCATCGGGCCACCCGACCACCGCCACAATCGCGGTAGCCGTCGTTGTGCCGCTTGTGGCGTTGGCCGGCCTGGTGGCGGGCGCGCTGCTATGGCGGAGGCGGCGGCGGCGACAGCGGGCGCAGGGGGAAACGCTGTACAAGCATGAGATGCCAGCACCACAGCCGCATGCAGAGCTGCACGGGGAGCATGTCCAGGAGATGTTGGGGAGTACGACTGAGCCGGTGGAGCTTCCGGCCGCGGTGCCGCAGAGTAATAGAGAGGTTGGGTCATGACTTGGACGGCTCGTTGTTTATGTTTCCTCGCTTAGCGTGCTTCTATGTGCATTTTCGTCGTGTACTGAGTCTTACTAATTGCACACACGCATATCTCTATTTGCACTCGCCGTGAGCCCACCCTTTGTACCGTACAAAGCGGCCGATTTAACCCAGGTGTCGGCACCGTAACCTTACAGGGATAATGACTAGAGATCATAGTATCCGTTGAAGAAGAGATCGCGGCCATAAATCCGCAGGCAATAAGATTAATAAGGAATAGGGGGAAATACTTAGAAAATAGAGATAACAGGGGGAACAGAGGAAACAGAAGAGAAGGGGGGAAGGGGGGAAGAGGGGAAACAGGGAGGAGAAGAGGGAATAGAGAGGGCAGAGGGAGTAGAAAAAGTCCTCGGGCTCGACGCCGGCGGGTGAAAATGGAAATAGAGTGCCAGTAGTACTAATTAGACACGAGGTCCGTGTACGTGAGATGGCGGAAAGTGGATTGTTAGTATGCTTTTCTCTAGAAGTCTATGGCATGTCATGTTAGCTCTTCAACGGCTCGATGCATGTGCTTCGCAACAGGCATAAATAAATAGGATATCCAAGAACCCAACGACCGATCTAGTTGTGGGAGCTATTCAAACTTGCAGTCTCGCAGCAACTGAGCCACGTCTTCGTTTCCTTCTGCCAGCGATCTTTCTAACGCAAGGCTGTAGCTTCTTCATGGCCTCCGTCTGAAGCTTTGTGGAGAGGCGAGAGGCCGTCTGTATCTGGGATATTGACGTCGGCCCCGTTGTCGCAGAGCATCTGTACCATGTCAAAATGGCCAAATTTCGAGGCCGCATAAATGCGCAGATGCAAGAACTATTTGGAGCAAGACTCTCGTTTCGCGTTGGTTCCGGTTCCTGCGCAGCATCCTCTCGTAGGCCTCGGAGACCTTGGACGGCAGTCCACCAGAAGATTTTCAATATGGGCCCGCTGCTGAAACCTTCTTCGCCTCTCCTTGATTATTTTAAACGCCGAGTAAAGCCAGAGGTACGTGCGGGTGTCCATAGCCTTGAGACGCTCTGCGATTGCGTCGCGGTCTTGCCTGCGCAGGTCTCTGCCGATCCTCTCAGCCTTAAAGTTAATCACATCAATCTCGCGGCCGAGTTCTCTGGATTCTTCGTCATCGAATGGAATGTGGCGCTTGCATTGAATTTGTTTTCTAAATAGTCCTCCTGCTCATCCTATGAGAAACTTTACAGTAGGGAAGGAGGTCGACGCCTTGTTGCGCTCGATATAGAACTTTTCGATCTGATGTATCAGTCTGTATCCACCGTCATTGCATTCCTTCAGAGCATCAAGAAGGCAAATAATATTCGCCGCATTGACAATCTGGTGTATTGCTGATATATCTGTATAACTCTATAAAAATTGCCCCTGTGGCAGGGTGGCTACTACCTAGGGGTCTCAGCAGAGAGGTCGCCGGTTCGAATCCGGCCGGCACTATAGGTTTTTCTTGGGGGAACTTGAATGAGGCTCCGGGCCGCACGAGTTGCTGTGTCAGCTACCTCACTGTCTGGCTGACGCAAAGGGACCACGTTGTGCCGTTCAGTTACTTCACGTACGACCCCCTGGGCCAATGATGGTTCTAGATTACTTATAGCTCCTTGCGGCACTCTCAAGTTCATGATGAAGAAACGCAGTGTATTGAGGTCATGAGACAAGCACTGTCTGCCCTATCTTTTCCCGAAGTCGTTTGCTACTTTGATTAGTATATTGGCGGGACTCTACTATTTCTTATTAGCTTTGGTCTACATCAAAATAGTCACCAACGTCGTGTCGGTGAGCTCCTCGCTCGAGTCGACGGGGTGTGCCCGTGTCCAAGCCGAAGTCGACGTCGTTGATGTTACGGACGTGTGGCACGACCGAGGCGGCGTCTCGGTAGCTGATGAGAGGCTCCGACGACTCGGCAAGGGACGCCTGCAGGTCCATCAGGCATACGGAAGAAAGACTCTGCCTGGCCACCCGGCGCCTTGTTCAGCTTCATGGCGCTGGTGAGCCGAACGGCGAGCGCTACGAGGGCCCAAACAGCAGTTCCTTTGTCTTCAGACCATCTGCCAACCTAAAAGCGGAAAGCGGAAACAAGGGGCAGTCAGAAACGACAAGGGTCTATTTGAGGGAGGCGGGGGAGGTGTGCTCACAAGGTACAAGGTACAGCACAAAGGCTTGAAGCACCGTCATAATCTCGCGCTCTCTTTCCTGGACAGACGCACGCCCCCCGCCCAGCCCAAATGTCAGTGTCGTCGCAACGCCTGTCCGCGAACGATTGAGGCGGAAACGATGTGATTGCTAGAGAGGAAAGTTGGAAGATATAACTGACAAACAATATCGACATCCTTTCCGTCACCTGGCAGGCATGCATGCTTCTTGACATGACTACCTAGGTACTCACGCAACGCTGTTGTCAAAGCCGAGGCGTTCATCCATCAAATGTACTGGAAGCCAGCTCCAAAAATAATACGAGAGGAGCAAAGATTGAAATATAATTTTACAAACCCACCGCGGCAACGGCGCGAGAAATAGGGTGCTCTGATTGGTGCAGATTGCTACCCTGCATGGCCAAGCCTCCAGCGGCGGCCAGTTTTTCTGCCCCCCATCATCACGATTGTTCAGCAGAGCCGCCTTTCGACATGCCTTTGAAAGCCCTCAGTGGGGGCGAAGGACAGTGGAGCAGCCTTATCCTTCGTGGCTATGAAGACTGTGTGGAGAGAGTCCGCGCTTACAAGCTTGGCGGTTATCATCCAGTTCACCTGGACGATTGCCTCGACGATGGCCGATATCGCGTAATCCATAAGCTTGGTTACGGCGGATATTCGACAGTGTGGCTATGCCAGGACACCCAGAGTGATACGCCTAAATACGTGGCCATCAAGATCCTCATCGCGCGTGAGTCGAACATGGAGTGCCGCGAGCTGCTCATGATAAGGCGCCTTAAGGAAATCGACATCGACAAGCAGCCTGGAGGAGAACACATCTGCCTTCCACTCGACCAGTTCCACCTTACAGGCCCCAATGGAACGCACGTCTGCATCGTGTATCCTGTTTTGGGACCTGACTTGGGGTCCGCTATGGATATTTTCAGCGAGGACGTGGAGTCAGAGCAGTGCGCGCGAGACATACGCCAACTTTTACAACAGGTTGTCAGGGGAGTAGCCTCGCTACATGACCACGGGATCTGCCATGGAGGTTCGTGAGAGCAACATGAACGCACATCCTGTCTCATGGTTATTGACCACTAATGTGACATTAGACCTTCGACCATCAAATATCCTTCTCCAACTAAGGACGCTCGACGGCCTTCACAGGGAAGAGGTGTACGACCTGCTGGGAGAGCCAGAGACGGCAGAGGTGCTCCTACGTGATGCTTCAGGGGAGCCCGTGGTCGTCGACGAGAAGCCACGGTACCTCGTGTATTCCGTCGATCCTGACGCCATCGAACCGAGTCACATACTCAACAACATCTATATTACGGACTTTGGACAATGTTTCGACACGTTTGTCGAGCGAGTGCGATTGACGGGTATCCCAAGGCCTTACTGCGCTCCCGAAATGATCTTCGATAAAGCAGTCGGTATTGCAGGGGATTTGTGGTCTCTTGGGTGTCTGCTTTTTGAAGTGCGTCTTGGCAACAAGATTATCTATCCAGCTGACGTTCTCGGACCGAATGATGAGGAGTATCTCCTCTCGGTCTCTGTGATTTTGGGGAAGCTACCGGACCCATGGTGGACCTCATGGGAGCGGCGGAATAGTTTTTTTGCGACTACAGAGCAAGGAGCGCATAGTCGCCTCATTGTGAGAGAAGGGGTTTTGGCAAAAAACACGCCGGACAACATTGATCCCCCCCAATCGATCAAGGACAAAATTATGGCCAGTTGCTACAAGTATACGCATCAAGGGAGGTATGAGAAGTACCAGGATATTCCAGAAGAGGAAGCGGAACTCATGGCGAATCTCCTTGGGAAGCTCTTGCGGTACGCTCCGGAACAACGCATGCCAGCACGGGAAGCAGTAGGTCACGGGTGGTTCAGGATGTAAAATCTTCGTGGGTGGTTACAAAGGAGTGCCGGCTTGACTAGTATTTGACCATTAACAAGACTAACCACATTAAAACCCCCAACCTAGGACCAGATGGTGCCCGTAAGAGATTTGCCAGGAACCAAGCCCATCCTTGTTAGCGCTTCCTTCAGTACTATGCTTGCCCACCTGAGGGCAAAACAAAACTTGCCAGCACACCTATAGTACGAGCTGGCTAATTGCCAACAACAGGGCCCGGCCCGCTCCCCTTGACCTCGCCGCTTTTCGTATCAGATGGGAACAGGGGGTGGGGTGGCTCATAGAAACTCTTCTACGTAGAGCACGACCATATTCCTCGAGGCTGTTCCTCGCACTTTACATGCGATAAGTCGGATACATCTTACTCTATATACCCCTAACTTAACCTGCTATCGGGGCGCGTTTACGTGAGCTAAATCGAATAGTCTTCACCGCATCCTGGAGCAGCTCTCAGAAGTGCGACGTCCGACAATCGCGAGTCCATTCAGGCCAGCCATTCAGGCCCGAAGCAACGATGACAGGCGAATTATCAAGGCTGGATGCCCGCTGAGATGCACCTCACTCTTGTCAGAGCTACCCTCCCAATGCAGCCAGGCAAAGTTGCGCCGTGTCCGCATGGCATCTCTTAAGATGGTCAAGTTGTCTGATGGCATCACACGTTTTGGCATGGAGCGGCAAGTAACCAGTAGAAATGACTGGTCCGTGTTGTCCAACAGGTCAACGCCTTGCCAGCGCAACTGGTGATGATGCAAAACCTTGCTTGCCGAACGTGAAGGGACGACCATTATGTAAGCATTCGGTTGTCGGCGATTTGCGAGCGGCCGTCGGCGACCAATACAGACGGCCTTGCTAGCAATCGCGCAATAGCGACGGCGTATCCGTACAGCCTTTTATACTTACATGTACTTGAATACCTTCACTTCACGGCTTGGTTCCCCTCTTGTGATTTACCTGCTTTCGAGTCACGATTTCTTCCTCCCTTCCCTCTTTTGCCGAGTGCATCTCGCAATGTCGCCAAAGCTGTTTTCCAGCCGCGCAACGGCGGCAGCTCGTCTCACTGCCCCGTCCTCCATCATCACCGCACAGGCTTCTCCGATCATCCGCGGCTTCGCGACAGCATCTCCAGTGAGCCCTGCCTCTCGGAATCACAGGGTCGTCGTGGTCGGCGGCGGCAGCGCCGGCCTGAGCATCAGCCACCAGCTCCTCCGATCCGGCAAGTTCGCCCAGGGTGACATCGCCATCATCGACCCGGCAGAGTGGCATCACTACCAACCTGGATGGACTCTGGTCGGCGGTGGTCTCAAGACAAAGGAGGAGCTGCGAAGACCGCTCAGCAGCTTGATTGGCCCCAGCATCAACTTTTACAACGACGCCGTTGGCGCCTTTTCCCCCGACGACAACTCCGTCACGCTGGGCAATGGCGACAAGCTCAACTACGAGCAGCTCGTCGTTGCGCCTGGGGTCAGCATAGACTACGGCAGCGTCAAGGGCCTGCCCGAGGCTCTTGCCGACAAGGACTCTCTTGTCTCTTCCATATACGGCTACGACCACTGCGACAGGGTCTTCCGCACAGTCGAAAGGCTGCGAAAAGGCCGCGCCATTTTCACTCAACCCGCTGGCGTGATCAAGTGCGCGGGCGCGCCGCAGAAGATCATGTGGCTCGCGCTGGACCAGTGGAAACGGGCAGGCCTGTACGATCCCTCCGGCTCAGGAATCCAGATCAGCTTCGCCACCGGCCTTCCCGTCATGTTCGGCGTACCCAAATACAATGCCGCGCTCGAACAACTGCGTAAGGAGAGGGGCGTGGAAGGGCTGTTCCAGCATGACCTCGTCGCCATCGAGGGCAACGCGGCGACTTTTTCTCGCCCCGACGGACAGGGGCAGGTGACGAAGCAGTTTGACCTTTTGCACGTTGTGCCCAAGATGGGCCCTCATGCGTTTGTCAAGAACAGTGTTCTCGCTAACCAGGCTGGCTACGTCGACGTGGACGACGGCACCACCCGTCACAACAAGTACCCCAACGTCTGGTCCGCCGGCGATGCTTCCAGCCTGCCCACGTCCAAGACGGCAGCGGCCATCACTTCAGAGGCACCGGTTCTGGTTCGCAACCTGCTGCAATCCCTCGAGGGCAAGGAGCCTGACGCCGCGTACGACGGGTATACCTCGTGCCCTCTCCTGACAGAGTACGGCAAGGTTCTCCTTGCTGAGTTCAAATACGGCGGAGAGCCCAAGGAGACGTTTGGCAGCTGGTTCGGCATTGACCAGGCTGTCCCGCGCCGTGCTTTCTACCACCTGAAAAAGGACTTCTTTCCCTGGGTGTACTACAAATCTATGGTGAAGGGCACATGGGGGGGCCCAAATATGTATCTGAGAAACAACAGCTGAGCATTGGGGAGCTTGAGAAGACAGGCCGTCTTGCCATGGAATCTGTTGTGCGGGGGTTTCTGTGGCTATTCATGTCACCGAAGATGAGAAGCTCGCATCGTTGCGGACTGTACGAAGTACATGGCAAGAGCCGATGCTCGCCTGTAAAGCCGGGATCACTCCATTGCGTAACGCACATCATGACGGCTATGTCGCCCTCGCGGCCTCGAAGGAGTCGACTAGTGACGATTATAACATAGAGTCGCCAAGGCAAAGGCAACGCCAACCACAGCCGGAACAGAGGAGAGACACTATGTACACCCTGCCATGAGGCAATAAATTATGGACAGCATCTCTGTCGCAGACAAACACTTGCCCATTTACTGACGTTTTGGTGCTAGCAGCTGGGTATGAGACTTACAAGTCGTGACCAATGTACGGACAGTAGCAAAGCCATTCGTACCAGCTCGCATCCTACTAATCCTCAGCATTAACATCCCCTGCATTCTTCTCAGCCTGGACCCGGATTACCCGGCTGCCTTCGTGCATTTTGGCAAGCACACTTCGAAGAGTCTTGGCCGTAAGGCAGCCAGTGCTTCCCTGGAACTACGGCATGATTCTCCTACCTTTTTTTCTCTACCAGTTCCCCAGTGACATTCACGTTACCAAAAATGAGCAGTCCGTTCTTGCGTCGAGAGCATAGCCTCAACTGCTTCTCGTCTGCAAAGCTTAGGCTGGACCACTTCGTTATGCCCATGATGACGATGACAATGTCGCTGACGCGGCCGGGAGTATGATCAGCGGTCGCCGCGGGTTAGCTTTCTATAAAGACTTAAAATATCCGATGCCAACAGAAGACTGCTGTCATAGGCGTAAACAAAGCTAAAAGTGAGTGTCTTCGGCGGCGATACCTGCGTGCCTGCGATGCCTGCCGTGCCTGCGATTCCTGATACCTTCGATGCCTTTGAAGCCTGGAATGTCTCGGATATATGGATGGATGTATTGTTGACGATGCGTCGTTCGTTGGCTAGAGCTGACAGAAAGTAGGCATCAACAACACCGAAACACCACGGCAGGCACGGCGATATATGATACGTCACGGCTAACACTTGGCACAGCAACTACCAATAAACAATTTAGATTCAATTGCTCGACTAATGTACGAAGAGCAGAGTGTCCCACAACATTATTACCTCTACTTAAAGAACCAAAGCTGGAAGCTGCTTGCTCAGGCACTTGCCGTGTACCTCCGCATCACAAAGCTTTCAGCTTTGCTTAAATATCAATTTTGTATAAAAATATACCAATACTACTTCGTAATACCCATGATTATTCAAGAACAAGAAAAATGGAATAATATTTTCTTATTACTAAACGACTTTAAGCAATACCTCTATAGGAAGCGTGGCTAACTCTATATAAGGCAGGAAAAGGCTTCATCTCCGATTACCAGCTCTGGCAGGCCATGGCCGAATCGTTGGAGCCCTTCCAGATACGGTTTGCCAACAGCTACGGCAGGGCATGTCTCCCGCTGGGCCCTACACATTCACCCGCGGAAATCCGACAAACGATAGCATTTTCAAGAATGGCAATCTCGTGAGGATAATGGGCTACGAAGCAGGAGGCTTCTTTCTGACTTGGTGGGAGCTTGTGTCTGCGAGCATTGCTGAGGACCAACGTGGCCGCCCTTGGAAGATCTATTGCGTCATCACATGGAGGACTGCACAGACGCACGAGAGTTTTGGCTCGACTACTACTCACTCTCCAGGTATACGCGGAGAGCGCTAGATCCAAGAACGGAGTCGGAACAGCAGTAGAGCTAACGCCAGATGGTTCCACAGGTCAAGACGAATGACGATAAGATGAATGTATTTGTTTGAACTGTTTCCACATGGAAGCAGTTCTTCCGGTGCGTATTATGAAGTGGCTATTGAGAATAAACCTGGAGCCACCACAGCGTGTAGCATTGCTCTCCCCGATGCGGTGTTGATGTCGGCCTGACCCCATGAAGGTGTCGGTTTATACACTTGGGCCAACCGCATGCATAACACATCACCCGAACATCGTCGGTGAAGGGAAGCGAAGCAGTTTTTCATGATTTATTTTGACGCTCTTCAAAACCTCAGCCCATTTCTCACAATCGCCACATCCCCCAGCTTGGGGCAAAATAATGTCCCCTCTCCATTCACAACTGCCATGCAAGAAGTGGCCGTATTTAACCAATCTTTGGGTAGGTAAAAGTGTCTCCGAACTGCCGGCTCCGTCTGAGTCGCGTGTGTAGGGTCGTTGTGAGAGAGTTGCCACGTTACATCGTAAGAACAGATCCAGCCATCCGAACCCAGGAACACCAGATTGTTTCCGATGGTTCCCAAAGGCAGTTTCACTTTCCCATCAAAGTTCAATGGCAACTCCCGCCATGGCGCTGAATTTCCACAGTTGCCTCCAAGTATACGAGATGTATATCGGCAGTTCCGTGGAAGTCGTGTCTCCCTTCTGAAACTGCGACTACTTGATGGCGGCCAGCATCCACTGGTGAGGACCATACGATGCTCCGGCAGTGACAAGAATCAGGAGAATCCTCGACTTGTTCCTTGGAAAGAGTCACTCCTTCACCTTGGAGGTCGTGATTAGAGTTGCCAGTTGCCCAGTCGTATGCCTCAGCCATGTTTTCTTCTAGCCACAGTAGGCGGCTTGGGGCTTGTGGGTGTGACACCCAATAGCGGCGGTGTTGTTGACTCGCGCGGCTGATTGCGTATAATTCCGTCTGTCCTTTGAGGTCCAAAACGCGATCCTTACGAGATGTGCTGATTAACAGCATTCTCTCGTCGGGGGAAAAGATGAGCTGTCTGACTGGCTCGTCCGAGCGACTTTCCATCACGCCAAACACTGCAAAGTTCCCGTCCTCTTTGGGTTGCAGTCTCTTGACAACGACGAGGGCAGACTCATCGCAGGAGGCAAGGTACTTGCCAGACTTTGACCAAGATATCATCACCACAGGGCTAGCAGCTGGGTGCGTAAACACTTTTCTGACTCTGTTTCCTTCAAACGCGTCATGAATTATGACGGAACCATCCTCCCGCCCACATGCAGAGTGTTTGTCATTTGGTCCGATGGCAATTGCCGTGATCATGGCGTTCGCGCTGGCCGTTGACGAGATTGTGGGTTCCGTCATCGCGATAGCGCTGGATGTCTCTTCCATTTCGTCGTCGTCTGGGCGAACAAGCGCATCTGGCTCCCAGACATTGCAGCCCGAGTACCTGATGTCATAGATGCGTTGGTTGTCGGAGCTAAATGCGACATCTGTGACGGGGTCTCCATGATTGGTCAATCGATATATCAGATTTAGCCTCGGAAATGTCCAAACGCTCAGGGTCCCATCATGGTCCGACGACAAGAGAAGGTTACCGTCGCTAGATATGACCATATCCCTCGCCTTGACGTGCGGGTACTCGAGGAGGTCGTCGAGGAAAACTCGCCATTCAATCAGATTTGTATCCGCACAGAGTATTAGCAGACTGCCTGTTTTGGGATGCCAAAGAAGTTGCTCGGGGTAAAATAGTGAGTCGGTTGGTCCTCGCGTCCGGCACTTCAACGGTTGCGAATCCTGACCGACGCGCAGATTCCAGATAAGAGGCGGGTGCCCTCTCCAGGCCATTGCAACTTTTGACAAGTCCGGGCTGATGGCTTCACGCCATGGACAGCCATGATACTCAGCCTCAAGATGAGAGAGCTTCGCAGCGGTCTGTGACAGGCGCCCTGATCGCAAGTCCACAGACTCCAGCACACAGTTGTCGTATGCAATGAGTGCTTTTGCCTCCCCGGGGCCAAACGCCAGGTCTCGTACTATTGCATCATAAGACTTCGGGATCCGACGCAACAGGCGTCCGGAGGCGGCGTCCCAAACATATGAGCTACTGAATCCAGTAGTCGCAAGGAGTGTTCCGGCTCGGCTGATGGCCATCTTCGACACGTGTTCGCCGTGCTCCAATTCTCGTGTCTTCTCAAAGGTCTCGGCATTCCAAACGGTCACGATGCCAGGGCTTCGAGCCAGGATAAAGAATTGGCTTTCGTTTGCTAATACTTGAGCAGCGAACTCGTCGTTGTCAATGACAACACTGGCCAGGCAGTCGTCCCATGTCTCAGAGGGAAAGCCGCTCACAGAGAGAGATCCTATTCCTGTAGAGCCAAATATCTTCCCAATCATGGATCTTTTGGGACACATTGGTGGAATGTTCCGGTAGACTGACGGCGGGCTTTGAACCAAGTTGGATGCGAACTTGCTGGCAATCCGAATAAAGTCCGTCGCCCAGAGCTTGATCCACTTCGTATCAATCCGAGATGCCCGAGCAGAGTTTTTAACGTAGGCCTTCAAATGCCGTGCTGATCGAATGAGGTGAGTCATATTTCCGGAGAACGCAATGGCCTCTATCCACGTCAAGCAATGGTTGAGTAAGAAATTTTCCAAAGTCTTCATAATCTCAAAGCTGTTAAGTGCGCATTTTGACAGGTGGAATGCCCAATGGTAAGTCGCATATTGCAAAAGAGGGTGGTCTTTGGATACGGCATGGAGCCGACTGGCTTGATGCTCGTCCATGGATGACTCTGCTCCAGGTCCTGTCAAGCTTCCGAGACTGCCAAAGTCTTGTCTCCAGCGGTCATCGGACAGATATGTTAGACATATTTGGGCCATCTTCTCATGAGCTTGTTTCGAGTCAATCCATGGGGTGTTGTCGTCGTCTCCTTGGAGTAGAAATTCTCTTGCGGTAGCGTGAAGCAGTGACGCACGCCTTCTCCCAAACTCTGTTTGCTGGACGGTGACAAAGTGGCCACATATCTGAGTGATCGTCAGTTCAAGGTTGGTGAAGACGCCAAACTCTGGCTTTAAAGCGTCGGCAAGCTCGTCGACAAAGAGCGGACGCCAACTGCAAGCCACGAGTGCAAGAACTTGTTTCGCCAGTTGACAATTGCGAGGACCTTGCTCTTCTATCGCACCGACCATGCGATCGTACATTGCCACCATTCCTCTTGGGACTTTTGTAAGCGCTGATACAATATCCTCATTTGTATGCCAACTCTCTTGAAGCATCTCAAGCGCCAGCCTTGTCCATAGAAAAGACCCGGAAGCTTTCTCAAGAATCTCGTCGCGGACAAGGCTTTGAACCGACTTATCGCCTGGCAGCGCAGCCTCAACAGTTTTGGTGACATATCCTCGGATGTCTGAAGTCGCATCCGAAGACTGCAGAAAGTATGTCGCAAAGTTTTCGTTTGTAGGCACCCCTTTTAGAGGCCGGCCGGTGAGGAACACCCTGATGGATGTCTTCGACTGAATGGCAGCTATCCGGGACATGAGAAGAGATGGTGCATCTGATTCATCTATTCCATCAATGACCAGGAAGAGGGTTTTTTCCAGGCGCAGTTGAAACAAAATTCCCTCAAAAAGGCGCTCCCAAGTCGTTTGGAAGTTGTTCTGGCTATTGAATGAGATGCCCGTTCTTCTGTGCATCTCAAGGATGGCGTCCCTGAATCCCTTGTAGCAAGACGCAAGCTGGAATGCTAACAGGCGGATGCAATATACGGCAGTTCTCTTTAGCTGGTGTGTTCTGTTGAAGAAGTGATAATGCACGTCGTGATTGAGCGACTTCAGGTAGCCTATCGCTGATTGAGATAGTACGCTCTTGCCTGTTCCTGGGAGTCCCATGAGAAGGAAGTGCTTGCAGGTACGGTCCGTTTCGCCGCCTTGAGCCCAATTCCGGAAGTCGTGTTTGCTAAACAGCCATTCTCCGGGCCTCGGAGAGTCAAGCTGTCTTGTGGCAAATCATCAGCGGGATTGATGACTCCAAGTATATCCTCGATGCGGCGATCTTGGCTGACGTGTTTCGCTGCCTCAAGGTCTGCCGTCTCTTGGGGCTTTGGTTCTGGATTCATCCATGTCAATAGTTGATCTCCTCGAATCCACAGGCTGCACAAGGGACAACGAATTAACTCACTTTCAGGCAGAAATTTCCGAGACCAGGTTACCAATACGCCCTTAACCTTATTGTAGTTTGGATCTGAACTGTCTCTGTACTTGCAAATAGAGTGATGGTCTGCATTCATATCAAGAGACTCTTCGGTTGGGTAACCAAGAATCGCAGAGTCTTTCTCAACGACCTGGAGCGAGTTAGCTCTGGTAAGACTACACTCAGGAACATGTGATTTTACCAAGAGGCGGGTCAGGCTGAGACTAGTCTTGAGTGTCTCGTAGAAGGAAAACAATAACAGGTCATCACCGTGCTTTCTGAATGATTCGTTGATGTCTTGAAGAACACCGGACTGCAGGCCAAGGCCAGCCACGTACGCCTTTTGCGGCGTTCCAATTGCTGACAGGATGTTGTTGAGTATCTTTGCATACTGTGATCCCCGGTGTGGTGTCGCCAGGAATATCATGCCCCTGACGTTCGAGATAACATCCGAGTACTTCTCGTCGTGCTTTCCCAGAGTGTAGGCTTTCTTCACCACAAGGCCGCCCATAGAATGTGCCACAAATATAATAGGACGCCGGTGGCCACTATGGATGTTGAGGGTGGTCATAAGCTGAAACAAAAGATCTTTAGCGAAGTCTATAATGTCCAAGTTGTAGGCTGAGGATTTGAACTTTGCGTTGTAACCAAATGTCGAGAGACGGAAGGTCGATAGCAAGTCGTCCTCGGCAAGCCAAAGTGGCCAGAACGAGGCATTATCGCGGCTCCAAGACCAAGTCTTCCGAGCCGAGCCCCCAAGGCCGTGGACGAAAACGATGTCCCCAGCCGGATCTTGGGATTGGGAGTACAGTATCTGGAGACCAAGGGGGTCTGTCACTCCATTCGGACTGCTGTCGCGGCGGCCACCAATGCCTTTTGAGGAGGACTTGCGAAACTGTCTCGGTTGGTGGTCAGCAACAACACAAACCTGAGAACATGAGACCTTACCATCGTCACACGACTGCCGCCTGTTCTGCCTATGGACTCAGGAGAGTCACGACTATTGATTGCGGTTAATGAACGTCACAGGAAGACCAAAAGCCAGGTCGCGCTCCATGGAGGCTCGGGGCCAGGACATGCACCCCTCTCCAGACACGCAAATTGGGGGAGGGGTCTCGGCCTTTACAACCTTCCAATATATCATTAATACGAGCCGTTCCGACCCCAGTACGGGGGCGGCATATTAGTTGGTGTAACAAGACGACCCGATTGGCGTTGGATGCGCCTTGCGGAACTAACGTAATGCAACCGTCTTACTAAAGTTTAGTCTCAAACTGCACTTACCAGGGGCCTCGCTTAATATTACGAGTACGAGTACTAGCGTGCGGAGTACCCCCGGGTCCCCTCCCTGCCTCGGGTTCCCTCTGCGCCTTATACTCGTAGATTCCTCATTAATGGATCCATCACTGGAGGACATGATAACACTGTGTGTAATGTTCTGCGCCGATGAACTCAAGCAACGCATGCAGGAGCTCAATGGCAAGGACAATGGCAAGCCAAAAACGACTGAGGACGAGGACCAGGACGAGGACCGGACGAGGAAGAGGACGAGAAGAGGAGAAAAAGACTAAGAGCGAGCGCAGGCCATGGTACAACAATAGGCGGAAGGGTTAAGAAAGGCAAGGAGATATGAGAGCATGAGGCAATTGGGTCAATGTTACTCGTACGAACTACATCAATAAAGCCCATACCCGGCGTGGGCGTCATCGCGATAAAGCTGGATCACTCGTTACTAAATTCTGTGTGTGACACACAGCTAACTCTAAGGGCCCCTGCCGGACTGGGGCCTGCGGGGCAGAGCGCAAAAATAAGTGAACCAACCACGCTTGCAGGGAGGCCCCTGTCACCGTGCGTGTAACAAAATATGGGCCATTTCTCTACTCGTACGAGTATTTCCTTATTAAGTCAACTACCTATTCCGCCGCCTGGGCAGCTGCGAGGGCAGGCCGGGCAGCTGCAAGGGCAGCTTGTGTGTGGAATCGAGGGTCGTTGGGAGAGGGCTGTGGAAGCGGCTCGTGTGTGCGTGTGTGCGTGTGTCGTGTGTGCGTGTGTGTGTGATGCAGGAAGAAGGTTGCGAGGCTGCCGCAGCGGCGACGGCAGCAGTAAATTTTGCTACCGTAGTGTACGAGTAAAGATGGAGTTAGTTGAGGCCAGTGTGAATTTCCCAGAAATCTACTCACGCACTGTGGCAGGGGCTCCCTGCAAGCTTAGCTGGTTCACTTATTTTTGGGCTCTGCCTTCGTACGAAGTACCCTATAAACTCAGAAAATTCGTCGCCGCCCCACCGCCCCGTCTAGCGGCCAATCCTACGCTCCTTCAAGCTGTCTAGCTAGCTTGGCGGCACGGGATCGTATGGATCACCTCCATAGCCAATTTGTATGTGCGGCTATTTATTGGCTGCCCCGCGGGCCAAGCGGGACTGACACTAGTGGGGCGGCGACGAATATTCTGAGTTTTTACTCCGTACGGTACGCAGTACAGGTGGTGCAGCCAATTTTTGCCCAATCTCGGACCGCCACACCAGATTCAGACGCAAGCTTAGGCGAGACGGCCAGAAAGAATGGGTGTGTAGATCAACTGAGCCCCCCCCCCCAATCTCAGCCGACCAAATTGCCGAAAAAAAAACTCACCCGACCAAGCCTAATACCTCAACCGACTATTAGCTAGAACTCACCCGACCATATACATAGACCTCACCCGACCATACCATAGACGTTACCTATCGCTATCCTTCTTATACTATAATAGTAGGTAAGATACGTAAAATTATGATCGCGCCTTCTATCCTCCTTTATTAAATAAACTAAGGAGATTTAGTAGTTGAACTGGCTAAACCGGTTTAGAACTAATTTAAAACCGGTTTAGAACTAGTTTTAAATTAGTTCTAAACCGGTTTTAAAATATATTAATAATTAATTACCCCGTATAGGTAAAAGTAGTAAAGAAGGGCAGAATAAAAATAAAAAACTTCTTATATAAGCTCATTAATATACTATTTGCAATAAGGGTAGTATAAGGAGTAAGGCGAAGGGGCATAAGTGCAAGAGGGGTCCTAGGTACCGCGTACTAGTGGGTCGCCTCTATCTCACTAGGAAATCGGTTAGGGAGCGCCTCGTTCTTAGGGTAGCCCCCCTTCGCCCTAATTTAGGAGGAAACCCTCCTCCTATAAGATTTAGTCTCTATATAAAGAGGTTAGATAGCACTAAATACTAAGCCCTTCCTCGCCCGCATCTTTAATACCTAACCGAAGGTATTCGGTAACTACCCTCTTATAGGCTTGAGGTACTAAAGGAAATGCCTTTAGTAGCTAGCCACTATTTGAGGTCTTCTATAATCTTAGTGCCCCTATTAAAATATAGCCTACTAGGATAGCGGCTATAGCTAGTCTTAAGGCTCTTAAAAAAGCCCTTAATAGCTATAGCTAGGGTTTAACCTTCCTTATTAAGAAGCTTAAAAACCCACCTATACTTAGTCTTTCTATCTACTAATAGAAGGCAGATTGCCCTTCTATTATAAGGGATAGGGCTAATTTTAAAGGTATTCCCTTCTAGAACGTCTAGAGCTCTAGGGGGGTCCTCTATAGGGCTCCTATTAGGAGACCTTAAAGGGTTAGCCTGTATGCAGGCTAGGCATTTGAAATCTTTATCCCTTATAGGAGAAAAATCGGGTATCTCTATAGCTAGCTTAGAGGTCTTTTTTAGTAGCTTTAGGCCTAGGTGCCCTAGCCTAATATGCCACAGACTTACTAACTTAAGAAGTTCTTAATAACTAGCTGCCTTTATAGGGGAAATAGGGCTATTCGTAGCCTCTATTAGCTCGAGAGGAATAGGGTTAGGCTCTATAGGCTCTTCTAACCTTATAGCCTCTATAGGCTCTATATCTCTATCTAGGTCTATTTGCAATAAGGGTAGGGATAAAGGTAAGGTCTAGTAGAGATACTAAAGCCTTACTATAACGCCTTATCCTACGCAATAGAAGTTTAGACTAAGCTGCGATCCCTAGTACCGAAGGGTTATCGTATAGCTCTAATAGAGAACTATAGGATAGAGGGGGTAAACTAAAAGGCTTATATAACGAGATATAAGGTACTATAGGATAGTAAGGATTAAATCTAATTAAAGAATAAAAGATAGGAAGAGAGGGAAGTCTCCCTCTATATATAGCTGTTTGCAATAAGGGTAGGGATAAAGGTAAGGACTAGTAGAGATACTAAAGCCTTACTATAACGCCCTATCCTACGTAGTGGAAGTTTGGACTGAGCTGTGATCCCTAGTACCGAGGGGTCCGTATAGCTCTAATAGAGAGCTATAGGATAGAGGGGGTGAACTAGAAGGCTTATATAATAAAATATAAGGTACTATAGGATAGTAAAGATTAAATCTAGTTAGAGAATAAAAGATAGGAAGAGAGGGAAGTCTCCCTCTATATATAGCTATCCGTAGCCCCTTTTTCCGTATTTATAATCGCTTATTAATTAGATTATAAATCTAGATTAATAATAGGATTATAAATCATTACTAATCTAAGCTTATTAATCCTTAAGGAAGATTACTAAGGATTAATAAGTATTAGTAATTACTATTCCTATTTAGGAAAGTATATTACTAATTGTCGAAATAGGTCTTAAGAACCTTCTATAGACCCTATTTCTTAACACCCCTTCTCAAGCTAGTAATATAGCTATAAAGAGGAATAAGGAGCGTATAGGCGAGGGAAAAACCTTATAGGTTCTAATAGACCCTATAAGTAAAACCTCTATAGGGAATTTATAGAGGGCTAGGCCTCTATAAGCCCTATAAGCTCTAGGAACCTTTGAAAAAGGATTCCTATAAGGGGCTTAGTAAGCCCGTCGGCAAGTATAGCCTTAGTATCTAAATAAGATACTTTAACTAACCCGTTTAGGACCTTTTCCCTATTATAGTGAAATTTTAATAGGGTATGCTTAGTCCTAGAATGTAGGGTCGGGTTATAGGCATTTGCGATAGTGCCTTAGTTGTCGCAATAGACTGTTATAGGGAGCTCTAGAGGCTGCTATAGCTCTCTATAGAGGCCCTAAATCCACTGGACTTCTCGGATAGCCTTTGTAAGGCTATCGGATTCAGCCTCTAGGGTCGATAGGGCTATAGTAGAAGCCTTTTTCGCTTTCCAACTAATAGGCCCCTTTCCTAGGGTAAAGAGATAGCCGAAGGTCGATCTAGAGGAATTTTTATCCCCTGCAAAATCGCTATCGCAGTACCCGATAGGCTGAATCGAGGTTTAACCCTTATAGGCTATCGTAAGCCTAAGGGTTCCTTTTAGATACCTAAATAGCCCTTTAGCCGCTATAAGGTATATCTTATAGGGCTTTTGCATATACTGTGAAAGCCACTGTATTGCAAAGGCTATATCAGGCCTAGTAAGCAGCATAAGGTATATTATAGTACCTATAAGGCGTTAAAATAGCTGCCTGTAATAAGGGTCTAAAAGGTCTTCCTTTTCTAGGCCCTTAGCTACTTGCCGAATAAGGCTAGGCTGAATAGGTACTAAAAGTGGCCTAGCATTAAGGAGGTCGAAGGCCTGTAGGGCCTTTTTGATATACTGAGACTAATATAGGAATAGGGCCCTATTAGGCCTATCCCTACTAATTTGAACCCCTAAGAAGAATGAGGCAGGGCCTCTATTTTCTAGTGCGAACCCCTTATTTAGGTCCTTCTTTAGCTTATTAATATAGCTAAGGTTAGGGCCTATAAGTAGGCAATCGTCGACGTAAGTTACTATAAAGGTCTTCTTTATAGGGCTATAATAGATCGCCGGGTCGGAGATTAGAGGTTCGAAGCCTAGAGAGCTAAGTAGGCCCCTAAGGGCCTCTTGCCATTCTCTAGGGCCTTGCTTAAGGCCGTATAGCGCCTTTTTAAGCTGAATTACCTACTGGGTCGAGGGGCTATAGCCTAATTCGGCTAACTTAGCCCTAATAGAAGGTCTAGCTTCGATATAGCTAGTAAAGCCTTCTGGAATAGCTAGGTAAATAGTCTCTTTTAGGGACCCGTTAAGGAAGGCCCCTATAAAATCGACTTGCTCTACTTCCCAATTATAGGAAGCCGCTAGGGCTAGTAAAACCCGCCAAGTAGGGGGTATACTAGTTGAGGCAAAGGTCTCGAGGTAGTCTAGACCTTCTATTTGCATAAACCCCTTAGCTACTAACCTAGCCTTATATTTTAGAGGGTTATTTTGCGAATCCCTCTTAAGCTTTAAGACTAAGCGGCTCTTTAATACCTTTCTTCCTTTAATAGTCTTTAAAGGGAGAAAATAGAAGGTATTAGAAAGGATAAGCTGTTCGAATTCATCGAATATAGCTCTTAGCCACTTATCCTTATAGGGGTCTTTTAGGACCTCTTTCTACGAAGAAGGTTCTTTCGAAAGGTCCTCTTTTGCCCTATAGCATAGGCCCCTAATTAGGTAGCCTATATCGAGATCCATTGGATCCGAATTAGGGCTCGATAGGTTACCTATTAGGTCCGGGTTAGGACCCGTTAGGCTAGGGGTCGATAGGTCTCTAGGCTCTCGAGGTCCTACTTCAGATCCTATAGTCCTTATAGGCACTATATCGGACCCTATAGGGCTCCTAGGCTCTAGAAGAGACGAATCTTCCTGCCTGTCTGTAGGTGACTTTATAAGTGACCTATCTTTCTCGTACTGACCTTCTAGGTCTCGACCTTTTAGGTCTTTAAGACCTAGAGGATTTTCTTCCCTTCTAAAGATAGGGGGTTATAGAGTTACTAGGCCCCGTAGGGTCTCTAGTTATAAGGTTATCTTTTAGCCCTATAGGGGTTCTGCTTAGGCCCGTAGAGATAGGGCCTACCCCTTCTATAACCTTAAGGAAGCTAGTCTTAGTTACTAGCCTTTTAGAAGGCAGATATACCAAATAGGTATTTAATCCTAGGGTTACTAAGAGCCTTCCGGGCAGGGTCTTAGGCGCTAATTTAGCTGCCTTAGGCTGCTGTTCAGGGGGTATTAAGACCTCGCAATAAGCCCCTATAGCCCTATAAGGTGTAAAATTAGGTCTATAGGACCTATTTTCAGGGCTTAGCTCTGCTAATAGCAGTTGCTTAGGGGTTAGGTCTCTATTAGAGACCGCCGAGCAGTTAATTAGGGATAAAATAGCAGGCAAAATAAAGCACCAAAGGTTATAGGGCAGGTTTGACTACTGTAAGGTTGCCCTTAGCCGGTCTAATAGAACCCTAATTGACCTTTCTGCTAGCCCGTTTTGCTCGTAAATATAGGGGCTTAAGGTACTAAAGGAAATGCCTTTAGTAACTAGCTACTATTTGAGGTCTTCTATAATCTCAGTGCCCCTATTAAAATGCAGCCTGCTAGGATAGCGGCTATAGCTAGTCTTAAGGCTCTTAAAAAAGCCCTTAATAGCTATAGCTAGGGTTTGACCTTCCTTATTAAGAAGCTTAAAGACCTACCTATACCTAGTCTTTCTATCTACTAATAGAAGGCAGACTGCCCTTCTATTATAAGGGATAGGGCTAATTTTAAAGGTATCCCCTTCTAGAACGTCTAGAGCTCTAGGGGGGTCCTCTATAGGGCTCCTACTAGGAGACCTTAGAGGGTTAGCCTATATGCAGGCTAGGCATTTAAAATCTTTATCCCTTATAGGGGAAAAATCGGGCATCCCTATAGCTAGCTTAGAGGTCTTTTTTAGTAACTTAAGGCCTAGGTGTCCTAGCCTAATATGCCATAGACCTGCTAACTCAAGAAGTTCTTAATAGCTAGCTGCCTTTATAGGGGAAATAGGGCTATTCGTAGCCTCTATTAGCTCGAGAGGAATAGGGTCAGGCTCTATAGGCTCTTCTAACCTTATAGCCTCTGTTTGCAATAAGGGTAGGGATAAAGGTAAGGACTAGTAGAGATACTAGAGCCTTACTATAACGCCCTATCCTACGCAGTGGAAGTTTTGACTGAGCTGCGATCCCTAGTACCGAGGAGTCCGTATAGCTCTAATAGAGAGCTATAGGATAGAGGGGTGAACTAGAAGGCTTATATAATAAAATATAAGGTACTAAAGGATAGTAAAGATTGAATCTAGTTAGAGAATAAAAGATAGGAAGAGAGGGAAGTCTCCCTCTATATATAGCTATCCGTAGCCCCCTTTTTCTGTATTTATAATCGCTTATTAATTAGATTATAAATCTAGATTAATAATAGGATTATAAATTATTACTAATCCAAGCTTATTAATCCTTAAGGAAGATTACTAAGGATTAATAAGTATTAGTAATCACTATTCCTATTTAGGAAAGTATATTACTAATTGTCGAAATAGGTCTTGAGAACTTTCTATAGACCCTATTTCTTAACACCCCTTCTCAAGCTAGTAATATAGCTATAAAGAGGAATAAGGAGCGTATAGGCGAGGGAAAAACCTTATAGGTTCTAATAGACCCTATAAGTAAAACCTCTATAGGGAATTTATAGAGGCTAGGCCTCTATAAGCCCTATAAGCTCTAGGAACCTTTAAAAAAGGATTCCTATAAGGGCTTAGTAAGCCCGTCGGCAAGCATAGCCTTAGTATCTAAATAGGATACTTTAACTAACCCGTTTAGGACCTTTTCCCTATTATAGTGAAATTTTAATAGGGTGTGCTTAGTCCTAGAATATAGGGTCGGGTTATAGGCGTTTGCAATAGTGCCTTAGTTGTCGCAATAGACTATTATAGGGAGCTCTAGAGGCTGCTATAGCTCTCTATAGAGGCCCTAAATCCACTGGACTTCTCGGATAGCCTCTGTAAGGCTATCGGATTCAGCCTCTAGGGTCGATAGGGCTATAGTAGAAGCCTTTTTCGCTTTCCAACTAATAGGCCCCTTTCCTAGGGTAAAGAGATAGCCGAAGGTCGATCTAGAGGAATTTTTATCCCCTGCAAAATCGCTATCGCAATACCCGATAGGCTGAATTGAGGTTTGACCCTTATAGGCTATAGTAAGCCTAAGGGTTCCTTTTAGATACCTAAATAGCCCTTTAGCCGCTATAAAGTGTATCTTATAGGGCTTTTGCATATACTGTAAAAGCCACTGTATTACAAAGGCTATATCAGGCCTAATAAGCAGCATAAGGTACATTATAGTACCTATAAGGCGTTAAAATAGCTGCCTGTAATAAGGGTCTAAAAGGTCTTCCTTTTCTAGGCCTTAGCTACTTGCCGAATAAGGCTAGGCTGAATAGGCACTAAAAGTGGCCTAGCGTCGAGGAGGTCGAAGGCCTGTAGGGCCTTTTCAATATACTGAGACTAATATAGGAATAGAGCCCTATTAGGCCTATCCTTACTAATTTGAACCCCTAAGAAGAATGAAGCAGGGCCTCTATCTTCTAGCGCGAACCCCTTATTTAGGTCCTTCTTTAGCTTATTGATATAGCTAAGGTTAGGGCCTATAAGTAGGCAATCGTCGACGTAAGTCACTATAAAGGTCTTCTTTATAGGGCTATAGTAGATCGCTGGGTCGGAGATTAGAGGTTCGAAGCCTAGAGAGCTAAGTAGGCCCTAAGGCCTCTTGCCATTCTCTAGGGCCTTGTTTAAGGCCGTATAGCGCCTTTTTAAGCTGAATTACCTGCTGGGTCGAGGGGCTATAGCCTAATTCGGCTAACTTAGCCCTAATAGAAGGTCTAGCTTCGATGTAGCTAGTAAAGCCTTCTGGAATAGCTAGGTAAATAGTCTCTTTTAGGGACCCGTTAAGGAAGGCCCCTATAAAATCGACCTGCTCTACTTCCTAATTATAGGAAGCCGCTAGGGCTAGTAAAACCCGCTAAGTAGGGGGTATACTAGTTGAGGCAAAGGTCTCGAGGTAGTCTAGACCTTCTATTTGCATAAACCCCTTAGCTACTAACCTAGCCTTATATTTTAGAGGGTTATTTTGCGAATCCCTCTTAAGCTTTAAGACTAGGCGGCTCTTTAATACCTTTCTTCCTTTAATAGTCTTTAAAGGGAGAAAATAGAAGGTATTAGAAAGGATAAGCTGTTCGAATTTATCGAATATAGCTCTTAGCCACTTATCCTTATAGGGGTCTTTTAGGACCTCTTTCCACGAAGAAGGTTCTTTCGAAAGGTCCTCCTTTGCCCTATAGCATAGGCCCCTAATTAGGTAGCCTATATCGAGATCCATTGGATCCGAATTAGGGCTCGATAGGTCACCTATTAGGTCCGGGTTAGGACCCGTTAGGCTAGGGATTAATAGGTCTCTAGGCTCTCGAGGTCCTACTTTAGATCCTATAGTCCTTATAGGCACTATATCGGACCCTATAGGGCTCCTAGGCTCTAGAAGAGACGAATCTTCCTGCCTGTTTGTAGGTGACTTTATAAGTGACCTATCTTTCTCGTACTGACCTTCTAGGTCTCGACCTTTTAGGTCTTTAAGACCTAGAGGATTTTCTTCCCCTTCTAAAGATAGGGGGGTTATAGAGTCACTAGGCCCATAGGGTCTCTAGTTATAGGGTTGTCTTTTGGCCCTATAGGGGTTCGGCTTAGGCCGTAGAGATAGGGCTACCCTTCTATAACCTTAAGGAAGCTAGTCTTAGTTACTAGCCTCTTAGAAGGCAGATATACCAAATAGGTATTTGATCCTAGGGTTGCTAGGAGCCTTCCGGGCAGGGTCTTAGGTGCTAATTTAGCTGCCTTAGGCCGCTGTTCAGGGGGTATTAAGACCTCGCAATAAGCCCCTATAGCCCTATAAGGTGTAAAATTAGGTCTATAGGACCTATTTTTAGGGCTTAGCTCTGCTAATAGCAGTTGCTTAGGGGTTAGGTCTCTATTAGAGACTGCCGAGCAGTTAATTAGGGATAAAATAGCAGGCAAAATAAAGCACTAAAGGTTATAGGGCAGGTTTGACCACTGTAAGGTTGCCCTTAGCCGGTCTAATAGAACCCTAATTGACCTTTCTGCTAGCCCGTTTTGCTCGTGAATATAGGGGCTTGAGGTACTAAAGGAAATGCCTTTAGTAGCTAGCCACTGTTTGAGGTCTTCTGTAATCTCAATGCCCCTATCAAAATGCAGCCTGCTAGGATAACGGCTATAGCTAGTCTTAAGGCTCTTAAAAAAGCCCTTAATAGCTATAGCTAGGGTTTGACCTTCCTTATTAGGAAGCTCAAAAACCCACCTATACCTAGTCTTTCTATCCACTAATAGAAGGCAGACTACCCTTCTATTATAAGGGATAGGGCTAATTTTAAAGGTATCCCCTTCTAGAACGTCTAGAGCTCTAGGGGGGTCCTCTATAGGGCTCCTACTAGGAGACCTTAGAGGGTTAGCCTGTATACAGGCTAGGCATTTAAAATCTTTATCCCTTATAGGGGAAAAATCGGGCATCCCTATAGCTAGCTTAGAGGTCTTTTTTAGTAGCTTAAGGCCTAGGTGTCCTAGCCTAATATGCCACAGACCTGCTAACTCAAGAAGTTCTTAATAGCTAGCTGCCTTTATAGGGGAAATAGGGCTATTCGTAGCCTCTATTGGCTCGAGAGGAATAGGGTCAGGCTCTATAGGCTCTTCTGACCTTATAGCCTCTATAGGCTCTGTATCTCTGTCTGGGTCTATAGCCCTTATAGGGCTAGAAGACCTAGAGCTACTAGAGCTATAGGGGTTAATTTCCTCTATTTTGTCGATTTCGTCGATTTCGTCGATTTCGTCTTTCTAGGTAGGGGCCTTAGAGGGAATTTGCACCTCTATAGGATAGCTATAATTATAGCTAATATGTGTTGCATTAGGCCCTATAAGCCTAGGGGTAGCGAGCCCTTTCTGCTGTAGAAAGAAGCCGTGCCTTTTAAAGTTTAGAAGGCCACAGCAGGCTCTATCTGCTGTAAATAGCAGTTGCCGTATAAGAGCCCCTCCGGATGCGTAATGCCTTATACCACTAACTAGGCTGATTTCTAGTTAAGGTATATATAGGGCTTCTACTAGCTGTAGAGACCTATATTCGGGTGGATTTTGCCGAATTAAGACGGTAAATTCAGCTGTGCCTATTCCTTGGGGGTAAATAGGGCCCCCGCCGGTTAGGATAGGACTTTGTTTCGAATTCTTCCTCGTATAGGGCGTAAAAGAGGTAAATTTAGCCCTATCGTTAACTATATGAGACGTTGAGCCAGTATCATATAGAAGGGCACTTCGAGCTATAGTTGCGTTATAGCTATGTCCCTTATCTAGCCCTATAGGCGGGCTAGGCCCTTTTTCTAGCCTAATTGTGCTAGATCCTATAGGCCTAGTAGGCTCTATAGGTAGGCTCGGAAGATCGTCGAAGTCTTCTGAATTAGTGAATTCAGAAGGTTCTATAGGGCTATTAACCCCTTCTGAGAGGTTATAGGTCCCTATAAGGAAGGCAGCCTTTTTCTTAGGCTGGTGGTCTCCCTGTGAAGATGCCCTAATGGGGCTCTTCTGACCCCTTTTAGGCTTCTGTGCCTTAGGGTCTTTAGGGTCTAATGGACCCGTAGCTTCCTTAGGGCTTTGAGATGCCCTATCCTTAGGGCTTTGCTGGGCCCTATAGGCTGTAGCCTTAGCTACAGAGGAGCTTTTATCCCTCTGTTCCTCTATAAGGTCGGCCATAAGGAACTGTAGGTTAAGGGCTTCTAGGGGGCGCCTAGAGCCTTATTAACCCGAATGCTATAGCGCTGGCGTTCGGCCCACTGTGGAAAGACCCCCTTAAGGGCTTCCAGGTACTAATTAGCCTAATCGATAGGGGCTATCTGTACATTAGCTAGGGCTAGCCTAGCTAGAAGGTTATTAAAGTGGGCGTTAAAGGCCTATAGAGAGCCTGTAAAGGCCCTATAGGATAGGGCGTGAAATTCCGAGTATAGGTAGTGTTTGCAATAAGGGTAGGGATAAAGGTAAGGACTAGTAGAGATACTAGAGCCTTACTATAACGCCCTATCCTACGTAGTGGAAGTTTTGACTGAGCTGCGATCCCTAGTACCGAGGAGTCCGTATAGCTCTAATAGAGAGCTATAGGATAGAGGGGGTGAACTAGAAGGCTTATATAATAAAATATAAGGTACTATAAGATAGTAAAGATTGAATCTAGTTAGAGAATAAAAGATAGGAAGAGAGGGAAGTCTCCCTCTATATATAGCTATCCGTAGCCCCCTTTTTCTGTATTTATAATCGCTTATTAATTAGATTATAAATCTAGATTAATAATAGGATTATAAATTATTACTAATCCAAGCTTATTAATCCTTAAGGAAGATTACTAAGGATTAATAAGCATTAGTAATCACTATTCCTATTTAGGAAAGTATATTACTAATTGTCGAAATAGGTCTTGAGAAACTTTCTATAGACCCTATTTCTTAACACCCCTTCTCAAGCTAGTAATATAGCTATAAAGAGGAATAAGGAGCGTATAGGCGAGGGAAAAACCTTATAGGTTCTAATAGACCCTATAAGTAAAACCTCTATAGGGAATTTATAGAGGGCTAGGCCTCTATAAGCCCTATAAGCTCTAGGAACCTTTAAAAAAGGATTCCTATAAGGGGCTTAGTAAGCCCGTCGGCAAGCATAGCCTTAGTATCTAAATAGGATACTTTAACTAACCCGTTTAGGACCTTTTCCCTATTATAGTGAAATTTTAATAGGGTGTGCTTAGTCCTAGAATGTAGGGTCGGGTTATAGGCGTTTGCAATAGTGCCTTGGTTGTCGCAATAGACTATTATAGGGAGCTCTAGAGGCTGCTGTAGCTCTCTATAAAGGCCCTGAATCCACTGGACTTCTCGGATAGCCTCTATAAGGCTATCGGATTCAGCCTCTAGGGTCGATAGGGCTATAGTAGAAGCCTTTTTCGCTTTCCAACTAATAGGCCCCTTTCCTAGGGTAAAGAGATAGCCGAAGGTCGATCTAGAGGAATTTTTATCCCTTGCAAAATCGCTATCGCAGTACCCGATAGGCTGAATTGAGGTTTGACCCTTATAGGCTATAATAAGCCTAAGGGTTCCTTTTAGATACCTAAATAGCCCTTTAGCCGCTATAAGGTGTATCTTATAGGGCTTTTGCATATACTGTGAAAGCCACTATATTGCAAAGGCTATATTAGGCCTAGTAAGTAGCATAAGGTACATTATAGTACCTATAAGGCGTTAAAATAGCTGCCTGTAATAAGGGTCTAAAAGGTCTTCCTTTTCTAGGCCCTTAGCTGCTTGCCGAATAAGGCTAGGCTGAATAGGCACTAAAAGTGGCCTAGCGTCGAGGAGGTCGAAGGCCTGTAGGGCCTTTTCAATATACTGAGACTGATGTAGGAATAGAGCCCTATTAGGCCTATCCTTACTAATTTGAACCCCTAAGAAGAATGAAGCAGGGCCTCTATCTTCTAGCGCGAACCCCTTATTTAGGTCCTTCTTTAGCTTATTGATATAGCTAAGGTTAGGGCCTATAAGTAGGCAATCGTCGACGTAAGTCACTATAAAGGTCTTCTTTATAGGGCTATAGTAGATCGCTGGGTCGGAGATTAGAGGTTCGAAGCCTAGAGAGCTAAGTAGGCCCCTAAGGGCCTCTTGCTATTCTCTAGGGCCTTGTTTAAGGCCGTATAGCGCCTTTTTAAGCTGAATTACCTGCTGGGTCGAGGGCTATAGCCTAATTCGGCTAACTTAGCCCTAATAGAAGGTCTAGCTTCGATGTAGCTAGTAAAGCCTTCTGGAATAGCTAGGTAAATAGTCTCTTTTAGGGACCCGTTAAGGAAGGCCCTATAAAATCGACCTGCTCTACTTCCCAATTATAGGAAGCCGCTAGGGCTAGTAAAACCCGCTAAGTAGGGGGTATACTAGTTGAGGCAAAGGTCTCGAGGTAGTCTAGACCTTCTATTTGCATAAACCCCTTAGCTACTAACCTAGCCTTATATTTTAGAGGGTTATTTTGCGAATCCCTCTTAAGCTTTAAGACTAGGCGGCTCTTTAATACCTTTCTTCCTTTAATAGTCTTTAAAGGGAGAAAATAGAAGGTATTAGAAAGGATAAGCTGTTCGAATTCATCGAATATAGCTCTTAGCCACTTATCCTTATAGGGGTCTTTTAGGACCTCTTTCCACGAAGAAGGTTCTTTCGAAAGGTCCTCCTTTGCCCTATAGCATAGGCCCCTAATTAGGTAGCCTATATCGAGATCCATTGGATCCGAATTAGGGCTCGATAGGTCACCTATTAGGTCCGGGTTAGGACCCGTTAGGCTAGGGATTAATAGGTCTCTAGGCTCTCGAGGTCCTACTTCAGATCCTATAGTCCTTATAGGCACTATATCGGACCCTATAGGGCTCCTAGGCTCTAGAAGAGACGAATCTTCCTGCCTGTCTGTAGGTGACTTTATAAGTGACCTATCTTTCTCGTACTGACCTTCTAGGTCTCGACCTTTTAGGTCTTTAAGACCTAGAGGATTTTCTTCCCCTTCTAAAGATAGGGGGGTTATAGAGTCACTAGGCCCCATAGGGTCTCTAGTTATAGGGTTGTCTTTTGGCCCTATAGGGGTTCGGCTTAGGCCCGTAGAGATAGGGCCTACCCTTCTATAACCTTAAGGAAGCTAGTCTTAGTTACTAGCCTCTTAGAAGGCAGATATACCAAATAGGTATTTGATCCTAGGGTTGCTAGGAGCCTTCCGGGCAGGGTCTTAGGTGCTAATTTAGCTGCCTTAGGCCGCTGTTCAGGGGGTATTAAGACCTCGCAATAAGCCCCTATAGCCCTATAAGGTGTAAAATTAGGTCTATAGGACCTATTTTTAGGGCTTAGCTCTACTAATAGCAGTTGCTTAGGGGTTAGGTCTCTATTAGAGACTGCCGAGCAGTTAATTAGGGATAAAATAGCAGGCAAAATAAAGCACCAAAGGTTATAGGGCAGGTTTGACCACTGTAAGGTTGCCCTTAGCCGGTCTAATAGAACCCTAATTGACCTTTCTGCTAGCCCGTTTTGCTCGTGAATATAGGGGCTTGAGGTACTAAAGGAAATGCCTTTAGTAGCTAGCCACTGTTTGAGGTCTTCTGTAATCTCAGTGCCCCCATCAAAATGCAGCCTGCTAGGATAACGGCTATAGCTAGTCTTAAGGCTCTTAAAAAAGCCCTTAATAGCTATAGCTAGGGTTTGACCTTCCTTATTAGGAAGCTCAAAGACCCACCTATACCTAGTCTTTCTATCCACTAATAGAAGGCAGACTGCCCTTCTATTATAAGGGATAGGGCTAATTTTAAAGGTATCCCCTTCTAGAACGTCTAGAGCTCTAGGGGGGTCCTCTATAGGGCTCCTACTAGGAGACCGTAGAGGGTTAGCCTATATGCAGGCTAGGCATTTAAAATCTTTATCCCTTATAGGGGAAAAATCGGGCATCCCTATAGCTAGCTTAGAGGTCTTTTTTAGTAGCTTAAGGCCTAGGTGTCCTAGCCTAATATGCCACAGACCTGCTAACTCAAGAAGTTCTTGATAGCTAGCTGCCTTTATAGGGGAAATAGGGCTATTCGTAGCCTCTATTGGCTCGAGAGGAATAGGGTCAGGCTCTATAGGCTCTTCTGACCTTATAGCCTCTATAGGCTCTGTATCTCTGTCTGGGTCTATAGCCCTTATAGGGCTAGAAGACCTAGAGCTACTAGAGCTATAGGGGTTAATTTCCTCTATTTTGTCGATTTCGTCGATTTCGTCGATTTCGTCTTTCCAGGTAGGGGCCTTAGAGGGAATTTGCACCTCTATAGGATAGCTATAATTATAGCTAATATGTGTTGCATTAGGCCCTATAAGCCTAGGGGTAGCGAGCCCTTTCTGCTGTAGAAAGAAGCCGTGCCTTTTAAAGTTTAGAAGGCCACAGCAGGCTCTATCTGCTGTAAATAGCAGTTGCCGTATAAGAGCCCTCCGGATGCGTAATGCCTTATACTACTAACTAGGCTGATTTCTAGTTGAGGTATATATAGGGCTTCTACTAGCTGTAGAGACCTATATTCGGGTGGATTTTGCCGAATTAAGACGGTAAATTCAGCTGTGCCTATTCCTTAGGGGTAAATAGGGCCCCGCCGGTTAGGATAGGACTTTGTTTCGAATTCTTCCTCGTATAGGGCGTAAAAGAGGTAAATTTAGCCCTATCGTTAACTATATGAGACGTTGAGCCAGTATCATATAGAAGGGCACTTCGAGCTATAGTTGCGTTATAGCTATGTCCCTTATCTAGCCCTATAGGCGGGCTAGGCCCTTTTTCTAGCCTAATTGTGCTAGATCCTATAGGCCTAGTAGGCTCTATAGGTAGGCTCGGAAGATCGTCGAAGTCTTCTGAATTAGTGAATTCAGAAGGTTCTATAGGGCTATTAACCCCTTCTGAGAGGTTATAGGTCCCTATAAGGAAGGCAGCCTTTTTCTTAGGCTGGTGGTCTCCCTGTGAAGATGCCCTAATGGGCTCTTCTGACCCCTTTTAGGCTTCTGTGCCTTAGGGTCTTTAGGGTCTAATGGACCCGTAGCTTCCTTAGGGCTTTGAGATGCCCTATCCTTAGGCTTTGCTGGGCCCTATAGGCTGTAGCCTTGGCTACAGAGGAGCTTTTATCCCTCTGTTCCTCTATAAGGTCGGCCATAAGGAACTGTAGGTTAAGGGCTTCTAGGGGGCGCCTAGAGCCTTATTAACCCGAATGCTATAGCGCTGGCGTTCGGCCCACTGTGGAAAGACCCCCTTAAGGGCTTCCAGGTACTGATTAGCCTGATCGATAGGGGCTATCTGTACATTAGCTAGGGCTAGCCTAGCTAGAAGGTTATTAAAGTGGGCGTTAAAGGCCTGTAGAGAGCCTGTAAAGGCCCTATAGGATAGGGCGTGAAATTCCGAGTATAGGTAGCCTCGTTGAATTTCGCTGCTATGCGAATATTGCTTGATAAGCAGCTTATAGGCGTCTTCGGGGTTCCTTTGCCAGGTTATAGCAGCCTGCGGACCTTCTGAACAGCTATCTCTTAGTAGCATAAGAAGGATAGCCTGGTCTGAGTCGGATAGGTCCCTAGCTATAGAGGGTTAGTCGAGAAATAGTGGAATTCCTAGGGCTCTAAATTGGATCCCTAGGGCCTGTTTCCACTGATCGAAATTGCTAGGCCCCGTAAGCCTAGAGCCTTCCGGAAAGGCATAAACCCTCTTATTTAGCTCTTTAATAACCGTACTATTAAAGGCTGCCGATAGAGGGTTAGCTTGTTGAATAGGGGCCTGCGAGCTAGCCGGGTCTCGCATAGGATAATCCTGTTGAATAGGATTCTGTTCGACTTTTTCGACTTTATAGGGCTAGGCTGCCGATTAGGACCTTCTTTTAGGTCTCTAATAGCCATAGATAAATCCCCTATAGTGGCTTGCGTAGTGGCCTCGAAGCTCTGAAAGCTACTAATAAGCCGGTCTATAAGGTCCCTCTGTGAGCGAATTTGGGCCTGTAGATCGGTTGAAGGATCAGTGATCTCTTCGGAACCCTGCAATACAAAACGGCTATCTGGATCCATTTTGCAAGTCTTGGGTAGGTCTTATTATCTTATATAGTAAGATAAGCCTTTTCGTATAGCTTAATAAGCTATAAGTTGATTTTGCCTATCGTAAAGGCTAAAATCGGGTTCCTAGGCTAATAGCTTTAGGTCCTAGACTAATAGCCTAGGTATTCGATCGAGGCGTATTCGAGGAGGGCTCGAGGTATAGATCGTATACAGAGCTATAGCTCTATAAGGCGTAATATCGATAGTATCGATAGGCCGGTTAAGCTTAAATAAGCTTAAGTCGAATAGGCTTAATAACCTTAAGTCGAAGGTATAGGAATACTTCGTCTTCTTCCTATAGGATATCGAAGGGCTAAAGGCTAGTCGTTCGATATAATATAAGACTTAGTAAGTCTTATAGTATATTAAGACTTAATCGAAGTCTTAATATATATCGGTTATCGAGAGGGATAGTATCCCTAGGTTCGATAAGTCTTTCCGGTAAGACTTTTGCCGATAGGATAAGGTAAAAGGGAAAGAGCTAAGCCGGGCTCATAACCTGTTTGCAATAAGGGTAGGGATAAAGGTAAGGACTAGTAGAGATACTAGAGCCTTACTATAACGCCCTATCCTACGCAGTGGAAGTTTTGACTAAGCTGCGATCCCTAGTACCGAGGAGTCCGTATAGCTCTAATAGAGAGCTATAGGATAGAGGGGGTGAACTAGAAGGCTTATATAATAAAATATAAGGTACTATAAGATAGTAAAGATTGAATCTAGTTAGAGAATAAAAGATAGGAAGAGAGGGAAGTCTCCCTCTATATATAGCTATCCGTAGCCCCCTTTTTCTGTATTTATAATCGCTTATTAATTAGATTATAAATCTAGATTAATAATAGGATTATAAATCATTACTAATCCAAGCTTATTAATCCTTAAGGAAGATTACTAAGGATTAATAAGCATTAGTAATTACTATTCCTATTTAGGAAAGTATATTACTAATTGTCGAAATAGGTCTTGAGAACTTTCTATAGACCCTATTTCTTAACAGGTAGCCTCGTTGAATTTCGCTGCTATGCGAATATTGCTTAATAAGCAGCTTATAGGCGTCTTCGGGGTTCCTTTGCCAGGTTATAGCAGCCTGCGGACCTTCTGAACAGCTATCTCTTAGTAGCATAAGAAGGATAGCCTAGTCTGAGTCGGATAGGTCCCTAGCTATAGAGGGTTGGTCGAGAAATAGTGGAATTCCTAGGGCTCTAAATTGGATCCCTAGGGCCTGTTTCCACTGATCGAAATTGCTAGGCCCCGTAAGCCTAGAGCCTTCCGGAAAGGCATAAACCCTCTTATTTAGCTCTTTAATAACCGTACTATTAAAGGCTGCCGATAGAGGGTTAGCTTGTTGAATAGGGGCCTGCGAGCTAGCCGGGTCTCGCATAGGATAATCCTGTTGAATAGGATTCTGTTCGACTTTTTCGACTTTATAGGGGCTAGGCTGCCGATTAGGACCTTCTTTTAGGTCTCTAATAGCCATAGATAAATCCCCTATAGTGGCTTGCGTAGTGGCCTCGAAGCTCTGAAAGCCACTAATAAGCCGGTCTATAAGGTCCCTCTGTGAGCGAATTTAGGCCTGTAGATCGGTTGAAGGATCAGTGATCTCTTCGGAACCCTGCAATACAAAACGGCTATCTGGATCCATTTTGCAAGTCTTGGGTAGGTCTTATTATCTTATATAGTAAGATAAGCCTTTTCGTATAGCTTAATAAGCTATAAGTTGATTTTGCCTATCGTAAAGGCTAAAATCGGGTTCCTAGGCTAATAGCTTTAGGTCCTAGACTAATAGCCTAGGTATTCGATCGAGGCGTATTCGAGGAGGGCTCGAGGTATAGATCGTATACAGAGCTATAGCTCTATAAGGCGTAATATCGATAGTATCGATAGGCCGGTTAAGCTTAAATAAGCTTAAGTCGAATAGGCTTAATAACCTTAAGTCGAAGGTATAGGAATACTTCGTCTTCTTCCTATAGGATATCGAAGGGCTAAAGGCTAGTCGTTCGATATAATATAAGACTTAGTAAGTCTTATAGTATATTAAGACTTAATCGAAGTCTTAATATATATCGGTTATCGAGAGGGATAGTATCCCTAGGTTCGATAAGTCTTTCCGGTAAGACTTTTGCCGATAGGATAAGGTAAAAGGGAAAGAGCTAAGCCGGGCTCATAACCTGTTTGCAATAAGGGTAGGGATAAAGGTAAGGACTAGTAGAGATACTAGAGCCTTACTATAACGCCCTATCCTACGCAGTAGAAGTTTTGACTGAGCTGCGATCCCTAGTACCGAGGAGTCCGTATAGCTCTAATAGAGAGCTATAGGATAGAGGGGGTGAACTAGAAGGCTTATATAATAAAATATAAGGTACTAAAGGATAGTAAGATTGAATCTAGTTAGAGAATAAAAGATAGGAAGAGAGGGAAGTCTCCCTCTATATATAGCTATCCGTAGCCCCCTTTTTCTGTATTTATAATCGCTTATTAATTAGATTATAAATCTAGATTAATAATAGGATTATAAATCATTACTAATCCAAGCTTATTAATCCTTAAGGAAGATTACTAAGGATTAATAAGCATTAGTAATCACTATTCCTATTTAGGAAAGTATATTACTAATTGTCGAAATAGGTCTTGAGAACTTTCTATAGACCCTATTTCTTAACAGCCTCTATAGGCTCTGTATCTCTGTCTGGGTCTATAGCCCTTATAGGGCTAGAAGACCTAGAGCTACTAGAGCTATAGGGGTTAATTTCCTCTATTTTGTCGATTTCGTCGATTTCGTCGATTTCGTCTTTCTAGGTAGGGGCCTTAGAGGGAATTTGCACCTCTATAGGATAGCTATAATTATAGCTAATATGTGCTGCATTAGGCCCTATAAGCCTAGGGGTAGCGAGCCCCTTCTGCTGTAGAAAGAAGCCGTGCCTTTTGAAGTTTAGAAGGCCACAGCAGGCTCTATCTGCTGTAAAAAGCAGTTGCCGTATAAGGGCCCCTCCGGATGCGTAATGCCTTATACTACTAACTAGGCTGATTTCTAGTTGAGGTATATATAGGGCTTCTACTAGCTGTAGAGACCTATATTCGGGTGGATTTTGCCGAATTAAGACGGTAAATTCAGCTGTGCCTATTCCTTAGGGGTAAATAGGGCCCCCGCCGGTTAGGATAGGACTTTGTTTCGAATTCTTCCTCGTATAGGGCGTAAAAGAGGTAAATTTAGCCCTATCGTTAACTATATGAGACGTTAAGCCAATATCATATAGAAGGGCACTTCGAGCTATAGTTGCGTTATAGCTATGTCCTTATCTAGCCTATAGGCGGGCTAGGCCCTTTTTCTAGCCTAATTGTGCTAGATCCTATAGGCCTAGTAGGCTCTATAGGTGGGCTCGGAAGATCGTCGAAGTCTTCTGAATTAGTGAATTCAGAAGGTTCTATAGGACTATTAACCCCTTCTAAGAGGTTATAGGTCCCTATAAGGAAGGCAGCCTTTTTCTTAGGCTGGTTTCCCTGTGAAGATGCCTATTAGGGCTCTTCTGACCCCTTCTAGGCTTCTGTGCCTTAGGGTTTTTAGGGTCTAATAGACCCGTAGCTTCCTTAGGGCTCTGAGATACCCTATCCTTAGGGCTTTGCTGGGCCCTATAGGCTGTAGCCTTGGCTACAGAGGAGCTTTTATCCTCTGTTCCTCTATAAGGTCGGCCATAAGGAACTGTAGGTTAAGGGCTTCTAGGGGGGCGCCTAGAGCCTTATTAACCCGAATGCTATAGCGCTAGCGTTCGGCCACTGTGGAAAGACCCCTTAAGGGCTTCCAGGTACTAATTAGCCTGATCGATAGGGGCTATCTGTACGTTAGCTAGGGCTAGCCTAGCTAGTAGGTTTGTTAAAGTGGGCGTTAAAGGCCTATAGAGAGCCTGTAAAGGCCCTATAGGATAGGGCGTAAAATTCCGAGTATAGGTAGCCTCGTTGAATTTCGCTGCTATGCGAATATTGCTTAATAAGCAGCTTATAGGCGTCTTCGGGGTTCCTTTGCAGGTTATAGCAGCCTGCGGACCTTCTGAACAGCTATCTCTTAGTAGCATAAGAAGGATAGCCTGGTCTGAGTCGGATAGGTCCCTAGCTATAGAGGGTTAGTCGAGAAATAGTAGAATTCCTAGGGCTCTAAATTGGATCCCTAGAGCCTGTTTTCCACTAATCGAAATTACTAGGCCCCGTAAGCCTAGAGCCTTCCGGAAAGGCGTAAACCCTCTTATTTAGCTCTTTAATAACCGTACTATTAAAGGCTGCCGATAGAGGGTTAGCTTGTTGAATAGGGGCCTGCGAGCTAGCCGGGTCTCGCATAGGATAATCCTATTGAATAGGATTCTGTTCGACTTTTTCGACTTTATAGGGGCTAGGCTGCCGATTAGGACCTTCTTTTAGGTCTCTAATAGCCGTAGATAAATCCCCTATAGTGGCTTGCGTAGTGGCCTCGAAGCTCTAAAAGCCACTAATAAGCCGATCTATAAGGTCCCTCTGTAAGCGAATTTGGGCCTGTAGATCGATTGAAGGATTAGTGATCTCTTCGGGACCCTGCGATATAAAATGGCTATCTGAATCCATTTTATAGGTCTTGGGTAGGTCTTAGTATCTTATATATAAAGATAAGCCTTTTCGTATAGCTTAATGAGCTATAAGTTGATTTTGCCTATCGTAGAGGCTAAAATCGGGTTCCTAAGCTAATGGCTCTAGGTCGATCGAGGCGTATTTAAGGAGGGCTCGAGGTATAGATCGTATATAGAGCTATAGCTCTATAAGGCGTAATATCGATAGTATCGATAGGCCGGTTAAGCTTAAATAAGCTTAAGTTAAATAGGCTTAATAACCTTAAGTCGAAGGTATAGGAATGCTTTGTCTTCTTCCTATAGGATATCGAAGGGCTAAAGGCTAGTCGTTCGATATAATATAAGACTTAGTGAGTCTTATAATATATTAAGACTTAATCGAAGTCTTAATATATATCGGTCGTCGAGAGGGATAGTATCCTTAGGTTCGATAAGTCTTTCCGGTAAGACTTTTACCGATAGGATAAGGTAAAAGGGAAAGAGCTAAGCCGGGCTTATAACCTATTTACAATAAGGGTAGGGATAAAGGTAAGGACTAGTAGAGATACTAGAGCCTTACTATAACGCCCTATCCTACGTAGTGGAAGTTTGGACTGAGCTGTAATCCCTAGTACCGAGGGGTCCGTATAGCTCTAATAGAGAGCTATAGGATAGAGGGGGTAAACTAGAAGGCTTATATAATAAAATATAAGGTACTATAGGATAGTAAAGATTAAATCTAGTTAGAGAATAAAAGATAGGAAGAGAGGGAAGTCTCCCTCTATATATAGCTATCCGTAGCCCCCTTTTTCCGTATTTATAATCGCTTATTAATTAGATTATAAATCTAGATTAATAATAGGATTATAAATCATTACTAATCTAAGCTTATTAATCCTTAAGGAAGATTACTAAGGATTAATAAGTATTAGTAATTACTATTCCTATTTAGGAAAGTATATTACTAATTGTCGAAATAGGTCTTAAGAACCTTCTATAGACCCTATTTCTTAACAATAGCTATCTATAGCTCCCTTTTTTCCGTATTTATAATCGCTTATTAATTAGATTATAAATCTAGATTAATAATAGGATTATAAATTATTATTAATTTAAGCTTATTAATCCTTAAGAAAGATTACTAAGGATTAATAAGTATTAATAATTACTATTCCTATTTAGGAAAGTATATTATTAATTATCGAAATAGGTCTTAAGAACCTTCTATAAACCCTATTTCTTAATATATACTACTTAAAATACTTTTACTATTAAATTATTTCTTTATTATATTAACTTATAAAGACTCCCTTAGCTACTAAGCCTATATTATATTAAAGACTCGCCTAAATAATATTCTACCTTATAAGAGAATCGATAATAAAGTTATTATATACTTAGGCGAGGTATATTGCTGCTTCTATTTTAAGAATAATAAGCTCTACCCTATAGCTATTACTCTTAGTTTATAGTTAAATCTTCGATACTATATCTATCGCTACGGTCTTATTATTTATAAGTCTAAGTCTAGTAAGCTAGACTTATATTACTAAATATAGATATAGTAATAATATATAACGGTTCGTAATTCCTAAGGGATAAACCGTAGGGTTTATATTAGTAGATAATACGAGGCGTTAGTCTAAGTAATATATATCGAGAAGGATATTACGCTAGTAATAGATCGTAGATCGTAACTAAGTAGTTAGAAGTAACTTGTGATATTAAGAACTAACTAGGTATCTATACTAGGGTAGAATTTTTTGGGTTACTATATACTTCCTCTAATCACTTATATAATTTAGCAATTATTAGTAATTTCTTACGATTACTCCTAATTACGACTCGATTAGTAGTAATCCCTTACGATCACTACTAATCCGGGTACGTACCGTAGTAATCTATTTCCTATTAGTCTATCGCCCCGACTAATATCCCGAGGCACGTATCGCTATACCCTATAGCCGGCCCGTCCTCGCGGCCTTCTTGCCTTAGGTTATAACTATTAAGAAATAGGGTCTATAGAAGGTTCTTAAGACCTATTTCGATAATTAGTAATATACTTTCCTAAATAGGAATAATAATTACTAATACTTATTAATCCTTAGTAATCTTTCTTAAGGATTAATAAGCTTAAATTAGTAATAATTTATAATCCTATTATTAATCTAGATTTATAATCTAATTAATAAGCGATTATAAATACGGAAAAAAGGGAGCTACGGATAGCTATATATAGAGAGAGACTTCCTTCTCTTCCTATCTTTTATTCTTTAACTAGATTTAATCCTTACTATCCTATAGTACCTTATATCTTATTATATAAGCCTTCTAGTTCACTCCCTTCGGTACTAAGGATCGCAGCTTAGTCTAAACTTCCACTATATAGGATAGGGCGTTATAGTAAGGCTCTAGTATCTCTACTAGACCTTACCTTTATCTCTACCCTTATTGCAAATAGTAATATAGTACCGGCGTTTTAATATAAGCCTATCTTAGGTAACTAATAATAAATTAGTTCTAAAGTATATAGCATCTAGTTCCTAACTACTTATAGACTCTTGACTATACTTAAATAGTAGAGGTAAAAGTATAAATAAATTTAAAATTAGTTAATAATTAGTTTAGCCTTAATATAAACAAACTTATATAATAATAACGCTAATAGTGCGGTGCCTATAATAACGGGTTAATATTTATTTAAATGCTTGCTAAACAGGCTATTCTACTTAGTTGCTATAGCATGCGACTGCGTAAATCGGTTTACTACCGATTTTATATTAATGATAATTAATGGTCGGGTGAGGTCTATGTACATGGTCGGGTGAGGTTCTGGCTAATAGTCGGTTGAGGTGTTAGGCTTGGTCGGGTGAGTTTTTTTTTCGGCAATTTGGTCGGCTGAGATTGGGGGGGGGGGGCTCAGTTGATGTGTATACTCGAAAGAATGGCGCAAGGCCGATGGCATGTTGACTTGGCTAAACGAGCCAAACAAAAGTGGAGTGCACACTCCAGCAGCTGTAGCTGGTAGTGACGTACAGACTATACGCGTGGATTCCTGAATTTGACATGACAATGACGGTATGGTATCATTTAGAAAACCAACCCGCGGCGACCACAGAATGCAGCACACTGCTGCCAGTCAATTTCAAGTAGAATGGAACGAGAAATTGCAGTACGACCTTTCCAGTTGGTAAACGATCTGGTAGTTCTATACGCCAGCCGAGCGCAGCAGTCATCTCAGTCAATCATATGAAACCCAGCTTCATCGACCACCCCAACGCCAAGTTTATCGCCGAGGCGATGATAATTCCTGGTTAGCCATGAGCACCTTGCCGGCACAATAGGTGGTTGTCAAACCGGGAGAGGAGCTGCTGTAGCGGTGGTGGTACGCGAGAGAATCACCGCACAAGACCGGAGAACCTTGAGTGGAGAGAGAACCAGAGGCGCTATGAAATAGCGCGAGATCCTGAATTTGACACGGAGCGCACTCCAACATCGAGCACGCCAACACACCGCCAACACGCAACGCTTGAAACGACGCCGGCTATTCACTTTCCAATACAACTTGCCACTCATGTTTTCTCTTTCCTTCTCCACACATTTTCCCTTTTCAACCGTCTACCTCATGCTTTCTCTCTCCATCTTCACACATCTTCGCTCTGTCAACCTTCTACCTTCTCAACAAAGACACAGCACCCCGACCACCTACATTGCACACAACGACTCCTCGCCTCACACAGATGCCGCATTGTCCAACGCAACCGACAAAATGGCGACAGACGACGTGCAGACAAAGGGCGTCGACGCGTTCCTGGATCGCCAGTCGCTCACCTTCCCCACGCTGCCACCAAACGCAACGAGAGAGAATACCATACTCTGGGTACATATCCAAGCAGTATTCGAGAAACAGGACGACCAGATCAAGAAACAGATTGTCGCAGGGATGGAATTCGCCAACGTTGACGGCACCCGGACGCAGATATCCAACAATATCCTGTCAAAAAGGCTTAGGGAGTGAACCGTGCAAATCGGCAAGGGGCTCATGGTTGTCATCGACAGCATGTATGGCCAGAGAGCAGTCAAGAGGTACCAGTGGTACAAAGATTTTGAAAACGATAACAGAGAGTTTGTCGAGAAACTGGAGGGACCCGCGCAGGTACTCGTCTCAGTGAGAGAAACCCCAACGGACACCGGCCCAGGCGCAACCAAGAAGACAAAGAAGACACACACAGCGCGCGGCAATACAATGGCTAACGCCACGCGACAAATGCCACGGGGGAACTTCCCGAGGAACCTCCAACGCGACATCCAGCGGGTGTATATGAAGGCGGCGATTGACGCTTCTGAAGAGATCACGAAAACGTTATGCGTCTCACTTCAGCAGGCGGCGATTGACGCAGCGGAAAAGGCAAAGGCCGGACTGGTGAAACAAATTACACGGCAGGTAACCAAAGCGATGGAGGCGACAATCACTGAAAAAGAAGAAGCCTACACTGGGCACGAACAAGGTTAAAAAAAACACCCCCCGCAGACAACCCAACGGTGATGACGGGGACGAGCAGTAACGACGGGAAGGAACAGTGATGACGGGACGAGCAGTAACGACGGGAAGGAGAAGTGACAACGGGAAAGAGCAGTGACGACGGGAAGGAGCAGCAACGACGGGAAGGAGCAGTGACGGCGAAATAACAGACGAAAAAAGGCAAACAGTAAACGGTAGAGGGGGGGAAGTATCGGGACAATGAGAGAAGCAACTTCAACAACAAAGCTTTGAGGAAAATGGGGGATGGATGCTCCAATAGCTGGTTTCTGAGTCAACGGGTGGAAAGATTGCTTCAACATCAATAACGGACAAGAAGGAATCGCTTCAACGGCGAGACATTTATCTAGACCATCATTTGAAATATAATGCGTGGAACAACTTCCATTCTTGCGCTGTGCGTCTGGCCATTAGAATCAAGAGTACAAGTCCCAGCAACCCGCTGTCGCCAACCAGTCCCGCCAAGATGCGCGCGCACTTTGCGACATGAAAAAGAGGCCAACAACCACGTGGATTACGGCTCTCTAGTTGCCGTTCCTGGGGCATATGGCCCAGATATAGTGTTGGCTAGTCGGTTTGGCTTCGGGGCTGGTTGTCCAAGATATAAAAATACCCGATGCCATAGAAGACTGCTCTCATGGGCGTAGGCAAAGCTGAAAGTGAGTGTTTTAGCAGCGATGCCTGCGAGCCTGCAATGCTTGCGATTCGTACTTGCGAGTAAGGTGTAAATACTCGAGGATTACTTATTTGCAAGGCTCAATTTCTCTATTTGCAAGGCAACCCAACCCGTCGCCCCGACGCAACCAGCTGGCGCTACCCAATTCAAGTGCAATTTTATTATGGCACGCAGCAGAGACAAGAAAACGCACACAGGACGCATCGTTCGATTCAATCGCGCCACATACAGTCGCATCGCGGCCGGCGGCAGGGTCCAAATCGCTCAAATAACGCATCTACGAAGTTTCCCTAGGATGTGATGACATTCCGGCGCCTTGTTGTTCTGCCCCGTGCCCTGTGCCCTGCTAGCCCTGTGCTGCCGTTGATCCATGGGCGCCGGCGCGGCCGCCTCGTGATGCCCTCGCGCCCCGTTGCCTCTTGTGGCCCCGTGCCTGCTGTGAGGCCAGCGATGATGCCGTTGATGCCACAGCGGCATTGTCGAGCTCGAATTGTGCGAGGTCACGGCCGAGGCTTGGGTTTAAGGGCCTCGCTCCTCAGCCGGCGGTCCGACTCGGCTTCTCAAGCAAAACCAATAGAGTAAGTAATGCCAGCTATCGCTAACCAGAATGTAAATGCAACAATATGCAAAACGCACTTTCCAAATGCCGTTTCCGGGATGCCCATGGCAAACACGAATGCCCATGGCAAACACGCCGCGCGATCTATGCAAACATAGCATCTACATCACCAAATTATGTCCACGGTACTTGGCCGTCTTCGCATACCCCTCCGCCCGCACCTCCCTCGTACGCTCGGGGAAGCCCTCAAACGACCGCGCAAAAGTCGCGACCGAGTGCGCAATGAGCTAAAACCCAATCTGCGTCAGCTCACTCCTCAGCAGCCAACAAGGTCGAACAGCACTTACCTTTGTGTTGACCTCCCAGGCCGTCAGGTTCAAGTTGTACAGGTCGTCGCACAGCTGGTGGTAGCACGGGTCGTACCACTCGCCCGCCTTGCCGCCAAACATGCCCTCCTCCTCCTTCGTCTTGATGCCCTCCGCGCCGGTGGCGATGCCGCCGGCGGGAATGCCGTGGCGGATAAAGCCGTCGTAGTCGGAGCGCCCGTCAAACGGGATGAGGGTATAGTTGAGATCCTGCTGCTCGTACCAGCCCGTGTAGAGGTCGCGCAGCTTCTCGGAGCCGACGGGGTCCGCGGCGTCGGTGGCGTTGTACACCTGGTAGGCAAAGTTGGGGCTGGCCATCATGTCGTAGTCCATAAAGAGGCGTATCTTGGCGTTTTCTTCTTCAGAGAGGCTGGCGACGTAGTAGTTTGATCCCAGCAGGCCCTCTTCCTCGGCGGACCACCAGCTGAAGCGGACGCAGTTGTTCACCTCGTAGTTGGACAGCTGCACGGCAACCTCAAGCACGGACAACGACCCCGAGCCATCGTCGTTGATACCAGGACCCGCAGTCACGCTGTCGGAGTGCCCTCCGAGCATGACGCAGTTCTCCGGGTCGCCGTGGGTGGTTTGCGCGATGATGTTCATGGTCTTGATGTCGTTGACGTCGGCGTTAATGTAAGCAATTGCATCGAGCGCCTCGCCGTTCTCGAGCCTCTTGATAAACTCTCCGCCCGTCTCTCCCGACAGGCCAAACGTGGCAACATGGTTGGCAGACGGCGTCCCCAGCGTTCCGTGGATTTCGTCCTTTTCGGAGTTGACGACCACAGCAGCGACGGCGCCGCGTTCGCCAGCGAGTTCCGACTTTTGGCCGAACGAACACTCGCCTCTTCGGATGAGGACAATGTTGCCGGTCGCGGTGTCGGGGTAGTCGGACGATTTGCAGCCGTTTCCGTTGACGAGCACAAGGTTGCCGTGGACGGGCTCTTTGTTCTTGGTTGCGGGCGTCAACCCCATTGTCGTAAAATTGGGGACATTGTTGCTGATGACGAGTTTTGCCTCGTAGACGGTTCCGGAGAAGGCCGAGAAGATCTGATCGGAGACGTTGTAGTAGCCGCCCAGGTTGTCGAGCGTCGACTTGATATAGTTGATGGTGCCCAAGTGGCCTAGAGCATATACATGGTCAGCTACTGACGCAACGGTTTCATAGCGGATCACGAACCTCGACTGCCAATTACACGCGTGGGATGGTTATACTCATCAACACTGAGCTTCGCAATCTCATTCAGCGCCTCGGCGCGGTTCTGCAAGTTCTCAATGCTGATGCGGTCCTGCAGGGCCTCGGACACGACCGCGTCGGCGCCGGCGCCCCTCGAGAGCTTTCCTGGCAGCTGGGCCGGCAGCTGGAGGGGGACCTGCAGCGCAGAGACGGTAGCGCCGGCGAGGGCGAGGCAAATTGGTGCACGCATGGCGAGGAGCTTGCTCGCGAGGTGTTGGACGAGGTCAAGGGGCGACGGATCCGGAACCGGAGGCGAGATTGGGTTATTAATACCTGCCTGGCCCGTGTATCGACATGAGATAAGTTGCCGCTTCCGTGTGACCCGCCCTCCCGCTCCTAATTTCCGTCGGGATCGGGGGCACGTCACTGGAGGATCGTGCTTTGCACCCACGTCACTCATTTCAGTTTCGGGGAATATTACAGGCAGATGCCAACTGCTGCGAAACGCTCTGCAAGTGCCACGGTCCGTAGAGCCATAGGCAGGGCACATCACGACATCATCATTCAACACAGGCTCATGTAGACGACGTTATAACGCTGCTTCAATAAAATATATACAGGCCATTCCCAGGGCTTTGCCCATACCGATACCAATCACTCCTTCTATTCGCCCGCAAAATGCTCCCGTTGCGAAAAAGCAAAGCTGACAGGCCAGACCCGCAACCGTAGGTATTGGCGGCTGGATTGCGCCTCTTGGGGTCTCCAATAAGGGAATACCCCGAACTCTGACCGTCTTACGTGTCCCTCGACAGGCTCCCTGTGACAACGCCTTTCATGCAGCGATGTCCGTCGACGCGCGACAGCCTCGGAAAATTATGCCGTGGATTTCGGCCCCTCGGACAACATCACTCAATGATCAAGCTTCGTTTCCTCCCCGTCGTCGGAATGGGCTTCTCCAGCCGGAGCGCCCACAGCAGCCAGTCCTCCAGCGGGAGGAAGACGAGCAGGAAGCGGTTACTGGCAACGGCTATCGTAGCCACCAAGATGGCCGCGAATGCGTCGAGGAAGTAATGGTTCGCAGTGGCGATGATGGCCGTTAACACAAACGTCGGGTAGGCAATGCCGACGAAGAACTTGACGGCGCTTTCTGTTCGCGATTGGGTCGGCTTGCGCAACGCGCCGCCATCGTCGTCGTCGTCCAGCCGCAGAACGGACCGTCTAAGCCACGAAAACAAGCCGTCCAGCACGCCGCTGTCAGCGACGAAGACGCAGCCGACGCAGAAGGACCAGCCGAAATGCATGCTCGGGAAGGCGGCGAGCTTGTTGACAAAGTCTCCAGCCATCCACACCGATTCGGCATCCTCCAAGCTCACCGTGTCCACAAAGTCGTAGCGCTTCGGCAGCAGACGCGGCGGCATTGTCGGCAGTATTACGAAACAGCACATGGCGAGGAGGTTGGTCCAGGTCAAGGTCCTCCGGATGGTGCAGAAACGCGAATGGCTCTTGGTGGTGGCGTAAAAGTATGCGACGAAGAAGACGGTGCCGGGGACGTGGACGAGGGCATATCCGCGGTTGAGGATGGTGAGCAGCCACGCACGGATGTCTCCGGCCTCGCTGCCATGCAGAAACCAGCGCTGGATCCTCCACTCGAGCCATCTCTGGGGCGCCTCCTGGACGCCCCCCCAGAGCAGCGCCTCGGACTCGAGAATCATGATGCCGTGGACGCGCGCATTGTCCCACATGCTCTTCTGGCCGCCGTAGTAGGCGGCAGCGAGGTCTTTGGTGGCGCGGTACACGGCGAAGCTGATCCCCCAGTAAAACATCTCGACGAGGAAGGGAAACTTTTGCAGGATGCGCGAGTGGATGTGGCGCGCGAAGCGGCTCGAGTTGGGCGTCTCGAAGCGCATCCACAGAAAGGAGCGGACCTTGGGTGGGTGCGGATTGGTGCGGTGGTCGGCGGCGACGTCGAAGTATTCGTTGGAGCTCCGCGGGGACTCTTCGTCGGCGATGGGCTCGTAACGGGCCCTGGGGCCGAGGATGGCGTACTCTTTGCGGCGGGTTATGTACATGGCGAGGAGGAGGATGAGGATGACGAGCTGAGGGGTCAGCATGGGAGCCATTGGGGAGCATCTGGGAGGGCCAGGCTCACGATGGGCTCAACGGGTTCGGGCATGGCCCAGCCATGGGCCGCCTTCCAGCCCCCTTCCGGGATATCGTCCAGGGAACCGTCCCCCATGGCGCGGAAGGATATGGACGGAGGAAGCTGCTTGCCGCTCAGGCCGGAGCTCCGGGAGGCCGTCAGGCGACCGATTGCGACGCGGGCAGGGCAAACGCAGCAAAGACAGCAAGCGCGCGGAAGACTGGTAATATGGAGGTGTCGATGGAGGGGCGTCGACGAGGAGATGTCGATGTGCTGTTGGGAGGCGACGAAGGATGGATGCAATGAGCAAGCAGCAGCTGAATCGGCAGAAGAATGGGCAGCAGAACCGGCAGCAGAACCGGCAGCACAACCGGCAGCAGAACCGGCAGCAGAAAAGAACCGGCAGCAGAATCGGCAGCAGAGCGGTGGAAGTGCGCAATCGGGAGTTGGAGGGGGGAGGCGGAGAGCACGGGTATCTATCACGTCGCGGGGTGGACGGAGGACGGAGGCTTGGCGGCGGTGGACTCGCGGAGCGAGCTGCGCGAGGCAGGAGGTCGCGGGAGCATGACTTCATGCCACGAGTGCTCGCACTGGCACAATGGGTGGGTGGAAGAAAGAGCGCCAAGCAAATAAGCATACTTGGCTGTTTTGCCCACTTTAGCCGCGCGATGCAATCTCGAGTCCAACGATGTTTGACGCCATCTGGGCGAGACATGGGGGGGCACCTCGCTTGTCATGACGCACATCACCGTTCACTTGACCTTGCAGAACACGACCAAGACACGCGTCCAGCGCCGCAGCCACAGGGCCGTGGCGCGGGAGCCGGCCTCAGCGGCGCTTGGCAGGCCGTCCAGGTTCCGACGTGTCCGGCTGGAGGTTGATAGACCCGGCATTCCAGGCCTGAACCTAGCTCTGGCGGCTGGAGTCGGACGATGATGGCCTTTGCACCGCGACGGGGGGCCGGGATGCGCTCGCCAAGATCAGCAGGAGCTGCAGCGTGGCTGGCACGGGCAGGCGGGCACGGAGGATACGGATCCAGACTATAGGTATTAGGCCTGTCGCGTGCTTGCCAAGACGCCCCAGCATCGCGGCCACTTGCCCAGGCTTGGCGAGGTAATGCCGGCGGAGAGGGGACCGACCACCCGGCTTAGCCTCTTGGCGGGCTTGGCGGGCTTGGCGGGCTTGGCGTTGCATGGTGACGACGTCCAGCTCGGTTCCGCGCTCCGCCATGATGCCGCGACCGGCCTGCTCTCATCATCGTCGCCATCATCGTCGCCGCACGAGACGGAGTTCTCCAGACGGACGCTGGCAGATCCGCAGTGCGCCGGCGTTGGCTGAAGTGGAAAGCGAAGAGGCAGTCCACGTGCCTTTTGAGCACGGGCGGCACCGACCCCTGCACCAGCTGGACATGGCTGGGGCTCGAGTCTTGGCAGCGGCGCTGCGGTGCCGAGTGCCGAATCCACGCCGGGCTGCGTAAGCCCTCGCGCGCGCGAGACTGCTGCTGCGACTGCGACTGCGACGAGCCATTTAATACTTTCGCACCCCTCCGGCCTTGGCGCGCCTCCACCTGAGCACACGTGCTTCCCGTCGGCAGCGGCGGCCGAGCCGGGCCTCCTCGGCGCCGGGACGTGATGCCGCGGTCGGGGCATCTGGTAGAGTCGTCAGCAACTCGCTCCGCATTCCGCTGACTCAGGGGTGCTCGATGAGGCCAAGCTGGTCCTGTTCTTCGAGTTCGCATATCCATTACCAACTCCGTCGCAACGCCGGTCCTACCTTGGCGAAGCTCGATATGGCCGCCATGGCTATTCAGCAGTTAGAAGGAGCCGCGGCCATCCGAGAAACAGAGAAATCAAAACCACATCGCCATTGCCTCCCCCCTCAAGTCTCCCTGTACTCCCTCCTCTCCAACCCGTCATCCGCACATCCCGTCCCCCCGTTGACCGGGTTGCACACTGCCGTCCTCCCCCCCCGCAGCCTCGCCGCGTAGTCGCACCCCCAGCGCGCGCTCATCCCGCACGCCGGGAAGTCGGTGCTGACAATCTGCGCCCCGGACTCGAACGCCTTGTCGCGCCTCGCCGTCGAGCAGCCGTCCCTGATCGTGGCCAGCGGCTCGTCGGCGCGCGTGCGCACCCAGTAGCCCCGCCTGACCTGCTTCTGGATGTTGCCGACGCTGGCGTCGGTGGTGGCATCGTTGAGCTGGCGTCGTCAGTGCGGGCTTCTCGGCAGATGTGACAGGCGCACCTTTTGGAACGCACAGTCCGCGTCTCCCGGCGCTGCGTTCGTAAAGAGCACCCGTCCCTCTAAATTCTCCCGGCCCTCTCTGTACGCGGCCCTGGTGGGACCGTCCGGCCCGTTGTCCATCAGGAAAAAGATCCTCCCGCGAGCACTCTCAAGGTCGGGCCATCCGTACTCGAGCACCGACGCCTCCAGGCTCATCCCCTCGCGCCGCACGTCATCCGGCGTGATGAGCCGCCTCGCCGGAAACACGGACCGGATCTCCTTGTCCAGGCCGTCGAGCAGCGTCGCGTTGTCCCAGGGTATGACCTGCGCGCCGCCGAGCGCCGCGCTCCTCTTGTCCGCCGTCTTGAGCTCCGCCATGATGGGGATGGGCACCGCGTCCGGGTGCGCGTCCATCCAGGCCTTGATGGCCCGGAGGCAGGAGACGAGCGTGGTGCAGACGGTGTGGATGTCGACTGGCATGATCCTTAGCGGGCCTTCTCTTTGTGCATGGAGCTTATGACGAACAATCAGGGATATGCATCACTTTGATCCCGGGCTGCTTGTACGCCGGGTCTGAGGGATACGGCAGCCCGGCAGCCTTTCTAATCAGCGGCCTCGCATAGTTGCCGCCCTCCGGGTCAGCCAGGACGTCGAGCTCCAGGTTCCGCACACGCTGGAACGTCAACTGCGCATCAAGCTTCGCGTGCGAGTACCACAAATCCCGCGCATCAGACGACCACTCCTTCTGCACCTTGCGCTCCTTGCCCCAGGCCTCGACGTGGTACGAATTGTGCGTGCCCACGACCTGCATCTGGTTCATGCGCACGCCGTGCGCGCTCCATCGCAGGCCGTTCTTGACGTAGTCACCCGCCGCGAGGACGGCCGGGAAAGCCAGCACTGCGCCATGTCAGCGATGCAGTCTCTGGAGAATTCATTGGCTGGCTGGACGCACTGAGGGCTGGGATGTGCCTGATGCCCTGAGAGATGTCAGCGTTGTGGGCGTGTGTACATCGGTTCCGATTCACCTTCATTCTCACGCTCCAGCAGAAGATCCACGCCACGGATTCAGAAAATCCGGCGACAAACAACGCCCGCAGCCAGAGAAACCCCCTCTCGTCATGGCCAAGCAGCCGCATGCACGTGCGAGCTTCAACGACGTGAAGTCGGGCCACGATGCGCGCTTGCTGCCCAATCGGCCTCTGCAGGCCGAAACACGTGCAAGACCATCACGCCACGATGTTAACATTTATTTGACTTAAGCTTACTTTGGAAGTACCTCGGTGCGCGGCCCGGATTATCTTTTATTTAGCTCACACATCTAGCTACATAGATCCTACAGCACATGAAAACGACGCTTGGAAGCGAGCCCTAAATCGCATGTTGTACACGGTTGCCTCGTTGCAGCCGAGCGCTCGGTCACTGCCCGGCGAGCTTGCTGCTCACCCTTCTCGCCCGTCCACTTCGTCGAAAGCCACCGACCTGGTCCTTGCTGTCGTCGGCCTGCTTCTCCCGCTTTAGCTTCCTCCCCCGCGGCTCCTCAGGCTCCTCAGGCTCCGCCGTCTCCTCAGGCTCCGCCGTCTCCTCAGGCTCCGCCGTCTCCTCAGGCTCCGTCGTCTCCTCGAAGCCCTTGCGCCCCCTCGCCCTGCGCTCGTCGTACGTGTCCAGGAAGCGATGCACCGTCCGGTGGTCCATCACCCTCTCCTCCTTGTCCGACGGCCCCGCCTTGTCCGTCTTGGGCCAGATGTAGCCGTACAGCTTCGAGTGCCGCTCGCACCGCGGGCACGAGGACCGCGTAAAGTAGGCGTTTTGCTGCACAAAGTACGCGGCGCAGTTTGTGCACTGGATCCACGCCATGTCGGGCTCGGAGAGCAGTAGCGGCGTGAGCACGTAGTCACCGGGGGTCCGTGATCGCGCCGGCGGAGTCGTCTGCTTGATGAACACGCGGCGCGTGTACTTTTTGCGCTTGGGAGCCTCTTTCCCTTGTCCTACGGGCACGGTTCCATCCTCGACGGTTTCGATGCTCACGGAAATCGGCGCCACCGGCTTCGGTTCGCCGCTCGGATGGGGGTTGAGGATCGACGTAATCGACATGGCTCCGAGCTCTCCGGCCGCTTCAGACGGGGCCGTGGCCACGCCGTCCTGCGACGACGGCGGAGACCGCAGACCCCGCATGCTCTGCGGAGAAAGAAGCACCAGAGCCATTGCATCCGCGTGGGCCTGGTCGCCATCCTCCCTCTTCATCACCGTGGCGCTCTTCATAGGTGTTTGGGGGTTCGGCTCCGGGCTCTCCTTGTCGGGCGACGTGGTATCCGTCTCGATGGCATCCCCGCTGGTCGACGACGCACTCCCGCTGACCGAGCTCCCTCTGGAGGCTGCGCGTTCGGGTGGCTCCGCCAAGTACTTGAGCTTCTTTGCAGGCGTGATCGGGGGCGTGGCCATGGCCGTGGCGTCAATCGGTCGCTTTCGGCCTCCAGGGGTGGCAGCATCGGGTGCCGGCGACGCTGGAGCCGGCGACGGTTCGTTTGCGTTGCTGGGCCTGGCGCTCTTGTTCCTGGTCTTGTACACCCGCGGCCGGATGATGGGCGTCACGGACGGCGTCCTCGACGAACCGCCGCCAATGCTGTCGTCTCTCCGCCGTCGCCTCAGCGAATAGATCTCTGGCTTCTCCTGCTCCTCCTCCACACTCGTCTTGACCACCGCCACCCCACCCTCGGGCGCCCATCCGTTGCACAGGTTCTTCTCGCACGACTGGCACAGACACTCGCAGTTGTCCTCCCCAAAGTAGCTCTCGCCGTATGTCACGGTAATCTCCTCGCCCACCTCAATCGGCCTCGTCGCGATAATCTCAATCCCCGCCTGACTTGTCGTCATCAGCTTCGCATTCGCCTGGCAGTCGTGGTTTGCGAACCGCGCCGGCCCCATGAACAGGCTGGTGCATTTGTTGCGAGAGCTGACGACGATGCTAAAGTCTTTCTTGCGCACGGCAATCTCCTTTTCCTCCTCGGGCGTTATGTTGACCTGGATGCCCGACAGATACTTGATGGTCTCGTTGCGCTTAATGTACCGCCTCGCCGTGACGCACGCCTCGTGGCTGACGATTGTGTAGCGGTTCGTGGAGCTGACCTCCCAGGGGCAGTCGGGCAGGTAAATCTGCAAATATCGTCGCAGGTGCCGCCTAAAGTCGTCCTGTTCCTTGTCCGTCCTGAGGCTGTTGAGGAACCGCCGCAAGCCGTCCGTCGCGAGCAGAGCCTTCGCTCCCGCCTCGACGTCCTTGTTGATGACAACCTCGTCCTGGATGATCTTGGCAATCACATCTTCTCGCACGCCGCGGGAGGGGTGGTAAGATGAGCGGTTCTTGGGGATTGTCGTCCAGTAAAACACCTGCGAGAGTCAGCCGCGATACTTGCGTCGCGATTCCTCTGCCAACAACTCACATGGTCGACGAGCGCATCGGTAAGAATGTCGTCGTAGGCGGCCAGTTGAGCCAGCGTCAGGCGATTCCGCTTTGCAGGCGCCGCGCTCTTCGGAGCAGGCATCCTGGAGGACACTTCAAAGCTCAAGCCAGATCGCTGGTCCGCGTACGAATCGTCGATTATCACCAGTCAAAGGAACCGTCGCAAGCCGCAGCGAGAGGGCCCAGCGAGCAGTAGACGAGGAAGGAGAAGGAGGTAGCTCGTCCTTGACCGCATGAATCCCCTCGTTTGCGCCGCGAAACGCCTCAGCGTTGGGGGCGGCGACAGGATCAAAAGGAGAGGCTGCGCACGTCGATTCAGCTCACGGGCCTCGCCAACGTCATGCATGCTCGGGGTGAGCGACGCAGGAGAGTGCAGCGCTGGCGACGAGAAGCAAAGCGCACAAGAAACGATTACAAAGGGAAAAATGCGGCAGCGGAGGGAAATAGTGCTCCTCACGGCCGTGGCCGTGGCCCATGTAAATGAGCGAGGGAGGGAACAGCCGCATTGCAGCCACCAGCCCCCCCCCGCGAACATGGCTGACCAGGCGACGGCGCCCGTTTGAGGTGCCCACTTCCAACTGCCAATGGCGACCAGTGGGGGGGCTCCACAGCCTCGCAGCCTCGATTGGTCCCGCTTCGCTGCCATTGGAGATGCGCCGCACGTGACCGCAAAAGCTCAACGCCAGTTGCTGCCATCCGCGATCGTGACGAGCAGACACGCGAGTGCAACCACCGTAGCCCTTGCGCCTCAGGCGGCGTCGCCAAGATGATCCAATTAAAGGTATGCGCATTCCACGTCGCTGCGCTGCCGCTCTGATGCGCGGCTGCTGACGCCGGCTCCCGCAGACGATGCTCAACTGCATCGACAACTCGGGCGCCGCCCTCGTCGAATGCGCCCTCGTCGTCGGCCAGAAGCGCCACGCCCGAATCGGTACGCCTTTTACGCAAACATCGCTCCCCTGATCGCCCTGGTGCTGACTGCCCAGGTGACCGCATCGTCGTCGTCGTGCAGGAGCAGCGCGGCGCCTCCTCCTCCGGCATGGCCGGCATCTCCGCCGCCGCCAAGGTCAAGCGCGGCGACATCCGCCACGCCGTCGTCGTCCGCACCCGCTACGCGACCCAGCGCCGCGACGGCTCCGTCGTCCGCTTCGACGACAACGCCTGCGTCCTGCTCAACAAGTCTGGCGACCCCGTCGGCTCCCGCATCAACGGCGTCGTCGGCGCCGAGCTCAAGCGCAAGAAGTGGAGCAAGATTCTGTCCATGGCCCCGATGCAGGCGTAACACATCCAGGGGGCTGACGGGAGGGTGAAGGCAGCGGCGGCGTGTTGGATGCGAATGGGTGGGACATGTATAGGTTGGGCTACTGTATGCTACGAATGGCCTGTACTGTACGAATGCATTTGCAAGGCGTTTAGACTCGAGCGCAGGCTCCATCTCTGAGTACGATCAATCAACAAGTTACAGACTTCACATGCGCGACAGATAATGTTGTGTTGATCCGAATTAATGCTTTGAAAGAACCACTCGGGCTGATTTGCAACCAGTCTCTCGAGACCGCCAGGAGCCGTCGGAGCAGAGTGTCGAAAGCGTGCGCCGTACGCCTATCCTATCCTGTTACCTCCCCTCTTTAACGCCGCCATGACACAAACGAAAGCATACCAAGCAACCCATGCAAAACCGGCCCTGCCCTCGTCAACATCCTCAGGCATCGCCTGGCGTCGGGTATCCATTCGCGTAAATCCTTCAATCGAAAATGTGACCGCATTCACAGCAAACGTAAAACAATTTCTTTGTTGCCCAGCGCGTTAGCCAGTTTGCTCCATGATGACGGCCAGGACCCCACTGCCCAGAATCCCAATAAAGTGCCGTATGTGCCGTATGTGTTGTGTTAAGGATAGATGGCTTACCATGCCAGTTTCGGCGCTTCTCTGTTGAGACTGGAAGAAGACGGCCTCCTCGTGGTTACACCTGGGACACGTCTTGTTCGACCGGGGGAGCTGTGGTGAAAAGAGAAACGCAGTCAGCCAGCAGATCCAGAAAAGGGATATCGACTTCCTCCCAGTACAACATTAACTGCCGCCACCTGCTGCTGATCACCACTCCCCAGCCACCAAAACAACATCAGGTGGCCTCTAGCCCAGATAGCGTTACAGCAAAGAGTATATTGCGTTGTGAAATTGTCCACTTCGTGGAGGTTCGATGGTCGCCGAGCCGAAGAGCCTGACATTGCCGCCCGGGCCATGAGGCGTCGCCGCTCAAAAGCGGACAACCATGGCTGTGGCATTGCGGGGGTCGGTCGTCTCGCCGCCAGAGGTATGCCGGGACTCATCGCTAAAGTGAGCCGCGTCATCCTCGTCCGCACTGCCGCCATTCGCGCCGGAGGCCTCACCGGCTGAAAGGTTCGAGTCGACGGCAGTAGCGTAACCCGAGTCGCCGTTGGTCAGTCGATTCTCGTTGTCGTTCTGCGGCTCTTCGTCGTACTCGGCAAACGGGTCGTCGCAGATGTTCTCGCTCAATCCGAGAATGAAGTGCGCCATGGCCATGTTCCCCTCCTGCTTCTCGCGCCTATAGGCAGCCAGGAAGACGGCTGGACAGGGGCACAACTCGCAGGATATGACGGTGCCGCACGTAAGGCAGAAAACAGGCAAGACTTCACTAACCGTAGGATCAGAGCCCACATCTTGGGTCACGCCGGCAGTCTCGCCAGCAGAGTTGTTGAGGACGTTACGGAAGACGCAGGTCGAGGAGGCCTCCTCGGTGTACTGGCAGGTGCGGCAGGTGAACTGGAGCTTGTGAGCATCCTCGTCCTCCTTGGGGTAGAGCATGTTGGAGCATTCAGAACAGAAGCGGAAGGTGATTTGCTCGAGCTTCTTGTCGCCGGAGGGGTCCTCTTGCGAGGCGGACGACCGCGGGGTCGCCATCGCGCTGGTGATCCGTTGGGACCGGGTTCTTGAGTTTGACGGTGGTCGGTAGCTTTTGCTTAGCAGTCAACTGCGGTCAAAAGAGGGCGCAACCTGTTTTTCCTTGGAAACCCCGGGTGTATGGCAGAGGAGTGGCTGCAGTCGGTGCTGCCTGGCCGTAGGGGATGAGAGTGTCGGTGCAGCTCAGTATGTCGACGAGTGCGTGCCGGTGCAATAGTGCTGATGCTCAGGAGAGGCTTGGGTTCTTTGCACACGATGGCGATGGTGATGACTGTGGCTGCTGCACACCACGGTGTGGTTCTGAGCGAGTCGCGGGTTGATGTTTGAAGGAAGAGGCCTTGGAGGCGAGCTGTGTGGAAAAAATGTGGGCTCCAGCGTGAGGTGGGGCACGGCACTTCACGGTCGCCACTTGGCCGCCAGACTCAACTTGAAAGTCAAGTACGCGTCTCTGCTGGAATGGTGAACAGTTAGACTTGAATTCGGATATGATGGAGGTTCTCAAATTACCTTGGCCTGCTCGTAAGGACTTGATACGCAGTGGATTATGTGCTAGGCTGAGGCGTCGCGACTGGCGGTTCTGGGGTTGAACTCGAGTCCCAGAGTGTGCGTCGTTGCTTGGAAAGAGAAAGCGCGCGCGCTGGCGGCCTGCGAATTGTGTTCGCCTTTCACTTCTGGTGTGCGAAGGCTCCAACCTTGTATTTCCCCATATTTCCCCCGTCCCTTGCGGTTCCTCGCTTTGCCTGCCGTCCCTCTCTACTCGTATTACTTGGACTTACACAAGTATATTCTACGAGTACAAAGGCATTACAAGATATCGCTCAGAACGCGATTTCTAGTTGGCTACCTTACGGTAAATTGCATCCCCTGAAAGGTACAAAGCCGGAGCCTTCGCATATCAGAAGAGCTGCCATGTCACGCGAGAGACGCGGTCCAACGCGTGACTCAAAGACTGCAGACAGCTATCCATCGTCCGTCTTCTCGGTGCAACCTTGCCCCAGCACAGAGTTGACTCAGCTACAGAAGGCGTCTCCATTCATGGCTGCACATGACTGAGCGAAGCTGTTTGCAGTGATTCAAGCCGGCGCAACCCGTACTGCCACAAGTGCCCACCTTGCAACAGAACACTCCAGTTCCTTAGTGCTCTCAAATCGCAAGCTGCTCAGCCAGAAATCGACAACATCTCCACCCCCTCGTCCCGAAACATAGGTAAGCCAAGTCTTGTCGCCTGGCCCCTGAACCGAAGCGATAAATTGCCCCGCGGTCACACGCAGCCAGTCTCCAGCGCTCTCAGTGGGCGAACCCAGCAACCCCACACACCCATCTCCACTTGTTCCCTACCTAGGTAGATAATAACCCACTCCCTCCCCCCCCCTACGCGCCTTTCGCTTGCAGGGCTACTTTGACCGCTGGCGGAGGCACGTCATTGCCAATCCCATCGTCGCCCCAGCACATCACGCTCTCTGCATCCACACCAAGGCTCCTCAGCTGTTCAACGGCTTCTCTTCTGCCGGTGTCGTCGCCCTCGCCGCATCGAAAACCTCCTCTGTAACCGTTCCCGTCGATTGCTCTAACGCTCTACTGCCCGCAAAATGGTAAGCCCCTCTCAACACCACCGCGACCATCACCACCACCGCCTCCTCCTCCTCTGCCTCCAGCTCTGCGCAGGCCGCTGATATCTTCCCCCAGGCTGACACCGGTCTCCCCCCAAACTGGGAGGTCCGCCACTCCAACTCCAAGAACCTCCCCTACTACTTCAACTCGGTCGACAAGGTCTCGCGCTGGGAGCCCCCGCAGGCACCGACACCGACATGCTCAAGCACTACATGGCCGCCAACCACAGCGCCGGCTCGCGCCCAGGCGCCGTTCCCGGCGTTCCCGAGGGCAAGATCCGCGCCGCCCACCTGCTCGTCAAGCACCGCGACAGCAGGCGGCCGAGCAGCTGGCGAGAGGTACGCCTGATCGCGGCGATACCCCGAGAACACATATCCGTTTCAAGATAGGCACACCGGGCAAGGGAAGCTAACGCGCGGCAGTCGGAAATCACCCGCTCCAAGGACGACGCCATGGACATCATCAAAGCCCATGAGCAAAAGATCAAGTCCGGCAGCATCTCCCTCGGCGACCTTACCCTCACCGAGTCCGACTGCTCCTCCGCCCGCAAGCGCGGCGACCTCGGCTATTTTGGCCGCGGCGACATGCAGAAGGAGTTTGAAGACGCCGCCTTTGCCCTCAAGCCCGGCGAGATGAGCGCCGTCGTCGAGACGGCCAGCGGCTTGCACCTGATTGAGAGGTAGGTTCCGCTCGTAGCTGTGGGGAAACGTTGTACTGACAGTCCACGCTCCAGATTGGAATAAGTAGGCTTGCTTGTTGGTGCTGTCTGCAAATATAAAAAGTAAAATATAAACTATCTGCTATCCGTGGCCAAACGGTGGAAACAAGCCAAGCAGGAAGCACACAAAGTAATCCATCCAAAGTCGAGGCGTTTGCCTCGTAGGAGTACGTTTGTAAATATTCGTATTTTCTGTACTTTCTATATCCTACTTCTGCCAGAGAAGCCGTACCAGCTCAATATTCAGTACATGCCGTCCGCACGTAGGTATCCTGACTCCCCTAGCAAACCCAGGTCGACCCATACGTCCAACATGGTGTAAATCCCGGCACAAACAGTCCCATGTATTCGTCCATAACACCCATTCCATCAGACACCCATGTAAACCCATCGCTGTACAGTTTCCAGTCGTGGAGCCACGTCGGTTTGGACAGTGGCGCCCACCCCAGCTCTTCTCGTCGTACATGTTCGCTAGCTGCCCGCCAGCCCCATGACGAAGCTCTTAAACGGGGCAACCGTCGTAAAGACCACCGTCATAACCCCGAAGACGGTCATAGACAAGGCCGCGTACGGAGCGGCGCGACTCTTCGTCTCGTAGAGATACGACACGCCCATGGCCGCGCCGTTGACACCAACGGAAACTCCCGTGGCAATCGTCACTGCGTCGTCGGCTTGGGAATCGTCTTCTTGCCACAAAGCCTCTTCCACCTTATCTCGAGACGACTGGGCGGGATTTTCCAACTCGACCAACGCTTCGCAGCTGCTCCCTCCTCGATCCGATTCCGAGCGCGGGGCGCGTCGCACCCCAAGCTTGTCGAGCACAAAGGGATACATGAGTTGCCCGAGTATCCCGTTGCTGACCACAAGGGTGGCATTCACCATGGCGTTGCCACCGACTGCCTGAATCGCAGGCCTCGCCAGCGCCAGTGTCGTAGAGCGAGCGGCAAAGGCCAGCGCTTCTGGCCCATCGAGTCCAATGGCACGGCCCGCCATCACCGACAAGAACACGTTTCCGGCCGATGCGGCCACGCAAAAGACCACGGTCAGGGCACCCCCCGGAGAAAAGAGTTGACGGCGACATTCGTAGAGCTTGAAGCCCCACGTCAAGATGCCGCATTCGAGTAGGGAAAGCGCAGCGTCCCCGGCCCCAAACCAGCCCGATGGGTTGCCCGAGATTGGAATCCCGGTGATGCTGGAGGTCCACAAGGCATACAGGGGTGTGCCGCTGCTGAAAGTTGCGAGCACCCGGCTCAAGCTACTGCCCTTTATTACCGCCGCTTTGGCTCTCGTGTATGCCACCATGAGCAGCGTGGTCGCCAGGACTGGATTCGCAAGTGTGGCTAAGGCGCTCTTCACCTGCGTGGTGAAGCTACGCAGCGAAGAGTCCCTGAATACTCGCTGCAGCCGAACGGCCGTAACCCAGATGAACCACAAGACGAGTCCATCCAGGAGCCGCTCATCTTTTGTCCCAAGTGCGACAGGCAGACCGACAGCGAAGATGCCACAGAGTGCCAAGATGCTTGGGCAGTTGGCCGCAAAGACATTCCATGCTGGTGATTCACGAGATCTCCTGCGTGTCGGTTCCGTTTCTAGCGACGCCTGCTGACTTAGGTATAGCAATTCATCGGCTACAGGAGATGTCGGCCAAGAGTCGGAACCGCGTCTGGTGCCTCGGATGCCGCAGCAAAGAGCCGCGGCAGCTTTGTTGGCCTGTCTTGGGAAAGCAGGCGATTGCCAGGCTGTCCACGGCTTGAGAGCCCTGATGCCAGTGAGGATGAGCAGGGGAAGTAGAAAGACTGCGGCCCATGACACCACGTTTGTCGACACTGCACAGTCGTCAGTTAGTGACCACAGAATGGCGTTGGAGACAAGTACCGAAAGTGCCGATAATGCGTGCAATTTGCCGGCCATCCAACGCATCATTCCGGTTCATCATGACGATCGGTATCGGGAAGCCCACTCCGAGATGGGCATTGATGAGGTTGATCTGGATGTGTGTCGACATGAGTCCATCCCGATGAGACGGAAAATGCCACGAACCTTTGATCGGATCTGGTCGTTGTAGAGCTGGTCATAGGTCCGACATAGCCAGCCTGCCACTGTCATGGACGAAAAGACCAACAGCATGCCCAAGACAGATGCGAAGAATTCGAGATCTGCCGGAGCGAGGGCTCGGCTCAGGCCCCAAATGGCGAGCTCGCTTGCAAGGTAGATGATGACAACCCGCAGCAAGTCCACCACAAGAAGCAAGGCATCGAGCCATCGCTTTCGCCAAATAGTCGAGGCGCACATCGTCAAATTGTCTTGCTCTGGACGAGACAATAGCGATAGCGAGCGAGGAAATCCAGTCGTGCAGAACTGAGACCACGATCCGCAATAGCGCGAGCTCTGCCATGTGGTTGTCTGAGACAGCGGTCAGGAAATGGCGAAGATTTCATAGACGCAGTCCTGCGGTGCTGCTCATTGTACAACGCCGGATGGTTTGGAACCCCCGTGGCAAGGGTCCGTCGTCGACCGTCGCGTACTGCAGGATCGCCATATGGCCCGGTAGCACCGGGCTGTACACCCGCTTTGAACAGGACATGGCCCGGTGAAGTCATGGCGCTTGTTTGCTGATGTTAGAGCAAAGCATATCGTTGTTGCCAAGAAACCCGATGAATCAGAACGGCGGCTGCCAACAATACGACGCATCCCGGGGCATCCCGAGACGCTGTCCACAGGGCACAGGAAGGCCCGTTGGAAGGCACCTTGACGGGAACAGAAGCCATAATTAGCGAATCACACAACTAGCGCGTTCTCATAGGCTCCTCGTCATTTATTGGCTGTGACTGGTATCCCACGTTGATGTCTGTCTGGTGGACTTGGCTGGCATACACTGGCTGTGGCGGAAGGCTTCTTCAAACATGGCGACATGTGTGTGGATCCGTGAAGCGGCAAGGAACACTTTCAAATAGAGTTGCGAATCAGAACAAAATCTTGGGGGGCCCCACAACAAGCCCGGATCCCCGGAATCCTGGCCGGGAGCCGGACCAGTGAGGGGGTCGTGACGGTGTTCACTTTAATCCGCACGTGAGCTTAGCATTCTCCCTCATCTCTGACAAAAGATATTCTTGTTCGCTGAACCGCCCAGGTCATACGTGTAAACGTGACTTGACATCCCTCGCAGCGTCACCGTCACACTCGTTTGTGCTCAGCCTTCATTCTCTGACAAGCCTGTAACTCCGCTCTCGAAGTACGCGAACGCGTCCACGTAAACAGTGTTGACATGAGCTAAGGAGCCTGGAGAGGACGAAATAGAACGGAGGTTTCCTGATCCACGGCATGGACGCTGCGGCACGTTGGACGGCTCCAAACGGGCCGGCGAGGCGATGGGGCACAGGACTCGAGAGCTTGATTGGTTTGCGCCGGTTTCGGGGTGTCGCAAACGTCGGATGCAGTGCCATTTTCGTTCCGTCTTCCGAGCATGAAGATGTTTCGTGAGGATTCAGATGAATATTCAGAGCGGCCGTCTTGAGGATTCCGCATGTCAAGTCCAGCGCTGGGGATGAGTTGAGGTTGAAATTGAGGACGAGGCTGTCAGAGATGCAGGTGGCGGACCCAGTTTCCTTCCTGATTCGTGGAGCCTAGGGCGTGCCTGCCACGGCGCGTGAAGCCACAATCAGGGGTAGCGGCAGGACGCGAGGGTGCACTAAAGCAGCCACACCACGCTGCTGAAGGCGCATTTTACAGGGGCCAGCTCCAGCGCTTAGTGGCCAGAGCGCGCCCTGAAAGCTACCTACCTACCTACGGTACCTGCCTAAGGTACCTAGGCACCTTACCTAGGTAGGTAGTTGGCGACCATTGCCCGACTTCAAACGACGACATTCGAGATTCGCGAATGGCTCTCCCAACGCGCCCAGACACGTAGCCGCGGTTGAGCAGCTCTGAAGCAGAAACGCGCGATTGCAGCTCAAGGCCAGCAAACGAAAACACCGCCGCAGCTCCTGCACCCGAGCTGAGCTCCAGCACGCATCTTCACGCAGGACGTCTCCAACGTCGTTGTGCGACGACCGCAACGCATCTGGCACGAGGCCGCCGTGGAAAACGCCACCTCGCTCCCTCACAGGCCCAAAATGGACCCCACGACCAGGGACCATGCCGAGGCCTTGTTACTAAAGGCTGCCCGCACGTACGGGGTCCAGGTGAGACGAGACGACGTGCAGCGGGCCATCGGCGACGCAGAACACGGGCCTGCCTTCCGCGAGTGGGCGACCATGCACCTCGTGTCTGATGCCTTGCTGACGGCCGATGAGCTGGCGCTGTGAGTACCACGTCCTTTATGTCTCAGAGGCTCCCCACTCGACTGACCACGCACGTGTCAGGTATACGGCCCTGGACAGGAGTGGCCGAGTCGACAGGCTAGCTGCGTTGCATGACCTCGCAGACGTGCAGGCAGTGACGGAGGAGGACGTGAGGGCGGCCATCGACGAGCTCATGCGATCCACGACCAGCATTTCCAAGCAGACGGAGGCGCTTTGTCAGCAACAGGACGCCTTGTGCCGCCTTGTCACGAAGCACGCCGAAAACGACGCCAAGAGGAGGAATCTGAACCATGCCAGACAAGAGAGATCCGAGGTTGAACGGAGGCAGCTTGCCAACGAGGTACAGAAGCTGGCACTACGTGGTTAGTGGATGCGTGCTAATGCCAGCAGTAGGTAGAGGAGCTTTCCCATAATCTCGGCTTTAGGCTCTCCGATCTTGAGCAGCAAGGACGCGATGCTGGGTCCAGCCTTGAAGAGGCCATCAGCGGCATCTTCCGGTCCGACGACAAGCTACTCTCCAGTCTTCAGAAGCTTGGCTGGGAGCTCGAGCAACCGGACCCAGACGAGACGCAGGCAGTTGAGAAGCTGCGGGAAATTTGCATGCGGTACGTCCTGTAACACACATCGCTCAAACGGCATTCACTGACATCTGCATAGCTTGATCAAAATCACAGTCGAAGCTATCCGAACCAAGTTGGACATGGCTTACCTGGATTCTCTCACCACTGCTGAGCGCTCTGGACGTGCAAATCCGGCAACCACTGACGAGGTCAAGGCTCTCCAAGAAGAGGTTGAATCACTGTACTCGGAAATATTGCCCGTCGCGCAAATGTCCGTTGACCAACAGCACCTCGAACCCGCCATCAAGTCAGTGACGGCGAGAGGCGGTCAGAGCCTCAGCCGGACTGCTGCTGCGCTCACATATGTACGCAAAACGCGTCTTTCTTCTGTCTCTCAAGTCACTTACTCCGACTAATTACATGCAGATCAACGATTGCCTGGATTATATCCTGGATCGCATCTCGCGCCTTCACATACGCGTCGAGGCGCACCAGTCCCACCAGACCGCCTCAGCAGCGCTCGCCTCCACAGCCAGAACTGAGATGGCCGTCCAGGTGGCTTCTACTCCGATGCCAGCAGTGCCAGCAGTGCCAGCGTCTCCTGTTCGCAAACCGTCTCCCATTCGGATCCGCGCAAATACTACCGGCTCCCACGGGCAGCGCAGATCCTCTGGTGTCCAAGAGGAGCCACCTCTCGAAGTCCTCCTTCAGAATATTGCCCTGCCGTTACTGTCACTCGGCGAAGACGACGCGAAGAAACAAGTCGCTACTCTGGCCAGGGCCTTGGCTGACCGGTCCCAAAAGGGTGCCGACGTCGCTCGCGGTGCGCAGGAGAGTTTCGAAATGAGCGCAACGGCACAGCTGGTGGATGCCATGCGGTCCATCCAACTTCTAAGAGACAGTGTCCTCGCCGAGAGTCCGTTTGGGGAGATCAAGCTTGTAGACCCCGAGATTGAAGGATCTATTACGGTGTTGGAGCAGGAGATTAGCAAGGCCAGGGAGAAGTTGAAGATTGCCGAGGAACAGAGCGCCGTCGCCAAAAGCGAAAAAAGAGAGGAGATGCTGCAGAGGTGGAGTTCGTAACGACGTAGCTCATAATGTTACTCGCAATCCGTCTGAAACAGGATGTTGATCGAGATCCGGATTCACTATACACGTACTCTGTACATATTGACTGAAACATACCAGTCGCAAAGCTCTTGGGACGCTATCTTGCCTTGCTTCCTTTGGGACTGTGAGGTATGCGCGGTACGGTACTCCGTATGGCTTCCAGTCATCAACCACTTCGTCAGTAGTCGCCAAGACGAGCCGCACATGCTCCCTAATATGCACCAATCGACGACTTCAACTGTCACCGACTCAGCCGTCACCCATCCCAGACATCGAGGCATCTGTGCTACCCACTGTTGCCTGCTGTGCAGACAATAGCGCCAACTCCAGGTCCAATCCGGCCTTCTCTCGGTATTCGCCGTCCAGCTTCTTCATTTCCTCGGTCGCCTGTTGCACCATTCTGTCAGCCTCCTCGCGCTTGGAAGCAGCGTCTCTCGCCGTAGTTTCCATGTTTTCTGCCAAGGTGCGCTGGTCCCTCTGGAGCTTGTCGATGGTCGTCTGTACACGCCGTTGAAGTTTTCGCAGCTCAGTAACGCGCGGCGTATCTTTCAACAAACTCAGGAGATCCGCGGCGTTAGCGAGGCGCTCTTGAAGGTCCGCGGCTGTTACGTTGTGGCGCCCGACTGCAGCGTGACGAATGCCTGCCACCGAAGTCAACAGGTCGATGGGTGGTCTGAAAAGCAGTTGCTTGTCCTCGGGCCTAGAAAATTCATGTCGGCTAGTCAGGAGCTCGGTCCAACGATTCAACTCTACTGACTCAGCGCAATCCCACTTGTTGTCGGCGAGGATCTCTGGAAACTTCTGCTTGCCAAAGTCGAAGCAAGCCTGCTCCAATACCGTCTGGAGGTGGACTAGCAAGAGGTGCTGCGCTTTGCGTGGGAGATAAGTTGGAAATAGAGATGGCACCTTGTTCGAGTCGTGTTTTGCCAGTTCGCTCGAGGTCGCTGTGGTCTCTTTTGGCTGAGCCGGAACTCGAGCAGTTGGCGTCTGAAGAGCCGATGTAGCGAGAGACGCTGCCGGAATAGTTGGGTTTCGAGGGGTTGCCGAGGTAGGTTTTGCCGTCGCCGAAGCAGGCCTAGACGTTGTCGAAACGGTTGATGCCCGGGGAGTAGAAGTAGATCCGGGCGTTTCTGGTGCTGTATACAGTCTGTAGGCTGAATACTCACCCTGTCTTGCGTTTCCAGAGCCCGTAACCGCCACATTCCGCGGACCCGTAAGCATTTTCTCTTGCGACTGCTCACCGGACCGAGGTTGCTGAGCGGTAGGCCTAGGACCTGCTGGTGCTCCAAATAAGGCCCCGGAGGGGGGGAACGTTCCTTCGCCTTGGTGTCGTGCAATGCTCCCAGAGATCTGAGATACCTGACCCTGCGTACTTGGAGGCGTGAAAAACAGGCCCGGGAAGCGCTTTTTGGCCTTCTTCTTCGACGCGAAGATTCCCTGTCCGAGAAGGTACAACGCCGTGTCCACAACATTATCCTTTCCACGCGATCTCAGAAGCGGCGCAATATTAGCTCGTCCAGCGTTACGCTCAACGATGTCTTTCACCCAGGCACGCGGCCGATCGGGCCGTGTGTGTTGCAGGTTATCTCTGAGTGCCAGGTAGACTTCTCGTTGATCGGACAAGGTAGGTTGGGAGCGGAACGCTCTGGAAGGGAACATAATGGAAGCGTGCGGGCGCCAAAGTCAGGACGAAATCCGGAAATTGGAGACAGTGGGATGGGTGGCCTTGAAGTCTCAAGTGCGGCAAGGCTGGAAGTTAAGAGCTGGGGAAACTGTTGTGGGTGTTGGTGTTGTGAAGTGGCCCGTTCAAAAGCCTGTTTAGCAACGCGAATAGAAGGGTAGCCGGGGAAACTCCAACATTCGTGATCAGAGGCGGTGAAGAGACGTGCCTGGCTGAGCAGGGCCACTGATTGTTGCCTGATATTTGTGGACTTTCGTACGGCACCGGTGGTGGTCAATAAGGTGTCTGACAGAACTACGCTTCGCCCCCAGGTTTCTTAAGTTGTTCCACACACTGATTCACAGACAGCAACAAGAGGCACCAGATCAGTCACCCATATTAAAGCCTTGACTCTCGCATCCGCGTCAACGGCATGCTCGGCGAGTAGTATCCAGAAGGTACGCGACATCGACACACAAGGCTACAGTCTACAAAGGAGGCCGGTAGCTAGAAGCAAGAGGAGTAATTCCAAGGGAGGTAGCGTTCCTGCCCGGCCGAACGTCAGCCTCAAGCAGAGATGCCTCAAGCAGATACCCAAAGCATCCTCGTCCGGATAATTGTTTACCCAGAACGCAAGCCAATCTTGTCGGGTGACTTGTTCACTCGTCCAAGTCCAGCCAGCTCGCATCTTTAAGCTACATCCCAGCTGCAACGTTGCGCCGACCCCATGCCTCAAAGACTGAAGCAGACACGGCCATCGGATGAGGATACGTCCGTTCTGAAATATGGCACGTACACCCAAGCATACAGGGCAGAGCCGCAAACCGAGCCGCAACCGATAAGTACGATACGTAACGGAGCAACCAATGCTTCCAAATTTCACTGCCCGGCCAATCAAAATACCCCATGCCGTTGAAGAGACTACTGTCATAGGCGTAAGCAAAGCTGAGAGCAAGTGTCTTCGGCGGCGAGCCTACTATGCCTGCGGTGCTCTGACTAGTGCATCGCGAACCACTCCGCCGAGTGTTATATAGGAGACCAGCCAACCAGCTCCGACGTCCTCTGTTTGGGGATAACCGTTTTGGTACTATGCTTTAGAATGAGCGTGATCCGCGTGGCTTCGCCCGCTCGCGTGACCTGCCATAGAAAGCATGGCAAAGCATGATATTCGCATGTCTGGACACATCTGCGTAGTCGACAAGGCAGCACGCGATGGGTCCCGACTCTGCGTTTCATGCAGCGTACATGTACGACGGCCGTGGGAGGCCAAGCGATGACTAATGCACAGCAGCTTATTACAATTGATTACATTTCCCTACAATTAACTCGAACAAGACAGCTCCCCCTGCACACCAATCTTCACGCGTGAGATCCTCCTCCGCCTTCCTCTTTTTCCGAGGCGGAAAGTGAAAGTCGTCCTCCGTCAACGACACCCCGTAAAGCATCTTGCCCATGTGCGTTTTCTCGATGCTGCTCCCATCGCGACGAATCTTGGCCATGAGAACTTTCAGAAACTGCACAGGGCTTTCAGTAAAGATCGTCCTGCCCTGATGCAAGCGCACTCGGCACTTCGGATCGATGAGCCCGTCCACCATCATGCCATCACCATCCGACGGATAGCCCCATGTCAGACACAAGCAGTTACAGACATCCACGTAATCTTGGAAGGAGTCGAAATAGAGTTGGCCAGCGAAGAGTTCGAGTTCGATTTGGAGACGGCGTTGAATCGGATGTCTGGAGACGAAGGTGGCCGGTATAAGTTGAGGTCGTCTAGGGGAGCGTAGCTCTGGTTCTGTCGCGGTGAGTAAAGCTGCAACGTCACACGTTCCGACGACCGAATGTATCTCATGTATCTTTCTGCCTCATACGGGCTTATTATGACCATGACGGTCTCGCGCCTTTTCGCATTGTGACTAGTCAAGATCCATTGAACGCCCCGCTGATACACGTCCGCACCGCCTTCTCGCGGTGTCTTCATGTTTCTTTTGAGTGTGTAGGCAAAGTCTTTGGACTTGAAGTCCTCGAGGAAATTGCCGCACGGGAGTGAGCTCACGCTCCTGCTGCTCCTCCAGGTTGGCAGACTGAATATCCAATTTCCCAAAGTCTCGACATCTCTGGACAATCTTGTCCAAGTTGTCATTGCCACATGGCAAATCTGCGATGTTGGACGGCTTGACGTAGCGGGGGTGATATCAACTTTCGAGGCTCTGTGCCTCGTCTTCCAAGAATCTCTCGGCGAGGTCCTGGTCTAGGCACACCCCATCCTCCGTGGCCGAGGGCTCCCAAAGATTTCGTTGGCGTTCGAAACGTCGGCCTTGGGCGGCCCACAGTGGCACAGACTTCTTCATATCGTCTCATGTTTCCTGAACCGCCCAGTCGAGTATGGCTGCGATGTCGAATGGGACAGAGCCAACATAAAAGTTGGACTGTCTCTTCCGGATTCGGGCCTCGATTTCTCGGCGGCTCCTCAAGAGGGGCGGAGTTTTTCTTGTCCGAGAGCCGGTCCGGTGATCGTTCGGGGACTGGGACCGGGGCTGGGGCTGACGAAGCGGTCGGCGGCGGCAGAGTCATAGATGTGCTGCCTCTTGCCGGACTTGCCTTGGCGCTCATAGTCCTCGCAGGAGCGAAGACGCCCGGCGACGGGCGTCACGGTCGATGCCTCGGAGCTGTATCCGGATGCAAACGGGGGGCTAGGGAGCTTACTGTCAAAGAGCCCATCGGTGCGGAAGGCGATGGGGCCAGACTTGGGCACCGTCTCGATGCCAGGGGGCTTAGCTTCCTGTCCAGGCCTCGCCCTTCGGATTATCTTGAACTTTGGCCTGTATTTTGGGTGTGAACGAGGAAGCCTGCAGAGCGCCTCGCGGGCGGAGATGTGCTCCGGGTCAGGCGGCAGGGACTCGGTGGCCCGGTTCCTGGCGTCGAGGCCGCTCATGAGCTTGGGGGCCCCGCCGATCTTGGAACGAAGCCGGGTGAGCCTGAGCGGCTTCTTCTCATCGCCAGCCTTCCCAACGCGCTTGTTGATGCGAGCCATCGTGTTGTATGTGTGCAGGAATGGAGCGGTGCTCGGGGAAAGCAAGGTCGATGAGGTTTGAGGCAGCTGCTGACTCCACAGGAGAGTGAATGGACAAGAGTTGACTGAGTGATTCAGGATGCCTTGGCTGGGCGTCACGTCGCAGTGGTTCTGTTGTGCAGGTGCGTCGTTTGGTCTCAACGGGGACTCCTGCTTTTATGGCGGCGGCGGGTGCCAGGAGTGATTGCCGCCAGGACGATTGCGGCAACGTCGGCGCTCCCTTTGAGTTTTGCTGCCAGATTTTCTTGCGCCACACAAAGGGGACTGGCCAATAAATCGGCCGGTCGAAGAGCTCTGCCGTACTGAAAAAAACACCAGCTTTGGTTTGTTTGTTGCTCTTTTCGCGTCCAGGGGTCCGCCGGTGACAAAAGGGCGCGTCAGTTTGCTAATCAACGGGTTTAGAGTTGAGGCGTATGATGTTTAAGCGTTTGGCGGCGCAGGACAGTGCAAAAAGGGGAACCGGGTGTGCGTCGAACAGTATATGGACCTCAGGCGTGACGATGGGGTGGTTGTGGGAAGGGACAGCGGCGAGGTTGGCTTGGCTTCATCTACGCTCATGATTTTGATTGCTGCCCGACGTGATTTGGCGGGTCTACTGTTCAAGTTGCGTGAAAGTTTGCTTGGAAGTCGAGAGAGCACCGGATGAGGGTGCCGGGATGACACGGCCATGGCGATGTACACTCACCTCATCAATGTCGGGTAGTGGTGAACCAGAACCTGGATATCGAGTGCTTGCCAATTCACAAGACGCTGTGTGCACACTTGGGTGTGCTTATATTCCACGTTTCTCATTGGAAGGGATGTGTCCCTCTGCGCGTCAGACGGCCACCTTCCTCAATATGTTGCAGCAACGAGGCTTCAAGACATGAGGTTCTGTACTTTGGTACTTGGTCGAACGATGGATGGGCTGCCTGGAAATTATGAAACTCAAAACGGCGAGGCGTCTGTAGCTAAATTTATTTCTTCAGTCAAACGTGTTGGCGACGTGATTAGCTCTAAGCTCCATGTTGACGGCAGCTGGTCTGGCTGATCGTGTTGTTAGTGGCCCATGATTGGCCACACTGCTCTTTGTTGATTTCCTTTGCTGATTTCCTTTGCTGATTTCCCTTGCTGATTTCTCTTCCCTGACTTCTCTGATGATTAATTCGCTTCGTACAGATTCATCTACGAAGTACATTGGATCTTATAAAGCCTGCCACAGTGGTCTGCGGGGCTGAGCACCGGGAAAACAAGCCGGCCTCTCGACAGCTGCCTTCATTAATTCTTGCTAGGGGTCCGATATTTCGGTATAGATGGCATGTCGAGCTGGGTGTACGGCGGCGTTGAGTCCGGGTCACCGAGCGCGTGGCGTCCGGCGGCTGCAGCGGTAGGAAGGAGGCTTGCCTGAGGGGGCAGAAGCAAACGCGGCGGAGCTTCTTGGCAACGGCGGTTGACGGCAGGCCCTCGGCATGATATGCGATATTATCACAGTGCACAGAAACAGACCCCCAGCTGTCCGATGATGCGTCATTGAACGGTACCTAGGTACCTTAGGCACCTTAGAGTTTGACCCCTGCATAACCCCTGCGGCTCCTGTAATTAATTAGCGGCGGGTAGGCCGCTGCGGGCGCGGGCTCCAGCGGGCAAATGACGGGGCAGCTTCCCCAGCCCAGTGAAGCTCAGCTCGCCCCCGAGGCCCGCCATGACCGAAACAGGCAGCTGAACTTGTGACGTTGCTCCGGTTGCCTCGTCTTCCTCTCTGCCCCGTCTCCGCTTCCCTCCTGCAACCGCGGCTGCTGAACATCATCAGCACCATCATCTTCACAGTGTAGTTTCCGTCGCGCTTCGTGGCCATGAAGCTCTCCCGGGCTTCGCTCGCAGCTTGCCTGCCCGCCATTGCGGCCCGCTACATCGAGACCAGCGAGGGCGAGCTGAACAGCAATGTTGTCCTCGAGCCCAGCACGGAGAAGTTCCTGATTGAGACGGCGCCCGGCAAGACCCAGTGGGTGACGGAGGAGGACAAATGGGACTTGCGGCGGGTTAGTCTTGAGCGATGGCTTTCGTGCCCCCATGCTAACGAGAAACAACGGTCGACAGAGTGGCCATTCGTTCATGGACATCACCAACACGCGCGGCCTCGGCACCAAGAACCTCGGCGCCCGAGCCGCCGTGTCCTTCCCCAAGGAATGCGTCCACCAGGGCGAGGTCGGCAAGCTGGCCAAGAACCTCGACAAGTCGCTCATGGAGAAGTGGCTCGCTAAGCTGTCCAGTTTCTACACCCGATACTATAAGTCCGACTACGGCCTCCAGTCGTCGGAATGGGTCCTGGCCAACGTCAACGACATCATCAAGGAGGCCGGCGCCCAGGCCACCGTCCGTGCTGAGAGCTTCGCGCACAAGTGGCCGCAGAACTCCGTCATCGCGACCATCCCCGGCCAGTCCAACAGCACCATCATCATTGGCGCGCACCAGGACTCCATCAACCTGTGGCTGCCGTCCATCCTGGGCGCCCCGGGAGCCGACGACGATGGCAGCGGCACTGTCACCATCATGGAGGTGTTCCGCACCCTGCTCAAGTCCAAGGATGTCGTCGAGGGCAAGGCGGCCAACACTATCGAGTTCCACTGGTACAGCGCCGAGGAGGGCGGCTTACTCGGCAGCCAGGCCATCTTCCAGTCGTACCAGGACAGCAAGCGTGACGTCAAGGCGATGCTGCAGCAGGACATGACGGGATACGTGCAAGGCACCCTGGACGCCGGCGACCCGGAGAGTGTCGGCGTCATTGTCGACTTCGTTGACCCTGGCCTGACCACCTTCATCAAGACGGTTATTGAAGAGGTAAGTCGACCATCCTCTTGTCGTGCCACCCTGCTAACCCCGTGCAGTACTGCAGCATCCCCTGGGTCGAGACCAAGTGCGGCTACGCCTGCTCCGACCACGCCTCCGCCTCCAAGGCTGGGTACCCCTCTGCCTTTGTCATCGAGTCGGCCTTTGAGAACTCGGATCCCCATATCCACACCACCGACGATGTGATCAAGTACCTTTCATTTGACCACATGCTCCAGCATGCCCGCATGACCCTCGGCTTGGTCTACGAGCTGGGATTCCACAAGTTTGACGACAAGACTGCCAAGGGGTGGGGTGAGCTGTAGAGCAACCCGGCGGAGGTTGTTGGATGATGTGCGTGATACCAGGCAGGGTTAGAAGGTTGAGTGGACAACAGTTTACTGCTTGTGAGGTGAGTGTCGCACAAGGCATGGGCCGATCGCGTCGTCACGGGACGATGGATGAGCTTTGGGCATACGAAACTGGCGAACTGGCGATACGATGCTCTGGGTTGGATCAAGATCAATGGATGACATTGGGTATCATTGCCTTTTCCTCTATTCTGACAGACGCCATTGAACCTACATCTAGCATGCCCCAACATAACACTTTTGGAACCACTCACCAGACCCATGATGTTCCTCGCGGCTACCGCAACCGTTCATGATGATATGTACTCAACAAACACACAGCTATCGCCTCACTGCGGCGGAGGCTGCTGCTGCTGACCGCCCCACTGCTGCTGCCCATTCTGCGCCTGCATCTGGCTCATCAGCGCGGCGATAAGCGCCGGGTTGACAAACCCACCGGCGCCGCCCGCCTGGCCCTGGGCATGCCCACCCTGTACGGGCCAGCCTGGCGGCGGGGGCGGCGGTGCCGGTGCGCCGTGGCCTTGGGGCGGTTGCTGTGGCCAGCCGGGGAACTGGAAGCCGAAGCTGGGCATGGCGGGGGCGGTGCCTTGGGGCGGAGGGGGAGGAGCGGCGTTGGCGTTCCATGGGCCGCTGGGCTGGTGCTGGTGTTGTTGTTGCGGAGGGTGCTGTTGGTGCCGTTGGTGGCCTTGGGGCGGAAGGGAGTAGCCGTCTCGGGATTGGGAGTACCCGCCGCGGCCGCCTCCTCGGCCGGAACCGCGGCCTCGGCCTCCCCTGCCTCTGTGGTCTCCTCGACGGCCGCCGCGCTGGAAGTTTGACCGCGGCGGGAGCTCGACGGGTTCGCCGGATGCCGCTCCGGTGCCGTAGCCGGGCGGTCGAGCCAGAGGCTTGTACGGCCCGTCGTCGTCGTAGTTCAGTCCCCCATCTGGCGCCATCTCCTGGCGCAGGGGGTGCGGCCCTCGGCCTCCCCGCCCGCCGTCGCCGGCGGCGGCGTGCCTGTTCCTCTTCTTCTGCTTGAGCGCCCGCTTGTACTCGGCCTCCTTCTCGTCGTCGGAGAACTCCATCTCGTCGTCGCCCACCTCCTCGTCGTGGATGTTGCTAGCGTCGGAGCCCTTGATGCTCTTGAGCGGCCCGGTGAAGACGTAGGCGGCGTGGTCGACGGGGTAGAAGACCTTGGTGCCGAACTCGATGCCCAGCTCCTTGATCTCGTCTTGCGAGTTGAAGCGCACCGTGTACATGGGCTGCAGGACCTTGCCCATGGTCTCTGCGACGACGCCGATGACGGCTCGGTCGGCGGTGCAGAGGACGGAGCCGGTGTCCAGGACTTGATACTCGCCTGGGGTGATGGCCTTGATGAGCATGATGTTCTCCACGATGTGCTCCGCGGCGCCGAGCTCTTCAATCTTCATCTCGGGCGTGATGGTGACGTCGGGTCTCGGGATGGTTTCCTCGGGCATCTCGTTCTTGGTGCGTACCTGATTTGCGGTCGTCGCCGTGCCGCCCTTGGCGCCTTCGTCGTCGGAACCGCCTTCCGTCTCCATCAGTAGCCGCGCAGTCTCCTCGACGCCGAGGAGTTCGTAGCCCTCGTTGTCGGAATTCTCGTCCGAGGAGTAAGAGCTGCTGGACTCTGAGGACGACTCGTACGGCGATGAGTCAATCTCCCATTCTGGGTTCTCGTTTTGGTCGTTTTGCAGTTCGGCCGGTGGTGGCGCTTCTTGTGGCTGTGGTTCTGTCTGCGGCTGCTGTGTCGTGGTTGAACTTTCGAGTCCTCCGATGGCCGCCTCCAGGGCATGTGTTAAGGACGGAGGGCTCTCGGGCTGATCAACGGCCATTGCGTCTTCCGTCGCGGGTTGGTCTTGCGGCGCATGGTCTCCCTCGCCGGGCTTGGACTCTTCTTCCTTCTCGCTTACCGCCGGCTCGGCTGTTGGCTCGGCTGCTGGCTCGTTCGCGTCTTTCATCTGAGCGTCCGGCCCGGAGGGAGCGGCGGCTGCAACGACGACATCGGACGGTGGCAGAGGAGGCAGGGTCTCGTTCGGTTTGGCCTGCCCCAGACCGGGGATCTGGAAGCCCGACATGGTTTCTGTGCCTTGTCGGTATGGATCGTCTCGAGATCCGCCTTGCGCTGAACTTGGGCGGTCAGTTGCGCTCTGCCGCGGGGAAGCGAGAGGGCGGTCGATGGGATTTGTCTCTAGTTAGATTAAGACAGAAGAGAAAGTATATGCTCAAAGACAGTATGAATACAAGCGAGGGCAGCAGAGCCTTGCTTGAGCCTTGTCTGGTGGGGTTGGTTGTAGGACAACAGCACACTTGCTCGTTGGGAAAATTCCAATCTCAGGGTCGTCCTCTCCAGAGAAAAATCGAGGTGAAGGCTGCTCCGGTGGATCCAGGGCTGCATTAGCGCGCCTTCACCGGGAGCTCACCGAGTTGGTGGGCAGAGGTCCCGTCCAAAAAGTTGAGCTCCCCAACGCAATGACGACAGGTTTCAACACCAACATCTTACACTAGAGTCACCATGGCTCCCAGACCAGCCGAAGAGACGAGGCAGTTCGAGCATCCCGCTGCCGGCCATGCGAAGAAGAAGTGCGGTCCAGCATCACCTCTTTGTGCCCCCGTGCGCCCCGCGTCATTGCTAATGCGTGCTTCGCGACAGGCGCAAGGGCCTGTATCCCATTGAGCCCATCACGGCTTTCTACATCTTCTTTGCCGCCAACGTCGTATCGGCCCTGTTCGCGCCAATCCAAGACTGCGACGAGACTTTCAACTACTGGGAGCCCGCGCACTATCTCTCCCATGGCTACGGCCTGCAGACGTGGGAGTACTCTCCCAAGTACGCCATCCGCAGCTGGCTATACGTTGCGCTGCACGCAGTTGTCGGCAACGTGCGACGATTGCTGCCGCAGTCCACCAAGGTGAGGCTACACTGCAATCTCACAGGCTGGAAGAGTCAGTAACTCATCTGCAAAGATGGCCGAGTTCTACTTTGTCCGCTACGGCCTCGCCTTTGTCTGTGCTCTCTGCCAGACAATCATGTTCAAGGTCGTCAGCTCCACCCTGAATGGCAGAATCGGCCTCTTCTTCCTGATTGCCACGGTCACCAGTCCTGGGAACTTTCACGCCAGCACGGCATTCCTGCCCTCGAGCTTTGCCATGTACATGTGCATGCTGGGGGCCGCCTCCTTCATGAACTGGCGCGGAGGCCTCAAGACCTCGCAGGGCATCTTTTGGTTCGCCATGGCAGGCATTCTCGGCTGGCCATTCGCGGCAGCACTTTGCGCGCCGTACATCCTCGAGGAGGTCGTCTTTACACTCTTCAGCGACAGGGAGACGTTTATTGAGTCCATCATCCGGCTCTTCCGCGGTGGTATTGCCGGCTTGCTGATTCTGGTGAGTATGCATCGCCCAGTGGCTTGGATTTCACTTACCGTCCCCAGTTCTTCGACTTCATCATAAACCTCTTCTTCTACAAGAAGGCCGTAGTTGTCACCTGGAATATCGTCAAGTACAACATCTTCTCGTCGACCGGCGGCCCTGAGCTGTACGGCACCGAGCCCTGGGCCTTTTACTTTAAGAACCTGGCCCTGAACTTCAACATCTGGTTCATTCTGGCCTTACTGGCCTTGCCCCTGTTCTTTGTCCAGAAGGTCGTCGCACCGTCTGGGCATGGCTTCCAGACCGGGCTGCGAACGATTGTGTTCGTCGCGCCATTCTACATGTGGCTGGCTATCTTCACCGCTCAGCCGCACAAGGAAGAGAGGTTCATGTACCCCGTGTATCCCTTCCTTGCTCTCAATGCCTCCATGTCGCTGCACATTCTCCTGTCTGCCATCGGCAGCTCCGATCCAAGCACGCTCATGGGGAAGATTCCTACTCGCTTGAAGTTATTTGCCGTCAGCGCTGTCGTCTTCCTGTCGTTGGATGTCAGCTTGGCCCGAGTCTACGGCATATACTCCGGATACAATGCTCCGCTGAGCATCTACAAAGCACTCTGGAATGGCAGCGAAGGCCAGAGCGCGGTGGGCGGAGAAGGTGATCTCGTTTGCTTGGGCAAGGAGTGGTACCGCTTCCCGTCGACCTACTTTCTCCCGCGGGACATGCACGCCAAGTTTGTGCGCTCCGAGTTCCGTGGGCTTTTGCCAGGCGAGTTCTCCGAGGCCAGGACGGGGTTTGGCTTCTGGAGCGGCACGTGGCTGCCAACGAGCGGGCTCAATGACCGCAACGAAGAGGACATGGGCAAATACATCGAGCTGCGGATGTGCTCATTTCTCGTGGACACGCAGTTCCCTGCGAGGACGGACCCGCTGCCGCCCAACGAGCCGGACTACGTTGCGGATACGGAGATGTGGGGCATTGTCAAGTGCGAGCCGTTCCTCGACGCCGCCAACACCCACATTCTTGCACGGACGCTTTGGGTCCCTGATCTGGGGATTGTCCCCGATAGGTTCAAGAGGAAATGGGGCCGCCACTGCCTGTTGCAAAGGAAGGGGGCATAGCGGCGGTGAGTATAGAGAGGCGATTGTGGCACGGGGCAAATAGACGAGCTGAACTTGGGGTATATTCCTGCTGTTGTCTGTACTGCTGTATGACTGATACGAAGATAGAAAGCTGTGCAATTAATTACACATTTACGCGATTTTCCCACCTGGTGGGTATACATAAACTGACCCGATGCCTCGTCAACACAGTTTGTCGCTGGCGATGCGCTGAGGTCAGAGAGTTGTGGCGCTAGCTCAGCCGCCGAATGGTGAGGTCAGTGAGGTGACACTGTGGTCATATTCATAAACAGATCTCAGCCTTGACTCGTGACCGGCGTATCCGAAATTTTCATCAAAAAGCCTCTAAGCACCACCACGAGCAGGCCTCATCGTTCCACGACCATGGCGTCCATGCTCATCACCCTCTTCGCTTGCGGGCGATCACTCTACGTTTCTCGCAAGGAGAAGCGCTTCGAGAAGCGACAGCGCGCCTTGATGCAGGATGAGGCGTCAAGAGAGAAATCACCACCGAGGCCGCGCAGCACGGAGGCCGGGACTTTTTCGAGGGGTCGGATCAGCGGCGGCAACGAGATGGTGAGGATGGATAGCCAGGATGGACGCGAGGTGGCACAGAGGGACAGTCGCGACGGAATCGAGGCGGCCCGGAGGGATGGCCACGACGGGAATGAGGCGGCGCGGGCCGACTCGGACACTGAAGGCCGGTTGAGCGAACAGTCGACGTTGGCTGGCGATGAAGGCGTTGGACCGACAGGGCAAGGTAGTCTACATGTATCTTGATACCGCATTAAACTATGACACTTATAACATCACTGACAATTTCGCTCTTTATCGGCTACAACTGGTGGGCAATCATATGTGTCAGTACATATCCTGCTGATCCGGGTCGATGTCCTTGAACATGGTGCCAATGGCCACCTCCTCGTACTAGTTCTGACGGAAGCCCTGGCTGCCCCTGATGTATCCGTCGTCGTGCTGCTGCGTAATCTTGAGCGCCGAGGAGCCCTTGAAGACGACGTTGTCGACATTCGCGACCGCGCCGTGGTGCTCGTGGCGGACGTAGTCCCAGCCGCTGAGGGTTGCCCGGGTTGTAGAAGCTCCGGGAGGCATGGGCGCAGGCGAGGCGAGGAGGAGATTTATGGCGACCATGATGGGGATATTAGACGGGACCGAGGTTTTAGGATCCTGGAGCCGATCAAATGTGTCGTGGTAGTCAATCCGAGGCGCTGCAGGCCCCCTTATATATCCAGATCCCTCCGTTCCATCCTCCGAAGCCAGCCCGGAGCCGGCACCGGCTGGAGCCGTCGTAGAAGCGCAGCGCTATCGTAGGCGATGCCTCCAATGTGGTGTCACGGACGGCAGGATCTTGGTCGACCGATGGTTGTGGTAGGGTTTCAGGTCGGAGTGAAGACGATTCATGGATTAATTTAGGGCATGTTAAGGCTGTTTCTCGCCGCCATCGGCTCCGTGTTGGCCTTATGTAAGCCGTCGAGTTTATCTCGATACGCCAAGACTGTCGCTGGACCGTCGATGAATCTCAAGCCACGGAAGCTTGAACTCCTTCTTCAATTTGATGCCTCTTCCGGCGCCTTGCGCGCCTTTGCTTGACCGTGTTCGTGCGCAAGTCTCAGTCAAACTGCAACTGGGAAGTTGCAACGCCCCTTCACGATGGTACGCTTGAGGAAAACATTCTGTAAGCCCCCATTCATCTTCGATATAGGCGGGCTGGGTATGTTCCGTGCCGGTGTATGATTCCCCGTCAGTGTCGATGGGTCGACGCCTATTAAGACACTGGAATGATCTCTTTCGTCACAATGCTTGGTGCTGACCGAAGGCCTTCCCTCGTTTGCAAAATTACATACTGATTGAAGGATTAGAACTTTTAGACTTCAAAGTCTCGCAAGACTTCTGAAATGGCAGATGAGAAAGCTATAGACTCGTTCGCCATCAGCAGCGTGAATCTCCGCTTCCTGTATATGATATACCCAGTATAGACAGGCATACTGAACCTCTAGCGAAAGACAGCTGTCTATTTTCTGTGGCAACTCCAAGTTACATGGCTGCTGGATACGAACGTTTGCCGTCCGTAGAGTACCAAATGTGAAGCCGAAAGTTCTGGATAGTTGAGTCGGTGGATGAGGGGTTGATGTGGCTGTGGGTTGGATGGCTGCGTATTTTCAGCCCAACGTAACACCGCAGCTGCTGACGTGGCGGGGATTTTGGATTACGGTGATTATCTATACTGGCTGCTAATGGCGATCAAGCGAGTTCAAGCGAGGCTGGGAATGCTTGGTAGCTGTACTGCGACTATCATTACGCTCTGTCGGTCTTGAGACAGGAACAGTGCTTTTAAGCTTTGAGACCTCAGGAATCCACTTCCGGATGTCGGAGAAGTCGGCTCCCAGCGCCTGCCATTGGCGTTTGACAAAATGTCGGCTAGCTTACAGCTGAGACGGCCTTTGTGCCGCTCAAGGATGACAAAAGCAACCCGGACTACTCGCACTGTAACGTGGGTGGGGAGATGGAAGAGATGGCCGAGAATGAACGAGAGGACTGGATAAGGGCTGAGACGAAAAGCTGCTTCAAAATGCCGTTATTTCTTCAGTTGGACTATGTGGAGGTTGGTTACATGTAGCCTCCGTCATGGTGGAACGGCGGCGCCCGAGATCGTGGTCACTGGTGGGGCAGGACGCGAAGCCGGGACCAACACCGTCGAAACGACGAAAAGCACACGATATGAGGCGCGAGCGACATCAATTGAGGGGGGGACCGACTGAAGAAGGGCAACAGCAGCAGCAGCGATGGAAGGGCGATGCTCCAGAAGGCCTCGGACTTGTTGGGCGGGTGCTGTGCTGCGCCGAGATCCAAGGGCTGAAGGAAGCGCTAGAAGAGCAGAACGAGGTCATCAGGAACCAGCAAGACACGATCCGAGAATTGAGGAAGCAGACTGGATGGGCGAATAGTTGAAGCAAGTCCGCGAACAACTTGAAGCTACGCAACTAGTGCTGCAGCTTCCGCGCAACTAACTGTTGCATGTAGTCGACTTCTCACATGTCCATGTGCAAACACTCTTACCTCCAAACGGCCGCCCGCTGGCGCCCCCACAAGACACTTGTGCGAGGCGACTCTGGACGGACGGCGTATGAGAATATGGTGGTCTCTCTTGGTACAGAAGGCCATTAATAGCAAGCCCCGTATCCCTCATTCAAGTGGCTGGCCGCTTCTGAGATTCTGAATATCCCGATCCATTCTGGCAATCTCTTCTCCAATGCTCGTCGACAGACGCTTCATGCTTTCAGATGCCCTCTGGTAATACAGGACAGAGTCTGCAAGACCTCGAATGTCTCTGTTCAGTTCGTTCCGTTTCGACTCCATCTCCATTCCATCAATCATTCTGCCCTGCCGAACGGCCCTTGCCGCTGCTGCAGAATCTGAAAGCAATGCACGCTCCTCCTGCAATGCTCCCAGTATAATTCTCAGCCTTGCTGCTTCCCGGACATTGCGGTTGTATTCATCCTGGTATAGTTGAGATTGAGCCTGCAGGTTTCTCAACATTTGTTGTGCTTCATGGAGCACCTCTCTGGGCTGGGCGCGCGGGTTTCATTTGATGGACCGTCGCCCCCACTACCCTTCGAGTGCTTCGCAGAGTCGTGTTTGCTCCTTCTGCTATGCATGCTGAAATTATAAATAGTCAACATCAACTACGGCGTTTCAGGAAAAAAAATATTCCTACCTCAGGATTCAGGATGTGAAGTTAGTCAACGCGATGCAATGGTGAGAGGTGAACGGATGGCGGTATATTAGTGCGAGATGGCGCGGGGTCAAATGCCACGTGCCGTCACGTGGCAACCCCCCTCATCTTTTCAACCAATCCGACGTGGCAAGTCCCTCATCTCATCAGCCATCCAACAGATTTCAACTCTTAGTCATCTGTAGAATGAGGGACTACATCGTCGAAGATAAGGCTCGAAAAGCTCGTGCTCGATTTATCGAGTCGATCGACCCCGAAGCTATCCTGCGCCTCGCCTCGTCTTATCATAACAATGATCCGTGCAAGGTATTTCAGCCCGCAAAACATGGAAGCTACAATGTATGCTTCTTCGTCGAGTTCGCCGATGATCGATGGGTCGTCCGACTCCCTATTCCGGAGACAGTCCCTTGGATTGACGAGAAGCTCGAAGTCGAAGTAGCGACAATGAAGTGAGTCTTGATCAAAAGTCAGCTAACACAATCTAAGTAAATAACATCTCCTAGATATGTTGCAGCCAACACGACGATTCCTATCCCGAAGATACACGCATATTCCTTCACTCAGGATAGTCCCATCCAGATGGCTTTCATCATTATGGACTATGTACAAGGCAAGAATCTTCGAGAGTTGGGATTCCCGAAAGACATGAGCGTTTGGTTCTCCGGCACGACCCAACCGACCAAGGCGAGAAGAACCATGTACGAGCAGCTTGCCGATTTTTATATCCAGCTGCGCGGCCTAGAGTTCCCTGAGATCGGCGCTCTTGGCTTACCTACGGGTGATTCGGCTATCCGAGTCTGTCACCGGCCGCTCACCATCGAAGTCCTTCTTCAGCAAGACGAAGGCCTTAAGCCAACTACCATGTTCACGGAGAAGAAGATATTCCATACCGCAAGCGAATACGCCAAGGCCCTTCTGTGGCTCGGAGATAATCTGCTCGACAAAGGCAAGAATTCCTTTGTTGATCAGCGAGGTACCCGTGCTTTGTACGCCATCGATGGCTTCAGGCGGTTTGTGACTGAGAGCTGGCTCGATCCCGCCCTCGAGAACGGCCCATTCGTCCTGATGCATGGCGACCTGGGCATTCAGAATCTCCTCTGGGATGACGATCTTAATCTTATTGCCGTCATAGACTGGGAGTGGAGCAGCGTTGTCCCACTGCAGTTTCTGGTACCCCCGCCGTGGCTAGATGGCAATTCTGTCGACTTCCTCTGCTCCAGCCAGGTGTTATACAACAACGAAGTTGCGAAGCTTCATGCTATCGTACGTGAAAAATCTCACTGTCTGGACTGGTCCAAGATGGAAAAGTGGTGTCATACTCTGGTCGTATGTGCCCTGCTTCGCCCCGAATATGTCTTTGATGTATATTGGAGCTTCCTGAGTTATCATTTTGTTGGATTTTTTCCATTCACACCTGAAAAGTTCAAGACATATTGGAAGATCGTCTCCGGTTGGCTGGATTCGTTTATGGACGATGAAAGGAAAGCTTTCTTGGAGAGGAAGAAGAAGGAGCAGGAGGAATATATAGCGGCGGAGGATGAGTTCTTCGGCGGCCTCCACACGGACGCATCTGGTTAATCGTGGATCTGTCCCCTAAAGACTGTACGGCACTTTACCAGGAGGATGTGGTGGGTGTTTTCGATGCCCTGGTGACGACTTCAATGGGCGTGTGAAATCACTGGAAGGAAAGCAGGTTACAATGTCTGCCTAAAAGATAACGCGGATTAGTCTTAATTAAAGGATGGCCGTTGCCGATGGGGCTATTAGAGTTACTATGTGCTCCTCTGAGACAAGCTGGCTCAAACCTATTAAAGTCGAAATAGAGAGGTAGCCTGTGGGTTAGAAGTTCGTCCAACAGCCAGCCAACCTCCTGCAAGTTGTCGAGATTGGAATTGATGGCAAGGTCATCGATATGTACGCCCGCATTCGGTTTATCAAAGTAGATGTCGCAGAATGGTATACTATACCTTACAAGCTTGACGAAGGTAACCATACCACCTCCGCCAAAACAGCCCCAACATTCCCCTGGTGCGTTCTCATGCGACGAGCAATTTGCTAAACAAGTCAGCGAAACACGGACTCTGACGATCGATCATGCGTTTGGACTGAATATGGGGGAGAAGTAGGGACGCAACGCACTATGGTGATACAGTGACCAGCATCATAAAGCTGCTGAACCAGCTTGATGTTGTTCTCAATTGGCAGACAAGTAGCATGGTCGCGGGTATATTGGGGGCCCCAACCAGGATCATGTCCAAGTCGAAACAGAAGCGACGTTTCTTTGTTTGGACAATAAAACCCAGACCACCTATCTTCACCAATCTGAGAAACGTTTTCAGCTGCTCAAGTCTGCCCAAGATTGTGTTTTTCGACGGGAAGGCTAAGATGTGGAATGCCACTGTTGATCCTTATTCCATGAAAGCCGCCTCTGCTGAGAAATCGAATTCCTCGAGATACGAGATCAATAATCAAGAATGGTGCCTAGGATGGAGTGACATATACTACATCCCGCGGCGCTTTTTGAGGACTTCATCTACTTTTTTCTCTTCGCCGATCCACCGTACGAAGTCTTTTACGAGGTCGCAATATCTACAATTACACATATTATCGACAACAGCCTTCTCGACAAACCCTACATACCATATCAGCGATTGCTGGGGCGACCGCTGCATTTCTAGCCCTACGGCGACGGATGTGCTTAGCTATCGTTGTCGTCATCGCCTCGATTATCGAAATGAGTCGGTAACGGAAGCTTTCTTTGCTAAGCTTGCTGGTCAAGGAGCCCTACTTGAAATGCGGGGCTAGAGCACGTCACGGTTTCGCATGGGTCGTGGCGTCGATGGCGCTATCGGCTCTTGGCTAGCTTGGACTCCTGTTTGTTATGGGTATCGGACACACTGATATCTGTCAGAAGGTGCGGCCCTTCTGTGCTGTCGAATGGTCACGAAAAGAGGCTATGATTGGGCTCCTCGTATAGGTTAAATGCATGATTGAATTGATGATCGTAGTATTGATTGATTGTGCCTGTGTTGACCGCCTCTATAGCTATTGCAGCTATGCAGGTGAAAATTCTGCATCGTGGGTCACGTGTTGGCTACTTTGTGTGGAGCCCTCAATCTGACAATATCTAAGAACGATGCCGCATGAACTCCATACCATAGCCATATATGATGGAGAGCGCTTCGCCAACAAACGGCTGTCCCAACATCCTCCGGACAGAGTGGTAAGCTGCGCCGCATTTCGGCGGCGTTAGGCTCCTTTCGGGTGCCACCGCGTCTGGTGCATTCTGGGCTGAGCGGCATCCAACTCGATTAAGCGCGGCGTACAGCAGACAGTAAACAGAAATCGAACAGAATAGTGCTATTGCTGTATTATACCCTAACAAAAGATCACCAGCCAAGCGCACTGGTTAGTTACACTTGCCAATAATTAGCTTGGCGGTGGGGTTATCTGGAGTGGCGCCACTAACCAACATCGCCACCACTCCCCGGAAGAGCGGCATTAATAGCTGGCATTCTGATTGGAGCCGCGGATTGAACACTGCGGGTGAACTGAATTTGTGAAGGATCTGGAGGATGCGACGGGGTAAGCAGCCACGCAACCAGCCACAGATGCTGACCAGCCACAGATGCTGGAGCGCTTACGAGTAACAAAAGGGGGCTGTCAGCCAGCCCATACCATGCGTTCTCGTCGCTCTTGCTTCTCCACACACATCGATAGCCAATCTCACCGACGACAACTCGCGATCACAGCGGTGGCCAGGCTCGCCATGGACCGTATAAGAGGAGACGAGGGTTTCCAGCTCAACGAGTTGAACGCTGATGGGGTCATCTCCAACCTTCTGGGCAGGTCGTCTCGCACAACAGTCATTCTGGCCACACTTCTCGTCGGAGGCCTCGTCATCTCTCCTCTCGTGAGCTGGCTTCTGTCTCCCAGTCTCGATCCCGGAGAACCTCCTCTCCTCAAACCTAGGGTTCCGTTCGTTGGACACATTATCAATCTGATTAGATTTCAGAATGAGCTGCACCCAGTGCTTCAGTGCGTCTTGATCCATCTTGCTATTCCGCCACGCAGGCCGAGAGTTGCCATGCTAAGAGATGACCATGTCGTGCAGCAAGGCCAACTCGTCGCTGCCTATAGCTACCCTGCCTATGCTGAACGGAAAGATGTACACAATATTCGACCCGGACCTGATCCAATCTGCATTGCGGTCCAAAACGGCAAGTTTCGAACCGTTTGTACTCGAGTTTGCCCAAAAGTCCTTTGGCCTCACAGATGTGACCTTTGCAAAAATCACCAGTCAGCCTAGGCTCGTTCCAGGCTTCACGGAGGCGATCCACAAGAGTTTTCAGCCAGCATCGCTGCAACAAATGAACATCCACTTCCTTGGTAGCATCTTAGCCAAGTTGGACCCGATCAGTGATGGGACCGTCGAGGTCGACGAGGCCAACTCGGGAAGGGAGAGGAAGATAGATGCCGGCCTAGAGGTCGGGAACCTCTATGGCTGGTGCAGAGATGTTATGAGCATGGCGACGACCAAAGCGTTGTACGGGGACAATGATCCCTACACCAGAGACCCCAGCTTGATTCCTTCTATTTGGTAAGCATCGCAATTCGCCCTTTGGAATCAGTCTACCTTTGCTCATTTGAGTTCACCCACGTTTAGGACCTTTGAGCAAAGCCTCCCTTTGTTTCTTTTATCCCTGTTCCCCTCCATTACCATGCCCAAGGGCTTTCAGGCCAGACAGACGCTACAGAAAGTCATGACGGAGTACTACGAAAGCGAGCATGATGTGAACGATCCTACAGCCTCCGCCCTGACCGCCAACCGAGCCGGTTTCCTGCGCACGCACGGCTTCACCGGCGAGGAGATTGCCAAGCTAGAGGCCATCCTCCCCGTCGTCGCGACGACAAACGCCGTTCCCACGTTCTTCTGGATGCTGATATTCGTGCTCTCCCGGCCGACTCTGGTCGCGCGACTGCGCGCCGAGGTCGAAGCCGCCGCTATATTCAGCGCTGGCGAGAAGAGTGGCGGTGGCAAGACGGCGACGTTCGACATCACCCGGTTCGACGAGCAGCTGCCGCTCATGGTCAGCTGCTACCGCGAGACGATGCGGATCGTCAACCATTCGGTCAGCATGCGCCGCGCCGCGGCCGACCTTAGCCTCACTGCGCAAGATGGGCGGACCTATCTACTAAAGAAGGGCGTCGACATCCACCTGTCGGCAGGCGTTACGCATGGGGCGGTCGACATCTGGGGCTCAGACGCCGCCGACTTCAAAGCTGAGCGTTTCCTGCAACCGCCGGGCAAGGAGAGCTTGGGGGCACGTGTCTCGGAAGCGGAGCGGAACCGGAAGACAGCCTTCTTTCCTTTTGGCGGCGGGAAGCACCTCTGCCCTGGGAGGAACCTGGCGTTTTGCGAGATTCTCGGGTTTATGTCCATGATGCTGCTCCGCTTCGACATCGAGCCTTTGGGGATGGAGTTTAGCGACCTCAAAATGGATGGATCGAAACTGTCAGCTGGGTCGTGTAAGCCGGTCAAGAGCGGAGAGGGCCTCGGAGCCAGGATCAGGAGAAGGCACGGTTGGGAGAAGACCAAGTTTAAGTTCAAGTGCTAAGAGGTCTCGACGTCTAATCGCAAATTATTGCACGTTTGGATTGGCATTGCCGGAAATGGGACTGAACTCTGATTTTGTCGATATAAGGGTTTTTCCTATGCTATCTCAAGATAGAAGATCTAGAGTCTTATTAGCTATTGCTTCTGCGGATATTATAGGAGTGGAAATTAGGCACCTCAATGGGGATTGACACTGCGCAGAAAGCTTTTCGGTGTCGCCCTCTTTGCGTGCTCTTCCCCTCCCAGGGCATCTGCATCCCATTTGTGTAATATCTCCTGGCTGTCATTCTCAGATTTGACATTAATCTCGGACATTACATAGATGCCGTGCTCAAGTTGATTGCCACGTTTGGAGCCGTTTGGGGTGCTCCCTGGAGCTATGCCGGCATCATACGGCGTCCGGTTGGATGAAGTTCTCCGTGTTGACATTCCGAGCTTCCATGAGGCTTTTCTGGCGAGTGGCCGTAGTGTCGCTAAACTTGATGCACTAATGGCCAGGCCCATTTCAACTGTTGACCATATGTCAACGTCGGTACTAGCCCCTGAGACGGGTCATGTCAGCACACAATGACGTGCTGCTGCAGATGCTCAGAGAGCGCGCATGCTCACATAAGAAATCAGGGCTTCTATACTCCGAAAGATACGCAAACCGGGCCAAGACGGCGGAGCTCGCGCTGTGATGAGAAGTTAAAACACGTGCCATCCATATGCTGTAGCGGGGATGAACTTACGCGCAACCCATTGCTGTCAACACGATGAGTGCAATTCTTGCTTGTGTCTTCAGCTTGAGGTTCCAGATCACTATCCCGGGAAGGACGGCGAAGATGAAGTCGGTGACGACGCTGGCAGTGCTGTAGAAATAGATGATGGCCAAGACAGTGTCTATGTCTAGACACTCTCCAGGCTTGCTCCTGTCCCAGAAGTAAGACGTGGGCCGACATTGAAAGATTATGAAGAAGAAAAAGACGATTGCCGCAACGACAGCACCCAAGGACGCGCCATATATTATCCAAGCGTGAGTCTTCGTTCTTATTATTCGAAGCAAGAACCAAGCGAATGACAGCTTGGAGCAAACCATTGTCAAGCAGAAGAAGATATAGGCGAACCAATAGTACTAATGAATATTAGTCAATCATTATTTTCCTGCGAACAGGTAGACCTACCAGCAAAGCAAGTTCGACGTCTTCTGGGTCTACATTGAACGTATGTTGGCCAACTCCGTAATGCACACTGAGGTTTGATACGACAGTATAAGCGACGAAAAAGGCCTTTTATTTTTAGGGTTAGAGAGTAGTCGAGCCGTTGGGAGATTGAGTGCAAGGCGCAAGTTGTCTCGATACTTACAGTTGCCGCAACCATCAGCCAGTCGTCAAGGCCAAAAGCCTTGACCAATATGACACGTGTGTAGCATCGCAACAGGACGATTAAGACTGCCAGAGCGCAGAACACAGTGTTCACGGTAAAAATCTCTGGTCCACGGTTTGCAGCATCCGCGGTGGCCATTTCGACTGATTACATGCAATCTTCGTGTATTATTGCACGCAGTAGCGAAGAGTGAAGATGAGGAAGTTTGATGCTAGAGAGTGAAAGGGCGGTGGAGGTCGGCGATCGGCAGGCGACCGCCTCAATTTGAAAATGTCGGCCGAGAACGTACACAGCCGAGAAAAGGGGCGGACCAGGTCTCATGTTCCTAATGGTGGGGATGAAATCCAGGTATGATAGGCCCTTGTTCCCAAGGGTGGGAAGATGAAATCCAGGTATGATAGGCCATTGTTCCTAATGGTGGGTAGATGAAATCCAGGCCTTTGCTGACATCTGAATTAGCGGCGGGGTAGTGTCTGTTGAAGAGTCCTAAATAGGAAATCGGCCTCAATAATCAGCCAGGCAGCTGAAACGCAGGCAAGCACTAGGTATTCGGGGAGTGGCATTTTCTAAACCAATAGCTATGGCCAGAGCACGTGTTTTTCACGGCTTCGCGGGTTCCCGACGCCGTCCGCCTATTGGACGCCGGGCCACGAACTTGAAGACACCAACGTCCCCGGCGGGCCATGATGAGTACGGCATTGGCGGGCCGATATTATTATGTGTCATTCCGAATATTGTAAATCCATCCCGTAGAAGTCGCGAAGCAACCTTTCCAGCCATGGTTGGCCCGGCCAACTCTAGTGGCTGTATATGCAAATAATGTACGCGAATGCGGCTAGTCCTGACGAACTCAATACTCGTACATCTTGCCTGGAAGCCGTGTCAGGGAACAGGTGTGCACACGAGTCCGCGACGACGACTGTGCCAGGATTCGCCCCGCCTTGATGTCCACCCCTCCCCCCCATGTTCTCCTTGATCTCCTCTCGGGCGAGAGGCTCCGGTGCAGTTCCGTCTCTCGCTTACGCGCTGACCTCGTAATACACGTACTTTTGAGTCCGGCGTAGCGCATCCCGATGTGTCCTTGGCCCAGAAGAGGCACGACTCTGAAAGCCGGAGATCCTTGAAGCGAGGATCCATGATGGCATATGCGATGGCTCGCCGGAGGGCAACTCGTTGCGAATTCAGAATATGCAACTTGCAGGAAATCGTATTAACGACGGGCTGCGAAGAAGTTTAGCGTTATAGAGGCTCTGAGTTCAGTCTATGGCACGCCCCCAAAGATACTTTCGAGTTTTCTTCTTGAGCAGGAACGAACGCTACACGTACTGTAACTGCAAAGGACGAATGCCACCAGATAATATTAGCGGCTTTTATACCTGGTAATTAGACAGGGCACCCGTGAATTGTTAGTGGCAATTGACGCCGCGCTGGCCCACAGCGGCAACGCACAGCGGCAACGCACAGGGCAGGCAACGCACGACATCACCGCCACGCGTCGTGCAACCTCGACACGTGCAGCGCCTCGTGCAGCGCCTCGTGCAGCCTCGACTGTGCAGCCTCGGCCTCGTGCAGCCGCTCTCCTCCACATCACTGGCTCCCCGCCGTCCGTCCTGCGCCAAGCCACGGCATCCGACCCGACGCCTGCTGCGGGCGCGCACCGCGAGCAGCCCCCATGCCCATCCGTCTGCGGGCGAGGGCGCAGCCGGCGCGCGAGCTGAGCCCCGTGTCGGCGAGAATCGACTTCGACCTGCCCGACATTGCCGAGGACGACACGTTTCGGCAGGTTGTGAGGAAGCTCTCCTTGTGCGTATCGCGCCCCGATGGCTGCATGCCGGCTCGACACGCCACGCGACTGCGATGCTAACGCCGCCGCCGCTTCGCAGCTACTTTGCGGATGCCATCGAGCTGCCCAGCACCTTCGAGCAGCTTAGGACGACTGCCGCTGGCAATTGCCTCCGAGTCCTCGTGGACCACCTCCACGAGACGTGCACCAACCCCGCCATTGTCAATGCCCTGCTGTGCGTGCCCGTGGCGCCCGTCTGATTGCGCAGCCATTCGCTGACCAGGCCGGCAGTGCGCTCAAGTGGCACTACGCCGCCGACCATGAGCAGCTGGGGCTGGGCGAGACCAAGTCCAACGCCTGCGAGATTGCGGCGTGGCGCTTCCTCGGCCGCCTCTCGGAGCGCGAGGCCATGAACTTCTGCCTGTACGAGATCCCGGATCTCAGGGATGCTGCGGACGAGCTACAGCAGCAAGAGTACGACCAGGAGGCCGCCGAGAGAACTCCTCTGCTGCCTCGCGTCTTGCCCAGCCCCAACGACGAGCCGACGGCCCTGCCCGTTGGCAGTTCCTCCAAGAGGGCCAAACTGCTCAGCTCGCTCTCCCGCCTCACCAACGCGAGCGAGGAAGCAGGCGAGGAAAGAGACCCGACGCTTGCATTCAAGAGCCTCAATGCTCTGGAAATCGCGGCCATCGCAAATGCAAAGCGCTTCCTCAGCCAGCACGTCGTGCAGAAGATCATCAGCGGCATCTGGAACGGCGACATTGTCTTCTGGGACAGTCTGTCCGTGCATGCCACAAAGAGGCACCGCTTTTACAATCCGCAGACGTCAGACCCCTTCTCTCGACTACGCGTCCCCAAGTATCTCAAGAGCTGGGAAGTCCTCTTCTTCGCCGTCTTCTTGTGCCTCTACTACGCCGTCTTGATCGTTCGAGACGAGAGCCGCATCACGGCAACCGAAGTCGTCTTGTTCATCTGGATCGCCGCCTTCTTCTACGACGAGCTGAGCGAGTGGATAGACGCCGGGTCCATCTTTTACACGACCGACATATGGAACCTGTTCGACATGATCATGATCCTAATTGGCTTCGTATTCGCTGTTCTACGTGAGTGGCCGTCATTCCCAACGCCGCGCATGCATACTGACTGGAGCACTAGGAGTCATCGGAATCACCCAACACGACGCGAGGATGAACGACCTAGCTTTTGACGTGCTCGCGCTCGAGGCGCTGTTTATGATGCCCCGTATCTGCTCCATCCTGAGCCTGAGCCCGTACTGGGGCACCTTGATTCCCTGCCTTAAGGAGATGGGCAAGGACTTTATCAAGTTCATGGTCCTCGTCGTCATCATCTATCTCGGTTTCCTGACGACCTTTTCGCTCGTGGGCCGCGACGTCTTTGACCTTGCCAGGATGACGGGCATCCTGACCAAGATCTTCTTTGGGTCGAGCTACGTAGGCTTTGAAGTCATGCACCAGATCGATCCCATCTTCGGGCCACCGCTGATGATCATCTTCATCACTCTGACGTCCATCCTGCTGACCGGATCTCTAACTGGTATGCTGTCCAACAGCTTTTCTCGCGTCATTACGCACGCAAGGGAGGAGTACCTCTACGTGTATAGCGTCTATGTCCTAGAGGCGTCTACCAGCAATCGGCTCACGCATTTTTACCCGCCGTTTAACCTCGTTGCGCTCATCATCTTCCGCCCGCTGCGGCTCGTGTTCCGCAGAGACGAGAAGTTCCGCGCCGGCCGCATCGTGCTCCTCAGGGTCACCCACGCCCCAATTGTGTGGGCGATTCGGCTCTACGAGCTCATCCGGCACAAGGTCAACAGCAAATATGCCGGCCTACAGGGGCCCAAGGAGCCGAGGCGAAGAAGTCGGCGACCGGAGATACCATACGTCCGGCCATCCTCGGGGCACAGTCGACAGCTTTGGCCGGCGTCCAGAGAGTCGAACATGCTCCGGCCCGACAAGAGGGAGGATGACGACATGGGCGCACCAACAGCTGTGGAGGTTCAGATTGACGAGCTGAACTGGAAGATTGACAGGCTCACGACTGCGATTATGGCCATGCGGGAGAATCAGTCTAATGACAAGCCGGCGGCAGACTCCACGTCGTGAGTGCAATGGGCCCTAGGTCTAGCAAGAGAAGATTCCCCATCTTGGAGCATGGCGGTCGTATTTCTGGTACTGTCCACGTAGTGTGGGAAAGAAATGGAGGTCGAAGAGGCACCATAAAACACGGGTTAAGTGACCCTGGTGCCGTCCGCTGTTTGCATTGCGAGTAGCATATTTTTTGGTAAAGTGTATGCAGTTTTATCGAACCATGGCTAGAGCCTTCATCACTTGGACGAGTTTCCCGCAGACGTGCGGTGAGGATGGAGCCGATCGCCCAGGCCGTCGAGCAGGTGGTGTTCCAACGTCCGCCGGGTGTAGGGTAGGCTGGGCTGGAACGGCGACATTGAACTCCGCATTTTCATGTTGCATAGGGACGGACGACAGTAACACGTACAACATACAATCAAGAAGCGACGTCCTCGGAAACTCCTCACCGGCGCATCAATACCATAATAAAGTTACTTTGCTCGAATCTCGCTTCTCTTCGGCAGGGAGCCTTAAATCGAGTACCGCATTTGGCGCGGTGCAGAACTTGTGCAACGGAGCCCCGCCTCGCGCCGACCTTGGGAGGGGTCATCGAGATTCCAACGTCTTTCCTCCGCGGAGTATGCCAGCTGGCTGTGCCTAGAATTTTGCTTAGAGAAACAAGAAGGGGCCCTCTCGACTCCGGCAAGCGCGTTCCAGAGACAGCCATAGTTGGCGACTGTGCTCAGCCCCAAGGAAGCGGCCCCATTCGGCTGTGGACCCGGACGTGAAGATGGAGAGCATCGAGGACAGGGAGCTGCCCGATGCCGGGTCTCGCTCCAAAGCCTCCGAGCTGCACTGCCTCACTGCCACGGAGATTCGCGAGTTGATCCGCAGCGACAAAGTTACCGTGGAGGAGTACGCCCGGGCCTTGATTGAGCGGTTTGAGAAGCGCGACGACGACATTCATGCCTGGGTTCACTATGACACGGTCCTCATTATTGCGGAAGCCAGGAGACTGGACGACGTGCCCGCTGCCAAGAGAGGACAGTTGCACGGCGTTGCAGTTGGAATCAAGGACATATTTCTCACCAAAGGTACACTAGGCTCTGCGTCTTGCATGAACTGGCGTCTGGTCACCGCAGCTAACAAAACCCAAGACATGCCCACGCGCTACTACTCTCCCATCCACAAGGACGATGGAAACGCAGCGGCCGACTCTGCCGCCGTCGCTATTCTCCGGGCCGCGGGTGCTCTCATCCTCGGAAAGACGGCGACAACCGAGTTCGCGGCCACGACCGAGGGGACCGAGTGCTGCAACCCACGGGGCTACCACTATTCACCCGGAGGCTCGTCGTCGGGCTCCGCTGCGGCCGTGAGCGATCACCAAGTCCCCATCGCCATCGGCACTCAAACCAAAGGCAGTATCGTCCGGCCAGGCTCGTACACTGGCACTTACGCATTCAAGGTGAGCGGGCTGCATCCATCTGGAGCTTGAAGTGCAGTGTAATTGACTCAGACGATGTAGCCGACATGGGGCCTTGTATCAACCGAGGGTGTTGGCCGATTCTCCGTCGGTCTTGACACCGTCGGGTTCTTTGCCAGGTCAGTTGATGACCTTGACCTGCTTGCGAAGCTGTTCCGGCTCGACTTTGACTACGCCCGACCGTGCCAGCCATTCACCATCAAAGGAGCCAAGATCGCCCTCATCAAGACGCATGTATGGGATCATGCTGGCCAGGGTACCCAGGCGGCGTGGAAACAAGCCCGCTCACTCTTGGCGAAAGCAGGGGCTGTGCTCGAGGACGTCGAACTTCCCGAGAGCTTTCGCAAGTGCCACGGCTGGCTGGAGACTGTGGCAGCTGGCGAAAGTCGGTCGGCTTTTCTCTCTAGTAAGTCTCCGTCGCCTTTCATATGCCGTCCATGGCCACGGACCATGCTTTCCTTGGCACAGACTTTCAGCATTGTCGCGCTGTTTCGTCCATCAGCAACAAAACTGGCTTGCTAACCGGGCAATCGAAGAATACGTACAATCCACACAGAAGCTGCACGCTTCGCTCAAGGCCGTTGTACAAAACAGGCACATGCCAACCCGAAAGCATATGCTGGAGGCCTATGACGGCGTGGCTCAACTGCGGCCCCAATGGGACCAGATTGCTATCAAATATGATGCCATAATCACGCCGAGTACCGTTGACCAGGCCCCTGAAGGGTTGGAAGACACTGGAAGCCCAGTAAGTGTCCCATGATGCGCGACGTCCAACTCTGCAAGCCTTTCTCCATACGGTCCTGCGTTGTTACGAGCCTTGGTGATGGTGTGCATTCCTTGTGTGCTGATTGAGATAACAGGTGTTCAACGCCATGTGGACTATCCTACATGCCCCCTCCCTGAATGTCCCTGGCTTCTTTGGACACCACAATCTCCCTATTGGTCTGACGGTCGTTGGTGGTCGATTCAGCGATATGGAAGTGCTCAGAGCGGGCAAGGTCATTGGGGCTCTGTTCAATGAAGGGAAGGTGAACCAGGGCAGTTAGAAAGGGCCTTTGTTACCAATGCCGACAACAAAGGAGGCATTGCTCGACGACTGGGTCAAGCGTCCCAAGTTTCAATTTAGTGGGAGAACATAATGTTTTAAGAAATGTATTGCGTTAACCCGACGAGGTCTCGGAGGATCCGACTTGTGGTGACCATTTTGCCTCAATCGAGCAGCTAGAGTACGAAAGCCTCACGACAGCCCCAGTAAGATCCCGAAAAAAAAAAAACAAATAAGCCAGCAACTTGGAGGGCACTTCTGTCACACTGGGCCCTCCCGCGTCCAATACACGGAGCTGACTAGGCGGATGATGCACCACCCGTCTCCTCCTTGTTAGCCGCGTCCTCGTCTTTAGCATCCCAAAGCTTGTGGATCCAGTCGTCTGGCAGCGCTCGTCTTCTCATCGTGGAGGCAAAGACCTTGATTGCCCGAGAGGTCGAACCATGTTCGTAAATGGCGACGCAGTTTCCACCCCCATTTCTTCCGACCGCCTCTCGCAGCTGGGTTAGGACGGTGACCAGCTTTCGCAGTTCCACTTGACGCCTCGTCTCCCAGGATTTAAACTCGGCTCCTGCGTCGATGACGTTGATTTGGCCAAAGTTTCCATCGGTGTGACGGCCGATGATGAGCCAAGAAGTTCGACCAAACCATAGTTGTGGCAAGTAGATGTTCCGGCTCTTGATACTCGATGCTGTTTTGATCTCGGCTTGAGAAGATTGATCCATCACACTCAATTCGCGAGGGCTCTTGATCGGCCGGTCACCTGCGTCGTTGGTTTCTACTGCGTCTGACAAGGACATCTTGCTAAAGGACGAATCCAGGGATGACGAACCCGCACCCTCATCGCTTGCGTCCTGGTAACAAGCATCGACCTCGAATCGCACCACACAGTTTAGATTGCCGAGCGGATATAGCAGACCGCGATGGTGGGCAGTGCTGTTTTCCAATCCCTTGGGGTACTTCGTAAAGGTTCGCTCAAACGTCCTCCCCCAACCGGAGTTTTGCGATCCTCTGATAAGGCCGTGAGAATTCTTCTCAGAGCGTTCGATGAACAATGTGTTCTGGACCATGAGAAGGTTGACCCGGAAGCTGTCCTGGGTACGCCCACTGCAGAAGTCAAGCAGCTTTCTAAGACTGTGTCGGTTTACCACCACGTCAACGTCGTCGAAACCGAATCCGGGGTTCATTGCTGCCGCGGCTTCAGCCAGCGGCTCAAATGGATACTCGGGGACACGTGAGACACCCTCGTTCTGGAACGAGATTCCATCATCCCGCGGAAGCTTTACTGGAAGATCAATGCCGTGCTGCCAAATAGGGGCAGAGCCTGGGAAGAGTGAGCGTGTGTTACGCCAAAGCCAAAGAAGCTAGGCGCTTACCAGGAATCTCATATTCAACATTGTTGCAATTTTGCCAGTTGTAGCTGCCAACCAACCTAGCAGCCTGCGTGCTGGAAACTGCGGCAGCCGAGGGCACCGTAGTACTGTGGTCGATGGTGCAGATTGCTTCACGCTCTGTCACATCGTTGTACATCCAGCTTGGTGTCTTGCGACGTGACCGGTCGGTCGTAGGTCGGCCAGCCCGAGTTTGCGAACTCGCATTGCTGGACACTTGACAGGCTGAAGAAGCGCTGCCGAGTCGAAGCTTGTCTGCCCGATGCTGGTCGAGAGCTTCCTCCGAATAAAAGGAGCGGCCACAAGGACATGCAAACATGTTGGGTCAGAAGTAGGTCTGCAGGAGAACGCGGGTTCAGTTGACTTGTGCTCAAGAGAGGTGGTCGATGGAGGAGAAAGATGACAGTCAGAGATGACGGAGATGGAAAAGAGGAAACAAGACCACGGCAGCGGCGGGGTTGGGAATGCATGCGAGGCTGCAGGGAGCCGCTGGGCCAAGCTGCGTGAGTGACTTCTGCCTCATCCAGTCAATCAGCAAACCAGATCCGTCGCTTCGAGTTCTCCTTGTTTGACGGATCTATTGCGGAAAGATTTAGCCCGGGAGCAGCCAGAACCCAATCGCCGCAAGGTCACCCAGTGAAACGGATCCAAAAGGTCTTGTCTGGCTGCGTTTGCACACGACTTCCCACATCGCCAACGCCCTGTTCACAGCCTGATCCAAGAAGCCGGTTTCGACGGCCGTTTGCTTCCTCTGCTGCCGCGCAGTCGCCTCGCCCAGCTGTGCGGAGAACTCTGCTCCGTCTTCATCGTCGATGGGCTACAGCGTCGAGACCAGAAGAGCGCCGCGGGGAAGCCAAGCACGTCGTCGGCGCTCGATACGGCCGTCACGCCGCTGTCGCAGCTAATGATGGCTGCGAAAGCCGGAGGCCGGATTTCACGTCGAAAAGAGTACGTGCCGTCAGCGCCTCCCGACGGGCGGCTGCGTCTCCAGCCCGGCGGAAGGGTCTGTTCGAGGCGGCCTGGTCAAACGCCATGATCGAATCAAGAGCCGAGTTCTGGTCGTGGACAACATGTCCGTTTGGTGATAATGAAGCAAGTCGGACCTCTCAATCTCCTTCCTGACCTCCGTCGGCCGAAGCCGCGGTAGAGGCGCTGCTCGGCGTTGACGTCGGGGGCCTGGTGGCGGTCGTTGGACATCACCTTGTCCATGCTCTCCCAGGTGCTGTCGGGCTTTGGATGGACGCATCGTGACTTTACGGACTAGTTTAGCTCGAGCAACGAGGTCAGTCAGCCGACTGGACGGATCTTTATGGAGATGCCGCTCCGTATCTCGGTGAAGACGTGATCCGCTTCATCGGCGACCGGCAGCGCGTCCTATTATGGAAGCTCGCCGAAGTGAACGCGGAGCTGCCAGAGGTGTCGAATCTGCGTAGCGGCGTGATACACCTTGAGGGGCAGGCTCCTGTTTTGGTATGTAGCATGCGATAGCTGCCGGCGTTCACCAATGGGAGTCCTGAGCTCCGAGAACCTTTTTTTCGATATTAAATCAAGCTCAGGTACCATTTCACGTTTTTCTTATCCGCATAGCTGGCAAGGGTTATTCGCCTTGCGGTTCGGATGATAATTTTATTAGTATCAGCTCCCCTGGTTACGACCAAGCTGTATTCATAAGATTACTAGATTGGGGCTCTTTTAACAACAAACAGACATGCTCAATCCGGTCGTCGTCACTCGTCTGGCGATTCTCGTAATCATTGAATTTGTCCCATCTGTCGGGACTCGGGAGTCTCGCCGAATTTGGTGGTGGCGTCGCCTTATCTCACAAGCGGCAGTGTCTGGTCGCAGGGGTCGCCTGTCGGTTAAAACAATCGCCTTGACTACAATTAGCAGGTCCTTAGGCAGTGTTTCCCACTCTCTCAATTGTTGCCATTCAGCCCGTTATGCGTAGGTACCTGCCTAATGCTACTGAGGGGTGCGGGGGTCAGAGACCAAATGAATGAGAGCTTCCCGCATTTGACGGCACGGAGGTAATCCACCGCAGCCAGTTGAGTATATCATGGCTTCTTCTCCGGGTTTCTTACTACCTATCTCGGCTGAGGGTTCCGGATGGGGCAGGATACTTCCTCCGGGTATTTTACTGACCTTGGGGACTTTTGGAGTCCGACCCCAGGACTCCGGATGTTCGGCACTGCATGTGGGCAGCCTTAGTTGAGTTCAATTGAGAAGACGCACGCCCTCGCGCCTATATATCTGGGTATGGCGACCGATTTCGAGTAGATATAAAGGCCCTGAGATTTCTGGAGCCTTCCGTTTCCAGCCCCCGTGTCCCCCCTAAGCTTGTCCTCGGCAATAGTCATCTCTCTAACGGCAACATGGAGATCCACGCTTTCAGGGCTGTCTTGGCTCTCGCAGCCGGACTTGCCTTCATGGCCTTGCCTGCGTCTGGGCTGCCGTCAAGCAACTACGTGCTTCATGAGGCAAGGAACCCGATTTCCACAGGACAGCTCAACGGGCCTCATCACTGGAAGCGCGGCAGTCGCCTCGATCCTGGTGCAATTGTCCCTCTCCGCATTGGCTTAACGCAGAAAAACCTCCATCTCGGCTATGAAAAGCTGATGGATGTGGCTCATCCCTCCTCGGACCACTTTGGCAAGCACCTCAGCGAGGAGGAAGTTCACGCCTTGTTTGCTCCAGCAGATGAGACCTTCACTCAAGTCCACTCGTGGCTGGTCAGTATGGGCATCAACGAGACTGACATTCGCCAATATGCCAACAAGGGATGGCTCGCGGTTGACTTGCCCGTGTCAAAGATAGAGGACATGTTCTACACGCAATACCACGAGCATGAAAACGAGGGTGTGCTCAAGATTGGTTGCGACAAGTACCATGTTCCTAAGCACCTTTCAGAGCATATCGACTACATTGTGCCGGGTGTCAAGCTGTCGCCGCCCTTGGTGAAGCGGTCCATGACGAAACGCAACCAGGTCCATAGTCACAGGAAGAATTGGCCCCCGAAGAAGTTGTTGCCACAGCTGCCTCTTTGGGAGCAGCCTCCGCACCTCCCTCACCTACCCTCAGACCTCCAAGATTGTGCACGCAATTTCACGGCTGTCTGTTACCGTGCGCTGTACAACATTCCTCTCAGCAGCCAACCCGTTCCTGGAAACGAACCTGCGGTCTTCGAGTCTGGCGATACCTATTCTCAGGGGGATCTTGATGCTTACTTCCACAAGTACACCCCTCACATTACCAACGGGACTCACCCCAAGCTCCAGTCAATCGATGGCGCGGATGCCCCCGTGGCGCAATCGTCGCCATACAACACCGGAGAATCGGAAATCGACATTGACATCATCCAATCGCTCATCTGGCCTCAGTCGATGGTGCTTTACCAGGTAGATGACCGCCTCTACACTACTTCCAACAACATCTCTGGCTTTCTCAACACCTTCCTCGATGCCTTGGACGGCTCCTATTGCCACTCTACTGCCTTCGGCATCACGGGAGACAGCCCCGGGATCGATCCTACCTACCCGGATACGCGGCCCGGCGGATATGACAAGCCGGAAATGTGCGGAACTTACAAGCCCGCAAAGGTCATCTCCATCTCCTACGGTGAGAGCGAGCTTGACGTGCCCAAGAACTACATGCTTCGCCAGTGCAACGAGTTCTTGAAGCTGGGCTTGCAGGGCACCACTGTCCTCGTCTCCTCGGGCGATTACGGCGTGGGATTGGGCCCGGACTCGAACTCCACCTGCCTTGATGGCGCCGGCCAGAACCAGACCATATACAACCCAGGCAACCCAGTCGCGTGTCCGTATCTCACCTCCGTGGGCGCCACGCAGCTCCAACCCGGCACAACTGTCCAGGACGCAGAGAGCGCCATGCAGACACCACTTGGACCCGGATCCGAGTTCTTCGCTAGCAGCGGTGGCTTCTCTAACTACTTTCCGGTGCCGGATTACCAGAAGTCAGCCGTGCAGACGTACTTTGCCAAGCATGACACGGGACACCCATACTACATTGCAAACAGTGAGGCCACCAACATTGGGGAGAATGGCGGCATTTATAACCGCGCGGGTAGAGGCATTCCCGACATCTCAGCCAACGGTGCAAACTTCCGTGCCTTTACGAATGGTATCGACTATCACTGGTTTGGCACCAGTCTGGCAGCGCCACTCTGGGCCTCTGTCATCACCCTCATTAACCAAGAGCGGGCCTTGGTTGGAAAAAGCTCGGTTGGATTCATTAACCCGGTACTCTACGAGAACACGGGCGCACTTACGGATATCAAGAACGGATCTAACCCCAACTGTGGCTCCAGCGGCTTCACTGCTGTCGAGGGGTGGGATCCTGTCACGGGTCTGGGCACACCCAAGTACCCGGAGCTGCTGAAGGTGTGGCTGGAGTTGCCATAGATGGAGATGGATTCTCAACGGGACTGAAAGGCAGTTTTTCTCAATTAATTAGTTCAGGGACGACCAATTCATGTTGATGTCTGCAATGGCAAAGAAGGGTGAACCGTTCAAGCTGTAGGGCTGCGTATATGTATCTTAGAAGAAATCCGCAACCCTAACATCTATAGCGTGCGTCGTCTGCTTGCACTGCACAACCACTACCATCACCAAGGACCGCGACATATCTTGATGTTTGAAGACACGTATCTGCACTATCCGGACCTGGATCTATGGATGGGCGACATGGGACAAACGCCGCTGCCACGAGCGGCGGAGAAGGGACACGACGAAGTGGTGAGCCTGCTACTGGTGAAAGGCGCCAACCCCACCTCCAAGAGCATGTCAACTGGACACCGCTATCGTATGCAGCAGAGGGTGGGCACGGAGCAGTGGTGAAGTTCCATCTCGCGAAGGAGGTTATCGACCCAGATTCGAAGGACAACTAAAGGCGGACGCCGCTGTTATGTGCAGCAATGGATGGGCACGAGTTGGTAGGTACATGTAGCGAAGCTACTACTCGCGAAGGCGGGTGTCGACCCGGATTCCAAAGACGAGTGCGGTCAGCTGTTTTGGGCTAAAGAGGCGTCACTAGCATTGGCAACGCTGCTCATAGCCTGTTATCGAGATCGTGCGAGCGATGATTCATGTTCCTAGTGTCCATCATCATTCATGACGTCCCATTTTTGGTGGAGAGGCTATAGTCAATATAATGTAGGGCGATCTGAGAGCATTGATTGCAGCTGATGTAGAAACAAGGAGAGAAGCACCTGGAGTTGCGGGTAAAGATGAGGCCGATTTTAATCACATGGGCGGAGAAAAAAATGGCTACGAAAGCAGGGGACTGGAAGAGGGCAACTGATCTTTGCTTACGGTTTCCAGCCTAACACTTGCCAACATCCAACACGTACAAAAACGGCTCCAGGCAGAGCCCGAAAAAAAGCGAATGAGCCACCCCTTCAGGGGGGTCCCTGGTCAAGATAAAGGTGGGCCATTACTTCGTGGGGCCATTTCCATCCAAAAGTGATATCAATACTACGACCTAACTGTCTAGGCATGCGAGGGTCGCTTTTATTTGAGTTCGAGGGCCTTTAGGAGAGGGTCTGCGGCTTGTGTGTGTGTGTGCGTGTGTGTATCTCCTGAGTCCTGAACCCCTCTGGGCCCATGTGTGTTCATTTTGGAGATGTTATCAAACGGACTCTTGGTTCTGTTTTAAAGATGGAAGAACGAAGGGCCCAAGGTTAGTGGAGCCAGGGAACAAACAGCCAATTGGTCTGCCGCTGTATTGAAGCTTTGTTGTTATGTGGACTCTCTATGTACGACAGTAATGCACCCAACATTAATAGTCGTCACCCCGACTAAGAACTTCTTTCTTTGACTCCCGCAGCAAGATTGTCTGTGAAAATTAGCGTTTATACTCCATTGATGTCGAGGCATGCTTACGTACGTGCTCAAATTGGGCGGAATAGGATCCAGGGACGTCCACCAGGGGTTTGTGAGGCTCGAGTATTCCGTTCGATACAAGACAATTGAGCTGTCATGATGTCAGTATTTTTCCAACATTTTGCAAGTGAGTGAGTCTTACGCCAGCCAGATAACGCTCGCAGCCGAGACGATCAATGTAGCGGCGACAGAAAACCAGACTGCCGAAGTTTTCCTTGATCGTTTTGTACAGGCGATTGGCAGAGGTAAGAGGCAATGCCACCTGCCTTGGAGCATCGTAGCTCAATCCATACCCGTAGATTCCTTTCCGTCCCTGAGGCCCTTAGCACACTATATCCAGATGTAACTGGGGAGAACTCACATCATCCTTCACAAAGCCACATCCTGTGGTTCCAAATGTTTCAATGGCAAAGATTTCGCCTTCTTCCATTTTGGTTTGATCCGAGTTTTTGACAAATGGTATGGTTTTCTCGCCGTGTATGCGATAGTGTTTAATGTCATGACCGCAAATGTTTCGCACAGGCTTCACAGGGAACATTTTGCCACGTATCTCGACTTCGTAGCTTTCCATGACCTCTTGGATTGCAGCGCTGACGTCACTGATACGAACGTCGATTCCCGCATTCTGTGATTAACTGTTAGTCCTTGGTTCACAACGGCTATCAACATCTTGCTCACCCTTATGCCCGTATTGGTCGCATCTTTGACCGCAGCAAGAAGGTTGTCGTAAGTGGGGTCGAATGCCATAGTGAATGCACTGTCGACAATCCAGCCATTGATATGAACACCAAAATCAACCTTCATCACATCTTCATGTTGGAGCACAATATCCTTTTGGCCTGGATTGGGTGTATAGTGTGCAACACAATGATTCAGAGAAAGTCCCGTGGGAAATCCCATACCCGCCTGAAGGCTGTGTCCTGGCTCCAGTCCAGCGTTGCCCAAGAGCGCTCGGACACTGTCCTCGATTCCAATGGCAATGTCTGTGAGCGTCTGACCGGGTTTGATAGTTTGTTGGGCCCACTGTCGGACTTGGCGATGTACTTCAGCGGCCTTTCGATAGTCGTTGAGGAATGTGCTGTCCTCGTGAGAACAACGTCTTTCGCAACGTAACTCGCAGGATTTTGTCCTAGCCGTTGTTTCGGACGCAGTGCCATAGCTCAGAAGCTCACCAGTTGGGTAGTCATCGGAAGGAAAAATGTCGTGAAGTGGAACCCTCGGAGGCGATGATTGCTTTAGAGCAGATACCTTGTTCTTCTTTCTAGGCCTCTTGCGTTTCTTTTTCTTGCTTGTCTCAGCAGAAGTAAGGCTCATCAACGGAAAGGCGGTAGTGGCGTTGATGGCGCCATGAGGCTCATCATCATCGTCGCCGTCATCGCCGCCAGCGCCGCTGCTTCCCATACACCCATCTCCATCAGTCGATATATGGCAGCCCCGCGGTTTGCCGCCGACGAAACAGGATCCGGTTGTAGATGCGCTGTCTGCTTGATATTAGTACCAGGACTCTAACGCGAGACAAACTCAACTGAAAAAAACAAACGACAAAACATACCATAGTCCCGATAATGCTCATCGTCCAAGGTCTTGGAGCCCATGTCTGCATGACCGGAAGTTTCTGTGTTGAAGTTGTTGAGGGGAGAGGGGAGGTGTGCTCCCTAGGCGGCGGATCGCACGTCTTTTTGGCCGCTCCATACCCCGCCAGAGCGGCTGGCGCTGGCATGCATTACCATTCCCAAGGGCGTGTCAATGATCCCGCAAGGGCGTGTCCCGCAAGGGCGTGTCATGGTCACCCGAAGGGCGTGTCATGATCCCGCCAAAGCCGGTAACCCCAACGTATAAATTTCGTATCATTTATGGTAAAGCAGCATCTTCGATACTCTTTAAACAAATCTGCCATTTTTTAACATCTCTGCCTGCTGGTGTTGGACTGCAGTGGTTACACGTAGCCAAGACGAGGCCCGCTATCTCGACAGCAGGAGAGAGGCAATCCTCTAGTCTAGAAACATACATGGCTCCACTGCCCTCTGCTCATGGCTGCGCCTCAGAGTACGTAGTATCGGCGACGTGTTTGTGGTGACTTGTTGGACTCGTTCTCTCCAGGGTGCACCGTGGGCGGAGTTGTACTCGTAGGGCGTCGGGCACGTGCTAATAGGGCGACGGCACTGCGGCCAACCGGGCGTAAGTTGGAGGCAATATTCATGAAGCTGAAAACACGTCAGCTTCCTATTTGATGCACATACTTGAACGCAAAGCAACTCAGATTTTATACAAGTATTCTCCTGAGAGTGACGATAAGATCAATCGTACCCATGGTCCAATGTGTGCCCGCTGTCGCGGTGTGCAAAGGCGCGCTATTACTTGGGTACATACCTAATACGTTGCAGCTGTGCTACGGGCGCTTATGTGGAAGGCTACGGAAGGGGTCAACTGTGGCAGCCAGCATGAGTGGATCAGCGAGGGGTCAAGCAAGGGTGGCATCAAAAGGCGTGTATTGAGTTGACCTTTTTCCCTCAACAGGAAAAGGTCCTATCTACTTATAGGTACACAGTATGCCGAGGTATATGTGCCACATAGGGTTTTCTGCTAAGCCCTCGGTACCGAGGCATCGACGCTACCTCGGTGGTGGGTCACTAATTCACCTGTGAAGAGGCCCCTCTCCTCCCTTGTGACATTGTCGGATTGAGGGCTCCACACAAAGTAGCCAGCACGTGACTCACGATACAGAATTTTCACCCCAACAGCTGCAACAGCTGCAGAGGCGGTCAACACAGGCACAATCAATCAAGACCACGATCATCAATTCAATCATGCATTTTGCCCGTGCGAGGAGCCCAATTACAGCCTCATTTCGTGACCATTCGACAGCACAGAAGGGTCGCACCTTCTGACAGACATCAACCCCTGACGCCGGGTACCTACTCGTAGTGTCTCCACAACTCATGAACTCCAGCAGGTAAGTACAAAGTACTTCGTACCTCGTTGTGTTAACGCAAGCGCAGGGAATCCAATCATCGCGACGCGCAGCTCCTACCCTTGGCGATATTCATCATCAATAGAGTTTCATCCCCCTTTTCTCTGGCATTCTGTCAGCAACATCCCACATGGCACCTGTCCTCAAGTGGGCGAAGGGCTTGACGCGCAGAGCGCCGCTAGTCCCACTACGCTTTCCCACCTCTGGTTTCAAGATTGTTGAGGACTCGATGCTGTTGGAGGAGGAGCACCTCGACGAGTTCAAGGCCGGCCAGTACTATCCCGTAAATATTGGCGACGTCTTCGCCTCCACGTACCAGGTCATTGGGAAATTGGGCTTTGGCACCACGTCAACTGTGTGGTTGGCCCGGAGCCTCGTGTACGACGCGCCTCAAGTTACCCGAATTTTGGACTTTGACTTTCAACCTAACCACAAACAGGAGCCATGGACACGTTGCCGTGAAAGTCTATACCCGAGACCGAGGGGACCGAGGTGAGTTTCGAATCCTGGATACCGTTGGCAAGGCAAATCCATCGCATCCTGGCTACCGCCATGTCCGAACGGCGCTTGACATATTCGAGCTTCGCCGGCCGGGAGGCGACCATTACTGCCTTGTCCAACGGCCAATGTGGGAAAGTTGGAAGGATCTGCTTCGTCGAAATCCTAGTGGACGCTTTACAGAGCCTCTTCTCAAGGCTGGGTTGAGGCACCTCTTCGTGGCCCTTGACTACCTTCATTCTGAGTGCAAGCTGGTACATACAGGCAAGCCTTACTGATAACCGTCCTGAACCATGAATTGGCCTCTTACGTGCTCGATGGTTGCAGACATCAAGGCAGATAACATTCTTCAAGACATCGAAGACCAGCGCATATTGGAAGCCTTTACAAAGGCGGAGTTTACCACTCCTTCGGCCCGAAAATTCGTTGGTGACGCAACAATTTATGCATCACGTCCGTTCGACCTGCCGCGACGGTTTGGCGGACCAGTGCTAAGCGACTTTGGCGCGGCGGTTCGGGGAGATCTGAAGCGCAACCATGATGCGCAGCCGGCCGTGTATCGGTCGCCAGAAGTAATGCTCAAGGCCGTGTGGAGTTATCCAGTGGATATCTGGAACGTTGGTGTCATGGTGCGTATTTGCCATCTCTTTGCCACGCTATCGAACATAGACGACGGCTAACCTCAATGACTAGATATGGGATTTGTTCGAAGGTAGACACCTCTTTTACGGCAGGGATCCCGACGACCAGGACTACTCAACGCGTGCCCACTTGGCCGAGGTGATTGGGGTACTGGGCCCGCCGCCCCTGGACTTGCTGGGCAGAGGCCAGCGAAGTCGTGAGTTCTTTACGGAAGACGGTAAGATTGCGTGTAAATTTGATACACCCTCTCTGTCATTGTGCTAAATTCTGTTGCTGCACAGGAAAATGGATTGCGGACGTGCAGATACCGTCGGACATGAGCCTCGAAAGCTGCGAGGTATTCCTGGAGGGTGAGAACAAGAAGGGCTTCCTGAATCTGGTGAGAGGGATGCTGCAGTGGCTCCCAGAAGACAGAAAGACGGCGAAGCAACTTGCCCAAGATCCATGGATCAACTCGTGAGCTGGCTCGACGCTGGTGGCGTTTGGGTGGCGTTTATTTGTAGGACAAAGATGACCGACCCGAATAGTGGCCAACCAATTCATCGAGAATACATGTAAGCCAGACCCAGATGCGAAGGTATGCCATCTTGGAGACGCCGGTGACGAGAATAGGATTATTCATCCTCGCGCATATTCCAGTGTCGTCTACTCATGACGCCTTTGTGTTGGCCATTGTCGAGGCATTTTGCCATGTTAGGCACCAGTGAAGCCCATCGAATACCACGGTCGCTGCAGTAGAAAAGCCCTCTCGAAGTCGATGGTCAACACTCCTGCCTCCGAGTTAGGCCGACGACGTAGCTATTGCCAGCACCCTTTCAGCCTGGCACTCCGGATATCCATCCACAACCGGCGGACGTCATCGAAATTCTTATCAGATCCGAAGCGTTCAGCCGTCCACATACACCCACAGAAGGATTCCCCCCCTCCCGGTAACCGATCGCCTACAAAGTGCCGCTCCTCAATGATTAAACAGGACGGCAGCAGCCAAATGAGGCCCGCAGCTGATTGCCCTATCACGCACGAGTCCATATCCCGGTCGTCTCCCATAGAGTAGACAGGAGAGGCAAGACGCGATCTGCTTGCGCAGTGGGCCTGGAGCAACGAAGTTGGATTTGACATGGAATGGCACATTAATTTCGAAGTGGTTTAATGCTCATGGATTCTAGACACACAACCGATACCTTCCATTTCCCGGTTGCATCAAGTTGGAAGGTCGTAGACACGTGCCCGCTAACGGCAGCCCTCGTTTGAACTTCCGTTGGAGCACTACATACAAAGACCCAAGCTGCATCCTCCACAATTTGGCGAAACCGTACTGCTTCGTTGCGTTTCTTCCCGAGTGGCGTGGCAACTTCAGCAATCCTCCCACAACCAGCATCTGACCGATTATAGGCCAGCAACTCATATTAAGCCTCATTGGGGTCCTAGAGTCGCCGAGTCAGCATGCCAAGATCAATCAAGCCAACGTCAGGTCGACATGGACTTACGGCACAATATCCAGGCTAGAGTTACCAGTTATTATCAGCATGCTGCCAGCTTCAGGTCCCCCATTGTTCAAACGGGTTAAGGAACTCACGTTTGCAATTCCGGAAAGCAGGCAAACCAGGTCTCCACAGCAAGAATCACAAATACACCCCCAAGGTCCACACCCATCACAGCAATCACCCTTTGCGTTGCATCGTTTTTCCAACGTTGCGTCGATCAGTGGGCTCGCTATTCCCAGTCCGATCAGGAGAGTCATAAGGGCAATGGAAGCCTTCATGTTGGCAACAAAATCTTTAGTGAAGTGCAATGCTCGTCAAGCAGAAGTAAGTTGATGGGTTCGTCTTCAGATGCGTCGCAAGTAGATATTTGCATTGCATTTGATGTGGGAAGATCAGGTTATTTATACGCCCCAGCGCTGTGCTTGCTTCCTCCCGGAGATTTCTGAATGGCGGGGAAAGCGTATGTCTTAGGCATTTACCGCAGTTACTCGTATTTCTTGTGATAGAGGCGATGAATGGAAAACAGGAGAGTGTGTAGGAGCCCCACCGAACGAGGTCGAATGATCGCTCTGTCTTTGTCACGGCGTAGGATCGTGGCTGGACGCTCCTTGCCTTTTTTCGAAAAGCCCTGCCATATACTGACTATGTTTTGGACAGGTGACTTCACGTTATCGAACCGTCCCGTGAGGTCTGACGTGTCACTGCAGTGTTCATTTGTTACTTCGTCAAATGGAAGAAGGACAGCTCCTGCAGCTTAGAAAGTACTTAGTACTAGAAGAACAACTGGTGGCATTATCCCTGACTGTGAGACATGTTCAAGACATATTACGAGATATGATAATTGGGCCTACGAATATTACGAAGTACATACGACCTCCAATGGTAAAGATATTGGTACGCAGAACGGGCAGGAGTTCACCGACCTGTTTCTTGTCAACGAACCCTTAGGCGACTCTTTCTTTCCGGAGAAGACAGCGACAGCGGGGAATAATGTGAACATCTCCGTCGGAGCACTCAACTGGAATTCCCCTTTTAAAACAAACCCTTTATAAGTAATGCAGGTCCCCAGCAACAGGAGCGGCCTTCGTAGTGCAGTGGACTGGTTTTACATACGAACACCTCAGCTGGCTGAATCAACGCCACAATCGTTTTCTCGGGATCATACCCATAAATATGTCTTTCATGAGAGGGGCGACACTTAGGATTGGTTTGCCGGAGTTTTCGTGCGCATTATGTCTCAGGAGACCCCTCCGCGATGCGTGGTCTGCGGGCTTTACATAGAGGATTTGATTTTGGACCCCCCTCCCCGCAGCCATGCCATCGTCGGGCTCTACTACTTTGGGCCGCGTGCGCCGTCATGAACTTTGCTGTCGCTTTAGAACAGATCAAGTGTTGCTCGATCGACCAGTGGCTTGCGGGACACCTCTTGAAACTACGCCGGGTCACTTCCTTGGCAGGTGACTTGACCAAGTTCACAATGGCAGCATCTCAGTCATCGTTAAGCCATACGATGAGTCCGGTACCTTCTAATCCTAACGCATCTCGGTTGAAGCCTGGGCGTTGAATCGCTTGACGGCACCAAATTTTTACCCACCTTATTTAAGTTGAAGTGTCCGCCGCTCCAACTTGTTTCCGCTCAGTGTGGTATCCCGGGCGCTCAGAAAGCCAGTGCGTTCCCAACGCCCCCTCGGCTGACACTCCTCCACAACAAGCAGGTAGGTGGCGCTGCTGGCGTCGCCCGGTTCTCCGGTATTTCCAGGCACAATACTAAGCCACGGTTCAAAACAAACGAGAAAACGAGCCGACGACGGAATTGGATATCCTCCGAGGGATCCTTGGCAAGGTCGAAGAACTCATCCATGGTCTCGTCGCCAAAGCACACCGTGGCGCGCAAGCTCAAAGTGTGCGAGGTATCTTCGTCCTCCTTGATAGTAGCCACAGATGCGGTGATCTCTAGGACGTGGTTCTGCAAGAATCTAGACTCCAGGTCCGCTTTTCCCAGACTGTCGTACTCGCTCCAATGCATTACCGCTCCGCCCTCGAACAGCATTGACACATTCTGTCGCGCTGCAGGCCCAGCAGAGCCCGTTAGTGAGTCTGACGAGGGTGTTGTCCCCTTTATCGGTTCTCCGGCGCCTCCGTTCAGTTGTACAATGGAGAGGAACACCGCACAAATGATGCACGTGGTCGCTCCTCAGGTCGGCGTGCGCTTGCAGGATGCCGAGCATCGCGTTCAGGATGTCACATTCGTACGTCAGCCGCCAGCCTGTGTAAGCAGTCGGTCATAGCCACTGACACCCCTGCTCGAGCTTGCGTCGCCTCTGCGCGGAAAGTCCCATGAAGACCCCTGGCATGTCATGCTCTAGGCTAGCAGGCAGCCTGATGACCTCGCTCCGTGAAGAACAGCCGTCGGCGAGAGAGCATGCCTTCCTGGTAGGCCCAGGCTCGTGCCACCCAAGCGGAAGACCTGATTTCATGGACTGGGTCTGGGGGGGTTGAAGTTAGAACGTGGCCCTTTACTCGTGCACATGGTTGCGGTTTCCGTGCTCGCCGACTGATCCCGGGGAGGCCGAAGGACGAGTCCTCGCCCGCAGCTGCGATGACAGCCACCTCACCTCGTATAAGAGGTTCACGTTTGGCAGCTGCTCTTGCCTGATAGCCTGGTCCTTGGCGATGCAGTGCCGGTCCACCCACAGGTAGCCATACCCCAGTGCTATCGCCACACGGATGGCGTCTTCGACGACCAGTTCCACCTCCCCTAGTTGCTCCCAATCCTCCAGATCCGGAACGGCCGGGGGTGGCCCCCATACGTAACTCCGAGCCATGAAGGGAACGCTCGGGCTGCTCGGCACTCGCCGAGACGGAGATGCGGCACCGGCTTGAGGACGCGCGGATTGTATCGTCGTGAACGGTTCTCACAGCAGCAGGCAGTCCACCTCCGGACGGAGTCGAAGTCGGTATTTTCGGCGTGCAGCCTCTGGACGGTTACGGCTTGTGTGCCGTAAGGACATCGGTGTCCACAGTCATCGTCACGGCCGTTCTGGTCCGTCGCATTCGTAGGATTGTCTAGAATGATGCTGACCAACACAGGGGCCCTTGCCTCCACAGCGTGTAAGAGAGGCGTTCGATCACTCTGGTCTCGGGAGTTCGGATCCACCCGCCCGGTGGCGAGAAGGCACGCCTTTATACTCGTCCCACCTGTCCGAATCGTGTCTCGTGAGCAGGGTCCTGGTCAGCTTCTCGCTACCCACGCTGGCCGCCATGACTAACAGTTTCTCACTGGTAATAGGTTCATAGTCATCGGGGCCAGCGGGCCGACCAACGCCGCACGTCTCAATCAGGATCTCCGCCACCTCTTCATGCCCGTCCCTCATCGCCATATGTAGCGGCATGGCGGCTTGCCCGTAGTCTCTTGTATCCGGGCGTGAGGTCGGGGTCTTCAGCTGGTAGGAGTTGCTTCACGACATCCAGGTAGCCTTTCTTTAGGGCAACGGACAGCGGGGTGTCCACGGCATAGTCCTTGTCCCAGATGCCGGAGGGAGTCGAAGTAGATGTACGCGATGCCAATCTTTGAACCCCCCTCCCCGAAATCGTGTTCCAGGTCCTCCACCACCATAGACGCTGCAATGGTCTTGCCGGCTCCTGGAATCCCTGGACAGAACAGGCTGCGTTCGGGGCTTCGGAGCCAGGTTTGGTACTCCTTTGAATCAAACAGCCATCGGCCTGCGCCGGGGAGTCTCTGCTTGCTGTATTCGATCTGTTGAATACCATAGTCAGTTGGCGTCAGCCACCCCAGAACAATCCCACGGTGGTCTTCTTCGTCGCGGGAGATCGGATGCAAAGCTCTATAGTGAGACCGTGCGGGGCATTCCCTATTGAAGAGGCTTCAAAGGACCCTCGCAAGTGGCTTTCCTGGCAGGATCCTTGGGACAGGTCGAGTGCTGGGTTTAGAAGTAGGGCTAAAGGCGAGGGGGATCACTACTTGAAGAGTCACGAGTTGCTGACCGGCATCATACTCGTACGCTTTTCTCTTGATGGGACTCGGGAAGCTATCGCCACTGTCGTGTGGAAGAAGGAGCAGGGGATGCCGGGAAACGCGGAAGCTGATGCCGCTTTGATTGGCATTTTTGGGCGGGTGACTGGATGTGGTCGATCGCGCTACCGCGCTACCAACGGACGATCCATCGCTAGTAACACATCATTTCTCGTCAAATTACGCCCGACTCTGTAATGTCTCCAGTTGTACGTTTCCACTATTGCGCTGCTTCTTGTCAGATATTGGAACTTTAGAAACGTGCTCCCCGAACATGTATTCATCCATTTCCCTTCGAAATCAAGCAAACGTCGTCCGTCTCGTCAGAATGCGTAATCACCTCAGGTGGTGCCGTCACGTTGCCCCCCTTGTCGTTCTAACCCCAACCACTTTCTCAACGGCCCTTCTCCAAGGCCTACTGCAGGAACCCCTCTGATGGCCCAGTGGCGGTCTCCTGTCTCACCAAGCCACCCCACGCACGTTGCCTCTCCCCTGGACATCAATGGCCATGATCCTGATTGTGCTAGGTATTGTTGCTGGCTTTCCATCATGTGGCCCATGTGCATCGAATGTCGATGGCAATTTAAGGTCGTATTTAATAAAGCCAGGGTGGCCCGCTTCGTTACACCTGCGGAATCCGGATGCCCTGCTGACGCCTTCAGGAGGTCTGCGTGGAAGTGCTGCCAGTCTGCATTGCGTTGCATGAAGAAATTTAAAGATCTCTTGTTCTGCCCTGCCTAGGTAGATGTCGGAGCCTACCTGATCCTTGGGAATGGCAGGCGTCATCTTCGGGATTCAAGGAAAGAGACTGCCAACGGTCAAGTCCCACGAGGACTGATTGCCTCAACATGCTGTCCGGTTTGTTCATGCTGCTTGCCTTTGTGGCATTGTCAGTTCAAGCGCTGCCACAGGCGCCGCAGACAGACGACAACAGCAGCCGCGCCACTCGCCCTCTCACTTTTAACAACGATGGAACATTCCAGCTCTCCATCTTCAACGATCTTCACTTTGGAGAAAGTAAGCATGTTGGCAAGGCCCTGTCAAAGGGCTTCCGTAAGTCAGAGGGTTAATCGCGTACCCTAGATGCTTGGGATTCATGGGGACCCCAACAGGACATCAACTCTGTCAGGGTCATCAACCAGGTTCTCGACCGAGAGTCCCCAGGCCTGGTCGTGCTCAATGGCGACCTAATCACGGGCGAGAATACCTTCCTGGAGAACAGTACAGTGTACGTTGACCAGATAGTCGGGCCTATGCTCCAGCGTGGCCTTCCCTGGGGCTCGAGTTATGGAAACCACGACCATGACTTCAACATCTCGGGAGAAGCAATCCTCGCGAGAGAGAAGCGCTGGCCCAACGCTCGTACCAACAGCATGGTCCCCGGCAGTCAAGCCGGAACCTCCAACTACTACTTGCCCGTATATCCGCCTGAGTGCAGCAATTCCGACTGTGCGCCTGAATTGCTGCTCTGGTTCTTTGACAGCCGCGGTGGATTCTACTTCCAGGAGCGCAACGCCGATGGCACTCGTCGAGGACTGCCGGGCTGGGTTGACACCAGCGTCGTTGCGTGGTTCCAGGCGACGAACGCGGGAATCACCGCACGCTTCCGCAGGACAATTCCGTCACTCGCCTTTGTTCACATCCCGACAAACGCATCACTGGCGCTGCAGATGGAGCACGGTCGAAACAGCATCAATCCAAACCTCCAACCCGGCATCAACGACGACTATCCCCTCGCACGGCAGGGTCAGGGATGGTGTTCGGACGGACGCAACGACGGCTCCTGTACTTACGGTGACCAGGACGTGCCCTTCATGCAGGCTCTCGTCACAACTCCAGGGCTGATTGCTGTGTTCTCGGGCCACGACCACGGCGACACTTGGTGCTACAAATGGAACCACCTCGTGCCTGGCATGACGGTCGCAGGCAACGGAATCAACCTCTGCTTCGGACAACACTCCGGCTACGGCGGCTACGGCCACTGGATCCGCGGATCACGGCAAGTTCGTGTCTCGCGACAGACGCTGAATAGGAGCTGGGAGGCCGAGACGTGGATTCGGTTGGAGAGCGGCAACGTTGTCGGATCCGTGAGCCTCAACGCTACTTACGGGAGGGACGTGTATCCAGCAACCCCCAACGACATGACATACTGTCCCACGTGTAATTATAGCGTCATCACTCCGGGGCCGCCGCAAAGGAGGCTGACTTGAAGTTGCGTGCAGGTTGATTGTCAGGCGGTGGCAATATGGGATTCAGCTGATGTGCTTGGAGAACGGGTTACTGCTATTGTGGCTGGTCACGTAAAGATGTCATGAAGAAACGACATCTTGAGGGACTATGTGAGCGGAGGAGTTAATTTAAACTGCATCCTCGCCTTGTCTTTTGATATCAGCGAGAAGGCGAAAGGTTCTGTACATTCGAACCTTGGAGCCCAGTATCTAGATGCACTTCGCAGTCTTGTATGTGACGTTAAACAGTCTCCTTTCAACTCCAGCACGTCGGCCGAGAGCTCACTCCGACTCGGTTTGCTTCGTGTGGATAATTTGGCTGTGCGTCGACATTAGCGAAAGAACCCGTTGCCTGTAAACCATTAACCCCCCACGTCAAAAGTGTACACCCATTTGTTGCCCTTGGTCCATCCCCATGTTTCGTTCGCGAAGCTACCGTTGGCGTTTCGGATCTGCATGAACTCGTGGCATTGTTCCAGATCTTCATACAGTTGCAGCTTCGAGCGTGGAGCATCGCGGCTGTGTTTTCGCCAGCACGAACTGCAACCACGGCCGCAGCAAAGTCGCTGAAGGCGTAGTCTAGTGTTCGGCTCGCGGCCACGGCCCATCTATCGCTGTCGACCCAGCCGTGCTCGAGGTAGTTCGTGAGGCCGGCTCGGGCTTTGTGCGGTGTATTCGGCTCGCGGTCGTAGTATACGAATATGGTGCGCGGGTCATCCTTTTTGCTCATCTAGAGATGTTGACGCGGCCGAGCTTTTCCAGCCAAGCTGACTTGGCGAAGCATACCGTGGACTCGAATGTCGGGGTCTTCAAAGGTCGAGTTTCTGGCTGCTCGACGCTAATGCCTGGTACGCCGGTGCGCACCTCGACTCGATCCAAGATCTTGTCAAACGTGACATAGGCTCCAACATTCTTATTACTAGCCTTGCACTTCCCTTTCCGAAGCTCTTAGCCATGCGCCACGCGTATGACGACAAAGGAGCGGAGGATTGAGAGACAACATGAAGTAGCCCCTAAACGACTTGGGGTTCAATGTTGTCGGGACCGAGTGTGTAGTCCTGTCGCTGGAAGTTGCTCGCAGAAACCTCTCGCCGCTCGGGATCAATCTCGTTGAGACGACTCGCTCGGATTACAACGTACGGCCGTTGCTTGTCTTGATGGCCTCGATTTGCGTCTGGTCAAAGCGAAGGTGGCCGGCGTGTACGCGCGATCGTGCTTACTCGGATGGCATGCTCGTATCCATGTGCACTTCAATTAGAAGCGTTCGAAGAGTCGTCAACCATTTGTCTAGAGTCAAAGTCTAGATTCGAAGCTCCTGTCCTCTCTTCTGGAAGAGTATCCTCACCTCGTCGTCGCCATCCGACAGCACTAGCATAAGACCATTTAGCCCTGCTCGCCCATTCAGAATGCTTGCTGATGCGGCGCCTGGAAGCCGTGCCTGCATCGATCGTGGTCCGGGTATGGCACTTGCGAGATGAAGTTCTCGTGCGTCTGCGACATTCACCGCGTCGTGACAAGCGCGGTGCAACATATGGGATCATTATTGGGCAAGGTACCACGGGTGCCGGCGAGGGGGTTGACGTGCTCCAGGACTCCAGCGCCATCGTCCGCTGCTGCAGATTCTGCGGTGACGTCTCGGGGAGCATGGCGAGGCTAGGCGTTAGCAGAGGCTGTTGCTAAGATACATGTACCGAGTACGATGGGCGCTCTCGCGATGATTTAATGTCGAGGGCATAAATTCGAGCTCGAGTAAAGCGGTTCGATGCCTAGAGGATCAAGGTCCAATTTAGGGGATCGCGGTGGATGCTGTTGAAGGAAGGTCTCGACCTTCAACGTACCTTGCAGAACAAAGTAGAAACAGCTGTGCAAAACAAAGGGCTGAGAGAAACACCATTCCCGCGTCGACGTCGAGGATCATGTTGGCTTGCCCCGCCGCCTGCAGGATAGCTCGGGAGCTGGTCGGGGCAACACAGTCGATGAAGGATGGAAGGATACCGCTCCCCCTCGGTAGGGTAGCAGTCACCATGCTCTGCTTACCCACCAGACTAAATATTTTGCTTACGCTGTGCCGTCTGGCGATTGAATTTTGCCTAAATATCCTCCTTTGTTGATGTACATTTGCAGATCCATCCCCCAATCCACCGTCACCAGACATCCATTTGGTGGCGGGGATCGGGGGGTCTTTGGATTTGACTCACCGGACCATAGACTCTTGCTGCTGGTCGATTCCCTAGCATCCCTACATGCCGCCTCGAAATATTACAACAGCTATCAGTATTGATTCTTCCCAGGTACTTGGACTCAATACGATACAACTTCATCTCGGTGCTAGATGTTATTCCTTTCATTGCATAAACAACAAAGGGGCAGGAGGAGACCCACATTCTGTGATGGTTTCTTTGGCCAACGTACGCTGCATGCCGGTATTTGCTTTACGATGATCTCACTAGGCTACAGGTACAGACAAAAATGATATTGTCGAACTGTAATTAGTCCATTCTAATGTGGAAGGGATACCGGCTTGGAACTGCTGCATCTCTCTTCACACAAGTCCAGCAACTGTCCACGGCATTGGGCATTGATGGATTGCCAGTGAATTAATGGCTCCTTTGTAGAACCACACCTCGCTAGAGTCGGCATAATTGCTGTGAATCGCACCTGTACATGTAGTCACTCCGTGCCGGGGCTTTCCGGTCTCGTCACATCACGCGCGTGAGGTCCATCCAACATGCAAACAGTACAATGTAGTCAATACCATGACTGATGATGCCAAGATTCTCTAAAATCGAACTCACAAGCGGCTCTGGGCCCAACATAACGAGCTAACACTTCACGGAGGGCCGCTTCGGGGGTCGTACCAAGTTCTGTTGATATTCGACAGCTGTCCCTGAGTGACTGTAGCCCCATAGGCCCACTGGTTCTGTTTTTCGTGCTTATCAATAGTATTGTTTGGTTGCTAAGGGCACTGAGTGTGTAGGCGTTTGTTCGCAACTGGCAACTTGTGCATTCATTTTATCTCGCACAATTTTCTTCTCGGCCCTCCACACTTTGTTCTTTCGTCTTCTTACTCTTTCAACCCCCTTTCCCGTTGCATTCCTTTTTTCCTTCAACATACAATCTCTGCCAATCACTGGTCATCAAGCTTTGACGGCGAGTCTCCTGCCTCGGGCTCTGGCAAACCTGGTTTGCCCGTTCTTTGAACTCAATCACTCAAGCCACTTCTATCACTTCAATCTGTCTTGATGTCATCTTCCGATATCATCATGGAGCTCATGTCGCCTCGGAGAGCGAACTACACGCGTGACCGACATCCCTTCAAAGTTTGCTGTGCGATTTGCGGCGTTGTTCTTGCATCAGAGGACGCGTGGATGCAAATCGTGACCGAGGACGGCTTGGCCGAGAACTTTGATGAAATTCACCCTTTCTACGATAATCCCGAGGGTGACAAGCTTAATCTGACGGATTGGCTGGACAACGTACGGCTTCTTTCGGACAAATCCCCAAATTTTCACCACATGGAGTAAGTACACGTTGACCCCAAGAACGCAACTAAATTCCAACGTGGTTGGATTTTTTCCACAGCAATTCTAACTGCTCAACTCTTCAGCGTGGAGCTTTCGCCCCCGGCCAGGGATAGTGGCAGTGGATACTTCACCGTTGCTGGAACTCCCCCGATCGTTCGAGCGTACGTTTAGCCCTTGTCACACAAGATGACTTGGGATACTGAGATTGCATAGGTACTACAGAGATGAGTGGGAGCGGTACGCTGTGCCGTTTCACGATGAGTGCTTCCAGATTCTTCAGCAGTATCTTGGACCAGACGAGATCAACCTGGCCGTTCTGTATGACACATTCGTCGGCCTGTCCAGGGACGACGATACCTGCATGACCATAGGCTCGCTGGGGATCACATCTAGGTACGAGGCTGCTGAGCTGCTTCGTACCCACACGTTGTCATTCAGGAAGGGTGTCGAATACCTGTCCATTTCTCCCATGGACATCCCAGAGCTGGCGAGATTCTACGCAGCTCTTCCGCTACTGCGACGCTCCGAGTCCGGCAAAGATGAAGGCTCCATCCGCTCCAGGGCTCCTTCATCGGACCCCTTCCGCCGTCTGGCACCAGAGATACTGTTCATGATAGTATCTCGGATGGACATCATGACGTTGCTACAGTGGCGCTCAGCCTCGCTGGTGGCAGCTAGCTGCCCGCTCTCAAATGCCTTTTGGAAAGGACGCGTGCGTCAAGACATGCCCTGGTTGTTCGATTTTCCACGGCCTCCAAGCCATGAAGCAGCTCGCCAGGTCGACTGGGAGCGTGTCTTCCAGTCCCTATACTTCGCGAGTAACCCATTGAACGATGACAAGATTGACGGCCTCGCCAATCGTCGCTACATCTGGGAGGAACAGTGCCCTCAGATTGCGAAGCCCTACGCCTTTAAGCTGGCTAACAAGAATGTCGATATCAGAAACCTCATCCCCAAACTTCGAAACCTGTCCATGCACAAGTGCGAGGCCTTGACCCATCCCGCCCCGCTAAAGGTTACGCAACACTGCCCGACTCTGTTTAATAACCTGGCCGAGTTGGACACCATCGAGCCTGTGCTAGTAGTCTCCTGGACGGAACTCGGAGACTTGGCTTCCATCGACATTGAAAAGAATGGCAAGACTGAATCTGCAGGTCACATGTACCTGGACGACCGCGAAGAAAAGGACAAAGTTGTACTCGTCGAACGTGTACCGATCTCACGAGACGATTGGCTCACTGGCCTTGGATTTTCAATCCAGGATGGAGAATGCTGGGTTGTGTACAGCCGAGACACGGACGACGAGTTTGACGAAGAGGCCGACATGGGAAATGTCGAGGACCGACGCGTTCCCACCGAGGAGCGACGGATTGTTGGCCTTGACGTCTACTTTGCCAAGCAGCAACCGGTGCATTTGGGAGCCCACGGAGAGGCCTACAAATTCGTTCGCGTCGCAAGAAATAAGTTCGTCGTCGGGTTGACGATGACGCGACGGACCTACCGGGGGACGATCTCACATGCTGCCTTGATCCAGGCGCCCGCGACGTACTGCCAGGGCAAAGGACGCTTTGTGCAGCGTCACTGAACCACGTCGCGAATCAATCGAGGTCTCGGGGAACAGGAGCTGGCAAGGCCCAACACCTTGGCTCCAGAAGCGTATGTGGTGAAATTTCCTTACACAAAATGGCGCTATCTCTCTTTGTCGGCCTGTCGCTGGGCTTCGATTAGGGAGCCGCAGAGGTTGTATCTAGAAACCGGGGTAGAGAATGGAACATTGGTATTCCAGCTTTGTCGCTTTCGTTTGAGTTGCGAACTAACAGCCAGGATACTCAGTCCCACAGACTTCTTCAAAGGCATACTGCAATGCATTTGTGTTGGCGACGACAAGGTTGAGCGGCCGGCGAAGGAACTCGTTGCTGTTCAGCCATTACAGCACGGAAATTTGCAGTGATATATGGCAACATGAGGACATCATGAAAAGTGTGCTTATGTAGAAATCTGGCACAAGTACCAGCTCATCCAGGAGCCAAGAAACCAACTGTCCGCCGTAATGTACAGAATCTTTTCATTCCAGTCGGAACAAAGCCTTCGCCTATGCCCAGCATGCCGGTACCTCTACTGGCTCGGCAACCGAAGAAACCCGTTGCTTCACTGAAGCATCATCCATCCCCCAACGACAAAGGCACACGCGACATAGAGAGTGCCCGCAGCGGACACGTCACCGAAAGACTGGACGCCCGGGGCGGCATTCGGTGTCGCAGTCGTCGCCATGCTCGTCTGGGAGCCGCTCGCCGCCGCAATACGGCTGCTCACGGCGGTGGTTGCGCCCGAAGGCATGCTGGAGCTGCCGCCGCTGGTCGTGCTGCTGCTGCGGCTGCCGGGAACACTTGCAGAAGTCTGCATGGGGCCGCCGGTCGGGGTCATGGTCAGCTGTTTGATGTCGGTCAACGCGGTGGCGTCGACGACGATGTTCTGGACCTCGCTCGTGGCGGCTGCGTTGAACTTTGTGCTGGAGAATCCGCAGGTTGCCAAGAGGTCATCGATGTCTACGCCATGGTCAGCATCTCGGTACCGAGTCAAAGGGGCTCGGTGAAGGTAGACTCACCCTCGACGTCCCCCTCGTCGGCGGGCTTGTCGTCGTCCTGCCCGTCCTGCTTCACGCTCTGGTGAATGCAGTCGGCGCAGAGGGCGGCAATCTTGGCCACGTCAAAGCTCTTGTTGGTGCAGACGCACTGCGCCTTGAGCAGCTTCTCGTCAAGGCCCGTGTCGCTCGGCAGGTCTGTCTCGCACCGGTCGACGAGCTGGCCGATGGGGCCGCAGATGGTCTCGCAGGGCACGGACACGTCTCTCATGTTGAGGTCGACGCTGGCGTGAACGGCGAGCAGGAGTGGCGCGACGGCCAGGGCGAGGGTCTTGCCGGAGCGCATGGCGAAGTGGTGATGTCTTGATGCTGTCGTGGAGTCGTTGTTGCTGAGTGCAGCGGTGGAAGGGGAATAATTAAGCGAGACGAATGTTGTTTTCACGTCTCAGTCGGGCAGTCAATTGCCAAAGATGACCGGTGTCTCGGAGCGAATGACGGAGAATGGACTGGAACGAACGTGCAGGTGGTGATGTCTTCTGGGTCGTCGATTAGTTATTTATATGGGCAAGGGGGCCAAGAGCGGAAATTAGAGCAACCGCCAGGGATACGCGGGAACGCGCAACGCATCCAACCATGCCCAGCGAGGCTCAAAGATGCGGAGCTCGGCTACCATCCGCGAGCATCTCCTTTCAATCGCATGACTTTTTCCACAAACATGCGATGAATCTTGTCGAGTGTTTGCGCAGCCGTGGACGCCGCTGTTCGTATTTCTGATGAAGGCGCCACCGACTGTAGAGACATGAATTGGGCATCGAAATTGATCTCGTTCTCAGCATAAGCGATTGGGCGGGTGGCATTCTCAAAGGTAGCATCTTCAGGAAAAATAGTAGCGATGCTATCGACAATGGAGCTGGCGGCATTCTCGAGTCGTTCCACCCCAAGGTGTGCTTGCTTAGCCAACCCGGGCCTGGTAACGTTGAATTTGGGAGCAAGGGCTCGATTGTGAGAGACCATCTTGTTGCTTGACATGTCAAGCCTTGTTTCTACTTCCTCTACGAGTGCGAGCTCCTCGCCTTGCATGGGGCTTGTCGCCAACTCGTTGGTTATTACCAACATGACCAAGTTGAGCGTCCTGCATATCGCATCCTTGTTCATACATGCACCTCCACTGGTCATTTAAGACAATTTGTAGGCCATCAGCAAGCTGTGCCTGGCAAGTGCATTATTTTGCGTCGCGTGACGTTTTAACCATTGGTCTTACATCGCTTACACGTCGGCAGCAAGATATCTCCACTTGTTTATGCACGCAAACGGTATGTATTGGAAATACCAGAGGATGTTATATGAGAAACGCGAATGGACAAAAGTTGGCCTCGTTCAATGCGCCTCTGGAATGATGAAGCGATGACAAAAGCGCGTTGGCTCGTGAATCTCGTCTCGTGCAGTAGCGATGTCGACTGTGAGTTCTAACCCAGCTCAGCGCCCATCAAAACGCGGCACATTCGGTATTCAAACAATAGCCTCAGCATCTGTCTGCCGTTGGCTCGCATCTCTGTCCGTGCCACAGGTTAATCCGTGCCGCTTCCAGCCATCGTGGTCCATGTTCTGCGCGCTAGCCTGATTTGGCGGGACCGAGAGAGAGAACGAGAACGAGCGGCATATAAAAGGGCTTGCTTGACCTCTCCCAACTCCGCGTCCCTAACCGTTATCCGTGGCCTCTGGGGGGATTTTGCCGCTCTGCACAACCTCCAGCGGCCATTTTAGCATGTCGAGCCAGTCACCCGTCAGCGCTTTGCCCATGGCGCGTACTTCATGGGCGCCAGCTTCGTCTATCCACCAGATGTGCCTGTACAGCGACAGCAAGGCAAAGTAGTAAGCCAGCAGCACTGTGGAGCGCGGGCGTCCCTCTTGGACCAGCTCGATGAACCTGCCCTTGACCATCATGGGAAAGATGATTAACCGCCTGCAGACCTCGAACACCTCGCCCTTCCTCGCCCCGTCGACTGCGCCACCCAGGTAGCTCAGTGTGGTCTCGTAGGCATCCTGGATCTCCGGGTCCCACGGCTCCTCGGCGTCTCGCCCCTCCTTGCGCGCGATGACGTGCTCCAGGCCGCGGCGCCACGTCTCGCTGAACCGCGCCTTCTGGTCAGTGATGATGGGGGTCGTGTTCAGCATCTCGTATGCTACCGACTGGTGGTCGCCGCCGACGATCTTGAAGGCCACCTGCACGACCGCCGACGTGCTCGCGTTCATCATGAGCCACTCCACCGGGGGCTCGTACGGATGCCTCGCGCGCTCCTGCAGCAGCGTAAACGAACACACGCGAAACAGGCTCGACGTCAGGCACACAACGTCGGCGTTGGCGGCGCAGATGTTGGCCAGCGTCTTGTTGTGCTCCCGCAGCGCCATGGACAGATACTTGCGATGTGCATCCATGGCGGCGGGTTCCTTCTCCTCGCCCGAGACGGCCAGGTGGAAGGCGGCGAGCGAGTACAGGCAGTAGAGCAGGGCATCCGACCTGAGGGCGAGCCTGGGCACCAGCGTGGCGAACATGAACTGCGTCTTCTCGTCTATGGCGACGGTGCATCCGGTTTCCGTCACGTACTGGTGCATGAGCCTCACCTCGACCATGCGGCGCCCTCTCGTCTCCGGGGGGTCGTCGGGCTCCGGGTGCCCGTTCGGCCGGGCGATTGCGGCTGCGACTCGTGCTTCCGCGGTGCCGTTGACGAAGGGGGCGTCGGGGACCATGGAAGTCTCCTGTGGCGGGACCCGGTCATAGAAGCACGTCGCGCAGTGCCGCTCGCAGTTGTCGCACGCGGGCTTGGCCTCATTGCACTGCCGACGACGGACGGACGGGTCAGACCAACGGCCCAGCCAGATCAAACACAGTGCCGCTCACCTTGACTCGCCGCTGGCGACACCGCTGGCAGCCATACCTCGACTTTTTGTGGTTGAGCTTGGGTGCGCGATGGGGAGCGGCTGCAGCAACCCCGAGGTAGTGCTGGCTGGACATCAGATGTCGACGGGACTCGTCCGAGTCCTCCCTCCCGTGGTCGCGCTCGGAGCTCGGCGGGACTCTCCGAGCCGGCTCGATGTGCAGCGGCTAGGATCGCGGCCCCAGGGCGGGCGTTGGCGTTTGTCATCACAGAGGGAAGAGGACGGCGATGCAAAGCGTCATGCATCGATCGGTGTTGGTCAAGGCCGTGATAGCGACATGCACCTCCCGCGTAACGTTTCGCGACGGCGCGGCGCGGCGCGGGGCAGCTTATTTCCGCCGGCGCTGACCTTGCCTTCCCTGACCTGCCTATCCGTAGCCTGTTCCTTGTGCTGGGGTCACCGGCGGGATGGCATCTGTTTCGTAGATGGCCCGGCATCACAGTCCATGCTCTATGAGCGACTCCGCGAATGACATGACTGCTCCGACCTCGGCTCTGGCAATGCTGTCAGCTCTCTCAAATGCAGGGTCAAGAGCTGGCTGAGACAGAGCCCGAATGGAAGCTGTACGCAGCCTGGGTCCTGGGTCGGACATACAGTGCGTACTCGGCCATAATTGACACTATGGGCCGAGGCTTCAGTTTCACGACCCGACATGTTTTCCGCGCAGCGACGAACATCATCTCCATCATCTCCATTAGCCACTGAACGCCATTGGGAGCTGGCGCGGCCCCGTGTCTCCGCCCGACCATGTCGTTCTCAGCTCTACGACCACGGCTTGGCCCCTGTCGCCTCGAGTCGGCCCCCCGACTGCGTACCAGCTGTGCGCAGTCGCGATTCGTCGGAGCCCAACGCCGTCATGGCTCGACGTCGTCCGAGAACGCCTCCGTCGGGGCTGGCCGTGCAAAGGCCGTCCTCTACGGCAGCGCCCTGGCAGCCTCTCTATACGTCGCATACCTCTACACGACCGACACGCGCGCCTTCGTCCACCGGTGGGTCGTGCCGCCGGTGCTCCGGCTGGTGTTCCCCGACGCCGAAGACGCCCACCACGCCGGGACGTCCATTATGAAGCTCCTCTACCAGCTCAATCTCCACCCCCGAGAACGCGATGGCTCTCTCAGCACCCCGGAACTGTCGGCCGCCGTCTTCGACACCCAATTGACCAACCCGATTGGCATCTCGGCCGGCCTCGACAAGGATGGCGACATCCCCGACGCGCTGTTTGCACTGGGAGCTGGCGTCGTCGAGATTGGTGGCATCACGCCGGTCTCCCAAGCTGGCAACCCCAAACCGCGCGTGTTCCGTGTGCCAGCGGTGGATGGAATGGTAAACAGGTACGGGCTCAACTCGCGAGGCGCCGACGATGTGGCCATCCGACTACGAGACCGCCTGCGCCGATTTGCCCGGTCGCTGGGCGTGAGCGAGAGGGCAGTCCTCGACGGCGAGGCAGGAGTCCCCCCGGGCAGCTTGCAGCGAGGCCGGCTACTCGCGGTGCAAATAGCCAAAAACAAGGAAACGGACGAGAGGGACGAGAAGGCGGTGGCGATGGATTACGTGTACTGCGTACGGAGACTGGCGCCGTATGCCGATGTACTGGTCGTCAACGTCAGCAGCCCGAACACGCCAGGACTCCGAGACCTGCAGGCTACCGAGCCCCTGACTAGGCTGCTGAGCGCCGTGGTCGACGAGGCATCCGGGACGGACAGGAAGACGCGGCCCAAGGTCATGGTCAAGGTGTCGCCCGACGAGGACGAAGATGAGCAGGTGGAGGGCATCGTACAGGCCATCTACAGGAGCGGCGTGGATGGTGTCATTGTTGGAAACACGACTAAGCGAAGGACTGGGCTGGTCCCGGACGGCGTCAGGCTGACTGGCAAGGAGAAGAAGGCCTTGATGGAACAGGGAGGCTATTCCGGCCCCGCCATGTTCAACCGCACGCTGGACTTGGTCGGGCGGTATCGCAAGATGATGGATTCGCAATCGTTCAGCTCCAAGGAGGGCGCGAAGGAGCCAAGCAGCGGCACGGGGCAGAAGATCCTCTTCGCGACGGGCGGCATCACGAATGGAGAGCAGGCGCTGAAGGTGCTGAACGCGGGCGCCAGCGTGGCTATGGTGTACACAGGCCTGGTCTATGGCGGAGCGGGCACGGTGACGCGGATCAAGAGGGAGATGAAGGAGCAGCTGTAACTGCTGTCCATGGTCTGTGAATCCGCTCTGCCTCTGCGGAGATCTAGCATTAGATGCCGTGATTCGCCGAATCCGCATTCAGAACCTTGATCCGTATCGTTCCGATTCCTTGCCCTGAGCCGGACGGCGAGGCAATGAGCCTGCTTAGCCTCCCTAACGCTACTACTAGGTACAGGTAGGTACCTAGAAAAGTACCTACCTAGGTACCTAGGTAGCGGGGAAACGCCACTGCCGGGGCATATGGGAAAGCCGCCGCGTGGGCAGCCGAAAGCCCCTGTGGCTAGGGGTCTCATTCAACACGCGGCAAGTCGATAGGTAACCAGGAGGTCTGATCGCGTCCTTATCGGCACCTGCAGCTCTCGGCCAAGGTCTCTATTCACCAAGGCGTCGCGGTATGCGCTTGTACTCTACATCGTAGCTCTTGAAGCGCAGGACTCATTCTTTTGCGACCTCACGTGGTTTCTCTTCTTTATCATTTTTGGCATTGCCCAAATTCTCTTTACTGCTTTCAGTAACCGAAGATTTTGGAGTCGCCTTGATTCGCCATTCAGTAACCGGATGGACTACGAACGTCTGGCTTGTACCGGCCACTTTCTCATCAACAGCGTTCTCAGTAAGCGGCCTGTCAACGCCTCTTGCGACCCCTCAAACTTATGCAGCGGATGCAAAAGCGTGGTGGATGAGGAACGGTGAAACAAATTCAACCACGGCGCAGGCTAACCAAACGTAGAGGCAGCCACATCTTGTTTTGACCTGCGGTGAGGCCTCAACGAATAACGACGACGGGCCCTGGCCGTGGGTGGACAGAGAGGGTAATCGGTGACATTGCCAATGGCCGCTGGAACAGCGATGCATCCGTCTGGGGTCAAATGTTGACGGAGCACCGCGAGGTTCGCTACAAACAGACAGTGACGGGGCGACTTCATGGACAAGTCTACAGTGATCCGGGGGAGCATGTGGGCGTCCGAGGAGGATCTCGATGGCCTTTCAAGAGGCAAACTCGAAGGTCTCGAGCAGGGGCCCGATGGGAAACGGCGAATCACGCTCAAAAGATCGATGTCAACGCCGTTTTGCGGCAATACAACGTAGCCGAGACGTCAGTCGATATACGCAGACGATTCCCCTACATTTATGGAGGCTGTGCTGCTCCAAGACGAGGCAGCTCCCCAACTTGGATACTCACCATTCACTGCCCGGAGGCTCAATGACAAAATGGCCCAAACTCCAGAGAGGTTCGACGCTTTCCTAGTGGAAAGAGAGGCCACTGCCACTGATTGAGAGTGAGATGGAACTTCTGAAGAAGCTTCGCTCAGAGGACTCACCTTTCCATTTATGCGATTTTGAGTACTGTCACCAAAAGGTGCTCAAAAATGGAGCGTTGACCACGAGTTAGTTTCGGGATACTTTCCAGCAGATAATACTATTCGGGAGATGATGAATTTTTGCCAACTGTTCAGTCTTTATATCGAGGAATTCACGGAATTAGCCGATGATGAAGTCTGGCACTCAGATGTCAAAGTATTTGCCGTTTCGGACGTTCAGGACGAGTCATTTATTGGCTACTTGTAACCAATATCTACCCACGGCTTGGAAGTACAATCACTTAGCCAACTTTAACATACGGCCGGTAACTCACCATCTTCTTAAAGGATTTTTTTTAAAAATTGAAAAATATGCACGACGCCACCATACAGAGCTATCTTAACCGACAGTGGAATCGGATTTCTGTCGCAACTTCCCTTGCCTGCAGCTTGTCTCCGCCCTCAGCCGATCGCCCAGCCCTATGGCAGCACTCGGATGTCGTTATAATATTCCATGAGCTTTTGCACGGTTAGTTCAGCTAATTGGGTATGTTGGCAAGTTAAATCTAGTCCGAAATGGCAGCCATGCATGACCTACTTGGCAAGACCCAATACGCCTTGTTTCATGGGCATCGGACAGTCCGCGACTTCACCGAAGCACCCAGCCAACTCCTAGAGTACCAATGCTGGACGTCGGATGTCTTGCAGAAACTTAGTTTCCACTACTCGCACCTCTCGGATGGCTGCCTGCAGACATGTCAGCGACTGCAGGGATCGACAACCACTCAGCACCCCCCCAAGGAGATTCCTCAAGAGCTCACCAACGACCTGGTTTCCGCAAAGTATGTCAACCAAGGCATCCAGACCTCGAGATGGGTAGTGTTGGCCATTCGACATGAAAGTACACGACCCTCGATCTCATGATGACATTTTTGGCTGGACCGGATGCGGCTCATCCATGGGGAACGGCCATGGGGAACGGCCATGGTCACCATTCACTATATGGAGTGCTGAGGCAAGCTACTACTCATATGTCCAGTACGACCTCGACCATACTCTTGCGACGTATCCGCCCACTTCCCAACTGATCGATCTTGAGCAGAACACGAATGTATGCGGCAGATATATGGTCTACATGTTTCCGCGACAACGCTATGGACCAGTCCGCAGCTCTGAGACGCCGTCAAATCATCCTGCAAAAGGGAGGCAGCGAGGATGCGGCTAAGCTGCTCGTAGAACTGCTAGGGCGCCCGCCGACATCAGATGCCCATGTTCAGGAGATTGGCGCGGTCGACTCACGAGCATTTGGCTTTGCCGGAAAGGCAAAACATGGTGGGCCCCAATCGATTCAAGACGAGCTACTGCGTACATGTAATAGTGAAACGAAACTCGCTCATTGACGGTACAGAAAGGGGGCCCTTATGCCTACGACACCGGGAAATCACACAAGTTTAACTGCATTTGCCGCACATCCCTTAATCCTACCAAAAGGTATTCTAACATCAACTTGCAAACGCTTGTCATTGCTCATTTTCCTCCAACGTTGCCTGTCACAGGCCCTCAGCTTCTGGGCAATATGAGATGCCAGTAAGCCCTTGCACGTGCCGTTTAGGTAAAATTGGAGGACAGGTTTACTCACGATTCACCCTGTAATAGGGGCTCTCCTGAGCAGGGGCATCTTCGTCGCCGTCTCCTCCACATTTGCCCGCCCCTAAGCGTGCGCCCAAGCCGAGTCAGCTGCCGATCTTATTGGGAGCCGGTCCACCATGCGAGTGTTCGACCGAAGGCGGGCACCATCTTCTACGGTTTCACTAGGCAACAAGGAGTAGGGATTTTTCCAAATACGGAAGGTGGGAGGGCGGTTAAAGTGGATTGCAGGCTAATACGAGTTTACACGAACTTCGGAGTGGAGAAACAGTGGCGCATGCCCTTGGTAAGCATAGGCATGCTATCAGGGAACTGCCGTTCTGGCGGTTTACGAGTCACAGCCAGAACACTGCGACAATACTCGTAACCGACATATGGATGGGCCAGCTATCCGGAAATCAAGCATTTACCGCCAGCGAAGCGCTGTACAACCTGCCCCACTGCCACGTTTGCCGGAAGACGGTGGACTCTAATGGAGTTCTTTTGTGTTCTCCGTGCCAAGCGGCCACGCAAATGGGAGGCAGCAAGAAGCTGACAGTCCATTGCAGCGAAGATTGCTTCCGAAGGGCCTCACGTCAAACTTGCTCCGGGCGCAGCTTCTCACATTCTCCCTCGCTGCGTGTAGGGTTGAGTTTCTTCAATGGCAAGTCCTTCTATTCACAAGGGTATACTACTTACTTCATACACGTCGCAACGACCTAACTAGACAAATTAAAAGTTCTCTGTAATGTATCTACGAAGCACTTGTCAGCAGAATGCTTACGGCCTCCTCCCATCTCCGCGAGACTGCAATTTCCGTCACCGTTCGGCCCAGCTCGTCCTTAGCGTTCAAGTCCACGCCCGACTTCTGGGCGAGCTTCTTCAACATCTCAGCGTCGCCGTTCTCGAGCGCCTGCATGATGCCGTTCCACCCCCGGTACATCTTGTTCGGGTCGGCTCCCTTCTCCAGCAACAGGTCGATGATTTCTGTTGAATCGGGCTCCAATCTCCTGAGCGCCTTGACGATGGGGAGATGCTCGCCGGGGGCGTTTACATCCGCACCACCCTCGGCGATGAGGTAAGACACAATCTCCTTGCGATGTTCACGAATCGCCGTCGTCAGCGGGGAAAACACTCCGCCGTTCCTGTCCTCGACAGAAACACCGGCGGCAAGCAGAAGCTTGATAGACTCCAGCTGGTTGGCCACGACAGCCATCTCCATGACGCCCTTGAAAGCTCTGGGCTCAGGCAGCACGGATAGAATGCGCCTGAGAAGATCCGGGTGCTTGACAGCCATGCAGACCGGCCAGTCCTGTCCTCGGACATTGGGATTGGCGCCGCGCGCGAGCAACGTGTCGACAAACTCGACATTATTGTCGCGAATAGCACTGGTCAAGGCCGTGTGGCCCTTTGGCGACTTATCGTCCGGGTCGATACCCTGATCCAACAACCACTTCAGGCCCTTGGCACTATTGGAGGTGACCGCGGTTTCCAAGATGCCCTTCGGGGAGTGTAGGTTCGCCCCCGCGGTAAGAAGCGCAGGCAGGAAATGCTCCCTGTGGTGCGTGAGGCATTTGAAGGCTGGGTATTCGCTGGCCGGCACGTTTGGATCGGCGCCGCTGTTCAACAGGAGCTGGAAGATGTCGCCGCGGTCATCTCGGATAGCTGTACACAGAGGCGTGTAGACGCCGTCCTTCTTTGCGTTGGGGTCCACTCCGGCTTTCAGGAGGATGCGGATCGACTCGATGCTGTTGATACTGGTGGCGAGCTCCATGATACCAGGGCACTTCTTGAAATCCGCTCCACTGTTCAGGAGTATCTGCAAGCATGGCGGGTGGTAGGTCGACGGCCACAGCATGTGCTTTGGTCCCGGGAGGTTCGGGTTGGCTCCGTGCTCGATCAAGCTGGTGACGATGTCGGGTCTGTTGGCCGAAATCGCCTCGAAGAGAGCCGTTTTGCCCTCCCTGCTCTTTTCATTGGGGTCTGCGCCATAGCCCAGGAGCATGTCGATGAGCTTCTTTGGCGTCTTTTTGTTGATGGAGCCGATGAGAAGCGTGTCGCCGTCGGCGGTTGACTGGTTAGGGCTCCCGCCAAACGTGAGCAACAGGTGGGCAAAGCGAACGTTGTTGGCGATGACGGCCACGGCCAGGGGAGATTCCAGCTCCGGGCCAGTCGACAGGTTCGGGTCCGCTCCGTATTTGAGAAGAGCGCCGGCGCCGCTAACAAACGACTTCTCGGCGGCGGCCACGAGAGGGCTGACACCGTCTCTATCCGTGTCATTGGGGTCGGCGCCGAAGACAAGAAGAAGCCGCAAGCTCTCGGCGTCTTGTGCGAGGACGGCTTCGTTCAGCGCATGGAGCTCCGCGCCGGTGTTGGGCGAGACACCTCGGTCGAGCAGCTGCACGAGGAGCTTGTGGTCTTTACTCCGGATGGCCGAAACAAGGGCGTTGCTGCCGTTGGCTTTGTCGGCATCGATCTTGCTACGGGGCCTCCGGCGCGGCACGGTAAAGGGCTCGCTCTCGAGGCGCATCACCTTGGAGCTGTCAAGGTCCAGGTTCGCGACGTCTGCCAGCAGGGCTTCCAGCTCGCGGCTCGTCTCGTGGCGCGTCTCGTGGCTCGTCTCATGGCTCGTCTCATGGCTTTCATTGAACGCACCGAGGCGGTCGTTTGCACCGTGCTTTCTCGGCTGAATGCCCTCGTGGGAGCTCGTCGAGGAGCTCGCAGTGTACCGGGTCGTGGAACTGTCTTGTGCGTGCTCAGTGGCACTACCAAAGGCACTGCTCTCTCCACTCGCCCAATCGTGGCTAAACGGCGAGAGCTTGTCGCCCCTCGGGGGGTGCGCGTTCGCCAAGCGGTGGTCCTCGGGGCTTCGCTGTGCCGTTAACGCCTGGGGCGCGCGGTGTGTTGCGCTTTTGTCTTCTGAAGACCTGGACGCGACTCGCTTGCGCCGCAGATCGTTTCCATCCAGCGCCGCGGCCAGGCCAATGTATCCAATACCGAGCTCGCTCTCGAGCTTGTCGGATCCGAGATTCCACTGGAACATGAAGGCGCTCATCTTCAAGTCTTCTCGTGTCTTTGCCAGCGCCATGCTTATCCGCTCGGTGCTATTGTCGCCAAAGACCTTTCCGAATCCGCGTCTCATACGGCCCATGGCGCCCGCCCGCTCGTACTCGAGGTTCTTGCCAACCACCTGGTCCAAGACTCGAAAGTCGCCCAGGGCCGCCCGGAACTTCTTGTCCAGGACCGTGATCATGTCTAGGGGCAGAGCCTGGGCATTCCGGACGGCTTCTCCGAGACCGGCCTCGATGTAGAACAAAACCTGGCAAGTATCGAGCAGGTCATTCGCCAGGACATCGAAGCCGTGAGGCATGTGCTTGACCAAGCTTGCATACTCTGCCATGCGCTCCGCGACTCGGTCGCCTGCCGCCGCGGTGTTGCTGCAGAGCTTCAGGCATTGCGACTGTGCCTTGGAAGACATCGTTGTGTCCGGGCCCTTCTGGGGACCAGTAGGCCGAGGTAGAGAGGGTGGCTGCGGCCAAGCTACAGGAGGAGGCGCTTCGCGGTCGCCGGCCGGGCCAGTCCTTGCCGACGATGCAACCGTGCTGGATGTCGGCGGGGGCAGGCCGAGAGCCTCGTGCAAGTCGAAGGTGAGGGACGACTCCTTGGGGGGGACTGACGGTGGCTCGGACGAAGAGTGGTGGTCTCTCAGTGCTCTCTCTTCGGCGAGATAGTCGTGCGGCCGGTGGCTCATATTGGAAGACCAGCACCAGCGCTAGACGACGAAGGCGCACCCTCTTGGGACGGAGGGGAGGTGGGGGGAGATAACAAAAGACGGACGCAAGCAAGACAGGTACGAAGACGTGACTGAGCACATGTCCACGTTCCCCCCTCTGCCACCCAAGCCGCTGGACGCTTTGGGGAATTTAACCTTGTCTGGACCAGCACCAGACTCGTGCGATGTTTGCCTTGCCACGCACTATCCATCGTGGTGGCTGCTTGGAAGGCATGGGTTCCTTGCTAGGTCGGGCTTGAGCGTTTGGAGGGCCTCCAGGTTTACTCGCCGCCTTCGGGATCGAGTCCTGCCTTCGGAATCGAGTCCCTTCGTGGAATCAGGCGAGGGTTGCCAATGCACTGCCGTCGTCGGATCCGCGCCAACGCCGGCATCAGCGTGAGTGGCCGTCTTGGCAAAGTATCGCCGGCCCGGTAGCGCTTGAATCAGTTCGAGTTGGCCAGCCACGAGATGATGGCCGAGCGGCGAGCGGGTCGTTGGTGTTGCCGTCGGAGGTTGAGCCGAAGAACAGCGGATAACCTGAGGACTCGGCAGGCTTCAGGGCAGCGAGGAGATTGTGCGGACGAGAAGGGGCAGCAAGTTTGTGCAACCGGCAGTGCCTGGGCGTCGAGTTGCGCCCGCTGCAGGTGTTTGATCAACAGGCTCCAACTCCTGCAATGCCATGAAGCTGCCGCCTGTTATCTGCCGGCCAATCAGTGTTTGGGAGTTCCTTTCTCGGACGACGTCGTCAAGGTTGTCTAGTCATGACCTGCAGCCCGCAGGTCGACGTCCAATCAGCAATCCACAAGCCTGGGGCTCGGCGTTCGACATCGATCGCCACGAAATACGGCAGAGCCGTGAAGAGGGTCAATGCTCGCCGTCGCCGTTGCCGCCAGCCCCAGTCCATCCTGCCCGCACTGACACTCTGGTGGATGTCGTGCTGACAACATGACGCTAGTCCGTGCAGCCGCGGCCCGCCGCACTCAAAAGGAGACGCTTCCGCGTTGCCGATAACCGGTCCCTGCAGGGTTGGCTTGGCGATTCATGAACTGGAGAGCTGAGCGCTGGTAGTACTCGTGCTCCGTTCTCCTACTCGAGCCTCGAACCCTCGGCCGATACGAGTATTACTCCGTCCTCCATACCTCCGCGCGCTGCTCAGAGTTTTGCCGGGTTGAAACCTACGAGTAATGTCCAGCTGCTCATGAGTCTTGCATCGATCACCACCGCATTCAATGTTGACCCCGCAGCGGCTGTATGCAGCCCCAGAGCCACACGCAGAACTGCCGAATGGGTTTCCCCGCGGCCAACTACCAGACACAGGATCCTTGTTCAAGTTAGTTCACTGGCAAGGGCGCCAAATTGTGTGTTGCGCCCTGCCGTCTTCGTCCTAGTGTCAAGTACCTGGTGCAGGGCAATCAGCCAACTACCCCCACCTCAGATTCTATTGATAACAGTAACAGAATGACCCTGACAACGTGTCCATGAAATCCGCAATCTGGATCAACTCTCCCGCGTACCCCATGTCGATGATATCGCTTAACCGGGCTCTCCTCGAAGGCGACTGGTTGGTCCAGGTGATGTGGCCATACTCATTCCTGCTCAGTTTGTGGTGTCGCGTCTTGGGATCGAGTGCTTGCCAAAGGTGTCATTGTGAGTGGTTTGGCCTACAGCATAATGGGTGTGCGGCGATGAACGCTGCTTACGAGTACCACAATGTCCACATGCGGTCCATCATGCCGTGGTGGATGTAGAATGCCGGATCGCCAAGAGAAGTGAAGAGATCAGCGCCCGGATCCCCACCACAGTGTTGGATTTAGCGGAGAGACTAACTGGCGCTTCCGCATGACATACCTGATTGTGTAGTGAATGCCGCCGTGCGGACCGATCTCGAGTGTATACATGTAAGGAACACCTTCAGAAAGCAGTCGAAATTCCTCAATATTGGGTTTGAGTAGTAGATCTGCCACTGATGAGCTAGCTTCCTCTTAATCCAGGTTCCAGGCTCTCCAAACTGTAGTATAGTTTGCGCATCGAGTGTTCTTTGCGGTACCAACATCCCGTCTCAACCGCCGGAGATTATACCCCACGCCGACGGGGTCAAGGTTGATAGTCATGTTGGCGAAAGGGCCGGTGGTCACAAGGCCTCCACCAACGTCGGGAGGGAGTAGGATCCTGCCACCACCGACGCCTCCGGGCGGCACGACGACGAGGCCCTTATAGGGACGAACTCTCCGTTGCCACCCAGGCTGTATGGGTCTCCGCTGAAGATGGGAGACTTTTCCGGCGCGGATGCGTACTTAGGCCAGTCCCAGTACTGTGAAGTGTTGGCCAGCGGAACTTGCTTCTGACAGAGTCGGAAGCATGTATGGCATCCTCTATACCCGCATTCTTCACGGAGGGCCTGTTCGTAAAGATGGACGAACCGGCGATGCCACGGCTGGACGTTCCCAGTGAAGTGGATCGTCATGGGTTGCTGAATATGAGTAATGACAAATTCACCAAACTACATGTAGACAGATGGTGTTAGAATCTTGGTATGAAAGTGGCGTATTAGGCGAGGACGGGCTGACCCGAGACTTGGCTCCAGAGGCCACACTCGCAGGCGTACGCGCCGGCAATCTCTGTAGGCATTTTACGGCATTAACATAGCCCAATCTCTCGGCTTCAGAAAGGGAGCCACTGTGCAAGTTATTGTCGTGTAGAGAGATGGAATGGGAGCTTGTCGTACTGTTCTCGGCGGAAAACTACATTCCTGGACGTACGATTGGCCGCCTCGCCGCGTTGGCGGAGATCAAACTCTCGATTATCGAGCGATTTGAGAACATCCGTCTTGACCGACTCGGAAAGACGTGCGAATTTTGGTTCTTCTGATTGTTCGATGTCGCGCGGCAGGCGTATGCCTAGTTGCAAGGCACACCCAGGCCAAGCCGCATGGTGTCAAGATCGACGTCGACTTCAACACAGCTTGATGGTATGTACCTGGGCCACAAAAATGGAACTCGGCTGCAATATCGCTGTCAGCATCTCCGTTAACCAAGTACTGTGGTGTGATGGACGGTCATGTTTGCCGAAATGATGGCCATCATCCCCGAGCCGGAGTCAAACAACCCCAAAGGGCTATATCTCAATTTCATCACCCAGCCCCTTTTCCTGGTCGCCCTTTGCTTGGCAATAGCTAGTGTCGGGTTGTTCCTGTTGCGTACAACCCGCTGCCCAAGCTCACGCGCTTCATCTAGGGCACAATTGCCTTTACTATTGCGTCGAACCTCGGGAATCTCCGTGCGTCAACCATCAGCCAAGTTTACTGTTAAGTGATCGTACCAGCTAACGGCCGAGCAGTCACCGTGTTGCCATGGGTCGAAGCGCAAGAGAAAGGGCTTCGAGAAAGATGTCGAGATGCGCAAGTGGCCGCGGCGTAGCGTCTCGCTCCACGGTAGCTACGTTGGCCACGTGGAAGCGGAAGAGAGTCTTGTTTCACAGCAGATGTGCCCAAGCGGTGCAACACGGGAGGACCGTGGTTATTGCACGAAACGGCCATGCTGAAATTTGTGAGAGGCAAGAGCGGCGTTGGCGGAAAGCCTGGTAGGACTAGTCCGTAGGGGCAACCCATCGATGCCCTCGATTGTTGCAGCAATGGTCCATGTTTGCCATCGAGCATCTTGGTTCTTTGCCCCAGCCAACTCTACATAGACGGTGGAAGGCGACGCCTCAAGCATGTGTCATAGCGTCGGCCATCTCGACCGGTAATAATGCGGAGTACGGTGCAGATGTGCCATGGATCGCGCGGGAACCAGTCAATTGACATTGACAGCCGGAGGTTTCGGTCCGTGTCGCGATGCCCTAGACCACACCATCGAACCTTCACCCGCGGCTTGCATCCCTCTGCCAGTGTCCATCCATCTCCAAGATGCACCCCATCGTCGCCAGCGACTCCGCGCGCCCGTAGTCGGTAGCCATCATGCGAGACGGCCCGCCCCCCAAGACACTCAAGGTCGTGTCCGAGCCAAATCGCGAACGGGAGACGTTCAAGTACGTGCCGACTCCTTGGCTGTGCAGGAGACTGGCGTCATGGACGTCCTTGGCTGTGCGCCGGCGCTGATGCAGCTCTCAGATATGACCCATCCCTGCTGACGAGCATCAAATACAACAACGGCGACAACCGGCTGCCGAGCTCAGAGCTCGTCACTTCCGATGACACCATCCTCACGGCCCTTGCCCAGCTCGGCGCCTGCCAGACCGGCACCTCCAGGTCCCTCATCTCCCTCTTCGATCAGTCGCACCAGTACATCATCGCCGAAGCGACGCCAACGCTACCCCTCATCCCGGGCCTCCATCACCAAGATCACGACGAGGACCTTTGGCTGTGCGGCACCGCCATCCCACGGCAGCATGGCGTGTGCGAGCACAGTCTCTGTGGCGCGGATCCCTTCGACGTCGAGCCCGGTGCCGACCCCGGCCACCTCCCTCTGAGCCTGGTGCCAGACCTGCAAGCAGACCCTCGCTTCTCCCGCAAGCCGTACTGCCGCCCTGGCTCTCCTGCGCGTTTCTACGCCGCTGTCCCCATCCGGACGCAAAGAGGCATCAACATTGGCGTCTACTGCGTCATCGACACGGAGGCCTGCCATGACTGGGACGACAGACGCACGCAGCTCATGCGCAATATTTCCAGGAGCATCATGAACTATCTGGACGCTAGACGGTCTGCCGCTGGCCTGAGGCGTGGTGTACGCGTGAGCAGCGGCATTGCATCTTTCGTCGAGGGAGAGGCCACCGTCTCGGCATGGCGTGACGGCCCAAACCCGGCGGCCTTTCAAGACAGCCACAGGCCGGAAGGCATGCTGAATGCCAACCAGCAGGCTCTGCATAATCGCGAAGACGACTTGGCCGATCAAGTCGCCGCTCATGAGGTTGTTGGTCAACTAGCAGGGTCGAAGCTCCATGCCAGCAGCAACGCCCCGGCATTGGGAAGCTTAGAGCAACCGGCTACGCAAACAATCCCATCTACGGGTAGCCACTCGCAAGATTCAGGAAATTCCCGGGACACGGCAAACTCCAGCAACGACATCAACCTTAACCAGACTCCGCTGACGGCCATCTTCTCCAAAGCAGCCAACATCATCCGCGAGTCTATCGAGGTTGAGGGCTGTCTGTTTCTTGACGCACGCGTCGCGTCGTTCGGCGGGCTGAGCAGAGACGCTAGCTCTAATGACTGGAGTCGACCACACGAAGGCCCGTCGCCACAAAGAGGAAGCGACGACTCGAATTCCTGCCCGATGGGCGAGGCGTCGGCCTGGTCCGACGTCTTGGGCTTCTCTACATCCGACGCATCTAGCATCGATAGAGCGAAGCCCACCAATCTACATGCATCCATGCCAGAGCAGCTTGTTTCGAATCTCCTGCGCCGCTATCCCGAGGGAAGGGTTTTCTCCTTCGATGCCAATGGAGAGCTGCAGTCCAGCGACTCGTCGGAAGATGATGCCAACTCGCAGACACCCACCGACGATGGCCCAACTAACCCTCGTCACAATCCGGTGCTAACAAAACGTCAACGCGAGCCCTGGGCAAGGCATCGTGAGGGCAGTGCCATACTAGTAACCTTCCCAGGCGCGCGGAGTGTGGCATTTGTGCCCCTCTGGGATGCAAAGAAGGAGAGATGGGGTGCTGCATGTTTTGCCTACACCCACATCCCGACGCGAATCTTCACTATTGAGGGCGAGTTGAGCTATCTACGGGCGTTTGGAATGCTGGCCATGTCCGAAGTCTCTCGCCTCGATACACAGTTGGCTTCCAAGGCAAAATCGGACGTTTTGGGCGCAATATCGCACGAGCTGCGGTCGCCCCTTCATGGCGTCATCCTCGGCGTCGAGTTGCTGAACGATACGGATGTCAGCGCCTTCCAGGGAAACATTCTACATACTATCGAGACTTGCGGCCGGACGCTCAAAGATACAGTCGATCATCTCCTCGACTTTACCAAGATTAATAATTATACAACGTCGAAAAAGAACCGAGGAACCATGGACACGCAGATCCGTGGTTCGCGGCCGAGACGGGCCAGGTCCATTGAAGCCGGCATGATGAGTTTATACTCCAACGTCAGGGTGGATGATCTTGCGGAAGAGGTCATTGAGAGCGTTTTCGCGGGTTTCAACTTCCAATATGCATCGGTGGCTCAGCTCCAAACGCACAGGGCAGGGTTGTTATGCACCGATGTCCATGCCAACCGTAGGCTGGATTCTTTGCATGCCATGGATGAACTTGGGCCAACCCTTACGGCACAAGGAGATATCCGACATGGCTTTGGCAAAGTGTCCATTTTCTTGGACATTGATCCCGCCTGCTCCTGGACGTTTTACACCCAACCTGGGGCGGTTCGTCGTGTGCTCATGAACATATTCGGAAACTCGCTAAAGTACACCAGTCGTGGGGCCATCACGATACGCCTTCGTCAGGAAGCTCCACCTAGGGAATGTTCCGGAAAGGAGCAAACGGTGAAAATCACGATAACTGATACTGGAAAAGGAATTAGCGACGATTTTCTACGGAACGATCTGTTCAAGCCCTTCTTGCAAGAAGACCACCTTTCTCCGGGAACTGGCCTTGGCTTGAGTATAGCCAAGCAGATTGTATCTCAGCTCGATGGTAGTATTTCGGTGGAAAGCCGTCTCGGCGTTGGCACCACGGTTTCCGTATCGTTGCCGATGGGACAAATCACGCCCTCATCTGTGGACAGCACCGCAGCGATGCCAGATGAGGATCAAGACTTCGAGAGGCATATTACGGAGCTCAAGGGGCTCCGCGTCCGCCTGCTAGGGTTCGATGGGGACAAACCACAGATGGGCCCTGATTCCAAGTACGGACGGGCAGAAGGCGTCTGCCGGGACTGGCTTCGCATGGAAGTCATATCGCTGTCACAAGGCGAGCAGGCTGCCGCGGATCTTCTTCTCGTTGACGAACACGTTTTCCCTCAGTTTCAAGAATTATCCGGGAGCGATGCCCCTGTTGTTGTCGTCTGCGCAAATGCTCTCGCCGCGTATCGGCACTCAACTCTCGCCGAACGCATGAGCACGGAGAGGGTGTTTGAGTTCATTTCCCAACCGTGAGTAGTCTAACCACAACGCTCCAAGATCACTGGCTAATCATCTGTAGTACTGGGCCACGCAAACTCGCAAAGATCTTTGCCATTGCGTTCAAACGTTGGATCGAGCTGCAAGCCCTTCCGGCCACAGCTAACCAAGCCGCATCTACATCGAACTCGGAGAAAATATGGTCTTCAACTTCAAGCGTTTCGCCTCCCACGCCGAATACCGCCAACTCCTGGGGGGGTCGAGATGCGTCAACACAAGTTTCGGAAGATCTGGACGAGAGCACGAAGGCCCCCGCGGAAACCAACTCCGTCCCTTCTCAGCTTCTGACTATACCATCAAGTCCCGCGCAGTGCCGCACTATTGCGGGCCATGCAGCCTGTGATATTCCACGCCCCCGAGCAGCCGAAAAGGGATACTTGCGGTTCCTGCTCGTGGACGACAACCATATAAACCTCAAAATTCTGGCTTCGTACGCGAAGAAACTCGGTCGTCAGTATCAGTTAGCCACCAACGGTCAAGAGGCCGTGGACGCCTATCTGGCCGGCCCAGATCAGTATTGTTGCATCTTTATGGATATTTCCATGCCCGTCATGGACGGCTTCGAAGCTACGCGATGCATACGATCCTTTGAACACGAAAAGCAACTTAAACCTGTCATGATCTTCGCGCTCACTGGGCTCGCCTCAATTGGCGCACAGAAAGAGGCTCTTGGGAGCGGTATCGACCTCTTCCTGACCAAACCAGTCCGGCTAAAGGAACTAGGGTCCATTCTAATGTCCAAGGAACTACTTTGAGGAAGTAGAGAAACCAAGCACCAGATTCGCCAGGAGCAGCTTCAGAGCACGAATTGTATGAGGTCGTTCGAGCTTCGGAGAAGCTGTGCGAACGAAGCCCGTATAACGCGGTGTATACGCCAATACCTACCGAGACCTCAAGTTCCGCCCTCAACACGTCATCGAAGCAAGATTGAGACCCGTGACCGGAGGGGGAGATGCGGGGTGGATTCTTCGAGGAAGGCACGCAGACTACGTACGGTAGGCAGAGGCGCTCGGCTTGGCCCACATTGCAGATTCGCGACCGAGCTACGACCGGTAGGATGGGCCATCGATAGCAAGGGGTGCAGGAGTTTTGAGGGGAATCTTTACAGCAGATGCTGTCCCATCCGATAATCTTTGTCGAACCATCTAATATGTTAGACGCGCCGTCAACCGCAAATAGTCCAAGAAGGTCTATAGGGAGGCCACGCCACGTGGACCAACGAGAGACGGGTAATGCAGTTATGAATCACGAGTTCGGCTTATTAAATTGATACAATTCACTAAGGATCTACGAAAGCAAAGGAAGAATCGCCAAGATATGCGCAAGGGCATATGTGGGATATTGTGGTAATCACGGCCACCCTCCGCAGAGAAAACGGCTTACTGTATCAAAACAAGGGCATCGTCTCGCGATCTCATACTCTGGAGACAAGATAGACCGCAGCAGAAGGGGCTCCCATGCTGCGCTTGTGCTACACTTCGCACACCTTGGCACGACAGGGCACGCAACTTTAACGCTCCTTGCCGTGCATGGGGCTTGGTATATGTGATGTGAAATCGTAGGGATGCAGACACTGTGCTCAAGAACGTCACGGCGTTAGTGGAAACTCGTAGGTCGTAGGCACTTGATAGGAACATGCAATATTGTAACCCACTCGCTGCTAGCAGGTTGGCGAAGCAAGGCATGTGACGGTAATGCTTCCAACAACCAACGATGCCTGCATTTCTGCATGTGCTCGAGATGCCCAAGGCCTGCTACGATGGCTTTCATATTATTGCCCGAGGCCGACTGAGGTGGAACGAAATAATAACTGACCTGCCGAGTGTGACAACACTCCAAGCGCTCAACTGTTGTTCGCCATCATAACAAATAAGGCCAGCTAAGCCACCAACGAACCTGCCCAATCCAGGAATCACGACAACAAGTCACGGATAGGTCAGTTTAGCCGTGAACCAGAACCACGCCAGTCACAGACAGAACTGGAAGCATAATAGAAGCTGGGATTGCCTACACTGGGATGATGACCAGGGCGATGTACGATGGAGCTGTGCGTGTAGATATCTTGACTCTCTAGGAAATGTATTCGGGTCCCCGATCATCCCCCTTTAGCCCTCCCAGATCTGCGCCGTATTACCACCCCTCGTCAATCTGCGTTAGCGCAGCATAGCCGCCTGCCTTCAGAACCTCCGTTTCAATGACGAAGATGGCAATAATCTTGACCGGCTTCTCCTTGCTGTTGTTCTCGCCCACGGTATGGTGGCATCCCGGGCGCTCCATGAAGCTCTCGCCTGGCTTGTATACCTGTGGCGGGTTGCCGTTCATGCCGCTCAAGACTTCGCCTTCCTGGACAAGGGCGACGACGGTAGCACCGCCGTGTCGATGGGGCGGCGTCCAGCCGTGGGGCGGGAGGCCTACGCGGAGGCCGACTATCGACTTTCCGGGCGCGTTTGCGATCTCGTGGTCGAATAAGAGCTCGATGTGCTCTCGGGGCCGGGTCCTATTTGTGATTAGCATCGAGGGGTGAGTGCTATGGTGGTTGGCTTACGAGGTCGCAACTGGGGCGGCGTCCATATTGTGGTAGGGTGAAGGGATTGAGCGGCGTGGGGGTTGTTGTAGGCAAGATTGAGTGTGAATGTTTTCCGGTTACAACTTAAGTCAAAGGGCCGCCTCGTCTTTTATATAAATTTCTCAAACGCTGAATGTACCTGGTGAACACCGGTCTGCAGCGTCGGGGTTCGGGAACCAACACTGGCTGCCTGGCTCATTGGTACACCCGAAAGATGAGCGTCGGGAGTGCATCTGCAGGCCTTGCGCCTCTTGTCCACGTATAGTCATGACGGTGAACGAGTCTGCATCCTACCAGGATCAACGGGAGCAATCCATGGCCGTGGCCCCACATCGGGTAGGGAAACAGGACCCGAACGCCCGACCCGATCCACCCGAATGGCCCGGATGCCAAGCCCGAATGCTCCGACCCGAAACCCGGTGACGGCCCGGAGACTCCGGCAGGACGCCAATGGGAAAGGCATTCAGACTGAGCTGAGAAGCCGCTGCATTCGATGGCGTTGGCAGCCACCGGCTGGTGTCCGATTGATCCGAACAAGGTTTTGCCACGCCGATTCGGTCGTGCCGCGATTGAAGCCGCCCAATGGAACCTATATAAACAGCAACTCATTCCCCCATCTGCAAGACAGAACAACAGCAAACATCTCTGAGCTGTCGGAGCACACACGCGCACCATGAAGGCCGTACAGGTGAGGGGCAGCAAAGCTACCCCCTCGATCGTCCTCGCTGAATCCTTGCCCAAACCCAACCCCAAAGGCAGCGACATCCTCGTCAACGTGCACGCCGCCGGCATCACGGCAGACGAAGTCACATGGCCCGAGCTGTACGACACGCCAAGCCGGGTACCCGGACACGACATCTCCGGCGTCGTCGAAGCCCTCGGTCCCGGTTACCACGGGCCAGTCTCCGTCGGCGACAGCGTTTGCGCAATGCTCCGCACCGCGGCAGAGCAGGGTGGCCAGGCGGAGTATGCGCTGGCCTCGCCAGACGAGGTCGCCCCCAAGCCGGCGTCGATATCGCACGCTGAGGCGGCGGCGCTTCCGATCCCGATCCTGACGGCCTGGGAGGCAATCTTCGAGCATGCGAAGCTGGAGGAGGGCAGCAGGATCCTCGTGACCGGTGCCTCCGGCGCCGTGGGCGTCATGCTCGTGCAGCTTGCAAGCCGACTCTTGGGGGCCGAGGTCACCGGCCTGGCGTCGGCCCAGAACCATGCCTACCTGAAGGGGCTCGGTGCCAGTCACGTTGTCGACTACAAATCCCCGGACTGGGAGACCTCCATCAAAGACATGGATGCGGTTTTCGACACCGCGGGGAGCTCTACTCTTGCCAAGACTTGGGGCACCGTGAAGCGGGACGGCATCATCATCACTGTTGCTGATCCGCCTCCGCCATGGGCATCCGGAAAGGAGCAGCCTGACGAGCTGCGCGCCCATCCGGATGTGAAGGCGAAATATTTTGTCGTCACCGCACGGGGCGCCCCGTTGGCGAAGGTCGCTGCTCTCATCGACGACGGCAGTGTGAAGCCTCTGCCGGTCAAGGCGTTCCCGGCTGACGCAGCTGTGGAGGCTTGGAGTTACGCGGGTCAGAGGAGCAGGCATGGAAAGGCGGTGATTGAGTTTGTTTCCAAGGAATGACTGTGGTCAAGTGGCTGTTAACATGAAGTCTGCTAGTAGCTCCGCAACCAAAATGCCACGCAATTGCATGTATCATGCAAACCTTGCATCATCTTGCGCGAAAGCCCCATGCAGATCCCCCATTCCTTCCATGTCGAGTACATTGTTCATACCATCATTTGCAGGAAGCATCTCCAAGTCTTCAACCCTCATGCTGGAAAACACCGTCTCTGCTACGGCTGCCGTGGGACGCACACTGTTTTCCAGAAGCAGGCTCCCACCCGCATCCCGGCGCTCAAATACAGCCTTGGCCATTAGTTTGATCTCTCCCGACCATTTCGACGCCTGAGGCCAGATGTGCTCAAACGCCTTGAGAATGCCGAGGAAGACGCGGACGCCGTCTCTTGCGTGCGTGTACTCTGACCCTGTCAGGAGGTACTCGCATGCAGACAAATGGGTGGCCGTAGCCATGGACCCCATGCACATGATAAATGGGCTATGGGCCATTGGTTGAGCTGATATCGGTAACAAGTCGATGCAGGCTTTCGCTGAGCGGATTGCTTTAAACGTGTGTCGCTCGTGGTGTTGCTCCTCCGGAGGGAGCACCTCGGCAGGCAGCGGCGGCGCATACTTGGAGCACAGAAGCTCCATTGCACTGTAGTGAAGCCTAGATCTCGGTCTGTGCAGATGTGTAGAGACACTGCCTCCGTCAGCTTGGCCCTTCAACGAACATGGCCAGAACACTGCAAGCAGGCCCAGAACTGACCCCAGGCTGCCCAACCCCTAGCGAAGACGTCAAAGACACTTACGTGTTAATCGCCATATGGGCCCGAAACATTATCTCGTCAACCGTGCCGTCGGCACGAACCGGGTCACGCTTGCTACGCGGAAGATGCAAGTCCCAGCTCATAATGTTGGCTTCGGCGTTCTTCACCAGCGACGACGGAGAATTCCCCAATATGTCTCCGGCAGCCAGTGTGGTTCCGAGTATCCGAGAGGCATCAATGAGGTATGTGAAGGACGAGAAGGCGACTTCGCCCTCGTCGAAGCCGCGATTGTCGTACTCTTGCAGCGTACGCGGCGGAGGGATGTTCTTGGCAAGTAATTAGTACTCTTCAGGATGCCATTAGGCCTCATGGAGATTATACCCACAGCCGTAATGTAGCATCCCTCCTCGCTCGGCAGATCAGCGTCATGGTCGACACGCCAAAGTGAAAACGTGGGCAGGTGCCGGATTCCCGCAAAGAGCGCGTCGACGATATAGAGCTCCCACCAGGTTCGTCTCCAGCTCTCCTCCAATACGGGATCCCCTTGGCCACGCTCGGCCGCGAAGCTCTGGCGGTGAATCCCTATTGTCAAGGCAATAGACTTGGCGCGCTCGAGAGCCGTGCTCGCCCTCTCCGTCTCGCCGCTCCACTCTAGAGAAATAGCAAAGAGCAGGAGGAATTGAACGCTGAAGCCGCTGTACGGCAGTTCTCTCGCCAGTGCTAGCTCCGCCTCCTGTCTGTGCCTTTCTGATCGACTGTCGTGTATGTAGCGTGACCCGATAAAGGCCATGATGGAGATCAAGTCCGTGACGGAGCGAGCATCTCGGTCGAAGAGAGATACTAGACGCGGCCTAGGCGGGACGAAGGGATGCCCTTGGTAAAAGTAGGTGTAGAAACCATCGAGGGGCCGGCTCGTGGCGAGGCTGCTGCCCTCTGGTGATATGATGGGCTGGAAGGCGTAGTTGGCTTCACCAGAGATGTAAGGCGGTTCCTGTGCTTCATGGGACCGACCATCGCAGGCAGACGGTGCTTCTTCATCAACTTCCGGAGGCATTGATGGCGCCGATCCCCCCGAGGATAATTGCCTCCGACGGCGCCGTCGCAAGGCCGTGTAAATGCACCGTTTGTTGCCTGCTCGACACCGAGAGCAAGTCGGCATCACGGCGTCGCACCGCAGGTGCTGGCCGCGACACATGGTGCACGCAATTGGCACCCGAGGCCTGGAAGCTCCTCCATGTCGGCGGTTCACGCCATCCATCATCGCCGCCTCGCCCAGAGAAGAATTCAATGGTCCTTGTTCTTGTCCTCTAGAGCCGCCGGATTGGGCGTCGCCCTCCTCGGCCAAAGTGCTTGTGCTCATGCTGGGAGCTGTTGGAACTCAAGGCACTTCAGGCTGTCAGTCTTTCATCTAGGCATGTGTTTCCTTGGGCTTCGGCGCTCGAACTGGCCGCAGATATCTCGATGGTTGCAGCTTCAGACGAGACGGGGACTGCAGCTTCGTTTGACGACATGGATGGGAGCAGAGTGGTATTAATCGAAGTTCCATGCGTCTTGGAAGTTAGCCTCGACGCCCCAAGTCAGAATGGCCTTATTCCCCATCGCTTTAGCAGAGCTTCAGTGGTGCTGCTGACGGTATATTAGACACGGAGCCCAAAAGGCGGGGCCACTCTCCCGCCCTCAACATTGTCATGGTTCAGGTACGAAAAGAATCCTTGAATCAAGAGGGCATGGACCCATGCGCTGAGCTGGGATTTGAGACGATACTTGCTGCTGAAGATAGAGGGGCTCCATTTCCTACTAAGGCCTATTTGAACTGTGCGAGTGACTGCGTCTTGTTACGCCCCAGGCCACGGAACTCAACTGTAACGAAGGTTGAGAGCCACTGTCCACTAATGGTCGAGCGTAAATTGCAAGACAGAAGCGTTTAATTAATCCGAATGCACCATCATCGGTAAGGATCCCTTGCTCGAGCTAGTCTCTCAGGTGACAATCCTCCGTCAAAAGTTCACCTGGAGTACCTACACGTGCAATCTTACCGTGGTCCAGTTCCACGATGGTATCAAAGTTGCGAACCGTATTCAGCCGATGTACGACAGACACCACAGTATGGTCTTTGAACTCTGCCTCAAGGGCTTTCACCATAACATCTTCCGTGTTCCGGTCCACAGCGCTCATTGCTTCGTCCAAGATGATGACTTTGCCCAAGTGCTTGCGCAAAACCGCCCGAGCCAGGCACAAGAGTTGTTTCTGGCCATGTGAGAGTGTCAGATCCGCCATATCAACATCGAGCCCGCCATGCAGAGAGACTGTGTCCCACAGGTCGAGCTTTTCCAACGTTGACACGACTTCCTCATCCGTTGGCATCCCCATATTTTGCACCGCAGATGGCTGTGTCAGTAGATTGGAGCGCAGGCTGCCCGGAAAGAGAACGGGCTCTTGAGGTACAGCTATGAGGCGTGAGCGTAGTATCTCGCGGGGAGCACCCGAGATATCTACGCCGTCAAGCACGATAGATCCAGAGTAGTCAAGCATCCGGAACAAGGTTAGAAGAAGGGACGACTTTCCGCTCCCCGTCCGACCACAAATGGCGATTTTCTGCCCTGGCTGAATAAGAAGCGAGATATCGTGAAGGGTTGGTTCTGCGCCGTTTTGTTGCGAGTACGAGGCTGTGACGTTTTTAAGTTCCAACTGCCCACCAAATGGCCACGTCTTTGGAAGTTCCTGCGCAGCGACAGTATCCCCCTGTGTCTCTGAAGGCGTTGTCCTTTCAAAGGATCTGAGGCGAGAGATTGCTCCGAGCGACGTCTCAAGCGACGTCCAAGACGAAAGTAAGTTCGCTAGAGACTGACTAAAGCCTATGACGTTGTACATAGCGACGCCAAGGCTACTGGGACTAGATGTCTTTGTCAAAAGCGCGATGGCGACGAGAAGAGTCGCTGTAGCCGCCACAACAAGGTCGAGAACCAGGTTCAGCCAACGCTGAATAGAGAAGAGCAAGTAGTGCGGGCGCTGCGAAAGGTCCAATAGCTGCAGTGCAGTCTGGCGCATTTCGCGCTGCCACTGGAACGCCCTGATGGTAACAAGCCCATCCGACGTCTCAATGAGATGGGTGTAAAGGGGCGCCTTGGCCTGGAGATCGAGAAGACGCAGCTGACGAGAGGTGCGAAGGTAAAACATCTGCAGTCCGTATAGCACCATGACCACCAGGGGTACTGCAGCGGCGAGATACTTGGCACCGAGGACGATGAGAATGCCTTCGCCAATGCAATTTAGAAGTCCTGCGACGAAGTAAGCAATGGAATTGCTTCTAGTTGGGGGAACAGCTGGATGGAACGAACCGCTTGAGGTTGTATACATGGCAGTTGGCAGCTCCTTATCCACTAGTGACATATCCTGACTGAATCTATGAAGCTTATATTAGCCCACAGTCTAGCCCTTCTTCCATCGGTGGCGGAGCGCATACCTGTTAACCAAGTCGCCGGAATCGGTGGAGGCGAAGAACGAGAGCGGGGCTCTGTTACTGTGGTCAATACCGCTTTATGTTTATGCAAGAACCCGCGTACCTCATGGTTGTTTCGAGTAACGTCCGGTGAAGAGCTTGAGCGGACTTTGGGATGACCTTGACGAACATGAACCTGCCGGCATGTAAGAATCCGATACAAGTACGGGAAGGCACGGTGGCGCAAAAATAAAACGAAAGGTGCCTTACCAGCACTTAATAGACATGACGACGAGGGCCAGCAACAAGAACATGGCATAAATCCCGAAATACATGCGTGTGTCGGCGTTCGGGTCTCGCGTGTTTGCTTCGGTCCACCACTTTAGCCATATCTCTGTCCGCCGTGTTAGCCGAGGAAGTATAATGTCCAAGACATCTGAGGAGGGAACGAACGAGGGAAGAGCAGGAAGAAGGCGGAAACAACTCCTGCCGCCAGGCCCACGAGACTGTATGACCAGCCGATTGACTTGAAGTAATACCAATACAGCGACGAGTCGCCAGAGCGCCTCATCAGATCCTCCATTTCATTGGCGTCCACTACCTGTGTCCTCTCAGGAGGCTGATTCGCCGACTGAGCAGCAACTTCGTCCTCGTCAGTCAACGGCGGATTTGAGGTGTCGGTCTGTGCCTCATGTGGCAGACAGCCTTTGCTGCGGAGTATGCTCAAGGTGCCTCGATGTTTGATGCGGCCACTTTCGAGCACAATGACGTTATCCGTTTCCTGAAGCATGCCGACTGTTCATGTCGTGTGTCAGCGCCGACTGCGTTGTGGATAATTGGACAACACATTGAGTCGCTTACGGAAATGAGTGGCAAGCACAACTGCCGTCCCTGTGCTGCGACAGAGCCCAGAAGGACCAAATACTCGGTTCCACACGTGGCGCCGGGTCGTTGCGTCTAAGCTCGAGAGTACGTCATCGACCAGCAGCAGTGGTTTCCTCGAGTAGAGGCCACGCGCTAGAGCCTGGCCCATGTTAGCATGCATCACGCTAGTAGTGGTTGAGAGGAGATCATACGACACGGTGCTTCTGGCCGCCACTGAGAGCAAGCCCCTTACCGTCTATGGTCGACTGGTCTCCTGCGGTAAGTTGCTGGAAGTCCCTGTCCAGAGCACAGGCTTGAACAACTGTCTGGTACCACTTCTCGTCGACACCATGTCCAGAGAGTCCAAGAATATTCTGTTTGATGCTGCCGTGGACTAACCATGTCGACTGAGAGCAGTACGCCGCTCCGTTCTCAGAAGTAGTCACCGAGCCTGTTGCGTGGAGTTCGCCCAACAGCCCCAGCAACAACATGGACTTTCCTGAGCCGACATTGCCGGTGACGGTGGTCAAGGTGGAGGGCATGATGTTGAGACTGATGTCATGTAGGATCGGCGCACCTCCAGCCCTGGCCGCAAATGACGCATCTTGAGTCGTTATGAGTGCTCGATCTCGACTGGGACCGCCCTGCCAATCACTTAGCTCCATATCAGCCATGGTAGCCTGGAGGAGACTGAAATCGTCTTGTTCGAGCGCTGCCAGGCTTCTACCGGCGTCCTGGCTTTCCTCTAAAAAGGCTTGTATCCTGTCAAAGCACCCGAGGGAGCTGACGAATGACGGAACAGCAAAGAGAAGTTGGGATAGCGGACCAGTCATAAGCGATATGATAGACAAAGATGTAAATGCCGTTGCAATAGAGAGCTGCTGCTGTGTGTTGTGGCTATAGATAGCAATGGCGATGCCGAAGGTAATGATCGGAGCCATAACCGCAGGTGCGTTCCCTGGGCGATTCGGTTAGGCAGCTGCATTAACGAAGAGGGGTTGTTCACATACCTAGGACGTTCATGTACACAATGAATCTTCGGAAGGTCTTGGAACGATTCAGTTCTCCTAGCCTTAGCGACTGTATGCATGACTGCCAGCCATCGACTAGGCCAAGCATCTTGACCTCCTTTATCGTTCCGATGACGCTCGACGTAGTTGTAACTCGATGTTGTATTGCATCGTTCCACGCTCTCATGCCTGCCCCCATGTGCTTCGACAGCTGCGCCATTGCCAATGCACAGACTGTGTCTTGTCAGCGAAGCCTCTTGTAGTTGTGGACTGATGAAAAGCACTTACCAATCACGGCAATGGCAGGGCCGACACACCCGGGCCCGAGTTCTCTTTCCAAAAGCCAGATGGCCAGGACAATCTCAAGAGGATTGGCCCATATTTCGTGAAAACTTTCGAAAGCTGAACAGATTGCAGAGACGTCCGGGCCGGTCAAGGTCAATGTAGCCGAGCCACATGAGTTGGCTGGCGATGCGTCTAGAGTTAGACTCTGAATGCAGATAATGGAGACCAATGCGCCACGGATCATGGTCAGAGAACGGAACAGCTTGTGCATATAGAAACCTGTAGAAATCTATACGCCCGGTGAGCTGATGGGTCGAAGGTATGGAGATGTGAATACTGACTGCGGTGCCAAGATAGATGAGGGCTGTGGCAAGTATCAAGACATAGGGGACAGCAGTCTCGTCGCCACTCTGGTCGGTCGGTGTCTCCTGAACGAGGTTGATGACTCGCTGAATCAGGAATGGCTGCGCGAACTTGAATCCAATAAGACAAAGACGGGGAATCGCAGCAAGTGCTAGAGCCCCTTTGAGGGCACTGCACACCGAGAGAATGAGGCGATATCGACGAGGCCCGGAGTCCTTTCTCGCTTGCCACGCACTCAGTACTTTCCGAAGAAGCCTATTAGATCGGAGCTCGTCATCAGTTTCGTACAAGGTATCAAGCGACAAGGTTGCCATAAAGCCCTGGATAAAGAGGGAGTTAAGCCACCAGAAGAAGCCGCGGTTCACTATACCGCTTGTTTCCTCGGGCCCCAGGCATCTCCACGGGCCCAGGAGGCGGCTTCGCTTCCCGGGGACTTCTAGGACGAGTATGATAACCTTGGTTATCAGCATGGCTAAGAACAGGCGCGCCAGAGCCGGCCGGTAGTCGTCCAATAGCCACAGCGTGCGGCACTGGATTGCATCAAACAGGGTGGAGAAGACAAGGTAGACACAGATGATGGTCGACGGGCGAACTGATCGGCTGTGCTCCAGGTGGCTCAGGAGACAGAGCGCTAGGGCATCGACGAACCCCAGAGCGGCGGTAGCGACGGCGACACGGCTCACGGCCAGCTGGCTCAGGTTTTGGGACCATCCGATGAGCAGCGACAACTGCAGCGCTATGTACACGCTGTACACTGCCTTGTCGGCGTTAGACTGGACACGAGGCGTACACGGTTACCTAACGTCGTTCGATGAGAGCACGTACAAACTTGAGCCTAAAGCGGTGACTGTATGAGGCTTTGCGGCTCTCATTCCCGAGGTGAACGAGCCGCGGTATGGCACAGAGTAGCAGTATCGAGTATGGCGCGGTGCCAAGCACAGTGTGCTCGAAGAAGAGCGACAAGTCGAATCGGGCAAGATCACATCCAAGAGCTGCTGGCCAGAGGAGCGAATCGCAGCTGGAGTTGGGGTCTCGTCTAGCGATGCCAGATGAGTAGTTCCCCATTTTGGACTTGTTCTTGTGCGTAGGTGATTGAATCCAGCTGTACGCCCGGATAGAGCAATGGGCCAGCGCCTTACCTGGGCGATGTAGGAACTGGGAACTGGGAACAGGCGACTCTGCAATTGACAAAGATGGGGGCTCGTTGGCTGAGGCCTTAGGCAACGGGGCGGGAGGCAATCATTTGCGTTCAACCAACAGGGCTGGGGCATGTGCACGAGGGTCGCGGCTTGCCACCACAGTGAAGTCAACAGCCAGACAGGGCCAGACAGGCAAGGCTGTGCAGAGACCAGGGAATCCTCGCTTCGCTGTCTGCGGTGTCTGGGCCATCGTGCCGGTGTCAGTGACGGTCTCATGCGATATCATCGGGTGAAGGAGCGGAACACGCGTGTCGTAAGAGGCATTGATTGTCACCAAGGTTGACAGGGGCTTGCCAGCTGCGGAAATCGCCACGGCCTTTGGCAGGGCCGCGGATCATTGGCTTGTCGACCCGGCTCCGTTTGCTGGGAGAGAAGAGTGCTTGGGCCAAGCCGCCGACATCGGCCCATGAGTCCCAAATCAGGCAGGCCGATGACTGCAGGAGGGCGCCAAGATTCGGAGCAGACACGGGTCCCACGCCAAATGGTGACTGATCAATAATCTGCACATACGAGACGGACTGCCACCGTACGGCCCCGGATACGAATTAATGCTACGTCTACGCAGTACTGTGTACGAGTATGCATGAGTTTCCACATCGGCATGGTCTGAATCACTCGGGGTCGAGATCTCACTGGTTCGATCGCTTGCCATTTGCGGCGCTCCGCACATGCAGCAGGCATGTTGATGCACGGTCGACCTCGGGGCACGAGAGTCGTCACGATGGCGCACTGCCAGCCCGCTTCTGACTGACGCCATCTTTGCAATAGTAATTTGCATTTTGCATAACGGTTACGTGCGTTGGCGGAAACAAAATGCCCCACCGCAGTACAAGTGGCCCGCAAAACACATAATTGAGCCTCAGTCATAGACACTCACGCGTGCGGTCAGCGTCAAACAGCCGAGTTTTATCGCAAGATGCCACCCTGATGCGGGACAAGTATTCCCTTAGAGAGGCATTAATGAGCTAAGCAGCACGATAAAGCAGAAACCAAAGTAAGAGGGGCATTTGCAGCGCCTCTGTGTTGACGGCATGGACGTCTTTGCCCACCGTGAAGTCATCTCCTAGCACAAGGCCCGATCCATGTTTGACATAAGCACGGCGCTTTGATGGTTATCATGGAAACAGTCATCTATTGTATCCTGTTGAAGGATCCAATGCTATATGCTCTTCACTCAAGACACAGCGCTAACTCTGAGTCTTGCAAGAAACTGTTGGAGTTTCCGGTCACCCTCTTCCCCATCACCCTCGCATTGCTCCAACTTGTCTCGCGTCTACCAGAGTAGGCTCCTCGTCCATTATTCGCACTCACCCCAATGCCACAAGCCTACCATCGCGATTTCTCCTTGGCCGCTCGCCATAACATCAGTGAGAGCAGATTTGGGTACGCAAGAGGTGATGCTGCTTGACCAGGGTGACAGAATTATGGGCTAGCAGCTTCATCAGCAAGATCATTCAGATAGAACTGAGCTCAGGCTTAAACGGGGTGAACTAACGCTTCCTCACGCTTCCCGTGCTTCTGGTAACTAGCCAAGCTGGATTGGGTTGACAGCCGCCTCGGCACGCTTCATGGCGCTGTACCTGTCGGCAAACTCAGTGGGGTTGACGGCCACCTCGGCACGCTTCATGGCGCTGTACCTGTCGGCAAACTCAGTGGGGTTGACGGCCACCTCGGCACGCTGGATCGCTGCAGAAGCCGCGAAAGACGAGCAAATAGTTGCAAGGCAAATAAGAGAGGAACGCATAGTTGCGTATTGGAAAGAAGAGCCGAGAAAAGGCAGCAGAAATGTCTGTGAATACTGAAATGGCGGTGTTGTTGAGTAAAAGACACAGCACGAGTTGGGGACAACTTGGTCGAGCTAAGGAGCTGAAGCAGTATTTATGCTTGTTTTTGGCCCCAAGTTACACAGTAGTAGAACATTTGAAAACCAGCGTTGTCTATGGAACGCGCGTGACAACAACATGACGTAGGACTTTGATGCATCGTAGCACAAAACTGGCATGTCCAGTGCTGATATATTAGTTGTCCACTGCATTGTACCATACATTCACTCACAAATGACGATACCTGCATAAACATCTCGGCGTGGAAATGACTGCCTCTTGGCAGACCCCATCCTGGTAAGCCTCTTCGTGCGTTGACCCACAGCTCACTTTCTTTGCATTCTGCAGTTCCTCCGAGTAACTGGTCATATGTGATGACCGGTCTCCCGCGTCGGCAGGCGATCGAGTTGCGGAGCTCATGGCACAGTACCTGCCGGAGGAAGATACAGGTACTTGACCTAGTTACACAGCTTTAGGCGTTGGGCGTTGACTCTGTCTCCCAAAGTGGGAAAATTGAGCGTGGCCTTGCTTCCCCACCTGGTCAAATGGTTTTCGTGTCATTCTCTGCCCCCCTCCTCATTGTGAATGCCTCAACCGCCTAGGAAGCGAGCACAACACCTCCTTGCTTTGTCTACCTCATGCTATTAGAACAACAAGTGCTTCTTTGATTTTTTTAGAAGAGCTTCTCCCATATATTCACGCTCAGACCATGTCCTTCTTTGATCGGCTGCGTCGAAGCGCCCGCTTTCTCACCCGCAAGAAGGCAGCGGACGTATTAGATTCGGAAGCTCTACTTGCCCAATCTCAGGATGATGTCGGACCCAAGAAAGCTGGAACCTACCGCATTTTGCTACTGCACTTTGGCATCATTTGCTTGTACACGGCTGTCACAGCGGTACTCATTGGAGGAATAAGCGGTCCCAAAGATCACTGCTCTTGCAACGGCCTGATACACTGTGAGTAACCTTTGATTCTCGGTATTCGTCGATGAACACTTCATTAACAATATGTCAGCCCCGGTTCGAGAAGCCGTTAAATACGAGACAACGGTTTTCGATAATGCTCTTGAAGATGAAATCCCCTTCAGAGGCATGCCAAGAGAGGAACTTCACGCTGCCTGGCGCAGCATTCTCAAATGTTAGTAGAGAGAGGGACCCTTGGGTGGATTCTACTTCAGTGCTAATGGCTACATAGACTCTAACATACGGGTTCAAGAAGAGGATCTCGCCAAGATCAATCGCACATCTGTGCCGCTCAACGACGAGAAAGGTGGATTTCTTGTCACTCTTGATGTCTTCCATGAGCTGCATTGCCTCAACGTTCTGCGTGAGCAGATCTACAGAGAATTCTATCCCAACAAGCACTCCAAGGAAAAGCAACTTGTGCATGCGGATCACTGTATTGATCTTCTGCGGCAAGTTATCATGTGCCACGGGGACATAGCTCTGCAGACCTTTACCTGGATCGACGATTACAGATGGCCATGGCCGAACTTCTCGGTTGAACACGAGTGCCGCAACTGGGATTCATTGATTGAATGGGCGAGCCAACATTACATTGCCAGTTTGCAGGGCCCGATCGTCTCTCATCCCGTCCTCGGTGAGTCAGCGTCAATTTGAATGTGGTTCTATACCTTGGTCTAACCTCGAATATTAGGTACTTCTTGGCGAGGCGATGAGCCAATGTGAAGATGGCTTCATCAGGGAAAGCTGGTTGGGAAAAATACGGTCGCCAACGTTTCTACGTAAGTTGATAGGTCAAGAGAAAACAGTTACGTGTCTCTGCCGCCGCACTGGGGCCATCGCGGCCTGGCTGCCATAGCATCCAGAGAAATGTGGGCGACATAGTCTGGGCGTGATCAATCTTACTGTAGATTGGAGTCCGCGCGACGGCGTGCCAAATTCCAAGCGAAAACGTACATGCATCCCGCTTTCCGCTCACGGGCCGCAACATCTACGTACATGGAGACTCCAGCAGATGTCTCCTGCAGATGCAAGCCCCGCTGCCAGCGAAGTACCCTATACCACAATCCCTGTAGCCATCCCGTCTTACATCTGCATGCCCAAGCCCTGTGGAGGTGACGTTTCGTATATGCACATTACCGAGTATCCGGACCCTGCACTGCACAAAGATCCCGCCCCCCATTCTTCCCAATTTCTCTCAAGGCTTTGTCGGCCAGGAACCAGCGAGTCTACATGGACGGCGAGCTTGAACGACAGCTCGGATGGGCTCAGAGAATTATTGAAGGCAGCATGCAGAGACGTCAGGAAAGTTCCCAGTAGAGACCGAGATACAGTCAACAAACAAACGAGACGCCTCACCACAGCACTTTAGCAACGAGACACAATTGCACTTTACGCCATCGCAACTCATTCGTCCGGGTACCAAGTAGTCTCCTTACCAGATAGTTGCTCAAATTGGTCCGCACGTTCATCGATGTCACACTGGAGCGTCTCGGCGCGGTCATTAAGACCGGAGCGCCAGCCCGTGTTCTGCGCCAACACACAAGTGCGGAAAGTTCCAGTTGAGTGCAGCCCCTGCGGCCATCCACTGAGGGCTACAGCTGCCCGCCATGTGGGCTTCAATGAGGAAAAGGGGGCCGAGGCTGTAGACCAAATTTACACACAAGCATCTTCAACATTATTACTCAATGGACTGTGCAACCACAGTTATCACCGTATTACATTATCGTGACTGTTCGACGGCGTCACAAGACGCAATCTCCTGATACCATGCAGCGTGGGGGTAGCATTGCCGTCAATTGTACCACGTCGACAACGAGGCAACGAAGCTGCAGGGTTGCATTCGGGCAGCAGAAACGGGATCAGATATGCTGCTGGGCGGGACATGCTGTTTTGTCATGTCTGCAGACAACAAAACCAACACAACAATGCGTACCTAGCTTTATCTTGGAGCGGCACGTCACCGATCTCGTGGTGGCGCCGGCGGGAGTGGAGGGCGTGGTCTTGCTCGCGGTGTTGGCTTGTTGCTGCCGGAGACAGCCACAAGTTCTCGTTGGCAATGGTAGTGACAAGGGCCGATGCACCCGGTAGCAGGTGAGTTGGCTGAGCCTCGTGAAGCAGCGTATACCTAAACGCAGCAAAGATGTCCCGGCCAGTTCATCATCATCTCTCCAGAACGACAATCCTCCTGAGACCACAGACTCTTCAAAGCACCAGGGAGCCCTCCGTCACGGAGTCAGGAGCCTGCTCGCCCGCTTCCGCATCATCTTCCACCGCGACACCTTCCCTACGCTCTGGACGCACAGCTCCTTGCACACAGTCGACTGTCTGGACGCACGGCTCCTTGCACACAGTCGACTGGTTACTCCTTTGTCGCCGCCGTGCCAGACATCTTCAAGGACGTGTACCGCTTCAACGAGCTGCAAGTCGGGCCGGCCTACCTGCCACGCGGCGTCGGCACCATCGTCGGGGAGCTTCTGCAAGGGCAGGCTCATGGATGACAACTACCGCGTCACTGCGCGAGAACTCGGCCAGGGCACCGAAGAGGTCGCCGGAGAGGAGCTGTACGGCTTTCCGTTAGGGAGGGCCCAGTCACGAAGTAGCTACTGGATGCTCGTCGTGTCCACGGGCACCATGGTGGGCTGCGACTCTGGAGCGGAGTGTTGGGAGCATGGCAGTGGCGTTGCTGCGATGGAGAGGGGTATCCGATTGCGCAGCGCCTGCAGCCGAAACTCCATTTGGGTAGCATGGCTAATAGATGAATATTGAAAGCGCTATGGTTTCATATCTCATGAGGATCAAATTGTGCAACGCCTCTACAGCCGAAACTCCATTCCCTGGTCTCCCAACTCTCATAACGCCGCGCCATGCAACGCCTCGCCACTCGGAAGGAATTCCTTTCCGAGAGGATTACCAGTCGACGGCCCAGCCGTTGTTCTCAAGGTAGTCCTCGCAGGCCTGGCGGAGGGCGAGGTTCGGACGAAGGTCCCCGGGCATGAGCGGCTCGCGGGTCAGGGGATCGGTGAGATGGCGACGCAGGTGCTCCATTATCGAGGCGCGTTCGTACGACTTGCCAGTCCTGGTCTTGACGGCGGAATCGTGAGCCCAAGGTGTCAAGCAAGGAGTGCAGGGCCGGACTTACAATGACTGGGTCGATCATGACGCCAAAGGAAATGTCGTCAATGGCCCAGTCGGGGACCTGCCGCCGCTGGTCCGACTGGGACCGTGAGCGCTCAAACATTTGCTGCAGCAGCATCATCTTGTAGCTGGTCTCGTCCTGGATCGAGTTCCGCTCTATGTGGTCCGGCTCGGCGGCGACTAGCTCGTCCCTTCTCCTCCCTAGTAGCTCTAGCAGCTCCTTCTCGAGCTCCTGGCCCGCTCTCTTCCGCTTCCTCTCACGGTCCTCCCAGCGCTCCTTTTTGCAGCGCAGCACCATGGTCGTGACGGCGCCGAGGGACTTGTCGTTGGTCAGGGCGCAGAGCGCGTGCGCGCTGCGGGCGCTTGCGAGGGCGGCGTCGTAGTCGCCAATAGCGAGCTGGGCCTGGGACACGTAGTAGTAGGCCTTCATGTTGTTGGGGGCGAGGGTGAGGCAGGCGTTGCAGTCGGAGATGACCGAGTCCCAGAGGCGGAGGCGGAGGCGGGCCATGGCGCGGTTGGTGAAGAGGGCCGGGTTCTTGGGGTCGACGAGGATGCTGGAGAGGGCAGGAGAGTTAGCGGTGCTCGTTGCTATCAGGACACGGTGCTGGCGCTCGACGCATGGGTGCTCACGCCTTGGAGTAGAGGCTGTCGGCGCCGGAATAGTCGCCGGCCTGGAAGCAGCGGTTGCCATCCTCCTTAAGCTGGATCGACCGGGACATGGCGACAGTCGGCGGCACCGCTGGTGCAATCGCTGGGCTGAAGACGAGCGCGGGTCAACGCGGCGGCTGCAGGCGTAGCTGGCCGTGACAACGTCGTGGAAGCGCGTGGATGGATTGCCTCGAGGAGCAGAGGGTAGGGAACAAAGGGCAGGCCTGGCTCTACCGGCCCATGGCTGCTGCAAACACGCTACAGACGCCCGCTGCCTCAATGCGGCGGAGGAGCAGGGCTGCTTGTAGAGGTCGAGCGAACGAGGGGATAATCAATGGTCGTGGCACAAGCTGGGGCGGAGTCCAGATGGCCTGGCGTTGGGCGGAAGTGGCGCCGCTGAATCCGCTCCGCCGGGGCAATTGTAGCGCTCATGCAGCCACTTGTGAGAGAGTCATGACGCTGGAATATTCGAGAAAGCATGTCTCGGTACAGCATGCGCCGTCCCGTTTCGCATGCCGCCGTTTGCACGGCATCAGCGAGTCCTTTCTTCTCCTGTATCCCTACTCTCACCGGCGACTTAGTTGGGCCTACCTTACCTTGCATTCGCCTGCTTCCCTGTTGTTCAGCCCGACTCGTCAAGATGCACGCCTGCTCCGTTGGCTCTCCTACCAGACCCGTTGCCATCAACGTCATGAACGCACATCTCGGCTGGGCGCTGGCATCCAGAGCCACGGTTGGATGACGGCAACAGTATAGCCTCATTGTCCTTGCGGAGGCGTTGGATATCCGCCCTCGCCCGTTCGGCTCGCCAAGAAGTAGGCGAGGGCAGCAAGCTGGTATGCCTCCACACACCTCAGGCAATAAACAGGAAGACACTGACCAGCGGGACCAGCCCTAGCAAAGCTGCTCTCGTCCACCTGAACCCAATCGACGGCCAGGGGCTGCCATCTATCAGCCTCCACCGGCCTGGCTTCCAGCGGGCACGCACGTCGATGGACGATTGACCTCTACATCATGTCCATGCTAGACATCACGATCTGTCGGATCTATGCTCGGCCCCCCCAGCAAGTGGGACGGCTTTATGGTGTACTTTATGTTCATCTGTTTGCGCCATCACTGCCACGAGACAGGGCGCTCTTATCCCAATCGCGCCAACGCCCCGAATGCACAGGCTGGAGAAACCCACCTCGCCATGGGGAAATTCGTTCAGGCTCTGCGTTCTTGCGGGAGACTCCAAGCAGCTCCCACCTGTCATGATGAGTGCAAAGGACCATGCCGGAGATGGGAGTGTCTACAATCGCTTCGCTCCGGATGGACAGGTTTCGATCCTGGAGCACGTCGCCGGTAGCGGCCACCCAGTCTTCCGCTTCGGCAAACAGTTCCGAACGGCGGCAGGGCAGTTCGACATGCCGTTGGACCTGGCGAACGCGGAGCAAAAGCACCGATTCACGTGCAGTGAATCTTGTTCCCTCAACTTCGAGCAACGACATTTTCACGCCTCAGCCCGCGAAGCTCCAGCACGACAAGCCGACTGTCTACTTGCCAAAGCCCTCTTTGCCACGCCTCCGGTCCTCGCTCCGCCTTGCGAGTCTGGGTCGGTTTACTCCGCAGCCACCATAGCTGCATCCGCTGCATCCACCGTCCAGGCATGACATTGGCGGATCTTGGCTTCCTCGCTCCCACCGTGCTGCTCTTCATTTGGTTCGACTTTACAGGGCTGGTTTCCGGACATGTCGGAGACGTTCGTCCCTTCCAAGACCTGCCGCCTCGTGCTCGTCAGGGCGTGGAGATGTGCGGCGGGAGCATCCCATTTCGATGCACCTCCCATATTACCTTGTTGGCTCAGCCATTGGAGGAGAGAGTTTTTTCGGTCCCAGCGTCAGGCAAGCCTCAAGTCGCCGAAGTGTCCAATATCTGCCTCATAAGCCGGCTCTACACCGCCCTCCGACAGCTATGAGTCGACGAAGCCGACGTTGGACGCACGGTCGTACTCTCCGTCGGCGTTGTTCGCCAAATCTCCAAGACGTTGACGTCGTGGTACTCGCGCAGGGCACGGGCGCTCTCGAAAAAACATCCTCTAGAATGACAACCAGCCTCGGAACAAGCTTTCAGTGTCAGATCGAGCTTTGATAACAACAGAATCTAGGCGCACGCATGGCGGCGCCGATTACTTTTACTCCATGACCGAGGATGAGTGTAGGTAGTGAGACTGAATAAAGACAATAATTCGGGGAAATTGGCTTCGTAACGCCGGCACCGACCGGCTCACGCCGGGACCACGTGGATCACTTGTGCTACAATATGCCGAGTACGAATGTAACCTTGACCGAGGCTTTCGTACTCGTAAGCATTCAGTATTTGCACAACCAAGGAGTCGGAGACGAGAGCCTTCCCATTCACATGGCCACATCGAAGGGACTGTGTTAGACGCTGCCTCAGTCTTGCTCCTCCATTGGATGCACGCCGTCCTAACCGCGGACTCCCGCAGGGGCGGGTCTCGAATTGAAGCCGGAGCCTCGGCGAGCCTCGGTGGGTGTCGATGCTCTCGGCAGCCCGGACGGACTCGCCACTCGCTTCGATAGGCTTGTTGGGCATCTGCTGACCCGCATCCGGCTCGTCCGGAGGGTCGAACAACAGCGGATAATAACGGCTGGGGAAGACGTGCAACATGTTCGGCGTGCATCGTGCCACCTAGCGCCTCTGACCTGCATGCGATGCGACGCTCTAGTCATCCGCCGCGGACTCGTGGCATAAAGCCGCTTCATGCTTCCCGCAACTCGGCGTAGGCGAGCACCGTGTCTTGGGTGTCGCATGAGGTACTCGCAGGGTTAGATGCCATCGTCTCAAGACAGTTTGGACACAGCCTCCGACACTCTTGCTGCGCAGACGCCGTACTGCATTGGCAGAGCAGTCAGGCTTGTAGAGGCAGGACGACGCCAACCCAAGTGTGGCAAGCAATCCATGCCCAGATGACAACCGCCAAGACAATTCTCCCGCCTCTTATGTAAAACATCAGGAGTTGGCATTCTGCGCATGGTGGCGTAGGATTGAATCATGCAAGTCCTTTTTGGCTGTGTCCTGCCCATCCAGGTACCTCGCGATCGTGGCTCCGAGCCTATCGCAACCCCGCCATTAGTCACTCGTCAGTTGCGCTGCCCCGGCTTTTACCGAGTCCAGGCCAACGACGTCAGAAGCCGGCAAGCGAACCGGACTTGCTTCTTCTCTTCCACCAACCACCGCCGACCCGAAAAACTACTTCTACCCACGACTTCGCTTCATCTCGTCTGGCGATCGCGCTTCGACGCAGACGGAACGGCGGGCCGTATTTCTGTGGCGACCTCTTCATTAGAACGCCGTCGTCGACGCACGACAACGGCCGTGGCGAGGTGGCAGGCCGTGCATCGCATTCCTGGTGGCACTCGACGAAATAGACGGACCGCGGGACGGGAAGCCATCGCTTGGGCATCAGGCGAATACGACTTGACGAACCGCGACCGGGCAGGACACCCTTGACTTCTGTCTTCACGCCACGTCCTCAAACCTCGACCACCCACCCTTGACCGCAACCACCACATCAACCCCCTCGCCCACGATGCCTTCGCCGCAACGACCATACTTCCTCTCCTCCTTCCTCTCCTCCTTCCGCCAGCAAGGCCCCTCCCTCCAGACCAGCCAACAACCAAACAAGCACACCACCCAAGCATCCTCCGCCGCCGCCGCCACCTCCTCCTCGACCTACGCACATCAGTCCGCCGCCACGCCACGCACCATGTCCACAAACACCGCCGCCTCCTCACCGCAAACCAACAGCCGCTCGTCACCCGCCGGTGTCTCCATCCACTCCCCGCGCGGCACCGCCACGGCCGCCAGCGGCATACCGATCCCCAGTCCCTCGGGTGCGCGTCGCCGCGGCAGCGACAGCAGCAGCGAGGGCTTCCGGGACGCCCTCGGCGCGGACAAGTGGTACATCGGCGGCCGGACGGCCGGCGGCGAGGAGAGGTTCTTCAAGATGGGCGTCGTGAGGAGGGTCAGGAGCAACGATGGACTGAGCCTGGATCGGCTGAGCTTATAGAGAAAAGTGTACTTTTATACGCACACGTCTTTTTCCTACTTGCAACGTATCATGGGTCTACTTGCAAAGTACATGACGAAATACATCTTGGGACTTTTGGCGCCATGCTGCAGTCTGTGTTCATGTGTTCCATGACATGAAGGCTTGGAGTATTTGCAAGCGGGCATTTGTATTACCCTTAGCATCATCGTGTTCAGAGGTTTGCCCTCCTTATCTTAACTAGCAGGAGTGGGCCGCTTGTTGATGTCCTGCCATCGAACACATACCTACCACATGAATCGCTGTAATCTCCCACTGTCCAGAACCGTCCCGTCCTCCGCCTTCCAGATATACGGCTTTGCCAGGAATATGTAGCACGTCACCAGGTTGATGGCGACAAGCCAAGCCGTCTCAAGAAAGAGGCGCAGGTCGTGGTGCCTGAAGAATCCAACCACGTTGCCTAGATAAGAATCGCGGTTGATGCCTTCAAACAAGCCGTCAAACGTGCGGTGGTCGTGCAATTGCCACGCGGGAACCTGGAGCCGCCACATCACCCACGGGATGATGAAGTAGCGCGGCTCCACGAGGGGTGCCGTAACGAGCGACAGGGTTGTGGCGACGAGGAAGATCAGACCCGTAGAGGTTGCTCCAGGCTCTGTGGAGTACTTTAAGGGATCCCCCGACAACTCCTGGGGGAGCTGTTGACTCGCCGCCGCTATCTCTTCTGCCGAAGATTGAGACATATACCTAGGGTACTCGGCGCCCGTTTGTCTCTTCTTGCGGCCATAAGCAATCCAGAATGGGTAGCTCGTGAACGGAGCGCGTCGTAAGGTATGGTGGTGCGCAGAGCATTCGTCCTGATACTCTGGTGCAATCCATTCACTGCATCCCGCCATCGTGCCCCATACCATCCAACGACTGATCGTATACGGCACAAGGAGCAGGTATCGGATCCATGCGGCGCGACGGATGGTGTGGCGGAAGACGTAGAACATGTAGTGTCGATTGTCCGCCAGGGTAAATGGATGGACAATTGTATTATACCGCACGACGAGGCCTGAGAGCACCACTGTGCCCAGCAGATATGTCAGCCAAACGAATATCGTCGAAATCTCGGCGCTGCGCAGCACAGTCGAGACGTCAGGCGGAGAACCCGCTGAGCCAGGGGCTGGCCGGGAGGCGCTCTCGGTTGCCTGCGCCCCCTTGCTATTCTCGGGCCGTTTAGACGGTCGTGAGACACGGGAAGGCTTGATGTCGGTCGACGACGTGTTGCCGAAACGCGGCTCAGATTTTTTTGGACACAACAATGTCCCGAAGTCGTTGACGACGGGAATTGCGTATGGCAAAAGGAGCGGCAGTGAGAAAAAGACAAAGAACGGCCAGATGTAGAGCATCTGGGCAAGATGGATCGTGGCGACATGGTTCGACTTGTCGCCTATGCCCCGTCAGCCTCGTGTAGCTCCTTGGAAGTCTCGAACAACCCACCGAGGACAACGCCACCGTTCCATACCACAAATGTGGCAAAGGCGATCAAAACCGTCACATATGGCCAGATTTGTCTCAAAACTCGGACGGGATTGCATATAGCCGCAATTACCAGGCTGGTTGCGGTGAACAGCATGTCTGACTTTCGTTAGTAAGGACGTCACAGCCACAGAACATTGCGCATACCATCTGGCCAGGATTGGTTCAAAGGCGGATCGTGAATATCGCCAACCGAATATTGCCACGCAAAGAACTTGAGCTGCGCCCACGCTGTGGTCGTGAATGGTTGGTCAACTCTCTCCGGCCTCAGGGTCTTGACAGCATGCACAGCTTCCAAGCCGCCCATGTAAACGACGACCCAGAACACGTTTGTCTGTCGCATAAGCAGCGCAAGAACTCCAAGTGCGACAGTGAGTACATCACTCAGGATAGGGCTGCGGTCCCGCCCCACGCGGTCGAGGTGGTTCAGAAACGCACTGACGACCACTGCCGTGGAAAGAACATCAGTGTAGTACAAGCCGGAGAAGAAGAACAACAGCGGAAACAGGGCGATGTTGAAGGACGTGTGCAGCGCGTACTCCGAGAATGGCTTCCATCGAGCTGGCGAGCGTGTTTGGTGGATCCGCGCTTCAATCTCACGACGGCAAAGCAGAGCCAAGTAGGCCAGGACGAAGAGGCCGGCGGTGCTGACGAGGCGAAGGCTGGTCGCATCGCAGCTATACACCCACGGCAAGCCAATCCTGCTAGCAGCTTGCGGGAGAAGGACAGAAAACAAATATCTGGCTGCTTCAGTATCCTGTCGCCTCGCTTCCAGAAGGAGAAACTTACAATCCCGGGGGCGTCGTGATCTTGTCATCCCATTCACGGAACTGTCCCTGGCAGTACTTTTGAGCCTGAGGTATGTGAAACACCTCATCCTAACACTCTGTAAGCTCGGCGCACCGTTGTGTGTGAAATGCCACGGCCTACCAGGTAAGGCTCTGGCACAGCTTGTGAGACGGCTCTTAGCCACAGGAAACACGCCCCAGCCAAGGACACGGGTAGGAGAGCCCATTTTCTGGATATCGGGGCCTGCCTGTGGAAGACGGCGAGGTGGACGACAAGAGCCATCGGGAGGGTACAAACTACCCAGGCGTCGAGACCAAGCTGGGCGCTCGCCAGGAGCTTCTCGGAAGCTCCGCTGGCCGACATCTTGCGCTTGGTGGTCGTCGAGGCGTTCCCAGCTGGAGCAAGTTTGTTAACGATACAATCGCCTCATATAAGCGGGCGGCACAGATAAAAATAGACCTACAAGTTCACTTCATCCTGAGATATGAATATGTTCTGAAAGGTGGTCCTTGGTGTTGAACGCGACGCAGTTGTGAAGGAGATTACTTGTCCAGGTGGCACATAAACAGACAGCGAGCCAGACAGTGCAAATATCGTCACTTTAAGCACTGTGCAACGTCCAGGAATGCGAGACCGCTTGACACGATTGCTGGGAAACTACGAACTCTACGCGATGAACTGGCTTTGATAAATCTGTAGGCGGTGGCAGAGAATGTCTTGTTACTGCGAGCATAGCGGGATATGGACAACCAAGAGCATTAATATATTCGGCTATGCAGGCACGGTCACTGGACAGAGCTTTGCTTACACGGTCGCAGGTGCATATAATGAGCAAGGGTGCAGCAAATGCAGTAGTCGGCTCCGAATTGATCTATTGTGAATATCTTATACAAAGGGAACAGACCCTAAGTTGTCGACATGGGTGTTGTACAGGGTTTGCCATCGTCCACCAAGCCGTTTAGAAGGCCTACAGACCCGTTAGCGTTCTGGAAACTTGCAATTCAGAATCGTTGCCAACTCACGTTGTCCGAGGCGGGGATCTCCTCCTTGACGAAGAGGGAGCCGAAGACGGGGATGTGCTGTGCTCTGAGTTAGTCGACGGACTATCAACCACCGCTCGATAGTCTGCGATGCTCACCTGTAGAATATCGCTCCTAACACGGGGGATGCCAGAGACGAAGAACAGGGCGGCGACGCCGCCAGCACCACCGAAAGCGGCAGACTTGACGCCTCTGTCGTGACCGTCAGTCTCACGCACTCCCAGGTATTCCGTAACAAGCGAGGCTCTGCATCGCTCCAATATTCCCAGCAAATCCAACTCCTTCTCTCCCCTGTAGCAACCCCAGCCAGACTCCGTATTCTTCAATTCGGATCGTCCGTTCAATATCACAAGTCGAGCCCAGTCTTGAGGCCAAAGTCGAGCCCGTGATGTCGCTCCTGGCAAACCAACCCCCAACCCCCCTCAACCACAAAGGTTTCAACTTACAGTCTGAATAAGGCAGTCTTGTTCCAGCCATGGAAATTGGGCTGGTAGTGGTACCTAGAACCTTCCCGTCAGCACATGTCCACTGCTCCATGCCGTTGCCTCCATCGACCGAGGCGCCGCGGGAATCGATTCCGCGTAGCGGGAATTCAACTCGATTCTCTTCATCACGGATAGTAGGAAGGCATCGAGACGTACTTGGGGCCGTAGGCACTCTTGAATTCCGCAGTGCGGAGAGGAGTCTGCAGCAAGTCGGGTCAGTCCACGGTCACATGCGCATGGGTCACAGCACAGCCAGCGGCGCCTGCTGGTCGATATCGAGGGCAGCGGAATTCGTCGCACGTACAGGAGAAACCATATTGACTGGAGGAGTGGCAGTCGGAGCCGTCTGTGTCGTTCAATTGCTCGTCAATCCGTCGCCGAAAATGATGTCGATTTGCTGCGCGAGTTTGCCGACGGGAAAGGCCGGGTCGTGGCCTCAGGCTTGAACGAGCTAGAACATTTCAGCCAATCATGTCACATTATTTGGACCCACTCCAGCTCGACCCTTTACTCGTAGCTTTTCGAGCCTCATTCTTGAATCTGCGATTTGCCCAGCCGTGCTTGTCGCCAGTCCAAAATGGACAAATTCATCGACAGCCGCTTTGAGCGGCTGGAAAAGGCTCTTTCGAGTCTGATCGACTCAGTCACGAAATACCACCCTTCTACGATTCAGGCCGAGGAGCTCAAGGCAGCCGACACCGAGCTGAGCAAAGGGTTGGAAGAAGGTAGGTCGTCCACGCAACTTCGCTCCACGAGTCTTGATGCTAACCATCTTGCCAGTTCAAAACCACCAGAACAACTACCTCCGCATCCAGCAGCTGCGCCAGTCGTCAGCCGCCCTCGACGCCCAAATCCGCGACACCCTTACGAGCCTCGCAACCACGCGCAAAGACATCGTCACCACGCACACCACCACCTTCCCCTCCGAGCCAAACTACCCCATCGCCTACGAGGAGCTCCTCAGCTATGCGCGCCGCATCAGCAAGACCACCATGCCGCCGGCCGCCACAATCAACGCCGGCAGCTCACCCTCTCCAGAGACGCAAACCCCCGCGCCAGAGTCCCAGCCACAGTCTGCGATGACCCCTTCCGCGCGCACCCCCTCCCAGACGCAGAGCCCCGTCGCCAACGGCACGTCTCAGTTGATGTCCGAGCAGCCCACGCAGCAGACAGCCACGTCCATGAACACGAGCCTCCCAGAGGGCATGAGCCAGTATCTCAACCCCCTCTCCGGGCAGCTCTTCTTCCCCTGGCCGCTGGAGGACAAGATCCGCTCCGGCTCTCTGGCGTCGTACCAAATCCTGGCCGAGCAGGGCATCGACCCGAAGGGCTATGATCCCGCTACGGAAGAGGAGCGCAAGCGCCAGGAGGAGGAAGAGCGCAAGGCCGAGGAGGAGCGAGAAAAGGCGGAGCGCGAAGAGCGTGAGAAGCAGTTGCGCGAGGAGAGGGAGAGGCTTCGGGCGGAGAGAGAGCGACAGAGGGAAAAGGAACAAGCGGAGTGGAGGAGGGCAAGCATTGCGGGTGGGCAGCCCGAGGCACCTGGGCTGGCGAGGGCCCCAACTGGCGTTGGCGAGAAGAAGCAGTTCCAGTTTACGAACTTGGACGATCTGGACGACGATGACGACGACTGAACTCGCCTTTTTTTTCGTAGACTCGAAAGCATGGCTGAGATACAGTCTTTGCCGCTAAGCCTACTGTATTGTGAATGCAATGTCTTCAGTCCTGCGTTTATCAGCTTTCGCTTTTCAAGCCCAGACGTTCCACCGTAGTCCATGCGGCTTCGTCACCCCAGAGTACGACCAGACCCCTTTTTTGCTCCCAGGGATGTCAACCCTGCTCAAAAAAGAGACTGCAAACGCTGGCCATACATGTGCATGTTTTTACAAGGCCCCGGAGACGTGTATGTCTCCGAAGCACCGGTCAGGACTCGTCCCCAATCACCACGCTTGTATTTAGTCGATCTTGATGGAGGAGTAAATCCTTCTCACGAACCACCAGCTGGCACAGTAGCCAATAGAGCCTTGGCAGGGGTCAGATATAATTACGGAGATGAGAGGAGCTCGGGGTAGCTTACCAGCGAGGATGAAGAATAAGAAAGAGATGAGCGCGCTGTAGCCAATGTACACCACAATTCCTGCCAGGCCACCGAGTCCCATCTTGGTGGTGAGGTAGAGGAGGCAGTTCATGAAGACGTAGCCACCGCTCATGCCGGCTGCGAGGAACGCCCTCCACTGCCAGTTGTAGTTTTCGGCGCAGAGCAGGAAGTAGGTCATCAAGATGGTGGCGGCGGCGCAGACAACAATCATGAGGCCGTAGCAGAGGAAGAGGAAACCAAACATGTAGTAAATGCGGCTGAACCAGATTGAGCTCATGATGAAGTAGAGCTCAACAAAGATGGCGCCAAAGGGCAGGAGACCGACAATGAGCATGCTGGGGATCGGCTTGAGGTAAGTTGTAACGGGCGGGATCTGGCGAGGGATCTGGTTGGTGCGGACGGGAGCGACGAGCTGAGGGCTGCGGAACCCGAGCCACGATCCGGCAACCGAGAGGGGAATCGAGATGATGAACCAGATGGCAATGATGACGAGCATCGTGGTGAATGGCACCGCGCCAGAGGACTGCTTAGCCCAGAGGAACAGGTCCAAAAGGAAAAACGCAGAAAAGACGATGCCAGGAACCAGCAGCGGGGTCAGCGCAATGTTCAGCTTCCATTGCTCGCCCTGCATGGCTTTGTAGACTCTAGCCGAGGCATAGCCGCCCACAAATCCAAGCAGGGTATAGAGAAGGATCATTATCGTCCCCAAAGAACCGCGGTTGGACGGTGACAGGAAGCCTAGGAGAGCGAACACGATGGTGCAGCCGGTCATGACAAACAGCTGCGCACCATTGCCCAGAAGTATCGACAGCAGCAAGGGGTAAGAGGGCCTTCGGAAAACGTCGCCATGGACCAGCTTCCAGCCAGAGTCTTCCTGGACCCCGTCCTCGAGAGCCGATGTCCCGCTCAGGTCGTCCAGGCTGATCTGATCCAGCCGGTTGTACCGTGCAATGTCCTTCTTGAGGGTCCTAACCAGGATTGACATGACGGTCAGGACAAGGATGACCACGATTATGGCAGTGTCTATCAGCCAGAACCAGTGGATCTTGGGGTCGAAGTCGTGGAGGTACTTGTCCCATCGGGTGGCCCAGGCAGTGTCCGACTTCTTCCAGTACACGCTGTAGCTGAATTGCACCTCCTGGTCCCTGTCGCCCTCCTTGAAAAGAACCGGCACGTGGTTCTCCGAGCAGTCGACTGCGCCCGTGTAATCCTTGGAGCCAGGCTGGACCACAACGCCGACAACGCGAAGCCGGTTCGCGTTGCCGCCGACCTCGTGGTACTCGATCCAGATTTCGTAGTGGTTGTTGAAGTAAACGTCCTCATCCTGCTCATCCTCTCCCACGTAGCCGCCGAGCATGAAGCCAGGGCTGTAGAAGGTCGTGCCGGTCAGATCATCCTGAATCTTTTGTCCGGCTGGTAACCCGTCCACGAGCCAATTCAAACTATAGCCCTGGCTGATCCGATCAACGACGAAGCTCCGCATCCTCTCCGGGTACGCCGCTTTGCACAGGGGCTTGCAGGTCTCGTTCTTTGCCATGCGCAGATCAAAGGGAGACGTCATTATCCTGTCGCCGAACAGGATGCTGCCCAGGCTTTCGGACACATATCGCGGTCCGCCTTCGGGCTGGCAAAATTGGAAGGCTGGGTGGTAGTAGTCGTAGGACAAGACCGAGTGCAGTCGATAGTCTTGCGGCCCGGCAATGGGCTTGATGCTGTTGACGTAAAGGGGAACCTGGTCGCCAGGTTTGTACGAAGTCGGCGCTACACCTGGGAGGTAGAAGGCGAATGCGAGCTGTGGCGCCGCGAGTATTGTGGCGAGAAGCGCCGATGGCGCAGCATCTCTGAAGTGCATCTTTGGGACGTTTTATATCATGCCAGGGCTCGACGATGTCGCTCGGGAGGATGCTCGAGCTATGCGTCGCTTCGTTGTCGAGCAAGCACACACACGCAACGAGTCGATGACAGTCGGATCTAATGGCGTGAGGAGGGACGTCGCGAGACCCGTCAAAGACAACGAGGAAGTCGTACTTGATAATCCAAGGCCGCTAGGCTTTCGTCAGGGAAGCAGCACAGCGACAGGGCTGGCAAGATAGCGAGGGTGAAAGGTTGGAGGACGACGAAGCTGACGAGGCAACATCGCCAGAAGGGGCTTAGTCAGCAGAGCCTATCGTGAAACCCAAGGCTTGGCAGACAGGGGACTAGCCCCGCTAAAAAGTTCAGAGGATCTTGAACCTGAATTTTTGCACCGCATCAGCCTCACGTCACGACGAATGGCGGCGCCAACGACTCTGCCGGCCCTGCTGGCATCTCTGACGCAGTCGCTGTCTCTTGCTCAAGAAGCGGCACCAAAAATTGCGGCAATCGACAACCCCAAAGACGGCATTTCGCTGCTCGACGTCAAGAACGAGCTGCTGCTGTCCTACCTCCAAAACCTTGTGTTCCTGATCCTCCTCAAGCTTCGCAATTCGAAGTCGGGCTCCGACGGGTCCACGTCTGGCACGAACGAACTGGACGAATACGTCCGAGCAAAACTCGTCGAATTGCGACTATACCTCGAACGAGGAGCGAGGCCTCTGGAAGAGAAACTGCGGTTTTCCATCGAGCGGTTCCTACGAACTGCGGAAGATGCACAACGCGAAGAGCGAACCAAGGGGCAAAAGTCCAGGACGAACGGAAAGAAGGGCTCTGCAAGAATCGAGTCGGGTTCTGAATCTGGATCAGATGACGAAGAGTCTGAGGAAGAGGGCGCTGCGGCCCCCGCGATCCAGCGCAGGCCAGGCATCATCTCGGCCGCGCCCAGACCTGGCGCCCTAATCGACGATGCCACGGCCCGGCCAGGAGACGGCGAAGGCGGCCCCCCCGGTGTCTACCGCCCGCCCAAGCGAGATCGCGCTGTAATGGAAACCACCCGACCCCGCGAAAAGTCGGACCGCAGACCCCGGAAGTCGCACGTCATGGAGGAATTCGTCAGCGCGGAGCTCTCCGCGGCGCCCCTGGTCGAGCCCAGCATCGGCACGACCATCGTCCAGAGCGGCCGCAAGATGAAGACGGTCCAGGAGCGCAAGGACGAGGACGAGCGCCGCGAGTACGAGGAGACGAACCTCGTCCGGCTGCCCAAGCCCAGCAAGAAGGAGCGCACCAAGAAGGGCAAGGAGGCTGGCCGCGGCGGGCGCATGGAGTTTGGCGGCGAGGAGTGGCGGGATCTGGGCGAGGGCGTCGACCGCATCGATCGGCTGACCAAGCGCAAGGGGCCGGCTGGTGGCAATGTGCGTGCTCTGCTGGAGAAGAGCAGGAAACGTGGGTTCGACGCCACGGATGGACCCAGGGGCAGTGGCCACGCGGCGGAGATGGGAGAACGATTCCACAAAAAGGTCAGGATGCTGGACGCCGGACGACGGGACCGGGGGAAGAAGAGGTAGGTGCGTTGGACTACGCTTCAATGGACAAGCTACTTGCGCAGATTCACGAAACGTCTGTGATGCCTCGCCGTCGTAGTGTCTTCGTCTCGACTTGTTCTCGGGGTACATGGAGCAACGCTGTCTGCAGCCGAGGTGAAACTGCTGGTACCTCCAAGAATGATACAAAGAACAATCAACGAGGAGCGGCCGTCATCTATTCTTTGGGCGGCAACGGGTTAGGCTGAGGATCTTTCCGAGGTTCTTTCTGTCCGCCCGGCAGATCCTCCACATCCCTAAACAACTCCCTCTCCACCTCCCGCGGGCACAGCTCCTCCCACCTCATCGCCGCCCCGTTGTCCGTCGGGATGCCGTCAACCAGCTGCCGCGCGCCAGCCCCCCGCCGCTCCTCAAGCAGCCGACGCGAGCGCCCGTGCCACCACGTCTGATGCCACTGCCGCTCGCGCCACCACTTGTCCACCGAGTTGTGGTGCACCATGACAGGCACGGCGCCGACGCAGATATCGGTGTACAGCGGCATCGCCTCCCAGCCGCCGGGCTCGCCGTGGGCGGGGTCGCGAACCGGTGCGTGCCCGGGCAGGTCATCGGGCATGGGCGCCCTGGGCGGGCAGTCGAACATGCCCTGCTCGCCGACCTGCGGCCCGAGCGGCTGGTCGTGCCGGAGGTAGCGCGAGTCGAACTCGGCGTTGGACGTCTGGTGGCCCAGGAGGGACCAGTAGTCGAGGCCGATGCCGAACTCAAAGGGCTTCCCGGGGCGGTAGGTCGCGTCCTGCGGCTGGTGCGTGAACGCCGGCTCCAGGTAGTCGTCGACGGGGGCGCCCTGGATCCGCGACGGCGCGGGCCGCGAGCCAGGCCGGCCCGCGATGACGCTGTCCAGCCAGCCGTCCAGGGCGGTGCGGTGGTGGCGGCGCATCACCTCGCGGTGGAACTCTTGCTCGCCAAACATCTCGACAAAGATGCTCTGGTCGCTCCCGTGGTAGCAGAAGTCCGACCCCCGCGAGCCGTCGTCGAACCACGCCTCGGTCCTGTTGGCACATTCATGCATCTTCGCCGCCGCCGCCTCCAGCATCGGCCGCATCGCGCCGATGGGCCCAATCATGTACCCCGAGTTGAGGTAGCGGGTCCGGAAGCTGCTGAACATGTTGCGGCCCATGAGCGTGTCCGTGTTGCCCCTGTGCAGGTCCATGGGCAGCGGCGAGTCGGGCACGGCATAGCAGCCCACGGTGTGGATCTGGTTCGGCGCGCAGCGCTTCCCGGCGCCGAAGACGACGGGGGACCGGATGCCCTCGAGGGCAAAGGCGCGGCCCATGCGGTGGGCCACACGGGCGTTTTCGTCGGCGACGATGGCTTCGTACCGCGCGAGGAGGACTTCGACTGGGAGCTGGAACCAGATGTCGTAGCTGTCGGCCATGAAGACGAGCTCGTCATCGAAGCCCGGCTGCCGGCGGCGTTGTTCGTCGTTGATGTAGCCGAGCACGCCCGTGATCTTGGCAAAGTGCGAGCCGCCTCCGAGGAGGTCCTGGCCGTCGTCCTGGCCGCCCCAGGAGACGATGTGGGGGCTCGGGTAGCCCAGGATGGTCATGGTGAGCAACGTCTTGCACAAGTTGACGTTGCTCCGCGTTGCGGGAAGCAGAATATGGAGCTCCGTCTTGGCCTTGGAGCCCATGAAGGGCCTGCCAGACGGATACATGGGCTTGAGGGGCGCAGACGGCGCAGAGTGGCTCGAGTCCATGTTTGCGGTCCATGGCTGACCAGCAAGAGCCTCAGAGCTCTTCCGTCGAGCGGGCTATGGGAATGAATGTGAGTGCAAGTTGCCTGTAAGCCATCTCCTTAGATATGATACAGACTTACCACGACGACTAGGCAAAAGACCAGTGTACTAAAGACAACGGCAGCGGCCACGAAACTCATCGGCCGCCTCGCGACGCGGCCCAGAAACGGCCGCAACGGCCTCGGTATGTCGAACATTGAAATACTGGCGAGCGAAGACGCGGACCAGAGTTAAAGGAGACACGCGAACACACACATGGCCAACTAAGGTCGGTGGCGAGACGACCAAAAGAAGAGGCAAAGTCAGCACTGGTTCCCACAAGTAATAAGAGCCTCAGCCCTGGTTTCTCCAAGAGCCAGTTGCCGAGGCCAAAGAAAAATCGATTCGCGTCTCGCAGATGCTTGCTCGGCGCCGTCACGCAGTACTGAAAGCCGGCGGACGATCTACGGGCCCGAAGCGTTCCATCCGTCGTCTGCCAATACGATGGAAACATGGCAACATGAATGAGTCGCCCATATACAGATATATCTAGGAGCAGCTCTGCGCAGACAACGATGGTGGCATACGGGAAATGGAGATCCCGCACCTCAGCCCCCTAGGCTGCTTACGAGTATCCGAGTCATGCGGACGAAACGGAGAGAGTTGTCAGCGAGGCAGGCAAGTCTCGACCAGGGCAATTCAGGGGCCGAGCGTCAAACGCGTGGCCTTTGACAGTGGCACAGATTCCTCGTGCATTTGGTGCAGTTGAATTGTGGCAAAGGAGCAAGCAGGTCGCGGCCCACTCTGCGCCACGTACCCAAAGATACACGTCGCGCAGCGCACTAATAAGAAGGCGCCGTGAGGACCTGATAAGTGCGATGTAGATTTGTACTGGGCCAGTGGTTGGGACTTCTACCATAAGTGGGCTTTGCTAGTAATAAATCAAAGTACCGGCGATAGCGCGGCGTCTCATTGGATGCGATCCCTGTAAGTAACCCGCTTACTCCTTTACCGCAGTTCAAGGGGTCAATGCTCGACGTGGTGCTTTGCCAGTTCACGATGAATGATCGTCAAGAGGAGGCCCCTGTCAGATTCAGGACCTCAGTGCCGCGCGCGCCAAGGTCCGCTGATAAGATAAGAGCTCTTGGGCCAAGAATTTCCAAGGGGAATCGATTGAGCCCCACAAATCGAGGCTCAATACGAAGTCCGGAGTAGGAAGTAGATTCCCCCATTTTCACCACCCCGCCATCAATCCTTGGAGGGGGACGACAGCCCCACAACACCAAGACTTTTGCGCCAAAGCAGTCAGCGACGTGCAATCTCCCTGCACAATCGAGCATCGCCACGACGACGCCCCGCCATGGCCAAGGACGATAGGGACGACAAGGCCAAGGACGACCTCGAGGACATGATGGTCCTCGACGCCCCAGGCGACGACCCCATCACCGCCTCCTACAAAGTCTTCCTTAACCCGGCCCTCCCCCTCGGCCGCCGCCTCCTCGTCCTCCAGCACCCCAACCGCACCGACGACGCGCCCAAGCCGCCGCCCACCGAGATGCGCGTCAAGGCGCACAGCGGCATGGTCGAGGTCGACATGCCGCTCAACAACACCGTCGCCTACGACCGCGAAAAGGGCCTGCGCTGGGGCCGCACCCTGCAGGCCTCCATGGCCGCCAAGAACGGCGGCAGCCACGGCCTCGCCGGCGGCTTCGGCTTCGGCGCCGTGCAGCAGCGGGGCGGCGCGCGCAAGAGGGCCGAGCCCGAGGATGATGAGGTGCTCGACTGGAACGACGCGGTGCTGCAGGGCAAGGTGCTGAGCACGCAGACGCTGGGCGGGCAGTGTCCCGACGTGCATGAGGTGCAGCACATGGTCGGCGTCTTCCAAGGCAGTACGCACACGCAAAGCCCCCTCTCCCCGGGCCCCGGGCTCTTCGTATGAGATGCTGACGCCGTGCCCAGAGGACCTCCACCTCACCCCCGTCTCCTCCCTCGTCCACCTCCGCCCCCAGCTGCACCACCTCGACGCCGCCACCCAGCAGGAGCGCAACGCCGCCTCGGCCGCCTCCAAGGAGGGCGCCGCCCCGACCGCCTCCTCCGCCGCCCGCGCCATCCACATGACCATCAAGACCACCGCCGACGGCGACGCCGTCACCACCGAGACCATGGCCGACCGCCTGCGCCAAGTCCAGACCGAGCCCTGGCGCAAGATGCGCTACACCGACGAGAACGACGAGGCCGCCTGGGAGGTCTACAACGAGAGCCTATTCCTCAAGCCCAGGGCCGACGATGACGCTGGCGCCGACTCGGCGACGGAGGATGGGGAAGCCCACGAGAGGGACCTCGAGGAGCAGGTCCCCAGGTTCAGCGCCAAATGGGGGGATAAGAAGATGCTCGAGGCGGTCAGCGGCATCGCCAAGCCCGAGCCCGAGCCTGAGCCCGAGGTCAAGCCCGAGCCGAAGGACAAGCAGCCTGAACAGGCCCCCCAGGACGCCGACGAGGCGAGGAAGCCAAAGGGCCGGACAAGAGGCGGAAGCACCGCAGCGGCCTCCCGAAGAGGCGGCCGAGCCAAAACGGCATCCTCCAAAGCAGCGGCGTCTGCGGTCAGCGTCGACTGATGGGCGAGGCTCTTTCTTCCATCTATACCTAGCATGGGTCGGCGCAAGGCGTTGTGGGCGACGAAACATTACCTGGGCGCAGGACCACTCGCGAAAATAGATTTTGATTTTGCAATTGCACTTCCTCTGGACTCGCCACACTCCACCGCCACCGGTATCCTCGGCCATATAGAAAGCAGATCCCATCACAAGCCGTGCTAATTTCAAAACCAGCACCGCAATGCCTCCCCCCTTACTGTACAACAGGCCGTAAGCTCCCGTCTCCGTCCAAAGGAAGAAACACAATACGACACGACCCCCACCCTTCGTACATCGCACGGCCGCCTTGCGATTTCCTAAAGCACAACCCAGCTCGATATGCTCAGAAACCCCAATGCACGCACTTAATATGTCTTTGTTGTTTGTGCGGTGGCTTACTGTAGAAGCTCCACATCCAAGCCGATGGAGCGCATAAACAGGTTGACGCTCCCAAGACGGTCAGCAGACATTGCCGGCGGCAGCGTCTTAGACAGCGCAACGGTGTCGAGGACACGGTCCTTGACCGCAAGGACCAGTCTTGTCTGCTGGTCGTGCGTCGCCGTCACGCCCATGGCAGCAAGCAACTGCCAGACGTACACGTCGACGCCCGCATTGACGCTGCCCGGGAACATGAACGGCAACGTCGGCTCGAGCTTGGTGAACAAAACCTCAAACGTTTGATCCCTGGGAGCAGTCAGTAAGACGTCACAGCAGCAGTAGCAGGCGGGCACATACCATTTCTCCCACTGCTCCGCATTTCCCGCGCCGGTCTGCTTCAAAAGCACAGCGCGGCTGAGAATCAAAGTGAGCATGGAGACGCCGATCCTGGTCCGAGCAATAAGATCCACATTCAGCTTGGTAGCAACTAGACTCAGGACTCCGTCCACAATGTCGAGGCCGGTGTCGTTGAAGTACTGCATCAGGCATGGCATCACAGTGGATGTAAACAGCTCGATGTTCTCGCGCATCCTCGAGTTGAGAGTCGTGTCGCCGTCAACAACGGCGGCCCCCTCCACAACATCCAACTGGTCAAGGTGATAGATGATCATGGTCAAAATGGTGGTGCGCTGCTCAAAACTGAGGTGAGGGAAGATTCGCGGCATGGCCTTCTTGCCCTTGGCGCAAGACAGGAACGCGATAAAGGGGTGAGGCACCGTTGCGCCAATTGGCTCATGCACCTTCAACTCGTCCCAGAGCTTGGCGTTGAAAGCTTCGAGGATAGCGGCCCATTCCTTGTGTTTCTCTTGCAGCTCGGGGTCGGGCTGGTTGTTGAGAGGTGGTGGGATGAGCCTGATGTGATCCTCAATCTTCATCAGAGTATCGTAGACCTTTTCAACATTCCGCAAAATTCTCTTGCGATCAAGGCCATTCTCTGCAACAGGTGACTTCTTGCCGCTGCTGGGCCTCTGGGCCTCGCTTTCGGCGCGCTTGATGTTGAGAAGGGGCTTGGGGGTCTTGGCGTTGCTGAAGGAAATCTTTCCCAGGCTACCCGCAATCACCAGCTGCGGGTTCTTGGGCTTGTTCTTGGCCGCCTCCACGGCTCTCTGCACCTGCTGCTCCATGCGCTGAATGTGGTTCTCGGCCGGTCTCCCGTGTCTGCGCATACCGCCATGGCGACCTCCTGTCTGGAACAGGTAGGTCTGAGCAAAGTTGCTGAGAGGCTGACTGGGGTTTTGGCGTTGGCCGGCACGGATGTGGCTGTAGACTTGGTAGTAAAAGTCCTCGGCAAGGGACGCATCACCCTCTTGTCCAGCCGAGGTTCCTGTAGCAGAGACCAGTTGCTGAAGCTGGATGCGAGTGATGAAGTTTTTATCCTGGGGCGTCATCAAGCCATTATCCTTGGACAGGAGCCAGATCTTATGATTCCTCTTGGCGCGTTTCGTTTCCTGATCCAAGAAAGCGGCCTTCTCGACCTCGGACATGTGCATCATCTGGGGGTGTGCGTGAGCCTGCGGCATTCTCGGCACCGACCCCTGAGATCGGCTGGGTTGATGGCCGTGCACTCCCATTCTGGTAGCATCCCCTGACAAGCGGTTAGGGTTCTGCAAAATCTGCGTGGGCTGTTGGCGATGCTGTTGCTGATAGGGTTGCTGCGCCGGAGGAGTCGGAAGCTTCTCATTGGCCACAGGGGGCTTCGACTGAAGGCTCTGGGGCCGTTGCAAGATGGTGACGGGGTGGCCGTGTCCGGAATGAGCCTGCGCATGCTGCTGCTGGGCTTGGGTATGCTGCTGCTGAATCGGGGCGTGCTGCTGTTGGTGCTGAGCGTGCTGCTGCTGGCCACCTGTATAGCCAGTCTGCGCCGGAGGGTACGAGGCAGGCTCAGGGGCCAAGGGCTGCGGCTGGGTTGGCTTCATGGACTGCGCTCGCATGGCTGCTTCGACTTCCTCGAGGCTCATCATCTTCCTGCTACTTGAGGATTGTGCCGGCTGCGCAGCTGGCTGAGCAACAGGCGCAGTCGCTTTAGGGGGACCGATTCCCCAGATGCTTTGATCGACGTGCAAATCGGGCATTTGCTCGGCGTCTCGGTACTTTTCGTATCCAGTGCGAGTCGGTCGCTGGGACTGCTGGCCAGAATAGTAGGCCGCCGACTGCACAGAAGCGCCCATGGGTTGTTCCTGAACTGCGCCGGCCCTAGGGACGGGCTGCTGCCTGTGATACCGAAGGTGTTCCTCTTCAATGGCATCGGACACCTTGGCGGTTTGGCCAAAGAAGTCAAAGTCCTTTCCAACCTTGCCAGCACCAGTGGCATCGCCACCGAAGGTGTCTTCATTGAAGGCGTCGTCGGTCTCGTCTAGCTGGTCGCCGAGACCGTCATAGGTATCTTCAAAGTCGAGGGCATCATCAGGGGCGTGACTGCGTCCAGAAAGACTAGCGAAGGGATCGTGGACCTGGGAGAAGCCAGGGGCCGCCATGTTGTGGCGGCCGGTAGTGTCGAAGCCGAAGAAGGACATCGCGGGCAAGTTTCGACGGCGAAAATAACGAGGTTTCGGGTTCACTGAATGTCGCCGTTAGCAAACGCCCCAAGACAAGATAAGATGATTCAGCCGCGAACGGGGTCCAAGTCGTTCGCTTCGACTGTGCAGGATTTGACACAGGCAGAAAAAAATTACGCCGCGCACTTGCAGGACGGCCTTTGCGAGGCTGGAAGCTTATTCCGCGCTCGGCTAGACGCCCAAGCCGAAGAGCGCTTTTCGGCAAGCGACATCCAGTCGCGGACTGTCGCGAGAACGTCGCGCATCGGAGACGCAGGAACAGGGAGGAGACGCTCACCACTAAGAAGATGAAAGGTTCGCGAGGGAGGCCAGAGCGCGCAAATCGACCATGGTGTCTCTCCACAGCAGAGCTAAAAATACCAAATGACGAAGCGGCCCGAGGAGCGCGAGGGAGGCTGGGCCAACGGCAGTGGACACTTTGACGTTTCGAAGATCGGGAAGACGGAGTGTAGGACTGGCAGCGCGCCGCTCGAACAGGGCGCCGTAAGCGAGGCGGCCGTTCCAACCTGATCGCGATGAGGGAGAACTACCAAGAGCGTGAGGAACTGGCGATTGTTGATCCCACGTGGGAAATTCCGTCAGCGGCAAGGCCAAGTCATCCGGCGAGCTAAGTCACGTGCACGGGCCCCTAGCACTCTGGCAATTGATTCCACTCCTCTGTCGGCTTCAACGACAATACAAACGAATCTGCTATTATTCACCTTCCCGATGCACGTTAATCATGATTACACGCAGTCTAGCCATGGCGCAATGAGCACAACTCGTTTCACAACGCAGTGATGAGGTGCAACTAGGGCGCAGCTCCGCGAACGATGACGGATGCAGCAGCCGAGCATTGCTTCACAGCCCTCATCGAAGTCGATACCGAACGCTGTGGTTTTGCAGGCTTCCTTTCGTCTCAACGCCAGGTGAGCACCGCCATGCACTCGATGCACGTCGTCAAACGGGTGGCGGCACGGACCGTAGATCTTTGGGTCAAGGTGCTATGAACAAGATCAGCGCCAGTCGGGACTTGGCAAGCCGTGATTTGGGCGGCGCCGCTTGAGTTCCTGGCGGCGTACGGAGTCGTACTAGTCATCCCGTCGATACGAGGCGGCATCGGCATGATGACGGCCGATTCGGGGGCGCATCTTGTCGCAAGGTTCGAAGTACCCGATATCCCGAGTAAGCACCTTGCATATGTCCCGTGGCCAACTCGGGGGTCGATGCAACCCAATGTCTGTGGTGCGATGCCGCGAGAGCTGCTCGTCTTCAGCTCTGCTCCTCTGGGCCAAGCTCACGTCAGCGCGACGCCTGTGGGCCACCCGCAATGCCATTTCATTGCGTTGGATCGCCATAAATGACTGCAAGCCGCTGCCGGAATAATAATACCTGAACGTCAAAGTCCCAGGGGCCCAGTGAGAGCTGGCGGGGGTGGCGGCTTGCTGTAAGCGATGCCGTACCTCCGCCGCCGCAGCTCGCTGGCCAGGTACCTAATGTAGGATTCTTGCCTGGTCCGGTCCTCCTCTCCAGCCTAGCCTCTAGCTTCCAATGCCCCGTTGTTGGATCCTCCCGTTTTCGTCCTCACCCATGGTGATGCATCGAGACCTTTTGGTTTTGTGGTGACGCCGCTCTTGTCCCTCCTTCTCGACGGGCTGGCTTCTCGACAGTCATGGTCGCCTAGGTATTAACTTTTTCTGGCCTCGCTCCTGATCTCCCGGACAGCTGCACCCCCAGCTCGCACCGCTAGCGCTCCGTACTCCGTACCACGACTGCGCAACACGCTCCATCCCCTGATACGAACGCGCCCTTTCCCTCTTCTCCCGACAACCACTCCCTTTCCCGCCTACGTCTACCTCTGTGGCCGCAGAACCATCACAGGCAGTGACTGTCCCTCACGATGGCTGGCGGTAACGCGCGCTACGTGCGCTACATTGCCACTGCAATCTTGGTAAGTCTCAGCCGTCGATGCCGCGTTCTCGCTTGGCGAGCGGCGTTGCTGACCTATCACCAGGCCCTTGCTCTCTTCTACTTCGTCTCCAACTCCAGGTACGAAGCCGTCGCCAGCCGCAGCGGGCTGACGAAGACGGACGGCGGTACTCAGCCCAACACTCGACAGCAGCCGGTGACGGACGGCTCATCCGGCGACACCAAGCAGCCGCCGCAGCAGAAGCCGCAGGTCAAGAACAACAGGGATGGCGAGATCTCCACGACCAAGAAGCCACCCACGGGTGATGTGAAAGAGCACCCGCTTGCCTTGAGCCCCGAGGACCCCAACTGGGACGTCGACCTGAACGCCATCGCACCGGGCCCTCGCATGAACGCCACCTTTGTCTCACTCGCCCGCAACAGCGATGTCTGGGACATTGCTCGCTCGATCCGCCAGGTCGAGGACCGCTTCAACCGACGATACAACTACGACTGGGTCTTCCTCAACGACAAGCCCTTTGACGCCACGTTCAAGAAGGTGACGAGCTCGCTCGTCTCGGGCAAGACGTACTACGGAGAGATCCCCAAGGAGCACTGGTCCTACCCCGACTGGATCGATCAGGAAAAGGCCAAGAAGGTGCGCGAGGACATGGCAGAGCGCAATATCATCTACGGCGACTCCGTCAGCTACCGACACATGTGCCGATTCGAATCGGGATTCTTCTTCCGCCAGCCCCTGATGCTCAACTACGAATATTACTGGCGCGTTGAGCCCTCCATCGAGCTCTACTGCGACATCCACTACGACCCCTTCCGCGTCATGGCCGAGACGGGCAAGAAGTACAGCTTCGTCCTCAGTCTGTACGAGTACGTCGAGACGATCAAGACACTGTGGGACAGCACCAAGAAGTTTATGAAGAACCATCCCGAGTACATTGCCAAGGACAACTCGATGGGCTTCCTTAGCGACGACAATGGCGACTCGTACAACCACTGCCACTTTGTAAGCACCGCGCATTTGTCTCCGACGTTTCTTGATCTCGGCTAACAGAGGCAAAGTGGTCCAACTTTGAGATTGGCAACTTGGATTGGCTGCGCAGCAAGCCGTACATGGACTACTTCGAGTCTCTTGACCAGGATGGAGGCTTCTTCTACGAGCGCTGGGGCGATGCACCGGTGCACTCGATTGCCGCCGGTATCCTGCTCAACAGGAGCGAGATCCACTTCTTCAACGACATTGCCTACTGGCACGTCCCCTTTACCCACTGCCCTACGGGCGAGAAGACGCGACTGGCCCTCAGGTGCCACTGCAATCCAAAGGAGAACTTTGACTGGAAGGCCTACTCTTGTGAGCGGCCCCGTCCCGTTACCGACAAGGTGAATAGCCATAGCTAATTGCGGACCGCAGGCACTTCTCGATTCTTTGACATTAACGGCATCACGAAGCCCGAGGGCTACGAAAGCCAGCAGGAATAAACGACTGGCGTCCGCTGATGAGAAGATGTGGGAGAGGCCTGTTGTGACGACATGTATCAATACCCTAGCCGCGTGCACGAGTTTGGCTAGGGAGCCCCATCGCCATTGGCTGCGCATTGATGGGGGTGTGTGGACCAACATGAGGGTATCACGAGATGATCTTTGACATTGCGGTTAGACGGCGTCGGTCTGGGTTCGAGAAACAAAACTTGGGACGAGCTTGCCCATGTACATAAACTTCCAATTCAAGGGTGGTGCTATTTTGATTTGATCGTCGCGCACGTGTGTAGTGTACAGTATCGGTACAGAGCGGGCATGCTGTATTCAAGCCGTCTCATTGTACGGGTCTATCCGAGCCATCTGTTCCATGGCTGTGGCCCCTTGACGGGATCCGCCTCAACCAACGGTCGCCTTCTTGGGCTTCTTGGTGCCGTACTTGCTCCGGCTCGTCGTGCGGTTCGCCACGCCTCCCTAGAAAGCATCGTCAGCCTCACGGTCACTTCCGGCAAGCGCAACAGCGCAGAAGGACGCACCAAATCCAACGCGCCGCGCACGAGGTGGTAGCGCACGCCGGGGCAGTCCTGGGCCCTGCCGCCGCGGACGAGGACGACGCTGTGCTGCTGGATGTTGTGGCCCTCGCCGGGGATGTAGGCGGTGACGACGGCGCCGGAGGAGAGCTTGACGCGGGCCGTCTTGCGCTCGCCCGAGTTGGGCTTCTTGGGGCGGACGACGCCGACGCGCAGGCAGACGCCCTTGAGGGCCGGGCAGCGCGTGTTGGCGAGGGCGGGGGAGACGGCGTGGCGGGCGCGCTTGCCCTTGCGGGTGCCGCGGAGGACCTGGTTGAGGGTCGCGGGGCGGGGGGGGGTGGTCGAGAAGGCGGATGCTGGTGATGACGCGGTTGGTGTTGAGGTTGGGCGGGAGGGCGCGGTTATTCTGGCGGCGGCGGCGAGGAATGGCCGCCGCGTGGGGGGCGAGAAGAGGTGGCGGAGGATGGTGCCGACCATGGCGGGCGGGACTGAGCGAGCGTGATGGCAGCCCTCGACGTCGACGATGCTTATCACCAAAATCTCCGGCAGGCCGTCAGAGTCACGTGCCCTGGCCCAAGCCGTCACATGCGTGCGCATTGACGTCAGCGGATAATCCCCGGCATGGTTCCTCGGCTGAGCGGCCGCCGTTCAGCCCCGGTCTTGCAGCCAGGCCGGCTCCTCGAAGGGCTGCCGACGTTCGCTCCCCCAACCCAGCTGCCTCTTTTATGTTGCTCTTCCCTGCCGGAGCACTTCTCCTCTCCTCGCGCGCGCTTCCCGGGCCAATTGGATACCCTCACGTCCGGACGGAATACCAGGTCCGCCACGCCATGTCGTCGTCGTTTGCGACGGTGTTGCGCCCCGCGCTGCGAAGGCTTGCGCAGAGGGCGGCGAGCGGCGGCCGCGTCGCGAGACGGGCGCCCCGGGTCGGCGTGTAAGTGCTCCTCCGTCCACGCCTCGTGCCGCTCCGCGACGCTGACGCTCCGCGACAGGGCCCGGCCGCTGTCCGCCGCCGCCGCCCGCCGCGCCCCCGCCGCCCCCCCGTCGACATCTCCGACATCCCCCCACGCCCATCACGCACCTCTCCGAGGTCGAGGCCGCCATGGCCGACACCGTGTCCAAGTTCGCCGGCGACGTTGTCCTGCCCCGCGCGCGCGCCATGGACGAGGCCGAGCAGATGGACCCGGCCGTCGTCGAGCAGCTCTTCGAGCAGGGCCTCATGGGCATCGAGATCCCCGAGGAGTACGGCGGCGCCGGCATGAACTTCACGGCCGCCATCATCGGCATCGAGGAGCTCGCGCGCGCGGACCCCTCGGTCAGCGTCCTGGTCGACGTGCACAACACGCTCTGCAACACGGCCATCCTCAAGTACGCCTCGCCCGCGCTCAAGAGGGCCTGGCTGCCGCGGCTGGCCACCGACACCGTCGCCTCCTTCTGCCTCTCCGAGCCCGTCTCCGGCTCCGACGCCTTCGCCATGGCCACCAAGGCCGTCGAGACCGACGCCGGCTTCCGCATCTCGGGCGGCAAGATGTGGATCACAAACTCCCTCGAGGCCGACCTCTTCATCGTCTTCGCCAACCTCGACCCCGACAAGGGCTACCGCGGCATCACCGCCTTCCTCGTCGAGAAGGGCACCCCGGGCTTCTCCATCGCCAAGAAGGAGAAGAAGCTGGGCATCCGCGCCAGCAGCACCTGCGTCCTCAACTTCGACGACGTCGACATCCCCAAGGCCAACCTGCTCGGCGAGCGCGGCCACGGCTACAAGTACGCCATCAGCCTGCTCAACGAGGGCCGCATCGGCATCGCCGCCCAGATGACCGGCCTCGCCCTCGGCGCCTTCGACAACGCCGTCAAGTACGTCTGGAACGACCGCCGCCAGTTCGGCTCCCTCGTCGGCGAGTTCCAGGGCATGCAGCACCAGATCGCCCAGAGCTTCACCGAGATCGCCGCCGCCCGCGCCCTCGTCTACAACGCCGCCCGCAAGAAGGAGGCCGGCGAGGACTTTGTCCGCGACGCCGCCATGGCCAAGCTCTACGCCTCCCAGGTCGCCGGCCGCGTCAGCGGCCTGGCCGTCGAGTGGATGGGCGGCATGGGCTTTGTGCGCGAGGGCCTGGCCGAGAAGTTTTGGCGCGACAGCAAGATCGGCGCCATCTACGAGGGCACCAGCAATATCCAGTCAGTCCCTCCCGCCCCCTCCCCCTCCTCGTGCATGCGCAACGACGCTCGTGCAACTAACTCGCCACAGGCTCAACACCATTGCCAAGCTGCTGCAAAAGGAGTACACCAACTGACGAGTAGACGGAGAGTACAAGACATGGAAGCAATGTATATATCCTAGTCTAGGCCTGGCCTGTAACAATACATCTGCGTCTAGACCAAACTCGGGAGCCTCGCGACGTCTACATGTGCAATCTGCTCCCCCTTTCTTCGTGCAATATCCTACCAAGGGGCATCATACCACTGGCATCAAGTGCCTCAAGCCCCGTCAGTATGTCCTGTATTAACAACTAAGGTAGATATAATACTATTCCTCCGGCTATCAACACCACCTTTCCGGTCGGCGACAGCCGACCCCCAAGCCTCGTACTTTTCTGGAACCGCTGCTGCATACCAAGATTTACACACATAATCAACGATGCAGCGAGCGAAAGATGAGGTACCCAACTCAACGATTGCCTCGTCAGACCTCGCTGCAGCCGCCAGCACGTGGTCCCCAACTCCCCAGACTTTTCCGCCCGTCGTCGACCCCATGCTCGCTCAATCGTAATGGTCCATCATCGTCTACATCAATCTGACCGCTTGCCAATCTACTCAAAGTCGGCAGTGTACGAAAAGCCCCTGAATTCCTCTTGCATGGCTTGCGACAGAACTAACAAGGCGTCAGCAACAGAGTCAACCAGAACAACGTCCTGTCCAAACTTACCCGACTGAACAGGCGTGAGCACCGGGGTGACGCTGGTAAACTCCGAGTCAAAGTTGCTCGTGTCTGTGGCATTCTTAATCGTCGGCTTGAAAGGCGGCTGGACCCGCTTGTGGTAGATGTCGTCCCAGTTGATGTTCCGGAAGAAGGGCTGGCTCATCACCTCCTGCGCATCCGTCGGCCCGCTCCCCAATCGCTGGTCAGGTTCGCGGGTGAGCAGCTTCTGCAGGATCGACACCGAGTCTCGAGGCATGTGGATCGGGTACAGCGGCTCGTCTGCGAGAATGGCGTCGTAAATCTCGTCTTCATCCTCGCCCCTGAATGGGGACTGCTGCAAGAGCATCTGGTATATCAAGACACCAAATGCCCACCAGTCGACGGCTCGCCCATACTTCTTGTCCAGCAGAATCTAATATTCCCGTCAGCAGCAGTCCTGCTTCACCGCCAACACGACATCATAGCCTTACCTCGGGGGCCATAAACTCTGGTGTTCCGCAGAATGTGCTCGTAGTCGAGCCGTACCACATGTCCTCCTTGCAGAGGCCGTAATCAGCAACCTTAATGTGGCCATCAAGCGTCAACATGATATTGTCCAGCTTGAGATCACGGTAGATGACGCCGTTTTCATGGAAGTACTTCAAGGCGAGGCACACCTCGGCCGCGTAGAACCTAGATTCACGTTCAGTATCCGGTCATGGATTGTCGGGGGGGTTCGTCATACTGTGCCCGCTTCGTCCCGAATTGCCCGCGCTGAATATGCAACATCAAGTCACCACCGCTAACGTATTCCATGACGAAATAAACGCGCGTCTCCGTCTGGAAGCAGGCATGCAGGTTCGTCAGGAAGGGGTGCCGCTCCTTGTTCGCTATCAGGAAGACGCGCTTCTCGGACCGGATGCTCTCCACCTCGTCGTTCTCGATGATAAACTCTTTCTTGAGCACTTTGATGGCATAAAGCCGTCTTGACCGCTTCGTCTCGGCAAGCATGACCTTTCCAAAGTTACCCTTGCCAAGAACCGCAAGGAAGTTGAAATGGTCCAGCCCAATCCGGGCGCCAGTACCGGGGTCAGTAGCCAGCGGCAGCTGCTTTCGTTGGCCTGCCACTGCTACGGACGTGGGCCTCTGGGCTGCCGGCGGTTCCTGGATCTGCGGCTTTTGTACCGGGGCGGGTGCCGGGTAGGGCTGTTGCTGTTGGGGCTGTTGCACTGGCGCGGGCTGCTGTTGTTGAACGGGTCTTCCTGCAGCAGGTGCTTGGCCACCATATGGCGCGTTAACATTGGCATAGTCGGCAGGATTGTATTTCCGCTGCTGTGGCTGTCCGGCATACTGACCACCATGGCCGTACGGGTCCTCCTGCTGCGGAGATGTCTGGTCGTAGCCGCCATATCGCCCGTAGTCGGACGGCTGTCGTTGACCGGGGCCGGATGCCGCGCCGGACATGGCTGCGGTAGCCGCCGCTGCTGCTGCGGCCGCGGTAGTCGACGGAGCGGCAACGGGCTGAGCCGGTCGCTGTGGCGAAGTCTGGCTGGCATACATGACCTTTGCCGCTTCGGTGGCCTCTGTTGACGGCGTGCTCGGCGGGTATATAGTTGAGGCCGAGCTTGAAAAGGACGGCGACGACGAGTGCGTGGTACCAGTCGGGCTCATCTTGCTCGCGCCAGATCGCAAGGTCCTGTCCGACATGGACGACGCCTTGGCCTGCCTTTGTTTTTGGATCCTTATTCCCTCCAATATCTGGTTCGCCACGGCCATGGACATGCCGCAAAAGTCGGGAACCAGATGCACACACTGGGCGTGAGACGTGAGGCCGCATTCTACGCATAGTCAGCACGGGGGGTCTGTGGAGCCATCTCCAGAGACACTTACCTGAGCATTTTCTGCAGTTTTTCTTCCCAAAGGGCAGGATATAGCCGCAATGGCAGCACCAGTTGGCCGTCATATTGGACCAAGGCTGGAACCTGTGAGGGATCCGGTGATTGATCTTCTCCTCGTCCGGATCCGTCTCGGCATTGCTCTTGCTGATGCACTTGGTGACGACGCTGGGATAACACTTGGTGTGGCAAGTGTACTTGCAGTCCTCGCACTGCATGCCGGCCGAGTACTTGAGGAAGTCTCCGCAGAGGGCGCAGCGCATGATGTTGTAGAACTGGTGCTGGACGAACTTGTGGCCGTACATCTCGTGGACCTCTTCCTTGCGTTGACGAACGGCGCCCTTCCGCCCAAGGCCCACGTCCACTTGGCGTCTGTCCTTGTTCTGCTTGACGAAGCTGAATTGAAGCTGGATCTGGCCCGTGGGCTCGAGGTTGAACCATCCGTCGATGGGTCCCACAATGACCTGGGGCTGGGGACCAGGGGCGCTGTACTGGCCGCCCTGTTGTTGTTGCCCTTGGGGCCCTGGCGCACCGCCGTGGCCTCCAAACTGGCCCTGGGTCGGGCTCATGGGAAACTGAGGCGGGGGCGAGGAAGGATTGCCCATCTGATCGGCAGAGACCCAGCCAGAAAAGTTCATCTCGGCCTCGATTCTCTTTCGGCGCATCTCTTCAACAATGTCGGATATCCTAACCCAGAGCATGCCGATGGGGATGGGGTGCTCGGCGGGCTTGTCGTAGACGGTGACCTCTACCTCGTTTGCCTTGTCGACGTCGATGGTGTGTTGCTCGTTTTCCCAGCGATCGGTTCGGGAAGCCTTGGTGCGCGCCATGACCGTGTCTTCCACCTTGACAGCGACAAAAGTCTCGGGTCCACGAGCAAAGCGGCCGGTTGCGGCATGATCGACCCCCTGGACAGCCATGACGCGGATGGCAAGCCGACCGCTCAGGGGCTTGCGGAGGTTCGGCGTGTTGATGGAGTCGTCTGGACTGGAGCGTCAGCACACACGTGTCGCTTGTCGGGCAGCAGGACCAATGTGAGGGGGTGTCATGTACCGTCGTGGGCGTCGGACGAGTCCATGTCAATGTGCAGTTCTTCGTATCTCTTCAAGGCCTGCTTCAAGAGCACGATCTTCTGCTTGCTCTCGACCCTGCGAGCGGCGGCATCGGCCTTGCTCTTCCGGTCGCCCTCCATGCCGTACAGCTGCACCATTTTCTCGACGCCCTTGAGATATTGCTCCTCGACGTTGAGCTTGAACTGGATCTGGGAGAGCATGAGCTGGATTCGCGGGCCGAGATATGGCGTGTCATATTTGATCAGATCTGGAACGTGCGTCGGTCAGCACAACCCCTCCTTGGCCGGTCCACCGGACAACGAAGGGCTTTGTCCTGGGCGCGAGAGCACGAACCTAGCTTGGTGAAGTTGGGCCTGGGCTTGGGCATCGCGGAGGCCGGGCCCGGCGGCGCGTAGGGATGGCGCGGCGGCATCAAGTCGCCGTGCTGGCCAATCTGGCCGTACTGGGCAGAGCCAGCGCCGTACGGGCCCGGGTCGCCCCAGGCATCCTTCGGCGGCGGCGCAGGAGGCGGGCCGCCGTCGTCCCTCTCGGCGAGCGACATGCTGCCGAGCCCCTGCTGGACCTTGCGCTGCTTGATGGCCTCGAGGCGCTCCCTGAAGAACTTGATGTTCCGCTCATTGTCGCGCAGCTCGCTGTCGATGCGGGAGCGGTGGCCCTCGTTGATGGGCAACGAGCGCATGTTGATGGCCGCGGTCATGAGGGCCTCCTCCCGCTCGATCTTGGCCTGGATGCTGCGGATGGCCTCGTCGTCATTCATGCTGGGCGGGCGGTTGCGCTCTGCGTGCGCACAGGACGACGGGCGTGGGCAGGCAGGTTCTGGGAGAGGGCCGCCGCACGCCGCGACGGGGAGAGAAGAATAGGAGGCGGTGCAGGAGACGGCCCGTCGGGGTATTTCGGGGGGGGGGGGAGGAAGCGAATGTGTTCCCTAGAGATGGTGTCGAGGAGTATGTGTGAGTCGGAGGCGGTGATGGTGGTGGGAGATGTCGTCAGTGGTGGAGGGGGCGGTGCTGAAAGCTAGGACGAGTCCTAGGCCGTGGCGGGGTTTGGAATTGTGCCGGCGTGGGAGTTTTGCATGAAACGGCGAGCAGCCAACGCCCAACTTGCCGAGCCCTGGCTGGCCACAGGCCCGTCGCTGAGACGCCCTCGAGTGACGGCTCGAGACGGCTTTTGTGAGCATCAATTCATCGGGCAGTCGGTGCCCAAATCGAGGCTGGCTGTCCGGCCTGCCTGCGGTGGCTCCAGACAGCCGAGATTTGCCGCCCAGTCCCTCCATGAAGCCGTCACAGCTGGCCTCGGCACACGGAGCTGCTCCGTGCCTCGCAAGCAGCATTCACCGGCAAGGGAGATTGTGCGGCGTCGCGTCCCGTCTCGCAGCGCCTGCCGGGCCCCCCTTTACAATGCTTGTGACGAGTACGGCTTTCAGCTTTGCAGGCCCGCAGCGGCATCTGCACACGCGAGCCACACGCCAATTCTCGATATCGCCAGCGAATGACTCCCCGACGGCTATCGCCAACAGCACTCCAGGCCGTGACATTGGGCTGATTGCCGAACCGCGTCTGCAGGGAATAGATCTCAGCTCTCCTCCCCGTCACAGACCGCTTGCAGGACGCTCCATCCCATCTCGCCCCCGCTGCGGATCGGCGTCGCGGACACTGCCGTTGCGTTCACCGTCGTCGGATCGGCGCTGTGACAGCCACAGCGGATCCACGCAGGCATTCCGCGGAGTATTGCAAAGGGGCCTCAATTCTCTTCCAGCGGCTCCAAGCCTGTGGCGCGGCTCGGTCGGCAGCTCCTCGCCTGCCGGCCGGGATGGAGGAGCAGCCTGATCGGTGGAGTCGGCGCCAAACGGACAAACGGCGTCCGCTGCGGGCCCCACAGGACCTCGCTGGAGCCGTCCGACCCGTGATGGTTGTCTTGTGTCTGCATTCCTCTCGCCCGAGTCCTCTCGCCCGAGTCCTCTCTTCAAACACGATCGGCGGCCTCCAAAACGCCCCATCTCGAGAAGTCGGACGCGCCAACCGACCGCGGTTCCTTCATCGGTGTACCGTACCTGAGGCGGGAGCCGTTTAAAAGCCGGTGTAAAACGAGACCCCTCTTCAACCGCTCGACGGTTGCTTCGCCTACCTACCTACCCTAGACTGACCCACTCTCACCGTCCGACATCTGATGTCACTGCCGAACACGTAACATGTAATAAAGTAATCTCAAGGTCTTGGCCCGGGTATGCGCCTTTAGGCTTGGTGTCCGAGAGGCCTCATAATTGCGTGCGTCACTATGCGGCAGGTTTGTAAACTTGCCTGCGCGATTCACTCCGATGTTGTCACTCGACCTCGGCACTGTCTACTACGGCATCACACTATTAGACTTGGTAAATTTGAAGCGTAGGTACCACAACTTGGTCTGAGTTGCATAGTCTCTGTTCTACATGGTGTCAAGCTGTATAGTACATGATGGAATATCTACGCTCGCTGCTCAATGCATCATGTCCGCCGCGCCAAGAGCAAGGCTGCCACCGCGGCTCCAGCCAGCGCGCCCTCTAGCGCGAGCATCGAAGCGTCCCTCATCCGCAAGTCTACCCTCCTCTCGCTGTACAAATCTGCCGCAGCCGTCTTCCACCTCGCGGGGTCCATTAGAACCTCCTGCCACGTGCCCTCCGGCGCCGCGTGGCTGACATCTGCGACGACCTCCTCAACCTTGGCCGCGTCAGGGGCTGCCGGCGGCTGCTGGATGGGCTCCGCCCTCCTCTCCAGACTCAGCTTGACGGCCTCGAGCTCGTTCCGCACCGCTTCCAGGACTCCCTTCTCTTCCTCTACGACGCCCTTGACGAGCCGTTTCCTCCGCCAGGGCTCAGCCACGAACTGCAGCACAACGAACAGGAGAAAGTTCATGCCCATGAGCCCCCACGTGCCCCATGTGCTGGCCCTGCGTATCCTGTCGCTCCAGATCTGCTCCTCGTGGTATCTCTTGAGTATGCCCGCGTTCAGCCTCTGGCCCAGGCTCTGCTCCTCGGCCTCGGCCTCGGTCAACGACTCCTGCGCGCCCGCCACCTCGCCCTCGAGCACGTGGTCCGTCCGGTACAGCTGCGTGAAGCGCTCGAGGTCCGTCGGCGACCACGAGTCCTTGCGGGCCAGCAGCGTCGTCACCTCGCGCTGGGTCGTGGCGCGCTTCGTGTTGGAAGACTTGTAGGTCTGGCGTGCGGCGCGGACGCGGGACTTGGCGTCGGCCAGCTGGACCTCGAGGGCTTCGTTCTCGGCTTTGATGCCCTCGATGGCCGAGTAGCCGGTGATGTCGTTGAGGGTGTGGGAGGCGGTGAGGGCGCGGGACTGGAGATTGTCCATGATGGTACTGAGCCTCTGGTTCAGCTCGCTCCGCCTGCTGTCTGTTGTTGACGGAAGTTCGGAGGACGGAATCGAAGACGATGGAGGGTCGTCGGCGGGTTGACGTTCGACATTGGGCTTGACAGCGCCCTCTAGCCGCTGGGCCGAGCCTTGGTTCGCGTCTTTGAATGGCGGCTGGGTCGAGTACAGTCGCGCCCGCGCAGCAATGGCTCGTCCGCCACACCACTGACACGAGGACGACTTCTGAACCACGGCACTGGCCCTGCCGGGGCCTCTTCGAGCCAGCGGCGCCCGCTCGGGGAGAAGAAGCCGCCGGCTATGTGCCCAGGCAGCCCGCGTAACCGGCCGACCAAATGGCTGCATCGCGAGCTGGCTGAATCGAGAGAAATCGTCGTCGGTATTGTCGTTGTCGGAGGTGAGGTCTATTGAGCCGCGGCTTTCTGCCAGGCACGGAGCGGCGGGGCTGCTGACCGCCCGCAGCCCAAGTCCAACGCTTCCGCAAAGCTCAGGTGCGGCGCAACCAGCGGTCCGTTAGCGGCGTGCCAGCCCCTGCGGCGCTCGGGAGCAGCGGGGCCCAGGGCCCGTAGGCGCCCACCCACAGCGCTCAGCGACCCTCCATGACGACGCGCCTCCCAACGCCGGCCAAAGGATGCGAGGATGGACGGTGTTCGATGAGCGTCGTCGTGGAGTTGAGTTTTTTAATGGGTCTTGGTCCTGGCTGTGGAAGCCCGGGCCTGTCAATTGACGGCGCAGGCGCTCGTTTGAAGCTTGAGGCTCGTTTGAATCTGTTCTTCATCCTGACCGCCCTCCATTGCCTCTCCCATTCTCGCGATATAACCCTACCTACTCCGTACCTACTATACGCTCCTTCGTTTAACTGACGCTCTCTTTTAGAGTCCAGCAAATATAGCATATACGAACGACCCCCTCCGGCACCATGGGCTCCGTCTCCAGCGACACGCCGGCCATGGCCACCAACCCCAGGTTCATCTTCTTCACCGACTTCGACGGCACCGTCACCACGGCCGACTCCAACGACTACATGACGGACAACCTCGGCTACGGGCGCGAGAAGCGCGTCCAAGGCAACAAAGACGTGCTCGCCGGCCGCGCGCACTTCCGCGACTCCTTCCAGGAGATGATGGACAGCGTCACGACGCCCTTCGCCGAGTGCGTCGACATCCTGCTCGCCAACATCCGGCTCGACCCGGGCTTCAAGCAGTTCTACGCCTGGGCGCGCGAGAGCAACGTGCCCATCGTCATCCTCAGCGGCGGCATGCAGCCCATTATCCGCGCGCTGCTGGATCGCCTGCTGGGCCCCGGCTGGGACATCCAGATTGTGAGCAACGACGTGCGGCCGCGCGAGGGCAAGCGCATCGACGACGAGGGCGGCTGGCGCATCGAGTTCCACGACGACAGCATCCACGGCCACGACAAGTCGATTGAGATTCGCAAGTACTCGTCGCTGCCGAACCGCCCGACCATGTTCTACGCCGGCGACGGCGTCTCTGACCTGTCTGCGGCCAAGGAGACGGACCTGCTCTTCGCCAAAGCCGACAAGGGTGAGCACTCGCCTCGCCGTCCTCGAGAATGGCCATGTGCTGACTTTCCTTGTTAGATCTGGTCACCTTCTGCGAAAACGAAAAGGTCCCGTTCGTCACGTTCCGCGACTGGACCAGCATCACGCAGACCTGCAAGGACATTGCCGCGGGCCATATCACCGTGCAAGACGCCGCCAAGGGCCGGATCTGAGCGGCCTCGTTTGGGCGACTTTTGGATAGAAGGAGGAGAGGGATTTCGTCTACTCCGCATCTCGCAACACATAGACCCCTGATAGAAGAGGGCCGAGGGCTACGTATATAGATTTGACCCCCTCTATGCATCGTATTTAGACTCGACTTATAGATTCTGATAGATATCCTGAATCCAAGGCCATGACGACGGCGTTCGAAAGTCGGTTTTCTGTCGTTCATCTTTGCTTCGCCCATGGCACCTACTCGGTCCTCTTCCTCTCGGCCGGGATGCCGTACCAGCACAGCAGCATCACCACAAACAAGGCAATCACAATCGGATGCAGGACGTACGTGCCCACGGCCTGCGCCAGCAGACCGGTGATGAACGGCGCCAGCGCGCCGCCCAGGCTGCCGCACGCGCTGATGGTCCCGATGCCGCTCAGCGCGTCGCGGCGCGACATGCCGCGCATGAAGACGGCCGCGGCGCAGGGGTAGACGGGCCCGAGCAGCAGGCCGACGATGGCCACGGCCACGGCGTTGCCCACGATGTTGGGCACCCACCACACGAGCACCTGGAAGGCGACGGCGCCGACGACGAGCCCGTAGACGAAGGCCTTCTCGCCGATGCGCTGCGCCGGGCCGGACAGGCAGAAGCGGCCGAGGGTGATGCCCGCCCAGAAGCCGGCCGAGACGTAGCCCACCGACGACGGGTCGCCGCCGCGCGCGTGGATGAGGAACGAGATGACCCAGCCCGAGATGGACACCTCGGCGCCCTGGTACGCGAAGATGAAGATGGCGCCGAGCAGCACGATGCGCAGCTTCAGCGCCGTCACCATGCGCAGCACCGACGAGCTGCTGTCCTGCTGCGCCTCGCGCTCCCGGGCCGTCGGGCTCTGCTCCTTCTCGAACCCCCAGAAGGCCCAGAGCGACAGCGCCAGCGTCCCGACGCCGATGCCCAGCGTGATGATGTAGTACCGGCTCCAGAGGGCACCCGCGACCGTCACGAGCGCCGTCGCGACGAGGGGGCCCGTGGTGCCGCCGACGCCGTAGCTGCCGTGCAGCAGGCCGAGCATCAAGGTGCCGTTCTGGAGCGTGCCGCAGAAGACGTTGCCCATGGCGACGTTGATGGCGATGCCGAAGCCGACGAAGAAGAAGGAGACGATGACGAGGATGAAGGGCGCCGCCGCGACGAGCGGGATGTAGGCGCACGTCATGAGCACCTGGCCCAGCCCGAGCAGCCCGGCGCGGCCGAGCTTGGCGCGCAGCACGTCGAGCAGGACGGCGGCGACGATGAAGCCGACGGCCTGGCCCACGAAGATGAGGGACACGACGCCGTAGCCGATGTTGTAGTACCTGCACATGAGCTGTCAGTCCCTGTATAAGAGGCCGACTGGCGGCGAGGGCAGCATACTCCTCCATATAGGGGATCAGAGCACCGGCGGCGCTGTCGCTCAGGGCATTGCCCAAGTTGGCCAGGCACACCGCCAGCAGCCGGAAGCGGTTCATGAACGGATGCCAGACACTCGCCATGGCCTCGACGGCGTCCGGGGCGGGATCCGGCGTCGTCGGCCTGCTCCTCTCGAGGTCCTCGCTCTGCCGCTGGGGCGTCGCAGCGCCCGAGCCAGCCTCTTCCTGCCTCGGCACCCTCTCGAGCTCAACGGAGTCTGCGCTGTGGGGGGCTCCGGGGCATGTCCTCCGAACGGCCTTTGCCGGAGGCGTGAGAGGGCGGAGGGCTTCGTCTGGAGTCGGCGGGCCGTCTGATGCGCGAGACTGCACCTCGACGAGGCCTCGAAACATGGCAGCCTCCATGGCGAAGGGCTGTTCTTGTTTCCGAATGAGCAGAAACGACTTTGCCAAAAATCAGGATCACATTGGCACTATAGAGGCGCAGTGACGCGTCGAGGCCAGCGCCCGTAGCTAACTTCAAGCAACCACTGCGGGCTGCCCAGACTCACGATATTTCTAAGCAGACGGAATGACTGCTTTTGGCAGTCCTAAGAGAACGCTGGCGACTCCAGCCCTCCAATTGATCAAGCCATGTATGCGTGTGAGCGTCCGCAATCGCCTGGCAATAAGCGCGGGCCTTGCTCGTCAGCAGGTCAAGACGCGGAGTTCGCAATGTCCAACGGCGACCACTGAGGACCATGATGCGTCCAACTCTCCACCTCATACCAGCCAGCCTATGGCACGCCATTCCGCATATCGGAAAAGCTATCAAGGTTTCTCACCGCTGCTCGATCCATTGCGGGCCTTCCGCATCGTTGTTGGGAAGCGGCACGACGAATCTGCGGTATCGGCGCTCTGCTGTCACGCACGTAGCCAAGTGCACGCTTTCAAAAATCGCGGCTATTAGTGGCGTATTTATGTTAATAATTACGAGTAGATCAAACGTGGACCCAGATCTAGGTTGATTGATCTGAGGGCACCGCTGATATCTTGTCTTGCGTGCCTTCTGGGAGATTCCCCGGAAACCGGAGGAGGGAAAACCATTCAGAAGGCTTCAGCTGGGAAGGGATATATTAATTAACCAGAGAATATCTGGCAGCTTCACCCGCCCCTAAAGTGGAAGGAGAGGTGATTGTAATACAAGTCGAGATTGAGCTTGCTCAGGCATGTTGTTAATGAAGACTCTTCGTGCGTGTTGCGCTGAACAGCTGGCGGCGGCGTCGAATCGGTGGTGCCCGATGTGGAAATTCCGACAACAGCTGTCTGTATTCTTGTCTCGGGGCGAGTCGCCTATCGGTTGCTGCCCCGCCATGCCAACCCCGCGAACCACCAAAATTTGACAGCTCCATAGCTGTTTATCCCCGCGAGAAGCTTCAATGGGCCGCCCAAAGCGCAACGTCCTCGCTGCGGCGGAGGAGGCCCTGACGCCCCCCGACTCGCTCCAGCCCAACCAGACCCTCGTCCGCGTCGTCAAGCCCGAGGGCAACAACCTGTACGCGTGCGAGCTGCCCAACAAGAAGCCCGTGGTCCTCGAGCTCGCGCAACGCTTCCGCAACACTATATGGATCAAGCGCGGAGGCTTCGTCGTCGCTGAGCGGTACGACGCAGGGGCCGAGGATACCCGGGCTGCGGGCGAGATTGTCAACATCGTGCGCGACGAGAAGCTGTGGCGGAAGCAGCCTTACTGGTATGCGTACACTGGATAAGCACCTGGGCAGGCACTGACAGGCGTCGATCCCAGGCCGAAAGAGTTTGCCAGGAACGCATACGGCCTCAGCGACGACGAAGACGACTCAAACGTCGGCAAGATGCCCCCCAGCTACCCCGAGGACGAGTGAACAACGGATCTGATGGAGCGGGACTATGTCTACCCCTTGGCATAGGATATTCACAGCTTTTGGCTTTCTCGCCGTCAGCGAGAGCTTTGATGGTCTTCTCTGGACCAATAATGTCGCCAGGAGAAGCCGTTGGCGTAACGACTTCATGCACAAACGCTCTAATAACACCACCCTTGAGAAGAAACGGCGATAATTCGTTAGCGGTAGTATCGCAGCAACATTAGTACCGCCTACTTTATCCCACACCCTCCCCGGCCCGTTCCGCCTCGATATTATCCACTTATTTCTACTACCTGCTACCTACGTGTCCGGACCGCAGTCCTGGCTCTCTAATAGCTTGATGGAGGAGAACGCGCACTCCGAACGGACACTGCAAACGCGTTGCGCGGAACTGCACTCAATTCTCTCGGGCGTCAATTGGTCACTCAGAAAAGGGTTTTCACTAACTTAGACCATCTGATCACAAGGCAGGGCAGCTTCAGCAGCAGTCCACAGCTTTATGACGAGTGTGGTTGTTCGTCATGCTCACTCACTTGTTGACCGTACGGCCTCACTCACTTTCACTCATTGGGTAATGCAATTAGGGAAGAAAGGCGCCCAGGTATATCGATTCTGCAAGAGCATGCCCTCTTTACTTAAAGTGGGAGAGAGGCGTCCCTTATATACATGAGAGTGTCTGTAACACTACCCCCTAAAAAAATTAGTTTATGCGGTCGCACCAGGAGATATGTTTATACTCACTCCTCTTACCTGTACAGTCTCTAACCCAGCCTTTAGCGGTAAAAGTTCCACGACCGAGTTAGTAAAGGCACGGCTAGATTCTAGACCTGGATTTCGACTGGGACAGTTTCGTTCCCTGCTATGCGATTCAGGGATTGAGTATTAGAAGGCCGTCTTTCTTTCTTAGAGCCCTAGGGCTTTAATGTTGGGAAGCGCTTTCTACCCCAACACCCGTCGAGGAACCCCATCACTTGTTCTTGGCCTCGGCGGCTTTCCTCTGTTCTTCGCCGTCGCCATCCTTCGCAGTCATGAAATATGCCAAGACGACTGTGATCAACAGGACGTTGACCACAACGGCAGAGCTGGCGTCGGTGCTCGGGAAGACGTTCCAGGCCCATTCCTGCGCCAGCCAGAGGGGAAAGACGAGGAGCGGGTGCGGCGATGACTTCCACAGCAGGTACGGCGTAGACCACGCGAGATAGGCGTAGAATTGGTAGTGAAGGGACCTTGCGAAGAGCAGCCCAACCACGTTGGCGGAGAGCATGGTCGACATGACATACGCGGGCGTAATCCGGTTGGACACTCGCAGTTCTTCCTGCTGCATGAAGGGAGACTTGCCCTGGAGGAGCGCTGGGATCATGGCAGACAGCGGTCGATCTGCAGGCCGGATCCACCTCGTGGTGATGAATATCAGGAGGACAAGGGCATGGCTTGCCAGCAGCACCAGGGAGAAGGGCTTGCTGAGGAACAGCTCCTCGCCTAGCATCCGCCAATTGACCGTCCACTCAAACTTGAATTGCCGCGAGAGCTCAAAAGCGCGTCCCAAGTATCCCTGCCAATTCTTGGCCAGAAAGGGAACCGCAATGACAAGCTGCACCTGGGCCATCAGCCAGGCCAGCCGTAGACTCCCCGCGAAGCCCCGCCCGAGGAACAGGACGAGGCCCACGGCGGGCAGCACCAGCAGCAGCGACATCTTGATGCCGAGGCCCCAGCTGTATGCCAGGCTGCCCAGCGTCCAGTACCGCCGCTGGAAGCAGAAGATGGCGAGCCAGAGGAACAGCGCCGCGAAGCAGTCGTTGAAGCACCGCAGGACGAAGACGCTATGCAGCCGCTTCGACAGGATCAGGAGAGGGAAGATGTACGGCGGGACCTGTGTAGAGGGAGATTATCAGCACCGCGTCGTGGCCGGGTCCAGACGTCGATACGCCCACCCACCTTGGCTTGCCAATAGCACAGCATCACCACCGCCAGCGTCGCCATGTACAGCACCGCAAACAGCTGCTGCGCGAGGAGGATGTCCTTTCCACGGCCCGTCAGGTAGTACAGCCCCGTGTACGTGTACACGTGCGCGGCCGGGTACACGAGCGGTCCCGTCCCGCCCTCTATTTTGGCGTAGTCGCGCTCGCCGGAGACGAACTGCGCGACCTGCTCCATGTATGCGACCCAGTCGATCTCGGTGTCTGCAGCGCGGCGCGCGGCGCTGTTCAGCAAAGGCTGCGCGTGTGGTCAGAGAGCTGGAGGGTTCGAGGCGCGGGCTTACAGGAGACCTTCCAGATGATGAGGCCGCAGAGCGCGGCGTCGACCAGCCAGAGCGCGGGCGGGATGAGCTTCGAGAGCGCGTGCCGGCCGTTGGCGACGTCGAGGGCGAGGTGCCACGCTCGCTCGTGTGCAGGTGCCTCGGGTCGTGGCATCGTGGGCGGCTGTGACGACCTGGGGAGCTCGGGGGTTGCAGCGCGTTGGAGTTGAGGTGAGCTGCGATGTACGCATAGAGCTTCACAAAATCATGGAAGGGTGGGTCCCCACAACCCCAAGGACCTCGAAAGGGTCGCGCGACCAATACGGCACGACATCTCGCAATCCAATACTATAAGCTGCATATTAGAATACATATGGCAATAAATCAAACAACTGGGATGAAAAACAGATACTTCACACAGACTTGCAAAGTACACGGGTCCAGATACAGTGCACATAAGTGGCTCGGCTTACACCACTCCAACCTAGACATGTTCAAGTCGTTGACTTACATGTGAAGCAATGCTGTGACATTCAACCGCTAGGCCAGCTCGCTAGTCCCAGGAGAAAAGCTTCGGCTCGTCATCGACATTCTCCCCCTTCTCCTTGCGGATCTTATTCACTAGCTCAACCACCCTCTCCGCACAACCGTACGACCCCTGATATCCCCAGCCTGCATGCCCATAGTTGTGGACGATCCAGGTCCCATCATCCACCTTCTCCTCCTCGATCCGCACGCCATCCTTCCTGTACGGACGCAGCCCCACGCCGTGCCTGATAACGCTTAGCCCCTCGATTCCCTTCCCGCCGCCGACTAGGTCTGGACACACCTCGACGGCCCGCTTCATGATGCGCACCGCGATGTTGGGGTCCGGGTTCGACTCCCAGTTGCCCATGTCGTACGTGCCGCCGAGGATCGTCCCGCCGCCGGCAGCGCGCTGCATGGCGTAGAGCAACTCCGTGTCGCCGTCCTCGGTGCCCGACGTCGTGAACATGGGGTGGCACTCGTTGCGCACGAGGACCGTCTGGCCCCGCACGGGCGTCATCGTCGTGTCCCGCACGCCGCCGAGCTTCAGGGACCCGAGACCCGTTGCGTTGACGACGATAGATGCTGGCTGCCCGGTGTGGCTCAGGGCCTTCGCCTCGGCGACGTCGGACAGGACGGCGCGCTTGACGACGACGCTGTTCTTGATGCACTGACCGAGCAGCCACTGCAGGTAGGTCGCAGTGTTGATGCACACGCTCGTGAACTCGCAGCCCGAATCGTGGCCCGCGGGGATTTCGTCCTGGCTCAGCTCGCGGTAGTCGGGGAGCAGGGACTTGTACCAAGGGTCTCGGTCAAAGGGAGCATCCATGGGACGCGGGGGGCCTTGCATGTCTTTGTCCCGTCTGAATACGTGGTTCTCTGCCCTCACTCGTCAGCAACGGTGCGTTGCGAAAGAGCAGCCCAGCAGACTCACTTTGAAAGTGAATCCCAGCCTCGGGGACTTCTTCAGTAAGCCGTTTCAGCTCTGGCCAGGTTCGTCGCTCCCATCTGCTGTTCTCGTCGCTTGCCATCCTGTACACCGCCGTATAAATGGTAGCTCAGCATAGTCAAGCAGGGAAGACGCACGGCAGCACATTGGCACCGGCAAATGGCGACGCATATTCAATGTCGTAGTCGCCGGGCATGTGCTTTGCAACGACGGTGATTTTGTTGGCCTTGCTCTTTGAGAGCAGCAGCGCCGAGGTGAGGCCACTCACGCCGGCTCTGGAGACCTGTCAGCCATGGCATCTCACGGTCGAGATCCCATGGTTACTCACCCGATAACTACGATTATGTTTGACATGTTTGCAACGGGCGTAACTCCAGATTAATGGTCAAGCGATGGCAGCTCGTGCTTCAACGCAGTCAAGGCGGTGTTTAAGTCCCTTATAACCCGACAGGTTTGTGAGCCTAGATCAGATGCTATTCAGGAAAGTGAGTCATAACCGGATGTAAGCCGTCAACAAGCGCCGGGCATCCGCCGCCCATTATTAATTACCCATCCCTGCATCTGCCAGTGGGTCGACTTTCAGCCGTACAGTTGTAAATCCTGTCTGTCCGGCAGCAAAAGCTTCGATGCTGGCACCCGAGAGGGACTGTATGGGTATAGGGTAGGTCAGAGAAAGGTCTGAAATGCTGCTTCCACACAGCCAGCGTTGGCAATGAGAAGCGACCAGTGCCAATCGAGGACTGTGGCACTTACTTGGTCAGGCAGATGCGCCAAGAAGGCAGCGCAGCAAATTGTATGGAGGAGCCGTGCCGGTGACATAATGGTCGGACAGTATCTCAGGAAGCGACGCTTGTATATCTGGGGAGACGAGATTGATTTCGCAGTGGTTTTTGACAGAGCAATTTTTTGCCTACGGCCTCCGAGCAGTCTTTGCGCAGGCCGTACTGTTGTAGTGCTGCTTTGGAGCCCGATGGCCAACCGCCGTCGGCTCCGTGCATAGGTAGATTCATGAGAGGCACTGCTGCGATGCATCCACGTGGTCGCTCCTCATGCGTTGATGAGATACTCTATCCCACACACCAAGGCACTGGCTGGCGTGAAATTTTTTTCATCCATGGATCGACTGGCCAGCCGGCAAGATTCGCGCAGCAGCATGAAATGATGAATCACACGTGTTCATGAGCATCCCGCTTTTAAAATACCTTTCATTCGACTCGGGCTCGTTTGGCGATTCCGGAAGGACGTTGGAATCACATCTGCATGCAACTATCTCGTCGCCCAGGTTCTCATGACAGTTGGCTGTGCCACACCATGAACGGCGCCTGCGATGCGGGAGGGGGCGAGTTGGCGATTCGCCCCCAACGAAGCTCTGCAGCGGATTGGCCTGAGGCGAGGACCGCTCTACTCGTACAAGGGCGGACGTGACCGGCATGATGGCGTGAGGGATTCGTCAGGCTCGAGATTTGGCGAGATTGAACCTTGGCGACACGGAACACGGATGGCCGGGACTAGGTATGGCATTATGGCGCATGTTCGACCCCCAACCACAGTCTGGACTCTGGAGGCCGCCTCTCGAGTCTGCGCGGCGGACCAAGCGTCAATGGCCCAAAGTCAAATCACGGTCTGGGCCGTAGGGTGGCCAATCCCACGGTGCAGGTTCCAGGAACAGCATTCCGGCCAGAGACGAGGCTTGAGCGACGTACTCGTACAGGACTCCGTACTCCTGTCCAAGGCGTTGGTGAACGTGTTACCCCAAGTACCTACTCGTAAGCACGACAAGCGCTGCAGCTGACGGGAACCTGCAGCCGGCGCGGCTGCAGAGTCACAATGGCCCAAGCCTGATGAGGCGTGCTGAGCCCATGGCCGTCAGAGCGAGCCGTATGCGCATCCCCGTATGTACGAGCCAGCATCAAGAAGCCATCTAGGCCGTAAAACTGGAACGGCTTGGTGAGGATCAATCGTGTCAGGCTGGTGGACGATCGCGAACCGGTTTTTGGGCAATGCACCCCGCCATGACAGAGGGTGGGCGAGCAACCAGACGAGAATTCAGTAGGGAGGGATCGTCCCTGTTTGAAGTTGCCGTGGCTGGTCCGCGCCGCCAGTCGTGGCACTCATTCGGAGCTGGGCTAGCCTCGACTTCGGTGGCTTGGGAGCCAAGGAGCCAATGGGTTGCAAGTCGTCAGACTCGCCAGCAGGGGTCAGCATCGTGGACAGTTGGAACGGTACCGAGCCCGGAGGCATCGAATCCCTCCTCGGCCTCTGTGCTCCGTGCCAAGTACAGGGGCCGAACCGAGGAGGCGGGTGAATACGAAGGCCACGGCGGGTCCAGGGCAAACGGTTCCTGCGTTATACGAAGCTCCCGCATTCGACTGAGGCAGGGGGACGGGGTAGGGAGCACCAAGCACACGCTGCGCGTCTCGGCCCGCATCCGCCCTGGGCCCAGAAGAATGGACGCACGAGAGGCCGTCGAGAGTTATATATAGGTATGCAAGGTCTGGGAACCAAACGGCGCGGAGCAAACCGACGGCCGACGGATCTGGAGCAGGAGCCGACAGAGCCTCAGGCGTCCCCTTGAAGGCGAGGGCGAAAGCCTGACTGCAACCGTGTGTTTCACGGCGTCGAGGAACCCGGACTGGCCCAGCATTTGCCGCGCGGGTTAGCTGGCAATCAAGCCTGCCGTCGGTCGAGGCACGGGATCATGAGAGCATGAGGGAGAGGCGTGCGCTATTACTCGTAGGAGGTGTGGCTGCGCGGCGGCAACACGCTGCGTGTCTGCTTGGCAGTGCCCCCCCCTGCCACCACACCCGGCCCCGTGAATGGCTGGGACCGCCGGGGCCATCTGATCATCCAGAGAGCCGTTGACGAAGCTGTGACTGATCTCGGACGGAGGTGGCGGAACAGAGCATCGGAGTAGGTACCGCCACTCCAAGGGGGAGGCATGCCGAGAGGTGCGAGAACGACAGATCGAGCACGGCAACGCTGCCCATGTCGGGGCAGCGCGAGCGCGCATACGCTATTGGGGAAAGTGCACGCATTCGTTAGGTCTTTCGCAGCACGCACGGCATCAGACGTGACCGTCGACGGTTGGCTGGATCAGGCCGAGACGAGGGTACGAGTATGGCGGACGACCGACTCCGTGCTTGGTGCTTGCAGCAGGAACACTGGGCGTGCACCGCCGCGCCTCACAGCAGATCGAGCATGACAGCGGCGGCGGGACAGATCTCGAGCGCAGTTATTGCGCCGTGGCACAGCTGCAGAGGCGTGAAGAGACGTCGAGTCAATGGGAGGGCGAGGAAGCTGGACGCGCACATGGTGGTGTATCGCACGAAGCGCTCGTGTATGACCCATCTCCAGCGTGGGACGAGCGACCGAAGGCCTCACTTCTTTCTGCCTGCACTTGGTGGGAAGAGGGTGCTCGCAACCCCAGCTTTTCCACAGGCCCCGCTTTGGCCCCCTGCGTTTGCCTCCCATTGTCGCCTCTGCCTTCGTCCCTCTGCCAGCCAGCAGGCGGAAGAGCCCTCCGGCTTGACAACCATGGCACTGACGCTGCACAGAGGCATTCGGTTTGCTGGTGCCAACAGAGAGCAAAGTGGATTTCAGTGGATTCAGTGGATGCCAGTGGGTGTCAGTGGATGTCAGTGGACGTCGGCCAGTGGTGCGGCCCCTCCGCCCTCGTTGGATTGGCCCCATGCCCCCAGTGCGCTCCAAAGCCGACTCATGCATGGGTGGTACGGCCGCGGCGAGTACCTCACCGCCGGTGCTGCGGCGTGCCGCTACCCGCCAGCGCGTACTTCCCAGGCTGGCGGGCGAGTGCTGGATCCGATCCGTGGCTGGACTAAAAAAGCGCGCTGGGGGGCTTGCACCCACTGAGGCACCCACTGAGGTGGACTCGACCACGCCGTGGCAGCGGAGTGGCCGCCGTTTTTAACCGCGTTCCCTCCTGCCTTTGCAAACTCGGCTCCGCCCTCCACTCTCCCGCTGGACGCCCGTGTTGTATTGCATTGCTCGCTCCTCACAGCACCACTTGCTCCTATTATTGCCAACAATCATTACCTCCACTGCCTCCCTCTGCTCGGCGCCCCTGGACGCTCTGGAACCAGCCACTCTTTCTATTCTGGGACCCTGAGGCTGGTGGGATTGGCGTGTGCATTCCATCCGCCCCATTCATCACGAACGGACCCACGCCACTGGTGCGCCGACAGGGACCTGATTGCCTCACCACGCTCTGCCCGTGTCTTGCTGCACGGCCGCGCAGTCGACGCCCTCGACGCCCAACGTGTGTCGCCAGCCTGTTCTCATCCTCGTCTCCTGTCGCGCCAATTTTCTCTCGAGCTCGCCTCCCTGTCACGCGATCGACCGACCGTCCGACCAACCGACCGACTGACCACATCTAATTCGCCGTGGTCGCTTTGCCCGTGCTCGCAACACCTACATGATTCTTCAACTTCACAGCTGCCTTCCAGACGACCACGATGCAACCGTACAAGCCGCCGAGTTCCCGCCAGAAGTTTAATCGACGTCCATACCACGACGACTTGTAATCACCATCCGATCGAGACGGAAAGCACGAAATGGCCTTGTGGCCGTTTCGGCGCAAGGGCGCCCGTAAGCGCTCTAGGAGCGGCGCCGCTCTCTCAGACGGCGAGGGCCCTCCGCTGCGGAGCCACGCAGAGGAAGACATGACGAGGGCTGTCTCTAAGAAGAAGCAGCGTACAGAACCCGCTAAGCTGCAACGTCGGCAACGAAATTACAGTTTCTCCCCCGGACGCAATGACACGATCCGGGTGGATCGGCACAACAATGCTGCTCGGGACGGAACCCATCCCGCTGGCACCGCGGCTGACGGCAGGGCAGAGGACCTTGCCTGGGAGCGAACGCCGACCCTATATCACAAGAACAGCCGTCCTCCGACGAGGAGAAAGAGTAGCAAGAGGACGAGGGAGGACCCCGACAGAGAGGCCGAGATCAAGGCCATGAGCGCCTTCATGCCCGCGCGGGCAGCCGCCGATGCATGGGCGTCCGGGGCCTTGACCAAGCAGAGCAGCAAGAGAGTCAAGACGACCGGCAATGGCGGCCAGTGGGGTAAACCCACGTCCAACGTGTCGCTACCTCTCCCCGACTCCCTTCACTCGTCCCTGTCGTCAGACTCCGAGTGCGTTTCCTACAAAGTGTCTGCGCTGGATTCGCTTCTAGCGCCGCGGCCAACTCTGCGATGCGCTCAAGGAACCCGATGGACTCCATCAAGAGCATCGGCGCCGATCTGGACTAGCTCACAGAAAAAGTACTTCGCTGAGCGGGAGACCATACCGGAAGACATGTTGGATTCGCGCCGGAGGATAGACGACCTCGCTGACGGCCTGGACGCCAGTGATCTAAGAGAACTGATGGAGAGGGATAACAGAAGGCGCGCAAGAAAACGACAAGATGACCAAGAGAGAATGGAGCGCAGGCTGGCCCGCAGGGCCGAGAAGCAGCGGAGAGAAGAGGCAGAAGCCAGGAAGTCGGGAACGCCACCGCCCGAGAACCTCGAACGTGGCGTCATGGGCCGCGAACTAGTCGGTCTGGGAATTGAGCCCCCCTCAGCGGTCGTGACGTCTTCCAGGAAGCGTGAGTCTCCTGCAGCAGAGCCCATGGCCGATGCCGAAGAAGTGGAGTCCAAGGAGCCATTGGAGTCGTTCCACCGAACCGACACCGTCCCTCTAGAGGAGCCATCGCCAATCGAAGAGCCCAAGGTGCCGATAGTGCGCACCATCCCACCGCCGCAGGGTTCCATGCTCGCTGGGGTTTTGCGGTCCAAGAAGTCGCAATCGAAGTCTACGTTGAGCTCAGACAAGGACAAAACAATGGCCGAGGATGATTCTCCACGAAAGGACTCGGAAAGCAGCACCAAGGGTTCTCGTCTCTCCTTCGCCTCCTTCCTGAAGTGGGGAGGGAGGAACCGGCGCAACTCGGGTCCATCATCCTTCTCCAACACGTCTCGCGAGGAGATGCAGGCTGCTGCAACGGCTCAGGCCCAGGCTCAAGCTCAGGCGGAGGCACTGGCAAGACTTCAAGGCGATGACGTGGCTACACAGGGCAACTATCTGGCGAGTAAGATTGGCGCAGCGCCCAAACGAACGCGATCGCGGTTCCGCGAAGACCTTCCGGAATTCCCACTGTCGCCTCCCGACTCGCGCGTGCAGTCTCCCGAAGCAGATCCACCGCTTCCGTTTGTCGCCGAAGTCAAAACACCTGAGACGGGGAAGCAACCGGGACGTTCTGCACGCCAGGGCACGCCGCCTTCCGACCCTCGGCCTATTGAAGGGTTCCGTCAGACGCCAACGGCGACGGACAGGGTCTGCGGCGGGCAGTCACCAGATCCCCACCAGTCCATGTCTCTTGCGTCAATCGACTCGGAAGGATCCTGGCTCTCAGGACGGGTTGGAAGCCGGCGGACGATGTCGACAATCCGCGACAGCATCGCGCGAGCGAACCGCCGTGAACAACCCTTATCTGATTCGCCAACTAATAGCACCCAGGAAGACCTCGCCATTGCCGATGACGACTACCTCTGTCGCCTTGCGCCGGACCGCAGCTCTGGCGTTTTCACGGCTGGATGCCGCGGGGAGTGTCGCCCGAGCAGCGACGAGGATGAGCCGATGCACGAAGGTGATGTGAAATGGGGTGCTGTGGGTGCAAGGCCCCAAATCGTCCAGTTCCACCACCATGACAGGGACACAATTCGCAGCCACGTGGGTCTCCTGAATATCGATTCCGCCCATGGGGGAGATGGCGAAGTCCCAATCTCTCCTTCCAGCGAGGACAAGGTTGACCTGCAACACGCCAGGAGCGTGAATATGGGCAGGGGCCACACCCGAAACTTCAGTGCCGGAAGTGCCAAGCTGTTGGATATTCACGCGCGGGTATCCCTTGACGGCAAGGGCCACTCCAAGGAGAGGAGGAAGAGCGGTCCCCTTTTCATGTGATGAACCTTGAAATGAGCAACGCCGGATGAGAACGTTCCCGAAACTGCCCGGCGGCAACGAATTTTGGCCGCCGGTCCTACGACGATCTCTTTGCTTCGACTTATTACTCTCTTTTGTTCTTGCTTTGTCGCTGTCGAAACTGACCCCAGTCACTCTTTGAAACATTTTCTTGGATAACACTACAAACACACTTGCAAAAAGCCAAACGGCTTATGGGAGAAAGGAAAATAACGCAAAAGGGAACTCTTCTACTCTTCTCACCGGCCGCGCTTATCTCAGAGGACAATCGCATAGGGGACGACTTCTGTTTCTTCACTCTCAACGACTCATATTCTTGCATCTCGACACGTTGCGACGACAGTACGCACGTCTACCCTGCAATTTGCTTTTCTCCATTCTGAGTACATATAATGCATATGATACCCGTGCGTCGAAGAAGAGTTGATCTCTCGGCTGGTGTTGTTATTTGGGATTGATCTTCATCGCTGGCGTTTGCCTGGTAACCCCTGAAACGGGGGCCCGGCCGTGTCTTTTTTCTATGGGCAGAAGCCTTCACGGCATCGAATGGAGCCATTGCAGACAGACGGCCTGCTCTCTACATCTTTAAAACCTTGGAAGATGGTAACGGAACTGGCCTCTCGATGGGGAAGACGGAATCCAGCGAAGCGCGCATACGGATTTGTTTGGGTGTCTCGGCGACATTGGTGCCTTGTTTTATATAGAGGGAAAGATTTTGGACGGGGAAGAAGTGATGCTGCACTCATCGATCACATCTGGGAATGTTGTGTTTGGGGATATCCGGCCATAGGGCATGTGCTGTTGCATTTGCTCTCGTTGTATATGATATGGCTGCTTCGTACCGAGAGCGACGTCAATTGAAAGCATACAATTGGAAAGCCGCAGTCTTGTTGCAGTGCATAGACTGGACGATTGCGCCATCGACGGCACCGAGTGCTCTAGCTATGTTGACCCCTTCTCTCGTGATTATTACAAAGTGCATGTCGAGAGGATTCCATCCAAGAGCGGTCGGTGTCTGAATGAGCGCGACCGGCCATCTCGGCAAATCAGATTGCTTAGCTCATATTATTAGCGAAATCCTCCACCATCCCGATCTGGCCCCGCGGACTTCCAACCATCACCAAACCATGCCCCCCCCCCCCAATCGCAGTTTATAGACTTGTACGATTATTTGTGAGGAAGTCTTCTTCTATCATGTCTTCAGCACGCTTTGTCCGATCTCTGGCGTCTACGCGGCCGGCCGGACCTCTGGCCCAGGTGCGAGCCTTTCACTCTACGCCGTCCAACAGAATCGTCCACGAGGTCAAAACGTGAGTGCTCTTGACAAAGAAGCGCATGATAATCAGGTCGTGCTGATATTCGCTGCCTCAGTGCCGAGGAGTTTCAGCAAGCCGTGTCCAACAATCCTAAAGTCATCGTCGACTGCTTCGCCGAATGGTGCGGGCCCTGTAAGGCCATTGCGCCCATCCTAGCAAAGTATGCCTTTCCCTTGCTCCTCTTCCTCCTCTACTGCAGTGCTTACGGGGCACGTTAAACATGACAATGGCTAACGTGGGGGGTTGCGTTGCAGACACTCGGACGAGGTAGAGTTCAAGGACAAGGTGCACTTTGTCAAGTTCGACGTGGACGCGCTGCCGGCGGTGACGCAGGCATTGGGCGTGCGCGCGATGCCGACGTTTTTCTTCTTCAAGGATGGGAAGAAGGTGGATGAGATGGTGGGTGCGAATCCGCCGGCGTTGGTGACGGCGTTGAGGAAGCTTGTGGCATAGGGTGATGAGATTGCGAGGGATAGAGTTGGCAACTGGTGATGGGGTCGACGGGGCTTGTACACTAAAATGGGATAGAATGGCTCTCTACATGTATGGCACTCAGGACGATGCATGCTGCTTTGAAGTGTTGCGAGGGAGCTGGTGCTATTGACTCACGATGAAGCATGAGCATGATGACCGGGTGAGTTCCGCGGCTCACGAGCAGCGGATCTTCCCCAAGCAGGATACGCCAACGGTTGCACGTTGCTCAGACTGGCCATGAGCCTTCTTCAATTTAAAAATTGCACATATGGAAGAAAAAGCATGCTCCTGTGCGGCTTTACTTCACTTGGACCAGAGTCTGATACGGGGCGTTTGGAGACGTTGTCTCGCCTGCCGAGATGAGATTTCGACCCAGCAACTGCCAGATATCAGGTAAAACGCAGCCAGCCCAAAGCAACATTAATATGGAAGCCGGCTTTTGATGAACAAAGATAGCAATTGAAACATTCCCTTCTTCGGTCGACTGAATGCCATAATCAAGTGGCGACGGTAGTGGTCACGTGGTGGCGATGGACAATGATTGTTGTTTCTGCAGCAACGCGCCAGTGCTGTTTACCTCCACATCAGCACCACATCGTCATCGCAAGGCACACATCTTCAACCCACGACGCGACACTGCGAATCGATTGCGCCGCCGCGCAAAATACCGTAAAAATGGCGTACAACCCGAGGATGAGCATCATTCCCAGCTCCCAGCAGAACAGGTCCCGCAAGAAGGAGGAAGAGGCGGACGCGTTCATGCGCCTCCCCGACCGCGAGATCGTTGGCTGCATCACGGATATTGGCATCAACTTCACGGTCGCCGACCTACAGAAACCAAACCCAGCACACGTCCAGCAAATCTTCGAGTGGTTCGCGGAGCTCCTTCTGAATGCGACGCGCGAGACGGTCGAGCCGGCTATGCGCGCCGCGGCCGAAGACGTCTGCGGCGAGTTTTCCGACGTGATTCCCACCGACACGCGCAACCTGATGGGCTTCTATGCGTCGCTCCGGCGGCTGCTGTTTGAGTGTGGAATTACGGATTTCAGCTTCAACGACCTCTACAAGCCGACGTACGAGCGCCTCGTCAAGATCTTCAGCTACCTCATCAACTTTGTGCGCTTCCGCGAGTCGCAAACCAGCGTCATCGATGCGCACTTCAACAAGACGGAGTCGGCCAAGGCGAGGATAGAGACCCTATATGCGGAGAACCAGGACAACGAGGGCCGACTCGAAGACATGAAACATAACCGCAAGGCAATGGAGGTGCAGGTACGAGAGAAGACGATGCGGAACGAGGACCTGAAGAAGCGGCTGTTGGAGCTGCGACGCAACCAAGAGAGGGTTGCGGCGCGTCTGGAGGATGCGAAGCAGAAAAAGGGCGAATTGACGAATGCGTTGGAGCGAAAAACGCAGGAGAAGTTGACGCTGAGGCAAGAGAGCGCCAAGTTGCGGCCCTATATGCTCCAAAGTCCGTCTGCCCTGCAGGACAACCTCGCAGAGCTACGCGAGATGCTTAACAACGACAAGTCGCACATCGACGCGCTCGATCGACGGGCGCGAGCACTCCAGACATCGGCCGATTCCTTTACAGTCGTGTCAACAGACGTGGCATCATGCATCAAGATCCTCGACGAGGTCGCCGCAGAACTTGGCAAGGAGGAGGAGGAGATGGCGAAGAATGCCAAGCAACGGGATGCCCTATCCGAGAGGGGCAACAACGCTCGCGAGGTGGAGAGGGCGGAGTCGATGCTGAAGCGACAGCTGAGCAAGTGGACGGAGCGGACGGAGAAGCTGCGCGAGCAGAGCAGCCAAAAGGCCCAGGAAGCAAAGGAGAAGATGCACGAGTTGAGGGCCGTCCACAAGAAGCTGACGGAGGAGCACACGGAAAAGACCAAGGAGATGGAGATTCGGAGAGTCAGAATCGAGCAGACAGAGAAAAAGGTATGCCTCAGTGCAACTCCTGGAACCGATCTTGGCTATCTGAATATGGATGCTGACATGCCACAGATGCTCGACCTCAAGGAGAACATTGAGAATGAGGTTCACACCGCGTACGACGAGTACCTGAAGATGGAGGCTCACATTAAGCTGTACATTACAGAGATGGAGCAAACCATTGGCTAGGTGGGCTGATGAGGAAGGCTTGTGTGATGAGGCACGATGTGAGATACCACGGTCTGGCGTTGGGCTTGGCGGCGTGCATGATCTTTGGCATGGAACTGGCGATAGAGGCTTGGCATAATGAAGGACGATGATTCTGAGATGTTGTGAAGTACGCCTGCGGCCGACTCCGACCTGTTACTTTGACGCGCCCTCTGGTGATTCAAGCTCAAACCAGCGAGCGAGAACTCTCTGGATAGGGACAGTTCGACCAATCCAAGAGCCGTCGTCTCTCCTCGTGCTCCCATTGAGCACCGGCACATTCTCGCCAAGAGCCTTCCGCAGCTCATCATCAGCATCCGTCCGTCTGGGCTCCACGATGGCCGCCCGAAACCCATTCCTCGCCGCGCTCTCGACGAACCCAGCAGCAGACGTGCTCAGCCCCTGCGCAGACCACTCGCTGCCGTCGCGGTGCAGCTCCAGGAATCCGTACACGAGCAGCAGCGGCGCACCGCCCGACGGCGTGAGGTTTGGCGGCGGCGGGATCCGGGACTCGGCGGCGGAGAAGGTGGCGAGGTAGGCGCGGAGGTGGGTTATCGTTGGGATGAAGACGATGCGGATGTGGCGCGAGACGGCGACCTGCATGAGGGTTGCTTTGAGCAGCGGATGGCTTGGAGATGCGGTGTCGTCGTCTTGGCTGGCGGGGGGAGGGAGTTGTTGCTGGATATCTTGGACGAGGGCGTCGAGGAATTGCTGCCGCGGCCAGCTGATGAGCAGGGTCGTGGGGTGGGTGTGGTAGGAGAGGATGTAAGTGAGGAGTTCGGATGGTGTTGCTGGTGAGAGGACGATTGGGCGGGGCATGGTCGTGCGTTCCATGAAAGATGAGAGGCTTCGCCTATGTTCTGGGTCGCCAAAGACAGGTTGTCTGGTACTGAAGGCACATCAACAGAGCTGAACGCAATGGAGTTCCGTGTTTCTCTGGTCGTGGATCCGGACCGTGTCGTTGCAGAGGTTCATGAGATGAAGAGGGTGGAGGCACTGGAGAGCATTCTCTCATGCGGGAGCGGAGGAAGCATTATGCTTTCTGACAGGCAGGAAGAGGAGACGGAGAACTGAGTCGCGTTGAATGAGCGAGCGGGAACAATCTGTGATTGTGTGGTTTGATAATGTACGAGTAGAATGATGGATAGAAAATAGAATCGGTCTCGAGGAGGGTACGTACCTGATGTGCGAGGTGGGGTGTCCATCCGCATGTCGAGCACGAGACGCCTTCCACCAAACGTCATTCCTACAACCGCCACAGCCCAGGCTCGACACTCCCCCCAGTGCGCGCGCTGCAGCTTCAGCCCACGGGCCGCGCCGTCGACATGGAGTCGATATCGAAGATCTCGAGTCTCATGGAGACCGGCAAGCAGCGCCCAAGCCATGCGCGTGTCATGCCGGAAGCTAACCGAGTTGCCAGCCAGGGAGCTGACCCTCGACGCCGCCCAAGCTACTCGCAATGTCGGCACGAGCTCCCGCCCGCTCGACCGGAACCAGATGCGGAAGCTGCTGGACAGCAGAAACGACCGTGAGGTCCTTGAAGGGCTGCGGCGCGTCATATCGGTTCGTCCACCCTTGGAAGCAAGCCTCCATTGCGTCCCGTTGACACAAGCGCGCAGATGATGTACCGCAACCACAAGACGCTCCCCTTCTTCTCCTCGGTCGTTAAAAACGTGGCGTCGCCAAACATCGAGATCAAGAAGCTGGTGTACATCTACCTCATCCACCACGCCGAGCACGAGCCCGACCTCGCCCTCCTCTCCATCAACACCATCCAGAAGTCGCTCTCGGACACGAACCCCCAGGTCCGCGCGCTGGCTCTCAAGACCATGTCCGGCATCCGCGTGCCCGTCATCAGCCAGATCGTGTCGCTGGCCATCAAGAAGGGCGTTGTCGACATGAGCCCCTACGTGCGCAAGGCGGCGGCCCTGGCCATCCCGAAGTGCTACCGGCTGGATCCGAGTCAGTCGCCGCAGCTGACGGACTACCTCGCGACGCTCCTCGGCGACAAGCAATACTATGTGGCTGGGGCGGCTGTGGCGGCCTTTTTGGAGATATGTCCCGAGAGAATAGACCTCATCCACAAGCATTACAGGAGCTTGGTCAGGAAGACTGTGGACATGGACGAGTGGAGCCAGCTGGCCATGCTGAGACTGATGGCGTACTATGCGCGAAGGTGCTTCCCGAAGGGGGGTGGTATTGATCACTTTTACGGCGAGTTGACGGGCTCAGCGCGAGGACAGGGCCAGGCGCCCATGAACCCGGACCTGCTACTGCTGTTGAACTCCATCAGGCCTCTGCTGCATAGTCGAAACTCCGGAGTCGTCATCGCAGTCACGCGGTGCTACGTCGACATTGGAACAACCGAGTATGTGAAGCTCGCGGTCGGCCCGCTGATTGCGCTTCTGAGAGGCGCTCAGGACGTGCAGCAAGTGGCGCTCTACAACATTGTTTCGGTGTGCCTCCTACGGCCCACCGACTTTGTCAAATATGCGAGCCACTTCCTGGTCAAGGCGACGGATAGTGCGCAGGTGTGGGAGCTGAAGCTTGAAGTCCTGACTATCATCTTCCCGCACAGCCCAATCCATGTCAAGAGCCTCATCCTGAAGGAGCTGGAGCATTTCTCGCAAGGATCGAACAAAGCCCTGGTGCGCGAGGCGGTGCGGGCCATTGGCCGATGTGCGCAATCCGACGCGGCCACGGCACCTCGATGCTTGAAACTGCTCTTGGGCCAGATTACCAGCTTGGATGGGACCCTGGCGGCCGAGTCTCTGACGGTTATCCGGCACTTGATCCAGCAGGACGTGGAAGGGCATGCCGGTACCGTGATCAGACTGGCCAAAAATCTCGATTCGGCGACTGATCCGCAGGCGAGAGCCACAATCATCTGGCTGGTTGGTGAGTTTTCGGGGTTGAATGGCGAAGAAAATGTTGCGCCAGACGTGCTGCGCATTCTGCTCAAAGAGTTTCCGAACGAGTCGGAGCCTGCCAAACGGCAGATTCTGTTGCTCGCTGCCAAGGTCTATCTGCACCACCTCAACCGGAAGAGCGAGACGGAGACGCGGAAAGAAGCAGAGGAGGATCCACGGCAAGAGACTGAAACGCATCCTATAGCACGGCTGTGGGACTATGTGTTGCTTCTCGTGAGGTACGATACATCATTTGATCTTCGGGACCAAGCGAGAATGTACCGGTCATTGCTAGGGGTGCCTCAGCTAGCCACGTTGATGCTGCTGGCCCCAAAGCCGGCCCCTCAGGCTCCGAGCCCGTCGGAGTCAAGAAGGGGGTTCCTACTAGGCTCTGCGACTCTGGTTTTGGCAGGAGGCGGTGGTGTTCACGGGTTGAGGGGCTATGAGACCCTTCCTGACTGGGCTGAAGCCGGCACAGAGCCAGACCCCAGGCAGCGGGACCAAGACAAAAGCAGCGCTTCTTCTCGGTATGACGAGAAGGGCGCTGTGCCAGCCAGCGAGAGGCTAGACGAGGCGACCAGGGCGGCGCCCACGAGGACGAATGGCCTTGGGGAGGGAGTCGGGGCTAAAACGCTAGATGACTGGCTAGCCGAGGAAGAGGAAGAGAGCGGGGAGACGGAGGAGGAGACGGAGGAGGAGACGGAGGAGGAGACGGAGGACGAAGAAGAAGAAGAAGAAGAAGAAGAAGAAGAAGAAGAGGAGGAGGAGGAGGAGGAGGAGGAGGAAGAGGAGGAGGAGAGCGAAGAAGTGGATGAGGAGAGTGACGACGATGGCGAGGGCGATAGACTGATCAAATCATGACGGAAGTCTAAAAACCTACGGTGGGAGAGGCGGGGGCATGGCTCGTCGTGGTGATGGCACCATAGACACAAAACACAAGGATTCCGGGGCGGAACTCTGCAGAAGAAGCTGTGTTTGCCAACAGCATGGCATGTAAGTCCAAATCTAAGACGGCAAAATTCGCGATAAACGCCATCTAACCCAATGCTCGTCGAAACGTGGATATCTATCCTCCCAGACCAGATAACACAGCAATGCCTTACCGCCTTGCTCAGGCCCCTGCCTCGGCCTTTTGCCCCTCGTTGGAGGAATCGGCCGTCTCGTTGGCCTTGGTCTCGCCGGCCTTGGTCTCGTCGCTCTCGGCGCTGTCGACTGCGGGCGCACCGTCCTTGTTTGCGGCGCCGTTGCGCATCTGGGGGAAGTAGAGGCCCGGGTGGAAGATGGTGAGGAGGTAGACGGCGACGAGGACGAGGGTGCCGTCGAGGACGAGAAAGCTGGGCTCGTCCTGCATGATCCGACTGCCCCAGCCGCCGCTCATTTCCGCTATGCTACGCGGCGCATGAGCCCCATGCCTGATGAGCCACGAGGGGAGGGGAACGGGGCGTACCGGTATATGCAGCGGACGAGAATGGCCAGGTACGCGGCGGCGACGGCGCAGGCAAACCTCCTGAACTTGGCGTCGCGCCACACCCTCAGCGCCGCGGGCTCCGCCTCGGGCGAGCGCATGTGCCTGGCCACGCGCACCCAGTAGTCGGCGCCGAGCACGCCAAACAGCGCCAGCACGACGACCTGGAGCACGATGCCGGCGATGATGGCGCGGTTGCCGGCCTCCTGCAGGCGGCGGTTGGTGCGGCCGCCGGCGGCGGCGATGCCCCCGCCGATGGCCTGGACGACGAGGCACGAGACGTCGGCGGGGAGGAAGATGCGCGGGAGCCACGCCGGCGGGACGCGCGAGAGGCGCGGGCCGAGGGCCAGGGCGACGTGCTTGAGCGTGAGGTAGACGGAGGCGCAGATGAAGGTGGGCGCGATGATGATGGCGCAGATCTGCAGCTCGAAGGCGTGCTCGTCCCAGGGGTTGGAGTGGAGGAGGATGCGGCCGGCGTAGCCTGGTGCGTGCGTCAGCATCGTCCACGCACGGCGTGTGTATACGGAGGTGGTGATGGTGTTGAGGGGCGGTTATTATAAGACATGCGACGTGCAACTCGGCCGCCTCTCGCAACCAAGACAACAACGAGAAGCGGCGAAGCAGCGGAAACCCACCGATCGTCTCCAGCAGCACCCCGACGGTAATCGCCGCGCCGTACGTCCACGTCCGCTTCCACGCGCCCAGCGTCGCCGCCGCCACGAGGCACAGCCCGAAGGCGACGGTGAAGAAGACGCCGGACCCGAGGTTCGGGCGGTAGCCCAGGACGGTGGCCCCGACGGGGCACAGGGGCGAGACGACGGTGCACGCGTCCATGCGCACGCGGCGGCTGGGGACGGCCATGGCGAGGGCGGCGGCGGCCATGTGTCGACGGGGAGCAGAGTCACCGAGCGCCGTGCCGGGCAGCAGCAGCGTGGGGATTCGGCGAGATTTATTCCAGGGATCCAACACTGCGTCCAGCAGAACTACCAAGACTCGGCAGTGCTACGAGTAATAAACACGCGGCGACGGCGAGAGGCGCAGGGAGGACACGACAGAGGCCCGACCGGGGGGCCCGGATGGGCAAAGTCCGCACAAGTCCGCATCATGTGCATGTGGACGGACGTCGGGGCGGTGACGTGCGGTTGATGGACGATGAGGCTCTGCCGCTGCCGCGCCGACTCTGTGCCGTCCTGGATTTGGACTCGGGACTTGCATGTAGCAACCGCCGTGTCCCACTCCATCCGCGCAGCGATTCAACGTCGACGAGAAGAACCCGAAACCTAAACTGCGGGTTCTCTCGCGCCCTCCGCCATCCCAAGTACCTGGCAGGTGGGTTCGCCGCTTCTCGGGACGGCGCCGACCCGAGCACGGTTTATGAAAATGGGCGTGGTGAGATCCGACGTCCAACCAACGGCCCGGCGCCGACATCGCGGGACGGAGCACTTCATTCGTCCATCTGGGAGATGCCATGTTATTATAGGCTGGATACGCCCAGAGTGCCCATCTATCGCTTCGGCTCCACCGCACGTTGGCATTACGTCTCCCTGCCGCCCAGATAGCGATAGACGACGGAAAAGTCGCGCCCCTTGCACTCGTCGCGCCTCTCGGCCGCCTCGTAGACCCCGAAGGCCGCGTCGGCCAGGGCCATGTCCGCGCCGGCCTCCTTGGCCGCCACCATGGCCAGGCGCAGGTCCTTCTTCATCAGCGAGATGCCGAAGCCGCCGCGGTAGTCCCGCGCCGCGGGCGCCGTCCCGACCACGCCCTTGACCGGGTTGTTGACCTCGCTGGGCCAGCACCGGCCCGTGCTCACGTTGATGACGCCCGCGAGCGTCTTGGGATCCAGCCCCCACCGCATGCCCAGGTTCATGGCCTCGGCCGTCGCGATGTTGCTGAGCGCCAGCAGGTAGTTGTTGGCCAGCTTGGCCGACAGCCCGGCGCCCTGCTCGCCGCAGTGCAGCACCTTGCGGCCCATGCGCAGCAGCACGCGCTCGACGCGCGGCACCGCGCCGGCGTCGGCGCCCAGCATAAACGTCAGCGTGCCGGCCGTGGCGCCGACGACGCCGCCCGACATGGGCGCATCCACGAAGACGCCCTGGCCGGCGTCGGCCACCGACCTGGCCACCTGGCGCGACGTCGAGGGGTCAATCGTTGAGCAGTCGATGAAGACGCGGTCCTTTTGGGGGAGCGCGCTCGCCAGCATCGACCCGTAGACGCCCTGGACGTGCTGGGGCTCGGGCAGGACGGTGATGACGGTGTCCTAGACGCGGCGAGCAGGCACAGTCAGCTGATGTGCTCGCAAGCTCTCCGGCAAGGATGTAGCATGTAAAGTGAAGCGACAAGGCGAAGGACGAGGCAGAATGAGGCAGAATGAGGCAGGGGAATGCGGTGCAGGAGAAGGAAAGAAAGGCGTACGGCGTCTTGGGCGGCGTCGAATGCGCTGGCCGCCAGCTCTACCGCCGCGCCGTTGGACGCGGCCTTCATCTCCGCGCCGAGGCCCTTCATGGCCTCGGGGTTGATGTCGAAGATGGCGACCTTGTCGCTGGGCTTGAGCTTAGACTGCAGGTTCTTGGCCATTTGGTAGCCCTGTGCGTGTCAGCACGGCTCTGCCACTTGAGCGAGGACGTCCATGTGCTGACCATCTGCCCCAGGCCGACGAAGCCATAGCTCTCGAGGCGCCGCGCGGTGCTGGCGAACCCCCTCCTCTGCGCAAAGCCTCCCAGGCGCGCGGCGACGGCTCTCATGTTGGGCAGTGCAAAGGAGCGGCAAGCGTCGTGAGCTCAGCTGCTGCTGTTGGGCGCTCCATCGCAGCAGGAGGGAAAGCGGTCTCGAGGGAGCGCGGCGCGACGGCGCGGACGTCGACGACGGCCGTTGGGGGGGGGGGGGGGGAAGACGAGTCGTGCTGTTAATACCGAGAAAGCCGCCCATTGCCGCGGCCAGCCATGCGCTTCCATTCGCCCATTTGGGTGCGAGCGAGGAGACGAAAGGGGAAACGCTGCGGACGTGGGCGCAAGTTGGGTTGGGTTGGGCTGGGATTGGGCTGGGGTTCCGAGTGCAACTCTCGGTGGGCCTGCGGCACTCCACTGGTACGCCTGTAATGCAGCGAAGGGTACGGAGTACGTACAGTCTTCTTTCGTGCTCAGCATGGAAGCATCTGTTTCTCCGGGGCCGATTTGCGTATATCCGCCTCCAATGCCTCAAACTTGGCCTCGGCCGTGCCAATGTCGTCCGCTGTCTCTAGGCTGTGAGTGGGCGCCCGTGTTGGCCCTCGGTGCTGCAACCCATGAGGGTCCGTACAATCATCGAAACGCCCTCGCTAGAATCTCTCGAATCGCCGTCGGCTCGCCCTACGCCAACTACTTGCGGCAAATGACTTCGCCGTGGAGCACCGAGAACCACGCGTCTTCCTGCTGTCCCCATCGCTTCCACACGTCTGAGATGGCCGTGAGATCTGCCTCGGTGGCGAGCTTGCCATCCACCGCAGTCCTTGCAAAGGCCGAGGCCACCGTCCTCTCGGCCCATAGTCCGCTCCACCAGCTGATCTCCTCCTCTGTGCTGTAGCACCAAGTGCTGGAACTGCTCGTGATGGCGCTCGCCGCAAATCCAGCCTTCCTCGCCCACGCGTGGACCATGCGCCCGGCGTCGGGCTCGCCTCCGTTCCAGCCCGCCACCGTGCGGTACAGCGATCGCCACTTCTCCATCCCGTCGACATCGGGGTACCAGGTGAACGACCCGTAGTCCGACTCTCTCGCCGCCACGACGCCTCCTGTCCTTGTCACACGCCTCATCTCCCGGAGGATGCCAACTGGATCCTTGACATGTTGCAGGACCTGGTGGCAAACGACGACATCAAAGCTGTCATCCGCATAGTCCAGCGCGTTGGCGTCGCCCTCGACGAAATCGACGTTTGTCGCCCCCTTCTCCTCGGCCAGGGCGCGTGCCTGAACGAGGACGTCGCCAACCCGCTCCAGTCCGGTGATGTGGCCGTCGGGCACGTAGCCGGCAAGGTCCACGGTGATGGTCCCGGGGCCGCAGCCGATGTCGAGCACCTTCATGCCCGCCTTCAGGTGAGGCAGCAGGTACGCTGCCGAATTGAGCGCCGTGCGCCAGGTGTGGGAGCGAAGAACCGAGGCATGGTGGCCGTGCGTGTAGGTGGCGGATTCGGATTTGCGGTCCATTGCGGCTGCAACTCGAAGGTTCGGTGCCAATTTCAGAAATGAAGAAACTCGGCGACTTGCGTGCAGTCATTAATATAGCAAGATGGAGTTTGGCAAGGGAGATGTATTGCGATACCGACAACGGGGGGCGTATGATTTGAGACGTTGTTGCCTCCGGTCCGGTGTCGGAGCTCCAGAGGGGTTGATCGCGGCCGAAGATTGACGTGCCGTCAGAGACGATCAGATGTTGGGAAACACTCCGAAAGAGGGGTTAGAGACTTTGGCCTAAAATAAACAATTTACGTCGTGCAACGGGCGGGAACAGCCGGCGGGAATTGGTGCTTCTCGTATAAGCAAGGGCGCAACTAGACGAGCTAAACTCCTAGATTGAACGTCAACATCATGTTGGCTCGAGAGTTGACCATGCGGGCTTTTTTAGCCCATGCAGGTTGCTTGGTGAAAATACGATCCGGTCTTGTTTAGATGAAGCCACGACGAGGACGATAGAAATCACAATCATCAAGGGGAAGGATGCAGGGGATGCGTACTCGCTCGGGCCTAAGAAAGCTCCACGCCTCTTCAATTGGTCAAAGAGCGTGAAAATACACAACTTTGCGTGGGAAATGAATGTTCAGGGCCACGATCGCGGCCAGGTGCGCAGTCATACATCTAGTGCGCTGTCGTCCATGATGGCAAGAAGCGGCTTCACTACAGAAGATAGTGGCAATGACACCTTCTAGCGAGTTCGCTAGAAATTCCACGTCTCGAGGCCTGTTTACTCGCGAATTCCAGCCGAGTTGCCAACCAAACCCATAATCCGACCCCTCTTAAGCAACGGCTTCTCAGCGGCCATGACGAATCTCCTACATCATCTCCTCTTCTCGACAAAACACGATCCAAGAGGTCACTCTTCTTCTCAATTTTTGATGGACCGTTCGAATTAGATCCGAGGATGACCATGCAATTGTGAATGAAGTGATGGCCAACTCACCAGAGAGTGTGGATCCATCACAATTCCTTTGCGGTAGCTACGGCGCAGAGCAGCCGCCATCGCCTATCAAGGAAATTATCCGACTCTTGCTGTCGGTCAAAGAAATTGAAGACATATATCGGCAATTCCAGAGCCACTGTCTTCGAAACCGCCAGGTCCTATGGAGCGGCATGCTCCGTGACGACGCGCAGCACTGGGCCGACGAACGCGGATTCCAGACACTAACTGCTGCCCTAGGCCCCCTCCTAGACCCTTCCCATCCACAATGTCCCCATAACAAGAAACCATCGGAAGGGTGGAACAAGTACATTCATGGAGCTTCGGCCTTGTTTGCCTGGTACATTTCCCAAGGGGATTTGGTCACCGTCTTGTCGCAGCCTCCGCCGCAGCGGTTCCATCCTTCCGGGCAGACGTACTACCAGAAAATTGAAGAGCCGATCATCAAGGGCAAGCTGGGCAATGGAGCTGTGAAGAAAGTTGTGGTGGTCCATCCAACCGTGGGGGGAGCCGCTGATTTTACGTACGAGATGTGGCCGCATGACGAGCTCTCGTTGTGGACCACCACCTTTGGGATACAAGATATTGTCGTATATTGGCGACAGGTCAAAGGAGGAAAGCAGCAACAGCAGGCTAAGGTTCCCAAGGTCTATATGTGACAATGACGGAACAAGTGTCACCTATAAACTGATCGATGAGCAGCAAACGCTACCAAAACCTACTGATGCGCCGATGGCGAAACCAACTCCTGCAAATAAGGAAGAAAATTGGACAAAGCCAGCCAAGAAGAAGGCAAAGAGGAAGGCAAAGAAGAAGGCGAAGAAGGCAAAGAAGAAGGCGAAGAAGGCAAAGAAGAAGACTGAACTGGAACAGAGTATCGGGTCAAGTTCAACCAGGAGCAGAAAGTCTTCGAAGAAGGAGGTGACGGTGATGATAGCTGCGGAGAAGAAAAAAGACAAGGCGGAAACAGTGGATCTGTATGAAATTGACAAGAACACGAAAAAAGGGGGAAAGAGTGTGCGAGACAAGGACACTGGCGTGACCAAGCAGGAGAAAACGAAAGCAGCGATACCCTCCCAGATGGTGGCAGCGAAAAAGTCTTCAAACAAGAATAACACAACTGGGGAAGTCGAGAAGCTGGGCACAAAAGGTTCGAAAAAATGAAATGATTTTTTTTTCTTTTTTTTCTTCTTTTACATCCACCGGCAGATTAGGGAACGAAGATTGGGAACTGCATCATATACTGCCTCTACACTATAATAGGGGCGAAATAAGGTCGACTGGGCTACAAGCATACAACATTCCCCCCCCCCAAAATGCATCATTTGACGGAAGGCCGGGGTATAAGCGACGAACTCTGACAACATGAAGCGGAGCGTGTTATGAATTCGTCCGGTCCGGTGTCGGGGCTCTAGAGGGTTCATGTTGATCGCGCATAGTCTAGTCGTCAAAGACGACGTGCCGTCGGAGACACACACGTAGGTGCTAAGACTTCGAAAGAGGGGTTGGGAGATTAGGTCTTAATATTTCACGTCGTCTCATAAATACTTATAATGGCATAGTCTCTATTGCTCGTTTGTGGAAAAGAATGAACCGATGCTCATCTCGGATTCCTGCTCAGATGCTGTGAGTGAAGCGCGACAAGGTCAGGGGCCAGCTCCGCGACTAAAGCATATCTCTTAATCACTGTTTCGACTGGAGACTTTGTGAGTCTGCTGGCACGTAAATCTGTCTCCCTAGCTCTGGTCCAAAGAGTCGAAAACACCAGCTGGGATTATGCGGGACCTTCGCGCAACCATCTCAGCCAGCTGAATCATGGGCATAGTGCTCATCAGCTCCAGCATCTGCACCTGCCCTCCCAAGTACCTCGAGATCCAGTTTCGCAACTCGACCGCGATTAACGAATCCACCCCATAGCTCGCCACAGATCGATCAGGCTGCACGTCCTTCGCAGAAATTGCCAACAACCGCGCCAGCTTGTGCTTGAATCCGGCATAGGTTGCCTCCACAGCCGCTGCCGGCGTCGAGACGGCCCTCAGTGCGGCCTTAGCATCGAAGTTGTCATCCTCTGCTTTCTTCGTGGAGCGCAGAGGCAATCTGGCCCAGATGTGTGAGAATTTTGCGTCTGGCCTCTGCCGGGCAGCTTCTTCGGTCCTAGAGTTGGGGTTGACTCGCCTTGTGCCGCAGAGAATCTGTGCCTGTGCCGGAGTCGCTGCGATGTTGTTCTGGATCGCGTAGTTAATCACTGCTAGGAGCTCCTCTATGCTGTGCGGGCGCAGGCCCTGAGCAGTCAAGAATGCCGCCAAGTCTTCGTTCTCAGCGGTGATGCCCTCACCATGCACCATGCCAACATCTATCGCCCTGACCGGTCGTCCGAGAGAGGCCTGCTGTCGGGCGAAGGCATCCTGAAAAGTGTTGCTGCCGCAATAGTTGCCTTGAGCATATGTGCCGATTACTGCTCCAGCACTCCCCAGCAGGAGGAAGAAATCTAGGTTTTCTCCAAGTTCTGCGTGTAGGTTCAACGTGCCAAGGGCTTTGGGCGCGATCCCTTCGCTCCATTGTGAATGCCGCATGGATTTGACAACAGAGTCCTGTTCTTGGTAAGCTCAGAACCAAGGATAGTATAAGAGGACATACCTGAAGCGCCATAACTCCCAGGATGACACCTTTAATAGGCATCTCCCGACTTGCTGCCTTGAGACAGCCGATGGATGCCTTGTCGCAAACATTGCCTTTGACAACGGCTAGGTCCGCCCCCAGGCGATTTACCTCCTGGACAAATTCTGACACACCCGCTGCGTCTGTCCCTGCACGTGACAATGTAATGATACGTCTGGCTCCCAACTTGGCCAAGTATCTTACAATAGGTCTACCAAGGCCACCAGTACCTCCGACAACCAGATATGAACTGTCCCTGCGCAAGGTTGCAAGTTTGGGCTGCTGAGGTTGGACCTTCAAAATAGTAAGTAAAAGAGCCCGTAGCTTCTTGAAAGGGCCATATACCTTTAACGGTAAACTCGAGTCTAGTTTCAAGACCAGCTTCCCGATATGTTTTCCTGCTTGCATCGTACGTAGCTGCCCCTCAATGTCTGAGGCGTGGTTCGTCGTGATCCTTTCAATGAGTTCGAAAGACTTGTCCTTGACCATTCGCACAGAAGATTGGATCAACTCGCCGAGCAATCGTGGCTTTTCCTTGGCAACGAGACTCAGGTCGACGGTCGAGAAAGTGATGTTCTTCTCAAGGTGTTGCATCTCCAATCGCCCACCCAAGATGATGTCCTTCTTCCCAATCTCAACGAACCTGCCGAATGATGCCATCACACGGCAGCCTGCGGATATCGCCTCGCTGGAAAGCGAGTTCAGAACAACGTCGACACCGCGGCCTCCGGTTAATCTGAGGATACTATCTGCAAAGTCCACGCCGCGGCTTGACATGATCCGCTCGGGAGGTATGCCAAATTTAGTGTGTATGAAGTCGCGTCGTTCTTGGTTTCCGGCAGTGACAAAGATATCCTTGGCCCCAAGAAATTGTGCAACGGTTATTGCTGCTTGACCTACTGCACCGGCCCCAGAGTGGATAAGGATCGAGTCCCCGGGTTGTACTCTCGCAACGTCTCTCAGAGCAAAAAGCGAAGTCGAATAAGCCACAGGAATTGCTGCCGCGGTTTCCATGCTGATACCTTTCGGGATGGCACATGCGTGATTAGCATCAATGTTACTGATAGTGCCGAGCCCATCAGGCCCGAAGAAGCAGACCTTGTCGCCAACGGAGAAGCTCGCCTTCAAAGGCTCGGGAACCTCAATGACAGTGCCACTTCCTTCAATAAGAAGGGCAGAATGGCCGTCCATTTGGCCCATGACCGTCATCAAGTCCTTGAAGTTTAGCGATACGTTTTCAAGGCGAACTCTAATCTGCGTCGCATTTGGACGTTGCGAGTGAATTGGGTGATCAGCCCAGTCCAGAGACTCCAGAATCCCGACGGTCCGAATTCGCAGGCCCAGCGACCGGTTAGGTTCAATTATGCTTTCCTCGCGAGGATGATACTTCGATACCGTGTCTTCCACCCAGTTGTTGACAGACTTTTCCTCGAGGAGGCGGGGAACAATGACGGCTCCATCTCGCACGGCGAGCTCCCATTCTGAAGAAGAATGTGGGGCGGCGTTGGGTCCTAAAACCTTCTCATATACTTGCAAGATATCGGATGACGCCTGAGCATCCGAGGAGGATTTGGGATCAATATCGAGAGTGAAGAATCTGACCTCGTGGTTCTCCGATCTCAGGCTTCGGCCCAGACCTGTGACAAGCGCACGGCGCGGCTCGGAACATGTTAGAACAGCCCCTTGAGTCACCCACAAGACTGCCTGCGCCGCGCAAATGATATCTCGAGTTGTCGTCCACTCATCCTCAGATGGCATGAACAGGAAGTCTTCGGAAACTTCCAGCAGAAAGATGAAGGTATCGTGGGATTTCTTGGCTTCAGAGAGAGTAAGAATGGATACCTCAGTCTCTGGAAATTGGGCAAGGAGGCCGTCCCGTATCTTCGCTGCCGTTGTGTCTTTCGGGTTCGTCGTGATGATGGTAACCTTTTCAGAAGCCGGGTTTGTCTCGCTCGTGACGAGTTGCGATACAATCAAGCTGACTTCATGTTCAATGTCTGAGTCGTAGTCTTTCATCTCCAGCGACACTCCAGAAAAGCCATTCTTGATGAAAACCTCGTCCCATTGCGATGCATGCAGGAGTGGCGAACTCGTGCGGCCCTCATCAGCGCCCAGCCACCAACCTGCTAACCCACCGCCGAGAATACCCCATCGGAGTGAGGGCTCTGTCAGCTCCACCATGGCAATCTGACCACCGGGCTTGAGCAGGCTTTTGAGGTTGCGGAGAGTGACTCCAAGGTCTCGAGTCGCATGCACTACGTTAGAGGCAACGATTACATCAAAAGATTGAAGCTCAAACGCTTGCTGAGCTGGGGGTTGCTCAATATCCAGGCGCCTGAATTCCATGAACGGCTCAAACTTTTCCAGCCTTGTCTGGGCAGTTGAGACGAAGGAAGTCGATATGTCGGTAAAGACATACGTTCCGCTGGTGGTTGGATGCTCTCGCCGATCGCCGTACAGGGCTTCAACCAGAGCCACGGTCATGCTGCCCGTTCCGCCGCCAATTTCCAGGACCCGTAGATTTGGCACCTTGAACTGGACAAGCTTCAGGTATTCAGCGAGCTGTGTGTGGCATCTATTGAGGCAGTCGTCCTCGAAGTAGAGTCGATAAAGCAGGTTGTCTTCGAGAAGAAGAGACAGAGAGTCCACCTCTCCACGTAGAATCTTGCGAAGGTGTCGGCCGAGATGAACCAACATGTATCCAGGCGCACCGATTGCGGTCATCTCTTCTTCAGCGCTGAGGTTGACAGGCTGAGCACCAGATATATCCTGGGATTTAATCCACTTTAGAAATAGCTGTAAGTGGCCGGATATCGCCACTTCATCCGGGGGGGAAATTCCGTCGAGAATTTGGCGGAGGAGACTCCGAACAAATGGATCACAATGTTTTCGCAGCTGCTGATTCCGATTGATGAGGGGTTTCTTGCAATGGTTACTCACGGCCTCACTAGATGAGACAAACGGGTCGAGAAGCCACTCTATTCGATGACAAAGGGGCTCGTCGTGCGACAGAGAGTCACTAGAGTAGCTTTGGCTCTCCAGAGATGCGAACTTGATTCCTTTGGCCCGAACTATTGAGCTGGTGCCATCGTCGGTGTTGAAAGCTGAGATGTCCGCCGAACACTGGCTGAGTCCATGTGAAGTAGATTTGGTCATAACAGAAACCCCGTCGCCTGGCCGAAGGTCTATATCTGTGGCGATGTAAAGCTCCTCAATCGCAGTGATGACCTGTGGTTCATGCAGACGGTGTGCAAGTTTTATTCCCGGAATGGATGCGTGGAAGCACCCTTCCAGTGTCGTTGGGTGTAAGCAATACGGTTGCTGGTGCGCTGAAGGCATGGTCGATTTGACATTCGGGACTTTCAATTTGCATTTCGTCTCCCATGGCCGAGCGAAGACTTCATCGAGGGTTGCAAAGCAGCCAGAGTAATCTATACTTAGTCTCCGGAGCTCCCTATAAACCTTGCGAGCCTCAAGTTTCGTCCACGGATCGTCATCGTCGTCTTCATGCGCCGGTCCGTTTGGTTCCTTAGACTCTAGAGCCAGTTGTCCGTTTGACTCTAGTAGAGAAACTAAGCCACGGCAATGCTCAGTTGACTCGCTGCCTTGCGACATGCTGAAAATCCGAAACTCTTGCCACGTCGTGCTAGAGCGGCGTGAGGAGGAAGAATGGGGTCGCAGAAGTGTGAATATTTCGACTCCGAAGGCGTCGTCCTGAATGAGCAGAGGCCTGCCAATGGCAACCTGCTTGAACAGGATCACCTTCTTTTTCCAACCACGGTTGTCCACGACACACTGTTGCTTCAACGCTTCGACGATCATAGTCACATAGCTTGCTGCGGCGAAAACAACCTGCCCATCGATACTATGACCCTTTAGCCACGGTATCTCCGATATCCGGACGTAGTTGCGCCACGATGGCTCAGAATTGAAACTATCCGCGGCCAGGCTTCCGAGCAGATCGTGCTTAGGGAACTTCCGGAAACGGTAAACTGCGCTTCTGCGAGATTCGTTCCAGTGCGCATTGTCGTGGTGCCAGTCGTATGCGGGCAGATTGCTCAAGACCTTTGTTTCATGACTATTGCCAGGATTGTTGACAGAGTTGAGGCAGATGGGCACCCCATGGCAAAAGAGCTCGCCAGCAAGAGCCAGCGATGTCCTCACGGCATCTTCATCCCTGGACAGACAAGAGAGGTAGCTCACTGAATGCAGCGCCGTCAGAGCTTTAAGAACCTGCATTGCAGGACCTCGAAGAGCCGAGTGCGGCCCAATCTCGACCATGACTCCTGGTGGGACAACACCAATGTTGGCATCCGCCAATGCTGGGCGAAGAGCAGCGGTCAGCGCATCAGAGAACCGAACTGGGGAAAGCAAATTGAGAGTCCAATAGCCCGCGTCGAGTTCGTCTCCTTGGACAACTTGGCAAGTAACAGAAGACACCATGCGCACTCCGGGCTTGCATTCTCGTGGTTCCAGACCTTCGATCGCTGAGCAGTAGAACTGTTCGACAACTGCCATGTGATGAGAGTGGTACGCGACTCCGACAAGTAGTTTTCGATTGAAGACACCGTCAGCCGTCAAGGATTCCATTAAGCGATCGACGATACTGGCGTCTCCGGAGAGAGTGACACTTCCAGGGCTGTTGATACATGCGACTGTCACGGCGTCCTTGTGAGGAGCCACGTATTGTTGAATGTCGGCCTCGGATAGGCCAACAGCAAGCATTCCTCCTTGGAGAGCAGGCGCCACTTGTTTGAGATATTGAACAGCTTTTCCTCTGAAATACGCAACCTTGACAGCCTCTGATGCTGTCAAAGCACCAGCGGCATACGCGGCCGCGATCTCTCCGCTTGAGTGGCCGCAGACTGAATCCGGTCTTGTTTCCCATGATGCCAGAAGGTCTACTAGAGCGATCTGAATGGCAGTGCAGCAAGGTTGTGCAAGTTCCGCGTCATTGATCCGAGAAACATCCCCGGGCTTCTTCAGCTCCTCGATGAGATTCCACGTTGCCCCCAGACGGAGGAGATCCCCCTCTGCCTTTTGCATGGACTGGGCAAAGACGGGGTAGATGGGCAGCAGCGCCAATCCCATTTGGGCCCACTGTGCACCCTGGCCTGCTCGAGATATTGCATCAGTACGGCAGCGATTGACAATGGGAAGGGCCGTGGAGTCGTACCAGTAAAGACGTAGCATAGCCTTGGATTCTTCAAGGCTTTGACAGGGCGCTGTGTCCCGGATTCAACCTTGCCAAATCCTTGAATAAGTTCATGAACGTCGGAAGCAGCGATTGCAGTTCGATATGCAAAGGGCGATCGCCTGGAGCAGACGGTGAATGCCAGGCTCTTGAGAGGCAAATCTTGGTTGCCGGACGGGAGTCCCATCATGAATCGCTTCCAGGTCGAAGCCAGCTTTCGCAGGCCGTCCTCCCTCTGGTGAGTCCAAACGAAGATGTTTGATACCTCGTCGGCATTGCTGTTAGTTGCTGGTCCATCTACAGTGACTGCGCTTGTATTGGCCCCGGCTGCTGCGTTATGGTCGGTCCGGGGCGCTGCTTCAAGGATCACATGCGCATTCGTGCCCCCGTACCCCGATCCGTTGATGGAGGCGCGCCTGGCGACGTTATCCGGCCATTTCATGAGCTTTGTGGGAACCTGAAACATTCAGAATAAGAAATCTTCCAGAAATTGTGAGAACATACCTGGATCCCGCGTGCCTCCAGCTCGAGGCTCGGATTGGGGGATCTGAAAGTGGGATTTGGAACTATGGTCCCCTTTTCAAGCATCAGAAGCGTCTTGATAAGCCCCGCGAGCCCTGACACGCATTCTGTATGACCGAGGTTTGCTTTGACACTGCCCACTAAAAGTTTGTTGCTTCTCCCCTTGCAGAATGCTTCGGTGAATGCGGTAACCTCGCAATTGTCGCCTGCATTGGTACCGGTGCCTGCTCAACAAGATTGACATTAGACGAGCTCAACTGTATTTGTCCCAAGCTGCGATCCACTCACCATGTGCTTCAACATAAAATGTTTCCGAGGGTTCAAGTCCTGCTGCTTCATACGCCCGTCGAATGGTGTCATACTGAGCAGTAGGAGATGGCATTGTGATGCCAGGTGTTTTGCCATCGGATCCGACAGCACTCCCTCGAATAACTCCGCGGACGGTATCGCCATCGCGAATCGCTGCGTCGAGAGGCTTGAGAAGAACGGCAGCAATCCCTTCTCCTCGCCCATAGCCACTTGCGCGGGAGTCAAATGAGTAACACCGACCATGGGTTGACAAGAACCTAGGCGAAATGAGTCAAACTCAATTAAACAGCCATGTCTAGTAGCAGCCGCCGCCACACCTCCCACAAAAGAAAAAAAAGGCAAAAAGAAAGTGAAAAAAGAAAAGAAAAAACCCACTGCATTGATGAAATCACGGTGAGCTTGTCAGGGTCAAGAATTAGATTCGTGCCTCCGACGAGTACTTGGTTGATGTCGCCAGCTCGGAGAGCGCGACAGGCCTCGTGAAGAGCGACGAGCGTACTGGAGCAAGCAGTGTCTATGGTCATGCTTGGCCCGCGCAAGTCAAACGCGTACGAGATACGGTTTGCTATAAGCGACGGTCCAGTTCCGGTAAAACGGTATCTGAATTCCATAAGCGTCCATGTCCGTGAACTTCTCAGCCTGATGTGCGAGCTTACAAGGGCGACACCTCAGGATCCCGGCCCTGAATATGGTCGTAGTCGAGGTAGGACACGGCACAGTAGACTCCGGTATTCGAGCCCTCAAGCTCAGCCAGGGTCACGCCAGCGTTTTCGAAAGCCTCGTATGCGACTTCGAGCATGAGCCTCTGCTGAGGATCTATAGCCTTCGCCTCCACTCCGCTGATTCCGAAGAAGTCATTGTCAAAGACGGCGGGGTCCTGTTGAAGCAAATGGAGACCACGACAGTTCGTCTGATTGGAAATGTCTTGTTAGTTTGGCTACCACGTTGAAGAGATGGGGGCCGTAACACACAGAGCTACTGAGCTGGGCGTGAGGGTGCCAGAAGGACTCCAGCTTGAAGCGGTTCCTAGCATTGCTGGACCAGCTGGTCATGCCCTTCGACAACAGCTGCCAAAGTCCATCGTGGCTTGATGCGATTCCCGAGAAACGACAGGCCGCTCCAATGATGGCAATGGGTTCCGCTTCAGAATCTCGAACGCCATTCGGGGTATGATGCTCGGAACTGGCCATCGTGTCTGGAAGTAGTTCGGGTGTGTCAAATACTCTTCAACAGAACGATCGGCTTAAACTTGGCCGAACTTCAGGAGTGATGGAAGGCAAGTTGGGTCCATATCATTTGTGTTGTGCTGGCCTTGCCAGCTCCATATGGCTTCCATCTCGTAATACGCGCCCAGCTAGCGGTTTCGTGGCGCCATATGATCACACTCGGACATGGATATGGTGGAGATCATTTGAGGGCTGCTGGCCCCTGCCGACCGCAGATATAAAGCGGAATGCGTCACAAGTGATCCAAGCTGCCCGATTCTCGCCTTCCTACCATCTCAGACAGCGATTCCTCTTAAAATTCCTTAGAGTCATGGCGCCAAGCAAGCTCACCGGTTCAACCCTGGTACGACCAAGCATGCCGCCAGTTCCGGGTTTCAGTCCAGTCACGCCGTTTGACCAATACATGGTCCGAGTAATCCTCCCAATGATGTGCATCTTCCGCGTGGGCAAGGAGTCCGACAGGCCCGCCATCTTACAAAACCTGCAAAGCGGTCTATCTCATGCCGTGGATGAGATGGCGTTTCTCGCTGCCAACATTGTCCCGGAGTCGGAGGAGCGGGACTCGATTCAGCTCGAATTCGACGAAGACGCGGGCGTTTGGTTCCATGCTGTGGAACTCCCCGATGTCAGCTATGAGGACCTTTCCCAGCGAAAGTTCCCATTTGCATCATTGCCCGCCTCGCGGTTCGTGCCGGAGCCAAGGGGCCACTCAGTCAAGTCCCCCGTGTTGACCGTCCAGGCGACATTCATCACCGGTGGGCTGGTTCTCACATTCAGCGGCCACCATGCGGTTATGGATGCGCAAGGGATGGGCACTTTCGTCTCCGTCTGGTCGAAGCACGTCGCTGCAGCATCCGTGGGCCGCACAGTTCCCGACGAAGAACGCCTGGGGGAGGCATCCCTGAACGCGTTTGTGGCTTGCTGCCCCGGCTTGAACCGGCCATTGACAGACTTTCCCACCTTCCGGGCCGTTGAGTGTCGACCATACAAGGATGTCCAGGCCAAAATCATGCAGACTGCTATTTGCGGTGACCATGAAGGACTCGCCAAGCTCGTTCGACTATCACACTGGTCCATGTCCCAGGAAAAGCTGGGCGAACTTCGAGATGCTGCAGCGCCGCGAGCCCCAAATCAGTCGTCCGTCACCGACAACGCTGTGCTCTCTGCACTTGTGTGGATGCATGTTAGCAAGGCGCGTAGGCTGTCCGAGCGTCAAATATCTTCCAGCTCGCTCCTCAGCTCCGTCAATGTCAGGAGGCGAATGGCGCCTCAACTGCCAGTCGAGTACCCGGGAAACGCCATCGTGCTGGCGAGGGCAACCGCAGCGGCCTCGGAGCTCGAATCGGCAACGATGGAGTCTATTCACGCCATTGCGCAAACCGTTGCCGACTCTGTCGACTGGTGGACAGCGGATGAGATCTGGTCGTTGACTGGCGCGATCCAGGCGTGGCCGAGTGTGTCGAACAGGATGATACCTCTTCTGGACAACGACCTACTCGTCACGAGCCCTTCCAGGTTGGGCGATGTCTTGGGGAGCTCGGAATGGGGTCCGGAACTCGGGTGCGTCAAGGCTCTTCGATGGGCATTTCCTGCCTTCATGGATGGCTTTGTGGTTATCTTGCCGTCTCTTCAAGGGGGCATCGAGATTATGCTATGGACTGCGCATGATACCACCGCGCGATTGGGGGCTGACTCAGTTTGGTCAAAGTGGTTCACCAAGTTAGAATAGCTTATCCATAACCTGGCATGCATGGGACTGAGTCTCAGCCAGAATATATTAGTCTCTTACCCACTTCGGCCCATTCTAGCCTGGACCAGGCCTGGTTGTATCGTCACACCGCCCATTCTCGTGAGAGCCCTATTACTTCACAACATCGCACGTCGCAGCTACGACGGTGTCTCAAACATGAGCAACGCCCCACACAACGTAATTCTGGACAGGGTTCTGCAGAATGATATTGACGCTTGTTGGCACCGGCACGCGTACCAAGAGCAGCGCTAACCCCTAACACATCTCTTGAAGTTGGCTAGCACATCACACCGCTCCGGCGATCTCCTATCCTTGAAGTTACGTTGCTGCTTACCGCCGTCAGTTACATCGCCGGAGCTCCGGGTCCGTGCCTAGCACGGCCGGACCCACTCACATCCGGCACGACCCTTAATAAAAGGGAGGGAATGAGGAGACAAGAAGTTTGGAGTGTAAGTCGACGGAGGATAGAGGTTATTCTGTCTATGCGTCTAGAGATAAGAGGGGCACGGATAACAAACAGTGTGTCTCACATGCAGACTAAAACAAGCGGAGCTTGTTACTGAGAGTTAACCGAACATGCAAATGTCATTATGGGCTATCACTACATATGTACGCTGAACAACGCTCATCCCATCGTCGTCAAGCTTCCCTTGAGAGGTGTGCGAAGTACAGTGTTTTTCTTCCATTATATTCGTTACCTTTCCATCATTCCCCTCGGAAAGCTCGTGGTGTGTTGCATTCTGGTGAAACAATCGTACAAACCGATTTACCAGCGCGCAGGCCCAAAGGTCTCACCAGGGTTCAGCACCTTGTTAAAGGCCGCATCCTGCGTGTCCAGCGTGGCCTGAGGAGCGTTGTTGCCCCACCAGCTCGGCGCCACGGTGTTGGTGAGACTGAGGGTCAGGACAATGATAATGGTACTGATGGCAAGACCACTATCCAGACCAGCCGAGGTGACGTAGTTGAAGCGCATCCACCACCCCCTCCAGCGGTCGCGGATCCACTTGTTGAAGATGAAGCCAATGATGCCCCAAGACATGTAGTTCAAGGGCGTAGCAGGCGGAATCATGCCGGCCCCGGAGAAGATGACTGGCGCGTTCAGGTATCTAACAAAGCTGTTGGGCCACTTCCTGCGGATCAACCAGAAGGCGGTGGGCACCGCAGCACCGAGGATCCAGAAGTACTGCAAGTTCTTGTAGATGCCGGTTCCGGAGAAGATGCGCGCCGGGCCGATGAGACCCCAGAGGATGGACGCAGTGAAGAAGACCGACCCGTTGGGGCAAGTGAAGTGGGCAATGGCGTCTTCGGTGCAGACGCCCTTGAGGGTACCCATAGCCCCTTTGAGCACTCGTCAGCAACCACACGTGCAAAGGTTTTCGCGAGGCATGGCTTACAGTAGAAGACGGCAATCTGAACAAAGGTGGACCAGACTGTGGCAATGACCTGGCCAAAGAACATGGTCCGCGGGGGCAGCTTGAGGTAATGGCCAAGCTTCATGTCCGCGACAAAGGCCAGGGCCTGCGTCATGGTGATGTAGCCATACGTCTTGAACATCATCATGGCGGTCGGCCTGCCAGGCAGGATATAACCGATGATGAACTCGGTGAAGACGTTCAGGCCGAGCTGGATGTTAGTAATGGCCTGGACGGTGCCGATGGGAATCAGCCAGACCAGGGCAATGGCCATGGCAAGGATGATAGCCCACCAGGTCAAGCCCGTGTCCCAGGCGTAGGCGGTGACGAAGCAAAGAGCCAACATGGGGATGAAGACGCAGAGGAACCACCACTGCGGCACCTGCGGATACTTGCGCATCATCCTGGCGTGGACGTCGTCGAGGGTGTGTTCCTTGTCGCGCCAACGCATCCAGATTTCCTTGGAATGGAACAAGCCGGTGTGGAAAATGAGTGCGATGATGCCGGCAAAGGAAAGGCCATAGGCCATAGCGAATGTGGTGGAGAGGAAGACTGGGGAGTACTCCTCGTACTTGCTCACGTCGAGAGTGTTTTCGGGGGTCAGGACCTTGGTGACATTGTATGGGTGCTGGGTGTTGTCCCAGGACGTGGAGTCGCTGAACGGGAGCCAGTCGGCGTACCAGGTGCCGGTCCAGTGAAGCCCAGCGCAGGTGATCCAGAAGAAGATGACGACGCCGATCAGCGTGTTGGCAATGGCATGCCACGGGGGAATCAAGGGCGAGCTGATGTAGCCAGCAATCTGGGTCCAGTCAAAGGTAATGGGGAGGAGGCCCATGCCGGTCCAGCCGCCGAAGATCTTGTTGACGGTGACGTTGTTGGGGGCAATGAAGGTGGGGAAGACGAAGACGCTGAGGGCCTGGAAGAGGAAGCCGGGGATCCAGTACCAGCAGAAGGCGCCGAGGAAGATGAGGAAGAACCAGCGGTATCTGCTGATGGACCAGCCGTTCGTCTTGGCAGGGTCGGTCTTGGAGTGGTCGTGAAGCGTGTACATGAAGGCCACGTTGACCAGATCCTGGGGCCAGATCATGGACGCGGGCTCAACCAGCCAGATGCGCACAAGACCAGCCATGCCGAAGCCGATGCACTGGCTGGTCAGACCCAGCAGGACGGCGTAGCCCACGCCGAAGTCGAAGCCGTAGAAGGCCTTCTGGGCGGTCAGGATATCGGTAAAGTAGCCCGCCCCGCCGCCGTACGAGGCGTTGGCCATGAGGACGATGAGGGCATGCTCCTTGAAGTTGAACGGGCCGGGGTTCAGGTTGAACCTGAGGCCGCCAACCCGGAACTGGCGGTTCGGGAGGACCTTGGCCATGCCGACGCCGATGGGGTACGCGACAAGCTGGGCCACGTACGAGGTGACGGTGATGGAAGGCTGGCGGAGGGAGAACAGCATGTTCATGCCGGAGAAGACGGTTGTCAGGAGCATGCCGATGATCCACGCACGTATGGTGTTGGCAGGGAGGTCCACGTCGTAGTTGCGGACAGCAGCGCGCACCTGTCCAAGCCGGGTCAGTCCTCTCAACAAAAGCAGGGCATGGTGTGAATGCGACCCGATCGCACCTCGGGGTAGGGAGAGTTCTCGACGAGCTCGTCGACAAGGTGGTTCTCCTGGTTGACATCGTGATCCGCGACGGCGTGGTCGACGGCACCGAGATCGTCGAGGTCAATGTTGGGGTCGTTCGCCGCCGCGTCGCGGAAGAGCCTCAGGCGGCGAGCGGCCTGCTCGTCGCTGAGCTGCGCGTGCCCGGGCTGCGCGGACGGCTTCTCGCTGAGGTCGTTGGGCTCCGAGGAGCTGTTGGTGGCGACGGGCTCGATGCTGGGATCGGCCGGGGCGCCGTCGGCCTTGCGAGCTCTGGGGCCGAATGCCATGCTGACGGTGAGCCAGCCCGTCTCCGCGGGCAAGGGAGAAGGGTGAATGGGCTCGGCACTGGGGGATGGCTGGCCATGGAACGACGGCGACGCCCCGGCTTCAAATACCGTTGCTGGGCGCCGCTCGCCATGGCGGCCTCGGCCGGTGGCCCCATGATGCCCAGCGGCCCGTGACGCGCCACGGACCGTCTATCGGGCAGCTGGACGCCTGGACATCGGTAGGAGCGGCATGCGCGAGCAAAAGTTCTCGGGGGAGTCGCTGGAGCGCGAAGGCGTTGGTGCTCACGATATCTCCTGTCCGTGCACGTCGCCGACGCAGTGGTGGACTTGGAGCCCCTGGTCGCGCTTGTCGTGCCGCCCGTCCCGCTGCCCCCCGGCAGACGCCGCCGTGTGATTGGACGATTGGCCGGTCTGCCGTATCTCAAGCCCGAATCTGGCAGGCAGTTCAGGACTCCAGGAGGAACCTTTGAATCTGGGGAACGGCCCTGGGCCCTCGCAGCCGCGGCTTAATAGCGGAATCGAACGTCCTCGCTGGATTCCCCGCACCTCGTCCGAGCCTACTTGAGCCCGGATATCTCGGCATGTGCTGTTGCAGCTGCTGCATGTGGCTCGAGGCAGGATTCTGCATCACTGTTATTGACCTGAGGCGGCGGCTTGACGATTGAGCTGGTGTGGCGGATCGCTCAGAACGGCACCGGCGAGACGGCACCCGTGGGCTCCGATCTTCGACGCTACCAGGCTCATCTCCGGGAAGATCTAGAACGGCTTTCCTTCGCGACACAGGCGCAGGAGGTCAGCAGAACGAAGAGCTGCTCGAGTACGACGACGCCAGCCAACTACACGAGGTGAAGACGCTCAGCATCAACCACATGGTACCCCAAATACTCCTCAATTGTGCCCACTCCTCGCGACTCCTAGGGACTCTATCCGTTCCATGCAAGACACATTCATCGCATACTACCTTTCCTACTCCTCTCCTCTCCACTCTTGATGCCACACTGGCATTTGGTCATCGGCGTAGTCCCACGTGTCTGGCTGCTGAAATCCTTCTGGAATGCGGAGTTTAAAGTGACCAGGAGGGTTGCCAACTGACATTGGCAGTGGAAATTGCTCGCGGCTCACCTTGCAGAGTTCTATGAATGTCCAGCGATTAAGTCGTTTCCGCACAAACTGAACCCAGTGTTGGCCGTCTCCTTGATGCCACGTGTATCTGTAGCGCAGTGCAGGCGACTCTAACTCTTCTGCCTCTATGCAGAACGTGTGGGCTCTTTGCTGCTGTTTCTCAAGCATCTCTGCACCAAACTGCGCGTGTTCGAGGACGTAGTCGGGAACCGCTCCATGCCTGTGAGAATGGTCCAATAGTATGACCAGGGACGATGAATCGCCAACTCTTCGTGACACCTTGAATTTTTTGAACGCCCAGTCGGGCCAAAGTAAGTCGCGAGAAGTCCATCCCTGTTCGGCGTATTCCCCGAGCACCCCGTTATTCTTCAGTTTGGGAATAGATATCGGGTAGAACTTGTGACGGATAATGGATAACACTGGAAAGAGCGAGTATGCTTTGTTCCACGTCATGAAGTTGAGGTCCGCTGTTGTGTACAAGGAAGAGGTGAGGATGTCCAGTATGGGGATACTGTTCGTCCGCCTAACACGGATCGTCTGGTTGTTCATAGTGTTTCTCCGAAGGACGACTTTCCCTTGCTCCTGGGAAGACTTGGTTAGCTGTTGTTTCAATTCCACGGCCTCTACCCTTACCCCATCGTCTTCTGGAGCCTCGTACTGCTCCTCGTCGCATAAGTACTTGACAAACCCATCCGCGCGAGATCCTCGTTCGACAAACACGTCGAGATGCGGAACCTTCCAACGGCCGAAGTCGAAGAAGTTGCGGACAAACCCGCCAGTTATTAGCCCCTCGCATTCTCCCAGCTTCCGTCGGAATAGGACAGGGTCCTGGACGAATGGCCGCAGGTGCTTGTCGAAGCTGAGGAGGCGCGGAGACTGGGGCAGGTAGTCAACCAGCCAACGCAGCGCTCGACACGCTCCGTGCAAATGGTAGATGTCTGCAATATTGAGGCTTGAGAGTATCTCATCCACAATCTCTAGGAACAGATTCGACTTGTCGAAACTCAGCAGCTCTATGAGCTTTGACGGGGCTTGGGTGTGCGTCGACATGATCGCGCCTTCATTCGGTAGAAGGAAGTGGCGATTGTCGAAAGACAGAGTGGCAGTCGAGCGTGGTGGCGGACTTGAGGTGAATAGAATAGAACGAGTTCCACGAGATGTGAGCGGTTGTTCCCGGTACTCAGGACGCAGTTTGGCTCAGAGCTCGAGAGGGCTCGGATGACCGATTTAGCTCATCACCCGATGATGAAGGAGGAAAAGAAGACGAGAGAACGGGTCGCAGTGGCTGGGGCATAAATAGCCGAGAAAACACGGTGACTCACTTAGCAGGGCTGCACCGCCCTAGTGAATCCGTCCTCCTGAACAAACTGTCTCTTGGCAACCTTGCCTCTGCCCGCCCGCTGCAGCAGTAACAGTCACCAACCATCAGAGCGTTGTACCAACTATTATAAGACAATTCACATGGAAGATATAAAATGAACAAACGGCGCGACGATGAAGTAGGCGGCATATGGCAAACGATGATTTATGAACATGCACGCATCATGCGGTCTCAGCCTATGTTATTGTCAGCATCGCCGCCTTTAGACGCTACTCGCAATTCATGAGCCAGAGCAGAAGCCAAACACATCTCCGATTGCTTCAATAAACTCAGTTGTCCCCGACGCATCAACAATGTCCTTCATTTTCACGTCCCCAATCATTGCATCGGGGAAGTACAATGCATTGTCCTTATAAATTATTCTCGCGCAAAGCATGTTAATCCGGTCTGGTGGCATAGTTGGTTAGCGCGTCGTACTAATAAGTTGTGTAACCTCAACTACAAGTAATGCGAAGGTCGAGGGTTCAAGCCCCTCCTGGACCAGATTTTTTGCCCTCCTTTTCTCTATGTAAAAAAAAGGCTGAACGGTTTGCTCCAATGATTAAAAAGCCTCTAGCTTTTTGCGCGTAGGCGGGTTGTAGAGAGACCAACGAGTGCAAGGCACCTGCAATAGGTGCTAGACCCTCGAATCGGTCACGCGGGGAAGAACACGTTTGTGGCCCCGTCACCATCTTCACCGGCCCGGCAGATGACAGCCACAGCTAGCGATTCTGAATTGTCTTGTGTTCATTACAATCGATACTGCTCCCTCGTAATGAAGCTCATCCAGAGGGCTCCCCATGCGCCTGTATCTCACAAGGTCTCCCCCCGCTCATCACCGCAAACACCTCCAAAGAGCGAAAGCGAAAAGCCATAACAAAGTGAAAGTGGGGGGAATATCAATCTCGAGAAAAAGACAACACCAAAACGTCGGCAATTTCAAGTCTCGAGCCCATCTACAGCCAGCATCTAAAAAGGTACGGTGCCCAGGCCGAGGGCAGGCGCGTTATATATGTCCAATGGCCGACACTGGGTAGGAGCCCGGGACGAAAGGGGGGTATTCTCATCTCGCACGCAACAAGGTTCCTTCTTCGACAAAAACCAACAGCAACAGATCACGCCGGTCCAACGTCTCTCTTCCCTTTAAATGAGAAGCGTCCGCTACAGGAAGTTGACAAGCCATGGAACGAGGGCCCTGTGGTGAGATTGTTAGTTTCCGCACCGCTTCGTTGACACCAAGAATGCCCGACTCACCCAACTGCAACAGTAGCGCCTATGCCAAACAGAGCCCTGTTCTTGACCCTGTTCTTCCGCAGCTCCGTCTCGGTCTTGGCCTTCTTTGCTTGCGGCTGCTCCTCCTTGGTCTCGTCGGCCTCGACCGCCTTCTTGCTGCTTGGGTTCTTCTCGGACACGGAGATGTCGGCGGCCTTCCGCTTACTTTTCTTGGCGGGTGACTCGGATTTGGTCTTCTTCCCCTCCGTCTTGCTGTCTTCTGCGGACTGCTCCTCGGCCTCCCTGTCCTTCTTCACCATCTCCTTGGCTGCGTCCATCATCTTGGCAATCTCCTCGGCGGTCGGCGGCTCTCCCGCGGTCGGCAGAGGCATGTCAACCTCGGTGATGATGTGCTTCGTCTCCACACCATTGGCATCCGTCGATATCTCCTCATCGACATGGACCCTGACCTTGGGATCCTCTTCCCTGGGCTCCAAGACCACGGCGGGCTCAAACGCGGACGTCTTCATGACGATGTCGTCATGCACGCTCTTCTTGGCGTCCCCATTCACCTGGGTTTCGGTCGCCTCAACCTTGGCCTTGGTGCTGCGCTTTCGGGGCGACGCGGACGCACGCTTGGAACCTTTTGCAGGGCTGGCGGATCGGCGGGCGCGAGAGCTACGGGGGATGGAGGACGGTGTCGGCGGGGCGAGCTGCTTCTGGGCCTTGAGCACATCAAACTTGGGGGGCGCAGTGATGTTCTTTGGCGGCGAGTCGGAGGCGGTCGAGACGGAAATCTTGGCCGGGTCGAGCAAAGCCCGGATCCACGCGGTGATGTTGTACTCCTCGGCCAAGGCAATCGCCTGGTCGGGGGGGATCCAGATGTTGCCGGCCGTCTCCTCGTGGCTCGTAGTTGCGAGCGACTTGATGTACTTGCGCTCGGCCTCTTCCTCGGCAGCCTCGGCGTAGGGAAAGGTCGCCTTGAACATTCCGGTCGCGGAGACGTAGCCGTCGAAGCTCCGGCGCATCAAGAAGTAGCTGGTAGGGCTCGACTTGAAGATACCAGAGACGATGCCCTTGGGCAAGGGGGCTCGGAGATGCGCGTAATCAAAGGCTCCCAGCGTGCCAGACTCGGCCTCGTCTCCGCCGACCATCTTGGGAGTCAGCTTGGTCTGACCGAGGCGTCGTCGCGACACGAGGTCGCTGTCTGTTTCATGGTCAGTCCGGCGGCGAGGTGGTGATTGGCAGTGACGAGATGCCGGGGGGGTTTGGGGGAGACGTACGCTCGGGGATGCCCTCGAGCATGAGCGGGTTGGTCCGCTCGGGCAGCCTCCTTCCAGCTGCAGGCGCCATGGTGGTTTGGTCCGAAGCACGGTATGCGACTTTTGGCGCGGAGCGAGCGGGTCAGTCCGTGTGGTGAGGAGAGAATGGCTATGTCGTACACGCAGAGATGCTCGAAATTGATATCTGGCGCGCGATAATCTTTGATACGAATCTGCGATGGAGCGCGAGGAGCGCGTCAGCCTTGCCAGAGCAGCGTATCGCGCGCGCATCCGCGGCAGGGTCACGAAACGTGGTCGCATACATACGAGTACAGTGACCGGGGGTCGCGGGAGAGCAGCGACGGGCAACGTGGGAGGTATCCGTATCAGGCGAGGCGCCAATTCACCAAAAGACGGGATTAAACGACGGTGCCTCGTGGGGGCGCGATGGCGAATAAGCCTAAAGTCTTGCGTCGCCCAGCTGTGGCCAGCTGCGGAGGGTGAAGAGGGAAGAGATTCGCGATCTGGGGAGGCGGACGAGTCGCGCAAATTAGGCCCAGAGGATGGAAGGAGGGAAAAGACAAGACGAGAGGAGCCCGCTGGGGGCGGTGGGCGTTTCGCGGTCAAGCCGGGCGGGTGTTGGTTGGTTTTAGCGCATCGAGTCCGCTGCAACAGGCGATCGAGGCGCCGCGGGTTGGTGGAGACGGGAGCGCGACGCGGGACGAAGACGAGGTACCTTGTCATGCAATTATGGCGCAAGAGGTACTTGATATTACACGCTAGTGGTCTCTATCCAGGTAGGTAGGTAGGTACGGTAGGAAAAGCACAGCTGGGGATGCGCAACTCGACCCTTCCGCTCCAGGCGGCGGAGCCGAGGCCGGCGCGCTAGCGCGGTACTCTTCGAGCGCCGCAAGCCCTGCGATTTGGCAGGTAGCGCTCTATTAGTACGAGGTCTCTTCTTTGGGCCTAGCCTTGGCCAGCGGCTGCGGATTCGAAAGGGGCTCTCGGTTGGCCTCCGAGGCCACGGTTTGGTAACATCAGCTGTCCCGAAGCCACGGAGTACTCCGTACTCTCCTGGCCATTGTGCTATCGCCTTGTTGTCGGTGTCATCGTTGAGCTCCCACAGTGGCGTAACCGCCGGCAAGTACTTCGTAACGCCGGTGCACAGGCCATATTATCCACCGCATGAGTTGCCGACTGCGACGAACCACACATTGCCAACTCACCGGCACATCAACTAGTCCGTATTTGCCATCCGGGGTCGAGGGCGCATCTTCGCTAGGGACTGAGACACATCCAAGAGTGATCCAGAGCGCGCGGAGCCTCCTTGCCATGTGGTGTAGGGTAGCTTAGATGGCAGCCGCGGTGACTCCAATTGGTGCATCACCAACGTACAACTTGAATGTTCCTCACGATTCGTATGCGATGGTCCATAGTTGTGAACTAGACTCATGCTTTCTATGGCCCCTACGTGAAGATGACGGTGCATTTGGCTTTGCTCCCTTGTGCCTACGGGGCTATCGCATGCGAGCAGCATGACTGCTCGTACGCCTCATGACTACACCTCTTGGATACGCTGTCATATCCTTGACTCCGGCACCCATTGGCCACCACCACCAAGCATAAGCGGCATCAACCCAAACCCAAACCCAGCCCGCGCCCTAGAGCAGCACCGCGGCGACGCGTGTCCAATCATGCCTGTGCATCGCCTGAACCCCACCACACTATGCCCTGCAAGCCCCTCCATCGTCACCGCAATCGCCGCCGCCTCCACGGCCGTTCTCCTGACCGACCTTGGCCCGTGAGATTTCTCCTCCTTTCCTATTCTCCCCTCTTTTTCCCAAACAAATTGCTCTCATTTTTGCTATCGTTGGCAGGCGCGAAGCGAAAGATTCAAGACCGGTTTGTCCCACTTCTGCGGAGTACCCCTGGCTGCCCAACATGGCTTCCCACGACGAGGATACGATGCCCGAGGAGACGCAGGGCTACAAGCTCTCCCAGCCCAAGCAGAGCTTGGCCGAATACCAGCAGATGGGTATGTGCAGATTGTCCTGGCGAGCATCTCGACAATGGTGCATCGGACGGCTTCGAGAGTGGTTCATGTATCTATCCTTGGAGAGGAGCACTGTCCCCGCCCCCCCTTCCCGCGATTTGAACCGTCACCAAGCCCATCACTAACCTGCTCCCTCCTAGACGCCGGCGACGAGTCCCTCCAGCGGTACAAGGAATCCCTCGGCCTCGGCGGCGGCAAGGACATCTCCGACCCCAACGACCCGCGCGTCTGCATCATTCTCTCCCTCACCATGGACTCGCCCGGCCGCGACCCCGTCACCATCGACCTGTCCCAGGCCGGCAGCGAGAGCACCCTCAAGGACAAGCCCTTCCGGATCAAGGAAAATGCCAAGTTCACCATGAGCGCCAAGTTCAAGGTCCAGCACGAGATCCTGAGCGGCCTGCACTACGTCCAGGTGGTCAAGCGCAAGGGCATCAAGGTGTCCAAGGACTCGGAGATGATTGTATGCTTCCCTTACCTACCACAGGTACATAAGGAAGGGAACTGCGGCTGCTGACACCGAGCGCAGGGAAGCTACGCTCCCAACACCGACAAGCAGACCACCTACACCAAGAAATGTAAGGACACCCGTATCTGCTCTGCCGCGCTGCCAGCAGCTGACACCACCTACAGTCCAAGAGGAAGAGGCTCCCTCCGGCATGCTCGCCCGCGGCCACTACAACGCCGTCTCCAGCTTCGTCGACGATGATAAGAAGACACATCTCCAGTTTGAGTGGAGCTTCGACATTGCCAAGGACTGGTGATGCACCAGCGCCCCGCGTGCTGAAATAGGGGGAGTGGACACCGTTCCATGTCATGGTTGTTAAGAAACGCCATGAGAACACGAGTATACCTGGTCTTGAAGAAGGAAGTGCACAAAATTTGCGGGAGGATTTCGTCCGGCTCATCTATGTAAGCACGCTTAAAAGCACAACATCCACATTCGCATAGCAGACACGGAGAGTCGCTGTGGTCGTGGATGGACTTGGTTATGCAATGTTCCTCCTACGCCCGTATACCAGGAAAGCCTCTGCGCACAGATTCGGCCGGCTCGCCTACAAAAAGTAGTCCGGCAGGGCATTTCCATCTGCAGCCTTTTCATTCCCGGGCTGTTGGTCCTTGTGAAGGTCATTCTCCGGGGCCGCAGCAAAGACGTTGAAGAACCTCTCCCCACCGTCGCTCACTTCCAACACGCTCGCCATGTTGCCGCACCGGTAGCAGTAATTCGGAGCACTCCACACGGTGCTCAGCCGGTCGTCGTATAATACTTGGAAGCCTTCCTGGCACAGTTGGTGCGCGCGGAGGATATGTGACATGTTGTTCACGGCCAGGAACTTCTTAACCACCTGGGCGCCAAAGGTGTAGCCCGCTCCACGTGGTGACAGGGAAAACTCGTCTCGCTCGGGATCGGGGTCGGACCAGACGAGGTCGGCCATCGGGCCCTCATGGGGAATCTCTCGGAACCGGTCTATAATCTTGATTTGATCAATCGAATGTATCGAGGGCGACAACCCTGGGAGAGGTTAGCCCCGGTGGACCTTTCCTTCGGCAATATGCACCATACCCCCGTGTACACAAAAGATTTGGTTATCAATAACCACGCTCAGTGTCAAAAAGTCAAACATATCCGTAAAATAATGCCACACATTGGCATTGCCGTACTTGCGAGAGCACTCGGTGTAGAAACCGTAGGACTGGGTAACGCCGCGCGACTCGTGATTTCCGCGAATCAAATGCACGCGATCGGGGTATCGTAACTTCAAACACACAAGCAGCGAGATGGTCTCCACGCTGAACATGCCGCGGTCGACGTAGTCGCCTGTGAATCGTGCGCAGTCAGCTTCCTGTCTCTTGCATGGGCCTGGCCGGTGGGCGCGCGCACCCAGAAACAGGTAGTTTGTGTCGGGACAGTAGCCGCCGATCCTGAATATTTCGATAAGGTCGAAGAACTGCCCATGGATGTCACCGACGACAGTGACTGGCGCCTTGACGTGGACCACGTTGCTCTCGCGCATGAGCAGTTCCTTTGTCTTGGCGCATATTGCTTCGATGACGGATTCGGCAAGGAGTTCCTTCTTGTACAGGCGCGAGATGCACTCGTCCAGGTCGACCGAAGCTGTTCCGGGCGCGGGCAGCGTCAGCACGCAGCTCGGTGAATGCTCGGTGATTGGGAGCACGAGGGGTTGCTTTACTCGGTAGCCCGGGCATCGTGGTGCGTGAAGGGCGGACTGTCCTGGGAGAGAATGCGCGCCTGAATGTCGAATAAAGGAAACCACGGCTGGGATGCGGCGATGCGCGCGTGCTTCATCAAGACTGGCTGTGACGACGTCTACTCCGAGCGAAGGCGATGTCTAGAGGAGGCGGCATGCACCAACATGATCGACGAGGCCACGAGATCACATGGGCACCGGGCCGTATGGCGAGAGGAGGGTTCAGGAAACCATCGGAGACGCAACAGAGGCGATGACGATGGCTGCTGCGGCTTTTGGACGCGGTGGTCTAGAGCTGTTGATCGTCCTAGTCGACTTGACGTAGGAAGCGCTGGTTGCTGAGAAATTGACGTTGAGGTCCACTGGGTTGAGGCGGGCTAGCGCGCGCTACCACTGGAGCCTAACCGCCAGCAGGCGCGCGGGTTTCAAGGTGAGATCGATGCTTCACCGACTGTCTCCAGCCCTGAAACATGAGCAATAATCATCTCTACCGCCCTTCAGTGAATCGGTGGACGAGCTGGAAACTGATCTGGCCGATCGAGCGGAGCTAAAGATTTGGCAAGGCTTTACAGCCGAGACAGGCCATTGATGCTCATCATCGGTACCTACGGGTGGTAGCAGAAAAGCCTTCCTGATAGAAGTCCAAGCTCCCTCTTAAAGACGCCTTCAGCTCTTTGCTTTGCGGTTGTAGCAAATGCAGCTAAATGGAACTGTGTTACGCTCGCAGCCAGGCCCTTCTCGCCCTAACGCCATTGTCCTTTCGTATGTTCATTCAAGTGTCGGCTCTCGCGGGAACGATCAGTTTGGAGGCTGATAGAGTTGTCGCGTATTTTGCGCTAGTCGGCTAAGACTCGGCGGAGGGATCGGCCAGACCGCACGGATACAGGGCCTTGGCCCGTGCGTTGTCTCACGTGTTACCCCAATGTTCCAGCGCCGGCTGCAATTGCGCTACAACTTACCCGCCGTATGCATCATCTTTACACTTTGAAGATCCTCTCTCCTCTCTCCTCCTGCCTGATGTGACACATCTCACACGACCTCACGAGGCTTGGGGAGGGGGATCCGTGGACTTTTGCGTTGGGCGCCTGACCTCAACGACATCTCACCCGCTGCCCGACACCATCAAACACCCACTAGCGGGAAGTGATTCATCGAGACTCAAATCGACATCGGCTTTTTCCCATCTACTCGGCAATTCTCTGACCGAGACTCACCAAGGATCAGCTGAAATCCGAGCGGAGCCTTCAGCCAGCTACTGGAAACGTCACAACACCATCCTTTCAACCGTCTCGCGGCGACGACCAAGCCGCCCCAGCTCAACTTCGCCGCGTCTTGATCGCACTGGTTCTTATCAGGCAGCTTGTTGCGAATGCTTAGAAATGACAGGACTAGTTCCTGGCCACAACGGCCAGCCTCAAGAACCTCAATGTTATAACTGCGGAGCAGTGGGACACTGGGCAATGGCATGTCCTGAGCCTACGAGAGAAACCCCGGCGTACGTCTACCCCTATGTTAAAGGCATTTGAGGTTGCTGCGTCTTCATCTGGATGACCACTAACTCATCCTCGTGATGCAGTGGTTTGGCGGCTTGGAGAAGCTCATCCAGCACAAGCCAAGGGCCTGGCAAGAGCCACAGTGCTGGCTCCAAGAGAGCAAAGGGGCCCATCATCACCAAGTATGCGCCTCCGCCTCCGCCTCCGCCGCCATCATTCGGCCCGGCGATGGGGCATTACCCGCCGCCGCCTCCTGGGAACCACCCACCTCATCACCAACCTCCTCGCGTGTACCCAGGACCAAACCCGCCGTACCAACACTACGGCCCTCCGCCTCCGTCGTACCCTCCAGGCTATCATCAACCAGCCTACGGATACGCCTCCAACCAATACGCACCTCCGGCACCACCAGCGCCCTACGGGCCGCCGCCTCAATACAGTCAATCTGGGTATATGGCGCCACCACCTGGACCACCGCCGCCGTCGGGCTCATACTCGCACGCGAGACCGAATGCGCAAGAATACAGGCCGCCCCCTCCACCTCCACACTACCATCAACCGTACCCTCCTTCGTCCTCATACGGGCCTGCCCCATTGCCGCATTCTCCCCATGCTCCAAGTGCGCCACCCTCTTATGTGCGGCCGGGAGCTTCATCGCCTCGATCAGCTCCTACTCCGCCAAAGCCATCGCCTGCGAGAGTCAGCCACCCTCTTCCACCTAAGCCGCCACCAAGTCTTGATCAGATGAAACCCCAGCGTGACCACAGGAACAGACGAAAGCACGACCGTCATCACAATCATCAAGATAAGCGGCACAAGGACCACAAGTCCGACGCTAGACCACACCAGTCCAGCTCTCAATACGAAGTCCATCGTCCGACTTCTTCCACTGGGCGCCATCCATCGAAGGATTCGCCGACGCATAGGCGACCAAGTCAAGGAGTAACTGGGCATAGTCGTCCCAAGGGCTCTCCTCCAGCGTCTCACTCCCCGGGGAAACGCAGCGACCAGTCTGAAGCCATCGACACGCCCGGCAGGACGCGAGAGCCAATGACTGCCAAGTCTGACCCTGCATCTGCAGACAGTGGCGGAAAAGGCGACAAGTCGTTGAACAGCAGAGGGGCCAGATTGCCACAGCTCTCTGACGAGGCAGATCGGCCAAATCTTGAAGGCGGCAAGGAAGACTCGCCCTTGCCACGCAAGGAAGATGAAAATGGTGACAAGTTGGACTCTGTTGGGGTGGACAGCGAAGCTGTCGAGTCCAAAAAGCTTACTACTATCGAAAAAGAAGATGGGGAACTCCCTAACGAGGAACTCCCTAACGAGGAACTCACCAACGAAGCAGTCAGTCCAAGTCCTACCCAAAGAACCCGGGTCTCGACCGACGAGAAACGCCAGTCGCCAGCAGTTGAGTACCAAAAGAATCGGAAACGCGGTAGCAGTGACGAACCGAAAGATGATGCGCGGCGTTTGAAAAAGCGCAAGTCGGACAGCCCACCGCAGAGCAGCGATAAAACCAGCCAAGAGGGTGGACTCGGCAGCGATCTTTGGGACGTGCTCAAGGTTCCACGACAAGTGGACCGCAAACGCCGGGGATCAACAACAGGATCTCGGGGTTCGAGGCACTCCTCCATGTCCAGCAAGTCCTCCGACCTCAACTCGCTAGAGGCAGAGCTTTTGGGTCGCTCGGTGAAGCAGAAGCAGCCAGAGCCCAGCCCAGCCTCGCGCCAACGCCAGGACCGCAAGGCGCCGTTGAAGGCCAAGCGTCGGCAACAGACGACCAACTCCGCATACAGGTTAGACTAGCAGGCTCTAGTTTCAAGTCCTTGGATACGGCTAACAACTAGTCTAGCCGCCGATGGTAATGGCTTCCTTGCCATGCATGCAGCAACGGCGGTGTGCAGCCCTACCACCTGGCGACCACGCTCCGTCACCGATCCGCCATGCCGAGCACCCTTCTCCACACACTGTCATGACCCTCACGACCAAGCATTGCATGAGCCGGCGTTTTCCTTCTATCTAGATGTCGCGGACTGCGCGTGAACAGGTTCGGTTTTTTGGCGCCTGCGTCTGCATGTCTCTGGTTTTAGAACCCGTGATTGGCATTTGACCAGTCTCTGCCCAGAGGAACAAGTAGAAAACATTTTCCTTTGCATATATGTCTCTCCTGCGAAGGCTGAATGAGAGGCTTGTACTCAAATGCTTCCTGCGTCTCACAATGACCCTCGTGTGCACTGCCCAGTATTATCCTGCCGTCCTTTTGCACATGTCTGTGACGCTGCGCGACTTGACCGCATTGTATTAACACTCGTAACGCCTGAGGAGTCTGGTTGGGATATGTGACTTTATGAAGCATTCAGAAAAGAGAAATAAAATAACACCGATAGATTACTACTTAGTTTACAGAGGGCTGCTGTTTTGCGGCCAACGCTTCGAGTCCCCAGAGCCAGTCCGGCGGCTGCGGCATTGCCTTGCCATGTCTTGGCTCTTGGCTTTGCCCTTGCTCGTCCTCGTCGTCCTCCTGCTCGGCGGCATCAGCCGTGGCAATCTCCTCGGCGTTGGAGAGGCGGTTGATCTCGAAGCGCTTGCGGAAGCGGTAGGCAATAGCGCGCTTGCGAGCCGCAGGGCTCTGGATGAAGGCGGCGGAGCCACCGAAGGGACCGGCAGCAGTGCCGTTGCGGACACGAACGATGCAGACGTTGTCGGCACCGCCAACCTTGCCCTCGCAGGCCATGCCCCGGGGCATCTGGACCTTGACGGGGAACTCGGTGTTGGTGGCCAGGGACAGGCCCTGGACGCCCAGCCCGGGAACGTCCTGCGTGACTTCGGCGTTCTGGAAGGCATTGGCGTCGGTACCGCCAGAGGTGCCGTCGACGGCAGCAGTGAGAGGACCAGCGCCGTCTTGGTTGATCTGGGAGCGAGCTGTCAGCGCGGCCCCGAGCACCCTACAGAATGGTCAGCCTGACGGAGAGCTACGTACCTGTCGGAAGACCATGGAGACCTCGCCGGTGTCGCTGCTGGTGGGGAGGCCCTTGGCAGCACCCTGGCCAGCCGTGTCGGCGACCATGGTCTCCCTGGCAAAGTTGTTCTTCTTGCCGCCGCTGCCGAGGACGCCTCTGAAGAGCTGGCCGATCTGCCGCTTGTGCTCCTCGCGGCGCTGGGCAGCGCCCTTGAGGCCCGAGAGGTCGTCCTCCTCGCCGACGCCCTTGGCATCCTTGTTGGCGGGAGCGCTGGTGGCGCCGGCGCCCATAAAGGCCTTGACCACGGCCGCGGGATCAACGGGGCCGTTGCCCTGGGTGCGGCCGAGGGGGCTTGCCCTGCCGCTGGCCATGTCGCGGTCCCGGATGATGGAGGTGTCGGCCTGGGAGCCGCAGCGGTTGGTGGAGCAGTCGCGAGGAGTGCCGTCGGCAACTGGAGTACACGTTAGCAGCCGGCTCGGGCGGGGAGGTAAGTTGTCGTGTGATATTCGTACCACTCAGGCCAGGCATGGAGACGCCGTTGGCTCCCTCGACAGAGCTGATGAGGCCGTGTGCCGCAGCGCTGGCGACGAGGGTCGAGCAGACAAGCGCATAGCGCATTATGGTAGATAGTAGGAAACGCTGTACAATCGAGCCGCCGGGGCTTCGAGGTCGCGGACCGGCAGAGGCGGGCTAGAAATGAAGTCAAGTGAAGAGACGAAACGACTTGTTGATGCTGACGAGAGAGAAGAGGCCAATGTCGGAGCAGGAGATGGCTCGCGATTATATAGACGACGCTCGTCTTGAAGGACTATGGCCCCGGCTCTCCATTGTGTCATGACCATGACATCTGGGCCGAGGCCCCTCGGGCTCGGATAATACGAGTTCTCACGCTTGCACTGCACGGGCTGGGGCATGAAGTTCATTCCACAGGCGGCGGTGCAGAGAGGCGATGGTGATACCACGCACAGGGCTTTTCTACGGCGGCGGGCTAGGGAGTTGAGAGTGGGAACAGAACATGGATCTACGAGTCGGCCTGAAACTCGTCGATAAAACTGCCGGGAGGCACAGCAGAGGGGCTCACGTCCTCGATTGCGATAGGGTCGCGCTCGGGATCGGCAGCCGGGGTGGCTTCGACCATGCGCTGGGCGATCTGGGGCGCCATGCTGCATGGGCGGGCTTGGGCAGAGCCGCAGCAGCGGAACGGGTGGCTGCCGAGACGAGGGCGTCTGCGAAGGGGCAGGGTGCTCTGTCTGTGAGCGTCTGTGTTGTGTTGCAGGGTGGTGATGCGAAACTCGGGGGTCGTAGTGGATGGAGCTGTCGGGGCTGGAGGGAGGACCTTTGTCACGAGAGAGGGAGACTGTACTATTCGAGCAAGCGATGCGGCTTTGACTCGAGCAGCTTCAAGGACTTGTGTGAACTTGTCTGGACTACAGTGATCGGTGAGCAGGCAAAGCAATGGCAGTGATAGGACCGCCCGGCACCTCCCGGTGCTCCGAATCGGGCCCGGGCCCCGCTGGCCGAGGATCCGTGCGTGGCCCGGCACGACCCGCGAGTGGACCGGGCATTTCCAGCAGCCTATTTTAACTCCTTTGATTATGGCTGCGGCACATGCGCACAGGGCTGTTTGAGCGCCGCTGCAGCAAGTGTTTTGTCGATCGCGCTGGGCCGATCACCGTTTTGAAACGCCGCTCCTTGGGCTCGGTATTGAGGCTCGTTTGCTGGCGGAATCCCATCATGGGCAGACCAGAGCCGTGCGCACGGCCCCTTCGAATGCTAATAATAGCACAACGTACTTCGCATCCGTAGGCCATCGAAGGGAGGCCGGGCGAGCTGGCCACGGCTTCGCTCGGCGCAGAGAGTCGTCCTGTTTCTGGCCCGGTTTCAGGATAAGCTGGATTCATCCACCGCTCGCGACGTTGTTGCTCGGCTCATTAGCGACTACATGCACGAGATTGCGGCAAAGCGTTCAAGAGCCATGTGCTTGTCTTCCCGGCTAGTCCTACGGCGCCGCTCGGCAAAAAGGCCGAGCCGGTGGCGATGTCAAGGTCGCGGAGAGGAGGCGAGCAAGCGACACGAAGGCACGTTCACATTCACGAGGCATTCAAACGCCAACTGCTGAGGGAACGATTCAAGCAAGTCAATTCGAGAAGACACAAACTAGAAAACTGCTACAGATGACTAAAAACTCCTCGTCTCTCCTGTTTTAATGACCGGCTATTACTTATTAGTCTGCGTTCCGCCCTCCAATGCACATGCTTGCTTGCTGATACGCCTCCAATGCTGGCTGACTCTGGAATTAATACGAAAGGAGAGGCTGGGAGAGATATAGGCTGCAAGGGAGGCTTGGGAATGGGACAGGCGGGAGGACGCCGGGCCGGACGACATCTCACACGATCAAGTAGTCAAAGCCCATGTCCTTGAGACCCTGCAGCCAGTTTACGCCGGGCACGGCGGCGCGTCCGGTCGCGCCGCGGTCCTGCATCGCCCACGTCGCCTTGAGCATCTCAATCGCCGTGAAGATGTAGCCCCACGAGCAAATCTCCCAGATGGCCAGCAGCCGCTTCAGCGACCACGTCCTTTTCTCGGCGTCGCGCGTCTCGGCGCCCGCGATGAACGTCGGCCACGACGTCGCCTTGAAGTACGGGTCGCCCTCGCCAATCTGGCCCAGGTGGCCGAGGATGTCGCCCACGAGAAAGTCCGTGTCGACGGGGCGGACGGCGCGCGCCAGGGGCAGCGCCTGCAGGATGTACAGGCACGCCGCCGAGCGGTGCGCCGAGGCGACGTGCACGCGGCTCTCGATGTCCGTCACGTTGGGCTGCCGCTGGAGCTGCGCGGCCCAGGCGGGGATGTCAAAGGCAAGCGCCTCGTCAATGAGTGCGAGCGCCTCGTCTGCGGCCGACAGGGACCAGTCAGTGCAAGGGGTCTCGTATGAAAGCTGGGAGGCTACCAGGATGACTTGGAGAATCTCCGACGGGCACGACAGATAGCTGGTCACCTCTACCCGCTTCATGACGGGCAGGAGCTCAAAGGCGTATCGGGCAATGCGGGCGGCGAGGGCCCCGGACGCCAGGGTCGAGCCCAGGATGTGGTATCTGTTCGGGAGACGAGAGTTGGTAAGTACAAGTCAGCCTCCTAGACTGGCCCTCCTCTGTCTCAGTCTCGCCGGGGAGGTTTACTCACATGAAGCAATCTGCAATGACACAATCCCGCAGCATCCTGCTCGACGAGCTCGCCCCGCTGCCGGGTGCCAGCAGGGCCAGGATGCTGCTGGCGCCCTCGAGATGCGTCTGCCAGCCCTTGTCGTCGTTTCTCTCGAGATCGATGAGGTCAAACTTGACGAAAAAGTGCATCGCCGCCAGGGCCACCTCGCCGCCGGCGGGGTCCAGCGTGTCCAGGACCCCGCGGAGGTGGCCCATGGCCTTTTGCTTGGCCGTCAGGGCATCGATGAGGGCCTGGCGGGACACGAGGTCCTTGGACCGCAGCTGAGCCAGGTAGCCGCCCGGGTCCGTTAGCCCCGTGGGGATGGCCGTGATGGGGCGGAAGATGTTGGACCAGTGGATGGCAGAGGTGGCGACGAGGATGTGGAGGAGGAGCGGGTGCCTGTTGGTCAGTGGGATGAGCTCCCGGAAGGGGTTGATGCCGGGGGCATCGCGAGCCACCAGGTCTTTGCAGACGCGATCGGCGACTGGCGGATGATTGTATTAGCGCCACCTCGGACCTGGCTGCGAGAGCAAAGGTGTGCGAGTACGTGTTGCTGGTTAGATGGGCGAGGGGAGCGCGTGGGAGGGGGGGTGGTCGGTGAGGTGGAAGAGAGGTTGGACAAGGATGCATGGAAGTGGAGGTGCAGAGGACAACGGCGCCGCCCCCAACAGCAACGCCACAGAAACAGACACTTACAGTGGGCGAGGTAGTATCGTGAGTTTCGGTCGAGGTCCTGGAAGACGGGGTCCGTCAGGTTGCCGAGGGAGACTCTGCCCGAGCCGATACAGGAGGGTCGTTGATGCTGCGGCTGCGGAGCCGACGAGGGCTCGCGGGTGCCGTCGTCCGAGGGACTGCCAACTGCCGAGCCCGAGGCGACACTGGGGACCGCCGACATCGCAGGGCCGCGAGGCCGTGGCCGATGCTGGCGCACGCGGTCATTGTCGTGATCGTGGCCGCGCCCCTGTTTGGGTTGTCGTTGGCGCTCGTGCTGGAACCCGTGACCATGCGAGGCCTGCCGATGCTGGTGGCCAGCGTGTCCCGCTCCACCCACGCTGCTGGTACCAGCACAGTCTGTACCAACGCCAGCACCAGCTCCAGCACCACAGCCAAGTCCACCAGCAGCCGGCGGTGGGTTCGATGATGCCCAGCCACCGCTATTGTTGTTGTTTTTGCCGCCGTCGCCAAGCTGCTGTGGGTGCTGCGGTGGGTGCTGCGGTTGGTGCTGCGGTTGGTGCTGCTGCTGCTGCAGCTGCTGGCTCTTGTTGCGACCCGACGAGGACGTCGACGCCGCGGCCGGTGACGGCTTCGGCTGCCCACGCGCGTCAATCGCTCGTGTCCAGACGAAAACCCTCCCGTAACCAAGGCATTCCTGCCCCGAGACCGCGCATTTGTGGCAGGTCGGCCACGAGCGATCGCAGCGCAGGCGTCGGCGTCGGCAATTGTGGCACGGCTTGCTGATGGTCGGCATACGCCGCTTCCTTGCCTGCCCGCGTTTGAGATCTAAGACCCCCTCCCTGGGGCTTGCGTGTCTCTGCCGGGTGAGACCTGTGAGTAAGAAGCGTCGTCGTCGACGCTCGGGACGAGCTGGAGCTGGTTTGTCGGATGTGTGGCCGCGGATGGGGCCTGGTGCTGATACTGGGAAGCGCGAAAAAGAGCCGACGAGGTGGGCACGGCCTGGTCTTGAGCTCAGGCGGCGATTCGGTGTGTTTCGATTGCTGAGAGGAGGGACGATGATGGAGGGGTCAGATGCGAGAGTCGGCATCGGGTGGCTGCTCGCATGTGAGCACGCCTTTGGCTTCAGCTCTGCGGGCGCTGGTCCGTGGGAGCCGCAAGCCGCGTCTGCCACGCTTCCATGCATGAGCATGAGCATGAGCATGAGCGCGAGCATGACATGGACGGCAAGTTCGGCGCCATCGCCGCCCAACCCGGTCCCCCCGAACGGGCGCAGACGCGCCCAAAGCGGAAACCAGACGACACATCGTGCAGCCGATGCACGGCGGGACCTGCAGCACTAGCCCGAGCTGGCTCGTGAACTGCAGAAAGCTTGTCGCGACCTGTCACGATGACCCCTTCGCGGTGATCCAGCCAGATGCCACGCATGAACCCAAACGGGCAATCTCATGGCATCCGGCGCAGCAACGCGAGGAGAAGGCCCCCAAGGGCCAAAGAGATAAATGCCCAAAGGGTTCGAGACAGCGGTCAAGCCAGCCAGTCAGCACCACAAGCTTCGCCGGACCCCAACCGGATCCGAGGACCTCGAGCCCCGAGCGTGCGCAGGAGCAGCCCCAGTCACAAACGCCCGTATCGCCATCATGCATGTTGCTTCACTGGCTCGGAACGTGGACTTCCACGGCCAAGCTGTGGTCCACGATGTCTAGACCGAGTCCATGACACATGCCGTGGGGCTTCGACGGCTAATTTCGGACGGCGGGTCTCCCTTCTTCTCTCCCTTCTCGCCTCGTCTCCAACCATCCTCCCACCACTCCTCACGGTGGGGCAGACCTCTGGTCTAGAGCTTCCCGTATCAGGAAACCATCAGACATCTGGTGCGTTTCTCACCGCCGCCAGCCCAAGGGATCATGAGAGAAAACAGAACGAGAAAGCTGAAGCTTGGTACCGGCCATGGGGGATTCTCTGACAACGCAGAACTGACCGCTGACCTGGCTGGCTCGTCGGGAAATTCCTTTCATCATGTGGTGGCTCCGGTGGTCTGGGTATAAAGAAGCGATGAGGAATGCACCTGCCGTCACGATGTCGCCAAGAACAAGCTCAACGTCTCTCCCTGGAGTCCGGCAACCGAGGATTCACTTCTTATCCGTCTTGCCGCGAGTCTCTGGTACCAATATAAACTGCCTCCCAGGGCACGCCGACCTGCACCATGGCAGAAAAGACCACGAAGATGGCCTCCCACGAGCCTGTCGCGACGACCCAAGAGGTCTCGGAAGACCTACCCAAAGCCCTCGACGTCGAGAAGCTCGGTCGGCAGCGGCCCGCCGTCTTTGCGTCAACATGGCTAGAAGTTGCATTTGTTATCTCGATGCTAGGCTCTCTGAGCATGGCTGTGAGCATGCCCAACCCTCATCCTCAACCGTGATGAAGCCTCGAGGCCTTTTGCCAACGTGCCACCATCACAGGACTTTGTCATCAGCGGGTTCCAAGTCGTTCTCCCCGCCCTCGTCGAACCATTTGACATTCCCCCGGAGTCTCAGACCTGGCCGTCCAGCGTCCTGACCCTGGTGGCTGGGGCATTCCTCTTCCCCCTCGGCCGCCTCACAGACATGTACGGCGGGTACGTGATCTTCAACGGAGGGTTGATATGGTTCATCATATGGACCACCACGGCGGGCTTCACCAGCAACTTCACCATGCTCGTGATGTGCCGAGCCATGGAGGGCCTGGGAGCCGCTGCATTCCTCCCCTCGGGCATCTCCCTGCTGGGCCGGATCTACAGGCCCGGGCCGAGAAAGAACCTCGTCTTCGCCCTGTACGGTGCCGTCGCCCCGATTGGCTTCTTTTCCGGCATCATCATCGGCGGCATGGCCCAGGACTTGCTGTCGTGGCGGTGGTACTTCTGGCTGGGCGGTATCCTTTCCGGTGTCTTCTGTGTCGGCTCACTCCTCACCTGCCCTCGCGACTATGCCGAGGCACGCAAGATGAACGTCCGGATGGACTGGTGGGGCGTTTGCACCACCGTCCCCGGCCTGATGTTCTTTGTGTATGCCATCACGGAAAGCACCAACGCGCCAAAAGGCTGGGCCACGCCGCAGATCTTGGTCACCTTGTCCCTGGGAGTGTTGTTCCTTGGGGCGGCTGTTTACGTCGAGGGCTGGGTGGCCGCGGCACCTCTCATTCCTGCCGATATCTTCCGCACCAAGTACGTGAAGAGGATGCTCTTTTGCCTACTGCTGTCGTGGGGCGTCTTTTCAGTATACTTGTTTTACACCAACTTTTAGTAAGTGCATGCGTCTTTGAAGACTATGAGGATGAAAGCGCTGACCATTGCATAGCATCCAATTAGTTCTGGGCAAGCCAGCGTTACTTACGGCCGTGTGGTTCGCGCCCTGGGCTGCGGGCGGCCTCATCCTATCGATCATGAGCGGCCTCATCCTTCACATCCTCCCTGGCCGCGTGCTTCTCATTATTTCCGGCGTGTCCAAGGTGCTTGCTGTCCTATTCTTCGCCCTGATGCCGGACAATCCCAACTACTGGGCCTGGGTCTTCCCTGCCATGCTTGCCGAAGCGGCTTGCGTCGACGTGCTGTGGACGGTGAGCAACGTCTTCCTGACTACCAGCCTGCCGCGTCACCGACAGGGCCTCGCGGGCGCCGTGATAAGCGTCACGCTGTTCCTCGGCGGTGCATTTTTCTTGGCTGTCGCGGACGTGGCCAAGTCGCAGTTCCACGGCGCGGGGATGAGCCTCAAGATGCAGTACAAGGGCGTCTTTTGGATTGGCGTCGGTGCCGCGGGTGTAGCGCTGTTGACGTGCTTCTTCATCCGGCTGGGCAAAGCGGGCTGCGCCCTCACTGTCGACGAGAAGCAAGTGATTGGGTTTGAGACGGAACCTGCGACTGAGTCCAAGCCTAGGCGGGGGACGCGGGTGCTGGAGGTGACGGTTGTAGAATCCGACTCCGAGACTGAGAAGGAGAAGGACTCAGACCTCGTCGTGGTCGTGGTGCCAGCTGAACAAGACAAGAACTAAGACCAAGACTTGTGAATGGAATTAGTATTGGCATGGCAAGAGAAGAGAAGACGGCATGGGTCACGGCCGCATTGGTGGATTTTGGCATTCATGACACATATTGGGCAAAACTGGTTGAGCGAGGAGTTTGAATTGGGGTCTAGGGTCAAGCATTTAGGACCGAGAATCCTTTTACTATTTCTTAATATTTGTTAATCACGACTATGATAGGATTTGTCTGGCAGCAGTGTGACTAGCGGCGAGCCTTCGTATGCCGCCACCACTGGTGCAGGGTAGGCGTTTAAGATTCATCGGCGACCGGACTGCTTCGTACACACACGACTTGTTCTAACACAGAAACCACGACTATAGCTAGCATAAAGACTTGTTAAGAATTTTGAAGTTCGTTTTTCTCGAGTGAACTAAAACTCGGAGTGCTACTCATATCTGTTGGGGAGACGACTTGAGCGCGCCACACTTTGAGTACGACAAAGCATTCGGTTGACGGATTGAACGACAGCGATCATTAAAGACAAGCCGCGTCGGTGAAGGAACAGGTCCAGGCAAGTCAAGTTGACCATGTGTGGAAAACTCATCGATACTGTCTTCTCTACGAAGTATGCGATCCTGCTAAGATGGACTACGAAGACTCCTGCAGGGCCTGCGCGGTTAATTTCTCGGTATTTAACGACTGGTGCATCCAGCCAAAGGCAGTTAATTAGAGAAGCCTTTAGGAATAAAAATAACGGGAAGAGTTTAAATAATGCAAGTAATTCGTAATTACTTAGGATCTCTGGCCGTGTTTTGCGATCCACATCCCCGTTGAGTTGCCCACGTTCCGTTCGAGTTTCCACCCAAATTTATAGCACCCAATAACAAACGTCATTTCAGCAACCACAGAATCCAGCCCCCTTGGCTAAGTGGTATAGCGTGTCACTAGTAATGACAAGATCGTGTGTTCGATTCACACAGGGGGCAGTTTCAATTTTTGCTCGATAGAATCTTTTTTGGGCTGATATTAATGATGGGGTTGTCATTTGGCTTGTTCGGATTGGTGGACACATGCAGAACTCGTGTGGGAGCTGTCGCGGAACTCGTAGATGGGAGCGCACTCAGGCTGCATGGCGCAGCAGTAGGTCCCTTTGATGCAATTCTTTTGGGGCTCTTGGCAATTCACTTTGCAGTCTATCGCTATGTGGTCGTTTGGTCGTTTCGAGGTGCTGACCTCTGGATCCGGCCGTTTGGGACATCGTCAGGCGCGACAGGCCGCCGCTTGGGTAAACGTGCCGTGGCGTCGGATTGGCATTCAGGCAGACGCCCCAGGCCGCTTTCCTATTGTCTCGTCTCCCGGCGCGCCTTGAATAGACGGGTAGAAGTGAATTGTGACAATAGCAGGCGCCGTTTGCATCGTAAAACCCACTCCTTCCGTTTGGAGTCGCAGTTCACTTCATGCGCAACCGCCGTTTGATCCTGTAGTCTGGAATACTGTTGCACCCACCGGGAATGGTGGCATCCCCGATCGGGTAAGGCGCCCTTGCCGCCATTGGCTCCCCCCTCTTGCCGTGCCCCTCTATACGCTCGCCAGGCGCCCGTATAAATAAACCGACCTCCATCCTCCTCCATCGACTCGTACACTTGACTTCTCTTCTCCTCTTTCCCTCCCCTTCAGCTCCGTCGGCTATCCCGCCTTCGCACCCTGTCTTTCTCCATTTCATTTCTGCCTACGCCAATCCTTCATTTCGCGGACTCGTCATTTCGGCCCAGCTACAGCCCGTTTCACGCTCCGCCACGTCTGCTACCGGGCGCTCTTCGACGCACGCCGTAAGTGTTGCCCTTATCGTCTGGGTTCAATGGCTCTTGGGCCGGTCCCTTTTCTTTCCGGCTCACTGGAACAGCATCGGTTCTTTGCTAACGGGCTCAGCTTACGCTGTTTTGCAACCACGGAACCTACCTCGCCCCTTTCAACTCCCACCTCTTCATTCGGCCAGCGTCCCTCTGTTTCCGTGCACCAGTTCTCAAGATAGATTCACCTTCGGCAACCGCCCTCGGCATAGAGGCTCAGAGGAATGCGATTGCGGCTCAGCCAATGGAAAAAATGCCGCACATGACAGACTGCGCCGATGGCCGACCCGAGTCGCCTTTCCGCACGATTACGACCGGCCGTAGACGACGCCCTTGACAAGCTGAAATGTGCCTCGTGTCGCGCATTAAGATGACACGTCATCAGAAATCCAGGGCGGGAACTTTTGTTGCTGAGGATTGCGGACCGGCGTTGTGTCGGGCTGGCTCTTCCCGGCGGCCTCTGCCATCATGAGTGGCGTGATCACAGTCGACTCCTCTCTGCTGGTCGCTCACGGAGATTCGTGTGGATCAGGGGAGCGTTTGATTCGGCCTCGTGTTCGAAGCTGAGACAGGAGTGCATCGATAGACCAGGGCCAAGAATGGTCGAGACCGCCCACACGAGTGGACCGTCGACTCACTCCCCTTCCGACACCGAATCTGATGAGGGCATTGGAGTGAGGCCGACACAAAACCAACATGATGGGGTTAGGCTGACTTCGGGGACGCCGAGAACAACGCCCTGCTGATCCAGAGAGCTGGCTTGGATCTTCGGCGATAGTGCTCAGAGAAGTACGTTCGGAAAACGTCATAGTCAAATGTGGTCCGGCAACTCGATGATTGGCGGAGAGATAGAAAGGGGCGGGACAGCTTGATGCAACACCGCCTGAATCATCTATCAGATGCGAATCTTTGCGTGAAGTGCGGCTGTGGAAGCAGAAAGGCACCGTGACGACGAGCTGCAGTCGGCGCAACGTCAAGCCGCGTTCCTACCTACTTAAGGCGCCTAGGGCCCAGTGATCTCGAAACAACGCGCTCATCAACGAGGTACCCACGCTCTTCCCGAGAAGTCCCCATTTCCTCCTTGGCAAGAGCCTCTGCTACACAATGGCATCTCTTGTCTCTCTCGACAGTCAGGTCTTCTAGCATCCTTCAGTTCCAGCGCACATAGAGAACCCTCGCCTCACGAAACGTCCGCATTCACCACCACAGCAGAAGCCGCGTCAATCTCCTGCAGTCCCGTCCGCGCCGCCAACTTCTATGGCGGCGCAAACAGGGCTAGGCCGTTCCTCAGCTGATCGAGTGTGGACTTTGAATAACGTGATATCAATTTCCTCTGACGACGAATCTAACGTGGACGACGGCGACGAAGGTGATGTCGACGACACTTCATACGAGCCGGAGGTGGGGGAATCGCACCTAGACGACTCGCTCCCTTCAATCTCGGCGATCGCGGCGTCAATCACTACCGCACGACAAAGTCACCTAGAGGACACTGGTAAGCAGTGACAAGGAAATACGGTTAGGAAAAGTGCTAACAAATCTGTCAAGACAACCTAGCTGAGGTTTTTAATGATGCTGAGATTGCCGTCAAGACTGAGGGCTTGACCTGTTCGGTCGCGGACCAGCCCAGTCTACCAGTTGGAACGAACCCTGTACATTCCACCTCAGCCTCAAGCAGTTCTGCCAGCTCCTCGCCACCCCGACATCACCCGACGCAGCCCGCATCTGTCAAGACACCGGAGGTTGAAGTGCTGCGGCATCAGCATATGGACACTTCCAGTCAGCCCGGTCTCGTGCCCGCCAGCGACCTCATACATCATTCGCGATGGCAAAGTCCAAGCACGCCGCCGCTAAATCGGTGCGATCACATCAACAGTGATGCCGAAGACGACTCCTTAAATGTTGAGGATTCACTAAGAGATAGCGGCTTGGGCGGTGCAACTCGATCTGCCCCTGCTCAATTGTTTACAAAGGAATCCATCTACCCAGCTCTTGGCCGAGGAAGCTCGAATGGCGACGACAATCGACAGCGCCGAGCAGTGGACGATATCACCCCATCACTTCTTCCCCAACGCCGCCGACAAGTCGTCAGACACAGGCCGAGGAGCGCCAGACAGTCATCAACAGCGACCATCCGGCAAGCCAGCGTAATGGAACCGACAAAGGTGTGCAAAGGCCATCACACAGGCAACGTGACGCTGGCCATAAGCACAATCTTCGTCCTCGCTTGGTCAAAAGGAACCTCGTTCGGGAAGGAATGGACGACAACGACGACGAAGAATATGTGCCAGCAAGCAAGCGTCGCAAAGCTGCGGTCCCTGCTCCTAGGCAGCGCAATGCGCAGCGCAATCCTGAACTGCCACAGCGTTGGAGACCACGCATCGTGAGGAAACAGAAGAGAAAGAGCGGGGACAACGCCCTGTCTGGAAACACTGACGGGCCTGCGCATCCTGCCATTGCGAGCTACGAGGAATGGCCACTCTCCGACGCCGTCCTCAAGTGCGTCCGAGACAATGGCACAGCGACGTTCCAACTACAGTTTACTTGGGCCACTACGTGCAAAACGCACACTTCCCAAGAACAACCGGCAAACAAATGGCACAGATCATCGACGATTATCCAGCATGCGACACTTAGAGCCGAAAAAGAACAATCTGACATGTGCACGGAAAGGATACTTAAACAGACCAGTCAGCCAGATGACACAAAGCAAGATACCGACGTTTGCGAGATGGATTGCTTGCTTGCCCGGTGGGGGAAAAGCACTTTCCTGGTAAAGTGGTCTGATGGTACCATTTGGTGGGTGCCAAGGAGAAACATTTTAGACAAGCGGATGCTTCGTGAATTTGAGGCAGCATATGAAGGTTTTGACGTGGGGGTGGACGTCTTGGAAACTCGACCAAGGGCCGGCAAAAGTCAATATCTTTTGCATTGGCATGGCCGTCCGTCTAAAGAGGATACTTGGGTGAACGAGAGGCTCTTGAGTCCGCAGCTCGTGGAGAGGATCAGTAAAAGCGGCTTGGACATTGCTTGTGCTTGATAGGCCAGTTCGGTCAGGCGCTTCCAAAATAAGTCTACATACCACGCTTTGCATGGAATGTTTGGAAATCATCACTCCCTTCGGCGAATGCCTAAAACTACTTCACCCCACTGATGTTCTTTCCCATGCGGCCCTTGCACCCCTGATGGCCTTTGGTCCCCACGAGGGCCCTGGGAACCCGCCGGACTCGGAGGCCCTTGTACTCCGAGGAGGCCAGCATCTCCTCGGCGGCCCTGGCCTCCCGTGATACTCTAATGGCCCGGTGGCCCACGCGGTCCTTCCGGCCCGAGACGACCGTCTCCCGCCATCTTGACCGGGCGGACCGACATTGTCCGGAGGCCCGCCATTGTCCGGAGGCCCGCCATCCCCTTGGGGCCCCGAATTCCCTGCCGGACCTGTGGGTTTCCGGTACCTGGTGGACGCGGTGAACCTGGGCGGACCCGGAAGGCCAGGTAGCCTGGGCTCGCCTTGAGGACCGGGCACGCCACGACATTGTACTCGACATCAGGCATAGCGGTGGTCAGTTTCAGTGTCCCGTCTTTATTACATCATTGCGTTGCGGCTACCTTCTTCTACCAAATATCCCAGTTATGGTGTTGACAAGGCCCTCTTGACGATTAAAGTGACTTTTAAGACCGTCATGGAGATCTCTAAGCTCGGGAAAGGTCGCCTCGACAAGTTGCATACTTGTTTCCCATGCTTTTCCCCTCCAATCAACAGCATCGTAGACCTCGTTCACAACAATCCCCGCGAAGACTGTCAATAGAGCACTAATATATGCTGGGGAAAAAAAAAAAAAACCGATAGACCTACGGATATAACGCAAGCTCTAGTCGCTACGTTACTTACAAGTTGTTTCCGTCGTTCGATGACTTCTTTCGCCATATGAGCCTCATTTGGGCTAAGATATTATTGAGGTCCCGATAAGGTTTGCACATCGTGAGGAGATACCTAAGCGGAGCGCGAAGTCCTGGCAATTCCACCAAACAGGCAAGTACACCCATCCTTGAAAGAGTCGGTCAACACTACAGCGATTAGTAAGCCCTTAATCAACGATAAAGACGTTAACGTAACTTACCTCCATTCAAAATCCTATCATCTGGCAGCTTTGAAGTGCCGAAGTTCTTAATAGCCTCAGTCGATTCGATAGCCGTATCCGGCCATTGCTCTCCAGCACTGTTCTTTCTATTCTCTAGCTTTTTGGAAATTGCACGACTACCTTGATGGTCCCAAAACGTTCCAAGCCTGAGTCGATCTTTGAATGGGGTTATTGTGTTATTCCAGACCTAATCTTCCACGATGCAAATCGCCATATGCCTTGCGAAGCATAGATTTTCGGATACAAACGGCGGAGACTCAGCATCCCAGCTAATCAAAGGTGGCGTCCTTCTCTGGATTTGAGCTCCAGTCCTGGATAGCAAGTTATTCATCCGCTCGTCCAGTGGGCACGTGACGAGCAGGACAACTCTCGCCTTTGAGTTGCATGAAACTTACTCTGCAGGCAAGTGGTGCGACTGCTCCAGTGTCGCCATGACGAAGACCTTACGAAGCAGAGGTCGCGACTAACGAATGAGATCGGGATAATGAAGAGAATGAGTTATTCGAACTGTCTTAAATCACTTTTTCTTTTTCTTAAAGTAACGTAGGGCGGTCTATTTTTATGGCCTTGCCCTGTCCTGTTGAGCACACCCGTGGTGGCTTAGAGCATGGAAAATCGCATGCATGTATGCCTAAACTACTCGTAATGCGTATCCAGTTTACTTTTGCCAACATGCAGGTCAAGTTTATCCGCTGCCGTTGTTGCAGGACCAGTCCACGCAAGGATGTCACGCGGCAGCTTGAACTCTGCGTTCTCGGCGTAGGTACCTATCAATCAACGTACACTCTTTCTTCTTTTGCACCTTCCTCTCCGCCAAAGCCTTCATCGCAGCGACCTGTTTCGACGGCGGCAACTGAACCACAAGTATAAGAGGCGCTGAGACGGGTGGCGGCCCGCCGATGGATTAGGCGTCAATGCGGGGTATCTTCCAGCGAGGTTCGGACCGGCAATGAGCCCCCGCGAGCCCTAGCAGCTGGATGTTCAGCTCCTGCTCCTGCAACTCCCTCGCAACATGGCCTGGCCCACCGGCGGACGCCATCTTGTTCGGACACCCCGGCGGGGTGTCCGTCACGTCCATCAAGGACACGCCGGCCACGCCAGCCACGCCATCGGTAATGCCGTTGTACCAGGTCACAGGCCACGTTGAGCTACCAAGCCATACTAGCAACTCGTTCGAAATGGACGTTTAAAATGCGACAGAGCTACAAAGTGGTCATGCCATCCCCCAAATCCATCCCCAGCGACCAGGCCTTGTTACCCAGGACAATGACGAATGGGGACCTACAGTTTGAGTTCATCCAATGAAAACCTGACACGCCAGCGCGGGGATTCGCAGCTGTGCCCCGTTCATAACCAACAGCAGCAGGCATCGCCCATCATGCGGGGCCCGTCCCGTCAACGGATGGTGAGCAAGTGATCTGTCATGCGACTAATCAAGTCAGGCATAAAAAGACGCAGAAAATGCAGAGTCCAAAGCGAGGTAATCGTGGCAATTGGCTTTCTGTACAGATGGTTTTAACGGTGTGTGGCATCAGCGCAGAAGCGCAGCTTGACGCCGGAGGCCGAGGCCGACAGCCAGACACATTTCCCAGGCTCTTCTCCCTCTCCCCTTCCCTCTTCCCTCCACAACCCAGTAACACGATGCTAGCTGCGTTCGAACTAGACCTGGCAGCTAAAGATTCAGCTCCTGTCCTTCACCGGCTACTCCTTGCGCAGATGCTCTCTCGCTAATCGTCGACAGGAATTCAGCCTGAATCATCCATAGCTCTGATTGAGTACGAGTGGTTCGACCTATGAAGCGAGTAGCATAAGTAGTGCGATGAAGTATGGGCGCATGCAGCGATAGTGACGGCGGATGACCACTTGCTGACAGGCTATGATTGGGAGAAAGGCGTCAAAGCAAAACGCCTGACGAGTCAATTGGCTCCAGTGGCCGTAGCCTGGTGTAGGCGGACCCTGAAGATAAAGAGGTCTGCCCTTCAGTCCATTCTCCCTGCTAGCCATACCTACCTCTATTCTCGGTCACTTTAACGCGCAACGAACCCTCTTTGGGCATTTCTTTACATTCGAAAGACGCATACACTTCAAGTCAGGCAACACTTTAGACCATTCAAGATGGTAGTACCTAGCCTCAGGTTCATCAGAAGATCCACACTCACATGAGATAGGCCGTTGACAATCTGTCGGTCTTGCGAAGTGTCAGTCTTGCCCCGGCCCCTATGGAGCCCCCGTCCTGCGTACGGTGCCGAGGGCCAAGCACTATCCACACAACTCGATCCTCAAATCGAAATGGGAATGCAGGACGCCCGTACTACAAATGTATGCGCTGCAAGAAGTTCCTTATTTTCGTAGATGAACGAGAAAATGACGCAAACAATCTGCCATGCGAATGTAGGTTTGCCAGCAAGACACAAGTGGCGAGCAGGGAAAGGCGCCGCAAAGTCCACTACGTTCGCAGACTGGGCAGGTGCGATTTCTACTCACCTTGCCTAACCGCAAGTCAGGATCCTGTCACAGTCGGGAGTGATGATATTGTAGATCTCTTGGCCACGCTTCGGCTTGTATAGGACTGGCCCAATAACAATTCGTCTGTTGAAAGTCGTACGGGAGATATAGTAGAATGGTTGCGGTGACTTTTGTGAACGTGGTAGTTTCGCATCATTCCTCACTCTATAATCGAGATCGTTCTCGGCTAGTGCCTCTCATTTGTCCACTAACTTCGATAGGGCAAAGAACAACTGCAGCTATTCCCCCGTCCATCCACTTCCGCCGAGGTTAGGCCATTCAATATAAGAGAAATCCGTGGGTAGTAGGATCATAAGTCAGGAAGAGCTTCAGTAATGGCATAGCAGCCGGAGAACCCCGCAGCAGGCGGTGACTCGCCAGTATGAATAACCTTGTGGACATACTAGATGCTCGGGGGAAGCACGAGGAGACGAGGGCATTAATAAATCTGGCAAATGATGAATAATCAGCTTATTGGACTGAACGATGTGTGTGCATTCCGTGAGGCCGTCCGTGGGACGTCTGTGGTTCACGTTGTGACGAAGTTGAGGTGAGCCAGGCATCTCCCACACCTTAGTCTTAAGCTACCAGGGGGTCATGAGAACTTGCGGCGTGTGATTGGCCTGGGCTGGGAGAACGAGGTGCTTCGCGACGGCAGGCTTGGTGCGAGGGAGATGCTTGAGGATTCCTGAATGGAACAGGACAATTCTCGCAGGGTTCAGGTACGGGTTACGGAAGCTCAAGAAGCTGTGCCTACGCCTTCGCCCCGGCCAACGCGGCAAGGTGCGGTTGGCATCGTGGTTGCGACGGGGTGGAAGAGGTGAGAGGATGAACCCAACCTACGTCGGCGGTGAGCATAGTTCACGTGATCGGGTGCCAAAGCCATGAATTGGGCTGGTACATTCTGGCTCAGCCATGGCGTCGGCGAGTCGGCGTAGGGGACCGACGCAGGCCGTGCTGCGTGCGCCAGAGTCTGCGAACGTAGCATCGCGAACGCACCCTGTTCCTTGTCCGCAGTCGTGTGCGGAAGCCGGACAGCTTAAGCAACGCCTGGCTTGTGACGACCTGGGCTTACTCACTTCTGCGTAATCAACGGTGCGGCAGCAGAACGTCGCAAGCACGTCATGGCTTGCGATGTGTAAGGCGTAATACGATCAGCACAGGCAGAAAATGGCGCCGGCAGAGGGGCTTTCGCACGTACCGGCGTCGGCGCGTCGGCGTAGGCAGCGTCCGACGCAGGTCGTGATGCGTGCGCCGCAGTCTGCGTACGCACTTTCGCTTGCGCGGCAAGGAGCACAAGCGCCGGAACGCCGCCCACGGAACCACCCATGGAGGGCAACCTGTACATTAATTGCAGCGACAGACGTTTTCGGACGTCAGCAATGGTTGAACGGAGGAATGCCTGCCGACGCCCGTCCTTGTGTCACCAGGAAGATGCCCATGGGCGCCAGTCCGCTTCCACGTGGGCCCCGTAGCTTAACGTTGAGCATCCTACAAGTTTAAAAGACTGACATAACTTTATTGCAGTTGAATGAGTGTGAGCTAACAGTTGGCAGCAAAGCATCTTTGACAACGAAATCAGACCTGTGTTCAACCCGCAATCGCAATGCGTTTCGCGAACGCATGCCCTGAGCGAGCAGTCCATGAGGCACCTCCATTTCCCCGGTTGCTGTCGTCTCGAGCTGGAACAATGGGCCCGAAGAGGTCGAACTAAAAGTCCGCCTCCTCTAACTCTGTTGTATCAATTCGGCGGCTTTCCGAATCATTCGGTCCGCTAGCGACCTCAGCAGGAGACTTCACGGACCCTTCGTAGTCAAGGAGGAATCTGAAACTATGCATTTCATGCGACGATAAGCGGCTTTTCAGCCTTGAAGAGTACGGCCGTTCCTGTCCGGACGATCGGACACTTCCAGGTTACCATACCGTGACTCAGAAGTAGCGGCTGGAGCAGAGTTCGCGCCGGAGCTATGCGTGTCAAGACCGTCGACTTGGGAAGTCTCAATATCCATCGTGGGGCTCGAGGAGATAACAGCATTCGTGGCAGTCTGTGTCGAAACAGCCGTCGCCTGTACGCAGCCCGCTCTGTTCTGACTGTTAGCCCTGCCAATACCCTCGCCTTCTGCCTGGGATGCTTCAATATTGTTGTTTGCATCGTCCCGTCTCGGTTGGTGTTCCGTGGCGTAGATATCTGTCCCTGCCCTCTCGACTGCACTCTCCCCTGCGTGACCGATTTGCGTAGATGGAACACAGGGGTTAAAAACAAATCAATGCGTGCATGAGTGGAGAACTCATCACTCAGCACCCATGTTGGGAGAATAGGGTGCGCTTGTCAGTAGGTCCGGGATGTCAGCAGCTCGCGGGGCGCTGTTCAGGCGAAACGGTGGCAATCAAAATGAGAAGACGGAGCTAACGCGACGATCCTCGGTTCAAGGGGGGCAGTAAGCTGTGAAGGATCCGTCCAGCGGACGGCCAACAAGGCCCCGGTACAGGCCTCTCTCTTCTCGCTTAGGTCCCTTGATAACTCGTTCCGAAAGGGAAGGCGGGCGGGCACTTGCACGGGCGTCGGCACTTACACTGTTACAAGGGGGCAGACCCCGGCGGCTTGCCCACTTACACTTACACGCACACACGCACACGGGTGGCCCGGCAATTTCGACAAGTTCAGTGCCTTGAATCATTCAGGCCTACCTGGGTTTGTCTACGGATCAAAAGCACTCTGCAGATATCTACCAGCTAGCGAGCCATGTTGCTTCACGGCCCTAGCCGAGCTCCATATCCTGTTCAGGTATGTCCACATTGTCGTCGGGGAGCCCGTCCAGGACTACGTCATACTTTTCTGAGACTGAGAATTGGCAAGCCTCATCGTCCCACCTCAGCCACTTACTTGAACTCGCTATACTTCGCCCAAGCCACAGAACTCGCTCCTGCCGCTCTCTAGCCTTAGACGCGGGCTCAAGGTATCTATCGTCCTCGTCGATCTTATAGTTATCGAACCAGCCCTCCGGGAAGAAGCCTTCGACGTAGACGAGCCCGCGCATGGCGAAGTCTTCGGGTAAGGGGTAAGGCGACTCGCCCCTTTCTGGTTCCGGGAACTCGTCGCTATCAATCCTCGGCTTGAACTTGCTCGTCTTGAGCAAGTAGTTGAGCATAATTGATGTTAGTTTCTAGGGGTACCGACCCTCGAGGTGCACCATGGCAGCTGGGTATCGGGACATATAGTAAAGGAACACCATGGTTGTGTGTAGGCAAGATAGAGTGTTCTTATCGCCCCATCGCCGGAGGACGATTTCGTAAGTTCGAACCGCAAACGATAGAGCCTGCTTAAAGGCCTCTGCCGCTTCCGCATCTGCCTCGGCGACAGAACCATCGTCCATGCCTGCGTCCGATTCTTCCGTCCGCCTCAATATGGCTTGCACGAGCACGTTAGACTCTGCGCCGAACCCTAACATGGAGCAACTCAGGGAGATTCCAACGTAGTACCTAGAAACCTGTTAGTTGATACCGCGGGGCATAAACCTTACGTAGGGTCAACGAACCCTGCCTCTAGCCAGTTGGAGTATGTGCTTGCAATCCACCCGTCTAATAACTCTAGGAACTCGTCCATTGACGCCTCCAGCTGGTCCTTTGATTGTCCAGAAAAGAGAATACCGTGGACTCGGACAAACGCGGCGTCAACGGGCTCCAGCCTCTGGTGCGAATTCGAGCTTAGTAGCGGGTCAAACAGAGTCCTGACGCTCTCTCGAGCGCTTAGAAAGGGAATGGGCACGCAGAGCGACTTGGCATAATAATATAGCTGTTGCAGTGCGTTAGGCCGCGCCAGGATCGCCAGATGATGGTACAGACGGCCTGTCCTGGGGGATTTGTCGGAGGCCTTGCTGTACCAGTACCGAGACACTCCTGTCCAGGTCTCTCGATCCCTGATATCGTCGTCCTCAATCGCCATGCGATATCTAGCCAAATCTCCAAGGCATTCTATCCAAGTATCTTCGAACGCAGGCACCGTTTCGTAGAGGAGCGCCATCATGCTATAGGAAATGTGGATGAAGGCGAGCACGTGCTCTAGCGAGGCTGGCAGCTTATGCCGAAGGAGCTCCAGGAAAGAATGTATGCCGTGCCGCCACATCCGCGCTGGCATAGCGTATTTCGAAGCTAGGCGGCGGAGAGCTTCGCTCGTAGAAGGGTGTTGGCTTGCGAGGAAGAAGTCATGGTGCTCGTGGAGCACCGAGCGATGGAGAACGATCAAAGCGTGATATTGTTCTTGGCTGAGCTGGTTCGCCTCCTGCGAGCTGTCGTATTCGATACACTTGCTCTCTATCATCACCAGGCCCGCGTAAATCCTCTTGACCTCGGCTACGAGTTGCGCTTGGGAGATGGGCCTAGTCTCGGGCTGCCGGATCATCTCTGATGTTGATGAACTCTCGGAGGGTGAAGATGGCGCTTTATTGTGCTGTTGGCGCGCGCGATGATGTCTCGACGCAAGCCGGGGTGAAACAGTTTGAGGACTCTCTGGCTGTGTGCCATCGACAGGACTCCAGAGTTGCCGACCATCTGGGTTCTTTTGCTCATGGCCAAGACCAAAGTCTTGGTCGAGCTCGTTGAGGCTTGTGTTACTCGCCCTCGAAGTCGGAGTAGAGGAGATATACCCCTCGGACACCAATGCCCGGGGTGAGTAACGCTCTTCAATGTCTAGCCGGCTTGTCTCGGCCTCCTGGCTGGCTACTTCTCGCCCACCAGAGCAGTCAGATCGGTCGACGATCTTTCGAGTGTCAGGAACAGGGCGCTTACCAGATGACCTCCTCTGTCCAGCGGGAGAGAGGCCGGCAGTTTGGTTCCTAGAGCCGCACAAAGTCAATATACTGCCAAACCTGGGGTGACAAGAAGGTTAGCTTACCGGGGCCCGTATGTGTCTTCGATGTTAGCGTTGTCTGCAAGGCTGGGATGACCGGCAGGGTCGACGTGAGCGTGGACACCGAAGCCATCAAGATTTAGAGGTATTTCTACCTCACAAGGGGGACTTTGCCTACGACCGAGGGACTCTTGGCGTGTCATGATAGCGCAGGGCGAAGATCAAGACGTGACAAAGATATTGGAATGTGAGCGTAAAGCCCGAGTACCAAAAAGGGGGAATGAAGCGAATGTTAAAGTATAAGGGCTGACAGAATTGGGGAGCAAGGTCGAGTTTAAGTGCAACGGCACTTTATGTTGCGAGCTTGCCAGCGTAAGGAGGAGTGGCTCGCAAATGGTCCGCGGGTTGCCTCGCCTTTTGAGCCTCAGCTTCGACTTGGCATCCTTGGGTACCTGGGATGATCAGGGGGGTGTTTCTCGAAGCGACTGACATGACCAGGCAACCCACCAACGGAGGCAACAGCAAAGCAGTTCAGCACCACGCTCATCATACCGCTAACAGATTGACTAAGGTGACTTGCAAAGGAGCCTGGGGCGTACCACCAGCGCCCAAGTTTCCTGCCCAACTCCATTGACACCCAATCGATTCGAACATTGCTAGCCTTGCCTTGGTGTCCGAGACCCCGTAGCCTGGTGCGACACAACGCCACGAAAACATCACCCGAAATGTAGCTATCTGTTGCTTGGTCAGGACCTCACCCGCACAGTGAACGACTGCGCCAACAGAGGGAACAGCACTACCATGTTCACAATGCGTGGGCCCCGGACGATGTCCTGACTCCTGAGACATTCAGTTGGCGCTTGTCGGTGAAGGCTTGCTCGCCGGAGCCCCGCCTCATGTATCTCTCACCTGTCATGCACCTCTGACTTGGATAACATCGCAGGGATGCGATACGCTGTCATATCTGACCTGATCATCCTCGTTGATTGCTAGCTCACTTGTTGTGACGAATCCAGTCCCTTGCTGGTGTGTTGGTCAAAACCCGCCGTTAATACCCCCGGTGCAACACGGAAGGGAATGATTCCTGCTCGGCCAGCCGGTGACATCCAACGTGACCGGGGTTGTGCTAAACCGGCCCAGGTGTCAAGAGGGAGTCACTGTGCTCTAGCTGAACTCTTTATAAAGGCAAGCAATCCATATAGGCAGATACCTAGGGGGCTGCGGCGGCCGATCCGTAAATGGTATTAATCGCGGGAGCTAATTAGCTTAGACCCTGTTCTTAGGTAAGGCAACCCATAGCCAAACAAGATGGGGCCGCCTAGACGAAGCCCCATGAAAGGGGAGGGGGGTGGGCGGTGCAGCTAGATGCTATCTCTTTGTGTCCTTTACCCCTCCTTCCTCCGGCTGCCCAAGCAAGATGCATACCAGCAAGTCGATTAGATAAGAAGAAAAGGAGACGTGACGAGACTGACGAAGCGCTGGCAGGGGTCGTGGTGCTCATACACCTGCACGTCTCCCTGGCTATGAGCCTATTACAAGGGGCTCGAGCTCGGCGGAGAATAACATGCACTACGTGCAGGTGGCCGTACGCCGTCGCCAGTGACGCCATGCCGGACAAGCTAGCCATGGGCCATGAGGCCTGGTCCACCGAGGCGACGCCCTTAGCTGCACATCTGGGCTCCGGGACCAGGAGTTCGACACCAGCAACGCGGTATCGGAGAAGCACGCACGCGACATCACCTACGTGCTTGAGGCGCTGCCAAAGTGGTGAGCGTGCATGACGGCCGGATCACCGGGACTACAGCCGGAACCGCGTACCTGTCGGCAGAGCCGCACTATAGCGGCAGCGTCGACCGAAGGGGTGCGAGCCGAGGGACCAGCATGGCGCCGGACCGAGTAGCGGCCCCAACCAACGGCGCCAATGTCTGGACGACAAATCCTCGGCGGCTGAGGTTCTCTGCTTCGAGGGTAGGTGCTCGGAGCGCAGCGCTGAGTTCGACGAGTCGTTGGCTGAGGCAGTAAAGGCGGGAAGGCAGTAGTCCGTGAACATGTACTATATTCATGTCTTTCCCCTATCAAGCAGTCGTTGAGCTTTTCATAAACGACGTTGATCCATACAGCTTGATCTGAGGCTTGATGGATGTCTTCCAGTCTTGTCCGAGTTCCACAACAATCATGGCTTTGACAGCCGCCCACGAGCATCCAATCTTGGCCACCATCTCCTTCTCCTTGGTCTTTGGGTCAGGTGGAGCGTGAACAATGGCGCCAGAGGTAAGCTGAACTTAATTCGCTTCGCCCTTTTCGTGCTCTGCGTGCTCTGCGTGACAGGCCTTGGTAACTCTGGGGTTGTGGCCGTAGTTGCGAAACAGGGCTTCCAGAAACAGAACAAGCGTGTACACTAGAATGGCCGTTTTTGCGAGATGCTGACTCGAGGAGTCAATATAGCCGAAGGTATCGTACCAGCGGCCAGTATCTTGGAAGATACCATCTGCCCAATGTCGAAGCTGACGCAGGAGGCAGCTGAAGCATGACCAGGCATCGGTCGTGACTACCTCGTAGGTCCTTTGGTAGTTGGTTAGTATAGGTTCCGCGCCGTTGTCAGTATCGGCATCCGATAAGTCAAGCGATGAAGAGAATAGCGGGGGGCAGGAGTTTGCCACGTCGCCCCAATTATTCTAACCGTACCTTCTTATGCGAGTCGTCAAGCCATATCGCACTTCGGGTCCGCATCATCAAACTTCACAAGAGAACGAGCGTGCGTCGGTGAACGCAGCTAGTACCACAGGTGGGAGTGCGCAGCAGACCTATCACGTCGGGGAGCCAGGACGTGGTGGTGGGCTGCTTCCGGGGGCTACAGCGACGTCCGAGGGATTGATTCAGGTCATCGGCATTCGCCAACACGATGGCACATAAGGGGAATTGACAAAATATTGTTCTTTTCGACCGCATTACGTAGAGTAAACCTGAAGTACTCGTTCAGCCTCAAGAGCCCCTAAGGTGGATCCTCGTATCAATGCAATCGGTCGATACGGGCACCCGACCGGCTGCCCCGCTTCCAGAGGCGCAGCCCTTAATTTCATTGGCAGACGATTCGGCGTCTCCATGTTCACGTGACCTAGGTGGATAATTTAAACCGCAACAGCTCGCAATTTTTCCTCCTACGGAACGGATTGTTTTTCTTTTCATCCACCAAGCATCTACCGCTATACCCGATGGCGCAGCCGAGGAGTGTAGAGGAACTTGAAAGGCTCCTGCGACAGGCCGATCAGCGCGCCGACGAAGCAGAGAGAAAGCGGCAGGAGGAGCGACAACGCGCCGACGAAGCAGAGAGAGAGCGACAGGAGGAGCGACAACGCGCCGACGAAGCAGAGAGAGAGCGACAGGAGGAGCGACAACGTGCCGAGAGAGCGCAGCAACGCGCCGACGAAGCAGAGAGAGAGCGACAGGAGGAGCGACAACGTGCCGAGGAAGCAGAGGGACAAACCCGGGCCACAACACTCAATGAATACATCGCCGCTTGCCATGACCTCGTCTTCTCCAAATTTGCCGTCGAAACAAACAAAAAACTGGCCTCGAAGGGCTCGATCACCAATCCGCGCAACAAGTGGTGTCCGACACATCTCAAGCCATGGTCGGACTTCATAGAACAACAAAGAGTCATCTTTGGTGCACTTCACGACACGTTCCCTGCCCAGAGCCGCGTTTTCGAGAGCCGAAGTTTCCTGGCCGGCTTGGGAAACCGGATCTCCCAGCGATCGATAGCAGACGAAAAGACACTCGAGCATTTCCTGCACAACAGTGTGGAGGATCCAGTCAGAGCAATAATAGAGCAGCTCAAGCAGGTGGAGGAGGTTAGCAGTGCTTTCGACATGGGAAATGGTATCATCTTCGAGAATCACCCCCATGCTATTAGCGACGTCGCCAAAGAAGTCGTTGAGCGGGAGACTCCATCGACACCACCACAACAGACGTCAGACCACACACGAGACTTCAACCAGCTGCGACCCGATCAAATCTGCGTCTATCGATCCAACGATGCACTTGCGACGCGTACCATGATCTATATTTCTGAGTATAAGCCCCCCCACAAGCTGACTGCTCCGCATCTTCGTCTCGGCCTGCGGCCTATGAACATTCCCGAGGACGTTGTCAATCGAAAATCTATTCCAACTTCTATGGACCCGGACGCGCGTTTCCAGTATCACGCGGACAGGCTGACGGCGTCTGCTATCACGCAGACCTATCATTACATGATTGAGGGGGGCCTTGAGCATGGTCTTCTGACCACTGGCGAAGCGATCGTGTTTCTTAGGGTTGACTGGAAGGAACCGCAAACGTTGTTTTACCACCTGGCAGAACCCGGCCCCGAGGTGTCCGCCCATCCAGATCACTTCTACGTCTGTACCGCCGTGGGTCAGTATCTAGCTTTCACCCTCATGGCACTTGGCTCACTAGGAGAACGGTGGATGCCTCGACAGGAGGAGCGTCGAGCGGCTACCCTCAACTTAAGCAAGTGGGCGGAAGACTTTGAAACGACACATCGGTCAATTCCAGAAGGCGAAAGACGGGCACCAGACAGCTCACCCGGTTACGAACCCACCATTTACGAGGACATCGACCGATCTCCTCTCCGCAGAAAGAGACGCCGACGCCATAAATGTAATCAGGTCGAAAAGGAAACGTCAAGAAAGGATCGACCGGACTCATCTGATGACGAGTCGGCGCCCAATCCGCCGGATACTCCCAGCCCGGCGGAACGGCGATCACATGGTGGAGGGCAGGGAACTCGACGCAGTCAGCGGATTCTGGCCCAACGGCTACGCGGAGGCGGCGAACAAGACCGGAAGTACTGCACGCAGAACTGCCTTCTGGGGCTCGTCAGGGGAATATTTCTTGATCCAGAATGTCCCAACGTGGCGCTTCACCTCAGACAAGACGGCTGTGACCGCGACCGCGACCGCGACCGCACCCGTACCCCAACCCATGCTTATACTCGTATCCGCCATTTAATCGATCACGCTGAATGGCTTCAACTTCTCTGGAAGCAGCTGGAACGATCATTAGATGACGGGATCACGCCGTTAGGAGAAGGTGGTGCGCGCGGCGTGCTCTTCCAGGTAACCCTGCTTGCGTATGGCTACACATTCGTCAGCAAGGGCACGGTGCGGGCGTTCATCCCCGATCTTGAGCATGAAGCTGCAATCTACGAGCGCCTCCGGCCGATCCAAGGTGTCAACGTGCCTGTGTTCTTGGGTGCTATCGACCTCCGATCGATGAATAAGATTTACTACTACGACCATCGGGTGTATGTGGTGCATATGACGTTTCTGTCATGGGGAGGGCATCGCATTGATCCAGCAGAAACCGTGGATGGCAAGCTCGAGGATAAGGCGGTGCGGTCGTTGCGAGCAATGCATCAAGAGGGCGTGATCCACAGGGATGTGCGCGTCGCAAACATGTTGTTCAATCCCGAGACCAATGGGGTCATGATAATTGACTTTGAACGGGCTTCGCTACTCAAGCCGCCTCGTCGTCCGTTGGCGCAGTTGGTGCCAAACAAGCGAGCATGGAAGCAAGAGACAATGGATGTCAAGACGGCGGCTGGAGATTCAGGCAATCGAAGCCGATCAAGTCGAGGATTTCCAGATGATATTTTGATGGCGAAGACGGCGTTCTTGGACGGGAAAATGCACCGAAAGCTATGACTTATCGGAGCTTCCGTGTTGCCAGGGATATTTTGTTAGGGTGCTGGAACAGACCCCGGATCAGGCAATAAGAAAACTAGCAAAAAGAAAAAAAATAAGGGAGGAAGACTAGGGGCTTAGATTGAACATGGACATAGAGGGTGACATTTATAGCCTCTAGACTAGATAGACCCTTATCCTCTATTAGTCTTTGGCTAGCCCAGTGTAACGCCCGACGCGCGCGTCGCGCGTTGCCCCCCGCTCCGCGGACCCATCCCACAACACCGCGTTATGGAAGCGTCATGACTTCGCGTAGTACGATAGTACAGGTTATGGCTGCTAAAGAGGATACCTGTCCTAAGGGGCAGAGAGGCGCTACCGGTACGGGGATTTATAGGCAGGCCCTCGCCCCCGAAAAGCTTGGGTCTCCCCAAGCTTCAGTCTTGTTACGAATGCCAGTACTTGTTCGCTCTCACCTAACTACGGTGCCTAGACTGTGACTACGGACCCCAGCCTTACAACCAGCCCAAAGCTTTGGCTAGCGCCTAGGTGACAGCCACTCTGGTAGACAGCCACTGGAGGATAGCCACCGTTGTGGGATGTACATTAGGGCTGGCCAGTCCAAGCCTGCTTCGCAACATCTTTGTCCATGGGCTACTGGGTCTGGGAGCTTCCGAAAGGGGTAGAGCGGGAGGAAAGGATGATGATCCAGAGGCGTCCTGGCGACCTGCAGGCAAACGTCGACCCCGCACCGCTCAAGCAGGCACAAGGCAGGTTACTTCGCTACCCCGCCCGGTGAGGCTGCCTTGCACAATATCAGCTCTGCTGCCTGGACACATTTTCCAGCTCACGTACCAAGCAGATGGCTCCGGGCGTCACATTTGATCCGGACGGCGGCCGAGAATTGAGTGGTGCGAACATAATTAAATAGGGTCTTTCCGACCTTCCGTATCGATGTGGTGTGGACTTCACAGCTCTTCGTCATCTGTTTTTCATAGTGCCGTTGGCTATTGCATGAACTCAAAAAATTAGAAGCCTCTACATATTTCCAGCAATCCATATCGTACTTTCGGCACGACGCAGGTCGAAATCGACATGAAAGAACTAGTCGACAATTGCTTCTTCAGGACGGAAAAGGACAGCGGGCGACAGGTGAAGGTGAGCGACTGCGGCGACAAGTCATGCTCTAATTCTGCGGCCTATGAGCCACTAAAGAAATGAACGGTACTGTTGCGCTTGTCAACCCTGGGTAGGAGACTCTACTGACATCCAGGTAGGCTCAAAATTTACACGAGAACCACGACGCGGACCATACCATTTGCAAGATCAGGAGGATACCTTGCCAATTCCAAGCGTCGGAGCCGCTATCTAGATCTAACTGTGAACCAATTCAATCATGTCAGCAGTTCGCTTTATGGATTTGATATTCGTCAAACTGAAATGCCTTTGACTCATCGCCTAGCCATGCGCGGATCTCGTCCAACGCATTGAGGTCGTTCTGCGGAGCAGCAACCTGAACGTCCTCATCGTACCACTCACAAGTGCGACCGACTCTTTCTAAGCTCTCGCCTTGCCACCGACAGGATCCAAAATCAATGATGACTGCCATATCGTTGTAGAGCATAATGTTGCTGGGGTTGATGTCGTTGTGGACAAACCCCAATTGCCTCTTCATGTAGTTTCCCGGGTTGACAGTCTACATTAATGTGCTGGAGTATTTGGCAAAGCAGATGCCTGTGATTCTGCCGTCAGATACCTAGCAACCGAGGTATCTAGCAGTGTTGGAATGCGGATTCCGCTTAAGAACTTCGCAAACCTCCACCTCAGCGAGAACAGAGTCTGCGATATAATTCGGTTGCGGACCTTGATGAAGCCGATCATATGAGATTAATCGAGGTGTATCTCTATGCCAAAGTAACATTGCGCCCCAGATGCTCCTTTGGATTGGAGCAACCGTTCGATATCTTTGTGTCCATTTAGTATCGCCAGCTCAAATGCATTCCATCCAGTGCTCCCACCACTTTCCACGTCCGCGTCATTGTCAAGCAATAGATCTACAACTTCGTTGCATTCCTTTCTTGCAGCCAGCATTAAGGCGGTCTGGCCATGGCCATCTTCGGCAGTCAGATGAGCCCTAGCGGAAAGCTGAAGCCTTACAACACTCTCGTGCCCGTTTCTCGCCGCCCACGAAGGCGGTGTCCGTGCCTTCATATCTTTCGACTCAACATCGGCTCCCTTATCGAGCAGCTTGACCACGGTCTCATGCTCATTGGCAGCGGCCCATGAGAGCTGCGTCCGGCCGTCTGCAACCAAGTGTTGTACCCCTGCGAGTCCAGAAGCCACTGGCAGGTCCCTGCTTGGCCCGGTCCTTAAGTTAGAACTCGATTGTTCACCACCGAGAGTCAGACGTTCGACACCAGCAGTCGCCTCCTGAGTAGGGGTAGACACGTCACCAGGCTCTACAGTCAAGGAACACACCATTCCGTTAACATCGAGGGGTATAGGCGTCGAGGGATCACTCGAGTGACCGCCATGCTCGCGAGGCAATAGAAGGGGGGGTGCCCTGCTTGCTCGTCAGCATCTATTTCGTCGATGGCATTATATAGCCGGCTTTTTTCCTCATTGTCTCTTAGATACATGGCATCAGGGACTGTTGCTTAACTTTCAGATGAACCAGGGTTGGTGTCTTGCTTGCTCTTCTTTGAGCAGTGTTCTTTTCCTTTGCCCTTTTTACTGCCTTCCATCCAGACGGGAGCCAATACAGGCGCGGGCCCTCGCGCCCCTTATGTAAGCAACTCACACGGCCTGGAGCGCCCCTGCATACAGTCACACACATCGCATATAGCACGGCACAGCCTGCGCCTAATAACACTCAAAAAGAGCTCCGACCCGTGGCTCGAACACACGACCTCTCTTATAGCCGGCTTAGCCACTCGGTAGGCCGGCCGTAGCTATCAGGAGTCCGCACGAACCAAAACACTAAAAATTAGGTATCGCCAGCTGTATAGTAGTCACGCCACGTCTAGCGCCCATACAATAACCTGGGCTAAAAAGAGATCCAAGAGGATCAATGACCTCTGAAGAACATAAAAAAATAAAGTCTTCGGTGTAGAACTGCGGCATCCACCGTGCTATCCCTGCCGAGCCAGATCTGAGAAGGTCTTAGCCACCCGGACTTACACAGGAAGTTCTACCCTACTGACTTGCCCCGGCCGTACCTAAGACTGCCCCTGACCGCACAGAAGTTTGGGTTACCGAAGCCATTCCGCACTTCTCCAGATAAGCACCAGGGACCAACTGGCACTCCCACGAAGCGAAGTTGATAACGAGGGTCCTACCAACTAAGCCACGTGGGCACTCTTTTGAAGACTTTTGGAATTGCCTTGATCGGCACGAGCTCTTAGGTTATTTGGGCTTATAAGGTATTAGATGCAGAGCTATGCCTCCGCCTGTGATATCTTAGGGATGTCAATTGTGGTATGACGTTGAAGGGGAGACTCTTCTAGATTGAGTTGTAGAAGAATGGACCATGCGAGAAAATGGAAAGTTCTGTGCAGTGTCACCACACATCGGCACCGAAATCAGGGCCATGGAGGCAAACTAAACTCACGCACCTAGGCCTGGAGACGCCGCCGATTCCTGAGTGCACTCGCAAAGAACGCCGGCAACGGGGCGCAGCAAGGACAGGTGACGGAAGAGGGAAGTTCGCACAGGGGTCTCGCTCACAGTCCGCCTAACACAACCTGCCGCTCCTTAAAGCGCGAATCCTCACGTACAGTTTACTGTAACCAACGATAGCCTCCCCGCGGACATGCCTGATCCAATGTGTTGGTTCCACTCACTCTAAAAACGATTGGTGTCCGATCCCTGTGTCCCACCTACGCAATCAGCCACGCCAACTTGCCATTCACTCACGCCAGGATTTTGTACTACACCGAGGACGTTGCTTTATTATTTTGGTTTCTAAGGCTTTCCGCGTCCCGTGAGCTTATGGCGTGAGGCACCGTCGGATGATGTGATATGTCCTTTTCCATGAACTCAGCTCCACAGCAGATGACATGTCTCGGTTTCGAGCCCGAACTACGACTGTAGACTCAAATACTGCCCGTCCGCCCATCGACATGCACCTCCCACTCTTCCGACTCACCGTCTTTCGCCGCCTGCAAGGCAATAATGCAGCCACATTTGTCTGAGCAAATTGCTGTCACGTCGTTGTCATCGTTTGCCCTCCTCCTTTCGTTCGTGTTTACCGTCCTGTATTACATATGGGGTGACTTCACAACTGGCTTTATTTCGAAAAACACCTCCGCCGCTCTTTTGGTAACTCGCCTTATGCTAGAATTCATCTCGATTTCAGTTTCCTTGGCACTTACGTGGCAGTATGCGACGCATGATGATCCGCGCGTAGGGGAAGCAGCATCATGGGCAGTATTTTCTGTGACTCTTTGGACTGTGGTTGAGGAGGTGAGTGCAACAAAGGACCTTGGGCTCGCCTGTTCTCACGCGGCTGTAGATCCTGCTTTGGTCCCAATTCGTTCCGGGAAATTGGTGGAGGTGGTGCCTACTTGCCCCATGCCCCGGGCTACTCATCGCTGGCCAACTTCAAGCGTCCTCGTTGGCTTCGCTATATCTTCTCACCGGAGCATGCCTTATCCATCGCAATTTGTGTCTGGGGATTTGGACAATCGTTTACATGCCGAAAGGAGGTACAACACCCTCACGCCACTATGCGGTCATTGCGTTTCAGTTTGCTATCTTTCTGGCCACCCTCTTAACTGTGTGTTTCCAAAAGAGGACTCACTATGAGATTGTAAGTATCCGTTATGTGTTATTCATCGGCGTGTTGACATTATCACAGTATCTCGCTGCGACCTTCCTAGCTGCAAAGATTGGGTTTGTCCTGAAAACTATGCATTCGAGGATAGCTAGAATGACCGCTGGCTCGTCGCCGAGCACCGAGAGTCTGCGCTTGGCAGGTTGTGCAAGGAACGGCATGGAGCTATTGGGCGCGTTGGCGTAGGTGCGGCGTTGGGCTTCCGCTTCGGTGGTCTGGAGAAAGTCCGGGTTTCTAGATTGTTGGCTGAAATACATACTGGTTTCTTCCCATGCCTGCGTACTTCAATAAAACTCTCACGGACCCTTCATCGTTTGCTCTTCCTCATATGAATGGATCATGGTAATATAGTGTCTAAGGTGAAACAACTGGTAGACTTGTGGAGATAAGAACGGTGTGTTTCCAGTGGCGTTATACAGGTCATTGAGCAAGCTAAGTTTTGGTTGCCGGAGGTACAGAAGGACGTCTTGAGAATGCAGGCGACATCCATCCACCTAAGCTGGATGAGCCTTTACGTAATATACAAACTCCTCTTATGAATATATATTGCGGACGACCGCCTTCGCATTCTCACCTTTTTCTTCGTCTTCTACTGCATCAGTTATCGCTTCTATCAACTTGTTAGCAAAGTCCTTCCTCCGCCAAGATCCGTCACGACAAGAAATCATGCAGCGCATTCAGATCCCCGGTATCTGTCTCAGTCACAGCCATCGATGGGGCTCTACGTCGCCCTCGACAGACATCAAGGAAGTCGAATTCATCATCGGATGGTGCGAGAAATGTCAGGAGGATAAGGACCTTTATCTCCAAGTCCACTGTGGTCAGCATCGCTGTCCATTGACCGTCTTTAAATTCTGGGAAGCGCAGGATTGGCAGAGGCAGCATCCTGACATATCCCTGACGGATGGCCGCCCTTGGCCTTCTGAATTAGGCTCCTTCGACCCGCACAAGGACCACGAATCGAGGCACCGGATAGAGGATACTTGGAACACGTGCATGTGGAACGTGTTGTTTTATTACAACCCCGACAAGATCATCTTCGGGGAGACTACATGCCCGTTTGCGACGGTTCCGGAGTCCCATCGCGCCGTAACTGCGTTAAAGATAGCCGCCATCTTCTGCGATGTCAGAAAGGAATCACTTAAGTGGGCGCGTGGACATTGAACAGCTAAGGCTTCCACTGGATGGTCTCTTGGCTCCTCGGCGCGTTTCCAGAACGTTCACTCAGCAGCTGGTGGCACGGGTGGTTTGGGACTGAGTGGTGCGATATGCGAGCGTGGTGAATGGGTTGAATTTTCACTTTTGCCCTGCGCGGCTTAGAGGAATGTAGTTGGTTAGCAAGCTTTCAAGTGTCCTGAGTTCGTTTCATAGAGCTACGCTGCTCCTTGAGCTTCTTCATATGTCTAGTATCTCGAAATAGGACTCTGAAAGGCCTGACATCCTCTCTTCTTCAAGTAACTATTTTTCAGAGGATCATCTATTTGAGGAATTCGATATGGCTAAGAGCTTCATAGATGAGTCTGCATATCGGCCACGTTGCTCACGTCGTAAGGACAGCCACTGACCCTTCTAATTGGCCTGCGATATGGAGGATGTGGGCTGCGTAATACTAGCTATATGTAACGACCGCCTACATGCGGCACACCTGCTAGTTTTAGCTACTTACTTATAGATCATTCTTCGCATTCCCTTCAGTGTTGTATTCTCTAATCGCATTCCCTCGTAGACGCCCTGCAGCTATACCTAGGCTGTCTCTAAAACTACAGCGCCAGACGACATTACCATTTTCAGGCCGGATTGTGTGCCAGGACTATCGTAACTCAGAACCGTAGCACGATGCACAAGAACCCCAGAAATCGCACGTCGCCGGTCAGCTTTCGCTGGGTTCCGACCGGAGCATCTCGTATATACGTAGTGACAGGACATCACCGACGCACTCCCAGAAAGGCTGTGTAAAGAGCAAGTTACGAAAAAGGTGGTGCCGGAGGGAGGGTGCGCCGAAAGGTTGTGCCCAAATGTTGTGCCCAAATATTATGCCCAAATGTTGTGCCCAGATGTTGTGCCCAAAGTGCTGAAAGGTGGCGCCGAGGTGGCACCAAAAGGTGCTGAAAGATGTCTTACACTCTTTACTGACCAATCAACGCCAGCTGCAGTATCTACAACGGCTCTCCAGGACGGACATATTTCTTTCCGTTCTTTCTCGGGTTTAAAGCATTTGTTGTAGTCATTGTTGGTACAATTGCGCAGCTTCCATTCCCAGCTGTTCAACAGAATCGATCCCCAAATAAGCACAGCATTGCAGCCCATAGCAGCCCCAAGAACGGTAATTATGCTGACACTCGTGGCAAGCGACCAAGCGTGACTGAAGCTCTGAAATGCAGGGCTGGCGAGAACCGGCGTGTCGACTCGCGGAAAGCAATCTTTCACCATGCGTTCCACGGCTTGCACTCTTAAGACTGCCGACCCTTGCAGTTCTCACAATTCCGACTACCAACGTGAAAATGACGTTCTCGGCGATAATAATGGGCCAGGACCAGTCGAGTGAATGCGAAAGGGTCATACGATTCATCGGTAGTCCGGCGCTCGAATCCCGACCACGCAAAGCTGACGCCAAAGTACGCCTCAGGTAAGCGAAGTTCCGCCGTGAAGATTTGGTGGAGATAGACAAGTAGCCGTGGATCTGATCGTAGCAGCAGGTCCACCTTCCTGCCGGGCCCGAATTGGTCCACCGTTTTGCAGTTCCCCTCCTTGGTCGAAGTACGGTCGCCTATGGCGAGTTTGTAGAATCGAAAGAGATAAGAACGAGACAGTCCATCGGAAGACGACCTTCCGGCGAAGAGAAGTAAGCCGTTAAAGAGGCTACTTCGCACATCTAATTTCTTACTGTTATTTTGGGACAACCTGTCGAAGGTTTGGCTCACGCCTCGTGCCCTATGAGAACTCGACTGCAGGAGCGATGCACAATATCCTCTCAATCCCGCGGCTTCTGTTGGAGTTGTAATGGCAGATATTCGTCGGCTTGTGAGAGGCGGAGGGTCGGATCTTCGTTATCTTCGAGGGGTGCGATTGCATCTATTGCAGATGTTAGCTAATCATATATTGTCCTGAACTGAAAGCCGGAGCATTAGCCATGGCTAGCTCCTTCTCTGTTTCCTCGTAAAGCTGGCGGACGCAATCCACAAAGGCCACAGCCGTCTTCTCTAGGGCTAGAAGATCTTCTGCGTACGACGACGACTTCGAGTAGCATTTGCTTGATAATAACGTATTCCCTGAAGGATATGAGCGCCCGGACGGTCGATCGACTCTAGAACCCGCTAACTTGGACTCCATTCATTAGAGTCTGCTGGCTGCTAGGTTTTCTCTTTTGCCTTCGCACTTCTCTAAGTCAGCATTTCGGGATTTCAAGCGCAAGAACAAAACAAAGTTAGAGGGCACCGTCATGCGAAGCTTGGTCCCTATCATCGCAGGCACCGCCGATATTCCGAACGAAGGTCACCTGCCATTTACCAATCTCGAGTCCTTGACGAACGAAGCTACAGTTAAGGCTATACCGGACTTCTTTAATGGGGTTCATCTAGAATCCATCAATAAATAAGTTAGCAAAGTATTATACTAGATGTTAATACCTACAAAGCATTTAGGTGTTCCGGCCTCGCCGAACTTCTTCTTGGAAGTAAAGTCTTCTAAGGGAGGGGCGGACGTGGTGCTGAGACAAGCTTGTCTGGACGGAGCGTACAGAGCCCGCGCAATAAGCGCATTGTAAGTTTCGGGGAGTTAGAGTCGGTATATATGACGGTAATACGTACACTTATAGCTCGACCTACCACGACGGCACGCTCAAACTTTACGCTTACCGTATTCGAGCTCCTCCCTCGGAATACCACATGACCCAGATCGATACTTGGGGAATGACTGGGGATTCGGATACTTTCCGGCGCGGAGCCACTGCTTTTAGAAATGCTAGAGACCTAGCATGAGTTTTGTGTCGAGTTTCACGTCGACCTATAAGAGCGCGATTGATGATAACCGAGATCATCTCGAACGGATCTGAGGCAGCGCTGCATATCCACTGTCTCATCGATTTACATGAAATCAGCCATTGTGGTTTGAAGGAGGTGGTTGACTTTGCTGGGTTGCTTCACGGAGGTGCATTGCCTGTCAGTCGAGATCAGAGCCAGCACAACGGCGGCGAAATGGACACCTGGGGTATATTTATGGTCTCTTCCAATCTCGCCACTATCGGTGTGCAGGTTCTCGCTCGTCGGTTGCTCACATAGCATCCGAAAATAGCACCGTGGCTCGGCTGCTTCTAAACTTGAACTTGGCCACTGGCACTTTACTGGCTCAATTTGATCCAGCGTACAGTTCTCGGAACGGCATCCAAATGTCCAGTTCGTTCGCTCGCGGACATGACTATGGGATTGGTAATTGGCTTGCATCTTGCGGCCGTATACCTTGAGTGAAGAAAGACCATCACATCGTAGCCGATATAGCACGAATAGGTATTGCGGGCACAGTGTCATCAAATCTCGGCATTTTGCTTGTATAGGTACTAAGCTAATTATTTTCGCCGTGGTCGTTGATGGGCTCAATATTCTCTTTGTCTTTGTCCTTTAGTTGTTCGTTCCATTGCGTTCCTCCCAAGTATCGGAGGGGTCTCGACTCGCCGGAGGAGTGACTGACGCCCATGGCACCTGCTAAAGGTGAGCAAAAGCCGCATGATTGTGCTTCAGACTTACCAGGTGCTTCAGAGTCAAGGTTAGACGATGGTTCTCCTGAGTCAGGCAGAGATTGCGGTTCTCTGCACTGGCTAGCTCCAAATGCAGGAACGAGACCTCCGCCAGAAGCTCATCAATTTTCTTGCATGCGCTTTTGTATGCATTTTCCCATACCTGACAGTTATTGCGATAAAGCATAAGACCGTTGAGCGGTGTCGACAGGTCCGCGTTCGCCTCCATGGGTAAGGAGTAACATATGAGATTTGGGTGCAGCGAGGACGAAGCGCGCATTAGACTGTTGCTGTCGCTGTTACGGTTTACCTTTAAAGGAACGTGCCGTCCGTATTACACTCAAGCCAATGAGGTCATGCGTGCATGATCCAATCACATCCTACTCCCGAGGCCACGCAGCGCGCCTACTGATTTATCCCCATTGTCGGGTTCACCAATCACAGAACAAGAGCGCGACATCCAATGAGATACATCCTCCAATTAGGATCTTGGTGGACGAATGCAGGAACGAGAGGTCTGCTCGGCGAAGACGTGCCAATCATAGCACTTCACCAATCACAACGCTTCTGCTCAACCAATGTAGCATCCGAACCGGACACTACGAGCCGAGCTGGCTGTTCCCGCGCAGCATTTCTTAGCTAGGGTCACGCAGCTTGCGACGTCTCAACCTCAAGCACTACCGTTCCTGCTCCAACCTCGATAACATAGATATTGACGAAGCTCTCGCAGATTTGTTAAAAGAGTACGAATATGGTGTTGTGGAGAGACAAGTCGCTCGCACCCAAGAAGACAAGGAGCTGGGAAAGTCTCACCGCAGGAGCATCAAAGATATCGAAAACGCTTCAGCTCAGGACCTGAAGAAGATCGAGGCGGAGCGAGATGAGCTGCTGGATAGAGTTACCAAGCTCGAACAAGAACTGCTGACGCTATACCAAAGCTTAGCGGACAGCGAGCAACGCTACATAGAGTCGCGAGAGAGCATCGACACGCAAAAAGAAAAGGAGGTCGAATCGTTCAAGATCAAGCAGACCCTGCTACTGCAGGAGCGGGCCGCCGAGGATGCCGTGCATCGGTCGGCACTACAACAAAGAATAGTATGACTTCCATGTTTTCTCGTCTTCAATCACTAACGGTGTAGAGGATAGTCTCATGTCCGAAAGCCGCAGATTTTCGGGTACAACACTTGCGGATCCTTCGTTATCTGCATAAAGCAAGAAGACCACATTGGAAGAGCACAGCGATGTTTACTTGGGCAAATGCCCGGGCCAGAGGGACACAAAAGGTCAGACTGTATAGATTGGGCATCACACAAAAAACAGAGAGGCCAGCTCTCTGTTATAACTCTCTGTCGATAAATACACACTGCAATTTCCAATCACCGGGCCATTACTGATATGCTTGTTCGTCCAAGGGATATGAGTCTCGTGGTGGCGTTGGCCGGCCGTACTCGAACGGGGGAAACGGCGCTGCTATGCCATAACGCCTGCGAGGCGCTGTCGACGTAAACCCCGACTGATGATTTGCGTGCTGCGGATTATAACCAGACCCTGCAGCCTGTAGGCCAGGTGGCTGGTGAATCGAGACCGGAGGGATTGGTGGTTCAGGAGCTGCCCCGCCGGTTTGGAGCATATATGGGTTGTAGGGCAATAGCTGCGTGTACGGATACAGCTGTGGCAGCATTTCCGGTGGCTGTCCCAGTTCTGCTTGCTGCGGGAGCCACGGTTGCGGCGCCAACTGTGGCTGCACTTGCTGAGGCGGCCACGATTGCGCCCACAACGGCTGTGCTTGCTGCTGCGCTTGCTGCTGGGCACGTTGCTGTGCTCGTTGCGCTTGCTGCTGTTGCGCCAGGGGTCTAGGCAATCCAGGGAAATGAGGTTGTATTAGCTGCGGTCTTGGTGCCTGAGGTGGGTGGTTGGGTCTCGATGGCGCAGGGGCTGATTGAAATCGTGCAGTCCCGGGCGGGCTTTGTGCCTGAGTTTGCGCTGGAGGCCCAGATTGAGTACGCGTTGGCTCCATGCCCGGATTATTCCACCACGGTCTCCCAATGCACTGTTCAACAGCCGCGGCTCCAAGCTGAGCTTTCGCTTCGGCGACCGTGAACCACTGTTCCCGCCCACGACGGGAACCGTCACCGTCAAGATCATGCCAGATCAGGTACGCGGCGCCGCATCTTTTCTGTTCCTTTGCAACGGAAAATGCCCACTCATCTGGCGCATTTCTTGGTAGTCGAAGCCCGTGGAGTTTTGAAGCGTCGCCGTACGGGACGACTGGTGGTGCATGGCCGGTGTTCTCCCGGAATGTTTCGTCAACTCGTCGCAGGAAAGATGGGGGAAGTAACATGATTGTAGCCCTTAAAAAGCCCGGCAATTCGAAAGCCAAAAATCCTGGCTTTACTTTGCCGCGAAAATGGCCCCATCTTCTCTTATTGTTCGCTCTGATGTCCCGCACTTGACACCACCAGTGGGGAAATTTTGATGGCGCGTGGATCGGGTCACATCCCCGATCTATGCCACGGTAGAAGATTTGAGGACGTTCCATAAAGCCCAAGCCGTTAGCCGGATGCTCCCGTTCCCAGTCTCGTGGGTCGAATTGGTCCAGCGCAAGTTCGTCCTGTGCAGGATCATTGCCGGTCGTCGGATTGCCAGGCGGCGGATTGCTAGGCGGCGGGTCGCCAGTGGGCGGGTCGCCAGGAGAACTGCCGCGGGAGGGCCTGCCCTGAGGAGAACTACCCCGCTGCGGAGGAGCCTGAGATGAGTTGCGATGATTGCCGGACCCTTCCACACCATGAGGGTCACTGCCATCATCACCTGCATTCTCCCCTTTGACGGTGGGAGAGCTCGGACGGTTCGTACGCCTCGAGCCTTCTGCTTCAGGTGTGTCCGACGGAATGCGCAGTGGATTTTTGGAGCTTCCCAAGGGTTCTTTTTCCCCGGGAGTGTCGGATGGTGGTGTGTCGGACGGAATACGCACTGGATCTTCGAAGCTTCCCGAGGGTCCGTTGTCCCCCGGTTCTAAGCGCCGTGGTTCGGGTGTGTCAGACGGAATATGCACTAGATCCCAAGAGCTGCCACCAATCGGCTGGTTTGTGACAGTGGTCTCTGGCGGCTTGCCCTTGCCCTTTGCTTCGTCTGTAGTCTCTGGCTGTTTACCCTCGCCACTTGCTTCGTGACGCTCGCCTTCGTCGCCTTTTTGACTGCCTACGTGCGAACTTCCTTCTGTGTCTCCTCGTCTGTCGTTTTTTTGTTCATCTGTGTCCGATATGTCCGAACCACCAGTCACCAACTCGTAAGCTTTCTTGAGAAATCCTCCCGACTTGGACGGAGCAGGTATCCCAGTCGACTCCCCCGTTCCTCCCAACATGGACGGAGTAGGTGTCTTACTCGACTCCCCCGTTTCTGCTGACTTAGACTGCGCAGGTGTCCCACTCGACTCCCCCGTTTCCGTTTGCCCGGACTTCTCCAACTCTGCAGTAACCTCATTGCGAAACTTCGTGAGCCAGCGTGGAAATTCGTTTGTTTTACTGAATGTTTCTAAGAATTCTTTCTCATTGTTTGGTCTTTGTTTCGGGTCGACCCCAAGCTTTTTAGCAAGCTCGATATCTTCGTCAGTTACTTTATTAGAACCCGGCTTCCCAGACCGGCGGAATCGCGAAAGCTGTCGTGCTTGTCGTTCGAGTATGTCCCTGGTCTGATTTGATGGCGCCATGTTTGATTGAAAGAGCGGTGACTCCTGTTTCTTGGGGTAGCCCACCGGGTATATATACATAACTAGCGCTTGGCTTAGCGCCCCTGAAAACAGGAAGCTGCTTCGGGGCATACCTCAAGCTCCAATAAGAAGCACCATACTGTCTGCCGTCGCACAAAACGCAGATTGGCATTTCAGCACCAAGAAGTAGAAACCCGTTTCTGTGATCTAGGATTTGCAATGAGGCGCAAGACACGTGAGCAGGAAACCAACAACCCCCCCCCCCCCCCCCCCCCTCTTCCCACCTTTTTCTCCTTCCCCCTTTCCCCCCGACATAAATTAGACCACGTAGGATGTTCTTGCCGCCACGCCACCCATCAACTCTACACAGCAGGCTTCATGGAGTTCATTCCCAATCAATATGCCCCGTCTGAAAGCTCCTATGGCAGCTTTGGCGGTCTCACAGACCCTGAAGATCTGCCGCCTGCAACCTCCTCAGACCCCCTCTTCCTCAACATTCCCGCATTTGAAATCAATCCCGGTGGAGCGGAACTTATTCCCTCTGTGGAAGGTAATGACTTAAATTGGCCTCGAATGAATGGCATCCGTGAACCGGGAGTGGAACCGGAGTCCCTGAGCGGTGAAACCGCTGATACACCAGCGCCTCCTTTCCCTGAGAGTGAGAGAGTAGCGGCAGTAACGAGGCACATCGAGAACCTGGAGGAGACGGCAGATGAAGTTCACTTCAACGACTTCACGAAGCAACTCGAAAAGCTAGTGAGAGTGCGTCTTCTCTCTGACCAGGACGGAATGATTATTGATCAGAGGGAACGCCAGACCCTCAACGCTTACATAATAAACCCGGATTGCGTCAATGAGAGGCTCTTCAGAGGACTATGTAGCAGCCCTGAAATGGGTGCAGGAAGCCTCGAGGCTTTTAACCAGTTGGTTACATCCGCCCACCAACTCTCCGCGGCCCTCAAGCACATTGCTCCATATGTTCAGTTATGTCTGGAACCTCACATGCAACCAAAAATTCCGGACCAGGCGACCTTGTTGAGGATATTGCTATTTATTCGTCTTGTTGTTCCCTCAGTCAACAGCTTGAGAGAATGCACAGCCGTCGTCGAGGGATGGGATCCAAATCTGGGCTTCTTCGATCAGGAGTAGGAAGCAAATCCGCTTTTGAGCAGGCTCAAAGCGTACACTGGTCTCGAACGATCATTCCAAGGGGTCTGAAACAGGCTGATTGACCTTTCTCTATGTTTTTGTTTGCACGTGTCAGAGATCGCAACTTGAGGCTAGCATGTTCCATAAGTTGGCTTTGATCGTGCTTGGAGTGCATTCAACCGTTGCCTATAGATACACTGTTCTGTGAGGTCTGCTTCGGGATGCAAGCCATGCGAGATACACGGAGCCAGCCCATGTTTACCTCGTGCTCTCCCGCTGCACCTATCTTCTAGCATAATTTTCTCGCCTGAATCTCGAGAAACTCCTCCTCATGCCTCTCTCTGTGCGTCTGTCGTGCAAGTACAATCCGTCTCCCTGCAGATCCCACATCAACCATCATACTTGTCATTCTAGGTCCGGTATGAATATTTACTGTGCGATCCGGCGATGGATGCCACATCGCTCCGTGCAACGGCACTTTACGCGATGGATCCAACATTGACCCTCTTGACACTACCGTCGGAGCCTGCCTCGACAGGTCAGGCCGCTGTACACTGTCCATGACTTGTCGCCTCCTGATAAGCGGAGCAATGGGTCGTGGCTGATACTCAAGTTCGAAAAATACTGTGCGTCGCGGATGCCGCAAAAGAACTCCATTAACAGCATCTCGAAAGCCAACCGTGCCACAAACTGTTCACGTCAGCCTTGCTAGAGTCAGTGCAAACGGAAAGCCTACCAGCTGCGGCGCAGTCGCCCGGTGATGTGTCTAGCAAGAAGCCCATATATTTCCTTAATATATTTTCCCGTGTGTCGTTGGAGAATCGAATTCTCCAGTGGTCTTTAAACTGCTCCGGTATTATGTGTTCCATCGCCCTCTGGCTTCCTTGTCTGTCGTCTGGTTTGAACGTGTTGATGTGAATAAGTTTCTGCACGTGGTTAGCTTCGGCGTAGGACAAAGTTCATGAGTTATGTTTACTCTTCCCGGATCAAGTTGAGCCAGGTGTTCCAGTTTTTCCGTAATCCAACTAAATTCACACGTGTCCCTCATGATCCAAATGACATTTATTCTTCTTGTCCTGTCTCGATGGATGCTCGACAATAACTCGTTAACTGCTATTTTGTTTTCTTTCATGACCCTTTTTACTGTTTCGTCATGGTGGCTCCTCTCTGCCAGCTGAATCACTAAAGGCAAAATACCCAGTATGCCGATGCCCTCGGCAATCAAGAATACTGTGTCGAACTTGTGGAGCTTGGGATCCATACCGTACGGGCCATCGATAGTTACCGCGACATCCGGCTTTGACAAGATATTCGATAGATGCGGGCGATCCTGGACCAGGAACGTCAGCCCCTTCACATACTTGCTGTTTCGCTTCCAGATCGCCGAGGGATCTGCGGCCTCCCAGCCATAGGCCATCATTGGCTCGCCTCGATATCGTCTCCAGCCGGACTGCTCGAAATAAAGGTAGAAATAAGCCCCTGGATGGACTGCAACGGCCTTAAATAGCTTGACTTCGATCAAGGCAGCCCCGGTGTACGGCCAAACTGTATGAGGCTCAACTGTGTCGTTTATTCTGATGACATCGGCACGAACTCCACGAACCCGCAAGCAGCGGAATAAGAGGCTTGCAATCCACACTGTCGCAGCTATAGATAAAGGTATTTTGACTTCCAGAGATCTGTCGGCCGGTCGAGCCAACCAAAGATGAAAGAGCAATACCAAGAGCGCTGAGAGCGCTAGTGCAACGTGTACCCAGTAAAAGAATACCTCGTGAAGCCGCCTAATCCAGATAACTGAACTACCAGCTATCATAAGAAGCAGTATCATTGTCTAGAGTAGGAGTTAAATTGTTCAGCTTCGCTTGTAGGGAACGGGCCGCTTACGACAAGACCGCAGACAGCTTGTGCTGTCTATTCTATGCTGCTTCTGACATGAAGAACGGCATGCATCGTCATCTCCACAACCGCTAGCCTTGCCAACCAGTGGTGCACAAAGTAATAGCGCTGGAGGGGTATGTTGAAAGCGTCAACAAGGAAGCATGTTCTCCCGCCAAGGATGACGGGAACCAAGTTGATAGTAGCTGCAACAGCCGCTCGTCTGCGTAACTCGGTGGAATCGGCCCTCACGATCTGAAAACCATCTCTCAAATCAGGCCGGGCGAAAAGAAGCCCGTTGCTCAAGATATAGAGACCCACGGCCAAATAATGGTAAAGAGTGACTCTTTGGTGGTTAAAGACGTATAACGTGCGAGATGGAATCCTGATGCAATTGCGAATTACCGCAATGCGCAGGGATTCTATCCAGTACATCGAGAAGAGGCTTGAGCAAACGTTCTGGGCACTTGAAAATGAGCAAGGCGACGACAACACACACCCAGGTGATTACAAATGCCTTCGTCGCCTCGATCTCCACGATTTAGATCGCAGCGTTTTTGTTGCAGAAGCAAACTGACGCGGGACATGCGCTAGAGGGGCAAGAGCTTCATCGTTTACGCGCCATGTTTGGGACTTGAGACTGCTACCAACAATAAAAACGACAACAGCTTTGAAAACTGTAAGGAGATTGCTTGTAGTGGTAAGCCAATCCTTGTTTGCTGTTCCTTGCATGGGCGCTCGCAGCCTCCAGATGAAGAGCGCCCGCCAATCGGCGTTCCAGGACAGCTCAGCCAATGAGATAGTGGCAGCGTGCCGTTCGAGGATCTACGAGCTGGCCAATGACCTCAATAAGCGCGGACGGCTAATTATAGCAACCAATCGCTCATTCCACACTTCACAGTATTCCAGATATAGAGCAGCATGGTCCCATGACTCGGTCCAGCAGACTGCAACAACACAAGATATCTAAAGAACTGTTTTCATCTTTCGAGTCTCAATCCTCTTTTCGAGCCACCATGTCTAGACGTACACTGGAGACACGAACAACCGGCCTCTTCAGGAAAGGGAATGCCCTGTTCAGGTTGCAGAGCCCCCGGAGCTGCATCAGGCGATCGGCTTGTTGAATATCCCGCTCCCGAACGTGCTTGGACCGGACAACTTCGAAACTGTCGCAGATCGACAGAGCCAGCCAGCCCCGTCCTTTTCCTGCGGAAGCCTGATTACAACCCCAAGCGTTAGCGAGCCCAGTGACAGCGACCGCCTGATGGTAGAGATGCTCTCGTCTGTATTGGATGGGAAGTCCTCAGAGTCGGATCAGGCAACGTCAACGCATGGACAGATGTCAGGTGCAGGTTACGGTGCCCATGCAGCTGCATCTCTGACCCATCTTCCGCGGAGAGTTGGCGAACGTCATGTCCCATCCTTACAGCACACTCCTGAGCCACATGCGCTTCCGTCAATGCAGAACAACCAAGCGCCAGGGGCAGCACCGTCTATGCACCACACTCCAGAGCCGCACGTGGCCCGGCCTATGCAGAGCCTTGACTGCAAACTCGACGAACTGGGTAATGAGATGGAGGAGATGCTAAAGAAGTGGAAATAAATGGAAATAAACATGGATGACAATCAATGCCATTGACTCTATCACAGGGGTGTCCTGCACCCTCTCTACACCCTCATAGTATCAGGCCTTCCGGATGTAAGCTTCGCCGCCTTGTGACCTAGTCATGATCCGACGTCGTTTATCATCCTGCTTCTTCCTTTGGTCTGCATTTCATCCGCGCCAAGGGAGGAATATCATTTCGTAGAGGAATGACACTCCAGGCGTACGACCCGCACGGCGTTTCGGATCTCGAGCAGTCGATGAATCGCGTCCAGCTGTTGCTCCAGACCGCCTCGGATGCTTTTCTGCGAGGAGACGTCTATAGCGGCCACCTTAAAGGTATCAACACCGAGCTAGGCAGCATTCTGGACCTAGCACAGAATACGATGGCCGCAGGAGAGTCGGGCACAGCAGCGCTGGAGGAGAACAAGCCCATTGCAGCCGCGAAAAGGCGCCTGGATAATTTGCGGAAGGGAGGGTCAGGATCCATCCTATCATTGGCCACGGGCTCATATCGGCTCGTCAAGAGGATTAGGCAAGGATCTTTTGCTATCGTCTACGAGGCAGAGAGTATGACTAACGAGGCAAGGTTCGCAATCAAGTTTGTGAGTTCTCCCTTATTGCGCTTGACTTCGGGCAAGACGAGCTAACTTTAAGTCAGTATCTAGGGGGTATCGAAGGTCATCAAGCACGACAGGAGTTCAGATGCTACAAGACGCTCCACGATTGCCGTAATATACTGCCCGCGTCGTACATCTTTCCGCTACTAACTAAATCATAGCCTTCGTTCCCAACGTGCATTGTCTTGACACCGAGTTGACACTTCACGGTATCATCGTCATGGACTTACTGGGGCCGACTCTGCAGGACAGGTTAGATGCTCGTGGAGGAACCTTGCCGACCGAGCACGCGGTTTTTTTGGCAGTACGAATGGTAGGTTTCCGCCCTGCAAATAGCATAGCAAACAGCTAATCGTGCAAAGATGTCCGCGCTAGAAGAACTCCACGGGAACAGCATTATACACGGCGACATTAAACCAGAGAACATCATTTTCGGGGATGCGAACAATTTTAAGCTTATCGACTTCGGTTTATCGCACTACAGCGCACAGACGGCGAAACACATGCCTTGTCAGAAGGGACAACGACAACTGCAAGGGTCTGTGCGCTACATGAGTGTTAATGCTCACCAGAGTAAGACGCCGTCGCCGAGGGATGATCTGGAGAGTCTCCTCTATGTGGTTATCTTCATTTTGAACGGCTCGCTGCCATGGCAAAGAGCAAGAGCAACTACAGACAGGAACAAGGAGGTTTTTGAATGGAAGCAAAAGACCGCTCCAGAAGTTTTGTGTGCTGGGTTGCCGGAGGGAGTTGCGCTGGCTCTGCGCTACGTCCGCAACCTGGGCGCTGAAGATGACCCAAGCTACCAATACCTGCGAGATTTGTTGTCCAAATCTCGCGAAGATGTCGGCGAAAGCGAATCAGCGGGGCGCAAGTAGATGACGGAGGGGTTCTTGTTCCAGTTCCCACACGGTTTTACCGTCCGTTCAATATCAGACGTTTCTAGCATCACCGCCGCTGCCTCCTTCGCGATCCAAACTGTAGTAGAAACCAACATTTATCGGTAGTGTGTTAAAGACTTGGGCTGCTTTGCTAATAGATTAAATACACGTGGCTTCCTCCATAGTAAAGACCCTCCGGCGCGTGGCTCCTGGGTTGTCGGCACTGATCGTTCTGAACAATCAGCGGGGTCAATGCGCGACAATGATCGGTGAAGGAGCGGAATCAATACCATTCCATCGATCAGTAACTCCACGTTTCCCACTGTCCGCTATTAATATGCAGAGCATGGGGATGCAAATATCCGGCTCAGTATAGACATGCAATTCACCAAGCAAGCCTCTTGGTAACCTATTATCTCCAGGACCGCCTGCAGCTATTGTGCAAGCGACTCGCATTCTTCTCTAAGGCTCTCCAGCTCATGCCCTAGTCGACGAGCTTCTCGCATTTTATCAGTCGTATTTTGGCTGCCCCAATGATCCTCCATAGCAGGCCTTGGGGTTTCGACATCTCGGTTCCATGCCTCCACAGCACCGAAAGAATCGCTGCGCACTAGCTGTGAGGTGCAGCCCAACCTCTTAGCGTTTTGGGTCTTTGCTGCCAGCGCCATACATTTTATGTTAGATTTAGCGAAAGCTTTGAATATTTTTCCGACATTTTCGTAGAGATATGCGCAAAAGAAGCAATGTGACGAGTCGGATGGAAAAGAATCCAGCAATCTCTTAGGAGGATTTCCGAAGGTATGGATCGTTCCACGTCGTGACGAGACGAACCTTGGCCAGGTCGATGGCTATTCCTATCTGTTGCTCCTCAGGCCGTGAGCACCTGAACCTGAATGGGAGTTGTTATTCTTATATAAGCGGTTAGTGGTTTTCGGCAATTTGTGCGTATGTCGCTTTGACACGCTAGGCTCTTAGGTCGACCTCGGTGGTATAGGTAAGTTCATTGCATATACTAGCCAAAGTCAAGTTTATACTACCTTCAAATTCGGAGTAATAGTATCTAAATTGGCTATGCTCCATTTTTAGCTTGAATCCTCCACTATAAGCACGACCTTAAGCGATGCAATACGTAAGGAATCAAAATAGCCAGAAAATTCCTAGTCCATAGTTACTCGTACATGCTTGATGCGTCTGTTATATATTTTAGTCGCTAATGGAATATCAGTATGGGCTAGGTAGGACCTTATTGGAAACAAGAAAGGGATATAATAAAGTACTGTAGTATTATACAGTAAAGCAAAAATCCCACGGACGTGTCCATAGTCAGACCTAGCAAGACAGCCAAGAGCCATCCATGCCAGATGAATGCCAATTTATATATTATATTTCTGTGCGTCGGATGGTCTCTTGGCATTTTGGCCTACCTAAAACCGCCGCCGTGGTGTTAATGATGGCACCGCGTCCGACGAGGCAGCAGCCTACGGATAGTCAGAGGTGAGCGTTTCGGGTGGTTCCAGTTCGACCGCAACCCGCCATTCAGTGCGGGTCCCACTTGCGGCAATAACACTTAAAGCGTACCAGATATTGACCACTCTGGAACCGCTGAGTCGGACAGCCCGCCAGGCCGCCGGCCCGTGATAAAGTGCCTACCCTACACGCTGTCATGACTCTAAACTGTAGTCTGACTTTCCACACACGACCGGCCAGATATCTGCCAGCCCAACGGAGTGTAGATAGCTTGCAGCTTTAACTCCAAGTGTTCTTTTCCTATATATCGACTTCATTTGATCACCACGTTCTTCTTCTCGAGGCTGTGTTCAAATCCCTAATCTTGAGCTCCTCTGCGGGGTCATCTCGTGTCAGCTTCCCGATAGTTGTATCGCCGATGTAGCGGTCGAACGCTTCACGACACGGCACTCGATTCCGTCTGAGGGACCAACTTAGCCGGCTTGGGGGGGCCTGCGCAAAAGTGGAAGGCGCTTTGGCGTCGTGGATGGTGGCGTCGTGGATGTTTGCGTCTCGATTCGAGCAGGTAACATCGGTGGGGCGTCGCAATCTTTATCGTTTGACGACACATGTCCAGTCAGCCGTGCTTCAGGGTGCTCACTTTGTTCCTGCTCGCGGCCACAAGATAGACGCAAGCCGTCATTATGGCCCGCGAGCACAGCTTCGCGCTTCTGGGTACAGTCTGGTCGCCGTCGATGAAGAACCCCGCGCTAGAAGCTTACCCCGCGGAGCACGTGATGAACACCCGCACGACATTTCAAAATTACCTCCCGGACTCCCCAACGGCGCGCGCAATTGACAATTTGTCTAGAGGAGCAACGAAAACCCGGGTTTCACACGAAACGAAACGAGCGAATGAAGAAACAACGAGCCGAACTGGCGTTGTAAGTTCAACGAGATGAAATTGATACAAGGCTCAGATAGCTTCCGCCACCATGCAAACCAAGTGAAGTTCGACCCCGGCAGCATGAGACAAATTGAGAAAAGGGGTGAACGAACAGACGGATGGGCACTGCAAGGTCCTCTTCCGGATTCAGTCCAACAACTTCGAGAAAAGTTCTACAACGAAGAGGTAAGCAGAAGCCACGACTGATATAGGAGCAGCTTCGTTGACTAGAGGAGAAGTTTGCAAAGGTTGATCGTTGGGCTAGGGACATTGGCAGACACATACGTCAGTTCGAGAGCGACACTCGTCATCCCCATGTCGGTTTCGGCGCGATTCGAGTTGACGCTGGCGGTTCGGTGATCGTCACGGAGGGCAGACTCGTTGTGAACGTGATTCTCCCCAGGCAAGTGGTTGAGTTAGCGAGAGAAGAAATAGTGTGTGCCGATACCCACGAAATCAGCGAGGCCAGCGGCACAGAGGCTATTAGCACAGCAGCAGATCGACAAGAGATGGAGTACGAATGCACGGTAAAAAGGCCAATTGCTGGCCCTCTAACGGTGCCTTTGCAGGTGCGAGGGCGTATTGGCGATATGATCGTGCTCGAAGAAGAGGAGCAGATATACGGAGGAAATGAGAGTAGAGGAGACCAGGAAAAGGGTGAAATATATTTCTTAGCCTTCTTGTATCTCACCCATAGAGCATCAAGATAAGCCAAATGTCGCTTCGGAGCTCGATGACCTTGTTCAGGTGCCAGCGCCTTGGAAGAGCAGAAGGACGTCGTAGCTTTTGACGGGCGCAACTGCCATGGCAGCTGCGCTGGCATCTGCGTCGCTTGCGTGGGCATAACCTCCCAGCTCCACTGACGCCACGTTGCGCCAAGCTTGAACCTGTTCAACCGATCCAGCATCAACATCAGGAAAGAGCGCCAGCGCTCCCGGGTCTCGGGATATGTAATCATATGCTAGTAAAGAATGTTAATCGTGGCTTCGTTTAAGGGATACACGAGACCGACCTGGTAGAATCGCGTGTCTGGTGACCTGTAGCGCTGGATGCTCATCGTTTGCGCCAGACAAGAGGACTTCCATCAACGAAGCCGGCACCGCCATGCAATTTCCAACGTTATCTCGAAACCATTCATGGCTGATGCCTCGCAATTTCCCCGCAAGGGTTTTAAATCCGATTCTTTGACAGACGCACTCGCACCTGCTCCCACATTAGCAACTGCACAGCCAGACTAAATCGAACACCTACGTATTGTTGGTTGCGCTTGCTATCAAGAATACTGGGCAGAATACCGGGGCATTACTAGTAGCTGTGAAAAGATCTTCGCGGAAGTACTCAAAAGCCTTTCCGGCAATATTGCTCGACTTGGCCTGATGCTCCGCGGGTTTTGACAGCAGAGTACGGATAGCTGCGACGATTAGCTCAGATCGCAAGGGCAGGAGAGGTTCATAAGCTCTCATACCGCTCAAAGCATCAAATACACGAAATGCAGCAACTCTGCGAAAGCGGATCGCGCAATCCACTACCGCGTTCGCGACCGGCGCTGCTTTTGCTGTGCGAGAACTGTTTCCCGAGCCCCAACTTCGTTGCGGTTCGACGAAGGCGATGAAACATATGATGAAGAACCAATTGTACCATAGGAGCCTTGTCGTCTTCTCTTCAGGATTTCTGGGTTTCTGAGGGCGACAGACGAGCTGCTTTCGGAGAACTTCCTCTAGAGAGATTAAAGGTGAGTATAGCTCATCGGCGAGCGATGTGGGGGATATGGCAGTGTTGCCATGCTCCGAGAGAAAAGTAGAGATCAGGTCAATGGGCACGAAGTCCTCGCGGCGTAATGTCTGCCCGCTATCCCTCAGCTGCAAGTGCCCTTGATTGACATGTTCAGCCAACTGCTGGGCTGCACCTATCCACTTCTCTTCCATGCCGCCGACGGTCGTGCGATGTCGCGCGAAGCTGAGTGCGTTTCCGATCGCCGGACCGTCCGATGTCCTGTAGCGCTTGCGGCCCGGATAGGTAATCCCGCTCGTGTCTCGCTGAATTTCCGTACAGCCAACCCGGTCTTGGGCCGAGAGAAATTGAGAAGAAAGAAGTTGGCTGGACCAGCTTCAGGTACCCTCGGAAGCGAACCTTAGAGCGGTCTGTGCGGGGGCAGCGAGACGGCTGGGTGAGACCGTGAGACAACTAATAGACCCTAGCTTCGAAGGAATTGGTGGGGCGAAGAAAGAAGTTGGCTGGACCAAACACACAGCTTTAGGTACCTTCGGGGGCGAACCTCAGAGAGGTCTGTGCAGGGGCAGCAAGACGGCTGGGTGAGACCGTGAGACCCCAGCTTCGAAGAAGTTGGTGGGGCGACTTAGACGTGGGCCTAAGAGACTGGGTCCTTGCCACCACGTCACGAGCCACGAGCCAATAACAACGATAGCATGGATTGGCATCCCCCGTTCCTCCAGCGGCTGACACCGCAGGCCCGCTTGTGTTGCCGCCGGAAAGCTGTGTGCCGTGTGGTACGGCCACCCAGGCTTATGATCTGTACCTACCTGTAAGCGTTAATGAGACATGGACTCTCCCGAGCCCCGCCGAGCAAGCCCGACGGTGGAACGATCACCCCAATGTCCGCACTGCTTCTGAACCAACAGATGGTCTAGACGCCCTCACTAGAACCAAAGTCAACTGGTGCCATAACGCGCCGCAATCTGTAACATTTCCTATTGGTGTGCGGAGTAGTCATCAACGGTGGACGGTACCGTCAACATATGGGTGCGTTAGGGAGCGCCTAGTGGGCACTCTCCAAGGCGCTCCACCAAAGCGCTCCGATCAATCACCCCGTTCTTCTCGTGCCACGGAGTTCGCACAGCCCATACACCCATGCTCCGAGATTGACCCTAGCAGCGGAATGGAGAACGCAGGCGAGTATGTGACACAACGCTAGCCTAGTTCGCGTTTGAAGCTTGGTCCTCCCAAGTAGAAGGGCACAAGAAGCTGAAATCTCAATCTGGAACGCCGTGGCGAGCCTCCCCGGAAATCACATGTGGCGACGGATTCCACTCGCGACCTTGGGCACCAAAGGTATTTTATCTCCCCTCCGGCCCTCCCCTGCAGTGCCATCCCGAATCAACTCCAACTATAGGCATTATAGCCTTGCCTCGCCTCATCAATCCGCAGTGGCCTCCGTTTTCGACTGTCATTTTCGCAGCCACTTTCCACTCTATCACCTGCGTTGATCGAGGGCCATGTGTAACTATATTTATGTCAGTACTATTCTCATTCTTCTTAAAGCCCAAGAGATGCCCCTCCGTGATACTGACAGGTCCGCCGTCTCTGTAGAAGGAGCTTAGCTGTCAGCATCATTATTACCTTGTCGAATCGTGGTGCTCTGAGTACATTGAGACGGGGCGCGTATGTCCTCCTACAGTCGTCAGCAAGCAATACTGGTAAGTAGCCGCATGGAGACACTTGATACCCAACCAGTGGCATTGCTGACCTAGACAGGGGTAACGACATTTGCTGTATGCTGTTATTGAATCCCTCCCTTGCCATTTCCTGTCTCTTAAGGATATGTGCACTAAGTGTTTGCCTATAGCTGCATGCCGAGAACGCCAACATCCAAGCAACCACCCTTGGGCGAAGCTTATCCAGCCACCGCAACCCAGGATACTGAACTACCCAGGTGTCTCCGCCCATTGAGCTCAAAGGGAGAGTAAGTCTGCGGGGCGAGCTCCCTTTAGTCTAAGGCGAGGCAGCGGTTGGCGTGGTTTTCTTTTCCCCCTCTGCAAGTAGGCTCCCCACATCACACAACATGCACTTGCTACCTCTTGCCCCTTTCGCATTATCCGACCATTTGCACTTAGCGGACTGTTACTGTAGGCGGAATTCTTCTTGGAAACCCTGCATGTCCCCAACGGTCTCCTGGGCTTCAGCTCCGCCATGAGTGATATATAGGAGCAGTGCGACGTTGGTTAGTATTTTAAGCAAGGGGCTCTCGCAATCGCCGGGAGTGTCTTTGCGTCTTTTATTATGTTTTATCTTTCGTTTCTTCTATAATAGCAAATAGCTTGGCCGGTGACTGGCTTTTCTATGTAATTTAATCTAGATATGCAGCGTTTAATCATCACTATTATAAAGCAACTTCATGCTCCGTCTTTGCTACGTTTATCGTTCACGTTGTTAATATACGTAGCTACACCCCTGCTCACCAACTTCTCGTAAGCGCAAGAGGCTGCCATCAATAGCAAGAGTAGCGTAGATGGTTGCCTAGTGGTCTATCTAGTATATAGATGTACTTAAAGGTGAGCCTATGAGGGTTAAAGGTTACTTACAAGGTGTCAGTAACGATAATCCAAGCGAAGCCGCGGGGTGCCAGCAACTGTCCAGCGGCTCCTTCACTCCACCTACACCCTTGCAGCCTGCCTGGCTGGCCAGTTCACCATGCGAGGTGGGGCTGGGGCTGAGCTGCCCCTAAATTGCTCCGAAACAATGCTCCTGCTTAAACCCGCCGCTGTCGCTCACCAACCGGCCAAGTCATGAACCTACACGCCCTCATCCCACCAACAGTCAACCATGAGCTCCCGCGATGGAGGCCACGACGTCTATGAGGTTCTTGGCCTTGAAGAATCTGGGGTGCCGTTCTGTCCGGAATACCGGCAAGGTTCGTCCATTGAGGAATGGCTTCCAGGACACATTAACCACATCAAGATGGTGCGCAAAGCGAACAGAGAGAAAGTCAATGCTGTCGAGCGGGACTTACTTAACGGAGACGGCAGCCTGTGTCCCAAACGCTGGCAATCGATGCTTGACAAGAGTCGTGGCCCCGCTACCTGGAGATGCTGCGGGAATCCGCCCAGTTCCCGGAGGACGAGCCAGATGTCCGATCGTCCCAAGCAATGGAATTTCAGCACCACACCACTTTTCAGCCAAGCTTTCGACGGGGTGATATTCCAACGAATAAAACCGGATACAAGACAAGCGATCGAGGGCCTAGAGACTTTTCACTACGATGCTGCTGTTAGTTGGATCGTGTATCACCGCCAAAAGCGAATGCAAGGTGCGCGGGGCGTTAGCAAAGCCAAAGGTTGGTCGAGCTACGAGATCAGGCACGCTCACGAATCCCTTGTCGCGTCAAATGGCTTGCCTTGCAGGGAGATTGAGCTGCAGAGTGCATGGAGTAAATTCAGCGATGACCTCAAAGTACAACGATGACCTTGTCTCTTCCTCATTAACGTCGCTAACGTCAACCCCGCTAGGCAGCCGGTTTTGCATCCGACGGATTTGCAATGCAAACCAGTCCAGGGCATCTAGTCGGCGCCTTCTGGGGGCGAAATGCAAAAAGGGAATCAGTACGGCCGTTCACAACAGATGTACGGCAGAGGTCCTCCCCTGGCAGAGCCTAGTCCACCACGCGATGGCACGCCTGGCTTGAAGCGCGCAGAATCCGGAGAGCCCTCGGGCCAGCCTGAGAACAAGAGACACAAGGGCCCATCCACGGACTCTACCACCAACATCGCCCATGGCGCAATAGATGGATCACTTGGTGGTCCACGACACTATTCCGTCGTCGTGGATGATGACGACGAGACCCAACCCGAGCCACGACTCTACGCAGTGAACGCTCAGGCCTTGTCGCGAGTAGAAAGCCAGAACCAACAAATTGACGACGACGCGATAACGCCCTGGTTTAAAATACTTCAGACAGCCGTCGGTCCGATGAAATTCGGCTTTATCGATTCCTTGTCAAACAACGCCACAAAAGTCCTCCGGCAAGCTAACACGCCTATTCTACTTCCGATATATTGCGCGAAGTTAAAACACCATGCGATCGCCGTCATACCGGAATCTCGGGATTTTGTCGAGTTTTGGGATTCGTGCCCGACAGCTAAAATGCGCTTGAAGGCGATCAATAGGGTTAAAAGCGTTCTCCAGCAGGTTCCAAACAACATGAATCTCGAAAATCTCGAAAATAACGTGAAGTGGTGGTCGCCGATTCTACAGCTTGATTCTGTCAATTGTGGGATAGTAGTGATGGCCCTCGGCATTTTTGTGGCACTCGGCCGAGGACCTCCTCTCGGCCAGATAAATGCCGTCCCTTGGCGCGAAACATTTTATGAGGCTCTGCGGCCGCTCCTTTCCGAAGAGGAGGAGATAATCAGGCGCACAGACTTACTTTCACTCGGACCGGTTGAAGAGCGACCACACCCTAAGCTTCCTGATGTTAATGTCAATGTCGAAGCTTGCGATTCATCGAAACTGCCTGCGGACAAAGCTTTGGAGTTTGTCGTGCGGGAGTATTCAAGAATCGCCGACAAAATCCAGCAGCGTGTTAATCCACTGACAGAGCGCGTTGCACTTATTGTTCCTCAAGCGGAGTATTTTGAAGTTTTGAGAGGAAGCGCAGTCAACAACCTTAAGGCTCATATGAGCCGAATCGACGAGCAACCTAACGTCTACGATAAAACTGCTTACTATTTAAGGGAAACGGTAGTTCGCCTCAATCGATTAGTAGTAATGCACAGAGATCTGGAGCGACGGGTGAAAAAGGCCAGACAACTGAAGGCTGCGATAGAACGAGTCGCAGGCAGCATAAGGGATGCCCTAGCGGCGCCCCTAGAATAAGGTAGTGTAGAGTCAGATTCCGTACTCAGCTATAGGTACTTCTCTTATGTAACTACTTGCGATACTATAAACCGTGTTTTTGTTTCTCAACTTGTGCTAGCTTTGTGAAAGTTGCGACGGGAGTTGGCAAATGTTAGAGCATGCACAGGATGGAGCGGCTGAAAGGTGCGTACCGAAAGGTGCATGCTAACCGACAGCTCATGCCTACAACCCTCTCTCACGATAGCCGTCGCCTCGACGGCCGCTTGGTGGTCCGTGGGCTGCAGGTTGAATCTTTGCTGCAGATGCCATCGAGAGCAGTCGCAGCCTCAAAGAGGCAACCCAGATTGCAGCAGTTAGGGCACGGAAGGGCCAATCCTTTGCATGAATGGTGTCTGCCGCGTGCGTGGCCCTCTGTCCTACACACCAACACCCTGCGACGGGCGTTCTTGTCAGGGGCTTTTTTTGTTAGAAGATGTGGCCTCTTTGGCCAGGGAAAGAAGGACAGATTACTATGTTTTCGTATGATATGTCTTGCCACACACACGTCTCCGTGCCGCATCCCAAAACTTAGCGTTTTCCTCAATATGCCCACCACCTTCTGTGGTAGTACCACGAAAAATACTGTTCATATATAGCGTCGAATCGGCATATATTGTTTCGCGATCAACCGATCCCTGACCTAGTGTTTTTGGGTCTTCACACGACTTGCAAGGACCTGCCGAGGGTCCCAACAATCCCCAACCTCGCCACAGTAATAGCGGATCACAAAGACTTTGACGTCTACGATGGCTAGCAGCGTCGGAGTATCGATAGGCACATGCGCTCTTGTACGACGAGCTATTGTTCGGGTCGATGGAGATCGCACCGATCGAATCGTGGAGGGTACACGACGATTGGGACCTCGAGGACTATAGTGGCTCGTGACGGACGAGAGAAACGCCGAGGTCCTGGACGGAACGTAGGATGCCCTGCTGCGGCAGATCGAGTTAGGGTTAGGCCGCTTCTGTCGTCGACTGGGTCACAGAGGACCTGATTCCTTAGTGGACTCACCTTCACCAGTGTCAATTGCATACGATAAGGTCGAGTACCGCCCGCTCTTTCGATGAATGTTAACTAAACAAGTTCCGGAAGAGGCGCTACAACGTTTGCTCAGAAAGTTCGGATCCATTTCAGGACCGGGCGAAATATGATTCGGTCTCTTGCAGGTAGATTAAACTGGCCAGAGCGTTTCGAGTAAATTTAGCAACGGAGACCATGGAGGTTGCGAGTTTGTTGTTCATGGCGGGCAGCTCCAATGTGCCTGCTGCCATCCGCACTAAGTGAGCCATACAACATCGCAGAGAGGCCGACATCGAAAGAGCTCGGCTGCTCCCTGCTATCACGGCAGGTATGCGCGGCAGGTGCAGTTCTGAACATGAGGGTGAGCGCGACGGACAGAGTGGCGAACCAAATGTTGATAGCACGGGTTGGACGGCCGAGCCGTCCCATAATAACCCCTGGAGACCGGACTAGGGTTAAGGCAGGAATCGTGTTCACCTTTCGAGTCTGTGCACGGGGTGGCCATTTGCCAAGGTAGTGATCGGGTCAAGCAGACTAGACTGCGTCGTGGATGGCATGGGGCAAATCTGCGCTCGAGAGGACCACTGCCTTAGGCGAAGGCACCAGCCGTTAACGATGTCGGCAACAGCCCTACAGTCATTCATTACGGTGGAGCCGGCGGGGAATGCATTTCGTGTTGGTCAGTGGTTCGCCGCGACAATTTCTTGTAGCAGATCAGATCGGAAACTCGGCTATCGCGAAACTTCGGCATCGGTTTATACCGATAGCCTCTTCTACTACCCTGCTACGCTTGCATGATATGCTAGGGAGATGATCCGCACTGATCTGCGCGTCAGTATAGATATATTTCTCCGTTTCCGGAACTTGGTCCGACTATAGGATTGACTACTGTATGATAGATCTGCACGCTATCTGTTCAGCTACACCTCACTGGCCCCTGTTGGAGATGCTCCTGCACACGGCTTTCGCGTGTATCCAGTGGGCGCTGGAGAGGACAAACAATTTCGAGACATAATGACCGGCATAGAAGTAACTTCGACGTACATAACTTCGGTTCGCGTACGCAATGTTGACCCATCTATAGTACCAGCATGGGACCTGGTCAGCATGAAAGATGGAGTAACAGCCTGCGGGTCGCCAGTCTTCAACACCAACATGGAAAGCCGGGCTCGCCAGCGCTTAAGCTGCGGTGTAGATGCGGCCGTCGAATCCATCACCACGAGCGATTCCAACAACAAGCCCACCGACAGCTTCTTGGGCGCCCTAGCGGTACGCTAGTCACTAAGTTGGGCATGTCGATGGAAACTCTGTATATAGGTTGATAGCGGTTAAACGACGTGGGACTTGCCGACTCCATGACCTCGCATAAATTGTCCTATTACGTCTAGATGTAGAATAGAACGGCGCGCGAAAAAGCGGCCAAAAAGAAGAGTTTGGGCAGATGGCAAAACCCGATCGAAAGCGACAAGGATGCTTGGGCTCCAATGTTGACAGTGGGGAAAGGCATTTATCCACGGGGTGGATGGGCCATTCGTGGGGGGCTGCCGTAGATGCCCCGCATCACATGATGCTACTGACTTGAGGGAAATTCCCAGAACCCATACCTCGCAACGTGGTAAACGAACACCTCGTCGAAAAAGCCAATACCCTTTACCACCGGAGGCCTAGCATCGTGTCATTTTTTGCTCGTCCTCGGCAGACATACAGCTAGCTGTTCGACACGGGCAACAGGCCCTAACGCATATCGCCTTAGACAGCAACGTCACAAACGTCACACCTAGGCGTACAAACACAATCACTTTCTCCCGAGCAGTCAGGGCCGACCGACTTAACGCGAAACAAGAGCGAGCGATCGTGAAATATCCCGAAGTATTCGACTCTCCAAGACGGAATATTGAGCCATACAATACCCTGCAGAATATGGCGGTAACAAAAGATGATCTGGTATAGTTATCCATGGGTCGATGCAGGTCAAGACTGACGTCAAGTAGGAGAATCGGTGGCAGAGCTTTACAACGGCAGAGTTCGGGGACGAGGATAAGAGAGCCTTTCACGAATATTCGGCAACTACGCACGCCCGGACGCTTGACTGTCATGGCTGCGAGGAGATACAATTTATCAACGAGGATGGGGAGACCTTGCTAAAGAAGAAGGGCAGTGGACACATGGAGCTTCCAGCAGGCATACGCGTCGTTGCAAGAAGAGGATCGACCAAATGTTCATAGCCCGTACGCCATATTCACGAAGTTAACGCACTCTTTCCGCCCAATAGTGAAGCTGATAATGGTACAATGTCCAGCGTACACATCGGCGTTCACGCATGTAGTCACCATCTCATCGCTATCGTGAGCCCACTGACGACTAGCTTGAACGGCTTGAAAAATGTCGTCGCCGAACGTGGCAGCAATCTGGCCCTTGAATGCGGAATAGACCTGGAGGTGCTCTTGGCTCAAATTAGAAAGAGGGCCACAACCAGTGCGATAATCAATCCCATACCTGCGTTATACTCTTGGTTCTCCATGCCATATAACGTCTTCAGGAGGCTCTCGTTGAAGTTCATCACCACCCTTATTAGACAGTCGGCAGATTCCGGACGGATAGGAATATATGTCGACACTGCGCCGCCGATGGCGCTGGCTACCAGGCGGCCGAATTTTTTCGTTCGTCGGCTCGGCACCGAATAGCACCAAGAAGGAAGACCAGCCAACGACAGTGACGCTTCGGGTGGTTGTGCGCCTATCCGGGGCTCTAACAATTGATCGAGATCTAATTTCATCAGGATTACACTCCAAGTAGGTGGCAGTGATAGACGTACTTTGCTTGAAAACCTCGGTACCGGATTTTCGCACAACCTCGGAGACTCCGTTACTCGCTATAATGATGTTCACAAGACGGTGGGAAGAGCCTCGTGCCTATCGGACCACCTCTTCAAAAAGAGCCTTGTCAAGCCTGATTAAAGTCTTTTTGGAAAGACAAAGTCCACAAACAATGAACGATATGGCGTCCAACTCCCGAAGGGCTTCGATCTTCTCTGTTGCCAGGCTGTCTGGCGTCACGAAAACGTACTGTAACGTAGATTCGAGGCGCTGTAGGGCCACGCGATCAAAACCTTGGAAGCCGGCTGACTCGGCGACAAATGCAGGCTGCAATTGAGCTGCTGCCTTAGCTCTGAGGGCAGCGATCCCAAGAAGGTCAACAGCCTGCCGTAGCTGGTCTGATGACAAGCCTTGAGGATCAAACGAGCGGAGACCGTGAACGATGTCCATGCTGGCGGCTGGAGGCTGGGCGGATTGTGGGGGAAGAAAACTATCAAGGACAAATTGGCGGGGTCGGTGGGCATTTTAACCTGGTCAACCGCAGATGACCGGGACAAAATCTTGAGGCTGTGGACGGATTGACCTGGACCAACGAAGCCCGTCATGGTCAAATTGACGGTTGCCACAGGCAGATTAGCCTGGTCAAAGTGGGTCCTTTGAGGGGGTAAGATCTGACCCACTCTGACTTGCCGTCTCCTGAACGCCCAAAAGTACCGAAGCCTGGTGCTATTCTGAACATCCCGCTATATGAGCAGGGAGTCACTGTTCACAGCCTAGAACATGCATCAGCCTTGCAAGGTTGCACCTGAAGTTGTAACCAACACGAACGTGGCTTGCATCAACACCAGCTCGTCCGCACACCGGCAACGGGATGCGGTTCCGTTGCATTGGCTTTAGGATGGCGATCTAGCCAGAATCGATCAAGTTGGAGGGAACGCTTGTTTTCTCGCGGCAAGGGGGGGGAAAATCGTCTATACCGACTCATAAGGATGGCATGGACGTCTATATAAAGCTCATATGCTCCAAAGCGCTCTGTTCTCCTGCTCTTGTGTTTTAGACAAGAGTCAACATCCAACACCTGTTTGCCTCTTCAGACTTGCAAATTGTATCACTATTCAGAATGGATTCAAACAACTCGGCCCAACTTCCTCATATGCCTCGGCCTTTCCCAAATCAGCGGGCTACCCCTCCCAGCAGTCGCTCTGCCACGCCTGACCCCTCTGAAGAGGCGTTGGAAGAAGGCTTGTGGATGACGGGCAAGGGAAAAGACAAAAAAGGGGAACGCAGTTCAAAGAAGAACAAACAAGACAGCATCCCCGGCTCTTCTGAAAGGTACGCAACAATCTATTATGCTGTGATGGACAGCGCGGATGTGCTGGAGAGCAAAGCCAACTGCTTGCTATATCGACTAGACAGTTGCTAACGAAGAGGCAGGGCTCCTCCCCCTCCACCGCCTCGCGAGCATGGCGTTCACTCGAGTGCTTACTCGACGCCTGTACCCCTCGATGTCAACGAAATGGCGTGTTCCTTGACTGTGGACGAGTTGAATACCAAACGCTTCCGGGATGCTCTGTTTTCACCTCAGCGGCCAACTTCTGTCGCCGCATCCTCGCTGCACAAGCAAGGCCAATCGCCGGCTGAAGTCCAAGTCGAAGGCCGTACGGTCAGGGTGGACGAAGCTTCCGACTCCGAAGCCCAACGGGAGTTCATTGAGCCCCAAAGGATTACCCGCAGTGTTACCCGTGTCGCATCGCCCACTGTGGCGCCTGGCAGAACTGATGCCGAACATCGCTGTGGTTCTTGGTGTGCTCCTCCTATCGATTCTTTTGACTTTTTACTGGGAGCCCGTTGCATGTACAACCCGGCCGGCAACGACACGCATGGCTCCGGTGCGAACTCTGCTCTAGCCGCTGCTTCTGAGTCACAGTATGATGACCTAGAAGTGCCCGATCGTCCGGACAGGAACGGCCATACTCTCTAAGGCCGAAAAAGCCGCTCATCGTCGCATGAAATGCATAATTTCAGATTCCTCTTTGACTACGAAGGGTCCGTGAAGTCTTCTACTGAGGTCGTTAGCGGACCGACTGATTCGGAAAGCCGCCGAATTGACGCATCAGAGTTGTGGACTGCGGACATCCCATTCGACCTTTTTAAGCAGATTGTTCAAGCTCGAGACGACAGCAAAGGCGAAGTCCATGACTGTTATGCAACCGACGCGGCCAACAGGGACGATTACAATGGACCGAACAACCTAGAAACATTCGATCAATCCACGATTGTCGCCGACGGGCGACTCAACGAGCCGACTGGGACAAGCAGTTTGCCCTGCCGAATTGATGTAACAGAGTTGGAGGACGCGGACTTTCAGTTGGACCTCTTCGGGCACATTGTTCCAGCTCTCCTTGCCCCTACCCCAGTCCCAGCGTCGGCTAGAGGCACATTCGGATGCGAGCAAGCAAGGGAGAGCACGTCCGCCGATATTACCAGAGAAGCAAGCAGTGGGTCCCATTCGCAGGTTTACAGACCATAGACAATCCTCAGTCGGCTCGTCGGCGACTAATCTCTCGAGGTGGAACTCAACCTTTTCATTGATATACGCATTATTAAAAGTTGCCCATCTTGGATCGTGGCGCATCATCTGGTCGCGGACAGCATCAGACGCATTCCCTATAGACCGCGACTTTGCATCAGTATTTCTTCAGCTCAAACCAGAGCGACGAGAACATACCGTTAGCGGCGTTGGCGGCTCCTCTGCGGAATGCCTTCGGGCCAAGCGCCTTCTCAAATCCCGCGTCGAGAGTCTGTCGCTCCATGTCGTCGTTTAACTTGTGGTAAGGAAGAGGCTTCTCTAGGACAACCGTTGAGCCGTTGAATCCGCGGAACACCGGGCGCTTTAGCCACTCCTCTTTCCACCGCAGCGGCGTGCAAAGGCTCGACCCACGATTCCGGAGCCCAAAGACACTCGATGCAGTTATCAAGCTTGGGGCATCAAAGGCCTGGTTACTGATGGCGAGACTAACAATGACGGTAATGATACAAAATATAAGTCTTCTCGTGCCAGTAAAGAAGAAAATAGTTCTGCTTCATGTTAGTGATATGTTAGTAGGGTTAAGGAGGAAGCGGGTTATTGCAGACGGTTTAGGCTTCCTGTCTACTCCTTTGTGATGAATGAACTTGATCGCCATAGTCAGGACGTCGATGCCTGTTTCCGGGTGGCGCACGACCGACAAAACAATATCCTCATAGCAAAGCGCTTTCGGTCGCCTACGACGAATGGTGTCTTGGTAAAGCATGTCTTCGAGCAAACGGGAGTCTTCATCGACAGGCTGGTCGGTATCCTCATTAGAGTCCTCAATCCTGACGGCCTTCGGGCCATAAAGGTCCTTATATGTTCCGTCCTTTGGCTTCTTCTTTTCATTATCCATAATCTCCGCGGGTCGAGCACCAGTAAAAGCGAGGAGGAGGTAATAGCCTGATAGATTGTTTCGGTGTTGCTCGGAAGGGAAGACGCCTTTATCGTACGCAATGTTAAAGGTCTGTAGAACCAGGAGGTCATCGGTGCCGAGGACTGGCTTTCGATTAATGTTAGGTGGACGAAGTTCCCATTTCGGAACCAGAACGGTATCGTGCCACTATAGGAACGTCATTATTATTAGCAGCTTCGATTGTAATAGGAACACGAACTCACACGCACCTTCTGAACCTCCCTATTATCGTTCCTGTCGAAGTACAGGCCCGTCACGCTGCTATATAGCTACTTGTACTGACGCCAATATTCCCACGACGTGCCCTCGGATGTGATCTTCCATCTTTCACAGAGGTGGTCGAGGAAGTCCATTGCCATCGGCCGATCGAGTCTTTTAATAACCTCCATCCAGGGTCCACTTTCGGTAGCGGTGCAGTATCTACATACTCGTCAGCACATGGGCGCTCTTCCTTTCCGGATCGGCCTTTCATACATCTTCCACTTCCTCAAAATGCGGGCGATGTTGATCTTGGTACTATCGGCGTAATCCGGCTTGAGAAAACGCACGTCCTTTAGCTGCTCACGAAGGGAGGCGCGTTGCCTGGCGTTAAGGGAATCCGGCTTCCTGATCATCCGCCTCTCGTTCTCCCGTTGGGTGAACCTTCGAAGAAAGTCGGCATGGTGGGCGGAGTGCTTGCCATTTGGCCGCGGGAGACCGACAAGCGGTGCCATGGCCGGCTTCGACGAACAACACGCGGCAGAGGCCCGGAGGCTGGCAAACACGTGGTAGAGAACCTGGGGAAAACGAGTGTGGAAGTTATGCAAAGGACTGGACAAGTCGAGGTGGAGCGGTTGGCTTTTAACGACAGCCCTTGGGGCCCATGGTGTCCATGGGCGTCCATTTTGGGGGTGTCAAGAAACGGACTCTTGTGTTCTGTTTCCAAGATGAAAGGCGAACAAAACGCCCAAGGCTGGAGGGGCCAAGGCAGTGGTTAGTCATGCGCATGGCCCCCGGCTAAGAGGCTAAGAGGTACTGTGTACCTCTGACCCCTCACTGTCGAGCCCACCAAAAGCGGCGGCACGTCCCGCCCGATTCGGTGGGCATAACAGCGCTTTCTAGACTTAATCTGTATTCACTGCTCATTATTCCCCGAGTCAGAGTGCTCTTGGGGCTATAAATATGAGCTCTGAATCCGTCACATCGCTGCACTTTTCTCTCCTTCCTTCCCCTCGAGAGCTGATCATCACTGCTTCATAACATCACCAACCAGCCGCTCCAGCAACAGTATATTGATGCTCGCATATGCATCATGCTGCCGGGATTTATCACACGCCGGCTCGACTTTCGTGCCCGCGGGGCTCTCCTTTAAGAGCAGCAGCGGCTTATGAACATGCCACTGAGGCTCGGTGCGATGTCTACGATCACCGGTGTGCGAGATGCTTCACACCAGCATCGCATGGCACCAGTTCTCTCGATCGAACGACTACAAGATGTTCTGCCACTCGTGGCCTCTCTGCCTCCGGAAGCCAGCCTATTCGGCGGAGCCGTTCCATGGTGGTATGGCCCTGAAGATATCGGGGCCGCGGGGACATACAGACATTCGACGGCGGTTCATGCAGGTACGTGCTTGGACTATGACGACGGCGTTTGAGTTGGCTCTTTTGCTTACTTTGCATCTAGACTGGGCTCCTGGGCAAGACGAGCTCTTAGCCTTGAGTGCTTGCCGGTCTAGATTACGAACGTCAGCCTGGTATGCCACTTTCGGGCCTGAGAGCGAGACTTCCTTTTTTCCCTGAGTCCTGCGTGAAGCACGTCGTCGAGTCTGGAGGAAGAAGGGCTTGAAGGAAAAGTCCGGGCGCGCGACAAACCGTTGCTCCTGGTCCCGGGTGTCCTGAGGCAGGATGGATTCTGACGAGGTGTTTCAGGAGGGACTCTTTTACAGCGCCCTCGGCGAGTTTTGCGAAGAGAATCCCGATGAGCGAGACCTGTAAGTCGACCCGGTCTCGCATCGTGTCCGCTGCAAACCCCCGCCTGAAGCCGTTAACACCAAGTCTCGTTACAAGCTCCGACAGCGGCGGGCTCCCGGCCTGAACTGAAGCCTACAACTGGCTCTTTTGCAGTATTTCGTCATCTTTCACCGAACAGAACATCACCTTTTTCTGAAGGAGGTTCTTCTTCGCACTTTATACCTTGCGACGACTTCCAACCGCGACCATGAACCAGGCAACCAGGCCTGTCTTCGGTGTTGGACGAAAGAACAGTGAATCGAACCATCGAGTCACACATATTGACATGCTCTGTCTGTTCTCAACATGGACACCCAAGACTATCCATTGCACCACCATCATATTTTCTTCACCCCATAGTGCTGTGGGGTTGGGAGGTTCGTCAAATCCCAAGCCCCTAGAAGGAATTTTCGAATCCTTTATCCGATTCCGCACCCGAGCCGGAGAGCGATATCGAAGAAACCATGGAGGCCGTCGCCGTCACTACCCGGGTGTATCCGGCTGAACTCATGGTGCCGTGATCTAGAAGAACCTCCTGGGTGCCGCTTGCGCGGCCTACCGCCCCCTCCGTTCCGGGCTGATTCCGGCTTTGGTTGTTTGTCGAGGGCTTTCGAACTTTGTGAGCTCGGACAAAGAAACCACTTCGCGGATGACATCATGTGGCTTCCCGATATCCTCAAGTCAACGTCCTTCAGGTTCATTGGTCTGCATGGCAAAGCAATCCTCTGTGCCTCTCCCCGACGTTGGATGGGATACCCTTAAGTAAGCCTCACTATTCCGTTTCAATTTCTTGCCATTTACTGATATGCCTTAGTCACACGTTCGAAATAGATCGCTTCAAGACGCAGCTCCCATACAACCTTGGCGTGTAGTACAATCCACGGTACTTCATCGTCAGCAGCCTCAATTGGTAAGTCTCGCTCGCCCTCGAGCCTCTTCTCCTCCTACCTCAGGCCTATATCGGGTCGGCCTCGCCCTTCTGTCGTTGCTCCTGCGTCTCGCGCCCCTTCTAACCTCTGCGGTTCCTTATGCTGACCCCTCTATAGCTCGCTCTTGTCGATCTACCGCTCGCCCTGCCGCTTTGTTGACCCTGCCACCGTGCCGCCTTCTCTCGACTGCTCTTCGACCCCTCGACCTCGCGACTGCCCCGACGATGGCTGATAACGATTCCGTTGCTTCTAAGGCCGCGCTTGAAGCTGGTTCGGAGCGCTCCGTTCCTTGCTTTGCGTGTGTTCACCGAACGTTCAAGAGCGGCGGACAGACTCGCTGCTAGAACCAGCGATGTAGGATGGCCCCTTGTGCCCTACGGCCTCGCCCCTCGTTCTGTGCCGGCCCTGTGCTGACTCTTTGCTAGCTATTTCGGCCAAGTCTTGTTTTGCTGCGCCCGGGCTAATCAGCCCTGCCGGCCTGTGCTAGCTGTAGGCGTTGAGGCCTGCCGTGCCTTCGTGGCCTTCTGCCAAGAGAAGGAAGCCGACGGTGGCATCGACTCCGTCGGCCCAAAGGTATGCCGCTTCGATTTCCCTTCGCTATCGCAGCTAACCTTAGGCCTAGTTCCTCGAGGTCGCACGGCTGGCCCTCACGGGCCGCGGTACCGCTGCCCAGGCTGCTAGCCGGGCCCCTGTCGTCTCGGTCGCCCCTACTCCGTCCCTCGGCCGTGTAGAGGAGGACATTGCCACACAAACCCAGATTTTGCAGCATATCAATGACGACCTCTCGTCCATTCGCCGATCCCTCTCCGATATCGCTTCGGTTGCGAAGGACATCCGCGCCTTCCATCATATTTGTCCCCGCATTGACTATTCTCTTCTCGGTTTGGTAAAACGCTTCTGCCCCGACCACGATGTCAGTGTGGCCCGTCCCGTTGCCTAGGGCGCCGCCCCTGCTCCCCCGTCTCGGGTCCGCGCAGCTCCCGCCGTATTTAAACAGAACAACTCTTAGTATCCTTCGGACAGCTGGCTTTAGGGTTAACACCATTCGATCCTCCGACAAGACGTCGCGGAAGCAGCAGCAAATCGATGCATTCAATGACGCTAATTCAGGCGTACACATTTTCCTCACAAACATAAACATCACCGAAGTCAATGACTTCTCACGGGCCAGCCTTGGCCCTCCGCCGAAGAAGAGCAAGCGTGTCGACAGGGACGCGCTCAGAAAGAAGGAGAAATGGGTTGAGTGCAAACACCAAGCTGGCGTTTACGTACTCGGCACATGGGAAACGGCCGTAACCGGTGTGTCCTCCCTTTCGACTTGTGGCGACTGGTGTCAACCTGCATTTCCAATGCCACCATGGTATCACGATCAACTTCAGCTCCAACGCCGGCATGATGAACCAAGTCCACCATCGACTATTCCGCCTGGGGCAGACCGAGGAAGTCCGCTAGCGCGCCATCAAGGTGATCAACTCCTTTCACGACCACCAAGAGCGCATCTGCATGGGGAAGGCGGCCATACAGATGTCCGCCACGACACCACTTTGTCGTTCCGGCGCTGTTCGGCGCGCGGTCTCCAGTGGGGCACGTAAAGCGGGTCGACGGCTGCCGGGCTCGGTGCGCTGCCGGGACGTCTTCGAGGTCAGGGCCCGGGCTGACTTTCTCTTCTTCTTTCCTATTCCTCTTCCTTGTGCTGCTTTTTCGACTCATCTGTTGGTATGTATCGGCTCGGCCCGGCTCTGGTTCGGTTTTGCTGCGTGGTCGCTGCGGTCTGCTAACGTTTTGGTAGCACTACCATCAATTTTCCATCCATCTATCGCATCGCCCGCACTACGACCCGTCTTCGCGGTGAGTACGCCCCGTGTTCGGCCTGGTGCTGTGCTGACTTGTGGTAGATGTCTTCCGTTGCACCTGCCTCCACTCCATCTGCTGCGGTAAGTCGAAGGTTGTGCGTATTCGTGGCGGTTTCGATGCTAACTCTACGGCAGCTTGGTGCTGTTCGCGCGCTCCCATGTGCGCCCGGTGTCACTCGCATCGCACGCGAGCATGGCGTGCAATGCCGCGACGCCGCTGGTAGGTCGCTGCGCTCTGTTTAAATGGTTAGCAGACAATCCATTCGTGTTTGGGTGTCATGGACTCGGTCTAGACATCGTGGATCATCCGGCGATTCAGTGAGCCAAAGTCGGCGTACATTGCCATGATAACCTCTACGATGCTCAATGCCTATGGCGTTGATTTCCACCGAGCTTATCACGTCGGCCTCATGCTGGAAGACCTGCGAATACGGCCACGGCCATCCAGGCCGTGGGACGTCTGTACCGGATCGGACAGGGTCACGAGGTATCCTTTGAGCGCGTTACTCTACGCGGCACCTATGACTCCGCGATGGAGGCTCGGAACGTACATAAGTTCGCGACGAACGTCGCGGCGGACGCCAACATCCACGAAGACATCCACGGCCACATGCGCCTCGTCTGTGCGAGCTGGATCATCCAGCGGTTCTTCGGGCAGAAGGTGTCCCGGTACCCGAGGCTCCGGGTCCGTTGGGACCAGATGGATAGCGAGGGGGTCGAGCGAGAGGGCGCCTTCTACAGCGCGCTGGCTGAACTTGTCATGAAGCATCCGCACCTCTCCGAAGTCATTGACATGGACAACATCGAGAAGATCGCCAAGTGTTGGAAGCCCGGAATGGTCATGACGACGGAGATTGCGCGGCCTTTTCAGGAGAACGAGCCGAACCTAGCTGACGCGGCGATCTCGAACGCGGCGGGCAAGAGCGGCGGTATGCCAGCGGTAGTCCTAGTTGGGTCACTCGAGAAGACCACATGGATCGTGCGCAGCGATACAGCCGACATGGTGTCGGCGAATCGCGAGGCTCGAGACTGAGCGCTACCCGATTCTCACGAACGTTTTCCGGTTCGCAGGCTACGCCGCGGTTTGTGCCCCCCTGTCACCTCCTTGTCGGTCGGGCTTCGCTGACTTCAACCAGACGGACGCCAACGCCAGAGGCGAATAGGAGAAAGCACCTGCTTCTGACTAAGAGGTCCAGGCAATCAGAGTCTCAGCCGGAGACGGTCAAGAAAGGATATCCGAGTACGAGTACAACAAGGAACAGGAGGAGTTCGAGGAAGCCAGACAGAGTGGATCTCGGATAACGTCGTGGATCATGGCCAATGCGACAGAAATCCAGGACGAGAGGACATTGAAGAGACGTAGGACGAGTGGGGGAAGTCTCTTCCATCTGTGACTACTTTTCTGAGTTCACAAACGACCCTTATTAAAGAGGATTGCGCCAGTTGATCTACGGCACGGTGGGATAGAGTAGTGAATAGGGGCTATGTGGGAAATCTTGGGACACATGGGTGAGAGACAGTGCGATGTCCTTGGGATCCTTGACGTGGGTTGGAACTGGTATTTTGACGGGGAAGACAAACACACCCCGACAGGGACAGTATTGGGGGCCCTGGACATTCTCTTATGTATATAAGGGATGCCTTTCTCCCGCTTTAGAGTAGAGAGGACACGCTCTTTCAGAATCGATTTCCTACGGGCGCCCCTTCTTCCCCCCAATTGCGTTAACCAATGAGTGAAAGTGAGTGAGACCGTACGGTCAACCAGTGAGTGAACTTCTGAGTGATCAATTAACGCCCGAGAGACTTGAGTGCAGTTCCGCGCATCGCGCCTGCAGTGTCCTCCGGAGTGCGCGTTCTCCTCCGCCAAAGTATCATTGGAAAGAAGAAATACGCTGCTGGTCTATCGATTCATCACACACATGCCGTCAAAAGCGCTTCAAGTCATTGCCCTCGGCGCCCGCCGTCCTCTCCTCGTCGTACCGATCACTGTCGCGGTCGTAAGCCACATGCACGTCGTCCATGTCGCCGCCCACCTCCATCCAGCGGTCGCTCGTCGCGGGGACGGGGAACAGACGGCACAACGCCCAGTACATGAGCGACGAGACGATGAAGCCGCAGAAGAAGTTGAGGTTGTAGAGGTAGGTGGCGCCCTTGGGCACGTCGCTGCCGACGGCGCCGGCGAAGCCCACGACGTTGACGAGGATGCCGGCGACGTAGGCGGCGTAGGCGCGCCAGTGGACGCCCCAGGTGTAGTAATAAGGCCCCGTCGCGCGCGCGTCGTACAGCTCCTTGACGTCGAGGAAGCCGCGGCGGACGGCGTAGTAGTCGGCGACCATGACGCCGGCGATGGAGCTGAGGAAGACGCTGTAGGCGGAGAGGTAGGTGGTGAAGCTGTTGGCGCTGGTGAGCAGGTTGTAGGGGCACATGGCCAGGCCGACGGCGGCGCAGATGTAGCCGCCGCGACGGATGTTGATGTAGCGCGGCAGCAGGGCCGCCATGTCGGTGCCGGCGGAGACGGAGTTGGCGGCGATGTTGGTGCCGAGCTGGGCGAGGGCGAAGGCGAGGGCGATGACGAAGACGCCGAAGCGCTGGGCCGAGCCGCCGTCGTCGATGAACCTGCCGAGGAGGCTGAGCGGGTCCCAGACGGGCTCGTGGTAGATGACGGTCGACGAGGAGGAGACGACGATGCCGATGAAGGACGTGACGGCGAAGCCCAGGGGGATGGCCAGCAGCTGCGACCACACGGCGTCGGCGGGCTTGCGGGCGAAGCGCGAGAAGTCGCAGTCGTTGATGATGAGCGTGGCAAAGTTGGCGATGGACGACATGACGCCCTTGACGAACTCCCAGGCGAGGTCGCTGCCGTGGATGCTGTTGGTCTGCCGGACGACGGGCCGACGCCGCCGGCTCGCGCGACGGCCCAGACGAGGAACGCGACGCCGGCGGGCGGGACGAAGTAGGCCTTGACGGTGAAGAGGTGGCGGATCTGGTGGACGGGGAACCAGATGGCGGGCAGCGAGCAGAGCCAGAAGAGGACGAAGGAGACGTAGTCGGGCGTGCTGGAGGCGTCGGGGCTGAAGGGGCCGGGCATGGCGGCGCGGTCCCACGCGGTCCAGACGGCGCGGATCATGAGGTAGACGCAGTGGCCGCCGATGTAGGCCTGGACGCCGTACCAGACGCAGGCTGCGCGGAGTCAGCGTCATGCGTGACGAGGAGCAGGGGCTGGGGGGGGACCGACCCATGGCTGCGCGGTTGAAGACGGGCCACAGGCTCCCCCAGATGCCAAACGAGGCGCGGCCCACGACGGGGAAGCCGACGTGGTACACGGCCCCGATGCGGCCCGTCAGCACGATGAAGCCGGCGGCGATGGTGTAGCCGATCCAGACGCACAGCCAGGCCTGCCACCACGCGAGGCCGCCGACGATCATGGACGACGAGATCATCCACGTGTTGATGTTGAACGAGTCGGCGATCCAGAAGCCGACAAAGTTCCACGGGCCCCACTGGCGGCGCGCGCGCTCGACGGGCTTGAGGTCGTGGTTTGTGAGCTGTAAGCGGGCCGTCAGCAGTCCGATGGAGACGGTGGTGGTGGTGAGGATGATGGGAGGCTACCATGAGCTGCGTCGACGTGAGGCCTGGCTCGGCCTCGACGGCCAGCTTGTCGGCCCAGTATCTGAAGCGGGATTTGGCGGCCATGGCGACGGCACGGCAGCTGTGACTTGCGAGATGAGGTCGAGATGTGCGAAGACGCTTCCCAGTCGGCTGAAGCTTGGACGGTACCCGACAACCTGTCGTGGTGTCAGGCAGACGGCTGTGTCGGCGGGCTCTGGTCTCAGATTGTCAGTGAAGAACTGCTAAGCCGTCATGAGAGCAGCAATAGAGATGAGAGCCCGGCCAGAGCACATGTAGAAGCATCAAGTCGGCGTGGGGAGCCGTCGCGTCCTATCTGCCTGCAAGAAGCTTGTGACGACCGGGCACGCTCCATGCTGGCGACATCCCCTCTACTTGTACTCTATTATGTGCTGATCACAGGGCTAAGACGAGGGACTCCGCGCTCCGTAGTGAGACAGAGATATCGAGAGGATTGGCAGCGCGCGGGCATGGGCGTGGGATCTGTCATCGGGGGGGCCGTGATTGGCACGGTTCGACAAGGATTGACGACGGGCGGGAGGACAGGGAATCCGTGCCGGTGCAAAAAGATAGCGACGGGACGGACAGGGATCGACATGCCGTCAATTGACTCCGGAGACTGGAGCCTTGGGCGGCTTATCTGGCAGAGACTGGACCCGTTACTCGATCTCATCGAGTCAGTTGGTCTGATGGAACGAGATAAAGCTGGTTATCTGCCGATAACGGGTGCGCAGGCACCAACTACCTATGTATAGTATCAACCATAGTATTAAGGCATGCCCGCATCAGAGAGTCGACATGCCTCCATGTAATCCGTACTCGCAGATTACTCTCCCTCTTGCATTCCCCGTGCATCCCATCAGCATATGCCACCCACGCATCCAAGGACGGGCTCGTCTCCGTGGCTAATATGAGATCGCCTTCGCCTGGACGGCTTCATTGAGAAGATGGGCTTTGTGAAGCCGGCGACAGCGGTCCACGACGTCCCATTGAGCCAGCCAAAACGGCCAATGCGGATGTACCGGCAGCTCAGATGGTGCAGCCGAGGAACCGCGAGAGGAACAGCTCCCACGGGGCGCGTAGAAACATGTCCCGAGGCAACGGGTCGACCCTGGCAGCCCATCGCCAGGCCGCGGCGTCGACCAGGGCGCAGCGCTGCTCTCTCCCGGCGCTTGAAGCCGCCAAAGCCAATTGGACCCCCGCAATGTATGTTGCCGTTGCAGACACAGGACCCTTGGCTGGCTCGCGAGGCCAGCGCCGCCGTCTGCTCCGCCAGGTGGGCGGCACGCACGAGGACGTTGAAGGCCGATATGTCAGAGAGCGCCGGGACGGTGAAGCTTGGCGGGATGTTGCCCGTATCGCGGGACTTGGTGGCTGCATGGGCCGCTCTCAGGAGCACGTCCGTGTGCCCGGGCAGTCAAGGCGTAGCTGGCGTCGTCGTGAATAGGCTCTTGTTGGCGCGCGCAAGAGCGAGGACGTCGCGGGCTGAGTCGAGGCCGCTGGCCAGGGCGAAGAGGACGAGGGCGGGCGGCCTGTCGAGGGGCGCCATCATGTCCACCTGCGTCGCCAATCTGGAGGATGAGGAAGGACAAGAGTGTTTTGCATTGACGCAAAGGACTGAGAGTGTAAAGGCATGTTTACGTCTAGGCACAGCATCAAGCCATCAAGCCAGTTGGTGGTGGTGAGGCTTCAGCCTGCGAGAGATGTTGAAGGACCTGGCCAAGCCTCTGGGGCTGGCTGGCCACTAGCATCCTGCAGGCAGGCCACTGCTACAACTGCCGGCGGGCCACTGCCACTGCCCACTGCCCACTGTACCTACTCGTACTCCGTACCCCGCGCCAGCTGCATATCGGAGGTTTTCTCCTATCGCGGCAGCGCGCACCTCCACAACCTCTCCATCACCGCCTCGCCGGCCGCCGCTCAACGCGTCCCGAATAAACAGCATCGCAACACCAACAACCACCCACATCCGCCACCGGCATCGGGTCTCGCAATCATGGAGGACCAGCTCGTGCAGCTCCTCGCCAACACGCAGCTGCCCGACCAGGGACCCCGCCAGCAGGCCGAGATCGAGCTTAAGCGCGCCCGCTCCAACCCTGCGTTCCCCGTCTCCCTGGCCAACGTCGCCTCGCACACCTCGGTCGCCACCGCCGTCCGCCAGTCGGCGCTGAGCGCCCTGCGCCTCTTCATTGAGGACAATTGGGCCACCGATGACCCTGGTGATGAGCCCCAGGTGCCCATCTCCGACGACGCCAGGAAGCTGCTGCAGCAGTCGCTGCTGGACCTGGCCCTAAGCCCCGAAGAGGACCGCAAGGTCAAGATTGCTGCCAGGTAGGCCTTCCAGATACATACCGAAAGTCCGCAACGAGAAAGGACATGGCGAGCTAACGCCCCCAGCTATGTCGTCGGCAAAATCGCCATCCATGACTTCCCCGACCACTGGCCGAGCCTCCTCCCCACTGTCCTCGGCGTCATGCCCTCCGGCACCGACGCCCAGCTGCATGGCGCCCTGAGGGTCCTTGGAGACCTTGTCGACGAGAGCCTTAGCGAGGACCAGTTCTTCTCCATGGCCAGGGACATCGCAAACGCCCTGACCGAGGTCGCCCTCAATGCCAACCGAAAGCCCATGCTGCGCGCCCTCGCCGTCTCCGTCTTCCGCGGGTGCCTCGATCTGATGACTATGGTCAAAGAGAGCCACGCCCAGGAGGTGGAGGCCTTCGCCAAGCAGCTCCTCGAGGGCGACGCCCCCTCGTCGCCCGGCTGGAACTCTTTTTTCATCCGCGTTCTCCAGGAGCGTCTGCCCGCCTCAGACCTGAGCTCCGGCCAGCCCGATTCGTGGAACAGCATCATCGCGCTCAAGCTGCAGGTCGTCAAGACACTGATCCGACTCAGGCGCGGATTCGCCAACCTTCTGTCTCCACACAGCACCACCTTCTTTAGCGCCGTGTGGGACGAGCTCACCAATATGCAGGAGCCCCACGACCAGCTTTACATCCAGGCTAATGCCCAGGGACGGCTGGAGGACTCGGACAACCTGCCGTACACCCTCGACTTCCTCGTCCTCGAGGAGCTCGACTTTTTGAACCAGTGCTTTCGCGCGCCGCGCGTCAAGGCCGAGCTGGATGCCCAGCTCCAGGCCCATGCGTCGGTCCAGGACGTTCCCTGGATGGCCCAGATCATGACGATGCTCGTCAGCTATGCGCGCGTTACTCGGGAGGAAGAAGAACTGTGGGACATTGACTGCTCTCTGTACTTGGCCGAGGAGACGTCGGTGACGGCCAACTACACCGCGCGAACTGCGGCGGGCGATTTGCTGATAAAGATGGGCGAGTGGTTTGGCCAAAAGGCGATTGACGGCTTGTTTGGCTACACCAGCACCCTCTTCCCCGGCAACGGCATCTCGTGGCGAAGCCAGGAGGCGGCGCTGTATCTCTTCGTCATGCTGCTGAGCGACTTCCAGGACCTCGGCAAATCCATCCCCGAGGCGGTTGCTGTCGAGTACTATAAGCTGGTCGACTTCGCCATCGCGAGGGTCGAGGAGCCCCTGTTGCGTGCCCGGGGTTACCTGGTTGCCGGCATGCTCGGCCGATCTTCCCAGCTGCCGTCGGTACAGGCAAACGGGCCCGACGCTGCGGTGCCTCTGCTCGAGCACATGATCAACTCCATCACCAGTGCCGAGTCCGAAGTCGTCCAGGTCGCCTGCGTCAAGGCCGTCGAGGGCTTGATTAGCGCCGAGCGGGTGAGCCTCGACAAGCAAGTCCGCATCATCGTTGCCATCCACACCTACATGAATGGCAAGGATCCCGCCGAGATGGAAGAGGCGGACGAGCTACTCGTTACCCTGGCAGAGGCTCTGAGAGCCGTCATCATCATGGACGCCAAGATCGCCCTCTCCAACGACGTTCAGCCCATTGATCTGCTGTTCTTGCTGGCCAAGCTGGGAGCCAGCAACTTCCAGGTCACCATGCTGGTCTCGGAATCTTTCGAGGAGGTTGTCAAGACCCTGTCCGACAGCGTCTCGTACAGCGCTCTTTGCGCCAGGACCCTTCCAACCTTGACTGGTGCCTTTGACGTTGCTAGCCTGACTGACGACAATCCGCTAGTTACGGTCGCGACTGAGTTGCTGGCAGTCCTGGCGGAGCACGGCTCCGAGCCTCTGCCCGAGGGTTTTGTCGCTGCGACGTTCCCCAAGCTAAACCGCCTCTTGATGGAGTCTAACGAGGGAGAAGTCCTCCGGCCAGGCTCTGAGACGGTCAAGTGGATCCTTATGCATGACCACCAGCAAGTCTTTAACTGGCATGACGGCAACGGCGTGTCGGGCCTGGAAGTCTGCCTGCGCATCATCGACCGCCTGCTGAAGCCCGAGATTGAGGACAACTCTGCCTCTGAGGTTGGTGGATTGGCCGCCGAGCTGGTGGAGAAGGCGGGCCAGGAGCGCCTGGGCCCGTATCTGCCCCAGCTCCTCCAGGCCGTTGCCACCCGTGTCGACTCGGCCCGCGCCGCGCCCTTTATTCAGTCGCTCATCCTGGTGTTTGCGCGGCTGTCTCTTGCCGGCGCCCATGACGTGGTTGAGTTCCTTAGCCAGATTCAGTTCAACGGCCAGAGCGGTCTCCAAATTGTCCTCGCCAAGTGGCTTGAGAACTCCATCAGCTTTGCGGGCTACGACGAGATTCGGCAAAAGTAAGTTGCAGACCATTTATAGCTCTAACTGCCATTCGCTGACAGGTTTCTAGCGTTATTGCGTTGTCGAAGCTCTACTCCCTCAACGACCCTCGCCTCGCCCAGATCACCGTAAAGGGTGATTTGATTGTCGGCGCCGACGACGGGCGGATCAAGACGCGCTCGCGCGCAAAGCAGAGTATGTCACTCAACCCTTACGGAGCCTTGCTAAGCGTGCAAGATGCGAATTCCGAACTGAGCAAGCTCATACGGGAGGCCGCGGGAGAAGACAAGGAGGCTAATGAGACAAACACTTCTCCAGACCCCGACCAGTACACAATCATCCCCGCAACGCTCAAGATTGTTAAAGTCTTAATCGAAGAGCTGCTGTCAGCGTCTGGCGTAGGCGCCGCCGCCAGTGCCGCCTCGGCTGCCATTGCCGCCAACGTCGATTTCGGCTCCGACAACGACGACGACGGCTGGGAGGACGAAGACGATACCCTTGACCTCAGCCTTGGAGCGACCAAGGCCGACCTCATGTCCTTTGCGGAGGCGGGCGGCCAACGACGGCGCGATGACGAGACGCAGGCGTACCTGACCGACTTCTTCATCCGCTGTGCCCGAGAGAACGTGGCCAACTTCCAGGAGTGGTACAACATGCTCTCCGACGACGAGAAGTCCAAGCTGAACGAGATTGCCGATGCGGCTGGGCAGCAGTAGGACTGAAGCGCTCACCTCGGCAGCGTCGAACAGAGCGGCGAGCAGCGTCTACGCTGCCCGCCTTGGAACATGACCCAGGAAAGCAACACAAAAAACACAGCAAAAAAAGCATGAACGAAAGCGGACTGCGAGCATCTGCACGAGCCGGCGGAGCATTTGAGAGTATTACATGGCCCCGCGAACTTGATTCCCCCTACCCTGACGGAGTGTCCGTACGAAATGTGGTGGACTGAAGTACATTAGATGGTATCGGTTCCGCGCGCCTTGTCGGTGCTGGTGGCGGAATTCGAAGCAATAGAGATCCCCCCTAGGTTAACGAAACAAAACGGAATGAACTTGCCCGAAGGCACCTTGGGCTGCCGTGAAGTCGGCACACGGGTTGGTGGGTCATGATTCATGCCATCGTACAGTACATTTTACACAAGCATTGCGGCATTCCAATCGTACAGGCCTGGCACACATCGGCTCGACAGCTGCCCTACACGTAACCATCTCCAAGGCCGCCGCCGTAATAGCCGCCTCCTCCAAACGGGCCGTTGCCCCTGCCGCTTCCCGGGCCGGGGAATCTTGGAACGCCGCCGGGCCCGATGGGGTCCCAGCGCGCGCCAGGGGGGGCCTGCGGATCGTAGCCCCAAGGAGCGCCGCCTCCGCCTCCCTGGCCGCCGAAGAGCGGGTCGTCGAACGTGGGATGCATCCCCGATGAGCCGCCGGGGCGTGGTAGTCCTCCAAGGGGGTCGTGCGGGCCCAGGCCAGGGGGGTTGAGGTCATCGTGGCCGATGTTGGCCAGGGGACGCCCGGGCATGACGATGACCCCGCCGCGCGGGCGGTTAGTCTCATACTCGTCCTCAAAGCCTGGGGGTGGAAAGTCGCCCACGGGAGCACCAGGCCGGGGCGTCATGTCGGGGAACGGCCTGGGATGCGGGTAGGGCCTGTTGGGTCGGGGCTGGTCGCGGAAGGGACGGTTCGGGTTCTGGGCCTCCTGGGCGCGGCGCTCGGCGCGGGCGGTCGATTCGGCCTCTTCGGCCTCGACGTAGCCGTCCTTCTGTAGCTTGGGGATGAGTTTCTGCACAATGCGGACCTTGAGGTCGCGCAGGATATCTAAACGCCCCCTGTCAGCCACCACGAGGCTCACGAGTCAACGTGAAAGGAGGGGAGGGCATGTACCTGCAATGGCCTGCTCCGAGACAAACGCCTTGCGCAGCTTCTCGGCCAAGTCACTGCGATCCTCGCTGCCGTCGGGCGTCAGCGTGATGCGCACCGGCAGGCCGCCCGCCTGGACGACGTCGCGCACGGTGCGCTCGAGGCGGTGGATGTTCTCGTCGCCGACGGCGAGGCCGCGGACCTCGACCTTGCCGCCCATGCGGTCGACGCGGACGACGAAGCGCATCGACGACTGCTTGTGCTTGTAGACGAAGCTGGGGCAGCCGAAGCCCGAGTTCCACTGGGGCGGGAGGCGCGGGGCGAGGGACTGGCATGCTGCTGCGGGGGCGTCAGTTTGGCTTCCATGCAGCAGGGGACAAGGGCAGGGGAGGGCAAACGCACGCAGGGGCTTGTCCTCGTCGAAGCCGCAGAGCGTAAAGTCAAGGGCGGCGAGGTACGCGTGGATGAGCAGCGCGACCACCTCGTAGGAGCTCGCGAGGTCGGACGTGTCGTCGCCTTTGGGGTGCGTGGGGAGGGCGTCGGCCATGCGCTGGAGGATGGCCGACGTGCTGAGCGGGGACGCCATGGCTGCGGCGTGTGTCACGCGCTGGGGGGCGATGAAGCGGGCGAGATGTACGAAGCAAGTAGTTTGAGTGTTGGGCTGGAGGGATGACGGAGCTTGGAGCTGACGATGAAGTGGGGAGAGGTGGAGCGGCGTAATGGCTGGCGGCCTCGGTCTCAGCCCTATAAGCGGGGTCGCCTCGAGCGGTCGTGAAGTAGGCCTACGTAGGCTACTTGTTTAAGATCTGCGCGACAAGCGCAGCCGCCAGCAGCATCTCATCCCATGTCTTGAAGCTGCCAGCATCCGCACACTAAGCCTCATCTCGCGCTCGCGTCGCCTATCACGTGACACCGCGTCCCCCTCAACACGAGCCTCTCGATCACCACCATCACCATCACCATCAGCCTCCCCTCACACATCATGTCCGACGAAGCCACCGCCGTCCCCCCCTCCCAGGCCTCCGCCCTCCTCACGTCCCTAACCTCCTTCCTCACCATCGCCATCCACACCCTCCTCCACCACCGCCGCCTCTACCCCCCGGAGACGTTCCTCCTCGCCCGCGCGTACAACCTGGCCGTGCGCCAGTCGCGCCACCCCGGCGTCTGCGCCTGGGTCCGCGACGCCGTCGCCGCCGCCGAGGCGCAGATCCGCGCCGGCGGCGTCAGGAGCGTCGCGCTGGTGCTGCACGACCCGCGCGGCTTCGCCGTCGTCGAGCGCTGGGTGTTTGAGCTGCGCGCGTTTCCGGAGCTGCCCGACGAGGGCAGGCGGCCGCAGCGGCAAGGGGCGCCCGAGGAGGATGGCAGCGAGGACGGCGTGAACTGGACGGATGTGAATGAAGCGCTGAGGGGGGCGCTGCGGAGGGTTGCGTACGCGGGGGAGAGCATGCCGCCTCCGCCCGAGGGCTGTACGTTTACGCTCGCCGTCGAACTGCGCGACGAAGCCCTGCCTCCCATCCAGGTTCGTCTTGCTTGACACGCCCCGCCAACGACATACTAACAGGCATCTTCACAGCACCCGCAGCTCTGGATCCCCTCCGAGCCCCGCCTCCAGCCGCCCACGGCAGCCAGCCCAGACACCGGCTCCGCCCTCGGCGGCGCATCCACCGCGCCCATCCGCTCCGTCCAGGCCGGCCCCCTGTTCTTCGAGTGCTGGTTCGAGCAGGGGAAGCGCACGCCCGAAGACGACGCAGCAGGCGCGCGGAACCGCGACAGGAGCAATAAATCACCGTCGTCGTGACAAGTCGTGTTGCTCTGCAGACTACCTACCCAGGTCCTCGGTGCATCGTCCGTCCGACCAGACTCCTGCCCGCCATCCGTACCATCCATCGTAGACCGCATACACTACACGACTCCATACAAAAGCATGACATCCTGGCTGGCTGGCCGGTTCGCCAAGTCACCGTTCCCAACACGCCCCAAAGACCGCCCGGGCGACCCGCCCGAGGGACAGCCGCACTTATTCCATCCCCTTCAGCGCCGCCCGCAGGCTCACCATCTCCCGCTTGAGCCGCGAATTCTCCTTCTTCACGCGTGCCGTCTCCTCGCTCTGCTCCCTGAGCTTCGCCATCAGCTCCTCCTTGTCGTCCTTGCCCTTGCCCTTGAGCGCCTTGACAATCTTGCCCAGCTCGCCGTTGAATTTCTCGTACAGCAGCTCGTTCTCCGCCACGGCCTCCTTGTGCAGCTGGTCGATGGCGCGGAGCTTTCCCTCGGCCGTCTTGACCGTCGTCTCCATGTCCCGCTGCATGGCCGCCTGCTTGTCCATCAGGTCGCGCATCATAATGGGCATTTTGTCCTCGAGGGCCTTGACCGAGGCCGCGAGTCGTCGCAGGTCGACGGACTGGGAGCTAGATGGGCCGACGCTGTTAACGCGGGCCATCTCTTCTCCAATCTTCGAAAGCTCAGACTGCAGGCTCGCGTCCACCTCGCCCGCCGCCTTCTTCTCCGTCTGGAGGCGCTCTCTGAGCCTCTGCGGCGACTGCAGACGAAGCTTCTGCCCCCCCGTTCGCGTCGGGCTGGAAGGTCGCGTGGGAGCGTCATGCCCCGAGGTTGAGGGTCGCATCGGCCTCAGCATGGGGATGCTCGACGATGAGAGCGTCTTGGAGTGTCCTCGGCGCTTAATCGGGGACTCCTGTAGCTTATTCAAGGAGACGAGTTTCGTATGGACGTCTTGCTTCGGCGGCGAGTCTGGCCGGACCAACGGCGGCCCTACAATGAGAGGCGTGCTGCTGAACGGATCCGCCATGTTCTCCTTTTGCCGCGGGCTTTGCAGAACCTGGGTCACATTAGGGCTGACTGGTATCCTCGAAGGCAACACAGTCTTGGGGCTGGTGACGGGCGTGGTCGCGTTGTTGACCTTGCCAGACGTTTGCTTAGTAGTCTGGAGAGGCTGAATCGCCTCGTCCTCAATCGTCGCCGCCGCCATCAGGCTCTTTAGGTCCGACAAGGAGCTCCGTCGCTTCCTCCGCCCAGATTTGGGTCCTATGCGCTCATCGGGCTCCCCGATGGTGTCGAGCGGAAAGTCCAAGCGGTGGGAGCTGACTGGCCTCTGGGGTTCGTCAAAGGCCCCTGCGATCGGCGGCCGGTCGCGCGACCCGGGACGACCTAGCAATCTCTTCGGTATCGTGCTGTCATCGATGGACCGCGTGCGACCCATGCCGCCCCGGGACAAGCTGAGAGACTCGCCCGTAGCGGGATTCCGATGCTTGCTCAGGCTGCGCCACACAGAAGGCTTCTCGTCCTTGGGATTCTGTCTCAGGAGCATATCGAAGCCAAACTTGCGACGCAGCGACGAGGTATTCGAGGTCACCGACCCCGTGTGTGCCCTAGGGCGGGTGCCAGAGCTGATTGACTCTCCTCCATATGTAGCAAAGTTGAAGCCGTGGTTCATGCCCGGGTCCTCAAAGATCCTGTCGCAGTCCTCGACCAGCCGGTCAAGGAGGTTGATGTAATTCGGCGCCGTTCCGTCGGTAACCAGCAGCTCCGCAAAAGCAAGCGTCAGCGCGCCTCGGTCGCTGTCGTTTCCGCATCCATCCAGCAAGTCGGCCAGCATTTTGATAATGGCCGTGAAAGCCCGCCGGTTCTGCGGCGCCATCTCCTTAAACAGGTAGTTGACGAAATCCGCAAAGTTTCCGGGCACTCTCTTGTTGGCTCTCTCCTGCAGCGAATCCAGTGCCTGCATTGTCATGACCGGTCCCATCTGCTCGGCCCAGGCTATCCGCAAGAAGTTCTCGAAAGCGACAAAAACGACCTCGGTCCCAAGATCACCAGCAGTTTCGTAATCGAAGGGGCTCTCAATCAGTCTGTTGTATAGATCGTTGACAGAAAGCTCATCCACTGACGACCGATTCAGAAGAGTCCGACCATTAATTGCGCCCTTTCGGCCCTGGAGAGCAGCAATGTATCCCGTGAACGTCTGCTCCAGCCTGACCAGGGGGTTCTCCGGTCGACCGTCGGCCGTCGATGGGCGTTCATTACCCCTGATGGATCCAAGTATGGAATGGTGGCTGCTGGATCTGTGTAGCGATGGCGGCCGCTGGGGTTTATTGCCCGACACCACCTCAGGGGTATTGCTGTTGGAGCCGCCACTCCAGAGGCTCGAAAACAGCTTGACGGGCGATGTGGCGAGAAACGACCGCGTCTTCTCTGCGCGACTGGACAGGCTCAAGCCGCGTAAAGTCTTGGTGTGGTAAGACACCATGGCAGATGTCAGCTGCATGTTGGCAGCATTAAATTGTGTGCTGAGCAGTTGAATAACTGGAACAAAAGTCAGCGAAAGTCGACAAAATGGTATCGGAGCTACTTACTTCGACGACACATTGTTGGTAGAAAGTCTTCCAACGCAACGTCGTCCTGGAATTGCTTCCCATTCAGCCCAACGGCAAGTATCGATACCCGGCGCAGATTGTTGCTCGACACGTTGACCACAATCTCGACGCCGTAATGTCCCACGGGCGCCCCTTTGGTTCCCTTCTCGTGATCGACGACCACCCTTATGGGGGCTGGCTCTCCTCGACCCTCGATGAGCTGGTGGGCTCCCTCTTGGAAAACGGCAACGTGCAGTCCCAGGTTGCTATCCTGCATACGCACTGACCGAAGCGTCCAACGGGGGTCTTCACGCTCAGTCTCGGAGAATCGCGCTTCCACTCTGGCCTTGACCACATCTTCGGTCCACTTTGCGGCCTTGCCATCGAAAGCCTCCTGTAGAAGGAAGCAACGCGACGTGGGCGACTTGCTGACCTTGTGCTCTCCACTGTGCGCACCCTTCATATCTTGCATCGACGTCATCCACACCAGAGTACCATCCGAAGACTCTGTAAATCGCACATCGGCAAGGTGATGCCAACCCGTAAATGCAAACTCGTATGACGAAGGGCCACCCGCCGCGTTGGTCATTGATATGAGCAGCTCCGCGGCAGACGGCTTGTCAAGTTCCCGGAGCAGGTCTCGCCCAGTCATGGAACAGCCAGTCTTCTTGAGCACGACGATTGAGTCGGAGAAGAGCAAAAATACGCCTGAATTATCCAGCTCACTGGGCACCGCCTGAAAGGGCGGAACTAGCTCGATAAAGTCGGCGGCAAGAATAAGACGTCCTTGCGGCTCAAGGTTCATGGGCCACGATTCAACCATATTTCGAAGTCGGTTGGCGACATGGGGCTTATCCGGCAGAGGGTCGTCCATTGAGCAGATATTCGCGATGATATCCCTAGCCTTGAGCATGGGCTGCAGCGCAGGGTGGGTCATCGGCAGTGAGCCAACAATCTGGTCGATGAGGAGGCTGTATCGCGGCAGTCTCTGCACTGGCTCGATGAGTATGGACCGGATGGCCTGCTCGCCAGACTGGTGGACCCGTTGTTTAAAGCTCGACTGCTGGTCGAGAAATGAGTTGAGCAGCGCGGGAAAGTGCTGGCTCGCCTTGATGTAGTCCTGATAGCACTTTGTAAACTTGGGAAACCATTCTAGGAACAGCCGCGCAATGGCCACAGCACCGCTTGGATCCTTCACCCGAGGCGAGCCTCCAGCTCTGAGGCCCATGAGAGTGGCAGTCGGAGATTCCATGTCCCTGGTGGACTCCTCTTCCGTCTCATCCATGATTCGACGAAGCTGCTCCACAAAGGACGAGTTGACTTGGAGGATTTGGTCTGCAGATGGGGGGAAGAGTCTCTCCAGCTCTTCCTCGGACGGGCTCAAGCTGCCCGGCTGTCGCTTCTTGGCGGAATCGCGAAAATCTTTGGCGACGTGATGGACCAGCTCGCCCAGTTTCACCACATATCGTTCCTCCGTGTCGACCAGCTCCGATAGCTTCATCCTCAGCTCACGTTTCTGGTCCTTTGAGAACGATTTGCTCCTGTTGAGCGAAGTCGGCTTTGAGGGCGCGCGTCGCAGCCTGCTCGTGGGCAGAAACACGGGTTCGCCAAACAGCTTGACCAGTGGCGTATATCCCCCATACTGCCGCAGCGTGGGGTCGAGTATATCGTCTTCGTCGTCGGGTACGTCCTCGAGGTCGGCTGGCTGCAGCGGCACAATGGCGTCGGGCGGGAGAATAAAGTCGAGGTCCACGTTGCTCACATGCTGCGTCTGCAATGCCTCTTGCAATCCCGCAATCACGCTCGTCGCATTCTCGCTCTTGACCATGGCCTTGACCAGGTCCGCGGCATGTTGCTCCCCAAACAGCGCCGGCGCACTTCCCGGCCGCTTCCCTCTCGTCGGGTAGGCATTCTTCAGATGGCTCTTCACCACATCGGGCAACTCGCTGAAGTACTTGAACAGGCCGTAGGCCAAGCCGCGGTAGACCTCGTCGCCCTGAAACTCGCGCGGGAGGTGGCTGACGACGCTGTAGCAGGCAGAGCTCGGCGAGATGGTGATGCGTGGGAAGGACTGGAAGCCGGCGGGCGAGAGGACGTGGATCTGGACGCGCGAGCTGTTGAGCGTGTAGTTGGCAGTCGTCGAGGGCCCGTGGAAGATGAGGACGGGAAGGTGGCCGAGTAGCGGATCCGAGGCGTGGTAGAGGGCGACGTTCTCGGGCGAGAGCGCCAGGTCGTCGGTGACGCGAACCATGGTCTCGTCAATGGGCCGCGCTCATAGTAGCGCCCTCTAGATCCTCGGGGCGCGATGACTGAGTGGGTGGTGTTTGGTCTCTTGTCGGTGCGATTGGGGGCCCGTTTTCCTCCAGGCGGGGAGGGGAAGGTCGATCGGGTCTTCAGATGCCCAGAAGACAACAGAGCATGGGGCGGGACGAGTGGGCCGTCTCAGGTGGACGAGGTGGTGCCGGCGGTGCTGGGGTTGGTGGCGGTGGTCGTAAACATATGAGATGTCGCGCGAGGGCCTGTTTGGCGTCGTCCTCGTATATGCAGCCAGATAACGGAGTCGCGCGCTCAAAATCAACAAGAAACAGCGCCAAAAGAAGATCTACAGATAGAAGCGATGCGCAATGTCGATGATGCCAGTGGGAATGCAAATTGCACCTCCTGCCAGACGGGCTCGAGTTTAGGTAGCGGTCAAGACAAGAGTCTCTCGGATGGAACATCTTGAGCCCCGGCGGCTCAGACGCGTTTGACGCGTCTGGGGATCGGGCTTGGCTCATAAAAAAAAGCAGCGGCGCCTCCCCCGCTGTAAACAAATGAGGGGCAGCGCCCGCTTTAGAGAATTGCCCCGCTAACTATCCGCGTCTACGAGTGCTCCAACTTTCCGCGCTTCTTCAGACGATGTGATGGGACCATGCAGCATCGAGCAACATGTCGAGCCAGAGCCAGGGCATCCCGCTCCGCCACCAGCCCCACGACGCAGGCTACCGGCTCATCGAGCTGCCCATGGAGGTGCAGTCCATGCTCGAGTCAGACACGGCGCCAGTGTCGGTCCATCCACTTCCACGTTATCAATGCCTGCTAACATCTGCGTCTCCTTGCAGTCTCACCCTCGAAGAGTCAGACACATCTGCCATCCTCCGCACGCCCGACAACTCGTACCACCTGCGCCAGAAAAACACGTCCAACGCCCTCCTCCTGCTAGCCCCGCAGGCCTCATCCTCCTCCCCTGAGCAGGGCCTCTCCACCATATCCACCATCCACGAGACGGTCGAGCTAGAAGTCATCCCAGACCATCCCATCAACAACGCTCCGCTAAAGGACACGGGGAGCAGAGGCAAGTGGCACGAAAAGTTTGGCAAGGGCCGGTAACACTGGCACACTCGCCCCACCAGGGGTCCTATGGCAGACATCACGATGACTTTACGATGCACATTTAGCAATTCATGATATACATATTCGTCATAACTTTTCCATTGATCCGATCTGCTGTTGGTTTATCGAGGTACTTTCTGCGCAGCCTTTTGCGTGCTGTAATACTCATAACCTCGAGCCTTTCGGATAAACCATACCCAACGCCGGCGCTAATATCCCACATGTTAGGTCCTGACATCATGATCCAACGCAAGCACAAGAGCAAACGCATGTACTTGCTGGACCGTCTCTAGGTCACACCCCCGGCGGCTCCTCCTTAGTCTGCTTCTCTGCACAGAAACTACTCTCCGCAAATCTCCCATCTCGCCACGGCCACTCCTTTCCAAGGCTGCCTCTTTGCACAGAAAACTTCTCCACCCATTAGCAGTTCTCACAACGCAAAGAGACCATTGCCTGCACACACACACACAAACCTCGCCACCTCAAGCAGGCGGGCCACCTTCCCCGAGGCACAAATGCCTCCCTCCCTCAAGCATTCCGCTCCTTATCCTTGCCAATCTGTCGCATATTCGACGGCTCTCCATACCACACTCCGCCGTTGCCATATAGGATCGCTCCCGGCGGGTAGCGCGGGACGAGGTTCCCTGTCGCCGGGTCCGCCACGGAGCCGTCGACCATTCTCCACGGCGGCAGATGCGAGATTCCGTAGCCGGTGAGCCAGGGCTGACGGCCCGTGTAGCCCGGCGCCGGGGGGTTCTGCTGCCTAGGCAGTAACCCGCGCCGGTACATGCTGTCCCACTCCTCCTGCGAGGCTGGGAAGCGACGGATCTCCGGCGCCATCGGAGCCGCGGGCCCGACATTGCCAGGAGCCGCGCGTGCCACTGGAGCTGCGACTTGCTGGGCCTGACCCTGTCCTCTCTGTCCATGTTGGAGTCCCCCGTCCAGGCGGTACAGCCCGCCTGCCGGCATTGGACGCTGCGCCTGCGCAAGCAAACCTCCCGCGGCCTGCCCAGCCGGGACAGCCTGGTTGGCCGGGCGGTCTTGAGCGGCCCCAGGGCCGTTGTCCTCCCGGCGGACACCGTTGAACAGGTCCTGCACGGCCTGTCTGGCAACAACAGCAGCGCGGCGAGGCTGGCGAGGAGGCGGACGCCGAGGCACATTGTCGACGCGCGCGACATGGCCAGCGCCCCCTAGGAATGGGAGATTCCGGGTCCACTGCCGGGCAGCGGCTTCTCGGTGGGCTCGAGGTATGTACTGCAGCCAATGTGGGAGCAGGGGCGGCTGTTGTGCCGCATGGGCCAATCTGAGAGCCGGGGGAATCTGTCCCTGATTCTCTTGCTCAATCCTCTGGTTCACTGCTCTCGCCCTCTGCTGCGCCTGCTGCAGTGGCACCAGCTGTCGTCCCGGCTGGCGCGGCGCCGCTGGCGCGGGCGCGGGCGCGGGCGGCGCGGGCCGAGGTGCCGGCACGGGCGCCGGTGCCGGTGCCAGGGGCAGCGGTAGGTTGTCCACATCCCCGCCTCGTCGCTTAGCTTCGTCGTCTCTGTTCACCTCATCCGACATGCGAAACTTCAGCAGCTCGGGGTCAATGTCCGGGTTGGTCGCTGTCATCTTCTTGAGAGTCTCCTGCTCGGCATTGTCGGCCTCTCTGGCGTGTCGCATCTCCGAGTCGTCAAACAGCGGGCAGTTCCCTCGCCGGCCTCCTCTCGCGGCATCGTTGAAGTGCTGGTAATCGTTGCAGTTCTGAGAGCAGACGTAGCATTGCAGGTTGTGGCATCCCGCGCGGGGGCACTTCATCTTGTTGCAGCCATGCTCCTTTATGAACGGGGTGCCGCCTGCGAAGACATCAGAGTTAGCAGCAGAGACGCGCAGCGTGATGGGCTTGGGGCTCATCAACGTACACTTGTTGCATTTGCGTATCAAGGCCTCCGACCTGGCCTCTTCGACCGTGTGCCTTGCCGAAAAGGCCCGACGCTCCCTTTTCGCCTCTTCACACGACAGCGGGATGTGTGTCTCCGCACTGCAAAGCCGGCAGCTGACCTTTCGACACTCGGGTCTCTGGCAACGGAATTCCTTATCCTCCGTCGCCGGACCGCATACCGCCGCGAAGGGGCAGAACGGGCAGTGCACCAAGCCCTCGATGTCAGTAAGCCGCAAGACGGCTTCCTGTTCGATTTTGTCAAGTGCCGCAGTCAATTTCTCGTCAAGAAACTTGTGCCGTTCAGAGTGCGAAAATCCTGCCTCGCATCCGTCTGTGGACATGCATGTTAGTTCATATCTCGTGAGACCCGACAGCTCCTTGGCTTGATTGTAGGCACATTTGAAACAGAACCACTAGGTAGGCATTGTTAGCAACCTGAACAAGTTTGCTGCGGCGCTTCGGGCAACTCACATGTGCGATTTCCCCGTTGCAATGGACGAGTCGATTGATGGCATAGTCCATGAAGCAGCACTCGCACTCCTTGACAAGGCCCTTGGCCTGGTGTTCATCGAAATTTGCGTTTTCTGCCCTCTCGAGTTCCAGTTTAGCCCGGTGCTTACGCTCCATGAACGCGACCCTGCGTCTGGCAGCTCGAAGCTCCATCAGCGTTTCGCGTTCGGCGGGGTCGGCACTTGCCAGGATCCTCTGTTCAATGTTCTCGGGGGCATACCGTCCAGCAGGCAATTGGAGCTTGGACTTCCATGGATGGCCGTCATCCTTGTCGCGGAGCATTTCGTAGACCGCGACGTATGCCGGAAAGAGATGATCACGGTTGTTGGCCATTACGGCCTGGATGGCGCTGGGGGGTACCTGAGGATAATCCACGTTGATCAAGTTGCGGCTAGAGGAATGTTAGCACTCTGGGATATCATTGTGGACGAGAAACTGGTCATGGGTCTAGAATCAGGGGCAAGGTTTGCTATCTGCGCGGACGGGTGGTCGTCTGGCGAGGCAGCCCGTTCACGCAATTCGAGCAAAACGGTGTCGATCAGAGTTTGGAATGAAGAAGAGAAACTTACATTAGCTCGACGTGGTGCCTTCCCAGCGTGCGCGGTGCGCGGTCTGGGTGGAGGTAAGTGCGCCTAACATGATCTTCGTCTTCGGCGTCGTCGTCATCATCGGCAGTCCGCTTCCGCTTGAGGTCCTTTGCCGCGCCCGCTCTCTGATAAGGCTTTCCCGCTTCCTCTTGATCGACGAGGTGGTTGATGATGGCGTCGGCGTCGGCGCCGCAGCCGAGTTTGCCCATGATGGTCATGACATGACGAACGCACACGTCTGGAAGGACGGCCACAATCTTGCGGATACAAGCGTTTCTGACCTCGCGGTCGACACAAACGACTTCGTCGTCCATAGTGTCCAGTAGCAGCCCGTCAGTGATCAAACGCCTTGCGCTTCAGGGTCCATGCACTGCGTAGCTGGGGTTCGAGGTGATGGCCTTTGCAGGTTTCTGGTGTCACTGGGAGAGACGCGTGTCAGCTTCTTGTGTGTTGAGATCAAACAAGAGGCAAAGACAGGGTTGAGACGCACGAGAGTTGTGATTTGGCTCTACGATGCGTACCTCAGGGGTTCGGGGTGCAAGGCAGTTGAGGGCTGATGTGCAACGGGGACAATGAAGGGTTTGAAAGGGTCGTGTGAAGGAGTTGTGAAGTGAAGAAGGAATGTCAACAGTGAAATGCGTGCAGAGATGAAAACAGCACCAGCTGGCAAGGCCAAGTTCCCAGGGCTAGGGTGCAGCCCAGCTGCCAGCCAGCTGCGGGATCGCCCGACTGCGGACTTTCAGCAGTGCAGCAGGGGCTTTGGCGATGAGAATCAAATGCGAAATCCGAAGTCGGTTAAGGAAAGAAGCGGCAGCTTTGAGTGAATCAAGGAGATGCTACCGTGATGGACTTACCAGGTAACGGTCGGGCGACAGCAACGGTGGCTGCTGAACCGGTTGAGATGCTTGACGAAAGATGCCCTTGAAAAGAACACGAAATGTTTTTGAAGTGTAACGAAACACACCCTCAACAGGTCGCGCTCAAGAGTCGAGGCAGATGCGAGAAGAGGCGTTCGACGGGTATGAAGGCGTGGCCCGACGACGGCGCGCAAGGCAGATGGAGGGCGACTTGCATTCACAGACCAAAGGACGTGTGCTCGCGAACGTGGAAGAAGGGATCACTTCAGTATTCTTCCGCGGTGTCGCGAGGCACTGTCGTTGTCAAGTGCAGGTCCAGCCAGCCAGCCCTGCCCGACGACGATCTCAAGACCACACCACGCACGGTTGCCGAGCGGCCGCGGCGACGGCGGGCCGTTCGCTCCGCAGCTGGCAGCGACCCGTCGCCCGGTGAACGCACTGAACAGAATGCGAACAGCTGTGCGCGCTGCACCCCGGCATGAAGCTGGACGCGGGCGATGCGACAGTGGGTGCAGTGAGGTGATGAGGCGGGTGAGGCAGCGAGGCTGTCGAGCCGCGGAGGTGCCACCAACAGAGAGGGGCCAGCAACGACGGGCAGACACCTCAGTCTAATATCGCGCCTCAGCTCCGTAATCATAATACCCTCAGGTTCCCCAAGAAGAGCACGTGGTATTGGAGAAGGGAAGCTGAGGCTGTCAGAGGCACTGAGGCAGGTCCAGACTTTATATTCTCTATATTCTCGAGGGTTAGGTAGGTACCCTTCTCACAGGAGGACGACCCAATGTGGTAATAAAAAAGACCCTTAATATTTTAATTTTTGCACTGCCATATTACTTGATCCGCACGGCTCCACCACCAAACTTCCGCTCAATTAACGGCATGATTGATGAAAATAAATCTATAAACAATACTTCTATAGCCTAGAAGTGGCACCTCTTGATATTAAACGTGCCGATACAGGTAGGCGGCTTGCGCCTCAGCGTTGCCACGAACTAGAAAACAACTGTGTGCAGATGGAAAAATGCCTGGTGCAAACATCCGACATATTTAACTTAGGTAAGTCATATTATCAAGTAAGGTACTCCGTATGAACACGACGACATGCAGAGCGGGGGAGCCATTCCGCCTGCACCAAGTACACCACCAAGACCGCTAGTCTCATGCTAACGCGACACTGTCCCGATGTGACTCCAAAGTCGCCCTCTGAGCCCAAGACGCGTCAAAGCTCCGACTGGAGACGCTATGCACACGGTATTCGTACGGTACGAAGAATTGCCCGTACGAGTACGAGGTGGTCTCGTGATTCATCATGTCCGAGACCTCTGTCAACTGCGCATTGTGATAGATAACCTTAATGCCCAAGCCCCTCTCCATGCACGCAGCCTTAAGCGACAAATGGCATTCGCCTGCCGCATATGATTGAATGCTGAGCAACACACCGCTCGGGCTACGTCTACATATTATATAGGTCATTCATTCGTCGTCGCCATCAGCAGGGACCCCCATTCATCATCCTCTGCGCCCACGTCCTCACCCGAAACGGCCCTCATCCGCCGAGCTCTTGGGCGGGCCTTTGCAGGTGGTTGCCGCCTGGGCCTCGTCTTGCGTTTCACCTCGCCTCCATTCTCATCCTCTTCGCCCTCTTCTTCGCCGATTTCGGCCCCTTCCCCCGACAGAGCGTGCCTGTGGTCTTCCATGATGAGCCCATCGTCCACAGGCTCTTGACCGTCATCGTCGCCGACAGGAAAGAAGTTGGACGTATGATGCACCTGCTCGTCTCCGTCCTCCTCCTCTTCGTATCCTTCAGGCAAGAAGCCACCAGCCATGTCCTCGTCGTGTCCCTTTGGAGGCACGTGCCTTTGCACAGCGACTTTGCTGTGCCCAAACACCGAAACGCTGTCGTCAATCTCCCCATAGTCCTGGCGAATCCTCTCCACAATCCGCAGGCCCATGATAAACTTGCGCCATCGACCCAACGTTGCCTTGCGTCGCTTCTCATCCTCCTTTCTCGTCCTCTCCGCTTCATCCTTTTCAAGCTCCGCCATCACCTGGTCGTGGTATTCCTCCGCAATGACGACACCTTGAATAACGGGTACGGCCATCCGATGCCCAAACTCAAAGTCCACGACGGCTTCCGCGTAATCGATCTGCAAGCGCTTGCAGACTCGCATGGCGCCTCTAAACGGCACATGCACAGCGCCCCTGGGACACATGTGCTCCACGAACAAGTCGATATTTCTGATCGTCCCCGTTAGCAAAGCTCCACTCCACCGATAGTCCGTTTGCACATACCCATATCCGTTCTTGGGGATGATGCCATTCTCGATGGGCGGTGGGATGATCCAATCCGTCTGCTCAAAGCTAAAGAGCCCTTGGAGTACCTTTTCTCCAGTCGTCGCCTCCGCCTCGAAAATCTCTCTGCGCCGGTTCAAGGTGGCAGCTCGATGAGGGACTCGCTTCAGAGGCTGCTCACCTGGAAGCGGTGCTCTGCCCTGCTTGTGCCAGGTCTCGGCACTCTTGACATTGAGAATGTCTGCGCGAAGATAAACGTCTTCTTCCTTCACTTTGCCGCCCTTGCCCTTGTTCTTGAAGGTCCTAACAGGAGCCGCGTCAGGCTTGAGAGCTTCCTCCCGTTTCAAATGCCGTGCCAGAACAAACTCCTTGGACTGTTTGTAGTATTGCAGCGTTTCTTCGCCTTCCTTCACTTCCTTCTTCTCGGCCTTTGCCGGCTTGAGGTCCGTGGACTCTTCGTCATCGTCGATTTCGGTAACAGGGTGGTTTCTGTCGCCTCGTCTGTACCCGGACATGGCCGACCTGAACCAGTCAAAATGTTCGTATCGCTTCACCTTCCCATGGCGGTTGTAGATTGGTATCTTCTCTAGTGGCATACGCACGCCTTTAGTTCGACCTGGCAGCAATTGCCTCTTCAGATATCTCACCGTGACATCTTTACCAGTCCCATCCTGTGAGTACCCAACGATATAGGCCGCTATCTGTCTCGCCTTGTCTGCCTTTGAGCCTCGAGGCTCAAATGATTCGACGAGGTCTCGGTTCGTGGCGATGGTGCCCTTCACTATTGGGTCGACGGGTAGGTACCTGTTGGTGGCGGGCGACAAAACTTCAGTCCAGTAATGGGGGTACTCGAGATCACTGTCGAATTTCTTCGCAGACTGCTGCGTCCTCTTGGGCGTGACTCCCACCTCTACGACGGACTCGTCGTCGGTATCCATATACTCCAGTTGCAGGCCGTGCTTGTCGTCCTCGGTAGGCTGGGTCCGGTCTGAGGACCGAGTCAGGCGCGAAGATTTTGGAACACCTGGCTGAGCTTCTGTGGATGTCGGTTTGCCCGACTTCTTTTTTCTTGACTCTTTCGCCGACGCATTGCCTTTCGCCGGGCTCCCCCCTTGAGGATCTTCTTTCTCGAGCTCGGCGTCCTCCAGCTTATTCCATCCAAACCCCAGACTCTGCAGGTTGGCGACCATCCGAGCCTCAAGGCCAAGCCCGCGGAGCAAGGCCGTGAACAGCTGCGCTCCAACATCGCGGCTCCCTTGGCAACTCTGGGCGCACTGGCGAAAGGCTTCCAGATTCAGGATCCTCTCTCCAAATCTTGACGAGTCCTCGAACTCTGTTTTGTAGACCATTGTTAGTCTATCCAGCCGCTCCAAGGCCATGTAGCCCCATCTTCTCAACCCAGGGGCTGTGGCTCGGAAGCGTTGCTTCCACCAGGACACCAGTGACTGCATCAGGCGAAAGAGCGGGTCTCCATGGCTCAAGTCGACAGCTCCCTCCTCCAGCCTTGTCGCCGCAGACCCCCAGTCGCGAGGTTCGCGTTCCAATGACGCTTTTCCCTTTCCCTTCTCTTGACCTTTACTTTCCCCCCTCATAGGTACTCTGGTTTGGCCCTTAGTGGCTGACTTGGGCGGGGGAGGCGCTGCCACGAGACCAGAGTTTCGCCTCCAGCGTTCAACCTCATCCCACAGCCGGGGCGGAACATGCGATGCCATGATCGCCTGGACCTCGGGATCGCAGAGCCATGAGTTTCGCACGGCATTGTGCCACATGAGCGACATGACGTGAACGCAGTGCGTAGCATTGCGAACCTTCCTCTCTCTCTTCGAAGGACCCTTTTTGTCACCAAACGGGTTCGTCAGCGATATTCGAGTGTCCTTGTGCAGCGTCAATTCGAGGTCGCCTGATACGACAGGCGCCGCTGTGGAGGGGATACTCGGCGCCGCTACGTCCTCAAATTCGATATCGTCGTCGTCATCGCCTGACTCCTCGATCTTTTGTCGCTTCGCGGCCGGGACATCGTCAAAGTCGTCGTCCGATAGTGATGTCAGGGAGCTCTCGGTGTCGTCTTCGTCAAATCCAGGGGCAATTGAACCCGATTGCTTCGAGGACAGGAGGGTGGCGGTGGCATCGAGGTCGTCATAGAGGGTCGCTCTTCGTCGATTCGAACTAGAGGCTGGCCTAGGCGCATTTGCCCCTTTCTTGATCTTCTTTTCTGGTGTTGGTGACTCGCGCAGTCGTTTGCGCGGCACATGAGGAGGCATCTCGCTGCAAAGATGCCACGGAGCGCATCTTGGGATGGTGTGCAAACGAGGGGTCAGGCTTAGAAATGGCGAAGGCTTCGATACGCGAGTCTACACGAAAGCACGTGATTCAATTTAGCTCTAAACCGGGATGGGAGTCTACCCTAGAGCAAGCTTCAGCGTTTATGGTGTTAACGAGACGAATGGAATCCGTAATTGTGTTCTCTTGAGCAGCTACCCAACGTTACTACGTGCATAAGCTACGGCTGGTTCAATTTTCTGTTCGTCTCTACCATGCCGAGGTCTAAACACTTTGGGATAACTCGGCAATTCTGGGTATTGCCACAACGCCAATCATGCAACTCATCAAGGCATCATCAGAACTCTTGCCCTAACTACACTCACGGCTCTATCAAATTCGGCGGCGGCCCAACACCTCGCAGCAGTATGACCGTATTGCCGCTCTGCAACACCGTCCCGATCTTCTCTCCATACTCCAGCAGCCGGCCTCCTTCCACATGGAACACACGCAGCTTGTCCCTCTCGTTAGAGCTCTGGTTATTCATGTTCTGAACCTGGAGGCCCTGCGCGGCGTCATCCAGCAGTCGCCCTACCACCCAGTCCTTGGAGTAGAAGAACTCTCCCTTGGGCAACTTAGCCTTGGCCGTCTCTGCCTCCGCCTCGACGTAGAGATAAATCCGCTTCTCCTCCGCGATATCCTTGCGCCCCCTGGCCGTCTTCTTCAGCTTTGCGACAGCAGCCATTCGCGCGGCGGCAGAGCTAGGCTTTGGCTTTGGCAAGGCCCTCTCAGCCTGCTCCCTTTTGGCTGAGCCCCATGCCCTTAGCCTGTCGAGGGCGGATTTCGTCTTCTGGGCAACGTCGATTTGTGCCGGCCGTGCCCCAATCGGCACCAGGTTCTTGCAATCATGGTCTTCTTTCAAACGGTGCTTCAAACAGTAATCTCGATTGCACGTCTGGCAGTGGACGCCAGGCGTCAGTGACGTCCCCACCACGGTCTTGCAATCCGGGCATGCGCACGGCTTCTGCGAGACCTTGTCCCGCAGGATCTTGCCTTGTCCGATGGATGGCCTCGAGAGCTGGGCCTGCCGCTTACGCTCCGCCCAAGCTCCGGGATTCGAGCACTTGTGTGATGACTCTGTCCTGTGGTCCAAACAAAACGTCTTGGTGCAGGACTGGCACAGAAACGGGAGGAAGTCGAGCTGGTTGCAGTACTCGTATTGGCAGTGTTTGCCAACCAAGGTCGCGTCGCTTTTGTCTCGCATGACGTAGCTATTCTCCTGAGCGTCAGAATTCGATGAGGACGCCATGATGGAAGCCAGGGATGTTTGAGCCGATTTTATTCTGAGTCGCGAGTCGTGAAGTGCTAGGCAGCATGGACTTCGTCAGTCCATGGGGCCGTGGCCGATAGCTGACTGAGGCGGCGAGGAAGCGTCTGGAACTGTCCACCCCCACAGCCGCAACGCTTACGCAGCGCAATGTTGCAAGCAAAAGATGCTCCAACGCGCCCCAAATAAAATGCTCAGCCAAAAATCAATGCCCCGCTGCGAACGGACGGAAAAGGAGTCGGTACAGGTGAGAAGCCAACAGGGGAGTGAGTCTAAGGTCAGGTTGGTAGAGAGGTCTTGGTTGAATGTACAGACTAATAACATGGATGCACATCGCGGGGCTGCTTCCCCCGCTCAGAGGCATTAATATTACACCTCCCCACCAAGCCACCACCCCTGTGGCAACACGCAGTTCCGGATTCCAACAGCGCTAAGAGATTTACATGTTGACATATTGGTAATGTTTAACAGTTCGAGATGTTTGCTATGGCCATAGCCATCCCTTGGAAAAGTTGAAAGAGTTGAGCGCCTGATGCCGACCCAGCCATCATGCCAACCACTGACTGTGTCAAATTACATATCAACACATATTACCAAGTCTCACTCCCCCTTTGTCTTTGGCCGCTTGTTCAGCAAGTCCTCTCGCCCTGTTGTGGGCGCATCTCCCACGTACTGCTTTCCACCGAAAGTCTCGAAACCTTTGTGGAAAACCCACTCAACCGCCTCCTCCACCGGCTTGTCAAATACCACCGGCAAGAACGGCACCACGGCTAGACCAAGCCCGATGGGCGTCCATGTTCGGATCACCACATTCTTGACATTCTTCATGGCCCGTCCGGAGTAGCGGACCACGCTGTGGATAGTGAATGCGGGCAGTCCCATACTCGCCACGCTCTGGAAGATGCCTCGCTGCACCATCACTGTCCGCCAGTCTTCCAGGGGCGAGACCACGCCGGGCTGCACGACCCGAGTCTCGCTGGCGGGAAGACCGGTTACCTTCTCTTGGTGCGGTGTGAGCTGCAGCTGGGGGTTGAGAATTCGTTGGTTGTGCCAGTATGCCTTGTAGCCCTCGTACGAGACGTCGCCCAAGATGTACGCCCAGGAAATGCCGTAGGCAGTGCGGACGAGGTTCGGATGCGCAACCGGGCGGAACGACTCGCCTATGTCGGACGTATAGGCGACGTACCGATGCGCGGAGAGGAGAATCGTCCGAAATCTCGTGGCGTAGGCTGCGTAACGGAGGTTGCTTTCTGTCGACGGACGAACACTGGGCCATCGTGTTAGCACCGTCGCCATCGATCTGTCGAGCTGTGCGCAAGACGTACTTTCCCTCACGCAAGTCGTCAAAGAAACCGCTGTCGTCGTCCGCCTTGTCCACGATCTTCTGCATTCCTTTGGGAAGCCTCTCTCGGCTTGGGAGCTTATGGGGATCAAAGGACGGGCTTGGCGATGAAGCGTTCGGCTCCTGAGCCTGCTCGGGCTTGGGTTCTTTGGACTTTCCCCACCAAGGCATTATAACTGGTAACGACTGAAGCCGCGGGGCCAAGAGTAGAAGGGTAATTGAAGTCACAGTTCTGATTAAGCCGTGGGTGATGTGGCAAAGAGCACAGACGGCGCAGAGCAGTCGGGAGCAGTCGGGAGCAGCCGCGTGCTAGAAAGAGCAGCAGATCGTAGTGACGTCTTGCCAGACCTGCTACCCTAGACCACGGCCGTGGTAGCGCCTCTGCCGATCTATATCCGCCGCTCTCGGGTGCTTTCGGCCTGCAATTCCAGGCACGCACTCGGAACGGAATTTGAGAAAGAGAGCTCTCCAGCGCCATCGTCAACACTTGCGCCGCACAAATTGACCTCCGCCAACCCACTCCCTTTACTCCTCCCATTCGCAATCGGACAAGTTAAGATGGCTGGCGTCACTTACTACAACATTGCTGGCCAGCGAGTCGGCGCCCACACCGTTCGCCTCTCCTGATGTGCCGAATTGAGAATGGCAATGGCACAGCTAACCCGGGACACAGATCGCCATGGGCTGGTTGGCTACCCTCTTCGGCGGCACCTACTACGCCCTGTCGGGGCCCTCGAAGACTGCTGCTAAGGCGACACCTCCGATCAATGCCTCGAGTAACGACGAAGCCGACTTTATCAAGTGCGTGATTTCGCTCTCTGCCGGGAAGGACTCTAGCTGACAGCCCAACAGGAAGTTCATCGAGGAGCAGGAGAAGAAGCAGTAGACGGATGGCCTGGATGGCCTGGAACGCAAGGAACGGCGAGCTGTACGACACGATCGGTGTACATATAGAAGCATGCGGCGACGTGATCGCTTTACACAATTGACCTGTGCGGTTCGATACTGTCTACGACGCTGGGGACCCCGGTTTACCGTGACAGAGCGAAGACTTGGGACGGACATATCGCAAGGCAGTCTACTTTCTTGTTCTACCCCAGTCTGTGTTGTCGACTACGAGGCCACACTGCCACCGTCTGGTTGAGTCTCTGCTCGGGAATGGATGGGCGATGCGATCCTTCTCATCCATCAAACCCAACGTCTCCTGATCATTGCAGCACGACGGAGTCTTGATGATGATCGGATCAATGACCCGCCAGAATTGCCAACACTACTATGTGCTTCGTGGTATTGTCTGACCCGGTTTGCTTGCTACTTCGACGCAACTTTCCTTCAGTTCTTGCTGGGGGTGAAATTTGCCTTTGGTACGTTTGCCGGACGATTCTGAAAGGTGATTCGCTGCTAGAATTGGTTGCCATGCTCAGCGAGAACCTATCGTACTTTGTGGAGAGAGCACTACTCCGTATGGAGTTGGCAATTGGCAAGTGCAAGTGTAAGTTCAAGTTCAATCCAGTGGCTGAAATTTGGCCTCACAGTCCTTGATCATGAGAGCACATGATGTCCCCCTTCCTTATTCAACTAAAGCCGACCGATGCGTCTCTCATTCATTGGCGCGTGCGGTGTGCAATGCGATCGTTGCACATCAAGACGCGCTGCTTGACCGCTTCGTGATAAGAAAATGTCATTTAATGCAAATGCAGTTGCAATTCAAACAGACCGGGAATATGCGTAACAGCCGGGTTTATGCTGTTTGGCAACACATTGACGGTCACGTGCACGCCATCTTGTCGCCGGAACGGAAAACCTTCTCCCCCGCCACCCTCCTTTTGGCAAAGCATCGTCCTCCTTTATCGAAACAATCCCACATCGCCCTTCGGATACAACGATTGCATCCGCTGGGGGACCCAAACCATCTCATCTAGTCGCGCACTTGCTGGGCATGACGGATGTCACCGACCCTGCGCTGGTGGCCGTTGCAGCCACCGACCTCGCGCAGCAACACGCGCAACAACAGCATGTCCAGCACCAGCACGTCGGGCCTGCATCCCCCAAGGAGCGCCATTCCCTGACGCTCGACCAACGGCGCGCGCTGCGCCGCTGGGCCAATAGCCAGCCCATCAGACCATCCCACAAGGCCTGCATCGAGTGGTTCTTCTCCCAGTACGGCCAGCAGATCAGCCAGTCGACCGTCTCGCACTCCCTCTCCCCCAAGTACTCGCGGCTCGACCACGACAACCCCCAGCTCTCGGGCTCGCGGCTTCGCTTTGGCAACTGGCCCGATGTCGAGAAGCTTGTCCTCCTCTGGTACCAGCAGGTCCAAGCGTCTGGCCGCCAGCCCACGAATGAGGAGCTTGGTGAAAAGGCCAAGTCCATCTTCAGCCAACTGCCGCGTTACAAGGACGAGAACGCCCCCGAGTTCTCGCCCGGCTGGATCCACCGGTTCAAGAAGCGGTATGGCCTGCTCGTTCGACGACAGCGGCGCCACGGCGACGGCGGCATGAACCCCGCAGAGGACATTGACTACCTGGCCGACTGCGTGCCGCGTGTCATGGCCATTGCTGCTGACACGAGCCCCGCCGCAATCAAAGAGCAGGTGCTTCGAGTGGTCGGCGTCGAAGCGAGCCTCAACACCTGCGCGCTTGTTCGAGACGAGGTCCTTCGCCGGTTGAGTTCTCCCCATTGCCCACCCATCTCTCATATACCGCCTCCCGAACCGCCGACTCCCCCGCCTCCGCCTCCCGAGCACATGTACGCCGACGACGACCCCGAAGTTGTTCTTCAGAATGCGCTACGGCAGCTCCAGCAGGAAGAGCAAGCTGCTGAGGAGCAGGCTGCCGCCGTACGGGAGGAGCGCGAACGGCAAGAGAGGGCAGGGATGCAGAATACGAACATGATGTCGACACCCAGCGGACGAGCGTCGTCCGACCCAAGGTATGCGACACCGGCACAGGAGATGGCTCCGGACCTGACGCTCACTCCGATACACTCGGATGGACCTGTTTCATCGCACGAGAGGCCACTGCGATGCCCCTTTTGCGTGAATCAACGGATGCTTCGCACTATTAAGGAGGCTGTCGAGCACATGTCTACCCACGTGGTCGTTTGAGGGGGCCACACCTCTGGTTTTTGGGTGACTAGGCGCGGTGGCCCTGTGTATGATCGTGGTATATTTCTTCGATTTACTGTTTGTGGGACTATCATGACGGGTATGGTGTTTTCTTCGGAGTTTGGGGTGGAGTTGGAGGACTTTTGACGAGCACGATATGGTCTCGCCCTGTATCAACGGCTCCTTGTAGATGGGCAATGACGAGTAGTACCATATCAGGTACGGAGTAATACTGATTAGACATTGTTGAAAAGGCAAAATGCTACGCCCGCATGTTCTAAAACTTCTTGCCCGTACCTGAACGCCTACATGAAGCCACTCGCCCTGAGCGACCGAATGATGGCCTCCTCCTGCAACTGCGACTCGCTCTTAGGCGGCGGAACGTCTCCAGTGTCGATGTAGTTCTGCCAGAACTTCAAGCCCTCGAGGCCCTCCTCCCGACACAGCGCGCCATGCTCCTCCGCCATGAGCAGCTCCTCCTCGGCGACGCCGATGCTCCAGCCGAACCGCTCAGCCGCCTCCCTCGCCGTGACGCCGCGGCCGAACTCGCGCCAGTCCCACGCCACGTCCCGGTCGGGCGGGAACTCGTGCAGGTCCTGCAGCCACGAGAGGAGGGCTTTGATGGTCGTTTCGTCGGTGCGGTCACGGCCCTGGACGACCATGACGCCACTGCGGAAGGTTCGTAGCCGGACGGGGAGTTTGAGGCTTTCCCACAGGCGGGCGGCCTTTTCAAAGTCCATTGGGCTGACGAGCTCGACGCCGCCTCTTGCTCTGTTGAACATAGCCCAGAGGTCCACCAGCGTAATAATCCCGCCCGCCTTCTTCAGCACTCCCCTTGAATCGTCGGCGAGGAACTCGGCCATGTTTCGAGACAGCTCGGAGAGGTACAGCGACTCTGAGCTCCCGCCGCCTACGATGTCTTTCGTCGTCACCAGGCCCAGTTGGCTTGCCGATTCTGCCAGGATGGCATTCTCTTCCGCCGAGACGCCGCCGTTTGCGCCACTGTTCTGGCGGGCAAATCGCTCTGCCAGCGCAATGACCTCTTTGGCCGACGACATTAACGCTTCCAGGTCTTCAAACGCACTGCCAATCAGGAGCTCATTGTTCTTGCGCATGTTCAGCCCGAGCTGTTCCAGGCCGGCTATACCAGCAGTCTTCGTCCTGCTCCCCGACGAGCCATCAGGTGGCCCACTAGCGCTGCTATCATCCATTATTCGACTGCTATTCGGCGGGGGCGGCGCATTTTGGAGGAGCCATTTGCGCTGCGTCATGGCCCCCTTCAATCTCTCATGGAAGATCTTCTCGCCACCTCCGCGAAAGGAGACTTTGACGCTGTCGGAGATATCGATACCACCCGGCCCTGCTTTGCCTTTGTAGTCCATGACTGGCCCGGGAGATTGCGTCCTGGTCGCATCAGAGGTGTCCGGCGCCATGGATGGAATGCTCTGCGATATCAGAGAAGCACCGCATATCTCGCACGAAAGGAGCGAAGGGTGGTTGGAGAAGGTGCATCGCGGGCACTGAAAGGAGGCAGTAGGGTCAGTCTTGGGATCTGGCCCATCCCGTGCTTGGGTGGAATCTCCCAATCTTGATGCTTGCAACGCAGAGTCCGGAGCCTTAGGGCGCACCGCGAGAGACGCGACATTGGGAGCACCAGGCACCGCCGACGGCCGGTTGCTGGCGTTGCTAATTGCCGCCTTCAAGACGTGCGACAACGTCGGCTTTATTCCACAGGCCAAGCATGGAGGCAGCGGCGTGTGCGCGTTTGCGGCCGCCGGATCAAAGTTGACGGGAATAGGATTCGAGAAGCTGCATATCGTGCAAACCCAGTGCGCAGTCGTAACTGGCGGCGGCTCGGACGGCGGTCTGTACGCGCTGTCTCTGCGGGATGGAGAAGCTGAATCGGTTCTCGAGGGCGATGCTGCGTGTGGTATGGCGCGGCTGTGGAGCGACGACCGCTTCGACGGCTTCGGAACGATGGTGATCTTCGGCGAGGACTTCAAGAAGCCTGCGAAGAAGCCTGCGTAGAACTCGTATCGATCCACTTCCTTTAGGTCAAGCGCCACGGAGTTCGCGCGCGGCTCGTTCTGGTCGACGTAGCATATCCGATGTGATGTCAAGTAGACCTGACCGTTCTGCTGGTTTGGAAGCTTGAACTTGCTGCATGTGATGTTAATCGAGATCGGAACGTAGCTCCGAGTGCGCGACCGACGTACCCCTCGTAGAGACCGACATTGTCCTGGACAAACAACAGCACCTCATCCGGCAAGTAGGAGGGCCGTAGTGCAGTGGTCAAGTCGATGTGTTTTAGAAACATCCGTCATATCGGAGTGGCAGTGCGCCGGGTAGCAAAGGTCGAATCAGCCTGCGACCTCGGATTGCATTGAGACCAGCATCGATCGGGGCGACGAGTAGTGGGGAGATGAGCGGATCAGTGGCCAGAAGCGCGGGTTTGCTGAAGACGTATGGACCAAGTGAGACACCTGGTCACCGCGACTCGACTCGATGGGCGAAGTACGGCCTTCTATTTGGTTGAGAGCGTGTAAGTTACCTTGTGGTGTTGCCAGCACCTTCGACAATAATACATGGAGCCGTGTGTGGCTTGCGAGTTGGCGATCAACTTGCATCGTGGTGGGCCCTACTCGTAAGCATGGGTGCCCAAATTGATAGCCGTGAATCAGCCGCCGGCGTGGTCACGGGACCATGGCCCAAGTCCTGCCCGTCACTCCCGCACAGAACTTGATGACTCCCCTCCCACAACTTTGCCCTTCGTCACCGCGTCGACATCATCAACATCGCGCCCGACTCTCTCCTGCCCGCATACGGACGATTCTGCAACGGCGTCTCGTCTCGGGCCTCGTCTGAAAACACTAACCTCGACCTCGCTAGCATCGCCACCATGATGCCCGGGTGGCCAGCGGCGTCCCAGCAGGCGCCAGGCGTCTCGCAAGCGGCAACGCCAGCCTCATACGCGTATCCTGCCAGTAAGTCTGAACGCTCTCTGTTCTCCTTCATTCCCTCGGAGCCGGGCCTAACTGGATTCCCAGATCCTGCTTTTGTCCCAGTTCAAGTGCGGCAGGGCTTCGGCCAATATGTAACCCATGCACCTCCGCCCCCGTTTGGTTGCGCACAGCCATCACCCATCGCTGCCGAACCACAACCACCAGCCGCAGCACCTGCTGCCGCAGAACAATCCAAGGGAAAGACCGACTGGCCAGAGTCCGTCCGACAATATGTCCAGCGGTCCTTTTTGCCCCATAACCAGGACCCGTCGGTCACTCGTCCCGAAGTTGAGGCCAAATTGAAAGAAACCATCGGCACAGCCAAGGAGAATGGCTCCCTGTATACGATCAATTGGGATACCGTGCCTTTACCCCAGGCCCTCGTGAAAGCCGACCGGGATGCACTTTTTGAGCGCAATGCTTCCTCGATGTCGCCCACGTCCGACTCCGTCCTCAACTCCAAGAAGAGAAAGTCTTCCGAATTTGCCAATGGTGACTCGCCTCAGTCACCGTGGCGCTCTGCTAACTCTCTCGCGTCCCTCGAGGACCGTATTTCGTATCCGTCCCCTGACAAGCGTCTCGCCACGAATGACTCCACGACGAAGCCAAGTAAGTTCCAGAAGGAGGCCAACAAGCGGAAGCGCCGATTCGACAACGAATACAAGTCGGTCTATAGATCACCAAGCCCAACGCCCCCGTCTTCTGGACCCATCATTGGAACGTCCGAGGTGCTGGAGAAGAAGTATCTACGCCTTACGGCTCCCCCGGTCCCGTCGAACGTGCGACCCGAAGGAGTTCTCCGCCAAACCTTGGACCTCCTAAAGAAGAAGTGGCGTAAAGAGGGAAACTACTCCTACATCTGCGACCAATTCAAATCCATGCGCCAGGACCTCACCGTGCAACGAATCAAGAATGATTTCACTGTTTCCGTCTACGAAATCCACGCCCGGATCGCCTTGGAGAAGGGGGATATCGGTGAGTATAACCAGTGCCAAACACAGCTGCGATCCCTCTACGGCGTCGGCCTCAAGGGCAACCCCGTCGAGTTCAAGGCCTATCGTATCTTGTATTTCATCCACACTGCCAACCGTACCGGGTTGAACGACACCATGGCAGACTTAACAGCAACAGAGAAGGAGGAGCGGCCGATCAAGCACGCCTTGGAGGTGCGCTCTGCATTGGCCTTGGGCAACTACCACAAGTTCTTCCAGCTTTACCTGGACACACCCAACATGGGGGCATATCTCATGGATATGTTCGTTGTGAGGGAGCGTCTCGCAGCGCTGTGCAACATGTGCAGAGGGTAAGTTGAACTGCCCTTCCGTGGTACTGATGAATGCTAATCGTATCGCAGGTACAAACCCGACGTGAAGCTTCGCTTCATTACCGAGGAGCTTGCCTTTGAGTCCGATGCGGATGCTGCCCAGTTCATCATCGATCATCATGGCCAGCATCTTCTCGAGGACCGGCAAGAGCACATCGCCTTTTTGACTGGCAAGGCTGGCGCCCTCTTTGAGGCCGCCAGGTCTACCGCCTTCCGCAAAGTCGACATCAAAGGGCAGATTTGATGTTAAACCGTTTTTCATTTTCTACCCTGTGCTGCCCCCCGTTTATCGCTACCGCAGCGATACATCGCTTGCCTTCGGGAGCATTTTCAAGGCGTCTAATCAACTTCGACGACATGCATATTGATATCCGTGAACGACAGCAGTAAACACACCCTGGCCGCGCTCCTGTGCGACCGGCGGCAAAAGCATCATACTACTACGTGGACGACTGAAAATGACCTGGCTTTGCTCTCATCTCGAGGTTCGACATCTATCTAACCACCTTACTCACGCATATCGCATTCATAACTGGGTGGGCTTGAGCATTAATCACAGCAACAGAATTATCCACATGGGTAATTGACGGATGGGCGGCGTTTGATTGGAGTAAATTTGTTGGTTGGGCGTGAAGTCGGTCTTTTGATGCGGGTTTGCATTGCACTCCTGGACCTCGACCTCGTCATTCTGGTGACAGCTGACGAGGCTCCAGCAGGGTTTGCGGCGCTAGAGGATACCTTTGGACGGATGGCATAGACGGCATGGACGAAGTTAGCTCTGGATAGAGAAGTTTCCTTTGGAGATGGGGCTTCAGCGACTTGTGGATAGTTCACTTTAATGCAGACAGCCTCAGCAATTCGATCCACAGCCCTCAGCCATTCGATCCATAGTTGACTAAACACAATAATGCACTTGGGTAGTAAGTATGGCCTCGTCTGAGAGTACCTGTGTTTCTTTCGGTGCTAGCTTAGTTGAATTGATGGAAAGAAGATGCCGGGAAGCGCCACACTTGCAACCAGTCGCTGTTTGGCCATGGTACCGCAGTGGTCCGCATGTTGCTTCCGACGGCCGAGCTGTCAAGACGGATGAAGCCGCACACAGGCCGGCGTGCGGAAAGCCATGATCTTGACGAAGGCCTGGTCTCGCACGACTTTGGTTATTAGGTCATCAGAGCCGGATACGATTAGCTCGCTGTTGTGAGAGAAGGCGACCGACATGACATGCCCAGTATGTGAAGGCATCTGCTGTGGACTGCGTCCTATATGTTGACAGTTGTATCTCGAGATCCTGAGACGACCAGCCGATCATCGTGCGAAGTCTATCGAAGTGATTGCCATTTTATGGCCACTGAGTATGAACAGACATTTGCCCGTGATATTCGACTCGCGTCATCGCTCGATACAGCTGCAACGTGACGGCCGTTGTTCGAGTAAACGACACTGTATGACCTCGCTCCACAGGCCTCGATGGTCTGAAGTCAAACGTCCCATTGATCGCCCATGCTGGGCTTACCGACAATCCATTCTGGCTCCTCTCCCATGAAGAGTGCCCGAGCCAAGCTTGCGCTTGGGCTAAAGACGAGGGCAGAAGCGTTGAGCTGGAGCGGAGCATTCTCAATGGCCCATTTGTTGTACAAAACAAAGCGACGGGCGTCTCGAACCAGGGCAGCGAGTTGAGATTCTTCTGTTGGTGACTAGATAGATGCCCATGTGAGAGCGTACGCTTCGAGATATCTTCGCCAAAGCAGAAATTGCATCCGGGACACTTCGCAAAAGGCCGAGAGCCTCCAACCGATGGAGAAGTTGTTTCCGCACAAATATGTCAACGACGCCGCCGTTGTGGAGGCTGTCGCGGGAACCTGCCGTTCGATGTGTCGCCTCAAGGTGATCGACCCAGTACGCACGAATATCCGATTGCCTCCAATGGGGCGGGCCGGAAGACGGCCGCCACACAAGCAAGTATCCGCTTGCAGTCGTCGGCGCTGGGCGATTTGAGAATTTGCTGCATCATTCCTTGATACAACATGTCGAGGCCACGCAGGCAGGACTGTAGATTTGCCGTTGTAGTCATGAATCCGGGTATTTGCTCGAGGCTTTTGCACACCAATGCCACCCAGAGAAAAGTGTCTTCAGCATTTGAGAACAGGTGGTTCTCCACGGCGTCTCGGGTTTTGGGACTGTAGCCTTTTGCTGGGCCAGGCAAGCCACCCTATGCCGAATGTATACGTTCAACGCGGCCGAAACCGCGTCTGCGTTTGACACGAGAGACAGTGCGGTGTTCTGTCTGGCAGATTGCATCATCTCCTCGACTTTCTGCCAGTTGCGACTTGAAAAGATCCACTTGACAGCCGAAGGCCTGGAAGACTGCTTGGTGGTGAAGCTGGCGAGTTGCTCCCGCCCGGTTTCGCACTCGTCCAGGGCATCGACGACCAGGTACGTTTCGTTCAGGCTGGCGTCTCGTAGCATGTTCAACAAGATTTAGACAAGGCGGCCCAAGCGTTTGGATCTGTAAAGAGTGCTTTGGCGACATGATCGTACTCTTTCCGGATGTGAGGAATCTACGAGTGACGTTGGTGAGCTAGCATGTGGACAAGTCGCAGCACGGCCGTACTGTGGTTTGCACGAGAGTTGGCGGATTCGCAGAAACTGTAGGAAATTGTTTCGTTCCTGGAGAATAAACTTTGCAGCTCATTGATGATGCCGCAGATCAGCATGGTCTTGCCTTTACCTGGGTCGCGCCTGATCCAAAGAAGTCTGCTCTCCTGTCCGTCGCGCCATCGTTGGAATACGCGTCCGCCAATAGGCCTCCCTTGCCTTCTCCTATGCGTGTCTTGTCGTGCCTCGGATCCGTAACCCAGAGATTCTGCAGACACCAGCTTCAGGGCGGCCTGCTTCTGGAGGAGAGTCTGAACGTCTTCGAGGATTTTTCCTTGATTCTCCGAAAAGGTGACTAGCCGGTCGAGGCCGTTCAAGGTTTGCAGATCTCTGCAAGCCCCGTAATCGCGCTGCAGCATATCCTCCGCTTTCTCAACGGCCTTTAGGCTCCCCTCCCAGTCGTCGAGCTTGAAGATGTCTCGCAGAAAGGTGACCACCTTATTCTTGTGGCAAACACAGAGCGCTTTTCATCAAGAATGAGTGAAGGGCTTCATGGACGCAGAGGATCTGGACCTGTAATTGGGCTTGCAGTTCCTTTGAGGGTTGTGGATCGATGCGGTTCTTTCCGAGGAACAGATTTTCCAGTTCACAGTACCACCGCATCCTCTTGATAACATGGGCCAGGCCATCATGAAACTTTTGGTTTTCCTGCAACGGGTTCAGGGGAAGCGGGAAATTGTTAGGGTTGGATGTGGAACGTGAAGAGGGGCAAGGCCTACCTGCCAAGAGAAGCAAACGCCTGTCCAAGCCGGAGCACCCTGGGGAACGGCCTGAAGCGCCTCGCGGATGACGCCGTTGACCGCAAGAACAGCTTGTATGACCTGAGAAGCCGCCTGCCTGGCACTGTCGCGTTTGATAGCCTTATCAAGCTCGGATTGAGCAAGGTGATTCATCTGCAGCCACCTCTTGGTGGCGTCTCGTTCTTCGTTGGCATTGCCAAGGTTCCCTGAGAGGCACTCGCGTATGCATCAACCAACTTGGGCTCGGCTAGTCTGACATTGTTGTATGCTGTGTCCTAGACGCTAGGCGGAGAGCTCGGGCTGCCCCAAGCGCCGTCTGTCGTGGATGATTCCGTTTGAGTCTTGGCAACAAAACCTGCCGCATGGCTCGTCCCTTCGATCTCCGGGTGCGTTGCCGATTCCGGTTGTTTGACGGACTTTTGCCGAAAGCGCGACTTCTGTCGCGAAACCATTGCGAAGGCGTTGCTCAGCTGGCTCTCGCGAGGAGAATATGGGCGATACAGGTCTGCCATGTGGACGAGGGGGCATTGCTCCTCTCGTCCAAATACATTGCCTTGACGGGGGTGCTGTGAGTCCTTGCAGCTAACGCTCTTCTTGCCATCTAATGAGAACGCGATTGGCATCAACGAGCAGGGACCATCTACAGAGTATCTGACGGGTTTGGTGGAATCGTTGGGCAGGAAACCGCGCTGACAGCGCCTTGCTCAGCTTAGCCCTGATGGGCTTCACTCGAGCTGGTTAGTTCGATGCGTGATTCAAGAAGCTGCCGGATGTGCGTCATAGAGTGGAACAGTCCATGATTGCTGTAAGAAAAAAGAAAGGAAACGGTGCTTGATCTCTGCCATACGGAGCACAGAGCTGTTCGTTGTCGTGGATTGATTGCGTTTGGTCAGTTGTAACTTGTCAGTTATAACTCGTGGATTTCGTCATGCGAGGCGCGGAGAGCGGTTGTGCCAGGGTTCACAGCGCCAAAGACCACTGATCGGCGGCACACCCAATCCCTGCTGAGGCCTCGACTCGGCCAGCGGGTGGGAAAAGAAGAGGCTCAGCTGTTTGTCGCCCATGAGATGTCTGTAGAAAGCCGCGCATGACGGAGAGGGCTTGGTGCTGCGAAAGTAATGGTTGTAGATTGTGTATGCCCAAGCCACGATGGTTTTCATGGCATCTGAGGCGAGACAAGTGGTTACCAGCGGGATGTTCGTCACCTACCTAGGTACCTACCCAGTGCCGGCTGCACTACGGGTAATTGCATCTCTGGCAGAATCCGAGCCGCGTGGCAATCGATAAGATGCCGTGCCAGGCAGGACGACTTGTCAATGCACCCCAAGGCTCCCTGTGCCGGCAGCGTTTCAGAGCGTCAGAATCCGTGGGCTGTTGGATGGTGGGATGGAGGGGCATCGGCGTTGCTGATACGTACCCAGGCATGGGTAGTGAGAGTAGGGGTTGCGGGGCATCTGACAGCTCTCAATGCGCATAGTCGCGCGACGGCGAGCGCTGGCAGCGATTGGTGGAGGAGGCCTCTGCGCTCGCATCCAAGATGTTTGTTCCTTGCATGTGGGTAAGTGCCCGCGATGGTTTCTCTGAATTCAGAATCGGCGTCGCCCAGTGAGTCGGTGCGCGATATTGCGCAGGCTGAAAACAGCAGCCAACACCTGAACAATAGCGTGGACGGCTCTCGAGGTAATAGCTTGCGTCGCGTAGCAGTGGAGACGGCGTCGCGGTTGGCGCCGGTTCGTGACTGGGCACAAATTGACGCTTTCTAGGCCTACTCGTATGCCAATTGATACTGCGCCTGGGTCGATGGCGTCGGGCTCACAGGCTTGCGCTGAAGACGGCGGGCGACGGCAAGACGGGGCAACCCCTGTTCGCTGAATACTCTGCTCGTACAGTACATGCATGCTCCGTACGGACTGTGGAGTATTGCCTACCTTAAGGTAGGTAAGGTAGGTAGGTAGTCTGTAGTACGAGTAACTTGTAGACAGACAGACTCCCAAGCGTGATGGAAAACAACCCCCTGCATCGCATCCGACCACCATCTCGCGCGATTGGCAGCTTTGGGCCTCGCCCCAGCCCCAAGGCACATCGACAGCGACGCCCCCTTTTAACGCCCCTGCCAGGCCGGGCTCCATACCCACCGGCGTTAGCAAGCACGGAGTCTGTGCTGGCTTGGCCACCAATATTCCCTGCTTGCGCCTCCAGAACGGGCACACTGACTTCCCCTCTCCGACATCCGCATCCCCAGCGTCCCGTCCTCTCGACATCGTCGTCGCCTGCTCTCCCCGTCCCCGTCCCCGTCGACCGCGCGCGAACAGCGACCTGAGCTGCCCGATACCGACGCACGCCGCATGCTTGGCCCGGCGCACTCGACGATATCCCCGCCCGCTGGTGAAGCCGACCGCCGGCCGTATTTGTCGCAATACTGAAGCATCGAGCAGCAGGGGGCTGGCTAGCGACCCTTGCCTGACTCCCGGCGATTTGCACGCATTGGCGACAGAGGCTCGACGGCTTCCACGAGAAGAGGCGAAAGATCCTTTGCTCCCGCGATTCCCTCCTCAATCGGACAGCTGAGCGTGTTCCGAGCACCAACATATCGCCTCCGCCTGCCTCACCTCCGGATTTGCTTCCGCAGCGCCGATTCGCAAGACGACCATACGACACGCCATCGGCGACAGAAACGACGCGAAGCCAACGGCAGTCCATCAGTTAGCACCGTGTGCTGATAGCCCTTGGATACCGCGACATACTTTCGTCCGATATCCCACCATCCCCCGGAGCGACCGTCTTTTCTCGCGACCTCGCGAGATACAGTCGCACAATGAAGGTTCGCCGTTGCCGAAATACCTGCAATCATTCTCTCTGCCCCCGTCGAAACTCCCCTCCTGCCCGCGCCTCGCCGTCGACCTGCCGCAATGTAGCCTATGCTGCGCGAGCATGCGCCCACGCCTGCGCTTTCTGCCCTTGCACCTCGCCTCACCTCTACCCTGCCCCAGCTGCGCACCCCCCGCATTTCCGTCTCGCATCGCCATCCTTGACAAGCACAGGCCCCACGTCTCGCCATCCGTCGTGTCGTCCCGAGCCAAGCTAACCACGATGGACCTCATCAAGGCCCTACGCCGGTCCATGAAGGGCGACAAGCACAAGCAGCAGAGCCCCTCCATCGGGTCAAAGTCCGCCGTCGCAATTGTCCCCCCCAAGAAGGTTGGTTCTCCTTCCCCCTCTTGCTCATCCCCCTTGCCGCCCTGCCTCCTGAGCCTGCGCTACCATGCGGTCTTGCGCGATACGGCTGCGGTGCGAGGGCCCGTAACTCGGAGGAGATGGAGGCTGCTGCTGACGCCCCTCCTGCAGGTCATACGAGCCAACGACGACTACCAGCCCGATGACGCCTTGGTCCAGAGCTTCACCAAAGCCGGCGTCCAGGTGCTGAGCTTCTCCAAAGGCGACTTCTTCCACGTCATCGGCCGCGAAGAGGACCCCAACTGGTACGAAGCATGCAATCCTGCCTTGCCCGACGCTCGTGGCCTCGTGCCTGTCTCGTATTTCCAAGTCTTGGGACGCACCGAGAGGGATAGCGCGCAGTCGGATGGCGGTCGACAGCCCTTTGCCAAGATCCCAGACCACGACTCCGGCTACGGCGAAACCGCCATACAGCCCTCCGCAGCTGCTCCTCAGCGTGGCTCCAAGTCTGTTAAGACTGGGGGCATACTCCACGCAAGAGTCCACTACACATTTGCCGCCCATGCAGAACGACCAGACGAGCTGTCGGCCGAAAAGGGCGAACCTCTGATCATCATTGCCCAGTCAAACCGCGAATGGGTGGTCGCGAAGCCGATTAAGAGACTTGGTGGGCCTGGCCTGATCCCGATAGGATTCATCGACGTCTTCGACGAAGACTCGTACGTAACGGATCCTCCAACCCCGGTCCAAGACGCCTTGGAAGCCCTCAAAAATGCCGGAGTCCCTACCGTCGAAGAATGGAAGAGGATGGCTGCGCAGTATAAGAACAGCAGCATCACTCTTGGCAAGTTTGACGGCTCCAGGGGTCCCACGGGGCAGCAGCCCGGCATTGAGCAGGGCCTGGAGCGCATGAGCCTTCAGCAGCAAGCCGCAAGGCAGAGCCAGCAGAACGGGACTCAGGTGAGTCCAAGTCGCATTCAGCCGACTGCCCAAGCCACCATCCCTTGCCGTCTCTGTCCTCACCTCTGACACATCAACCACAGCAGCTACAGGGCGGGTATGGTCAGGCTGCAGCGGGCCAAAAGCTAGTTCAGCAAGACTCGTACGCTCCCGAATCAGCATCCCAACTGTACGCACCCGTCTGGGCGCGCATACCACGGTACTGCTTTGCGGAAGACAAGTATTGGTTTGTCATCGAGGCCGAGCTCGAGGATGGCCGTTGTTGGGAGCTGTCGCGGTATTACCAGGACTTTTACGATTTCCAGATCGCTCTCCTCGCCGAGTTTCCCGCCGAAGCCGGCAACACGGGCACCCAGAAGCGAAGTCTCCCGTACATGCCTGGCCCCGTCAGCTACGTCACTGACGCCATCACGGAGGGTCGGCTCTACAACCTGGACGCCTACGTCAAGAACTTGTTGAACCAGCCGGTGCAAATCTCCCGATGCGATCTCGTCAAGCTGTTCTTTGCACCTCGAGAAGGAGACTACGAGATCGATGGCAACGCAAACGGCGAGGAGGAGTACCGGCTGTCTCAGGGCTCCCGCCAATCGTCTGTCGACTCGCCCGCAAATGCGGCCTCGAGACAATCATCTCGAAACAACTTGAACGACTACGGCTACTCGGGGCTGTCTGCTACGCCGCGGCTGGGCAGCAGCTCGAACCAAGGTAAGGCGTTGCAGAAATCACTTTCTAGTCCCGCCTCTGACTCGTGTACAGGCGGCGCTCAGTCGCAGCAGCAGCAGAATCAGGCATCGGCATCGGCGTCGGCAATGAAAATCAAGGTCAAATTCAAGGAAGACGTGTTCGCCATGAGAGTACCGACCGATATCCAATTCCAGGACCTGCACGACAAGATCCGCGAACGGGTCAAGGCAGTCCCCGGCGAACAGATCCAGCTGTTCTACCTGGACGACCCGTCGGGGAGCCAGCAGAACCTGATGAGCAACAGCGATCTCGACTATGCCCTGCAACGGAATGAGAAGCTCATGGTCTATGTTGACGTCGTCTGAAGAGGACTGCCTCGACCTTGGTGGTGGAACCATCGTCGATCTGCTCCGCGGCCTCGATAACACACTGTTGTATTTTCCATCCGCCTTCCGTTCAGGGCGATTTTTTGTTTACTCGACCTCTTCTGCGGGCTTGGAAGGATGCCCGGATTTCCTTCAGTCATGCTCGAGCTCTTTGGTTACTCCTCTTCAACGACTCGGTCTTCAACGACTCAGAAACCCCCTCCCCCGACGAACAAGGTGTTTTTCTTGAGAGCACCAAAACTCACCGACGGCACAGCTTCACCTTTGGTACATGTTTCGCAGCTGGAAGACCGGCGGATTTGGCAGTTTCGATCAACCGCTTGGGACAGGCCTAGGGGCTACAGTCATGAGACGGCTCACTTGTTTTTCGACACACCAATCCCCCACCCAACTCGATTGCGGTTCCCAGGCGACGGCTGTGGACGTTTTTTCTTCTTTCGTTTGTACATTGTTTCGGCAAGGAACCGGCTGGTCGCCTTGTCGCCGACTTTACACAGGATGGCCCCTGCCCAGGAAAGGCGTTACGGAAGTTGGTTTGTCAAAGTATTTTTGCTATCACGAGGCATGGGTGGCGGCTTGATACCTTATACGGAGGTGAAATGTGTGATGGCAAGCATGATGGATGGAGCTGACTTGAAATGATGAATAGGGGCAAGCGGTGCGCTGCCTCGGCTTGCTAACGAGGAATGACGACGTTGGGGGATTGGTTCGCTGATACGGTGCGGGTTCGCGAGCGTCGTTGGCTCTACGTACTTTTGAGGGACGAGAGGAAGGGCTACACAATGTTGGAACAAATACATCTCGGATGTTTCTTCAGTTGCTGTGCCTCGGTGCAGTTCTCTTTGAGCCAGTGTGTTGTTGTCTATTATGTGCAGCTGCTGTACATTCTGCAGCCTCCCGTCTATCTTGATGCCCCGCCGAATATGCGAGACGGAATCTACATCCAACGTCATGAGTACGAGACGGAACCAACGCCAAAAAACGCCAAGAGTTGCGAGGCAAGACGAATCATGGTGCCCTGCGCGTCTATTTTCTGGCTCACTCTAGTCTCCGCATGAGGCTGTGGCGAGCCTTGAAGTTGACGACGCCGCCAACGCCAAAGGCCGGCACGATGCGACATATCCTGGCGGCAGAGCTGACGAGCCAGTTAGAGCGGACGATTTCCCAGCGGTCGCGCCAGGACACGAGCGGGGGGGGCGCGGGGCGGTTGTACAGGTCCAGGCCGAGGAGGTGCAGCGGCGTGGAGACGAACTGCACGGCGGCCGGGGCGAGGAACTGGGCGGCCGTCTGGCCGGACATGCGCCTCTTGACGTCGTCGGCGAGGCGGGCGTCGATGTAGGGCGCCAGCAGGGGCGGGACATTGAAGGAGGCGAAGATGGTGATGCAGTCGCGCAGGGTGAAGAGCGCGTAGCAGGGCAGGGGCACGGGGCGGGCCGGGCCGCCGGAGGGGCCGCCGAACATGCGCACGAAGGCGCGGTCCTTGTACATGCAGAGGGCGACGTTGGCGGCGGACGAGGCGGCGAACTTGCCGGCGCCCGAGGACACGGCGGAGGCGGGGCGGCCGGGGTGCAGGACGGTCGAGGAGAAGGTGTCGAGGGCGTTGGCGGTGAAGTAGGTGCCCGCGTAGAGCAGCAGGATGAGGGCCGAGGGGCGGGAGAGGAGCGCCGAGCGCGGCGTGGTGAGGACGGCGCCGAGGGAGGCGCGGATGGAGGCGGCGACGGAGGAGCGGCCCGAGGCGTTTTCCATGATGGAGCTGCGGACGGCTGTTAGCTGGCTTTGCCACCAGACGCCGTAGGCATCCACGGAGAGGATGGGGCAGAGCCTCGTACCGGTCAATGATGGAGATGACGGGCGCGATGAGGGCGCCCGCGGCGGCTGCGCTGGCGAGGTCGGCGGCGAGGCGCCATTGGAGGTTCTTGGTGTTCCACGGGAGCGTTTGCATGGGCGGTTTCAGCACCGCGCGGCTCGGCGATGATGCCGTCGCGAGGGAGGCTTGGGAGGGCCCGTCGGGGGATTTCATGGTGCGCGGAGGGCGTCGCGTCGTCACCGCGCAGGCGGAGGGTGCTGGGGGCTGCTGGGCTTTGCTGTGGCGGTGCGACACATCTCTGAGTGCCCCGTACGAATCTCGCGGCTCGACACGACGGGTCGGGTTGCCGACCAGCAATGGATGGCGACGCAGCTCGGCGTCGAATGGCATGCGAGGCGAAAAGCACTGCAGGCAGAGCTTCGAGGCGGATTGGTGCTTGCTGTCAGCCGGGTGGCCCGAGATCGGAGAAGAAAACGGGTCGTCTTCCGACGGGTCCGCACGTGGTTCGGGGCGGCGCGGAGGACCGTCCGGGGGCTGAACATTGTGGAGCGGCAGCGGGTACGGCTTCCATTGTGGCTGCCTTGGAGCGCCTCAGGCTAAATCGTCTCTCAAGGTCGGCGAAGTGAAGTGCAGGCAGCAGCCGGAGCAAAGCTACATTTCGCGCCAGTCAGCCCTGTGAGACGCGCACGCCCGGGCGTCTAGATACAGGGCGTGGCGCCTGATGGCCCCAAACTGGACTTGCGTCAGCCCTTGCGTCGGCCTGTCGACGACGTACAACTGCTTCCTTGCCGGGTCCAACTGGGAGAGGCATTCCATCTCTTTGTTGCTGTCTTGCTGAGTGCTGCTAGTCGCGGTCGTTGACAGAGTTACGCTCAGACTACCATCACCTGAACCACAACATCTCGGCTCCTCACCACCACCACCATGGTCCAGGTCCAGAAACTCACGGCAGAGACCATGCTCGCCGCCCCCCGGCGAGGCGCCGCCGTGCCCAACCACAACGGCAAGCTCGCCCTCTACACCCTCTCGACGCACGCCTTTGGCGACAAGACGCTCAAGGAGGTGCGCGTCATGGACCTCGACAAAGGCGCCTCGTCGCAGCTCTCCGACGACGACAAAGTCCACGACGCGCTCTGGATCCCGGGCACCAGCGACGTCGTCTACCTCCAGTCGGGCGACAAGGGCCAGACGCGCGTGCTCGTGGCCAGCGGCGAGCACGTCGCCAGGGAGCGGTACCTGGCGGCCGAGTTCGACGCCCCCGTGGCGAACCTGAAGCTCAAGAGGCTGGATGACGGGGGCGTGTTGTTCGTGGTTACCGGGCTGGTTGGCGACGACGGACTGCTCTTCAACGAGGAGGCTGTGGAGAAGAAGTCGACGGCGCGGGTGTTTGACAGCGCCCACGTCCGCGTGGTGAGTCTCCCAACCATGCTCCAACTGAACACCGGCTCACAAAACCTCGCCCAGTGGAACGAGCTGTACAAAGCACAGCGATACAGCCTCTGGTACAACAAGCTCGAGCTCCACGACGGCAGGTGGAGGCTCGCGGGCCAGCTGCTCAACCTCGTCAACGACACCACCCTCGACGTCCCGTCCGGCATGTACGACGTCGACTTGCCGGGCGGCAACTTCGACGTCTCTCACAAGGGCGCCGTCTTCCTGGCCAGGGACCTGACGAAGCGCAGGCCCGACGAGGGCATAGTCTCGCTGCCTTACTTTGTGCCCCTCGACTCCTTCACCCTGCCGCCGGCGTCCGCGCCGAAGCAAATCTCCCTGCCCCCGGGGCTCAAGAGTTCCGTCGGGTCCAACATTCGCTTCTCGCCGGACGCGTCCAACGTGGCGTTCCTGTACGCGCAGCCGGGGGACTTGTATGCGAACCGGCTGTACATGACGTCCACGAGCGAGCTCGACGCCTTTGACGTCTTCAGCCTGGTGACTAGGTCCTCCGAGGATCGCGAGCATGACCCGCCCGGCGCGTTCGAGTTCGCCGGCAGCTCCGACGCCGTCATCCTCCAGAGTCAGACATGCGGCCGCACGGCTCTCTCGACCCTCAAGCTCCAGGACGGCGCGAAACCCAGAGTCTTCTTCAAGGAGGGCTCCACGGCGGGCTTCTACCCGCTCGAGGAGGGCCGCTGGGATAGGCTGCTGGTGTCGAGCTCCAGCTTCATCGACAGCAGCCTGTGGCAGGTGGTCGGCGTCGCCGAGGCGGCCGTGCTGCGGACCGTCTCCTCGGCGACCAAGCACGGCGCCAAGTTTGGGCTGTCGGCCAAGATGGTGACGGAGTTTTGGTACGAGGGCGCCGAGGATGTGTGCATCCACTCGTTTATGCTGCGGCCGAGCGACTTTGACGAGAGCAGGAAGTATCCGTGGGTGTTGATGCCACACGGGGGCCCGGTGTCGGCGTGGTCGGATGCCTGGAGCACAAGGGTTTGTCCCCCGGACGGAGCGAATGCATCGTGGGAACTGGCACTGACCCGATGTTCGTTTGGCAGTGGAATATGGCTTCGTGGGCGGAGCAGGGATATGTCATCATCTGCCCGAACATCACCGGCAGCACTGGCTACGGCCTGGAATTAGCTCGGGGCAAGCAATATCGGTGAAGAAACGTTGCGGGCTTGTTCTGACCTCTGCTAGGGATCAACGGGCAATGGGGCGGCCGGCCATACCAGGATCTTGTGAACCTCATCGCCTACCTCGAGAAGCTGCCGTATCTCGACCAGGACAAGGCCGTCCTCGCGGGTGCCAGCTACGGTGGGTACATGGTCAGCTGGATGTTTGGCCACGACATTATCAAAAAGGTAGACCCAGACAGCGCGATGCCCAGCCTACACACCCCCCCCCCCCCCCCCTTCCCCCCGAGTCCTTGCTGACCCGTGCATCTAGTTCTGCTGCGCCATCTGGCACGACGGCATCTACAACCTCCCCTCCTTCTTCCTGCAGACCGACACCATCTTGGACGACGGCTCGTTCGACGGGCCCATCTACCCGTGGCAGGACCTGGCGGCGTTTGAAAAGTACAACCCGGGCCGGCCGGAGCTGCTGCGCAGGTGGCGGCACGCGCCGCCGACCATCATCGTGCACAGCGAGAAGGACTACCGGTGCCCCGTGACGGAGGGCATCGCGGCGATGAACATATTGCAGGCGCAGGGCGTGCCGACGCGGTTCGTGACGTTTTCGGACGAGTGCCACTGGGTGCTGGGGCCGGAGAATTCGAGGGTTTGGCACGATGTGGTTTGGGGGTGGGTGAGGAGGTGTGTTGACGGGGAGATTAAGAGGGGGGATACGGAGTGGTAGGCCGAGGAGTTGAAGGGGAGAGGTCGTGGCTTCGTTGGATAACGGATGGCAAACAGGAGCTGGGTGGCCTGAAGGAATGGCGAGTATACGGATGGCTTGGATTCGAGTATTGTCTCCATCGGAACCATCGCACATCAAGTCGCAGACAACGTTTGTAAACGACCGGCAGCAGTGGTGAACGTCTGGATAACTTGGACGCGGGCAACGGACAGGACCCGGAGCAGCTGCAGGCTCGGATCGCGGCCGACGAGTGCGGAATGGCAGGGACCTGGGCAGTTGGATGGGATCGCGAGGTGCCGCACCTACTCCGTCTTTCCGCTGGACATCCCGTGTTGGTCGTGAGCGCCGGCCAGCGCAGTGGACTTGACGCCTGCGTGGCAGGGTCCGAGGTCGCAGAATTGGCTGCGTATCGTGCCACTTTGGTGGAGTTTGCACCCAACATGCGTTCCATCGAGTGGTTCACAGGTCACGACGCCGTAAGTGTCACGTAATGAATACACCACTAATTGCCGCACTTGTAGGAAGTGGTCACTTTTCGCTTTTGTCGGCGCAATTGGTGTGCGTGACAGCAAGCGCCGCGGCCTGGCCTGGCCGGGACGGGGCGAAGCGGCGAGCGGCAGCTACGAGTAGGCGGCCCGTTTGTTATCAGAAAGGAAGTCGGCCTTCCTGGCCAGTCAAGCAGTCGGCTATGCGCCGCGGCGAAACAGGCCGCGGTCGCCGAGAAGCGTCGAAAACCATGAGTTTGTGGGCGGCTGTGAGGCGCTCCGCAGCCGCAGGCATCCACGTGAGCGAGTGAGCCTGCATGGAGAGCACCGGGCTCGAGATGTACTGACCAGTCAATGCGAGACTGACTGGCACCGTCACATCCGAGAGACTATTTGTAATATGTCAGCCAACGGTAAGACGTTGGAGTTTGGAGATGCCAGTACGAAGGGGAGCCGCCTGGACGCGCAAGTTACCGTGTAATATTGCAAGCCAACGGCAATTGGCACTGTCAGCAAGGCAGGCTTCGAGGTGCCCAACGGCACGGTTATCGCCTCAAAACGCTGCTTATCGTCCCTTTTGGTGTGTGAAGGCTCCAGGCAGCTTCGTACCTTGCAGGGGTTAAAATACCCGATGCCAACAGATGACTGCTGTCATACTCGTAGGCATAAGCAACGCTGAAAGTGAGTGTCTTCGGCGGCGATGCCTGTGAGCCTTCGTGCCTGTGAGCCTGCGAGCCTATAATGCCTGCGTGTATGCGATGCGTGCGTACCTGTAAGCCTGCAAGCCCGTGATGCTTGCGAGCCCGTGATGCCTGCGAGCCCGTGATGCCTGCGATGCCTGCGATGCCCGCCGTGCCCGCTGTGCCTGCCGTGCCCGCAATGCCTGCGATCCCTGCCGTGCCCGCGATGCCCGCGATGCCCGCGATATATAGATGTATGTATTGTTGACGATGCGTCGTTCGTTAGCTAGGCAGAGATCTCAAGATTCAAGGCAAAAATCCTTCTAAAATTTGGGAGAAAAACAAAGGGCTTGATTCTTCTAACTCATGGTGACGTCTGATCTTGCGGATTAGACTGTCCGTTTTAGCCTATGTCTGAGTGTAGTTACAACCCCCCTGTCCCCCTCCACTATTTTTGTGATTTTCAGTTTTTTCCACCGCGATAAAACAGCAACATGCAAAACCAAAAAGGAAAAGGACAACCAAAATCCAAAATCCAAAAGCAAAAAAGAAACATGAGAAAAGTAGAGCAACATGGCAAACGCAAAGAAACATGAGAAAAGCAGAGCAACATGGCAAACGCAAATAAGAAGCGCGTAGAAACAAAGGTGCATGGAGAGCGTCGCCTAGACGGCGTCAGCCATAGCATGCATCCAGCCCCTTCTGGCATGCCCTCGACGGGTATGGGCTACTGAAACACTGCTGGATCAGTGGCCCTCGACAGTTCGAGCCACATCACTATTATGAAAGCATCAGTGATATGATTCAGGAGCATCGCTGCTGTGATGAATGATACTCACATCCACGGTGTTTTCTCACGGCTTCGACTGCCGCGTGCGCACTCCTTAGCGCGTCTTCTCCAGCTTGGATGTGTCCCCTGATGGACTCCGTGTCCATGTACGCGTATCGGAAAGTGTCGAGAAATTGCAATCGGGCCTCGCCAGCTCTAATGACCATTAGCCAAGGACATTCGAGGTACAGCTTTCGAGGTACAGCTTACCAGCTTGTCGACATGAACAAAAGAGGAGGCCTTCAAGCCTACTTGAGAGCGGAATCTTACCTGATGGCATCCTCGCCCCATCGCAGAGCAAGACTGGTCTTCTCGAGGTAGTCCTCCGCGGTATTGAAGCGCCGTGAAGCTCTATCGTAGTCCTGGAAAGCCTTTTTAGATTGTTCGAACCTCGCCACCAAGGCTTTGTATCCATCATAGGCATCCTGAACATTCTGTTTCCACGGCCTCGCTGCTTGGTATGGCCTTCCGTCAATGCTTGCCAGCCAGCGAGTGAGATCATTTGCCAAAGTCTCCCTTGGGTAGATTTCTGCGCTGAGTTGACGGGCCAGTGACGCAATGGAATGAAAGCTTGTTGCTGATACGACACTGTATAGTGATTCAACCGATGCGTTTGCCGAGGACGCGGCGTTCGAGGAGCTGGCTTGACTGGCCCGCGCGACACTTCTGGGGTACGCAGAGGAGCGGGAGCCTGATGCGCGAGCAGCGAGTTCCTGCTGGTAGACTGAGCTCTGAACCTAGAGAGGCATTAGACTGAGCTGTGGTTGTAGTAGATAGCTGGCAGGGAATACATACTGGACGAGGAGGAGGTGTAGGGGGCGACTCCGAACGAGGTCCTCTTCCGTCAGTGCAGCCCTGCACGAGGCATCCATAGTATCGACAAGTCCCGCACATGATGACTTCAAGGAACTGGGGAAAGGGGAGGGGGGGGGACAAGAAGTAAAAAGTAAAGCGAGGAACACTGGGGAAAGGGGGTGAGGCGGGAGACAAGAAGTAGAGCGAGAACCCAGATATAGAATTCAGTGAAAGGCCGGGTAGAGTAGCTTGAGATGATGGACGGAAGGGCAAGCCTCCCAAGACGTGTGCGGACTTGATGGTATTTATGATGGACAGCTGCTCGCGAGACTGGACCAACACACTCCAGAAGCAATCGCAGCATTTGGGCCGAATGGAGCAGCGGCCGAAAGGCGGCCGCAGAGGGGCGACGCCTTATTACAATTCCATCCATGGCCAGCGACCCGGCGGCTACTTGCTTGCGAAATCTGGACATTATGGCCCATGTCTAAATAAAGACGGCGGTCTCAACTTTCACCATAGCCAATAAATAAGCCAAGGCTCAACCAACGTCGCACCCAGCCGTGGACGGCTGCCTTAACCGAGTCCTGGGCCAAGATAAAGTCTTGCGTCCAACAGCTCGCCGCGTGGGCTGACGTGTCGCGGCTGTCCTGCAGTTCGTGCCTGCCCCCAATCGTGGATGGCAGTTAGGCGCTTTCCAGCGACCTCATGCAGGGCTGTCCGAAGCTGCAGTTGTGTGTTGTGAGCGTGACTCTGTGAGTCGTCGGATTAAAGCGCTGACCAGGCTCCAGCCCCCTCGGCAACGCGTACCACGCCCTGCGCACTGCGCGCAGCCTGCACCTTGCACGTGAATTGCGGTCTCGGCACGCCGCCAGTGACTCATAACCGCCAACAGGGGTTTGACTGTTCCCTCACCTTGCTCCAACATGCTTCTCTTGCCGCTGGCTTTGCGTCACCAAGAGTGGTCGCAGAGATGAAGCGTTTTTTCGCCAAGGTCAAGCGACGCCTTTGGCGTGGCGCGCAGGAGGCCTCTCCATCGTCGCCAGCGCCAAACAACATTCTCGAACCTACTGCCGCCGAACCTGCCGCCGAGCCTGCTGCTGCTGCCGCCGAGCCTGCTGCCGCCAAACCCGCAGCAACAGCAACAGCAACTGCCGCCAGAAGCCCACCTATCTGGCCCCCGGCCAAGCAGGAGGATGCGCCTTTGGAATCTCTGCCACCAGAAGTGCGGCATCATCTGCTTGCGTCATTGGACTTTCAGCAGTGCAACAGCCTTATCCGCGCCTCTCCCGTCTACCACCAGCAGTACCTTTCGGGGCGGAAGATGCTGCGCTACGCGCTTCTGCAAAACACGCTGGGTGGTTCCGCCGTCGACGCATGGGCCGCGTTTCGCGCTGGCTCTGCCAGAGCTTCAGGGAGTCTTACACACGAAGAAGTCATACGACACCTTAAACGATACCAAAATCTCCGCTTATCTGAACCGAAGTTTTCGATCCGCGCCGAGGATCTCACCGAAGAGGACCTCAACTCCATGATCAGATTTCATGGCCTTATCGTCGAGCCCCTTGTTCGGCGCTGTGCCCACTGGGCGCTCTCAAATCTATCAGTCGCTTCCACATTGGAGCACAAGGACAACGAAGTTCCCTCGATGGAGCAGATAAACATCCAAGATCTCTCACAAACAGAAATCACACGACTATGGCGAGCCTTTTACCGCTTTCAGTCGTGTTGCAGCCTATTTGGCGACAGTTGCCTAAATGCCCCTGACGTGGCGGGGAGAGCGTTTAAGGCTGAAGAGATTCTTTTCCACTTCCTCGGCCTATTCGAGCCATGGGAGATTGAGGAAATCAGATGCGTTCATGCGTTTGCAGAAGAGAAATATGAACAGATCTTCCGAGCTATCAAATGGGACGTGGATCCCATGAATCCAAAATTCGACGGTAACCGACCTCCTACGCCTGAGGGGGCCTTCGATTTCGATGACACCAGTAAGTTGCAAACTTCTCTCACAGCTCTTACGCTTATATGTGGAGGCTAACTATTGTCGTTTTTGCCTTTCCAGTGCTTTACGAATCTCTGCTAGGTGGCACAATTTCGCGGGGCCTTGAGCTTCTGAAATATGTTTTCGGCATCGAAAAGCACGAACATCTTGTTGCCACAATGCAAGAGCAGATAACGATATTTGGGGGGCTCGCGTTCACCACCGATTACGGTGCCTGGAGCGAGATGGCTCAGTCAGATCGAAGAAAACAATTCCCTTCAGAAGGGGATGCGAAAATGGAGCGGAAAGATCCAATGCCATTTCAAGGTGACAACGAATCGTTGCCCCCTTCAGGTTGGACAACGCTCTGGAGGGAAACGTATAGCAACCTTGTGGGTCCGTTGGTGCCGGAACCCTTTTGCCGTTTTGGCTATGTGCTCTGGGATGCGCCTCGCATGGAGAGTACTGGAGCTCTTAGTTTGATAACTGAGAAGTGCGAGTATTTTTGGAGAGATGATTATTATCAGGATCCGAGAGAATGGTTAATGTGTTAGCAGTGTGTATTCAGGATCTAGAGTGACTGTCAAAAGACGAGCTCCTTGTATTGACCCGTCTGCTTCCGATTCGAACTGAGTTCCATAAAGCGAAGTGAGTCCTGCTTTACTTGTTCCCGCATTCGGCTTTCCACCGCCTCCTGGAGATCAATGCCCTCGTACCAGACCCTCCCAGCTTCCAGTCATGGCCAATGAGCGGGATCGATGGACTGAAGTTTCCCAGTCGAGGCCGTTGACCAAACTTAACTGACCTGGTTGGTTCACCTGACTGCAAGCCGACGCGATACGAACGATGCAACACTCATCCGGGATAGAGTTGGCGCCACCAATTAAGCCTCCGATTTGCCGGCGCCAAGCTTCGCTCGAGTCACGGAAGTCGCGGCAAGAGTCTTTATCGCATACTGCGTAGCTTGCCGAGCTCCCGAAGCTCCAATCGAGGACGTCGGAACTTGGAAGGTTTGTTCAATGCTGCCCATTGCCCCACCACAAGATGGCGTCACGACACGGCTTGTCGTCACAAGCCTCGCGCCCTCGTCGCTCGTTCGATGAGCCGCATATAAGGAAGCTTCGTCCGGGACACGGGGCACGGCGGAACATGGAGCTCACCAGCGATTGTTCCCTCGACCGACAGCAGTCCTCTCGGCGATGCTGCGAAGAGCTCCCCTGATGTTGGCCTCCCTGGCGGGACTGTCTCATCAAGGCGCCACTCCCCGCGACGAGACGGAGACTCTCGCTCCATTGAAGTTCAGCGAAAACGGGACTTTCCAGATTGCCGTCTTCTCGGACCTCCACTTTGGCCAATGTCCGTGTTGGAAGCCTGCCCCTCCAGCCGCGCGCGTCACGTCACTGAGACAGGAGCAGTCGAATCGAGCTCGGGCCCGGAGCAAGACGGCAACTCGGTCCGGGTCATGGGCGACGTGCTCGACCTGGACCGGCCGGACCTGGTGGTGCTGAACGGCGACCTCATCAACGGGGAGAGCACGTACCTCGAGAACAGCACGCACTACATCGACCAGATCGTCAGCCCCATGGTCGAGCGCAACCTGACGTGGGCGTCGACGTACGGGAACCACGACGGCACGCACAACATCAGCGGCGACGGGATGCTCGAGCGCGAACACAGGTGGCGCGGGGCGCGGACGCGCAAGATGGTGTCTGCGGCGGATGCCGGCACCACCAACTACTACCTGCCCGTGTACGCGGCGGGCTGCGGCGACGGCGGCGACGGCGGCGACGGCGGCGACGGCGGCGGCTGCGCGCCCGAGCTGCTGCTGTGGTTCTTCGACAGCCGCGGCGGGTCGTACCCGCAGGGCGCGGACCGGCCCAGCTGGGTGGCCGAGAGCGTCGTGACGTGGTTCGGCCAGACCAGCGCGGCGCTGGCCAGGCGGCACGGGCGCGTGGTGCCGTCGCTCGCCTTCGTGCACATCCCCATCAACGCGACGCGGGCGCTGCAGGCCGAGGCCGCGATCCGCGCGCACCACCAGCCCGGCATCAACGACGAGCCGTCGGCCGCGCCGCAGGGCGCCGGGTGGTGCAGCGACGGCGTCATGGACGCGGCCTGCGCCTACGGCGGCCAGGACGTGCGCTTCATGCGCGCCCTCGTCGTCGTCCCCGGCCTCATGGCCCTCTTCTACGGCCACGACCACGGCAACACGTGGTGCTACCGCTGGGACGCGCGCCTCGCCGGCATGCCCGTCGCCGGCAGCGGCATCAGCCTCTGCTACGGCCAGCACTCGGGCTACGGCGGCTACGGCGACTGGATCCGCGGCGCGCGCGAGATCGTCGTCTCGCTGGCCAAGCTCAGCGACTTCGCCGTCGACACCCACATCCGCCTGGAGTCGGGCCGCGTCGTCGGCGCCGTCTCGCTGAACTCGACCTTCAACAAGGACTCGTATCCCGCCACGCCGCGCCAGAAGACCTACATGGGCCACACGGAAAATGGCAGGGTGAGGGTGTATGGCGATGCGGCTGATGAGGCTTCGTCGGCGGCCTCTTCGGTCCTGCGCAGCGGCCGCCGGACGGGCTACTCGTACGCTCCGTCTGCTGGCGGGCTGCGAGCCCTTGTCGCCTGGGCGTTTGTGGAATGCGCCTTGCGGGTGCCTTGGACGCCGTTCGATGCCTTGCATCATCCTCCGCCCCCCTTCCTTTGATGCCAGGGGTGGAGTCGGTGGGTGGGCACAGCACTTTGCGTGATATTGCATTACCAAGTCATATGCCCGTTGGCAATTCTGCAGCACTACAGACTACAGACTACTCCGTACAAATACTAAAATTATTATTGCCGCCTCGCCTCCACGAGAAACGTATGCTTGCTCCATCGTCGACCCACCCTTCCGACACCATCAAGACACCCGTGCCTTCTGCCTCATCCAGAGTACTATCAAACAGAACAAGACCGGCACGAGAGCCAACAGGAGCCACCACAGCTCAATCGTAAACTTGGCTTGCAGACCCGAGCGCCAGCAGCTTGGCCTCTCTGCGCGATGCGAGCACGTCTTCGTCCCGTAGACGAGGCATCCAAGGCCCGGACGTGACTCGCACTCCATGTGCTCCCGGCGCCGTTGCATCAGCAGCCTGCCAGACGTCAGCATAATCACGACTCACGACCAGCGATGCGGCCAAGACATACGGCACACTGCCACGGCAGAATCGAAGATCGCTTCCCAAGTCACAGCGCCGATCGTTGGGGCATTCCAGGTGCAGGCGGCGCCGCTCCATCAGCCAGTCAATCTTGAGTTCGATGCTGGTGTCGACGATGCTGTAAAAGTGCCTGCTGGTGTGCTTGAGAGACAGGGCATCGGGATAAATGAGGTAGCCTGCGATGGCCAGGTGAATCTCCGGAGGCAGCAATGAGAGGCTCGGCTTCGGCGGGTCTCCCTTCTCAGCCGTCTCAGCTGCCGGGACGGTGTTATCCTCGAGCTGCGCAGCCGGCTTTGGGGCGGGGCGCCGTGTACGACGCTGTCGGGCAGTTGAATCCATCCTCGGAAGTCTGGCGATGCTTGGGCGGGCAGCTGGAACGACCAAAGATGGGAACCGCAAGGCACGGCGGACGGTCCAAGACAAGTAGCCTGCTGCTGCCTTCGCGATGGACCTGCTTGTATTTATAGGCGTGCAAGATGGCTAGGGTGTCCAGCTGGAGAGCCGGCAGCTCGTATTGACAGACTCAGGCCCCAGGTTTCAGAGCCGGACCCATGGCCGCGCGCAGCTCGTCAACTGTAAAGAGCACGATATGGAGCGTGATTGGCTGCCCTGAGGCAGCCTGAGATGCGGCGTCGAAGTCTATCAGCCACGACGGGCTTTCGCGTCCAACGCGCCAATGGGAGCCCTGAGCGGCTCTGCGCCGTCAGCCGGGGCGCAAGGCGTCGACATGCTTCAGCATGGCTTGACGGGCTGGATGCTTGGGTCTCCATTGCTGCCTGCAAGGGCGAGATCGACGATGCATCCACGACGTGGCAGGATGACGATGTTGGACCCGTTCAGCGCCATGCCCCTGAAGACGGCGCTGAGGAGGCGGGCACAGCGCTAGGTGTGGACGGCACCGCTGCCTAAAAACCCGCCACGTGACCCCGCGTGACTGTCGTGCTACTGGCATGGACTGTTAACGCCAGCTCCATCCACGCCCGACATGTCGCCGCTTGCTCATCCCTCAGCGCCATGAACCACCGTCGCGGCAGCAATGGCCGCCTCCGAGACGCTGGACAGTGACAGCGACTATGGCTACGACTTTACTCCCGAGGAAGAGCTCCAGCTGATTCAACTTGCTGCCGAGGCCGGCACTGGCTTGTCCCAGGCCTCACAATCACGCTCGCTCAGACGAGAGACGCGCGTGACCGTCGCCATAGACTCGATACCGGAGCAGACCGACGACATCGTTGGCGATGGTGGTGCCTTGGGTGCCCGCTATGCTGTCGCGCATGGCCTGGAGAGCCATGAGACAGCCGGTGCTCGTGGACGCCGCCCGACTCACAACGCCGCGGCGGCGCCGAAGTTTGGGGCGCCATCGCCAGTGTCGCTCCATGCGGACGTCAGCTACCCCGACCGTACGTCATCAGGGCGCAATGTCGACAAGCCGGAGACTGGCTGACTGACTTGAAGCGCTTAGTGAGTCGCGCATTGTCCAGCCTCGGCGATGACGCAGCCGCGCCAGCGCAAACGACCAGCGACGCAGATTCCGACGCCGATTCCGACGCCGTGCAAGACGACCGCTCGCCGCTGCAGAGGTTTCGGTCATTCCCCCACAAACCGCTGACCGTAAGCGATCTAACGTCCGGTGCCTGGTGTGAGCTGCAGTACTGGTACACGCTCTCGAGGCTGCCCGGCGGACGACGAACAAGGACAGCCGCCATGAAGGGGGGCTCCAGGCTCCACCAGGAGCTGGAAGACGAGGTTCACGCGACGGTGAAAATCGACGTCATGAGCAAGGAGGATGGCTTTGCGCTGAGGCTCTGGAACCTGATTCAGGGCCTGAGAACGTTGCGAGAGACGGGACTGACGCGCGAGCTCGAGGTATGGGGCATGGTAGACGGCAACATCGTCAACGGGGTCATTGACGGCGTCAGCTACGAGAATCCGAACCCGGAATTCGAGGAAGAGCTCTCCAGTCAAGAGTCTCAACAAGACTTGAAACAGTCGGCGCTCACGGATTACTTTCCGCCCAAGAAAAGGAGCCATGGCGGGCCCCCGCGACCAAAGATCTACCTGACAGATGTCAAGACTCGAGGAAGCCTGGCACCCGTATCGCAGACATTGCTTCGCCCGGCAAAGATTCAGCTGCTGCTGTATCACAGATTTCTCTCAGGCATGGCGGCTGGGAAGATGGACTTCTTCGGATTGTTCAGGCGCTACGGGCTGGACGCAGATGATCAGTTCTCCGACGGCTTCCTTGCTCAAATCGGAGACCTGCACGAGGAGGTGTTTTTCGACGCACCATCGAGTCCGGCGGAGATGGAGAATGGAGCTTCCTATGCCACAGTGGGTGAAGGCACCAGAGACGGTGCCTTGCCCGACCCTGGTGCGCCTCAGTTCCTTGTGGGAGACGATTTGGTGAAGTACCAGACTCTGCGGGAGCTGTTGCCCCTGGTCCGCAGGGAGATCAAGCTCACATTTCCAGATGGCGAGGACTCTTTGGGCCATATGCTCCGTGTGCAATATGTACACCGCGAGGATGGCCGCGAGCTGGACGTGCATGACTTCCCCGTCTCCAAGCAGGCACTGGATGTCTACTTGAAGAGATACATGGGCTGGTGGCGTGGAGAACGGAAGGCCAAGGGAGTGGATATCGAGGAGGCCTTCAAGTGCCGTACGTGTGAGTTTGCATCTGACTGCTCTTGGCGACGGTCTATGGATAAGGATCGATTACAACAGGTGCAGGATAGGATGTGGGCAGCGAGGCAGGCAAGCAGACCCTGATAGCATATATGAGTGATGGGACATGTGTATTGGCGTACATTTGCTTGAGGCAATGATGGCTTCGCAAAACCGGTGTTCTACGACAGCGCGGACTGATGTTGGGAGAGCACACAGGCTTGGGCCGGATGGAAGAGAAGGAGAGCCAGTACATAACTAGTTCGGTATCTGACATACACGAAGATCGAGACATGATCTTGGAAAACCAACGCTGCTGATGCGGTTCAGCCCCTTGTGAACTGGTCAATAAACTGGAAAGATGTTAGCAAGATCGTCTCAAATGCTCCCGTATCTGCAGATATTGTGGATCATCAAGCCGTGCGCCTGCTGCTTATGACGATGGCGCAACGGAAACTATCATGTTTGTTAGATAAAGTGCTGTTTGTTGGCTGTTGGGTTGTTTGTTGGTTCATGTTGCATCCTAGACTTGGCGCGGAATAAATATCCGGAATTAAATCTTTGCACACACGCATATCTCTATTTGCGCTCTGACCAACATCGATTCAACGCCAACTAGGCATATTATTCGAATTACGACATGGAAACTCGATATGTTACATTTCTAGCTGAACCCGTGACGCGAAACTCCAAATATGGGTCGCCCCTTTTAGCGACCGGCCTGTTGCTGGCTGTCGATTCCTCCTCGGGCCTCGGGGTCATGCCTTACTGCACTCACACGTTAAAATGCACTCATGCATCAATAGGTATCAGGATAACGAAAGACTGCTTATTCCTTCCATAGCGAGTGACTAAGATTTCCCGCATGTTGACTTGGTTGGACTGCTTGTGAAACAGGGAGATGTTGACCAGTTGGCCGACGATCCAGCTGATGTGTACCGTTATTAAATGACAACACCCCGACAAGCCGTTGCATCAGCCCATTGTGACAAGACCAGTTCTCTAGCGAGATAGCTACTTCGCTTCCCAACTCTTCGGACCAACCTCAAACCCGTTGCATGTATTCGGATATACGACATACTCAGGCTCACACCCCTCTTCGAAGGATATAGTCACTAGACCGTCGTTAGCCATTTGTAACGCCTCCCACTGGAGTCCATCCAATGGTTCGTACATCCGATGTTTTGCTCGGGTCTGAAATTCAGCCCTTGCGGCTGTGTGTCAAGGGCCTTGCACTGCCGAATGTCAAGGTCAGTGATGTCGACGCTGCCAGTAAACTGAGTACAGGCTTCGTCGGAGAAGAAATCGACAGTGCCAAGGTATTGTTGAGCCATGGCTGCTGGAAGTATGGCGGCTGCCACGGCGAGGATAGAGGTCATTCGCATGTTGATGGCTTATGTAGTCGTGTACGTGCTGGTCAATATGTTCTTGTGTCTTGTCGGTTGCAATGTGCCTCAAAGGAAAGGGCTCCAGAAAATACTCCAACATATATATAGGTGTACTACTGGGCGTCTGGAGAGCAGCGTTGACCATGTACGTCTTCGGAACCTGCGGCACATACGACCAAACACCCTTAGTCATACATAGCTGTATTTGACCTGAAACCTTCCCATTTATTACCAACTGTCTCAGACAGTTGGTAATACGAGGAACAAATACGGTCTAACTACCATAACTGTGAGACCTACTTCGGCGCAGCAACGGCAGCATGTATCGATGAAAGACGTAGTACCCCTCTCCGAGTATTGGGTTATTTCTGCAATTTGACAGTCCATGAAACTATCAACCACGAACCCCAGGGCAGAGGCTTGGACTAGCAAGGGTAGGACGAGTATGTACACAATTCTTTAAGGGAAAGATTGGCTGTTCAACAGATGCTGAATATGCTGTCTTTTTTCTTCTCTCGTTATTGGAAACTATATCATTGGCCGACACCGTTGTGGCTGCATATTAGCCCGCGCCATTGACGCTTTCGAGCCAGGTACCGGACAAGGATGCGGACGTGGCATCTGTGTAATACACAACGCCTTCAACGCCACCTAGTATTCTTACTCATAATTTATAGGTAGGTGGTCTTTCCCTCTCGTACGTGCGCATAGGCAACCAGTTAGATGACGATAGAGGGGTCCGGCCTACTCGTATGGTCCGCAATTACCAGCTCTTTGGGCCATTATTTGAGACAAATAACGAGTCATACGTAAGGCAGATGGACCCCTGCCAGTACGGTAACATTGGCTTTGCCTAAAACGACTCCTACACCCCATAGACAGACTCATGGCAATGCACCTCATAATCCTAATTTTTCAAGCTAGCCACATTCACTTCCTACAGTTCAAGTTTGCCATAAGATGGCGTACGCGGGGGTACCTCATCTGCAATACCTCATCTGCTATACATATATTACTAATCATGCCCTACCGTTTCGGGCCGAGGAAGTTGTCAATTGCAGAGGCTGTAAGACAAACATCAGGCGTCGGCGTGTCAGGCATCCATTCGGTTGTAACTCTTAGCCGTGACACTTGGCACCAACCACACAAGAAGAACAGAAGAGACAAACAAGGCAATGTCTCAGACAGATCAACCGGCAGTTCTTTCGCTGGCTTAAGGCTGCCGATGGGTTGTCAGCAATGGAACTGCTGAACAATCCTTGACGAGGCATACGTAGAAAGTGGTAGCTCACGGGTTGCTTCCTCCTGAACAACTGCTTTGTGGTACCTATTTCTCTCTATGCTTTACAGTCGGAGGTCAGGATAACGGCCGGTTCACCAAATGTACTACCAGGCGCTCAGTGATCGCCTCTTCCTCGCGCCGATTTGCCGAACGACCTTCATAAATACATTCGGACCGCCCAAGGGGTCAATACCTCGGCGTCACCAAACACGTGTCTTTGATCGATCTAGTTGTCGTCATGATCGGCTGGATTTGGCTAGGCACCCCATTGGTAAGACTTAGTGCTCCACGGACCCTTCTCCCGGCCCGCCGCGAACTCCGGCTTCCCGCGCTCGTGCGGCACGTCCCTTATCTGCCAGGCGCACTGCGGAGGGCCTTGGTGTGCTTCCAGAACTTATTCTGCTCCCGCTCGGGAACCTGTCGCTTCACGATGACGTATTCCGGATCCTGGATGATAGCGGGTACCGGTCGCAAGGGGCTGTGGGCAAGTATACTTTTCAAAGACTTACCTGGTCAAGATTAAAGTCAACGCCGACTGTCTCAATGTCTCTATGGATAGATGGAAACATTCTCCCTGATGTGTGACGCATCGCGGAGTCGGTGCTCTAGCGAGTTAGTCCCGGATCTTTGTGCCCCTATGTTACCGGACCATACGGCAAAGCCGCTCTGCTGGTCCCTCAGCGTCGCATCGGCCCCTGTGTTCTCCAGATCTTGGACGAGCCTCCGGTTGAGTTCGAACGGTTAACTCGAGAGTGAATGTTGTTTTCAGCCATCTCCCCAGTGCGTCGTTGTAGGTGCTGAAGCTGGCTTGACGCGTCCAGTTGGGAATCTCTCCATGCAAACTCAGGCCATTACTACAGAAGCCCAAGAGCCGCACGAAACTCCTTCCACATGAGTTGATGCTTGAGATGCTCCCGCGCTTTAGAGGCTGCATGTCAGCCGCCGGCGCATCGGGCATCTACGGATTCCGGAGCATCCCGTTACGTTGATTTGTCACGGGCATCAGCTTGCATGAGCTGCACCCCACTTGAGCTGAAGGCTTGTGTGACGTGCGAGCATTGTTGAACCTGATCTGTGACTTCTCCCAGGTCAATCGTGGGCGAAACCACGCATTGACATATCATCACGTCCAGATTCGAGGTAGCGGGCATCGTTTTGGGGAGCATACCCCTCGTCATATCGGCCCTCGAACGCTACACGATGGCGTGTCAAAGATCCAGCAGTGGCGGAAGTACGACCAGGAGCTGCGGAGCCTCACTCGTAATCTCAACATTGAGAGGGTCAAGTTCCAGAACATTTGCAAGAAGCCTCTCGTCGGTCTTGTGCCGCCGTCGCACTTCGAACTGATGATCGGGAGCCCGTTCGGGAACATGTGGCACGACGAGGCGGTAAGGAGGAAGATTTGGGCCAGACTCGACAACTCGCTCGACGTTTTCGAGTCCACAGTCGAGGACACGAAGAATGCAATCGCAGAAATGATGAAGAGACTTCAAATGTTGACCTGGATCCCGAAGGCACTGTATTGACAAGCCCGCGCCTCAATCGTGTCATGATCGAGCATTGTTGATAAAGACCAAGCTAACTTTCTTTCTGGAAATAGGTCAAATGGACCGAAAGATCATCCATCGTGAGAGAGCTTAAGCGTGCCGCTTTCACAATCAGCCGATCGAGCTACGCAGACCTTCTTTCAACAACCAAGGACGGCATTGCCGGCCTGGAGATTCTGACAAACCAGAATTTGCCTCTCGAGCCGAAATGCCTACAGTCATCGCAGGTAAAGCTCTTGGCTATTCTCCGGGACATATCGATGGGTCTCTATAACGCACTGCGACGAAGCTTTGCATGCACCTGCAACCACGATGTCAACTTGAAGCTGGCCACACGGACCTCGGACATCATATACGGAGAGAATGAAGACAAGGTTTTGCAAGATCTTGACTTGCATTTGGCGCTGTCGCATCCATCAGGTGTATCGGCCCAGGTTGATGGTACCACGTGTCGTCGGTGGGAAGAAGTTGCGGATATTGGCCGTGCCACTCGACAAGAAGATGGCACCAAGTATTGAGAAAGAGCTGGACACCGACGCAGCTTTGCTCATAACCCGGCCTAACAAGGGCAAGGGGAAGAGAGCCAACTACCAATCCGTCTCATCCTCCATGTCGTCAGCAACAGCGACTCTCGTTCAGACATGCATTGTGTCGGCGCCGCTGAACCGTTTGTCGTCCACCACGACGTCAAACGCCAGACTACCCAGCCTCGAGCCGATTTTGAAGCTCTGCGAAAGAATTCGAGAAGTGCAGAAGCAAGAGCAGACGGAATGCTATGGATTCATCGCAGATGAACAATCCCAGAAGATTAAATCCTACAATATCTATCCCATTTCCGCCCGGGATGGTGAAGACTGGGACAGCTGGCTTACGGTGATTTTGACACAGGCCCTGCAGAGCAAAGGACAAACAAGGCACCTCCATTAAGCTACAACGACAAGCTGCAGCTAGCTGTAGTAATATCGACGAGCGTGCTGCACCTTGACGAATTCGTTACGAAGAGCATACCAGAAACGGAGGCAGCCGTCGTATACGGTTCTTCCAGCATCAAGCGCAAACCCAACACTGCTGTCGCTAGGCTTCATTTTGATCGAGCTCCTTCTAGGGCAGACACTAAAAGCCCAGGGCAATGCCTCTGCTGGATTTGACCTTCAGGGATATTATATAGCAGCTCAAAGCTTGCTTCCCCGGATCAGACACGAAAGCCTCAATTACTTAGCGCCGTCAGCAGGTGTTTCGCGTCAGCGTAAAGCGACTCTATTAGAACGCTGAAGTTGCCGCCCATTCCTTCTTTGCGCAGGGCCTTGGTGGCGCCCAAGATAGAGACATTGTGAGATTCGGATTTGCGGTGGCTTTAAAGGCAGGATGTGTAGTTGAGTCAGTGTTAGCAGACAGTAGACAGCAAGGCTGATGCGAGTGGCAAGTTTGGGGGGTTTTGCAGTGACACTTGGGCAACTGCGTTATTGCAGACGACTACTCGGGTTGCGATGCTCCTCATCTCAAATGCTAAACGGGACAAAAAAAAAAAAAAAAAAAAAAACAAATCACAGAAAATAAGAGCCAATAAGTGACAAAAAGGCGCAAAGAACTCTGCTGGGAGTCTTAGGTCAGGCCATTCCGTGTAGGCGTTGCGGTATAGGGTAGGTAGGTACCTAGTTTGCATCGACACATTGCTCGCCAGCAACATGGCGTTGCTATCCGGTCTGATGCTGAAACTTAGCTCAGAAGCCTGCCAAACTATGACGAGTGACTGAATCAGAACTGCCAGCTTGTCCTGAGAGACGGCAGCAAAAGTGGAACAAACTGTGGACAGGCCTCTGGCTGTTCTTCTAGAGGCTTCCCCACTGCTGTGGTGCCTGTGCATCCCGCCATCAGCTGGCCCCGCTTTCGTCATTGGCCACCTCCCGCCTGCGTTACCTCATCAACAGTGCTCCCGAGACGGTGACCTCAGCGTCCCTCCCTCTCCGCGACATCTCCAACTCAACCACGACCGACCTGCATCTCGTACATCGTAACTGCGGGCCTCAACGCGTTCTGCCAGAGCATCTCCAGAGTCTTTGCCAGCAACGCAAATTCCTCCTTTCGCAACGAAACACATACCTCGGGTTTCGCATCTCGGTGGGGGCTGAGCTCGACCTTGGTGCTGGATCGTCGTCTTCAAGATTTCGTCCCCGGCAAAGATAGGAACGCAGGGGAAGCGAAAGCTCTCCGACGGAGAGTCCCAATCTACTAGCAAGCGGACCATGGCGGTAAGCGCGTCTTCCCCAGCTGTTGCTGCCATCGCGGCGTTCGTGGGCCGAGCAGCGCCCTGTCTGCTTTGCCTTTCCCCTTGGCGCTCAAGCTGACAAATGTCTCTCTCTGCGCCTACAGGGCCAAAAGCTCCCCGAGGTCGACCTTGCGACCCGAATGCAGGTCGACGATTCCGTCGTGGGGACCACCGAGATCGATGAGTCGCTCTACAGCCGACAACTCTATGTCCTGGGCCACGAGGCCATGAAACGCATGGGCGCCTCCAACATCCTCGTTGTTGGTCTTAAGGGCCTCGGTGTCGAGGTTGCAAAGAACATCGCCCTGGCCGGTGTCAAGAGCTTGACGCTCCATGACCCCGCGCCCGTGCAGCTGGCCGACCTGTCGTCCCAGTTCTTCCTCACCGCGGCCGACGTTGGCAAGCCTCGAGACGAGGTGACGGCTCCTCGAGTGGCTGAACTCAACGCATACACCCCCGTCAGGATCCACCAGTCATCTGGGTATGCCGTGCTACCTCGAAAACAGCTTCCCCGGCCCATTCTGTGCTAATCGTTCCGAAAGACTTGACGAGAACCTCCCCCAGTTCGACAAGTATCAGGTCGTTGTTCTGACCAACGCGCCCATTTCGACCCAGAAATCCATCGCAGACTACTGCCACTCCAAGGGCATATACGTCGTCACCGCCAACACCTTTGGCCTGTTCGGTTCCATCTTCTGCGACTTTGGCGACAAATTCACCGTCATCGACCCCACCGGCGAGACCCCGCTGAGCGGCATCCTTGCCGGAGTCGACGAGGAGGGCCTGGTGTCTGCGCTGGACGAAACCCGACATGGCTTGGAAGATGGCGATTACGTCACATTCTCGGAGGTTGAGGGCATGGAGGGCCTGAACGGCTGCGAGCCTCGACAGATCACCGTCAAAGGCCCCTACACATTCTCCATCGGCGACGTCACGGGCCTCGGCCAGTACAAGCGTGGTGGAATGTACCAGCAGGTCAAGATGCCCAAGATCATCAACTTCAAGAACTTTACAGCAGCCCTGAAGGAGCCAGAGTTTGTCATGTCAGACTTTGCCAAGTTTGACCGGCCGCAGCAGCTCCACCTCGGCTTCCAGGCTCTTGAGGCTTTCCAGCTGTCCAACGGCCGTCTGCCGAAGCCGATGGATGAGCAAGATGCTGCCGTGGTGCTGGGCGCTGCCAAGAAGTTTGTTGAGGAGGAGAAGCTCGATATTGAGCTGGACGAGAAGCTGCTCAAAGAGCTCAGCTATCAGGCCATGGGTGACCTGAGCCCCATGGCAGCCTTCTTCGGTGGCATCACTGCGCAGGAGATACTCAAGGCTGTGTCTGGAAAGTTCCAGCCTATCCAGCAGTGGATGTACTTTGACTCGCTCGAGTCGATCCCCACATCCACCAAACGAACTCCTGAGTTGTGCAAGCCTATCGGAAGTCGATACGATGGCCAGATCGTTGTCTTTGGTACCGAGTACCAGGAGAAGATTGCAAACCTGAAGCAGTTCCTGGTTGGTGCTGGCGCCATCGGATGCGAGATGCTCAAGAACTGGGCCATGATGGGTCTCGGCACCGGCCCCAAGGGCAAGATATTCGTGACGGACATGGACTCTATCGAAAAGAGTAACTTGAACCGGCAGTTCCTGTTCCGTGCCGCGGATGTCGGTAGCATGAAGAGCGACTGCGCTGCTCGGGCTGTGCAGCGGATGAACCCAGAGCTCGACGGCCGTATGGAGACCTTGAAGGACAGGGTCAGCTCTGATACGGAGCACATCTTCAACGAGGAGTTCTGGCAGGGCTTGGATGGCGTGACCAACGCCTTGGACAACGTCGAGGCGAGGACATATGTCGATAGGCGGTGTGTCTTCTTTCGCAAGCCTCTCCTTGAGAGCGGGACCCTGGGAACCAAGGGCAACACTCAAGTTGTTCTCCCACACTTGACCGAGTCGTACTCGTCTTCTCAGGATCCGCCGGAGAAGGAGTTCCCGATGTGCACCATCCGAAGCTTCCCCAACAGGATCGAACACACGATTGCGTGGTCGAAGGAGTACATGTTCGAGAAGTCCTTTGTCAAGGGCCCGCAGACCGTGAACCTGTACCTGAGCCAGCCAAACTTCTTGGAAACTACGATGAAGCAGGGCGGAAACCAGAAGGAAACGTTGGAGACCATCCGTAATTTCCTGACGACCGAGCGACCCCGCACTTTTGAAGATTGCATCGCTTGGGCCCGGATGCTGTTTGAGACCGAGTTCTCCAACAAGATCCAGCAGCTGTTGTACAACTTCCCCAAGGATTCCGAGACCTCCAGCGGCACGCCGTTCTGGTCCGGCCCGAAGCGCGCCCCCGACGCTCTGAAGTTCGACCCCAACAACCCCACCCACTTCGGCTTCGTCGTCGCGGCAGCAAACTTGCACGCCTTCAACTTCAACATCAAGTCGCCTGGCACTGACAGGGCCATCTACCTGCGAGAGCTGGAGAACGTCATTGTACCTGACTTCTCCCCGGATGCCAATGTCAAGATCCAGGCCGATGACAAGGAGCCTGTATGCTGCAAACCCCACGACAGACTATATGCGTGAAACAGAAGCTAACTCGCAGCCAGGACCCCAATGCCAACACCAACTTTGATGACAGTGACGAGCTAGACAAGATCATCGCCAGCATTCCGTCGCCCAACACCCTTTCTGGCTTCCAGCTGCAGCCGGTAGAGTTTGAGAAGGACGATGACACGAACCATCACATCGATTTCATCACAGCGTGCAGCAACCTGCGCGCCGAGAACTACAAGATTGAGCCGGCGGATCGCCACAAGACCAAGTTCATTGCCGGCAAGATCATCCCGGCCATTGCCACCACGACGGCACTGGTCACCGGACTGGTGGTTCTTGAGCTTTACAAGGTCATCGATGGCAAGACCGACCTTGAGCAGTTCAAAAACGGCTTCATCAACCTGGCGCTGCCATTCTTCGGGTTCAGCGAGCCCATCGCCAGCCCCAAGGTCGAGTATATGGGTCCCGAAGGCAAGGTTACGCTAGACAAAATTTGGGACAGGTTCGAGGTGGACAACATCACGCTGCAGGAACTCCTGGACTTCTTCAAGGCCAAGGGTCTGAGTGTCAGTATGCTCAGCTCTGGCGTCAGCCTCCTGTACGCCAGCTTCTTCCCGCCCGCCAAGCTCAAGGAGCGCTACGCTATGAAGCTCAGCAAGCTGGTTGAGACGATCTCGAAGAAGCCCATCCCTTCGCACCAGAAGGAGGTCATCTTTGAGATTGTTGCCGAGGACATGGACGAGGAGGATGTGGAGGTGCCGTACATCAAGGTTAGAGTGCAGTAAGCGTATGAGATTAGACAGGATGGGTCGCGAGTCTACGACTGGCGGTCGGTCTGAGGACGATGCACAAAACAGGGAGAAGACTTGTACTTGGCCAAAAACGCGATACAGGTAGATGAATAACTCTTTTGAGTACGGGTAGTCGTCTGAGGTTTCTAGCCCATCTTACAAACCAGATGCGAGATGAAGCAGCGGTTATAAGCATCTAATTTAGTTCATGTGTATCCCCGGCCTTTTCACTCCGCCGTTACTCTCTATCGACACGCAGCAAGGCATAATGCCTAAAATGCACCAGGAAATGTCATGAGTAGTAACAAACGTGTTCATCCCTTGTCATGGCTGTATCGTTTGACTCCGACATGTTTCTAGGCTTTTCCCCGAAGGCACGCGGCATCGCAGGCACCGTAGGTATTGCAAGACATCGCAGGGCATCGTGAAGCACTCACTTTTGTCTTTGCGAATATGAAACACACCGGCTATCCAAGGCGATGAACAAATCCGGCTCGGCCTGAGATGGATGCTTGTGAGTACTCTCACCTAACGGCGACTAAAAAAGGACGAACAGACTCTTTCATGTCTTTGGTCTTGTCAGAGAAATTCCAGGCAGAGCTCGACATTCAAGAGCTCCATTTTTGCCAAATGCACCACGGTGCAAGAGCTGACGCACTGGCTCAGACAGTAACCATTGACTGGAGTGGACTTTGTTACATTCGGCGCATGCTTAATATGGGTCGACTAAAAGCAGGGATACTGGTGTAGCAATTCAATACATAGGTAAGTGATTATTAAGGAGCTGTGAAGCTGATTGAGAGCTTCAGGCTTCGAGCTAAGCCTGTTGGGGCGGCGTTGGAGTGAAGCTCAAGTTTACGTCACGATTAGCAAGCCGCGGGCCGCCTGTGATCCCCCGCTCGCCGCTCGTGGTGAACCCGCAGAGATTTGCGAGCTCCAATCATTAGGTCAGGGTCTCGTCACCCGATAGGATCAATAAGCAGAAGTTGGCCGGTCTCCAGGAGCTATATCTATGGCTGTGACTCCGCGTGGCTACGGTAGGCTGCTTGCATATTGGAGCTCGTCAATGAACGTCCAGCGGCTCAGCAGGCACGCCTCTAGAAGCGTCGTCATCTTGCACAACACTTCAACGCGTCACCTGCCGCTGTACACGACTTGGGCGAACGGCACGACTATTTTACATACCCATTCTAGTCTTTGTAGACACTCACATATTCCCATCCACGCTCAAGTCAGAATGGTGAGAGAGATACTGACTCTTTGTACGAGCGGGCTGGCTAACAGCAGAGCAGGCGAGCTCGGGCAAGGTCACCGACTGGGTCAAGCCCGGCGACAAGTCTGGCGAGTTTAAGCGTCAGGTCAGCTCGTTCCGCGACTGGATCTCGCGCGAGAGCGGTGCAAAGTACCCGCCCGAGAAGGGACGGTACCACCTCTACGTCAGCTATGCATGCCCTTGGGTACGCTCGCCCTCACCACTGCGCCGTCGTGCGATGAGCAACAAGGTGAATGAGACGTGTACTGACGGGTGGACAGGCCCATCGGACCCTGATTACGAGGAAGCTCAAGGGCCTCGAGGACTTCATCTCGTACTCCGTCGTCCACTGGCACCTCGCCGAGGGCGGCTGGCGCTTTGTGGCCAAGGGCGAGAAGGAGCCCGGCGAGAACGTCGTCCCGGACCCGATGGAGGGCCACGAGGGCTTCACGCACCTCCGCCAGGTGTACTTTGAGTCGGATAAGAACTACGAGGGGCGGTTCACGGTCCCGGTGCTGTACGACAAGAAGACGAAGCACATTGTGAGCAACGAGAGCAGCGAGATTATCCGCATGCTGGGAACCGAGGTGCGTTGCCACGTAGCCGGAACTTATCCAGAGGCTGGCAGTGCTGACGTGACTTGCAGTTTGACGACTTGATCGAGGCCAAGTACCGCTCCGTGGCACTGTACCCTGAGAGCCTGCGCAGCCAGATTGACGAGACCAACACGTGGACGTACGACCTCATCAACAACGGCGTCTACAAGTCGGGCTTTGCGACGACGGCCGAGGCGTACGAGCGCAACGTCGTCGCGCTGTTCGAGGCCCTCGACAAGGCCGAGAAGCACCTGAGCGCGCAAAAGGACGGGCCGTACTACTTTGGCAAGGCCATCACCGAAGCCGACATTCGCCTGTAAGCCCCCTCTCCCTTTCACATCGTCGAGGAACCGTGTAGCCGGCTGACCTTGTCAGGTACGTGACGCTCGTGCGCTTCGACGCCGTGTACGTGCAGCACTTCAAGTGCAACATCCGCGACATCCGCTCGGGCTACCCGGCGCTGCACCGGTGGATGCGCAGCCTGTACTGGAACCACGCGGCGTTCAGGGAGACGACGCAGTTTGAGCACATCAAGTGGCACTACACGCGGAGCCACACGCAGATCAACCCGCTGGCGATTACGCCCGTGGGGCCGCTGCCGCACATCCTGCCGCTGGAGGAGGAGGTTCGTGCTGTGGAGGCGGCGGTGGGGAAGCTGTGAGGCGACGAAGCGGTGGAGGAGTGCCGTGTCATGGCATGTATGTTTCTTGTGCAGTGAATACAAGAGGATCCGGCCCTGACCACGTGTGACGTTCGCCGCAGGCGAGAGGCGACCCAAGCTCTGGTGCGGAATCGGTGCATTGGTGATGGAATCGTCGGCCCCGGCGGTCACCTGACTCCTGCCCGGCTGGCAGCCTGCGCTAGCACCAATCAGCCGAGCTGGCTAAAGCGCCATGTACCCGGTACAGCTGCCAGCACGGGGCCAGCACGTTATTCCGCCTCGGCCGGTCCCACGCCCAGGTCGCTGCAACCTGCCCGCAGCCCTCATCGGGTTCAGCAGCCCAGCCAAGCAAACACTTCTTCCACCGACCACATCCCATTCACATCTCCTCCTCATCCTCGATCTCCCAACATCACCGCATATTCTTTTGCCGTCCTCTCTCCCTCCTCGCCTCCTGCCACCCGCATACGCACAGCAGACTTTCACCTTTGCCTCTCCCTCGCCTGTCCTGCGCGACGACGACCCCACCGTAGCCACGCCACTGAACCACACTCCTCAATCGCTCCGCAGCCGCAACCTGCCACCGTCCGCCCTTGAGCCCTCCCGCGTTGCCAGAAACTGCTTTTGAAAACAGCCATATTTCTCGTTCCTCGGCGATTGACAGCCGCCCGACCGCTTAGCACGCTTCTCTCGTCGACCTGCGCGTCGGCACCTGACTGCGGACGTTCACTCGCCATCTGCCATCCCCCTTCCCTGCGGCGACCTGCAGCCGTTTCGTCAGATGGGCATCGCAGCTCCGCCGCCCTGATATGGCCCTTCGATATTCAGCAGACTTTCTGCTGCACCTGCGGGAGTCGCCGCTATGTACCCGACCAGACAACCTCCCCCCGGCGGAGGAGTGGATGGGGTGAGTTGGGCAGCCCCTGGACAGCTGGCGGCTGTCTGAAGCTCCTTTTCTCTAACGTGTGCTGCAGTGCGTCGCCCGAACAGCTTCGCATCCAAAGCAAATCCACCGTTGACAACCGGCGCGGCACCAACGATGCCCCCCTACTCGACCAGACCAACCGGCGGTCAGGCTCCGAACGCCATGTGCCCTCGCGAAACAGCGCAAGTTCGTGCTTCTCTAGATCTCCCCTGCCTAGTTCCTAGCGGCATGCTAACCGTACGTCCCCCTTGAATCTAGACCCCGACGATATAGTATTTGGCCCGCCTCGCATGGCCTTTTCGTCTGCCAGGGGTAACAAGACGCTGGAAAATGAAAAGGGCGTGAGGGATGCCGATGCACAAGGCCGAACCAATCTTCGAAGCCGGTGTGGAGAGTCTGACGCAGACCGGCTGCGCGACAGCCGCAACACCAACCTCCGTCGCGGCGATGCCGACCAGGATAATGATGGCTGGAGCATGGTGAAGCCACGCAAAAGTTTTGGTACCGAAGGCGCTGAGCGCTTTCACGGTAAGATGGGTAGCAATTTGCGGCCAACGAGGGAGCGGGACGATCGCAACTTTGTTCGAGGCGGGGATGCGGCGGCCGACGGAGGCGAGGGCCGACCGCGGAATGGTCTAAGCAGGAACAAGCTCGACACCTGGCGACCAGGTGACGTCGCCAAAGACGCTCCTCCCTCCGCGGAGAAGCGTGATCGCGATCGAACGAAGAGCTGGCGGGACCGGGACAGCAGGGAGCCGGAGCCGTCAGACGATCGTGTCAGCGGCAGAGCTGCTGACAGGCGCTGGGGTCGGGACCGCGACCAGAGAGCCGAGCGAGACCCCGAGTGGCTCGACGAGCCGCAGGTCGAGCAGCGAGAGGCTCATACGCAGCAGGATTTCCAGAAATGGATGGAGCAGATGAAGGCGGCTAAGAGCGGCGCGTCTACTTCCAGCAAGCCTGCCGCCACTGGACCAACTGAGGCCGTTGTTGAAGCGCCCAAGCCCCTAGCGCCATCGCCCGCGGTTGAAGCGGGCCCGGACAAGTTCTTCATGGCTTTTGGTTCCAACGCAAGTCTCGATATCGCCAGCCCATCTGAGCAGAAAGAGACAACCAGCAAGGCCAAGCCTGCGGGCAAACCCTCGAGGTTTACGTCGTTCTTCTCTCAACCCCAGCAGGATGGGCGACCAAGGACCGATGCTTCGACGCCCCTCACCGCACCTCCCGCGAACGGACCTGCTGCCGCGGCCCTCATGGCCGGACTGGGACTTGGGCTGGGAGCGACCCATGCTGCGGGTTCTGCTCCACCCCCCGAGGAAGAGCGTCAAGCGTTCCAGCAGCTGCTTGCCAAGCTGCAGAAGCAGAGCATGAGCGCCACTCCGCCAGGGACATCTCCATTTCCAGCTCCGCAGCAAGGCAACCCCTTGGATGCGGGAAAGAAGAGCGACATCACCTCGCCCGAGCCATTCCAGTACGGTGGCGAGCGACGTGATGGTCCTATGGGACGGCCTCCATCTCAGCAGCCCCATGAGATCCTCGCTCCTCGTCCGCAGCAGCATTCTGCCCGTCCCGACCAGCTTCTGCAGGAGGCTGTTGGTCACCATCAGCGCGTGTCCAGTCAGGGATCTGGACGGCCCGAGGCAAACGCGGCTCGCAACAACAGCAACACCGAGTTCTTGATGAATCTGATGAGAGCCGCGCCGGAAGCGCAGCGCCCAGAGCAGCAGGCACGCATACCGCAGCCGCAACCCCTACCCCAGCATCATAAGCTGGGACACATGACTGCTTACAGTGAACGTGAGCCCGAGTTCCCCGGACGAGAGAACCGCGGCGCTCAGCGCCAGATGCGCCCTCAGCCTCCACCAGGCTTTCCAATGGATGAGCCGTTCCACAACCCGGACCAGGACCTCCGTCAGAATCAACCCACGCAGATTCTGCAGCGACCACCGCCGCCTCCGGGGCTAGATCAGATGCCACCCGACTGGATGGCTAGGGGAGGACAGATGCCGCCGCCACAGCAGCGCGGCCCCATGATCCCGCCCCCTGGACTGGCCGGTGGACCGAACCGCAACATGCCCATGCCGCACATGTTCCCGCCCAACTTTCCTCCGGGGGGCATGCCTCCGCCGCCTGAGGCGATGGGTGGAATGCCTCCCCGTAACATGCCCATACCACCACCGGGCTTTTTCGCTGGCATGCCGCCCCAGGGTGGCCCGCCGCCTCAGGGCTTCATGCCTCCCGGGCTTGGCGGGTTCAATGGACCCCCGGGCCCGGACGCCCATGCCTTTGGCGGCTCCCCCTTTGAGGGACGTATGCCTCCATCCGGCGGCCGTGGCGCCAACTACGGCCGCCCATAGAGTCGCAACGCCGCTGGTTTCTCAGGCAGCCTGTTCGGGCATAACTGGACGGCAAACCGAAGCGTTGGACGGAGATCGGTTGCGGAGGGTATCTTGGAACCACGAAACCTGCCCCCCTTTGGTCCTTGTGGGAGTAGTTCTATCCACGACTGCTACGCTGCTGTTACGAACAGTGCGTTGCTTCTTGAAAGGGGTTGGAAGGGACGAATCATGTATCATGTCACCAGCAGACGAGGTAGTGGTGCCGTGCAATGAGAGATGCGGGCTTTGTGTACAAAATATCTAGCGAGCTCGTAATGAGGCGTCTGTGCCCTCGACCCTGCGTTCGTCGATGTTTGGCTTCCTGGCGCGGGCGTCTCACCATCATCAGGGCAGTCCAGACGGCTTCCATGGACGGCGAGCTCAGCACTGCGTACCGCCGCCGCTGAGGCATTTTCGGCTCCGCGCCTGTGATGCAGTTCTCTTGTGCTTTGTGGCGCCGTCACACTCAGTGCCCCCCCGTGTTAGTTCCCTGCCGATGTCAGGCTGGTCACCAAGGGGGGTCAGGTAATTTCGAACGGGCATTGTGTATTGACATCTGACCTATGCACAAATCCAGACAGCCTCCTCGCGACCTCTCGAGCACCTTGTCTTCAACAACACGGCGCCTGCAGGGGCACCATCGTCGTCCCTCAACGCCGCGCTCCGGGGAAAATGTTATCAATTAGGTACCCAACAGCACAGAAGCAAGTAATCCAGGTTCTGTTCAGCGCATCACATCGCTTACTTTACGCGCCCCCTCCGTGACAAGGTGCCCGTCCCGGTTGGCGGGAGACTTGCTCCTGTCCTCACCCGATGGGGGGTATGCGTCTTTCGTCTTGGAGGAACGTCTGCGGAGAGAGCCCTACTTCTTCATACCCAAAAAGTTCCTCCGCTTCTTCTCCTTGTGGGCCTTGCCGTCCTCGCGCGGCGGCTCCGGGGGGGTGGCGGCCGCGGGCCTGGGGCCCGAGTTGAGCTTCATGCTGCCCATGGCCTGCGTCGGCGGCGCGGCCGTTCCGGGTCCGGGGCGGCTGGGGAGACCGGCTGGCGATGGTCGGCGGCCTGGTGCTGGGCCGCCTCCAGTCCGTGGTGGCAGGCCTTGCCCGGGAGGGGGCTGTCGGCCTGGAGGCGGCGCCGGACGCTCGAACAGATGGGCTGGGGCGCGAGGTTTGGGCCTCTCCATGGGGAGGTCGAGCTGTCGCTTGTCGCGGCTCAGGTCGCCTACTTGGCGAACGAAGAGCTGCGGCGTGAGCATGTGCGAGGTGGCGAGGATGATATCGCGACTGCGCTCCCTGCCGACTTCGTAGCACGCCCGGCTCTCGCTGTATGTCGCTCCTCCCGCCATGAACACGATGATTCTTTGGCGGTTTTCTGGTGGACGCCGACCGGCAGCGGCCCAGTTTGGTCGACCAGCGCGCAATGATCCGCCTTGTGCCGCCAGCAAGTCCTCATTAGGGTCCAATGGCGGCTTAACGTAGGGGAACATTGTCTGATCCAGACCACCCCTAGCCAACGCATCGATCATCAGTTTCAGCGTAGGCTCGAAGCGAGACAGGCTGTACTCCTCGCTCGGCTGGGCGCTCTTGGGATCCTTTGGAAACAGCGGCGGTGGCAGCTGTCGGGGCTCCTTTAACGTATGAGATGTCTTTCCACCCAGCAGCTCCATGTTCGCCACCACTTCCCCATCCTGCGGTGGCAAGGAGGCGTGTATCAGCAACTTCTTGATGTCCTCCAGGATGACGCCGCCGCGGTAGAGGACGTAAATGATTATGAGGCGCAGACGGTCAGGGGGCATGATGGCCTCGTCATCCAATAGGCGCACCGTCGACTCGAGAACGTTCTTTGGTTTCCTAAAGTCTTCGTCCAGGCCGGTGGACAGCGTCTGCTCGACGGACGCAATATCGGGGAGCTTGTTGTGCTGGAATATGTTCATGCACTCCTGCGCCATGGTGAGATGCAAGGAGTAGGCCTCCTTCATCTCCTGGAACTGCGGGAGACCTGCCAGCATGTCCCGGATCGCGCTGAGGTTCGTCGTGTCGGCTTTTTCGTTTGTAAAGTGCGGGTTCTCGTCGAGGAACTTTTGGAAGTCACCCATCAGCTTGTCGATAGTATCCTTCATATGGCGATGTCGATTGTCTACCCAGATCTTGTCCTTTTCGCTCAGCTCCATGTCCTTTTCCTGCTCTTCTGGCGTTCCTTGATTTATTGTAGTGTGGAATGTGACCTTGTCGCCCTCCTTGATCGGGAGGAGATCATGCGCCATCGCTTGATATGTGAACTCGTGCACTAGAGGGGCCATGAGGTCCATGGATCGATCTGTGATGACTAGGTTCGCCTGGGGTCTGCTGGACGGCGGCGGGAAGTTTGGGTCCCAGTGAGCATATCCGTCTAGCTCTTCTTGTACGAACCGTGCCAGGTGCGAACAGAGTACACTGGCTTCGTGCCAGGCGTTCCGGGGTCGGTAGTACCGGACCTTGGGGTACTCTCCTAGCGTTATGCAAACGCCCGCAATCTGCGTGATGCCATAGGTCAATTGTATACTTTCAATGCTGTGTCGCAGCTAAGATCCACGGACGCACCTTCTGCGCGAGATTCTGCATGTGCTTGGGCACGAGGGCGTTACAAGCCGGGTGATATAGCATCGGAAAGCTCCAAGGGTCTCGGAAGGTGATTAGATGCGATTCTCGGGGGTAGAAATCGACAAACAGCGTCTTGGAGCTTGCGCGCAGTTGCCTGATTCCCGGGAATTCGTCGATGCGCCGGCGCAGGGACGGGTCTATCAGGTTTGTCCACACGAGGAATGCCCTGCGGTATCGCCGGCGCTCGAAATCAGCCAAGAGGCAGTCGACGATGTGCGGTTCGGGGGCGAGGAAGTAGATGGCGTCCATCTCGGGGTTCGGCTCGCGACGGTCCTCAATGCGCTCGATGGCTAAAGAACGAGGTTAGTCTCGTGGGTTTGGCCCGGGGCCGCTGCGGCTGGCGGGATACGGACTGGCGATGTTATTGTTGAGGATGTCATCTTCTTTGACGGCATTGTCGAGGATCTTCTTGGACGTCTCGTCTACTATCAGACATTTCCACTGTTGGTAAGTTGTTGGCGTCAGCGCAGTGGACTTCCGGCCGAGGCAGGGTGCAGAGGCCGGGGTGTCGTACGTCGCCCTGCGTGATGCTCTTGATCTCCTGGAGGATAACTTGAACCGCCCGTCAGCTACATGTCCCTGCAATCTGGCGCCGGCGCAAACATGCCGTACCATCGTGCTGCTCCTGGATCACAGACAGGCCCATGCTGGCTGGCTGGCGAGGCTGGCTGGCTGGCCTCGGTCGGTTTGGAGCGCGGGTGGGCGGATGTCTCCTGGAGGACGGGAGCAGGCCGTGCGACGCTGGCGAGGAAGGAAAAGATCGATCGCCGGATCTGTATTACGGTAGCGACAAGACGTGCGGCCAGACGCGGGAGCTCCAGCCGTGCCGAGGACGAGGGCCGTTGGTGACGTGCAGACGGGAGGATTGGCGGGGTTGCGAAGGACAGGAGCCAGGAGGCATCATAATTGGGCTGCCACGTTGGAGGAGGTGTGCTGAGACGAGGCTTTGTTTGGCACTGGTGGAGACCTGGGGTCCTGGACTGGGGCCCCCGTTCTAGTGACTGCGCAGTGTCGATGAGGTCATTGCACGCGCATGAGCATCTCGACAATGGGAACGGCTCACGGGTCTGCCAAGGGACACTGGCGTCTTTCATCAGCTTGTGCTTCGTATCGGCGTCTATAGCATCACTCTCTCCATAAGCTGCCTGAGGGATAAGCGTTGCTCGGCCTGGTACCATCCATCGCTCTTCTGTCAACTCCCCTGGGTATCATATAACAACTCAAACCAGCATCCGCGGCGACTCCGTCACACCTCATTGTCGGCTCCGTTGCCCCTCAGATATCGCTCCACGTCGACGCTGCCGTACATCTCCGCCTGCAAGCGCTCCGCCCTCTGCCGCTCCTGCGCAACGAGGGCCCTTCTCTCCTTGGCCGTCAGCTGCCGCGGTGGCTTCACTGCCTCCTTCTTTTTCTGTGGTTCCGCCACGATCGCGCCAATCCCCAGGTTGTCTTCCTTTGTGTTCGCCCTGATGGGATACCGTACCCCTTCGCCGTCCAGGCCCAAGCCGCGGCGTGCATCCGGGTCCCATCCTTGCGACTGCAGCGTCCGGAGACCCATGCGCGATCGGTCGAGGGCCGACGGTGGATGTGAGTGTTCCAAGCTGACTTGATGTGTCAGGGACGCCTCGTGCCTCCGGACAGATGTGGTGATGGGGAGCGAGCAAATGGGGCAGATTGTGGGCTCGGGCTTCGGCTCATCCCCTGTTTTTGCCACTGGAGACTCGGTTCTGGATGCAGAGCCCGACTTTGCCGCGCCCAAGACGACGCTGGCATACAGGTCACTGGCTAGAAGTCCCTTCTCTGCCGAAGACACCGAGGCTCGTGTCCCCTCATCCGCCTCCGTTGCTCGAACAAACTCGACTCTCTTGCGCTTTAGCCCGGCGCCAAACGGCTTCTTGTGATGTAGCGGAACGTCATCTTCGTCGTCTCCCTCTCTCGATCGCCGCATTGCAAACGGCACAGGCTGTTGGGCAGACGCGTAGTGCGCTGATGAACTGTTGTTGGCGGACGATGAAAGAGACGTTGGCGCTTGGGAGAACAAGAGTGGCGGCTGCATTGAACTTTGAGATCCGTGACCCACAATGTGCACCAGTCTTGGCCTACCCTACACCCTTGAAATGCGCCCAATCTCTGTTGCTCGCCTAGAGTTCACCTACCCATCCCAATCCTAAGTTGCAGACCCCGAGACTGCTGGCTTGAAAGCGTCCTCTCACAGCACTTCTCCCAGGCCTTGCACTCTTCGTGAAGGGTTAGCTGGAAGAGTCTCGGGTCAAGGTAAGGTACGACTAAATGTACCGAACCAGATGCCGCCGGGATTGAGTATTATTCTCCGAGCACTGCACAATCAAATCGACGCAAGTTTACTTTTGCGGCATCAACTGCCTGATTACACCGAGTCGGGTAGACCGAGGAACAGGGCGCCGAGCCGCTGGTCAATGGGGCCCCAATGCAGCCTGTGATAGATGCTTGGACCAAAGCACCGAAGGAGTGTCGCTACACGGTACGCCATTGCATGATACACATCTTACGATGCATCACTCATGCTGTACTCGCCGAGCCGTCTCACAGTTTCTTCAGTCATTGGAAGACGACTTGGTGACTCACAGCGCCCAAGTCGACTCCAATGTTGTTGGTTCGACGTCCCCACTCGGTTTCTCACTCTGTGCAATGGCGCATCACCCTGACTCATGGCGCGGGCTCCCACTGCTGGTGCTTTCCTTAGCAGCAGATCGGCGATGGAGATGGCGTCGCGACGGCGCCGCTCCGTCGGTATAAAGCAGAGCGACGACATCGCTTTGGCGGTGATATCTCGAGGTTCAAACGCCATTGCGTTCACCTCGAACCGCAACGAGTAGACAGGAGCCAGGACAACCGGCCTGGGCCAACTCTCCTCCGAAACACCTCGCCGTTCCTCAACTCATTCTCACCAGACTCACTACCTCCCTCATCATGTTATCGTCCTCATCCGTCGTCTCCGCATCCTCGCCACCGCACAGCATGGGCTCCCCGGCATACCCCATCCCCGAGGGAGTCAACGCCATCCCACATGAACAATTGGATCTCCGGCCAGACGCCGAAGTCGACCATGACCTCCTGAACCCCAAGCCCATCTCCAGCGAGAAGAACATCTTCTTCTTCTGGCACAGGGGCTTCCCCCACATGCACCCCTACACGCAACGCACCGTCCGCACCTGGCACCGCCGCTTCTCCAGGCTGGGCTGGGTGGTGCGAGTGCTCGACCGCGAGCCCAACTCGCCCCTGAACGTGGCCAACTTTCTCGACATCCACGACCCCAAGACGTTCCCCCAGGCGTTCGTCGACGGCACTATCGGCGGCGACTACGCGCCCCAGCACACGTCCGACCTCGTCCGCTGGCCGCTGCTGCTCAAGTACGGCGGCGTGTACGCGGACGTGGGCATGATCCAGATTGGCGACCTGGACCGCGCCTGGAACGCGACGGTCGGCGATCCGAACTCGCCATGGGAGATTCTCTCGTACAGCGCGGGCGGCGTCGAGAGCCGCGGCTTGACAAACTACTTTCTCGCCTCTGGGCGGAACAACCGTCTCTTCCTGCGGTGCCACAAGCTTCTGCTCGAGCTGTGGGCTGCTGACGGCGGCCGGACGAGCACAGATGGGATGCACACCAGCCCGCTATTCAAAGGCCTGCCGCTGATGAGAAGTGGCCTCTCTTTTGAGGAGAATGGCAAGACGTTTGGGCCGGAAGAGGTCAGCAAGATGCTGACAGACTACATCATCCAGGGCCATGTCATGACCATGGTCATGGGCCTCATCGACGACGAGAACGGCTGGAACGGACCAAAGTACGCCGAGGAGCACATCTACGCGCCCGACTACATGGTCGGCTCGCAGCTCATCAACGAAATGACCGCGTGGAACGGCCCCAAGCAGTTTGAGCTCATGTCGCTGCCGCTCCCCAAGGACGGTGAAGACGAGTCCGACAACCAGAGGCTCGCGCGAGAGATTGTCGAGGCCTGCCTGCGAAAGAGCTTCGGCTTCAAGCTGGCACACGGCCTCATCCTGCGGGTCATGGGGGACACGCTGGGGTCGCTGTGGAGGAAGCACTCGGGCGCCGACGATGTGCCCGGGACGTATGGCCACTGGCTGCGGCATGGCACGCTGTACTGGTGCCAAAAGGAGATTCCCACGAGGGTGGACTTTAAGGAGATCGCAGCGTTTAAGAAGGAGCCGTTGTCGAGAGATGGGGAGGCTGGGCCTGACGCTCAAGGCGGCGCGCCCTCGTACAATGTGCAGAATTAGATGTGAACGATTAGAGAAGCAATACACTTGCCTTCGGGTATGTCAAGATTACGCTTGGCGATCCGGAGCTGCTGCGGAAGAGTCTGCCGCTGCCCCTCTGCCCATCCCACTCTATCGCCTGTATGTCCCACTGATCGTGTAATCCTTCTTCGGCCCGTTGACAATATACTCTATGCTCCATTGCTCGAGGTTCACCGCCTCAAATTCAAAATTGTACTTGACGTCGTAGTAATCGTCGATGCAGAGATGCCCTGCCTTGGCACTCCACCCCCCGTCGCGTCCGCCCTGTGGCGTCAGGAACTGGATCTCGTGGAAGAGGTAGTCCGCTCGTTTCTGGTCCTCTGGCTTCGCGAACCACACGCCGAGTACATCTTTCCGTTCGTCGTAGCGCCAGATGTATCGTCTCGTCGCTCGGAATCCGAATCCTCCGTCGGTCTTGAACTCGCCGTCCTCGACGTAGAGATACTCCATGCCTAGGTCGTCATCGTCCGAAGACGCAGAAGTCCCATATTTGGCACACTGAATGCCATCTGACGTCTTGTCTCGCAGAAGGAACTGTGCTGTGCCGCTGAAGTGCCCACTTGGATGGGATGGCAGCCTGCTCGTGAGGTCTCTCTCCAACTTCCACGTGCCCAGCAAGCTTCGAAACACAGCCCTGGAGACAAACGTTGGCGTGGTGAGGCCGGCAATAGATACGTTGACGGTATCTTGGACCGACTTTGCCGCATCTTTCTGTCCTTGGCTGTCGTCCGTTGGTGATGGGTATCTGGCTGGCGTGAGCATATCCAGAGGCTGGTCATTGTGCGATAGCCTTGGAGCCCCATCAAACGAGGGTGTTATAGGATCGATCGAAAGAGCCTCCGCGAATTCTTGCATCAGCCAGGGGTAATCACCCATCGGAAACTGTGAGAGTCGAGGGTCGTCTCGCAGACCGAGCGTTCGTTGGATCGAGTCGTCAGTCGCGAGTTTCTGCAGGAGAGGCTCGGGCAACGCGTCAGGCTTGGACCAGAACTCGGCGAGGAACCTTGCTTGCATCTGCATGACCCCCCAGTAGGGAGAGCGATAGAAGCCCACGAAGCCCAGCTTGGGGATGTCTGGGTGGTGCGTCCCATGGAATGCCAGTGCAACGGGCTGCTCTGTATGCCGTGGTGAGTGACGTAGCTGCTTAAGAGTAGCATCCGGAAGAAAGTCCAAGCAAGGTGACGGGTCGAAGCCTGTTGCAACCACAACTGCTGCAATGTCGTCGACTCTTGAGCTTCCAGGAGACAGCACTGCTGTAGTTCCCACGAGGGACTCGACTTTGCCAGTGGACAATGTGATTAATCCGGATCGTACAAAATCGCAGTAAAAGTCGCTAACGGCCAGGTACGGAGGCTGGGATCTCGCTTCGTCGTCGACATGCAGCAGCGGTGAGAATATCGCCTGGTCGTTTCCCAATGCTCTCTCATATATACCATGTACCACCTTCGCCACGTCTTCACGAATGTGGCCTTGGGTGTTGGCCAGCGGCAAGGGTCGGTTATTGCGGTTGTAGGACGAAAAGTCGAGCGGGAGAAACGGCGCTGCTTTGGCTTTGGGCTATCACTTGACTTAGCAGTTATCACTCCGTGGCCAATTTCAGGCTCACCTCAGGTGTGGTGTACAGTGGAAACACCCATATCGGCCGCTGGACCACGTGGTGTATAGAGAGCTTGTCAATATCGGGTATCTCAAATTCGTCGGGTGAGTTTGCGGCTGAGGAAAGATGCGAAGCCATGACGCCTGCAATCTCAACGCCCGACATCTGGCCGCCAATCACCAGAATCTTGCCCTTTCCGGGTACTTTCTTGCCAAGCAAGGCCTTCAAGTCCCGATACTGGCTGCTGTGGACGACGGGTATGGAGGCTGGCTTCGCGAGGGCCTCGGGGATGATCGGCTGTCCAAAGTAGCCGGAAGCAATCAGGAGATGCCCAAACCGTCTGCTCTCTTCCTTTCCCTGAGACTGGAGGAGCACGTCCCAGCCATCCTTGCCTCCCTCCCGTGGCTCGGCTCGCGCGACGCGAGTCCCCAGGTGCAGCTCAAAGTCAGGATTCCCAGCGAGGTAGCGGTCCAGATATCGCTGCAGGTACTTGCCGACCATCCACGCGCGCGGGAGCTGCGGGGCGTCATCCCCCCAGGCCAAGTCGCTGAACTGCATCGTGTGCTTGCTCTGGTTGGCGAGCATCAGGGGATGGACCTGGCGGCCGTCGTCGCTCCTGGAGTTTGGCCATAGCCCGCCGATGGCGTTTTGAGAGTCGAACACGCTGACTTTGAACGAGCCCCTGGGGGCATTGTGGAGGAGCGTCTTGGCCGCGACGAGGCCAGACGGGCCGGCGCCTGCGGTCGTCAGTGCCGCTGTGGTTCAAGTACATGATGACCGTGGCCAAAGGCACTCACCGACTATACACACCGACTTGGACATGACTCTGCTCAAGCTTCCAAGCCACCGCCGACTCATACATGTGCCATGCCACGACAGCAGGACTGAGATCCGTCTGCTGCGGAGTAAGCTGACTGTTTGGAGAAATACTGCTTCTAGCACAGGGGTGCGTACAGACAACCCTCGGGTTCTAAGCAGAGGCGTTGATACAAACGAACGCTGGGCTTCAACAAGCAAATTTGTAAGCGATGGGATAGCTGCGTGAGCACTTAAGCCCGCAGCTGATGTGAGTCTGTCGATGGATGAGATTCTTGGGGCGCCGTTTGGCACGCCAGAAGCAGATTAGCCCGTCCAAGGGTCCATCAACAGCGATTACATAACAGGTAACAGGCCCCTGTGTCGGCTCTGGAGCTCCTCTTTGAAATGTACAGCGCTGCTTCCCGGATGTCACGGATCGCTTCATACGCTCCAAGTCCATGGAGACACAGCCTTGAGCTTGAGGTACAGCTACGGTTACTCCGTACCTTACGGAGCACAGCGCCTCCCGCCCTCCCGGTCCATGTCGTCATTCCTCGAGCGAGGGGCATTGACACGGCTTCATCCGAAGTACGCAACATGTAGCTCCCTCTCTCCGACTCGACTCTGCAATTCCCCATCTTCGTTCACCCCATATTACACGCTCAAACTCGCCCAATTAATTGCCCTCACCAGTCACCATGCCCAGCTCCCACCACGTCCTCATTCTTGGCGGCCACGGCAAGATCGCCCAGCTGCTCACGCCCCTGTTGCTCCAGCGCTCCTGGACCGTCACCAGTCTCATTCGCGCGCACGAGCAGGTCCCGGCGATCGAGAAGCTCGCCAGCGGCCTGCCCGGCAAGCTCAACGTGCTGGTCCGCAGCATCGACGAGGTGGACAGCCAGGAGCGCGCCGCGAGCATCCTCAACGAGGTGAAGCCCGACTACGTCGCCTGGAGCGCCGGTGGGCATCCCTTCGCACCACAGTCCTCGCTGCGGCCCATTCTGACGATATAACAGGCGCCGGAGGCAAAGGCGGCGCAGAACGGGTACGAAGAATGCGCACATCCTACTGCTGTTTATGCTAACGGCACGCCCAGACCTTCAAAGTCGACCGCGACGCCGCCATCCACTTCATCTACGCCGCCGCCTCCATCCCCTCCATCACCCGCTTCCTCCTCGTCTCCTACACCGGGTCCCGCCGCGCCGGCGCACGCTGGTGGCCCGCCGGCGAGTGGGACGAGTACAACGCCAAGGTCAACCACGGCGCCCTCGCCGACTACTACAAGGCCAAGATCGCCGCCGACGAGGCCCTCTACGAGGCGTCCCGGAAGAGCTCCTCCCTTGTGGGCCTGTGCCTCCGCCCGGCCACCTTGACGGCGGACCCCGCGGGCAAAGTCGAGTTTGGCAAGACGGCGCACGTCAAGGGCAGCGTGAGCAGGGCCACGGTGGCGGAGACGGCGGCGGCGCTGCTGGCTGCGGACGGGGTCAAGAACTGCTGGCTCGACTTGTTGAATGGCAACGAGGACGTGGTCGCTGCTGTGAACAAGGCCGTCAAGGACGGCGTGGACGCTGCTGAAGGGGAGGCAGTCTATGGGTCGTAGGTCGAGTCCATATGATTAGTCCGGCCTTGCAAGACAGATGCCAGTAATGCAAACCCCTTGGCATATCCAGTCCAGTAACCCGAACCACCGCAGACGCACACGAAACGTCCAATTTGTACTTGGTAACTATGGATCAGCTGCCTCAAAGCAAAGAATGGATCAGATCACCAATTTGTCAAGCAATTTTCCCCGTCGCTGCTGGCCATTTCCCCGTCAGATTACCTTCGACATCGCCACTCCCAAAGTCTGGGCCTTGTTCGTAAACACCCGGCTTCTAGCAACAAGTCTCATCACCGATGCAGCCTGCTTCTCCATCACCACACCACGTAACCATTGCTCGTTGCCGAAATCGCTCCATGTTCGGCATTAGAATATTAGACAGAGTACCGAGTGGAATCACTCCTGCGGTATGCCCGCCGGGGGAGCTCCAAGTCGTCGTCTAAGTCGGAAGGGTCAGTTCCGAGAATGTTGGCACTTGGGCACCGGGCTCTCTCAAAGGTGTCCCGATGATCTGGCCCCAGGATATCCAACCTACTGTCGATACGGGCAGTTTGGCGGTAGGCGTTGCGGCCCCGATTAGCTCGTCTGGTCGTCAAAGCCTTGATCTCCTCACGGACGGTTCCCTAGCTCGTCGTGAGGTAGATGATGGCGTTCCAGACCCCCTGCAGAGGCAACACGCACCCGCTGGCAACGCTGAGCTGGAAGCTGATGCGCCCTTCGTTGGTGAGGCTGTACAGCCTGTTGATGGAGCTTGGAATCCAGGTGACCAAGACGGCGGAGGCAAAGATGAAGCTTGTGCGTAGATACGCCATCTTCACAGGATCCAGCCGCTTGAGTTTCAACGATGCCCTGGACGCAACCGATCCAAGCCTATTGGGGAGACTCGGTCGTGGCTTGCGCTGATGACCCGACGAGCAGATCGTCTCGAACTGCTGGCGGCCGTCTCCAAGGTCCAATTCGCTTTCGTGAAGCCTTGCCGCCCAGGAGGGGCTCGCGGTGATTCCATAAGTTGTATGGACTTGTGTAATCGCCGCTGACGGATCGTGATGCTCAAAATCGGGAAGACCAGAAGTGACTTTGACCTCGGTCACCACAGTCCCGTAGCCGTTGTATCGTCGGGTCAAGCTCTGCCAAATGGTGTTAGTACGCATGACTTCCATGACAGAAAGGGTCCGGGACTGCCGTGCCTCTTCTGCCGAATCTCCGCCATAGCTGCCAGACCGCGAGGGCTTTCTCGGGTCCTTTTCGTGGAGCCCCATGTTGAGTAGCTGATTCCGATGGTGGAAGACGTGATATCCCACGGCAAAGTATATCACAATGGACAACAGAATGCATACCCAGATGGGGATATAGTAGGCGTACAGTCGAACGAGGCTCCAGTTTGGGCCAATCCAGCACCAGAGCTACGGCACGGTTAGTCGTTTGTTCAGCGAGTCTTGTGTTGGAGGACTCACCGCTGCATCGCCGTACACAGGGCCTCGAGGGTCGCCGCGGATAGAGATCAACACTATGGCTGGGATCATCGGACCGCCGAAGCAGACGAGGCAGTAGACCCAGAGGTATTTGCGGAAGGAGGCTGGGTTCGCGTTGTAGAAGAAGACGAGGAAGACGTTGACAGCCATGGCAAACGACCACCAGGGGTCAGACTGCATGAACCTGTATGCAGGCTCAAGTCAGCCACAGACGCCTCCCCGGAGTGAAGGATCCAGGTCAACGTACCATTCAAAGATGAAAGCCTGCGCCTGGCACAGAGCCGAGTTCTCACCGATGCGGAGACCGTCGTAGCCCATCATCGACGCAGTGCTGGCTCCGGCATTAGCGATGGACGCAACGACGAGAAACAGGTTCGGGGTGGTGCGCAGCTTCTTGAGCGTGACGAAACTGAGGACGGTCAAGAAGATGGCCACCATGGAGAGGCCCGCGCCGGAGCGTTCGATGGTGATGAGGATGTCGATCTCTCCGGGGCTGAGGCTCGCGTCTGCCGCGCGCTTGGTGCCTCCGTCGAACATTGTCTCGGCGGTGGGATATGACGCCGCGTTAAAGCTGACGTTGAAGAAGGGGTCGGGGGCCAGAAGAGGCGACAACTGCCCAAGACAAGGTCGACAGCTGCCAGACGGCGAGTGCGTGCCAAGGAGACGAAGCATTGAGCAGAAGTGCTTGTCTGACGTCGCAAGAGACGTGACCTCGGCTTCAAAGGCGGGTGACTTCAGAAGGGCTGTGAGGAAGGAAGTGTGGCCCGACCGACGTGGTTGCCAGGTGGCGAGCCACGGACAACACTCGCAGCAGAACTGGGCCAACCACGTGAGCATGGTCCAGCAATATCACGAAAAATCTGGTTTGTAATATGTGAATCACAACTCGCAAGTATGGCATCCTCGCCCTTCCCAGAAGCGTGAATCACATCGAGGTTAGGATGCTTCACTGCTGAGGAAGTCTGTACTCCGCACATAGTCACCGACAGCGACAGCATATTGCGCGAGCGACCAAGATGAGTACCGTTGACACAGCTCTAGTAACTACGCCTCTGTGTTGTTTAATTAATGTAGTCTGCAGCGGGTCTATCTGAATCGTGCTGGTGTTGGACAGAAAGTCATCTTGGTTGGAGACGGCCTTGAAGGATCTACATTCCTCAATTCTTGAACACGGGAATGCAAAGTATCATTACTGGGGTAATTCCAACATCTTGATATAATCGAAAACGGCCTGACTTACCAAAATCTATTGTAAATCATGATTGACCATGCGCCGCCTCGACTCTCTGATCGTCGTGGTCTGCGCTCGCACGTGGAGGGCGGCAACCTCCAACCAAGACCTCGGCTTCTCGTACTCAACCCATCTCAACCACCATCTCGCGATACACGCCCAAAACCCCCCAGCATGTCCGACAAAGGCCCCCTCAGCCTCTCCCCCCTCAACCGCGTCCTCTCTCCGCCCCTCAACCTCTTCCCCCCCAACACGCCACCAAACCTCTTCTCCGCCGCCGTCCAGCACTTCACCTCCATCCCGTGGTGCGCCGACCTCCTGCTCGCCGAATCCCCCACCGCGGCCATCAGCTTCATCCCGCAATGCTTCAACCCCGCCTCGGACAAGCACGACCAGTTCGTCGGCGCCACGCTCGCCACCCCGCGCGCCCTGCGGCACATGCTGTGCTTCTTCCGCCCAGACGACGCCCGGCACCTGCGTGACCCGGCCCGGCCCGTCACGCGCGTGTCCAGCCTCTTCGCGCTCGGGGACGGCCTGTGCGGCTACGAGGCGCTGCTGCACGGCGGCATGACGACGACCATGGTGGACGAGACGCTGGGGGTGATTAACGAGCTCAACACGGCGCTTGGCAAGACGGGTAGTCTGTACGCGGCGAGCAGCGTCACGGCGTCGCTGAGTATCAAGTTCCTGCGGCCGATTCCGGCGGAGGGCGAGGTGTGCGTGACGGCGTGGGTCGAGGGCGTTGAGGGCAGGAAGACGCTGATGAAGGCCGAGGTGACTGGGCCCAAAGGCGAGAAGATGGCCGTTGCTGACAGCGTATGGGTCGCGGTGAAGCCAAAGATATAGCGTGTGGCTTTAAGACAAATCTCACCAGGTTGGATACTGGCTGTTATAGACAGGTTGGCTCTTTGACGGTCGAGAAGTCATGCAAGGCCAATGAAGATAATTTCACAATGGATAATGCTACAAGGGAATAATGCAATGCGCAATCCTCCACACACCAACGCCATAGACGTGTCAGAGCCTTCCCATCCAACCGCATCACCGTGTCACGGCCAGCCGCAACCCATCAGCTCGCGCTGCTCTCCCCCTTCTTCCTATGCGGCATCACACTGCCCACCGCATCCTTCATCCTGGACGGATCCTCTATCGCCGCCAGCGCAGCTTCCCTCTTGCTCCTCTGCCCCGGCGCCCCCTCCCGGTGCTCAAGCTCGCTCTCCGCCGAACTAATGCTGCTGAGGCTGCGGTTCATCACGGCGTTGATCACGCGCCCCTCCTTCTTCTTGACGCTGCGCTGCGCGTCCTTGAGCTTCTGTAGTTCCTTTTCCTCCCAGTGCATGGCGATGATGCCCAGGCCGGGGAGGTTCTTTTCGAGAAAGGCCTTCAGGTCGGGGAGGATGGACTTGTCGGGTCGATACGTGCCGGAGTCGTTGTCGATGATGAGTTGATAGTAGGACGGATTAGGCGGCGGATCCGCCTTGGGTGGCCCGCCGGATACCTCGTCTGTGGGATGGACCTTTTCGTTCGGCTCCGGGTCGTCGGACGCGTCGGGGTGCTGAAGCCTCCGTACAAGGAACTCGCCTGAGCAGGCGATGTACGTCTCCACGTTGGAGTGCATGGTGTGCTTGCTCAGCAGGTCGATGCCAAATTCCTTGCCCGTCTCGGTAAACCGTAGCAAGCCGTCCAGAGTCAGGATATAGGTAAAGACCCGCCCGCCTTCGTCGAAATGCGCAAGCCGGAGAAACTGCAGCGACGCCTGCTCGGAACACGGTGCAAAGCTACCGTACTCGGTCGACTGGTCGAAGTTGTAGACCCGGTTGTGCTGCTTGTGCAGTGCGGTGTTGAGCACCTTGCCGCGAAGACCGGTCGAGGCAAACATTTTGCCGATGACGGGCCTGAACTGGACGTATCGATGGTAGAGCTTCGGCGGAACCGGGCCTTGGAGTTGCATCTCGTTGGCTTGGAAGCTGAGAAGCGTCAGTCTAGAGATGTCGCCTTGAAGGAAGGCCACGCATACTCGTATTTCTGGCTCTTGCTCTTCTCGCCCTTGGTCGACGTCCCGGCCTGGTCGTCGTGCTCATCGGCATTGACTTTGGTTCCTGCCAGGCGTCCAATCATGGGGCTAAAGTGCTTCACCCACGACGTCGGGCCGAGGGTGTACATTTGCGCGTACGGCGGATCCGAACGGCCGAGCACTTGGATGCTGACGGCGAGCCTCGGGGTGATATGAGCGTCGGAGTGAAGCATGCTGGCCAGCCCCTTGAGCAGGAAGGCCCGTTTGCTGATCATGCGCCTCTTGGCGCCAAACTCCTTGCCCGGCGGCGGGATGCCGTCCCACCTGTCGAAGACGCGAGGGATCTTGATGGTGACGTTTCCGAGCCTGTCGTCCTTGTCGGGCCAGTCTTCGTCATATAGCCGGCACTTGAGCGTGAAGCCCGACGGGGGCACGTTGGCCACGATCCACTCGTCGTTCCACTCGGGCTCCGTCGTCCGGCGCAGCGTCCGGGTGCGGTGGACGAGGTCCGGGTCCTCCTTGTGCCGCTTGCCGTTGGCCGCCTTGAGCGTCGCCGTCAGGAACGGGTCGGACGACGCCGTGTGGAAGTCTGCGGGCGGCAAGTTGGCGGCGCAGCGGAAGCAGAAGCGGACGGTGTAGCCGGGCGGCGCATCGGGGAGCGGCGTGGTGTCGAATCCTCCGGGTGGCTTCTGTGGCTTGACGCTCTGCTTTACGCCGGGGCCCTGCGCTTGGGGGGGCTTTGGCGTCGCGTCGCGATTCTGCCGAGGGTGCTGCTGCTGTTCGCCCGGCGGAGGCTCCCGACGGGCACCGTTTGTGCCAGACGCTTCGTTGGCGGTGGGCGTGGCCGCCATTTTGGCGGAGAGAAGAAACAAGAGGAGCACACTGCCGCGATGCTGCGTCGGTAGCAAGGAGAGCTTGAGTTAATCCATCGACAGTATGCGCCGTTGGAGTCGTTCCAGTTCGGTTGGAAGGACAAGCGGCGGCGCAAAGGAAGGAGATGGTCGGTTTCGACAGCCGCGGATCGTCGTGTCGAGCAACAATAGGGGAGGAGAGATGGAAGACATGGAGATTTCCAGGAAGAACATCGGCTGCTCAGACGAAGAATGCGTCATCCCACCACGTGCCGAGAAGGACGCACGTAAAGCCAGATGTCGTGTCCTGTCCCAATATATTTCTGCGTCGCCTGGCAAAGCTCGCAAGCCGCAGGTCGAATTGTGACGTCACGCAATGCCGAGCTACCAGGATCACTGCCCACTGGCAGGGTAACCTGGACGCCACAGGCGGACGGATGAGGACGACCGATCTCGACTGTAGCGCGCCACCAAACTGGGAATCACGGACGGCGGGGATGCAAAAGGCCCGAACGACATTTACTGGCCAAGTTTTCCAAGATAAAACGACCACTTAATGGTGAATGTCATTCTCAGCTGGAACCAGGTTCCCGGGAGATGCCACGAATCTCCCAGTCGCCCAGTTCATGTCCGTATCGACATTCACCGTCTACCCGAGCGGCCCGATGGGCTTCCAGACAGGCTTCTCCGACGCCCACGACGTCGACATCGAGACGTCCAATGTGGGCGTGCAAGAGGCAGCGCGAGATCCTGCGCCGCATGGCCGCCCCGGGCCACCCGCCCTTCGCGGCGTGCATCGAGGCCAAGAGGCCCCTCGCAGACGTGCGGGACGCTGTGTACACGCCCGAGGACGCCTGGCTCTCGAGCGGGGGCGTCGTGGATGCGGGCTTGGGCGTCTACGGTGTCGATGGCTTCGAGATTGCTGACTCGAGTATCCCGCCGCGTAACGTGGCTGCCAACACGGCCAACACCGCGTCGACGTATGGGTGCGGCGCGCTTAACACGGCATGGCATTGTCTCCGGATTTGCAAACAGCTCATGACATAAAATGTAGACCGCACGCCAACAGCCGTCTTTAAGCCACCTAGTAGGCCACCATACTACATCTTCTGGGCAAACCTCTCCAGCAGTCGCAGCTACATGAACAGAGACTGATGGGACGGTAGAGTGTGCAGTTTGAGTCACCCGACAAGCATCGCCAGCTCATCCAAATGTCGTAGGCATCCCAGGCTCATAGGCACGCACGCATCCCAACGCAGGCGTCACACTTACAGGAATCGCAGTCGCAGCCATCCCCGCCTAGTGAAGCACTCTCTTTGCTTTGCTTACGCCTATGCCTTGGGCGCCCCTCGGCATCGCGTATTTTCTCCAAAGGACCATAAATTCAGCATCACGCCCAGGGTGAATATTTGGTATTAGTCGAAATAGATGGTTGCTACACGTCGTCGGATCGGGATATCATTGCGGACGTCTCAGTCACATGTTCTCGGCGATGGCTGCCCCTCCTCTGCCTAGTTGAACTCAGCTGAATTGACGCGGACCTTCACATCACCAACCCTCGCCTCTCCTCACTCATCTCAGTTTGCCCCTGTCAATAATACGAAAATCAAATCCTCTCGCCTGATAGTGTCTCCTACATCCACGACGCCATGAAGGTCTCCGTGTTCAGCAGCAAGCCCTACGACAAGAAGTACTTTGACGCCGCCAACGCCACGAGGGAGGCCTCGAAGATACACATCGTCTACCACGAGCTCCCGCTGAGCGAGGACACCGTCTTCCTGGCCAAGGGCTCCGACGCCGTTTGCGTCTTCGTCAACGACTCCCTCGGCTCGGCCGTCGTCGAGGCGCTGGCCCGCGACGGCGTCAAGGCCATCCTGCTCCGCTGCGCCGGCTTCAACAACGTCGACCTCGAGGCCGCAGAGAAACACGGCCTCGTCGTGGCCAACGTGCCCTCGTACTCTCCCGAGGCCGTGGCCGAGTTCGCCGTCGCGCTGATCCAGACGCTCAATCGGAACACGCACCGCGCGTACAACCGCGTCCGCGAGGGCAACTTTGCGCTCGACGGCCTGCTCGGACGGACGCTCCACGGCAAGACGGTCGGAATCGTCGGGACGGGCAAAATCGGAGTGGCCACGGCTCGTATTATGAGGGGGTTCGGGTGCCGCGTCGTTGCGTACGATCCGTTTCCCTCGCCGGCGTTCAAGGAGCTCGGCGAGTACAAGAGCCTCGATGAGCTGCTGGCGGAAAGCGACATCATCAGCCTGCACTGCCCGCTCATGGATTCGACGCGGCACATCATCAACGAGCAGACAGTTTCGAAGATGAAGCCCGGGGCGGTGCTGGTCAACACCTCCCGCGGCGGCCTGCTCGACACCAAGGCCATCCTCCGCGCGCTCAAGAGCAAGCACCTCGGGGGCCTGGCGCTTGATGTCTACGAGGGCGAGGGCTCGCTCTTCTACGAGGACCACTCGACTGAGGTCATACAGGACGATATCCTTATGCGGCTGACGACGTTTCACAACGTGCTTGTTTGCGGACACCAGGCGTTCTTCACCGAGGAGGCGCTCAAGGAGATTGCCGACTGCACGCTACGCAACATGGAGGAGTACGCCGCCAGCGGGTCGTGCAAGAACTCGTTGACAAAGGATCCAAAGATGAAGAGACGGGGTTCTCTTCCCGTGCGGAATGTGTAATGGCTGTCTTCGACGGGCATTTCTGCTGCCCTGCACTCGTTTGGGCGCGGCTCGACTCTGCTTGGTGCTTGGGAGGAGCTCTTCGAGGTAACAGAGATATTATCTATGAATTCAACTAACATTACAGATGAACGTTTCTCAACGCCCTGGCGGGTATGCATGCTTCCAGACGCGGCACTGAAATGTCTTCGGAGCTCCACTCGGCGCCGGGGTCGGAGCACCCTCCGTCGAGTGCACATCGCAAGCCCAGTTGCTGTTCGTTCCCGTGGCAAGCCGCCGCTCAAAGATGAAGCCATGTCCTCTATTGATGTCGATACTCTATACAGTCTATTTCACCCCACGTCAACGCCTCGGTTGATCCGTCATCGGAGCTCCACGTCAAGCCTCGCAATGCCATTCAGCTCCTGCACCAAGTCGACGCTCACCGTACCGCTCATCCTATCTCCATCCCTCCAATGCCTCCGGTCAAAGCAGCACCCCCGCAGAGACTCCGTCTCACGGGGACTATTCCCGGCCCCGTCCAACGGCTGATAGAGAACCGAACTCGCGTCTTGCACATCACCGTCCTCATCCCCGCCAGCCATGGTGACATCTCCATCATTGTCTACGCGTCGAACGCTCCCATCCCGCTGGACAGCCGTCCTCGTGTACGGCTCAAAGCTGCCAGAATCGACCGCCCAGGTCTTGGCCCACCCCTCGGCACTAAATGCCCAGATGATCATCTCCGGAGACGAGTCCAGCGCAATCTCTGTGAGCATCCTGCAGGTAGCCACCGGCTGCCCACTGATCTCAATTGGATAGGCTGCGCTGCTCTGGAAGGGCTCGCTAAAGATGTCGATTGCGCGGTAGCTCTCATCCAGATGCCACGACGCAGCCACTCTCCGCCGTCCAGTGTCGTCCAGCTGATCCGCCAGCGGCTGCAGGATGGCCGCACTGCGAGACATGTCGTGAAACAGGTCTGGCGGTACAGTGTAAAATACAACAATCTGCGCGTCGGACGCAGGCTCGGACGGACCTACAGGGCCTCCGGCCGAAAACGTCGCCACAACACGTACGCCATGTCGGGTATCTGCTCCGGCAGCATACAGAATCGGCACCGGCGAAGCCGCACCTGCGGGCGGCCGAAGCCAGGCCTTGCGCAGCAGGCGCGTCAGAGAGCCCACAGGTGCATCGGTGCCGAGGCACAGGTTCCCTGTCCGAGGGTCGGTAAACAAGATGTGGTATCCGTCGCTCAGAGGAACAGCTCGATAATGGTCTGCACTGCCGGCTGAGACCTTGCGGAAGAAGCCGGCATCGGACGATCCGCCCTCGAAGAATTCAACGGGTCTCGTCCGCGGAGCCTGCCCGGGCAGGGATACGATCGAGTGCATATCCTCGACCGATGGCTGGCCTTGTGCCGTGTTCACCAAGGACATCACCGCAGTGCCACTGGAACCCATAAGCATGGCGCTGAACCCCTGAACGATATCGCTGAGAGACTCGAGGGGGTTGCCGAGCCCGGCAGCCGAGCTGATCAGCCTGAGCTTCTTGGCCGTGTCGATTCCTCGGCGAGCCGGCAGAAAGTAGAGAAAGTCGCTCGGCGACGACAGCGGGAACCATCTGCTCAGATCCTGCCCAGTCAGAGCGTCCACCTAGTGAAGCTCAATCCCAGCAGCGCATCCAAAGGCCACGCAGTTGCGCTGAGGACAAATGGCCACGGAGCGCGGCGGGTCATCCGCGTGGCAGACGTTCCTGTAGACGGACCTCTGTCCATTTTCAACGCACGGTGCGTTATGCGGCATTCTCTCGTGGCAGATGCAGGGCTTCAAGGAGCTGGGCGAGTTGGACCCCGACCCTGATGCCGATGTTGGTACCGAGCTCTCGTTGGATGCTTGAGCAGAGGACGGCTTCGACCGTTGTGCCTCGCTCGCAATGTCGCACACCATGCCCACCCGGCTCTCCATCAAAAAGGCCACCGCGTACCGACCGGCCGACGTGTCCATGCTGCAAGAGATAATCCTCCGCGGGCAGATGATGCTCGTCACCGGCCGCAGGAAGCCCAGCGGCATCCCCTGCCGCCGACGCAGCGGAATCGACCACGCCGATCTCCCAGGCGGACAAACGTGGTTGAGCTCGTAGACGTACGCAATCTGGCCATGTGTAGCCATCAGGTACCTTCCGCAGAGGCTCGCCGTATACGTCACCGCGCCGTTCAGCCGTCCCGCCCTGGCCCGCGGCACCATGTCGCCAAAATCCGTGGACCCGACTTCTGCAAACGCGCTCTTGTGCACGTCTGAGAGGTTGCACTCCCTCGAGATCCATTTGCTCATGATCTTCTCCTGGTTCAGCCCTGACAACCGGGCCACCGTCAGGGGCGACAGGATGCGGAGCATGCTGCTCCACCAGCCGCCTTGTCGGAGCACCTCCATGAGCAGCATGCGGTTGAGGCTGGCGACGAACCAGCATCGACACGCGTGTCGTGCGGCGTTGAAGTCCCGCGGAGAGAGGAGAGTGTATATCTGCTGTATAATCTCTGTAGGAACCTTCATCGAACTCGGCCGCCCTGCAAAGCACCCGTCAGCTCCCAGCCCCAAGCGTCCAGCACGATCTGCATGTCACTCTTACCATCGACGCCGCAGTCGTATCCCACATAATCACTCCCAACAACCCTCTCCACGTCCGCCACCCTCCCCGGCAGCGTCCTGATGCTGTCCTCGCCGCTCTCCACCAGCGCCACGACAGCCATGGTCCCAACGGCGCGCTTCTCGGCGGCCGATCTCTGCGACACCGTTCTCGCTCGCTTCGTCGGCCGGGCCCCCGCGACGCCGCGCGAGACGAGGATTTGCGAAGACGTCTTGATGGCAGCCCCTAGGCACGGGAGGCTAGTGGTGTTGGGGTGAGTGGTGGTATTAACGATTAGGTGGTGGTGGTGGTAGGTGTAAAAGGCCCTTGAAGGTGTGGTGGCTGGAAGGAGTAGGAGGAGGCCCAGTGCCGGCACAGAAGCATGGAAGTGCTAGGCCCAGCCAGGGTCGACTTGGACCTGCCTCACAGGCAGAGGCCAGAATATCCTGGGCAGGTGAGCCACAGCTAGGAAAAGGCTTGTTCATACTTGAACTTGTACTCGGGTCGTCAAGAACACAGTGGAAAATGATTGTCCGACTCGCAGCCCGGGGGTATGTATAACATCCTGTAGAAAACACAATATCCATGCCAACACCACGATGCCCCATAATGCATCGGAACAGCCATGGCGCCATCAGCCATGTACCCATTCCCAGCCTTGGCATCACTTCATCAAGCATCATCCCTCCCGTTGTCCATCCACACGTTGTCATCGCCGATTCCCAGCGTGCTGTCTGCGTTGGGCAAGATCAGTACCGGCTGGCCCGGTGACGACTGATCGCCATCGGTCTCCGTGTCGCCCGTGGCCAGCGGTGGGGGCGGATCTTTGTATATCCACGGCTGGTGGAGGCTGGATAGAAGCGTCAGCACAGGTGAGACGGCAGCGGAGTGCTGGCGGCTTACGGAACGACGAGGCTCGGATTCACAAACACCAGGCCCTTCTCCTTGAACTCGTCGAGCGTGCTCCCCCTCCGCAGCAAGGCCTGGGACTGCCGCGGCTCGTCCTCATCCTCAAGGGCGTCGCCCACAGCCTCCTCGCCGTCGGCGTCATTCCCCGATTTAATGGCCCGCAGCGCAATGTACTTTGTCAACGGCTCAAACCTCCGCTTAAAGTAAAAGCTGTACCAAATCGTAAACGGGATGAGCGGCAGGATCGCCACGGACTGCACAAACGCGGCGAGGGACGCAATCTGTCCCACCATAACCACCTCAAACACAACGAGCCCGACGACGATGCGGTAGCAGATTATGCGCCACGCGCCGCCGGTAGCATGCTGGGGCTGGTCCATCGCGTACAGCACCATGTACTTGAAGGTAAAGTACCCGAGCACGAAGTAGCTGGTCCCGAAGATGAGAATTACAAAGCCCCATTTGAGCACGCTGTAGATGAGGCAGAGGTTGAACACCAGCAGCGCTGTGGGCAGGTAGAAGCCGTACTGGAAGACGGGCGGCTTCTGCAGCTCGGCGTAGTCCCGCGGCGTCGACGACATCATCCGGTAGATCGGATACAGGAACACGCTGCCGACTTCAAGGACTCTAAAGGGCATCAGGCCGATGCCCTGGAGCATGATGAAACTGGCGTAAAAGATGGACAGCTCCTCCACGTCCGCCGCAATGACCGCGGGGATCTTGCTCGTGTCCTTCAACAAGTCCCGGAGCACGCTCCAAAAGTCGAAGCCCGTCCGCGAAACGGCAAAGACGAAGAAGGTGTTGAAAAAGGTAAAGAAGAAGTTCTTGGATATGACCGACAGCTCCACGTCGCCCTGCGATATCATGCCCTGGTGATTGGAGAGGAAGTCGTAAAGGTACGGCACAGCAACGTTGAGCAACGACACCACCAGGGTGGGAGCACCGTTCTGGAAGAGCGAGAGGATGATTGGGTGGTCCGTCAGCCACGTGTAAAGGGGCGGCACCACCCGCTTTATCGTGCAAATGCTCAGCCAGGACGCGAGGATCGCCGTGGGGAAGATCCAGATGAGCGTCAGAAACGTGATGAACAGGGTAACAGCCCACGACTTGAGTCTTCGAACGCCGCGCAAGGCGTACGTGTTTTTCCAGACAAGATCGGATGGCGAAGGAGTAGGCTTCGTCAACAGGCGGCCAGGCCGAGGATCTATCCTGGCCTGGATGACCATCTGACAAGACGCAACTGAGTCCATGGTGACGAGAGCCATGTCGGCGGCCTCGTACTCCTTCCTGCGAGCCTCGATGACCTTTTCATCGAGCCTGCGGAGCTTCTCCTCGTAGTAGTCGATGGCATCGACCTGTTGGGTCCGCAGCCTCAAGGGTCCGTACCGAATTCTTATTTCAGGGCGGTCGCCTTCCAGAATGTGTGGTCCATTCAAATCGCTCTCCAGCAGACGCGTGTTCTCGCCAGACTCTTCGTCGCCTCTGTAGTTCACGCCTCCTGCGTTTGATGCATCGTCGTTTGGCGTCTGGGTGGCGTGGCTGTGGTGCTTCGTGGCCGCCTGCTGCTGCTTCAAACACTTGGCCCATGCGGCTTCAAGCTTGTGCAACGTCTGATCTCGATGTTCCACCACCTCGTCGAGCTCTTTCCAGTTTCGGCACAGCGTGACCGAGTCCACGAGGCCAATGTCGAGCCTTTCGATCAGGTTCTTGAGCTTCTCTTCCGACCGCAAGCGCACCGGTATCCCTGTCAACCGAAATGTGCGGTCCGTGACGGTAGATTGCGACCCAAGGTAATCCTGCCTGAACCGTATGATGCGGAACGTCTCCCAGTTGATGGAGTAGATCGTCAAGGCAACGAAGAGGTATGTGAAGACAACATACGCCCACAGGAACGTCTTTTCTCTGCTTCTGTCCTTGTGGCCGCCCCCGAGCGGGTCGCCTTCCAGCCCATGGCTGTAGATGGGTAGCCGCACAGGGCCGTATGAGTCGCTCTCCGTGTCGTCGTCGCCGCTCGGTTGGTTGCCGCCCAGGATGGCCTGAAAGTTCCGGTAGTGGCGGTTTATCGGCCAAAGCACCACCACCGCAATGAACGACATGACCATGAAAAGGCGGATCGCCATTTTAAAAAAGGTCAGGAACTGGACGTCCGGAGTCAGCTTGTACACGGTGGTCACCACGACGAGCACACCTACAACAAACGCATCGAGCCCGGCAGACGCCAGGATCTGCTCCTCGGTGACCCTGTACAGCCCCGGCATCCATCCGAAGAACGAGTTGGGCAGCGCGGGCAGGCCGATGTTCGTGTCGAGGCGCCTCTTGCGCGCAGAGTAGAGCGAGGGCCATCGCGGGCGAAGTATCTGTGTCCCCGTCCGCCATCAGCTTCCCACTCCCCAGGATACGTGTCTGCCAACGTACACAAAACGCGATGAGCGCCGAGACCCCGAGGATCAGAGACAGCACCAGCTGGACCTCAAGGTCCTTCCTGGTCTTGGACGACGGCTTGATGTAATCCTCGGGGTTGCACTTGTCGGGGTCATTGTCCAGACGCATGATGATGGTGCCTCATGTCTCTTCGCATGCGCTGGCGGCGATCTTCTGGCGTCGTGCTGCTGCGTGTGCCTGGGCGTATTGAGCTGCCCTGTGTTGTGCAAACGACGACGGCGTGTGGGAGCCGACAGCGATGGAACTGAAGGCCTCACGAGCCCCAGTCTGGTGACGTCGGACGGGCGCACGGATCATGCACAAAATTAGTGCGCCGCCGCATGGGGCTTTGTGCACCGGAAGCGCAGCTGCATAATCTGCACCGCCACGATTCGAATGTCGCAACCGACCTTGGGCAACTTCTCACTGTACGCTTCACGACGCGGCCGTTGCGGTTCTTCTGCATTACTGCCCGCTATGTCGGAACGCTTGCGCTATTTTTTTTTTTAGAACCGAGTCGCGCTTTAAGCCGCGACACGGGGCACGGGGGCGCAAAGCGATTTGTCCCAGGCCATCATGCGGCGAGCCGCTTACCCTACATGTCATGTGAACATAGTCCGTACCGTCTCCCGAGACAGTATGTATGTAGCATCAGCCTTAAGTCGACTGACTGGGGTCGAATTAAGATACGGACGTCGTGGTGGCCGAGTCACGCCTCTCGCGACATCTACAGAGTGGGCGGCAACTCCCAACGACAGGCTCGAATCTCGTGGCTGGAGCGAAGAGTATCATGGACGAGCTCAAAGACCAGGGCATGTGGCTGCAGAGGCGTTACAGTGCCTGGCCATGGTCATGCGTCATCTACTATTATGCTCAGAATCCATCGTCGCCATGTGCTCGTACTGAACGCTGCTCACGGAACGACGCCCGCCGGCTCGGCCAAGCTACAAGAGCCATAACCCGCCAACCACGGTAAACCAAGCTGAGAAGAGGCATGCGGCCAGCCAGATCTCATACAACGCGGGCTCAAGGCCTCCCCAGCAGGCGGCCAGAGCCCAGGAATCAAGCCCACGGAGGCTTGGTGGACCGTCGGCCTTCCCTTCCAGGCAGACTGTCACCCGACAATCTCTCGCCAACATTCCTGCAGGAGCCGGCGTATCTCTTGCTTGCCCATGCCGCCTCTGATGGCACGGCGGCACCGTCACAACGTCGCCGTGTTGCAAGACACGCTTCATCTCATCTGCCCCTCACATTGAACAGCCGCGGGCCGATGGCGTAGGAATCGCCTAGCATGCAGTTAGCCGCCTCGGACGACTTGAAGCCGGATGTCGGGTCTTATATCGGGCCGCGAGGGTTGCCTTGCTGCTTCAGCTAGTTCCATCCTCATGTCGGTACGCGGACAGCCAGTCTCTGCACTGGCCAGCCGACGAGGCAACCAGGCTCCTGATGCACTGTCAGCGTTACACCAACAGTGAAAAGGCATCAAAGCGTCTCTGACGCGATAGCCAAGTCTCCAGAGCTTCCCTTGCAACACGCGATGGCTCAGTTCCAAGGGAAATACGGTGTGCATCGCAGGTCGCATGCATGCGAAGGCCGTCTTCGAGCCCCGGCGGCGGAGCCGAGTTCTTCTGGGCCGTCGTGTCCATCAGCCGTTGGCGCGTCGAGTTTTCATTTCCACCCTGTGGTACACACCGAGAGACTCATCAGAACTGACGTGTCGAAAGGCCCCAATGCATCGCGAGAACGGCCGTCGCTTCTCTTCTGGAGTTGCAGTCGCCGTGCGTTATCCATGCAGGAGGTGTCACGGCTTGGGCCACACTGCTCACCAGATCAAAACGCCCAGTGTGCTCTTGACGAACTGGCCTGCGAAGACTCCGCCTCGCTCTTCCCAGAAACTCGGCTACCTCTGCTGCTCGCCACTTGGCGAGGCAGCCAGCAAGCGCTTGTGGCACACGGACCTTTCGGTTCCAGACACAACATATGCAGCTGGCGGTGCGGTGTCTACATTCCATTGAGATGGTGCAAGACCCCCACGGCACGTCATCCAGGACGCCGGGCGTCACCGGAACTTGCGCAACAATGGGTGCGGCTCACCAACAGCCACGGCCGAATGCGTTGCTATATACAGCAGCCGGTCATGGCGGTGCCGGGACGGGAGCGAGACTGAGTCAACATATTACCGCAGTATTTCTCCGAGGCCTTGCTTTGAGAGACATATTCAACGGCCCTACCATTGAGAGAGATCACGGCACGACACGGCCCTCACTGGTCCTTGCATTCTGACGTCATTGCCTTGGGCTGACGAAAAGCAACGCCGTCGGCTAGCGTAGCAAGGCGCTACATGTCCGTGGCACAGAGGGAGATCGCTGGAATGTGACCGACTACTCCGTGCATCTGGCTTCTCCGCCTGGTGAAGGGTCCCATCGGTTCGTCAGCCGAGCACAAACGGCTGGGGGCGGGGGGCCTGAAAACTGGAGAATCCGCATTGCCGGACACACACAAGCTCGTAAGCAAGCCAGTAAGTATCATGCTGTTGCTTCGGCGGCCTCTCTGACAGGGACCAGGTCCCGGCCTCGTCTCTGCCTGCCGTTGCAGGAACCACGCTGCGGCATGTGGCTGCAGACGCGTTACAGTGCCTGGCCATGGTCGTACCATATGACGAGAAGTTTGGGCCGTTGCGCGACCATCGGCGTGGCCGTCATTGAGCAATAGAAGTAGAAGGCTAGATTTGCAATTGTGCGTGGCCAATAATAATCCGCAAATGCTGTCATATTGAGCAACCGATAGCCAGATGGACTGTGGCTCTTGGACTTTGCCAAACCGATGGTAGAGTGTAACAACTGGAAATCAGACGGACAGAGCAATCTCTCTCGCCGTCGTGGCTGGCTGTCAGCAATGCCAACCCCTGACATTGGCATGGCTGTGGCTTCTGGCGTGCAGGTGTCAATCTCCCATGGCGTCTGATAGAGACGTCATTTGCAATGTCAGGATGGCACGCCCCATACTTGAGGGTATCAATATCTCACTCCAAGACATTCGAAATCACTCTCCCATGGTCGGTTTGCTTTGAGCTCAGCGACCGAGGTAATCGGCGCCAACGACCACCATGTCATGTGACACCGCCTCGAAGAAGATGTAACCGTAAGATGTAACAGGTCCCGTGGGCGTGGGTATAATCTGTTGAAACCATCTCACCAAGGGTGGCCTTGCATCGTGCCGTCGGCATGGTCGGATGAACGGCCGCTCGACGCTGTACCTAGCCGCGAGCTGGTGCATCCGTGGCATGCGACGATATCCGGTGCTGGGCACTTCCCGTGTTAGCATGACTGCCGCAAATAGCTGCATTCAGTGCGCCAGGGACGATCTGTCGAGAGCCAGGTTGATATGATTTGAGTTAGACAGTGAACAGCGGGCAGGCACCAGTTGCCAACTCCTTGGTTGGGCCGCAAAGCCACATGAATGTGGCTGCTTGGTGACGCCTGCTATGCAGGCGCACGTGCGTTTCGTGTCTAGGCCATGCCGCTGCTTGATAGTTGAGAGTTGTGACAAGTGATCAGGTCGTCATTTGAGTTTCACAGCATCTAATGAAAGAGAGCGGGATGCCCAGGACTGGCCTGATGGGAATGGCCACCCGGGGCCTGATGCCTTTGGCCGCTTACTGTGGCATATGCCCCTCAATGCAGGCTGCCGCCGTGCAGGGAACTTGCAAAGGTTTGCTGGTCACGATGCTCCGAAGCTCGAGAAACGCTGGAGCAACATCGCCGTGGCCATGGCCTTTGCGGTCCACCAATTCTGCAATGTAAGGAAGTCGAGCCGTGTCCGAATATACCCTCCTCATGCAACTACCCGTACAAGTGCATGGGGGGTGCTTTGCGTAGGGGTAAGTTCAAGGGCAACGAGGCTCGAGGTAAACGAACGGCAGGACTCGGGCACTCCTTGCTTCATTCTCTAGGGCTGACAAGTATTCCACTCTCCGTCTCAGATGCGACACCAACAAATACCAAAGACTCATACCCGCGTGGGGGTGCAAGTTGAATTTCGTGGCTGCGTAACTGTGGCCGAGACGGTGGATATGAAGGCATGTTCCACGGAGGCGTCGCGAGAGGCAAAGACAGATGGATTCTCGGCAGAGGCCCAGAATCAGCCTGTCTGCAAGGAACCGAAGCGCCGTGAAGAGTTGTCAAGTGTGACGGTCGTGGCTCCGGTGGCGCTGAAGTGGACAGGCGACTGGGACAAGATTGTGACGATGTCGACTGCCCGCGCCGCGAGAGTAAAAGGTATAAAACGTGCACCTTGTCGCATATATATCAGCCATGTCTTCTCCCAACAACAACACACGCAACTCACAGAGAAACATCTCATCGAGTCTGCCCACGGCAACGATCGCAACTCCCAGACAACCACCCCATCGAGCCAAAGGCGGTACAAGCACTCCGAAAACCTGCAAGGCACGGATACAATGCCCAGTCAGTCCGACAACAAGTCTGGAGACACTGCCGGAGCCGCCACCGGAGGTGAGAGCGCCACCACACTGTCCCTTGCATCCTGGGAGAGGTGCTGACCGTCGATTCAGGCAGGAAGACGAACGTCTCCGTGCACAACTGGTTGGCCGATAAGAATGGCCCATGGGTTCCGCCCAACCTCCGCAATACGGGTGCCGCGAGCGGTCAAGACAAGAGCAGCGGTGCGGCCAAAGGCCATGACGATAACGGCTCAGCTTCTGCGACTCAGGGCTCGGCAGTGTAGCCTGGACGCATGAGCGGTTCTCCGTCACATTGCAGGCGTAGGTAGATCAGAGCGCTGCCATTGGGACGGAGACCGTGTCCCTTTTCGACTTGTCGACGCGAGGCATGGTACAAGTGGGTTGGCGTTTTGCTTGATGCTTTTGTAGGGGTGGAGGTTACAGCCCGGGGTTTGCTGGCGCTGGCGTCAAAGAAGCCGTTGACGTTGTCTCCGCTGCACCACCCCTTCCTTTTTGTCACGGATGTAGACATGGACGAGGCCGCGAAAGAGCTGGGAACAAAGAAAGTACGGACTACGTTGCGCAGCAATCCGAACGGTCGTCTTCCCAGCAAGTGTGACGTGGTGATGGAGATGTGGGAGATGGAGTCTGTGCAGACGGGAGCGAGATCTGCCGCCGATCCTAGCCTCTAGCCTCCTGGGGGGTCGATCCGATCAAAGACAAAGCTCCCGCCTCGGCCGTCGCGTCCTTACTCGTATTCAGCTGGGGAGGCCCGTGTCAGCATCGTGTCTATCAAGAAGAAAAAAAACACGTCCTACCGCGCCGATGACACACCCTGCTGCCTGATGGCATATCCAACTGCGCTCATGATGGCCCCATGGTTTGCACCTTGGGGGCTCAACGTAATACGCAGCCAAGCTTGGAGCCGTCATCGAACCCATCTTGCGCAGCCGCAACTGGGACACCGCTTCGCTGGCGAGCAGCCACACGTCGCCGTCCCCACCCATCCTCACAGGCGCCATGGTGTGACTGTGCATTCAGCGACCGTGGGGTGGGTTGGTGACGGCAGAGAATCGGGCTTCTCGAATTGGAGCAACGAGCACCGCCATGGACGGCGACTCTGGTGGTGAGGGCGCGGCGGTGCGGCGTGTGCAGCGTAGAGGACAGAGTTTCGGACTCGGAAATTAAGTACAGCACTCGGACAAACATTCCAGCCACCGACTGGAGGCGTTCCCCCAAGCGGCACGCCTCGCGCTGCGACGCCTGGCAGCAACCTTCGAATCCGGCCGGTATCATGGAGCCGCAGGCGAGATATTGCAGCAGAAATTCTTTGCGTGTTTTCCATTTTGCTGCCCGGCCTGTGCCCCTATTTCCCCGTGTCTCAGCCTGCACGCAGTGCGGAGCAAGTAATCGCACAGCCATCCGCTGCCCAGGTACCTTACCTGGTAGGTGCCGGGGCTCAGCGGCTCGCCAATGGCGATTAGCGCACGACACCGCTGGACACGCCCAACCAACGCCTGCAAACGGCGCTACTACGGCGACGACCTGCCAACAAGGTGTTCCGCTCCGCCCGGCCGACTCCACGCCTCCATTTTCTCATGCCTCTGGCTGCCCATCCATTTATTCCTCTGTCCCGACCAACACCACAACCACGCTCGTTTCTCCCAAACCACGACGCGCCGACGCTCACCGCCGCTTTCACCGGCGCCAGCATCCTCGTGTGCGACGCCTCGGAACCCCGGACTCCCTTTTGGCGTTGCTTCGCATCGGCAAACGGTCGACGGACGAACTCGGATTGGGCGGCTCCTCGAACAGACGAACGGGCCTCAGCAAACACCTCTCCCCCGGCTTCGCTCGTGCACGACGGCTCCGATCATCCGACGGGGTTTCGAAGCCAATCCGTCCATTGCTCGCTGGCTGTGACGACGGGTTGGGATCTAGACGGCGATCCGCAACGTGCACACCACTCGTCATCGATCTGACGCCGTCAGCCGCCTGTACTACAGCGTCTCCTCGGCCGCCATCGAGGTTGCTTTGCGCGACAATCGCGCCACCGCATCTACCGCGACTTAATCGCCTTGCGCGACCTTGTATCGACTCACCACCGTCGTCACAATGGGTAAGCAGCCCAACTCTATTGCTCCGCCTTCATGTCCATTAACCTCCTGCATACAGCTCAGGCACCCATCACCACAATTGTCCCATTCAACGACGTGGGCAAACTCCCCGACTGCGCCAAGGAGTGCGGTCCTCTCTACGACGCCAACGGTGCCTGTGTGCCTCCCGCCGCTCCCCAGGCCAACCCCGCTGCCTACACCGCCTGCTTTTGCTCGGACCCCAGGGTCACGGCGTTCTCGAAAGGAACCACCGGCGTTTGCGATGCGGCCTGTGCCGGGGTGCAAGGGGGCCTCCAGTCCGTCGCCGGCTGGTTCCAAGGCATCTGCAAGAACGTGGACAAGGGCGGCAATGGGGCCAATGGAGGAAATAACCAGCCTACAACCACTAGCACCAGCAACCCCGGCTCATCAAATAACAACAACACTGGCGGAGGCGACTGGTGAGCCGAGCTCCAGATCCGCCTGTTCCGTATGCGCATGCTGACACTCTCGCACAGGCTCTCTAACCACTGGCAATGGGTCATCATGCTTGTCGTACTGGTTGTTGCCATCGCAGGCATCTGGATTGGCGCATGCATCTGGCGCCGCCGCTACCTCCGCAAGAAGGACCGCCAAACCTCGCTTGGCCAAAAGCACTCTGGCTCCGCCTCCAACCCATCCTGGGGCCCCGCCGTCACTGGATCCGAGCCTGCCGCGCCGGTGGGCCCCGGGCGTGATGCCGAGAGGGCACCCTACGCCGAGAAGCCGCGGAAGACCAAGGAGAAGAAGAAGTGGACCGTAAGCCAGCGGACGTAAACCCCGCCCTCGGCCTCTCGATAGATGGAACCCGCATGACGATCCGACTTATATGACATCTCCTTGCGCGCGTCTTTTTGGATTTCCTTTCCGAGGCACGGACATGCATAGCCTCCTGCGTTGGATATATACGCCTCACGCATCGCCATGCGGCTCCTCCGTGGAGGCCCCCTCCGCGGAGCCGTTTCCCTTGCTTTTGGCCGCGGACTGGGCCTTAATCTCTCTGCGTCCGGCGTTCTCTGCTACGGTTATCGGATTTTCCTAATTTTGTTCGACTTTCGAGGTGCCTTTGTATCTCCGGCGTTGTGTGGAGTGGTGGGAACTTGGACTCTTTGTTAGAGGGGTCGGAATGGGAAAAGGACATTGCTTCATCAGTTTCCGCCCCGCCGTATCGGTATTCTATGGACAGACGTGGGAGAGGGAAGGTCGGGACGGCCAAAACTACAGTGTTTTCCTTTTCTTTGCTATTTTTGCTTCTCTATTACGATACAGGCCTCCCCCCCAAAAACATGTTCAATCTGCTTGTACCACTGCTGCTGTAAAGGTGAAAGGTGTCGTGTATTAGGTGTGCCTTGTCGTGTGTTCCGTCTCTTTTCTCCCGGTCTGATTGGCGAATCACTTCCTCGACCGCTGCTCCTCCAGCCCGTCCATGTACAAGTCGATCAGGCAGCCCGCCGACCACGCCTGCGTTGGACTCTGCCGACATGGTTAGCATACGTGACCCCCTTTCACCAAGGTGCCTACCCGTTGAAATGCATCACGGGGAGGTAAAGGAACTCACCGAATCGGCGCAGAACTCGCCGTTCTTCTGCGTCAGCTCCGCCAGGCCCGCCCAGGCGCTCTCGCGCATCATCTGCTTGCACCCGCCAAGTCTGCGGGTAACCTGCTGAAACGCCTCGATCCTGCCCTCGGGCGTGTCGCGCCGCTTGAGGTCAAACTTGAGCAGCGCGCGGAGGAAGAAGCCCGTGGGCCAGATCCACTCGGGCCCCTGGTGGTAGTTGCGGCCCTTGCTGGTCGCGAAGTCGTCGCTGTCCTCGCTGTTGCGGTAGTACGGGCGGTAGTTGAGGTCCGCAGGGTCTAATGTGGCCATTCCGGTTGGCCCGCGGAGGACCTTGTCGGCGAGGCAGAGGGCGTGCAGGGCATGGTCCGCGTCGAAGAGCGATGGGGCGACCGTCATGGCGATGGGGAAGTTGGCGCGGAGCTGGTAGTCTTCGTACTCCTTGCCCGACTTGTACAGGTCCTTGTAGATGCCTCGGCGGTTGACGATGCGCGAGTTGACGTCGTACTTGGAGTCGTCTTCGGGCGACAGGGGGACGTAGTAGCACCGCTCAAAGTTGTCCTTGATGCGCCTGGCCCAGTCGCCAAATGAGACCGAGCTGCCGTCAGCTGTCTGGACGCCCGAGTGGGCATATTTGCCTTGTTCGTGGAGAGCCGACAGCCAGGCGAGGGTGCTGTGCAGCAGCCCGGTAATCTCAATGGCTGCTCCGTCGCGAGGAGTGCCCGGGACGCCCTTGGAGCCCGCCCGCTCACTCTCACCCATCTTGTCCATCCAGGTTCCGCAATTGTACTGGTTCCCGCCAAAGATGAGACCGGTCTCCCAGTCGACCTTGATGTCCTGGTTGAAGCCTTCGTCCTTCATCTGAGAGTCGATCTGAGGCCCCGCATTTGCCTCGCGATACTTCATGCCAGACGCATGTCTTTGCAGAGCTTCTTGTATTACCTCCTCGATTGTGCTCTCCTTCGAGTACGCTCGCGGGTCATCCGTCGCGAACCAGGCATCGTTGTATGGCAAGAATCTTCGCTTGACCTTTTCCTTGAGCAGGGCGCTTCCATTGGGTGCGTAGTGCATGTAGTCTTGAATCGTTTGCAGGAAGAACCAGATTGAGTCCCGCGAGTTGTACCGAGGTGCGTCGCCGCTGCTCAACAGGTTGGGTATCATCCCGTGTTTCAAAACGCTGGCAAATGCAAGAATGTGTTCCCTGGCCTCTTCAAAACGCCCTGTTCCCAGGTATAGTCCACGAATGGAGATGAAAACGTCACGTCCCCAGCATCTTGCCCATTCAACTGCAAAATGCGGCAGGCCCGCAGCGATACAAGGCACAGCCCTGTTCGGCCACAGAGATGCCGACTTCGCAAGCCCAGTCTGCTGAATGCTGACCATGGCAAGGCTCTGCAGGAACCACTGTCCCTTCTTGACGTTGTCGCTCATCAATTCCATGGCTCTTCGCCAGCTCGCCATGTAGGCCGTGCGCAAGACAAGACCGAAGTACCGCGGCAGCAAGAAGCTTGGGATGGTTCGGAGAGCATCGAATCGATCCTTGAGCCACGTTGCCGGCTTTGCGAGTCGTTCATTGCCCGGAGTTGTGCTCATCCGCTCAACGCGCCCGACAATAAAGTCCAGGGCCCACGTCCCGTCCCTGAGGTTCTGGCAGAGGGGATGAGCGAGATTGTTCTCACGAATGATATCCTTCAGAATGCTCCACCAGCCTTGCAAACCGGCATACACGAGCTTTCCGTGGCCAGGGATATCATAGGAACCGTCTCGGCCACCGCTGGAGTCTAGCTCTTCAGCTTCGCAGCGGTACATGAGGAAGTTTAGATCAACCAGGCCGAGCTCGCGCCATGCCGCCTTTGCGCCGGAGGTAACGTAGGTATCTAGACCTGCAGAATGCTCCGCAGTAGGAATCCATGTTTCGAAGAGAGCAACGCTTCCCGGAGGAAACTTGTCGGGCACCGTAATCATGGTGTCTTCGCCTCGTGTCTCCATCTTGATGCCTGCCAGGTCAACCACACGGCTTGGTAGGCCCCTGAGATACTTCTCATCGCCCAAGGTCTTCTTCTTTGCTTCCTCGCTGGCATCCACCTCAAGCATCCAGCTTCCCAGGTGTCTCGCCCGCGTTCCGGAAAGATGGACTGGGTTGAAGGCTCCGTTGCCATTTCCATATCCAGGGAACGCCGTGTGGGCAATGAGGAAGTATCCTTTTCGAGACTCGGGATGCACTCTGTGCACGGTGATGTACTCATCCTCGTGGTGGATATGGGTCTCGTCGTAGCCATCTTTACCCATCAGCGTGTGAATCTGGTTGAGAAGCTTCTTGACGCCTCCAATGCCATTCTTGCCGCCCCCGATTTTGACCGACCCAGAGTTTGACGACTCAGATGTGTACAGTCGGGTTTCGTTGACCAAGTCGATCAGTCGAGGATAAATCTCGTCGTAGCCCATGACACTACCGGTAGCGCTCGAGCACATGCTGACGAGAGCGGCATTCGGCAGAGTGTCTCGAGCATCGCGCTTTTGCGCCGGCGTTTCATTGTCGTGAGTACAGTCCATGAAAAGGGCATGGACAGGCGTCGGCTTGATGTTTCGAATTATCTCACGAGTGAGATCGCCGTCGGCTCCGTTTCTTGTTGGGCTCGTCGTCGGTGAATTTGAGTCCGACTTGGTGATCTCATCGATCTCGAAGCTGCCAATAGGGCGGCCGCCGTGTCTGTGAACGAGCCTGCTCAGTTCCGCCGTACTCCACGCCTGCATGGCTTCGCGTATCAGAGAGCTGAGGCCCAGCCGCTTCACAAATACGTAGTCCATCTCCTCGGACCCCGAGAACAGCTCCGCAACGACGTACAAGTCGGGTCGGACACGGCGTGCCTCGTCAAGAATGTGCTCGGCCACATGGATTGGGGTCGAGTGGCAGTTGTCGATCCGCAACCCAGCAAAGTATTTCGCCAACATGCGTGCATAGTCGGTCATGTGCTTCCACAACCAGGGGCTGTCCTCTGGGCCGGCTCCGTACCTCAACTTGACGCAATCTCCCCAGACGATCACCTCTCGTCTCAGGTACACCCGTGAGCCAGGTCCCGCATTGTCAACCAGCGCGTTGCCACCCCAGACCCATCCATTGTTCACCAACGCCAAGTCTTGAGGCTTGTGTTTGGACGCCACGTCGTTGGCAGCCAACCGCGTAAAGTAGGTCTCGATGAGAGGGTTTGCATCGTTGATGGGGCCAAGTTTAGGCCCATTTTCGTCCAGGCGGACGTACTTTATGCGGTTATACAGCTGCTCCAGGATCTCAACGACGTCGGCGTCGTATTCCCTGTAAAAGTCGACATTCAACGCGTCCAGGATCTCGACCATCTTGGCTCGCGCAGCAGCCTCGTCTGCTGAGGCAGGGGTGTTGCTCTCATACCGTCCAAAAGCAAAGGAGAGCAGGCTTGCGGCGACGGCTGGGTCGACCTTGCGCCGGAAACGCTCGCCCATGCTTTCCACGCCAAGAAGCCCGAATTCCCTCAAAAAGGCTACCTGATCCGCCAAGACTCCGTTTTTAAGGCCGCCGACGTTTTGTTGAAATCCTTGGCCGACCTTGGGCTCGAAGAGCTTACCCTTGACCCAGGCATCGACTGCAGCGTCGGCATCCCGATCGACGTCGAGTGCGTAGTACTCCCAGAGGCGAATCTTGGCAATGACGTCCTTCTTGATGGCATCCATGATGCGAATCAGGTCACCCGTGGACTTGGGGTCGACGGGGAGTCCCAGACTCTCAAGCTTGGTGCTCAATTCCAGCAACTTGGTATCAAGCTCGTAAGCAGACTCCAGCCAAGGGGCGGTCGACAAATTGTACCCCGCCTCCGGGTGCTCCTCGAGCCATTTTGTGTTGTTGGCCGTATGATTTAGGACAATGTCCGTCAAGCTCAGCAGCGAGTGGTTCTTCTCCAGGCTGTCGACCATTTGCTGCACGTCGGCCTCTCCACCAGGGAAGCACTCGGGGTCCCAGCCGAGCTGGTCGTACAGGCTGTAGGGCGAATTGGATTCGCCGCGGACTTGCAGCGGGGTAAAGTGTACCATGTTGTACCCTCGGCCGCTGATGCCACGGAGGTGCTTCTCCCAGTCGGTCGGATATTTGCCCATGAACTTGCCGATGATGGAAAACAAGGACAGGGCCGGCAGAGGCAGCTGCCGGCCGTCGAGCCGCAGCCTCGGCGCGACATCTATGTAGTATACCGGCGTCTTCTTGAGTGGCTGTTCGGGTTTGGAGGATCCCGTTGCGAGGTGCGGCTCGAGGGCGGGCAGCTCGGCGTAGGTGGTGTAAAAGGCAAAGGCGCCCGACTGGCATATGGGGATGGATATCTCGATGGTGCGGTGAAAGTCGGGGGTCAGCCTGCGCAAACGGTGAGCTGCCAGGACTCAATTGAGAGCACGGATATGGAAAAGGCCACGGCCGAGACCTACTTGAACTCCCGAAACCTGTCGCGACGGAACTCGGCTCCCATTTCAGGGATGTTGACCCAGAGGCTGCCATGGCGACATATCGAAGAGGTGCCTTCGATGGCGAAGCGGACCGTGACGGGATCGCTGGACTTTGGCGCGAGATAGATGTACTCGCCAGCCACCCCAGGCGAGCCGTCGTCGTTGAGCGGCAGCAGATAGACCTCGTTGGACGTCATGGTTCTCGGGCTCATGGTGCGAGAGGGAAGAGACGGCAACAGAGAGCTGCCCCGCGCTGGACCTTGAGCTGGGCGGATTGCGTAGCGTGCAGGGATCATCCACTGGAGCTCCAAGAATAGCACAGGAATCGCCGGGCTCCCGCGTGGCAGACCAGGGTTTAGTAGACGATGCGGCGAGGAGGCAGAGAGAGACAGAGCGAGAGGTATTAGAGAGGTGGCGGATAAAGGCTAGGACAGACGGCTTAGATTAGGATGGTGTTGGTGAGGCGTTGGGAACGGCCGGTGCGGGAGCTGCGGGAGCTTTTCTTCCAGCGCCTCAGCTTCAGCAAGAGAAGGAGGCCCTACGGCTGCCACCGAGACACATCCACCGATCGGAAGGTACGCATCGCGTGCGTGGGCTTCTGCCAGCCACCACGGTCACGTTCTGAGCTGAGCTTGAAGCAATGACTGCGCCTGGCAGGTCTGCCTCGCGTTGTAGCCCCGCGGTCTGATGTCATTACGTCTCTCACTCAACGGGGCATGAGCGCCGCTAACATGTTCAAGAAGCTCGCTTCCTCAGAAGACCGACGCACACGTACCTCTTTCGATATTACGCAAGCACGCGCTTGCCAGAAGTAATGCCTCCAAATCTCCGTGGAGTATCGAGGGTGTCGCTTCTGTGAGCTCCATCCAGTGCTGGTTCCGTTATGCCTGCCTGGCAGGCTCCCGATGACGTGACGTTAGTCGGCTGAGGCTTCCGTGCCGTCGTTGGACTTGTTGGCGCCCTCACATCGCGTCTGGCATGATCCACCTACCTAGGTACCAAACGTGCTGCATTTGCGTCCCCATCGGCTTGTTTATCTTCGGCTGGACGGCACGGGAATTGATCTCACGGGTGGTCCCAAGCCTGGCATCTTCATCCACCTGCCTCGGAGCTGTCCTAGGCACGGCGCTGCTCGACAAGCCGTTGTATGAACATCACTTCAACGAAGGCGCAATTAACAACACGTTTCTGGGGCGCAAAGGTATATTAGGAACAGTCTAATTAACGATACAACAGCCCCAGTTCCTGTCCGGGCCATCAAGCCCCTGTGTTTAACCGTCGAGCTTGACCCTGGCGATGGCCCTCTTGGTCGCCTCGTCAATGTCCTCCTTGGGCAGGCCCAGGACCTCGTTCGCCAGCCCGTACTTGGCCTCAAAGTTGCCGTCGCCGTTGGGGAAGAAGGTGCGCGTGTACAGGCACATGGCGAAGCCGACGTGCGAGCCCTGCTTGAGCAGCTCCATGCCGCGCTTGTACCGCGCTCCGCCCTCCTCGCGCCCAATCTGCCAGTCGGCGTCGGTGGTGCCCATGACGCGGTGCACGCTGTCGAGCATGTCGCGCTGCGAGGCGAGGAAGCTCGAGATGTAGAGCGGCTTGTTCCGCCACTGCGAGATGGTCGGGGAGGTGTCGTGCTCGTCGTCGGGCAGCTCCTTGAGGCTGAGGAAGCTCTTGATGGCGCGGCCGCACTGGTCCCAGGTGGATGTGTTGATGCGCGTGGTGCCGTCGTCATTGAACGTGACCTTTTTGTTCTTGAAGTCGAAGCCGTACCAGCCCTCGCCCATGGACAGCGAGTACTCGTACCAGAAGGAGCAGCACATGGTGACCCACGAGGAGACGCCAGCCGTCTCGACGGCCTCGATGCCGCCGAGGACGCCCGGCCCGGTGAGGTTCTCGGCCGCGAGGGCCTTGTTCTGGACGTCGGTGCCGTAGCAGTTGGGCATGACCCAGGGGACGCCTGCCTTGGCGGCGGCGGCGATGATACGGCTCTGCGAGTCGCGCGGCGCGCGCACGGACATGGAGATGATGAGGAACTGCTGGCCGCGGAGGGCGTCGACGAGGGTGTCCTCCTTGTCGTAGTCGACGGTGGCGACCCTGCAGCCGGGGGGGATGGTGCTGCCGCCGCTGGCGCGGGTGACGGCCGTGACGGTGTGCTTGCCGGTGGAGAGGAGGGCGGAAGTGAGGTGGCTGCCGACTTGGCCGCCGGCCTGTTTCTGTCAACTCGAGCTGTTCATGGACGAGAAGGGCTTGCGAGGGTGGTGACTTACGCCGATGATGGCAACGCGCTCGATGCGGTTGGTGAAGCCCGCGAGCTGGTCCTTGGCGTACTTGGCCATGGCCACTGTTCAAAGGTGAAGTTGAGACTGAGGAGTGTGATGCGATTGGTATGTATGGATGGGTTGTCGTGAGTTGAAGCTTGCCAGGTGTTGTGGGAGGTTCAACGTGAGATGGATGGATCAAAACCCCGGAGGCCATCCACGACTCTTTATATATCCCATGCTCCCCATCCAGGCGTCCATCTCTGAAACGCGTAATTAATATCACCAAGCCCGCTCTATGAGCCCCCAGATCCCTAACCCCGGCCCCCAGAGTCCAGCGCCCGGCCCCTCCGGAGAGGCAATTACCCAATCCGGTAATCCAGTCTCCGGCCAGCCCCGGCGCCAATTGAGCGGGGCGTGTTGCCCAACGATCAGAGGGCGGGATACGAAACCGGGTTAGCGGCAGCACGGGGCCGGTGATGCGTCTTGGGCTTAACTCCGTTGGAGGTTTTCTGGAGGCTGGGCTCGGAACTCGCGCTACAGGTGGTCCGAGATGATGAGAGCTTGTTCGGGAAATTTGGGTTGGTATTGGCCTGTCAGGTCCGGGCTCCGAGCAGGCATGAAGCTGGCCCGGGTTTGTCAAGTGATGCTGCCGTCATCGTCATGTGAATCTGGCATCTAGAATATGTTCCACACTGTCTATTAGTTATTCTTTACTGTTGCTGCGTGTGATGGCGTCGCTTTACTCCCTCCCCTTTCTGGACGAGCTTCAGCTGCGTGGTGCTCTCCGGGCCTGGCTTCACGTGCCCGTGCGGTCTCACCCTTCGTCTCGGCATCCCCCTGTTCAATGCTGCTCCTCCGTCTGTTCGTCCTTTGGCGCCAACCCCCGATGCTCGATGAATGCCGTACCGAGGAAACGCATGCCAGTGGGCGGCACCGGCAGCGCAAGCACCGGCCCGGCTCGCCGCCATGTACGCATCCAGCACCGCGGGTGGGACACCACGGGCAGCGCGTGCGTCGACTCGGGGGGGTCTAGCGGCAGCGTGGCGCGGGGGCGGGCCTGCAGAACGGCGGCGGAGATGGCGAGGCCGCACACGCCGCCGGCGCAGCGGTTGAAGTTGCGGCCGGAGATGACGACGGCGCGGCGCGGCGCGGCTTGGCCGGGTGGGCCTGCGGGAGACGCAGCCGACGCCGGTGCCCATGACGAGGGAGGGGATGGCGACGATGCCGGGGTGGGTTTGACGGGTGTATATCAGGGCGAGGCCTGCGCCGCTGCAAAACATGCACGTAGTAAGGGGACGAATGGCGACTCCCGGCGTCCACATGCCGAAGCCGAAGCGAATTACCACGTCGTAGCGCTTTCACCGCGAGATGCACAAGCCTGAGAGGGTCGAGACGATGCTCTGGATGCCAAACATGGGACGAGACTGGCACTGACCTGGCGCCATGGGCGGCTCGGCAAGCTCCACGGCGAGTCCCACGGAAAGTAGCCTGTATGCACCGGCTGTTGCATGCGTCGACCGAGAGGCTGCCGAGGCAGAAGCCGAGCCGCCGCCGGGGGAGCAGGCTGGACTGGTCGTGGAGGCTCATCTCGGCCGTTGCGAGGGCCTCCCAACCTGTGCCTGGGGGCCACTCGGCACGCCAGCCAGGTCTTGACGCGGGCGCCGAGGGCGGCGATGGTGGTGGCGTCGGGCCATGGCTGCTGCGCAGACAGCGACGACCCGGCCGGCACTTGTTCGCGGGCCGGGGCCGCGTGCATGCCTTCGCAAGTGGGCCATGGCGTCAGTCGGGTGACGCGGGTGGGCCCTGCTCTGCGTGTGACGAAATCCCTTTATGGCAGTGCGGGAGGATCAAGCAGGTCACGGGACCCACTTTTCTCGTTGACCCAGAGGTACACGCCGCGTAACGCGCAGTGCCAAATCCAATACAATCGATTCGTGCAGTTCCTCGTGGACCAGCAGGAAGACCTTCCTGCAGTCAATCAATTTGACGAGGCTCTTCTTATACGGCTAGATCACTGTCAGCGCGAGCAGCCAGCTGACAACACCTGCCGGCCTATATTCGACCCGGTGCGTGACTGTAGCATAGGTTTGAGGTGCCTGCACCAGTGGAAGAGACCTCTATTGCAGAGATATACTTATGGCTTGCGATATTGGTTTATATGAGAATTTATAGGGAAACGCGGATCGAAGACCATTGGAAGGCTTCTGTGCCGGAGAGTTTACGCCCAAGCCGGCTATTTCCTACGGTAGATCTGGCACACGCCTGATGCCGCCTTTGGACCTTCTGGCAAGAAACGGTCTCGCAAGCGCAAAGGACTCAATCCGACACAGAGCGTCGTCGTTGCCCCACTAAAGCAGCTGCCTCAACAAACACACCACGTCTTCCTCGATAACCTCTTTTCCTCGCCGGATCTCTTTACTATTCTTCCTCAGCAGGGCATTGGGGCTACAGGCATGTGCCGTGTGAATTGTGGTCTCTATGCGCCCTTTGTGAAGGCGAAGGCTGAAGATATAAAAGGCAATTGCTGGGCGTGGGGCCCTTAAGGGACAGACCTCTTCATATTTCCCTTACTAACTTGTCTTCTTGGTCCCTAGGTCAATCAAATCGCGTGGAAAGACAACGCCCTTGTGCTCCTTCCAACAACTGTTTATTCCGGCTATGAATTCGAACACCGCGTTCGTAAGGGCAATTGGCGGGCATTGGCGTGGTCCTCTCTCCTCGAGACCTGCCTTGTGAACAGCTACCTTTTGCAGCTTCGTGGGCAGCTTTATGGGCAAGGACAGGGCTCGTGCCCGTGGAAGCCCTACACAACGCAGCGCGATTGGCGGCAGCAATTGACTCAAGAGCTATGCGATGCTTACGGCAAAGGCGGCTTGTCAAGGCTAAAAAGCTGGGCAGCCGCAGTTACAGAGTGGCAGCTGGGCGGCCGCGGTTACAAAGTGGCAAGGGCCGCACGCCGTTAAGCGAGGTGCCGAGCGCAAATACGAACAAGACAGTGAAGACTCGAAGGGGCCGTGATAAGTGCGATGTAGCGATTTGTACAAACCCAAATGGTTGGGACTTCCATCATAGTAGCCTCCGCTCATGAATCGAGGTACCGCCGATAGCCCGGCGTTCCTATTGGCCCAGATCCCTGCGGGAGATCGCCCCTGATCTGCGTGCCGCGCGACTGCAGCGCCGAGATGGGCGTCCGTGCCGCACTCGTATAACCCCTGATCTGCGTGCCACGCGACCTGCAGCGCCAAGATGGGTGTTCGTGTCGTAGGCCCGGGCGCGGCGTGCATGAGGGAGAGAGCTCACGGCAGCGCCAAGATGGGCGTTCGTGACGTACACGAAGGAGAGAGAGCCCACGTCGTGCCCTGATCTGCGTGCCACGCGACATGCAGCGCCGAGACGGGCGTCCGTATCGTACGAGCACGTCCGGGCGGCGTGCATCAAGGAGAAGAGAGCTCGCGGCAGCGCCAAGATGGGCTCCGTGTCGTAGGTCCGGGCGCGGCGGCATGACCACGGCGTGCCCTGATGGATGCGACGACGTATATGAGGCGGCGTTGTCGCCACGAGCACTTCCTCACTTGCCAGCCAGTCTCCACGAGCACTTCCTCACTCGCTGCCAGTGCCGTCAACATGAGACTCCATGTCGTCGCCCTCGCGGCGCTCGCCGCCTCGCAGATCCTCAGGCCCCAGACCAACACCTTCAACTCGACCTTCACCCTCAGCGGCGCCCAGATCGCCGCCTTGAACCTGAACCCGGTGCTGGCCCCGGTGGCGGCCAACAACATCAACGTCGCCACGCAGTTCGAGCGCTCCAACTGGGCCGCCGGCTCCGTCCGCGACGACCCCTTCTACACGTCGCTGCCGGCCAACGCGTCCACGGCGGCCCCCGGCGCCGTGCTCAAGGTCGAGCCCTGGACCGACGTCTCGCGGTACACGGTCGCGCCGACGCTCGCCCTCTCGCGCATCGTCTACCAGTCGCTCACGTTCAACGGCACGCGCGTGCCCGTCTCGGCGTACGTCCTGTGGCCGTACCAGCCCCGGCCCTACGGCGGGAGCCGCCGGGCCCCGACGACGGCGCCGCTGGTGTCGTGGGGCCACGGCACGTCGGGCGTCTTCGCCGAGTGCGCGCCCTCGCACATGCGCGACCTGCTGTACCAGTTCGCCGCGCCCTACGCCCTCGCGCTCGCGGGCTATGCCGTCGTGGCCACCGACTACGCCGGCCTGGGCGTGCCCTACGCCGCCGACGGCAGCAACATCACGCACCAGTACGTCGTGTCGCCCGCCGGCGGCAACGACCTGCTGTACGCCGCGCACGCCGCGCACGCCGCCTTCCCGGACCGCCTGAGCAGCGAGTTCGTCGTCATGGGCCACTCGCAGGGCGGCGGCACCGCCTGGGCCGCCGCGCAGCAGCAGCTCAAGGCCCGGGTCCCCGGCTACCTGGGCACCGTCGCCGCCTCGCCCGTCACCAACGCCGTCGAGATCGCCGACGCGATGGGCAGCACCCTCGGCCTGCTGGAGCTGGCCAAGGCCATCATCTCCGTCTTCCCCGAGCTGGCCCTGACCGACATCCTCACGCCCGCCGGCGCCGGCGCCGTTGAGCTCCTCGACGAGATCCAGGGCTGCAACGCCGTCACCGACACGCTGGTCGAGGCCCTGCTCGTCGCGGACCCCCTGCGCGCCCTCACGCGCAACGACTTCGTCTCGTCGCCGTACGCCCAGCGCTTCGAGGACCTCACCGTGGCCGGCGGCAAGGACTTTGCCGGCCCCATGCTCGTGCTGCAGGGCACGGCGGACCCAACCATCCCCGAGCCCGTCACCACCTCCTACGTCAACAAGACGTGCGCCGCGTTCCCCCACCGCGAGCTCCACTACGTCAGGGCCCAGGCCGTGGGCCACACGCCCGTCATGTACGCCGCCCAGCAGGTCTGGATGGACTGGCTGGACGAGCGCTTTGCTGCTGGCAGCTGCTACGGCAAGCCCAAGTACGGCTACCGCAAGGGCCGCGGCGGATGCACCGCCCAGGAGATCGGAGGCGACGCGCCGCAGCCGTTGGCGCACTACCAGGGAGACCAAAACTACTTTCTCGAGTACTCCCTCGACAGCTACGAAGTAGCATAAGCAGCATAAGCAGCAGGCCTGAGTACATGGTGGATGAATAGGTAATAAACGACAGCTCCTGGCAAGAACAAGACCGCTCCTTGAACCAGGGCCCGTGTATGCTGCCCCGTCTCGTGACCAACGCCTCCGCCTCTAGCCCTCCATGCCCGAGGCATATGTATAGATGCTGCATCCCCTGGTGCCCGTGCGTGCAAGCTGCTTCCGTGGCCCCGTGGCCCGTCCTCCTCCACATTAATCGTCCACGGCAGCCACCAGCACGGGAATGTCGTCTACCTGCTTCTTGCCCCGCAGGATGTCGTTGACGGCCGTGAACAGCGGGTAGTCCTTCTCCAGCCCCCGCGCCTTGAGGAAACTGTTGACCTCGTACGCCGTCGTCGTGCCCTGCAGCTTCTGCCCGTTGAGGTCCTGCTTCTCCACATCGTCGACCGAGACGCCCTTCTCCACGGCCTTGCGCGCGCAGCGGAAGTTGCGCCCGCCCGAGCACGACGTGATGAGATCGGCGACGCCGGCCGACGACTCGGTAAAGGTCGCGCTCTGCACCGTCTCGCCGAAGAACTCCTTGCCAAACTTGACCATCTCCATGAGGCCGATGCGCATGATGGCCGCCTTGGCGTTGTCGCCCCAGCCGCGGCCGTCGACGAAACCGGCCGCCAGCGCCACAATGTTCTTGAGCGCCCCGCCGAGCGACACGCCCGCCACGTCCGAGACCATCTGGACGTGGAAGTAGGGGCGATGGAAGAGCGTGCGGAAGCACTCGTGGTCCAGCGGCGGGTACGCCGGCGGCACGCCCGTCAGCTTCGTCTTGGAGGCGCGGCCGCGGGCGTCGCGGTGCTTCACCCCGGGCACCGCCTCGGTGACGGTGACGCTCGGGTTCGGGCTGCCCTCGCGCGGCGACGGGGCCCTGCTGTCCATGGGCGGCGGGTCGTACGCGATGGTCGTCTCGGACCACTTCTCGGCGGCGATCTCGTTGGCGATGTTGGCGCCGCTGAGGGCGCCCACGTAGATGTCGAGCCCGTCGCCGATCCACTCGCTGAAGAGGCTGACGCCGTCGTCGGACACGTTGACGCCCTTGATGCAGCTGATGCCGCGCGCGTAGGGCAGGATGTGGCCGCGGATCTGGTCGCACACCTTGGCGATGAACTGGTGCGGCAGGTTGAAGACGAGGATGGTGGAGCCGCGCACGGCGTCGACGAGGGACGGGTTGGCCACAATGTTGGAGGGCAGCGTGATGCCGGGCAGGTACTTCACGTTTTCGTGCTTGTCGTTGATGATGGTGGTGAGCTTCTGCGCCTTGCCGCCCGCCGCCGCGTCGTAGTGCTTGGAGTCGCTGGGGATGGCCACGTCTTCCTCGTACACCCACATCTGGACCTGCTCCTCGAAGACATCCGGGTGTGCCCGCGTATTTTCGGCCACGATTTTGGAAATAGTCGAGCCCCTGCGCAGCGCCATCAGCACGAGGCATTGCAGGGCTGTCTTGTGCCATGGGTTGGGCGCCTACCAGTTGCCAGATCCCACAATGGTGACCTTGTGCTTCTTCTCGTGGGCGCCCAGGAGCGCCGAGGGAGCCATCTTGCCTGCTGCTGCTGCTGTCGTCGTCGAATGCCGCAGTGAACAGGTTCGCAGACTCTTGGTGTCGATAAACAAGCGACGGGCGGGCAATCGAAGCATGCGGTTCGAGACGGACAATGGCGGGACTCGGCGGCGGGAGGGGGGGCTATCGGTTCATATAGCCACTGAACAAGGCCCGTCGGCGTCCACGATGACAGACGGCCCAGCGGGTCCTGGCAGAATGGCATCGGGGCGGCACACGACTTCCGGGGCCTCACCGCCTGCCGCGACGGGCAAGGCGCCCAACATGTGCCGCGTTGGTTGGGCCTCCCCGAGATGCCAGGCCAGACGTTGTTGGCCTTCACATGCTAGACATGCACCGCAGCATCCCACCAACCGGGGAAGGAAGATCGAGCCAGATTCGATGCGCTAAATCTACGAAATCGGCCCTGATCTGCCCCTGCAGGACTGCCGTGGCATTCACGTGCCAGCCAGGGACGAGGATCGAGGCACATAAGATATGCCTGCACCTGATCACACCATCCCGTCTCTCCCATTCATCCATGGCCGACGATCCAAACCGCGTACGAGTACGCAGCATCAATGTCTTCCGTACCGCTACCGCGGGAGGCCGCGAGTGTAGGCGCGAGGTGCCAGCAGCCGGAGCATTTGGCATCTGGCTCCTGGTTCAGCATTGCGGGCTGCAGGCATCGCGCAGTTGAGACTAACGCTGAGCACCTTCACGCCGCTGGCCGAACAGAGAGAATGCAGCTGTGGTTTGGCACGCCCATGCTGTCCCCGAGCAGGCAAGATACAGCGACAACGACGGCATCAAGATAATCTCAAATGTTGACAGTACATTCACCTACACGGCCGCAGCCGCAGACATGGCAATCAACTAGCCCGTGCCGTTCGCCAGCAGCGTCACCTTCTCCTCATCCTCGCCACCCTTCCCCTCCGAACCGTGCTTCCTCTCGTCCTCGTCCTCATCCTCCGTCCTCTCGCCGTCGCCAAACACAGGCTTGAAGATGGCGTCGTAGCTCATCCACATGAGGTTAAACATCCCCGACAGGCCGCCCGCCAGCCACCGCGGCAGCTTGCCCGTCTCGTCGGCCAGAAGGTTCGTCATGGTCAGGAATAATATCAGCAAGGGCGCCCACGCACCCAGGAACACAACCTGCCCGATCGTCTGCCGCCAGTGCGTGATGGTGTATGGCTGCAGCGACGCCAGGTACTCTTGGTAGCTTTCAGGGAGTTCGTGCTCTCTGGCGCCGTCCTTGAGGAGCTTCAGATATCGAGCGCTGGCTTGCGCGTATCCCGGCTTCGGACGCTGTCGCCCGATGGCGAGTCGGCACCACCACTTGCGTTTTCGCGGCTCATCGTCTCCGTTGTCGGGAAAGCACGAAGCGTACAGCGTCCTCGCGAGAAACGGCCGGGGCAGGTCTGGAAAGGCAGGCCTCTCGGGGACCGCAATCCTGGGCTTGATGGGGATGCAGGGCACGACAATCTCCTTGTAGCTGGAGCCCGCTCCCTCGGTTCGCATAATCGTCCGCCAGTCCCTCAGCGTCACCTCGTATACCACGCCCACCAGGCGCCCGTCCCATTCGTAGCCCGGCTGCGACGGATCCAGCGGCGGAAGGTTTGGCGGTTTGTTCGGATCAGGGAGCTTCGGCACCTCTGGCAGCTTCACGAAGCCGACGTTTGCAAAGCACGGCTCCCGGTACGGCACTCCGGGCAGGTCAAACGTCAGCCGCAGCGTGGGGACGGAGACGTTGACCTGGGAGAGGGGCCGGATGCCGCGCGCGCCCAAGAACGTCTCCGCCGACATGTTGGAGCCGTAGGCCAGGTAGAGAACCGTAGCGGACGCTTCCTCGCCCGGGCCTGGCGTCGCATCCTCGGCAGCCTGAGCCAGACGCTGCGATGAAGTAAAAGGCAGTGAGGAAATCGGCGGGTATGAGCCACGGCGCGGATGGCGCCTAGAGACCTCTACCTTGTCCAAGGCGGCAGAGGCCACCGACGGGCCGGCGTCCAGGGGTGCGTGCGGCGGCGACATCACAGCCGCAAAATGTATGTCGGACTGGGCTACGACGCAGCGGAGAGGCCTCGGTGTGATCTATGCAGGTTCCAGGAGGTGGATCCGATGGACGGCGACGGCAACGCGTTTAAGTTGTCGACGTGAGCTGAGGTGGCGCCAAGCAACTCCTGAAAGCGGTGCCTACGTCAGCGCTCCAGGCTCGAACTAATAATACCAGGACCAGCTCGTGTGCCGCCCGCCAAAACGTGCCTCAAACACGGCGCGCCTAGAGCCGAGGACAGACATCCGTTGTAGGTCAGCTCAATACCAAGGGCATGGAGCTTGCGATTAATGGACCCAAGACGTACAGAGTTGGCTCCAAGGAGACGCGCGCAATATTCACGCCTTGACTCCTTGAACGCGCGTTGGCCTCTCGGACGTTGAGACGCGCCGAGTCCACTGTCCAACCGCCAACGTGCGTCAGATGAAACAACCTCGTCTACGGAGTACTGCTACGTCAGCTTTGGGGAGCGTGTTCCTTCAGATGTGATGTCAGCGCAGGCAGCGCGGGTGTTGTGCTTGCCTGCCTCAATCGACGCTCGTCATGTCGGTTGAATCGAGACGGCGATGCTCGCGCGCAAGCTGTGGAGTACCTGGGACTATTTTCTTGTCTCCCCCACTCTCAACCCCGTCGCTGCAACCGATGAATCCCATTTTCATGATGGCAAGCGCTGTCGTTAGGCCGCTGCGAGCCGCAGATTGTCCCATCTTTGCGATGCTGGTGCCGTAGTTGAGGGCGACTACCTTCCCTCTTGACACGCTCCTGCCAACTTGACCGCTCACATGACTTGGCCTTCCGACAGACTCTTCAGCCCTAAAGATGAAGGCTCTCCTCTCTTTGCAAAGAGTCATGCGACTTCGGCGCTCGACCGAAGTTCCCGTGTGCGAGAGCAGTCAACATCCGAATCATCCTCAGTCTGACCGAGTGGATTCGTCGACTCTGGCGGCCGAAAACTATTCGTATCTACCTGCCCTTTGAGGATCTACACGCTCTTCAAGCCACATTACCGATCGATTGTTGATCAACTTCGTCGCCGAGTTTCACGCCAGTTTGGTCCAAGCAGTGCAGCATCAACATGCCTACGAGAACCCGGTCGAAAACCGCCAACCGCAGGCGCCTGCTACGACAACCGACCCAGTTTGGAGAACTGGAAACGACTCCGACATGTCGCCACCACGGATCTCCCCTGATCCCTTCCGCAGGCAATGCTGCTGTTCCGTCAGCCAACGATTTACTTGGACAAGAGACTCAGGCATTGTGCCAAACGGACGAATACGATGTTGGACTGAATGATCTTGACTTCACCAGACTCACCCAGGGCCCCGATATGGAACGCCAGCGCAGCAAGACTTTTCAGTGGTCTGAAACTGAGTCGCTCGCACGGCGAAGCTCGCCGTTGCGCCCCGGGGATACGCCGCGAGCAGGGTGGAAATTCGACGCGGATGAATCACTACCAGCGCTTTCCAGTCCCAGGTCGGGAAGGGATAATCTCCCAGACACCGCACCTCTACCTGTCGACCCACCACCGCCAACGCCCCTGGAGGAGCCACGGTCAGCCAAGAAGGTGGACTTTTCTGAGACGGCGTCAACGATGCTCCGCAGCTCACCCTTTGGGTTCGGTGACTCGGTGAAAGACATCTTTGACTATTTCGAGAACGGTTTGACCCCCACTCGGCCGCCCAACGACGATAATCTTCATGGGACTCACCAACCTGCTGTGCTTGCTCCCAGCTCCTCACACCTGCCCTTGGACAATATCTATGATGCCACGCCCGGGCGAGAGAACAAGCGACGTGGCGTGGACGCCAACGAGGTGGCAATCCCAGTCCCATCACAACACATTCGCCAGACCATGTCGAACGCCTTTACACGTGAAGCGATGCAGACATCAGACCAACCAGAGGACTCTGCCGCCAAGGCCAGCTTCGATGGTGCGGCAAAGCCTCTTGATAACAAGTCCGTTCTGCCCCGAGAACACGACGATGAACTCGGCTTAGTTCCGCAGAAGAAACCAGATGGGAGCAGTGCCGTGCCGTCACCCGACCCTATGGAAGCGTCCGTCGCAGCGACACGGCATGCAATGGGCAGGAAGCGCAAGCAGCGCCCTAAGCCGCCCCTGAATTTCGACGACTTGAGCCAAGAGTTCAGAGAGCAACCGACGAAGCTATCACCAAAAGGTCGAATGCCCATGATCAACGCACTCAGAGAGTCTGTGCAATCTTCTAGCTCTCCGGCCGCAGTGCCAAAAAGGAACGCCCCCGCGAAGCGCGCGCAGCCCAAGAAGAAGGCCAAGGCAGCACCAAGAGCACAAGAAGTGACGCCCCTTGTTGACAGAGAAAACGGCGAGACGGATCTCGGCAAATGTTTGGCCCCAAACAAGCAGCAGACGAAAAGAGGAAAACAAGCGAGAAAGCAGAATAAGGTCTCGCCCTGCCTCAAACCCGACGCAGTAGAGCCAAAGCCTGCGGCTCTCAGCGAGCCCATTGTTGTCTCCAGTGACGATGACAATAGTGCGACCCTTTTTCATTCGTCATCCCCGCCTTCGTCGAACCTGCAAACGGCCAAAAGTGGAAAGGATAATGCTGCGCCAGGGGGGGAGCGCGACGTCGCCAGACCCGAACAGCATCTTGATCTCAATGATGACTCGCCTCCCGCTTTTGCCCTTTCCCAATCACTCCACGAAACACCGTTGCCCCATATCGATGCCAAAGTGACCAAAACGCCTCGCAAAACAGTAACCGTCGCTGGCAATAACAATGGCCAGACGATACTCGTTAATAGCCGCAAAGCGCTCGCCCCTCGGGACGCGAGTGTCACAACACGCAAGGCTGTAGGAAGCCTGAAGCAAAGAGTCAGCTCTGGGAATCCATCACCGATAAGAATCAGCCCAGGCAAGCAAGAGACCTCTCAGCCCTGCGGGAAGCAGAATCTCACAGCAAGGCAATATACGCGGAACTACAGTGTCAGTGTCCATGGAAGCCCGCTTCCGATTCAACGACAGACTGCAGCCCAAGGGTCACGTCTCGTTAAACCCGATTGCATGCACCACACTTCCTCCGAGGACAGCACACATCTCAATCCCCCTCAATTTTCGCGGCCACGAAGGAGTGAGTGGCCATTGCCCGCCGCAGAGCTGCCGTTTAGTTGGAGTGGCCACCAGGTACAGTCTGCGCAAGGCAGGGGTGGGCAGAACAGTGACACGAAAGCGCCTCGCCCATCTCAGCGCCAAGAGCCCACGATACCGGCAATGCAAGGGGTTTCTGGCGGTGTACATGCTCAAATTCTTGCCAGTCTGCAGGACTTTACTACACTGCCTGCCGGGCCTTTGTGCGATGACCCCAACAACGTTGCGGAGAAGGCGAGTCCTGACGAGGGCAATGGATCGGAGTCGGTCCAGAAGACCAACCCGCCAGACAAGCTCTCTCAGGAGTTGCACCGACTCGTTGACGTGCGTAGTAATACCCCCAGACCGCAAGGTCCATGTGCTGACGAATCTAGCAGTCAATGATGGAGCACCTAGGATCAAAGAAAGAACCGGGAGAGAGGATTGCGGATGTCTATCGCACGAAGACTGGTAGATGCGTCGACAGGATTCGAAGTCGTCATATTGGTGAGCGTCGTTCGCTTGCGGAACAACTCCGTCACGACGGGGACAAATTCGGCACCGTTGTTCAAACCGCCAAAAAGGTGGTCAAAGAAAACAGTCGGACGGTGGAGGGCGCGATTGGGGAGCTCGAGCAAAACACGACGGAACGTCGAAAGCTGTTCGAACGAGTGACGTCGAGCCTACGAGCAGTGCACCGGCAACTTCTGAACGACGGCTTGATTGAGCCAAATGCCGTTGAAAATCGAGACTCTGTCCAGTGGGAGGCATGAGGCCGTCATTGGGACAACTTGGGCGTGAGCGGCAGCGCGGATATGAGTTGAATCATTGCTTGCTATAGGAATATCTTGCTGCGTGGATGCATGATCTCGAGCCGCGGGCTCACAATCATGCCGCTCACAGTGTGTAACTAATCCAAAATAATTGCAAGTGGTTTGTTGTGCCGCCCACATGCGGTGGGTACTTTAATACCAATGATAGAATGTTTAATATTGAGACAGTTTGCCGTACAGTTGGCGTCACTCCCTCTCAGACTATGCTCAGGACTCTCCCACTAGCCTGGACTTTGTATCCAGTCCGGCCCACTTTGGCTTCCCGTCCGGGATGTCGACAACGCGCTGGGGGTAGAAAATATGGCACCTAACGCACCGTCAGTTGTAATCTGCAGAGCTCTCAGCATAGACGACAACGCACTGGACGTCGAAATTCCGCCTCTGGTTCTCGTCTTCAAAAGACAAGAGCGTCGGGAAGAGCAAGACCATGTTTCTCCCCTCGTCCATGACGAGGGTGCCGCAGTGAGAGCAGCTGACCTTGCAGGGCAATTCATGGCCGGCGCGCTTCGTTGCGGAACTGTAGAAACGAAGGCCTGCAGTGCCATCCTGGAATGCCATGTCCGACTTTTGGAATATTGCTGCCCATTGGAAAGGGGCGCCTGGTGAGAGGCGTCAGTTGCATCGTGCCATTCTCGACCTGCGTCGAGGACGGGACTTGCCATGCAGGATCTTGCAGTCGTTGCAGTGGCAGTATTTTGATGCGAGCGGTTTATCTTGACTTAGCCAGTATACAATGCGCCCGCAATGGCATTGACCCCGGAGCTTCCTCTGGAAGACGGGCAGCTCAGCCGTGGGCTGGTCTGGCTGCTGGTACGGAGGGCTGGTCTGCCACGTTTCGCTCGGCATGGACATGATGCATGTGAGGACATAGGTAGAAGGTTCTGACAGGTCAAGTCAAGTGCGGGTGCAGTCACGTTGCAGCAGTGGATGAAGAGGCAGAAAACAAGGGCGTGATGAGTGGAGATGACGTCAGGAAGTGCGTTGATTCACCTCGACTGCAACGCCAGACATTGCTCACGCAAGTTATCGTTGACAAGCCGAGATGCACAGTAGGGCCCTATTAATTACGAGTCAAGAAGCGTCAAACTATATAAACTATATACCCAAAAAAAAGACCCTCTTAACGTTTTCATTCCACAACCACGCCACGACGAGTGATATTACGCCTCAGGCTCATTATAGCCCTCCTAAGAGGAGTAGAGTCGTGATGTAGGCTGAAATAGGCATGACGAAAAACAGAAAATCACAAAATAAAAGGGACAGTCTGATCCGCAAGATCAAATGGTCCCAGGCATGCTCGCCATGAGTTTGCATAATCAGGTCGTCTGTGTAACGCCGTGCAGCACGACGGAGTTCACGATGGACTTAGATAGACAAGACGATCAGGTAATGGTCTCAAGCTTCTGCCCGTCGATCCACTAATGAACAGGGCTCGATACCCAGGTACTCTGTTTCCCTCCCGGTTTTTTGAAAGGATTTTGCCTTTACTGTCTTTTGCTAGAATAGCTACCTAGGTACACAATGCAACGGCTTTATATGGCCGCGGTTGGAGGACCTACGAAGTGGTAAATTCAATGACGGCGAGGCTTGCCGCGGTTATCCAAGCGCGTGGCCGGTCTATAATATGAGGAAATACTACTAGTTGGGCGACAGAACTGAGCAATTCGGACGACATGTTGGGCTGAGGGGTAATCATCACGTACGGGCTCCTGGACGTTTCGGGAACCGTGCGCATCTGTCCTGCAGCCTCTTCCCCGCTCGTCGCGGTTCCGCAGCGTTCGTATCTGCCTGCGCACCGGCCATCAGATGATGGCGCGATGGATGGATGGAGCGGCTCCTGCTGCATCGCGCTCGGGTCGGGATTACCGCGTCGCACCACGTTTCCAGCTGGTAGGTCAGGTAGGTTTGCGGGTACATGTAGACATCGCTGAGGGGGCCGTCTCGTGGCATCACCCATCCAATCTCGCCAATGCAATTGCCGCCATTTCGCACCAATGCGGGCGACAGCTGCTGCGGCGACCTCGATATTCACTGCGACGAGACGTGTCGGCTGCACGCACGTACGGGCAGGTATCGCAGCAGGTACCCCCAACCCGACCACCGACCACCGTCCACCGACCACCGACCGCCGCAGCCCTCTTCTCCTCTGTTCACCACCTCAGTCACCGCCGCCTGAGCCCACAAAACATTTTCCCCGCCCGCGCCCGCTCAACCTGACCAGAGCATCATCCACGACGAGACCCCGGATCTGATGCGAGCATGGCCGACCAGCCATCCCGTCAGAACGCAGCGGCCACGGGCGTCCAGCACGAGGCGCCGCAGGCTCAGCCGCCGCCCACCGTGGGCATGGACGTGGACGGCGGCCCGCAGCCCGTGGCCAGGCGCGTCAACAAGGCCAAGAAGGAGAGGGACGACGGCCAGATGGCGGAGCTGTCGCGCTGGTTCCTCGACAACCAGGCCGGTGCGTTGCCCATGCAGCCCCGCGGCCGCATCTCCCAGCAAGGCTGACGTGACATCCCAACAGGCATCGCCTTCAACCTGCTAGCGCTGCTGTTCCTCACGCACGCCTGCATCCCCAGGGCGCGCCCGTTGGCCGCAAAGTTCTTCCAGCTGTCGCGGCTCAACTCCAGGACGGGCAAGTATGCAGCCAGCTCCGACGACCTCTGCTTCATGGCCTCTTGCGTCGTCCTCTTCACCGGCCTCCGCGCCGGCGTCATGGACCACGTCCTGGCTCCGCTGGCTCGGCGTCGCGGCGTGGCCAGGAACAAGGACGTCACGCGGTTCGCCGAACAGGCGTGGATCGCCATCTACTGCAGCGTCTTCTGGCCGCTCGGCATGGTGCGATGCCCTTGCTCAACAGCCGTGCGCCTGTCTCCTTGCTGACCTCGCCCCAGTTCATCTACTGCAACTCGCCCTACTTTCTCAACATGTCCGAGCTGTGGACCAATTGGCCCGACAGGGAGCTCGACGGCCTCATGAAGGTCTACATGCTCGCGCAACTGGCCTTCTGGATCCAGCAAGTTGTGGTGGTGCACATCGAGGAGCGCCGCAAGGACCACTGGCAGATGCTGACCCACCACTTTGTCACCATTGCGCTCATTGGCGCTTCGTACGCGTACCACCAGACCAAGGTCGGCAATCTGATCATGGTGTTGATGGACATCGTGGAGCTGCTTCTGCCCGTAAGTCATGGCTGACAACGACACCGCCGACGTCACTGACATGGCCCTAGATTGCCAAGTGCCTCAAGTACCTCGGGTACACCACCATCTGCGACGTCCTGTTTGGCGTCTTCCTGGTGTCGTGGTTCCTCGCCCGCCACGTCTTCTACCTCATGACGTGCTGGAGCATCTACACCGACCTGCCCCGGCTCATCGCGCCGGCCTGCTACCGCGGGACCATGGACGACATCAAGGAGCCGCTGCCCGTGCCCGACGGCTGGTCCCACGTGCTCGAGCCGTTCTACGACCCCACGGGCATGGTGTGCTTCGATAACAGCATCACCTACTCGTTCCTGTCATGCCTCCTCTTCCTGCAGGTCCTGACCATTATGTGGTTTACCATGATCGTGCAGGTGGCTGTGCGGGTGCTCAAGGGCAGCAAGGCCGAGGATCTCAGGAGCGATGACGAGTCTGAGGAGGAATCCGAGAAGGAGAGCTTTGACGATGACGAGGGCCAGCCATTCACGGAGGAAGTCGGCGCTGAAGACTTGAACCTCAAGGCATGGGAGCAGCGCCGCGATGCCCAGCGGGCTGCGGGATCGACGAGCGGGGTCAGCCTACCTGGGCACAGCGAGCGTAAGAAGCTGCTGAACAGGATTGGCTGTGACAAGCAGATTAGTTGAGCGGGCATTGCAGGAGTCGGTGCTAGACTGATGGTGCCTATAGCGTATATGGAGCCTGTAGCGTATATGAAGCCTGTAGCGTGTATGGAGCAGTCGTGATGAATAGAGTCAGGTCACAATCACAATTGCCTGTTGACGTAAAGAGCTGCAAACAGCGAGAACGTGTTGGGGTCGGGACGTGTATACAAGGGCTGGACGATGACTGCCGAGCATTTGAAGGTGAGCAAGAGTCGATGGTTGTATTCACGCACAGGCTTGGCCTCCTCGCTCGCGGTACCAGCATCGCCAGCCTCCTCTTCTCCAGCCCCGGACCGCGCTACGTCCCACCGCCGGCGGCATGCGGCACGGCCCAATCGCGGCACAGCCCTTTGTATCACCAGTCGACGCTGTATGGTGGATGCTGCCGCTACGTAGAATCCTCGTTCAACTTTATGCCGTCTCGTGATCGCAACGGAGAGACATCGAGCGCTCGGCAGTCCACTCGCCGTTTTAAAACATTGCAGCGCTTGCTCCCTGGAGCTTGAGGGTCGAGAGAGCCGTGCGTCCGCATTTCTGGCTCGGGAAGATGACGGCGAACTCGAACGCGCCGGGTGGGTCATGCTAAGCTAAAGGCGTCGAAGGCGTCGAGCGAGCTCGTGGACGTCATATATATAGCCGGTTCACATACAAGTCCCCCGGCCACGCGTACAGGAACGCCACGTTAGACGCGTCCACTCTTGAGCCTCGAGGGTAGGGAGATTTGCTTGGGCACGGATGTTAGCCGAGGGTAAAAGAGTCGAGGGGCATGAGCAAGGCGTAATCGATTGTGTGAGTACAGTAGTCGTGGTCGAACGTCCCGGTGTTCCAATTCTGGGCCTGTTTCGACTTGTCCATTGACGTCCATTTCACTCTAGACAGAAATTTATTTCACCCTGCGGCACCCAATTTTTTCGATTCATGCCCAACTGAGCACCGTGCGATTGTTGACTGCACGAAGGAGCTGGTGTTGTGGGCCGGCAACGTCACCAGCGACCTGATTTTGGCACGCCAACTGCCTCAACGCCGTACGCGTTATCTTCGTTATCTTGTCAACCATGCATTCAGACCAATCCAAGTCACCTCTTAGATCGATGAAAACGAAGAGCCCTTTGCCCTGCGCACTTGATCCCAACGTGCAATAATGAAAGCCGACCTCACGCAGAGAGTTGAGACCAAAGACTCCATCAACGATTGCACTACGCCTCAAATCAACATATGGCTGCGACCCCGCTGCAAGACTCCCCGTTCTCGGTCTGCCAGATCCTTCAGGGCGCTGAAGCCCCTCCTTGAAAAATGTCAGTATTCCAATCATGTAACGAACATAAGCGCTCACATAACTAGTAGGGCCACGCCAAGATATTTGGGGTTCCCGAGTAGGAGAAAGGTGAGTCACGAGGCACAGTTAATCGTCCCCATTCCCATCGGCACTTGGCAGAGGATCGGCACCGGCAGCACGAGCCAAGTCTGGGCGACGGCCATTTTTCAGATACGAGACGAGGACAGCATCCCCAGAGGTAGCGCGGATCCTTGGCCGTTTAGGGATGAAGCAGTCTTCTACAGGAGGGGGGCTGAGACTTACAACAGCTGGAGATATATCCGGCGGCGTGCTCGGCGACAACTCGAGTTGTCGACGCAAGGCTCGCATAAGTGGTTGGTTATCTAACACCAGACGGACTCGACGGAATTCCCCTATGTCATCTTCGATCTGGTCCTCTTCAATGCCTGTGTGCGGAGCAGCGGCTGCTGGGAGTCTGTCCCGCGTCGGTTGCGAGGCTTCCACGGTTTCCATCTCGTCGACGCGCTGGTAAAACATTCCACATGCCGGATTAGAGCTGAATCGTAGCATCAGTATTGCAACGTATTAAAGGACCATGATTAAAAAAAAAAATAGTTACCATTGGACTTCCGCCGTTAAATCGCCCGCTCCAACCGCCATGGCGTTCTCCGTCCGACACCCAGGACAACACGAGACAGCATCCAGCGGCACATTACGAAACACCATGCTCATTGTGACTCTCCTCCCCGGAAGAAACATCGCCGCCCATGGCTTCCTCGTGAAATCCATCGTTGACTTCGACCTCGAATCTTGCAAGGCGTACACAACCTTCTGCACCTTCTTCAACCCAGGCACATCGCGGAAGCGAGTTTCGAGTACGGCTTGAAAAGCTTCAAATGAATGGATAAACTCGACGTGGAATGGGGCAATCCGTCCAAGCGCATCTTCGAAATACACCGGCTGCTGGCGGGATACCTGCGGTGGAAGTCCGTTCGAGGAGCGTTGTATTTCGACAATTGTTGTGATAATTTTCGTGTTTGTTTCGCACACTTGTTGCGGGATGGACTGGACGCCAGATGTCCATTGTTGAGCTGTTCTGATCCGTGAAGTTTCGATGGTCAGACTGTTGAGCAGAGCCTGCATCTCGTTGTTCCTATGTTGAAAATCCATAAACGCCCTGCCAAAGTCTTTCGCTGAAGCCGCCTGGACACTCATAGATGTCATCTGCATCGTACCTAAAATCAAGTCAATCGTCCTCCCATACCCATTGATCTCCACCAATAGCCTATTCACCGCATCATCTCTAAAAAGTGCCCATTGAACCTTGTGGAACTCCCTCCGCCATCTCGGCGCAGACGCGAGAGAATCAACCCCAAGCGTTGCCCGAAACTTGGCGTTTGTCGACAAGAACTTCCTGATGCTCTCTTGACAACGTGATGCGGCCTGCTCTAGTGACGTTTTTAGCACGGACTGCGCCGGTTGAACATCGAGTTTCTGGAGATTCTCCATGGTGCTCTGTATGGAGTCGAGGTCCGCGATCAGGTGTTGATAGGCAGGTCGCGCTCCGGCCTTGTCGTCTAATGACTTAATGGCTTTTTTGGCCACGTTGAACCCGCCGATGGCGTCGCTAATAGAGAAGCCGAACCCCGCTGTTGCCATGTTTTTTGTTCGTTCACAGATCTAAGTTCAACGAGCCCAAGGAAACGTAAACGGAGTACTGCCCTATCCCCGCCTGCACTGCCACCCCAATGTGCTTACGTCGAATCAGCTCTCTGCCCACCACTGACCATTCGCTGGCCGACACATGGCACCCAACCGTTAGCTACTAGCTGTAGGTTACAATGGCAAGCCCCTGGGAGAGTCCATGTAGAGTGGCCGCTTGATCTTCCCGCTAATTTGCCGCGCTGCCGTCATTTCCTTCGGGTGATATGAACTCATATCTCCGATTCAGAGAGTTGGAGGATATCTTCTGTGCCCTCCACATTTCAAACGTAGGTACAATGTCGGAGAGATCCATAGTCGCAGCTGCCGTGGTGACGTGGGGAGAGCCAGATCGATGCAATACCGGAGAGCCTCGATGTGTCGAAGTTGGGGCGTGAAGAATTGTGACAGCCCACCTGGACGGAAATGAAATGCGATAACGGGACACACCGAAAACACATTTTTCCTCATGCACATATAGAGAGCAGAGTTGATATCCGTTGGGGAGGTGATACTTGGGATGATTTGTCGCCTTGGCTGGTAGATGACACGCAAAAGACGCACCGTATAATAAAAAGGTACCTACTCGTACCTACGAGTATTCGTACCTAGGACAGGATTACTATAGGTACCCTAGGCCACACACTTAGGTAGGTACCTACCTACCCAACTTACATACGTACCTAGGTAGGTACCTACCAGGTAGGTACGTCAGCGTGCACCTCTAGCGAGGGGTAGCCCCGGCGCCGCACTTCAAGCGCTGGGCAGGCCACTCGCAGTTTTACGGAACCATTGCAGCGCTTACTCCGCACCAATGCTTTGCAAGTTGCTCTGCTGAGCCTCCTTGAATCAGCGGGACACAGAGCTCGGGCGCTGCCGCTGTCCCGTCCTCTCCTGCCCTGTCCTCGGGGGCTGAGCACGAGCCATCGTCATCACTGCACGCCACCCTCACGAGCACCTATCCAGTCCAGGGCCCTGCGACACGCGCATTCGCCAAAAATTCCGATGACTAGGTAGGCTGCCCTATTCAAGTTACTGAGGGGGTGCTGGTGGCCTATTGGACCCTAGGACACCGTAGGTAAGGTAGGTACCTAGGTACCTATAGGACCTGCGAAGGAGTGACCCTCTACACGCCTATTATTGCACCCATTCCTATTGTACTCCGCACCGCCCGCACAATCACCGTCAGTCGCCGACCCGGGCCCTTCATCTGCCCTCTCGCCTTCCGTTTCTTCCTCTTCCACCCTTCTCATCCGCCCTCTTCACCACCGTCAACAGCATCGCCATCATCCTCGTCGCCCTCAGTTTACGCACCGCGCAGCATCGTCGCCGGCTTCTAGTCGCTGGCCATCCTTCGTTTTCCCCTCTTACACAGAGTTTACCACCGCCGTTCCGCCGCCCCGCTTTTGCCTGCTGCGCTTCCCCGAGTCCGCCAGTCTGATTTTGCATCCATCAGGCAAGCCATCTACTTCGCATCGCCTTCTCTGCCCATCCATCAAGCAAGCGGCTCGCCGCCAGCGCTCTCCCAGCTTTGTCTTTTGTCCCGCAAGAGGCGCCCCGAAAAGCCCGGCCCAGCCATCTCCGTGCCTGTGCAGAGATTCGGCGACGTCCGAGTTGGCTGCAGACACCAGGGCCGATCGCATTCGGTATCGACAAGTGGCCCAGATGCCTTTTAGACAGCGCATGGCCCGCCACTTTGGCGACACGGTATGTGAATGGCGAGATTCCTTCATGTCCCTTCCTTTCCGGCCCTTGCCGTGGACGTCCGTGCCAGCGAGTGCCAACGCACCCCGGCCTCGGAAGCGTCTGCTGACGACGGTCGTCTTTGCCCGCTCCCCTGCTTTCTTCGCGACGGACTCCAGCCTCTTCTTACAGCATGCGCTAACATGGCCTGCTCTCCACAGCTTGCCCTCCAAAACTCGTACCTCAGTTACTACGACGTCTGCCTGACCGTTGAAGATGTCAAGAGCCTCAAAAACGACTGGTTGACCGACAACAACATCGCCTTCTGGGAGGAATACCTGGAGCGAGAGACGTTGTCGCGCTACCCCCAAGCACACATTGTTCTCCTCCGTCCTAGCATGACGTTCCTCCTCATGAAAGAGCCCGATGCCCGTTTGATACGCTCGGCACTGCCCGACTTCAACAAGACGACCCACATCTTCCTCCCCATCAACGACAACGTCAGTCCCGAGAAGCCAGATGCCGGCTCCCACTGGTCGCTGCTGCTCGTCTCCATCCTCGACGGGGTGGCTTTCCACTACGACTCAATGAACGGAGTCAACTATCCCGAGGCGCACTTCGCCACGCGCAAGCTGAGCGAGATCCTTGGCCGGCCCATCAAGTTCGTCCACCTCGAGGACTGCCCCCAGCAGGCCAACGGTAACGACTGCGGCGTGTTCGTGTGCCTGCTCATGCGCCACCTGCTCGTCAAGCGCCTCCTCAATGCCAACGCCCGCGAAAAGGTGTCGATGAGCATGGGCGGCAAGATGGTGGATGCCCACGGCGGCCGCAAGGAGATGCTGCGCATTATCGAGAACCTCCGCAAGGAGGGCGAGCGTCGGCGGTCGTGAGTGCTCCCCAAGCTTCACCCTTTCCAGCCCTACCATACCATGACACAGCCTTCTAACGCGCCTGCCAGGAGAAGTGCAAGCCCGTATCCCAACAATACGCCACCCCGGATCGAATAGAGAGCGGCCCGGTACGGCCCTGCCACGGACTTTGACACTTTGCTCCACAAGATTGAAATGGAGCGCCTCGGCGAGAGGCTGCAGAGGAGCAAGTCCGAGATCAGACATGCCCAGCTCAAGGGCGAGTCTTCCGGAGTTGCCGACGGCCCACTGCCCAAGACGCAGCGAAACATCGACCTCGAAGCTCGGGCCAGAGCGACCACGGCGAGTCGAGTGAGCAGCAACGAGCAGGTTGCGCGAGCCAAGATTAGGGAGCGCAGGCTACGCAAGGCACGGCGCAAGGCGGAGTGCGAGGTTTTTTTCGACGGCACCGAGGTTCGGCCTCGAACCACCCGGTCTTCTTCGAGGGTCCAAAAGATGGCGCCTACTGCACGAGCTTCCACCACGACGACTGCTCCCGCCAGTCGGGCTTCGGCTGAGCGCAGGTCGGACACGCAGTCCTTGGTCGACACCCCCGCCCTAAAGCGCACCAGAAAATCCTCCAAGTAAGCGTCCACGAGTTGCCGGCTGGCACCGACACGAGAGACGTCTGCGCTATGGATTATGTCTGACGACTAATGACGATGGTGGCCCTCTGTGTCACGTTTCTATCCCTGCGCTTGGTGGTCTTTACTAGGCGTGTTTCTGTTTCGAGCTCGGTTTTTGCTTTTGTATGCTTTGTTCTTGCGAGGCGTTGGATAACGGTTTGTCATGGCCAAGGGGTGCGATGGCGTTGGGGCACACGAGAAAATGAGAGACGATCCACGGGCATGGAGGCAAGGTGGGCGTCGCGAAGCGCCTGTTTTCTTTTCCTTGTGCAAGGCTGGCTCATACCTGAGCTTGAGTACCTAGGCAAGCAGCAGGCAGCATGAGCTCCGCGTTAGCCAGGATACCCAGAGTGTGAGCGCGAGATGACGAGTCGACGAGGCACGGTACAGTGTTTGCAGCATAGCATTATCGACTGACAAGCATGGCATTCTTGCCCATGAACAGAGAGTGTGGGCACAAGCACTTTGTACCAAACCCCGATAACTCCGTTTCCGATGTAGTGAATGTTGTGGTCGTGGCATGAACCGATCCAGTTGCTGTCCACCCATGCAGTCGCGCTACCATCCCTCCCCGGTATCATGATGTGAAGTGTAAAGCATCTCACTTCTTGCCCACAAAGGCAGGGTTCTGCTCCATGGTCGAAGAAATGTAGCGCCGCAGCGCCGCCCATCTGTTGGCCGTAGCCGCCGGCTGCTGAGGCGCAGCCCGTTGCTGCACCGGGGCTGGCCGTCCTGGCCGCTCGTCCATGTCGTCATCTTCATCCTCCTCGCTGTCAACCCTCGCCGTCTGCTGCACCGCCGGTGTCTGCGCCGTCGTGCCAGCCAACGTCGCCATACTAGCCCCAAACCTCTTCATCTCGCCCCTGATAACCCTCTCCTTCCTCTTTAGCGCGCCCTTTTTGCTCTTCAAGCTCTTATGCCGGACGCGGCCCGCAAGCACGGCCTCGCCGCCCTCGCCGGCCTGCAGGTCGGGCAGCGCATCGGCGAGCCCGTCGAGGGACGTCTTGAGCTTGTTGCCGGCCCTGCGCTGCCCGCCGCGCCTGGGCTTCGAGACGCGCGAGGAGGAGGCGATGCGGGAGACGAAGGAGGAGTGTTTGATGAGGCGCTTGTCGCGCTTGCTGGACAGGAAGGAGTCGGTTACGGCGGCGTTGGGGCGGAAGATCTTGGGGGGAAGGAGGGGGTGGATGGTGCCGGTGACGCGGGCGTGGCGGAGTTGCCGGGCGGAGGGGGGTTTCGGCGCGACGGGAGCCTGGAGTTTGGCCTGTCAGGTTGAGCTTCAGTCCATATCGTGGGCTGCGGGGGCTTACCATGGTGTGTGTTTGTCGGTGGTTGGATGTGAGGGCGGAGGATGGATCGGGCTGATATCTCGGAAAGTTTTCGGTGAGGGGTGCACACCGAGGCGTGTGCCCGAGCTACCCTGCACTTCAAGCTTGCGACTACCTAACCACCGACATGATGCAAGCTCCTTTGTTTGCATGCAAAGCACTTAAACCCTTGTAGAGATGGACAAGATTGACCATCTCCGCAGGGAGATTGCCAAGCGCGAATCCGAACTTGCAGATCTCAAATCGCAACTCGCCGTCGCGGAATCAGAACACAGGGCGCAAGACGAGAGCAAACCGTGGCCATGGCCGCTGCAGGATCATGAGTATCAGCGCTATGGACGACAGATGATTGTGCCTAACTTTGGCCTGCAAGGTGTTTACGTCACCCCCGGTTGCTGTGCAGAGGGACATGTTCTGACGCCGTGCAGCACAGCTGAGACTCAAGAACAGCAGGGTCCTCGTCGTCGGCGCCGGAGGGCTCGGCTGCCCGGCTGCCGCGTACCTCGCCGGCGCGGGCGTGGGCGTGCTGGGCCTCGTCGATGCGGATGAAGTCGAGGTGTCGAATCTGCATCGGCAGGTTGCGCACTCGACGGGCCGCGTGGGCATGAGCAAGGTCCTCAGCGCGATTACATATCTGCGAGAGTGCGTCTCCCCTCCCCCCCCTTTTCACTCACTCTGGAGCTCGCTCTGATGACTGATATGATTATTTGGATGGCTGCAGACTCAACCCAACCATCACATATAAAAGCCACCGGGAGCACCTCTCCCCGCACAACGCCCAGGCCATCGTCTCGCAGTACGACCTCGTGCTCGACTGCAGCGACCACCCGACGTCGCGGTACCTCGTCTCCGACGCGTGCGTTCTGCTGCGCCGGCCACTTGTCTCGGCGTCGGCGTTCCAGACGAGCGGGCAGCTCATCGTGCTCAACAGCCGCCCGGCAAGGGTCCCTGCTACCGCTGCGTGTTCCCCCGGCCCCCGCCCCCGGAGAGCGTGGTTGGGTGCGGCGAGGGCGGCGTCTTGGGCCCGGTGGTGGGCGTGATGGGTGTGCTGCAGGCGCTGGAGGTGATTAGGTTGATTGCGAGGGGGGGGTTGGAGACGCTGGAGGAGGACGGGGAGGCTGGGGAGCAGAGGATGCTGATATTCAGTGCCATGGGCGATGGCCCTTCGTTTCGATCTGTTCGTATGAGGGGCCAGCGAAAGGACTGCTTTGCCTGCTCAGCCGATGCCGGACTGACGCTCCAGCATTTGGCGACGTCAGTCGACTACGTCCAGTTCTGCGGCGTCGCCAAGCCAGTCACTCTCTTACAACCAGAGGAACGCATCACGGCGGAGCAATACCGCGCGATACGCGCCATCCGAGAGCACACCCTCCTTGACGTCCGCGAAAAAGAGCACTTTAGCCTGGGCAGCATCCCCTGCGCGGTTAACGTACCCATCAGCCGCTTCAACCGCGGCGACGAGATGCCCGAGCTGACTGCCGCCGCTGGAAACGACGGCCCGATATACGTTGTGTGCCGCGTGGGCAACGACTCGCAGGTGGCGGCGCAGAAGCTCAAGGAGCTGGGGTTTGGCAATGGGGGAGGGCGGTTCATCGGTGATATAAGCGGTGGGATACAGGCGTGGAGGGACACTGTAGATCCCACGCTGCCATTCCTATGACGTTTGATAGAGACAAGTGAACAGGGCTTGAGGGAAATGAGTCGTTTTGACAAGAGGAGTTGGCCATTGTACAAACAACCCCGCGATCCTTTTATACTACAATGAGAGAATGGGCTATCCCTGCGCCCAGTAGATGACTCTGTCCATCCGTCCGTTTCCACCACTGCCTCTGCCGGATTACACGAAGTTCGCCGTCTTCTTCTTGTTAAATGCCCGCTGGTCCTTGAGCCACTGCCTGTAGCCCGAGACGCTCTGAATCTTTTCGCCGTAAAAGTCGGGGACTGCATCTCGTCAGTCATTTCTACAACAGATGAAGTGGAAAGAGAGGATAAGAGAAAAGCGGTCTACCTGGGTTCCCGGCGCTTGAGTTGGAAGGGTCGACCCGGTTCTTCTTGACGCGCGCAAAGAACTGGCTCTCCTTCTCTATCATCTGCGCCTTCAAGCGGTGGTTGAGTATGTAGAAGACCTGGTTGCCGATGCTGGGGCCGACGAGCCAGCCCATGCCCGCGCAGGCGAGCGTCATGAGGCCAAGGGTGACGAAAGGGTCGAGCGGGATCTGCATGACGAGGGGCTCGGCGAGGCCCGTGGAGAGCAGGATGGCGCCGCCCGCGCCGCCGAGGATGCCCGTCGTGACGGAGAAGGCGAGCTGCACGCGGCGGCGGCGGAGGCGCAGCTGAAAGAAGGAGTTCCAGTCGAGCGCGGGCTTGGAGGTGGCGGATGTGGATGGTGAGGAGGCGGCGCTGGAGAAGGGTCGGGCTGCGGAGGCCATGGTCACGGTCTTCGTCGTCGTCGTCGTTCGGGTCTTGGGCGTCAGACAGCTCGCAGTCGCCATGCTGTGGTTTGATCGGGCAAATGGCTGCCGCCGCAGGGGAGCCTGCCCGAGGCACACCAGCCGAGCAGTCGAGAGCGAAGCTTTGGGACAGCATCTCGCAGCATTCCGGGCCCGGCTGGTGGCCGAGCCGGGCCAGCGCGCAGCCAGCGTCTTCAAGGAGGTAGACATGGTCGACGAAACCGCAGGCGTAAAGGAATCAACTGACCGTGGGAGGCGTGAGGCGTCGCAGGCTTGTGTCGATGGGGAGTTGCGGACGGACGAGCCGTTGGAGGCCCAGAGCTTGCTCTTGTGATGTCTGGAGAAAAGGCGACGCTAGTGCTGGCGCACGGGTGCACGGTTTGGGGCGCCAGGCACGAGGCAGTGCGGAATAACCAAAGCTCCAGTTCCCCCACAGGCGTGCCTTACGCACGTATTTTATAAATCTGTTGTAGCATACGCAGTAGTTAGTTACGTTACTTTCAAAGCCGGTAGCACACTCTACGAGTATACGAGTAAGAGAAGTGTTAAATTATACGAAGGATTAGGAGCTATTATTTCTTTATGCTTGTAACAGACCTTCAAGTCCACTTCGTACGAAGGATGGGCCCAGAAGTATCCGGACCGACCCACTCTACATGTAGACCCCCTGTTACCGTGTGTATAAAAACGTGGGCCATTTCCCCTTTGGGTTATTTCCTAATCTGGATTACTAACCGCCTTCGTGCCCGACGCCGCCCCCGGCATGCCCCAGAAGATAAGAAAGCTCGGCAAAAGTAAGATCATCTCTAATAGACGCATCATTACTGCCTTCATCGTCTTCGAAAGGCTCCTGACCGCCTGGGCAGCTGCGAGGGCAGGCTGCTCGTGTGTGCGTGTGTGTGTGTTGTTGGAAGGCTGCGAGGCTGCCGCAGCGGCGGCGGCAGGCGGCTTCGAGTCTCGTGACCTGACCGCCTGGACAGCTTGCGTGCGCGTTCGAGGGCGTGTGGAAGAGGGCTGTGGAAGCGGCTCGTGTGTGTGTGTGATGTAGGAAGGTTGCGAGACCGCCCGCGGCGGCGGCGGTTGAATTTGAAGTCTGTGGGGCTAGCCGGTCCGGCACGGCTGCCTTCTTTTGGCTCCTACGAAGTAGTTTGCGGCATTCTCGTTGACTTTAGATACTCCTTAGCAGGCCCCTTTAACGAAGATTCTGACTATGTAGTTTACTAGTGTTGAGACTCTTCGAGTAGAGTTTGTTGAGACTAGTATGAATTTTCAAAAATACTATATACACACGGTGACGGGGGGCCCACTTATAGGGTGGGTCAGTCCGGATACTTCTGGGCTCAACCTTCGCAATCCGTTATACGGATACGTAAGGGGTATAGCGAAGCTTAGTCACCTTGTGGCTCAGTTAGCTGCCGCTGAAGCTGCCGCACTCCGTACTTCGTACCCCGTGAACCGAACAGCCACGACTCTTTATTATTATTGCTTCCGCGCATGTTCAGCAGGCGGCGTTGCGACTGGCGCTGTACATCGCGCCAAATCATCCCTGGCTGCCTGCTGCTTTCCATGCCATGACTTGATAACCTCGAGGCGCGGTGCTGGCCCTCCAACGTCGCGACGTCACGGGTAATCGCTGTAACGATGCAGCCACCACCGCTGTCGACACGCCCAGGTCCCCAGCTGCGAGCCCGTAACAACAAGAAACAAAGCCGAATCGCCATACCGCTCTCGTCGAAGCCGCGCGACTATGTCCCAGGCAGCGGCCCCCCGCTCCAGCGGCTCTGCCTTCTGCCACCGAACGACTCGACCGCATTCATTGTCGAGCGCATTCTGCTACCTTCCCCCGGCCTCGCTACCAACGGCAAGCCGCTGCCGAAGCGCATGACGTATATCGTCGGATGGCGAGACCTCCCTGCGGCGAGGCTGCTGGTGCCCGCCATGCAAGTCCTCGATTACGTGTCACCCAAGGCTCTCGAGGAGTGGGAGTGGAACATGGAGATGGAGCTGGACGACGAGCGCAAGAAGCTGGCAGAAGACAGACACAAAGAAGAGCCGGAAAAGGCAGGCAAGAAGAAGGGGCGGCCGCCGGCGCATACGGCCATCGAGTCTGCCATCGTTGCGGACCCAGAGTCGGAGGCCCAGACACACCCTAAGATGGGCGCTATGAGCCTGTCTACACCGCAGAAGACGAGGTGGGAAGACTTTGACGAGGGTCTCTCGGACGATGTGGAGGAGGCGAGCCCATCGAGACAGCCCGCATGCGAGACGGGATGGGCTACGAGACAACCCTTTCCAGATGAAATGGAGATCGGGACGGACGAGGACGGCATGGAACCGGGTTTCATGGATGCGCAGGGAGTCAGTTCGGCGCCTTCAGAGCAGCTTGGAGCAGGCTGGGGATCAGACGTGGGCAGATTTGACAAGGCCGTCGATTTGAATCGGGAAACGTGCTCGCACATGTCGACGCCGGGCCCGTCTACTCTGCCGTTTAGCGCCGACTCTGCAACACACACTTCCTCGGGGAATGCAAGCCGATTCTCGAGTATACCCCGGTTCCCCTCCAACGGAAGACCGCCTGCACTTGGCAACGGCAACGGAGGCTTCGTCTCCTTGAATGTAAATGGCGCAAGCCATATAACCCCAAAGACCACAACACGGCCGCCGACATCTGAGTGTCGGTCAAGCAGCAAGAGGTCTCACCCGACGGTTAAGCAAATGAAGCAGCCAGTGCCGTCGAGGAAAGCGCCCGCAAAGAGGGCAAAGCCGGAAACGAAACCCATCGTCTTCGATGATAACGGAGAACCGATATGGGAGGTGAAACGCATCGAGGCCATGGAGATATACGAGATGGAGGGCCGTGGTGTGGTGCGGTACTTTAGGGTGCGATGGGAGGGAGACTGGCCGCCTGATCAGAACCCGACGTGGGAGCCCGAGGACAACATCCCGGCAAACATGGTGAGGAACTACTTTAAGCGAGGCAGAGCAAGGAAGAGGAAGCGACCATCACCAAAACCAACATCGGCACACAATAGGGCGCCGAAGCTGAAGCAGCCGGCGCTGGAGAAGCCGACGCTGAGCGTGGGCAAGCACTGCAGCTCGGTTAGCGAGGCGTTTGCCGGCGATGCGTATGATGATGCTCCGGAGATGGGGGAGGAGGACGATATCCCGCGCAACGGGGAGGAACATGCTGAGGATTACAGGGATGACGATGCGGACGAGGATGAGCTGTTCGTCGTTGAGGAGGGACAGGCCCAGCCTGTCAAGACGACATGGACGAGCGCGAATGGGCTACACAGGTCGGCGCTGAACTGGTAGGCGCATCACCGGGCATCGGGCGTCTACATGGCGGACGGCGAATGCATTCACGACTACCTAGGTAGGGAGAGAGAAACGCGGGACCAGGAGTCAACGAAGGGATTCCCCCATATTAGTGGTCACGAGCGTGGGTGGCCACGAGCGCGCAGATAATACCCAATCACAAAGATTCAGACTTGAGAGTTTGCATGCCTTTTGATCTATCTGATCGATCAATCCACCGTTTTATATCATTCACCGTTTTGGGTTTTCGCCGTTTTGCGTCGCCACGGGTTGTCTATCCTTCCCGACAGGCAGATTCCATATCCCCCCCCCCTTATCCTGCCACGCACAAACACTAGACCACCAACGCAATGCTTTGCAGCAGCGTCGATGCTTCCACAACAGCCACCGCAGCTACTGGTACTCCTCCGGCTCGTCGTCTGACAGGAGCGGGTTCCGTCGCGTCGCGTCGAGGTACTCCCTGATCACGCCCGGCAGCGGCGCGGCCTTCATGTCGCAGCATCCCCAGGGGCAGCGGGCCTCGCACCGCGGCACGCGCCACTCCTCGAGGCCCAGTTCAATAGCCTTCTCGCGGCGGTGCCTGGCCAGCATGCCGTACCGCTCCCAGGTGCGCAGGTTGATGGAGCCGTGGGCCGCGAAGTGCCGGTCCCACTCGTCCTCCCAGCCCGGTTCGTGGAGGGTGTTGGCCATGAGTAGCTTCGTGTCGTCCTCAGCGGAGACGCTCCAGCTCCACGCGCGGCGGACGAGCTTGATGGTGCTGCCCACGATGCGGTATGTCGTGTCCTGGAAGGCGTCGCGCTCGGCGAGGTACGAGGACACTTCTGAGGGCGAGATGCAGAGGGCCTCGGCGAGGGCTTTGGTCGGAGACGGGCTGGCGGCACAGGGGCACAGCGCAGAGTCGGCGGGCCGATTCTCGTCGCGCGGTGGGCTGACCGGCTGGCGCTGCTCCCAGCCGTGGCAATTGTATGGGAGACGGTTCCAGGCCCGGTGGAGATGGTCCGCGGGTATGTGGCCGACGACACTTGTGCGACTCAGGGCGTCCAGCACGCTGTCTTGCGTTGCCTGAGTCGAGTCGGACACGTACTGCAGACGAGGACCGCCAGCTGGGCGGTAGAATTGGAAGCTCCCGCACTCGACGAGTCTGTGGATTCGGTCGGCTTGGAAGAGAGAGCTGAACTCGACGACCAAGTCGCCCTGCTCCTCGTTGTACCAGACATCCGTAATGTGACGGGTACCGATGAGGCTTAGGAAGTGCCACACTGCGCCAATGGGAAAGGACTGCAGGCCGAGTGTGCGCGTGGCACCGCTCTCCAAGAGGCTGTGGTCCCGAGTTGCGTAGGGGAACGAGTTCGTGGGAATCAGCGACACGCGAGGCCCGTAGGTAGTACCATCCTCCGCGGCGTAGCCGGGGACGATCTCCTTGGCGTTGACGGAGTGGACAAACCGTGCGGCCGAGTCGGGGTAGACAAACTCGACCACGGCAGCCCTCGCCCCAGTCCTGCCGAAGCTTCTCAGATCGGGCACAATGCTGGCGGTGATGACGCCTCCGTAGCAGCATATGCCCCGGAGAAGCTGCGCGAGGACCGTCGAAGGAGGCAGGTTGCCAAAGAGAACACGTCGGCTGCGAAGGTGGGCGCTCGTGGCGTCCGGCGCTGAGGGCATGTAGATCATCGGCCAGGCCAGCGTCGCAATCTCGCGGTGATAGGTCAGGGCCAGCGGCCGGGGAGGGCTGCTGGCTGTGATGCTTGTTGGCGTGTCAACAAAGGGGTCACCATCTTCAGTCTGGGCAATGGCCCAGGAACCGCTCGGCATCCAATGGCAGTTGAGCGACGAGTTGGGAGCAGTGGCGGTGGCAGCAGAGTCTGCCGCGCCGAACGGCTCCTCTGCGTCCTTGCCACGAGCCAAGCGGCCGATCTTCTCTCCCAGCTGGCCAACGAGGTCGATGGTGGCTTCAGCCGAACACACCCAGGTCGGCACCACCTCCTTAAGAGCGGCCACGGCGCTGTCGCCGCGCAGATGCGGGCTCTCGGCCGCCAACGCCGCGGCATTGGACTGTAGGAACGCGGTCAGAGACGCCCATCCTCCTTATGGGAAGACATCGGGGCTTGGGGCTTTGGAATACCATGGCTGCCCTAAGGTGAAGCAGATCTCTCTCCTGGCGGGTGAGGAGCTTCCTTATGTAGTTGATGTGGAAGAGCAGGTTCAGTTTCGGCTCGACTGGCCTGCTGGGCTCGGGAGAGGGCCAGGCGACGCTCTCGGGGTGCGAATTGGTCGATTCGGGGACAGGACTGATGGCATCAATGGATTCTGGAGAGGAGGGTGGCTCATTGGCTGAGGTGGCGTGGTATAAACCACACTCCGGGGTCATTATTCCAGACTCGTGAAAACATGGAGCGCGAGGGTCGAGCGCAGACCGTTTGACACGTGGCGTCGATGGGCGCTCCATGATTGGAAGCGTCGCGTTGCCGTCACACGACCGTCGAAGAACAAAGACCTCGAAAAGTGAGTTGAGTGTGAGGAGAGGCGAGACAAGGCTCCGGAAGAAAGATATTGAAAGTGGGAGCGTGAAAGTTGGAGCTGCGAAAGAAGAGGGACGAGATGGGGAAGGGAAGGAACGATGGAGTTGCTAATAGAAAGGCGAGCATGAGTCACGAAGAGGAAAAGATAAGCACAATCGCAACAAGTTGGAGAACGTGGTGAGCTGGCAGAGTGAAGCTCGATGTGTAGATAAGGAGGCTGTTGAGTGACATGGACGACACGGCAAGGGCCAAGGGACTCTGCCTACGGATTGCTGCAATTCCGCAGAACTGCAGAGAGATACAGCGCGACTACGACTCATTCATGGGATACATTGGCCGAGGCACGAATCGATTACTTGAAGTGGTCGGAATGGTTTGCCTCATTCGCAATGGTGAAAGGGACATGAGATATTGCGGGTTGGGAAGCAACGCTTGAATTGGATCTTGGAGTTGGCGTTTACAGTTTGTTGTGACCTGGCGGCACGAGTCGGTAGAACAAGATTCGATGGATAACGGCAACTACGCTGCATGGGACATGTGCCGGCTCGGCTCGTCGACATGTACCAGTAGAGCGAAGACAGACTGCGTGTTGAAGCAAATATAGGAATGGGCTGAAGCAGTAGACTACGTTTCCGTGCCCTTGCGACGATGATCGAGCTAGGCCGTTCTTTGGATGTCTCGTCGTCTCATAAAGGCGTTATCGGCTCTGAAGCACTATGGAGTGAGATCTCAAGTATACAGACAAGCGTGTTTCGAACAGGGTCCTTTGAGAACAGGGCGTTGCCACGTCTGTAAGCCCGCTCGCTTCTTAAAATGCAGGGACTAAAGCTCTACTTCGGCCTACGGCGCTGAGAATTCGATCTCCTTTGCTAGGCCACTTATCAGAACCGGGCCCGTATAAAAACGGGCTCTTGCGAACCCGAGGGCGGAGGGTTGTCGATGCTAAGGGATGCTTTCCGGCAGAACTTCTTCACTCTCATACAGGCAGCTATATACGTCCCGTCTTCTTTCTTCTCTAGGGAAGCCTTTTTGATCTAATCTAAATATCTCTTTCGATTCATCTCGGCGCCTGGTATGTTCGCTGTGTTTTGCAGCGATGAGGTGGCCACTGGTCCGTATCGCAGAGACGAGTTTGGGGTCGCCAGATGGATGCATTATGCGGCCAAGCGCGTGTGTCCATTCTGCTATGGGATGCTGTTGTAGTATTGTCCAAGCCACGAGATGGGCTAAGAAATTCCCGCTGCAGCTCGTTATGTGGCTTGCGCGCTATTCCCTGTTGGCTCATCGGCTTGCCGTCCACAGATGGTAGTCTGGATGATGGTCCCGATCCTCCACCCCGATGCCGATTCCCGAAGCAACGCCGCGCCTCGTCCTTCCAGGGAGATGCTGGACGATCCTTGTCTCATTCGTAGTTTCTGTTACTCAGTGCAACTGCCGAGGCGCGCGCAATGTCGAGTCGAGACGCTGCGGATTCATAACGGGCATGGGTCCTTGTCGGTCGTGCCAATACAACGGCGCTTCGCCGTCGGCGGCAGACACGGCCACTGCGCCGACACGGCAGCACCTGACATCACCCGTCTGCCTCCCCAGTCCGTCCCAGCGTTTGTGCTTCCGCGAGTCGTCCTCGCCCCGTTCTCGTCGCTGACCGACGGCCGCCACGATGCGGCACCGGACGTGGAACTTCAACATCGACCGGTTCCTCGACCCGTTTGTGCCGCCGCCGCCATGGCGATACCTGCCGTATCCCGTCGCGCACTTCTTCGGGTACCGCAAGACGAAGCCGCAGGAGACGGGGAACCTGATGCCCGTGTTCTGGGCGTTCATCGGCATCTTTTGCGCCATCCTGGCCATCGAGGCCGCGTCGAAGCGGGTGCCGTCGTTTGAGAGCCACGGCGCGCCCATCATCGTCGGCTCCTTTGTACGTGTCCCTGAAGGGCTCCCCTGGGAGGAGAGAGGGGAGGAAAGGACGAAGACGTCAGAGGGAGAGCAAGTGCTCGCCTGACCATGCGAGAATGCAGCGGCTGACGCCGTGTAACGTCGGCAGGGTGCGGCCGCCGTGCTCGAGCTCTACTCCATCGAGGCACCGCTCGCGCAGCCGCGCAACGCCATCTTCGGCCAGCTCATCTCGACCCTCGTGGGCGTCGCCATCGCCAAGCTTTTCCGGCTCAGCGACCGCTTCGACGACCTCCAATGGGTCGGCGGCGCGCTCGCGTGCGCATCGGCCACGGCGCTCATGGCGCTCACCAAGACGGTGCACCCTCCCGCGGGCGCGACGGCGCTGCTGGCGGTGGTGGACGCAGACCTGGTGCGGATGGGCTGGTTCCTGGTCCCCGTCATGATGCTGGGCTGCGCGCTGATGCTGGCCGTCGCGCTGCTCGTCAACAACATCGAGCGCCGGTTCCCCGTGTACTGGTGGACGCCCGAGGACCCGCGCCAGCCGGGGCCAGTGTTCCTGCGGCGCAAGTCGGACGAGGAGACGAACGGCGGCAGCAACAACGACGTCGCCGACGAGGACGAGAGTCAAGGCAGTGATGGAAGCGAGACGAGAAAGCAGGAGCAAGAGGCGGAGGCCAACGGCGTCATCCAGAGGTTTGCGCGCGCGCACAGCCCTGCCGGCGAGGTGGTCATCAAGCCGGGGCAGGTCATCGTGCCGGAGCACATGTTTCTTACGCAAGAGGAGCAGCAGCTGCTGGAGACGATGAGCTATAGGCTATGATGGCTGGCGAAGGTGGTGTTGAACATTTAGATCCGCATCTAGAGCTACCCTAGAGCGAGAGAGCAAACATCATGGGAAGCCTTTCCAAGGACAGGTCCGCGGCCGGTGACTCAACCGTGAAAGTGCCTTTCTTGTTGGACCGGCCAACAACACAAGGGACGTCATTCAGCTGCCCACTTCAGTCCATTTTGGCATGATCTGATGGGCTGATGGCTGCATCTGGTGGCTCCTCAAGCTGCGGCCCAGGCAGGCAACAACAGTCATCTAGCCTTTTACAGGGTGCCCCGCATGCTAGGTACTTGTACGCCCGGCACAGCGCTAAAGAGCACTACAGCACACCCGAGGCATGTACTGTTGACTTTGGCCCGGCCTGAGTCACTCCGACCGCATCCTGAGGCAGGAGTCGGGGCAAGGTGCACATAAAAGAGGCCTCGATTCCTTTCCTTGTGGACTGGCTGGTAGTCTTCCTCTTCTAGGCTCGTCGTTGAACACTGCCGACTACCTGTTTGCTTGGAGCTGCCCGCGCCCGCCGCAATCAAACGCAGCAATGGCATCAACCGACGATGACCAGCGGGCATGGTTCCTCCGCTCGACACACCCCGTCGACTTCCCTACCCATGATGCTCTGACCAAGTCTCGTGCCGAGTTCGACAGCTTCCTTGCCGACGAGCTGAAGCGTCGCCATGACACGGACGCCCCCGACTCGGCCACGACCCCTGGGGCTGACACTGAGGAGACGTTCACGCTCGTGAGCGAGTCTACGACGGTAGAGATTCGCAAGGACATGGATGCCCTCGGTGTCGACGATGCAAACAAGGGGTCTCATGCGCACGAAGAGCCCAAGGCTGAAGACGCAGAACCGAGCCGTTTTATGGAGGGACTGTTGAGCCACGACCAGCCGCCCAACATGGACAACAAGATGTTGACCGAGAACGCTGACGTCGCGTACCGATCCACGACGAACCCCCTAGTGGACCTCTTCTCCGAGCTCGAGGAGGTCATCTCCGGTCCCCACCTGCGAGATCTCCTGGAGTCGGCCTGGAGCGTCGACCCCCTGGCCACCCTCAAGATCATCTTCAACGCCCGGTCCATCCATCTCGGCAAGAGTTCACGCAAGACCTTTTACCGCGCCGCCGGCTGGCTGGCTCAGAACCACCCTCTCACACTGGTCGCGAACCTAACCTGGCTGAGCCGCCCGGTCATTGAGAAAAAGGCCAAGAAGAAGGGCGACGAGGACGACGACGACGTGGTGCTTGTGGAGCCCGAAAACGTGGATGAGCGGACCAAGTTTGACACCAAGCACGGAGTTTCTCACGGCTACTGGAAGGACTTGCTCAATATTCTGGCCCTGGCGGTCAACGATAAGCTCGATGTCCTCGCCGACCCTCGCCATGTGCTAAATGTAGAGGATAAGGGGATTGCTCGGGTAATGAAGAGCCGGAGGGCAGCCCGATCTGCCCGTGTTTCAGGGGAAGCCACCTCGAGACGCGGAAGAGGCACCGGCCGTGGTGTTGGTCGCGGCCGAGGTGGACGTAACGCCCGCAGCGGAAGCGCTAGGTCAGGCCGGTCTGACGGAGGTGCTGCCTCGGGTCCAGCACAGAAGCACGGCGCCGGTGCCAAGCAGGCCAAGCGAGAGATTCGAAAGTGTCGCCACGATGCCGCCGTCAGCGCCTTCAACGACAACCCCGTCTATCGGGTTCTGCATCTGGCAGTTGCTCGCCTCTTCGCGGAACAGCTTGAGGCCGATCTGGCTACCCTGCGTGGCAAAGATCCCAAGGCCAAGAGATCCATCTCGCTGTGTGGCAAGTGGGCGCCTTCGCAGGACCACTTCCACGACAGACACACCTTCATCATCAGCTCCATTGCCGAAATCCTGTACCCGCGCGAGTCCTTGGATGACGTTCTCTCCGTAGAGGCCGACCGCGAGACGTATCTGAAGCATGCCAGGGAGCGGTATCGAAAGGACATGTCTGCGCTTCGCGCGCATCTGGAGGTTGTCGAGCGGAACATCACGGCGGGTACCTTCGACAAGATCAAGTACGACCATGTGCCGTCCTTGGCGATGAGTGCGTACTCTGGCACGTTCATTGAAAAGGACTTTGACAACTTTGAGGAGTACATCTCGCGCGTCGCTGAGGGAAAGGCCAACATTTCCGGAGCTACGATGCTGCCCTCTACTCTCGTTCAGAAAGCTAGAATGTGTCCCAGTCACCTCTGGGAAACCACTGTGGAGAAACAGGCGGCGGGCTCCAAGGCTCTTCTAGAGCACAAGAAGAGCGAGCTCGAGGGCAAGGTTGTGGATGGCCAGTGGAAGACTCTGGTCCAGCGCATCAAAGATTCGGGAACACTCTCTTCGAGTATTGCCGTCTGCGACGTCTCCGGCAGTATGACCCACCCGACCTTCTCGGACGGCACATGCCCCTTGGACTCGGCCATTGGTCTTTCCCTTCTTGTTGCGGAGGTCACGGAGCCGCCCTTTGGAGGCGCCTTCATCACCTTCAGCGACAACCCAGGGGTGGAAAAGGTCGACCTGTCCAAGACGCTGCGTGAGAAGGTCGACGCTATGAAGTGGGCAAACTGGGGCATGAACACCAACTTTGTCAAGGTTTTCGAGGAGCTCATCCTGCGCATGGCGCTGAAGAATAAGCTGAAGCCCGAGGAGATGGTCAAGCGGGTGTTTGTCTTCAGCGACATGCACTTTGACAGCGCCGAGCCAGCTAGCTTCGGCATGCGTGCAAAGGGGGCTCGTCGGGGCGGACAGGGGCCAGAGGACAACATATGGAGCACCTCGTACGAGCGCATTCAGGGCAAGTTCAAGGACGCGGGCTACGAGATGCCGGGGCTGGTCTTCTGGAACCTCGCTGGCGGACGGGCTGGAGAAAGCTGGGAGGGGGACGCGACGGCGCCGAAGCCGGTGACGGCGACGCAGGAGGGGACGAGCCTTGTGAGCGGGTACTCGCAGGGAATGCTCAAGGTGTTTCTCGACAGCGGGTCGTTTGAGGAGCCAGAGCAGGAGAGCGAGGATGAGGTTGTGGTGACAAAGGAAGAGGGGGATGATGTGGCGGCCGAGTCGCCGCAGAAGAAGGCCAGGAAGGACCCTCTGATGACGGTGAAGAAGGCGATTGGGCACAAGGCGTATGAGATGCTCGCGGTGATGGATTGAGATGTAGGTGAGAGGCTTTGACGACTGCATGATGTTGATATCCCAGTTTGCTGAGCTGCCTTGTGGCTATAGCAATGATGCCTTTGATTATAATGTTGGGCTAGAAGTGCACGTATGGTGTCTATGTGACCATCCGTTTCCCTTTGTAGGCACACTTTAATCTTTGTCCCAGTCTTGTTCGGTTCACCGTCTTCGGCGCACAGGCAGTTGCTCAGCAGACACCACGTGGCCGAAGCTCACTCACAGCTCACAGCTCACAGCTCCACAGCTCCACAGCTCCACAGCTCACAGCTCACAGCTCACAGCTCACAGCTCACAGCTCACAGCTCACAGAGCTCTCCCCGCACTGCCACTCCGCATCACGATGACTGGCATGCATCCTGTCTCAGCGCGCCTTGCACCAAATGCCGACCGAGTGACGTGCGAGTGCCCTCCCTGCACGACACCGGCACGCGCGGTACCGCGCTTCACGGGTTCGGGTTCCACTGGGTGGGCGGGTGCAACTGTTACGTACCGGATGGTGCGGTGACATGAAGGGAGGTGGTGTGACCAGCCACGGGATGGGATGTTGTTGGATGATGAGTGATGGTAGTGATGTGGTGAGAATGCGTAAAGAGAAAATGGACCTGGCGTGGTTTGCCACGTCTTTGAGAGTGAGTGAGCTTGCAGGTCACATGGCCTCAGCCAAGAGCAGTGGAGATTGCCTGTCGAAACACAATCAACGACGGCCTCCTCTGCCCAGCTCCTTCTCCGTGCACTTCCCGTCGCGGCTTCCAGCGTGATGTCATCCGAGACATGGCGGCATTCCTCGCGTCCGTGTCTCAAGGCGAGGCAGCCGAGGCTTGCTGTGCTGAAGATCTGGTGTCTCAGATCCGGTGTGGTTGTGGGAGCTTGCTGAACGGCAGGCAAGGTGTGAGGCGGGGGCTGGGAAGGCGAGGCTTGCGAGACGGGTGGCATGGTGGTGGGAGAGACACTTGCATAGGGGCGAGCTGAGGCTGGTGATGGATAGGTCTCGGTGAGGAGGGGAAGCTCGGCGTGGACTTGAACGGGAGCTTCGGAGACTTCAGCGTCTCAGCCCAATTCCTGAGCTCTTGGAAACACGACACAATTGTGAGGCATATTGTTTCATCATAAGGACAATCGTGTTTCTTCCGAAGCCCAATCGCAAAGAGGCATCAAGTTGCGGAGTCGGCACAACGCCCCTATCATGTCGTATCGTCAGCGCACGTTATATCAACCCCGTCTCCCATGCATCTACTCCCCCTCCTCCCCGTCGCCGCCTAAGACAATCTTGTCCACCATGCCCATGAACCGCGCCCTGTACTCGGGCGGCCGCGCCGTGATGCTCATGGGCCCCTTGTCCGCCACGAGCAGGTTAAACGCCGCGACCAGGCCCGCCATGGCGCGCGGGCGGAGCTTGTGCTTTGCCCAGAAGAAGTCGAGCACCACGGCGCGGTACGTCCAGCGGCCGCCGGCCGAGTCGACGCCTGTGCGCCAGGGTGGGCCTGCGCGTCGAGGCATGAGACAGCGCCCGCTGTGTCGTGGCCCCTGACGCGGGGGCCGGGGAAGCGGACGAGGAAGAGGGAGTAGTCGACGGCGTTGCGGTCGGCGAGGAGCTGGGTGTCGGCGTCGAGGAGGGCGAGCAGGGTGTGCTTCGCCTGGGCCGATACGCGCACCTTGTCGGGGAACGCGTCCACGAGCCGGTCCTTGACGCTCTCGGGCGCCAGCCTGCCGTCCGCAACGTCCCGCTCGGGGAAGAAGTAGTCGTCCGGCTTGAGGTCGTACGTCTCCCAGCCCTCGTGCACGCCGGCGTCGTCCTCGCGCCCGCGGCCACAGAGCAGGTTCTCCATGACGATGTGGTGCGTCGGCGCGGTGCCCAGGATGCCGCCCAGCGTGGCCTGCGGCGCGTACGCCATGTCCGTGATACGCACGAGCAGGCTGTCTCGGTGGGAGGCCATGTGCGCCGCGTACGCAGAGTAGAGGTCGTGCGTGAAGAACTCGTGCTCGAAGCGGCGCGGGAGCGACTTGACGAGGTACTTGCCGTTGGGGTGGTGAAGAACGTGGACCCGCTGTAGCCGAGGTCGCCCGCGGGACGAGCGCTGCCTCGCGTGCCTTGCCACTCGGTGGTGCGTCTTGATCTTCGTCTGGTGGTGCTTGAAAGGAGTCGGGCGTACTCGTCCTCGTCGAGCTGTCAGACGTCGCGGCGTAGGGCGAGGAAGTCGGCGGGGCGGTAGCGTGCCAGGCCGAGCGTGTAGATGGAGAAGAAGGCGAGGATGGCCTGGATGAGGCCGTCGGGGAAGCGTCTGTTCTTGGTGGCCTCGAAGTCTCCCGAGACGGCGCGGGCGATGGAGGCGGAGATGCGGGAGGCGCGAATCTCCATGGCGAGTTGTGAAGGGCGAGGAGCGTCTATTTTACGGATCCATATGGCGAAGCGAGGGACGATCTCGTCTCTGAGTCTCAATGTCTGGTGCAATGGGCTCTCTTGGACAACGAGACGTTGAGATGGAGTCGTCGAGGAGTTGCAGCGTCTGGCCCGGCGGTCTGCGCTGACGTCACCAACTGCTCAACAACGCCAACAAGAAGCGGCGGCGTTGATGTTCACGGCCCAACATGGCCCAGAGCTTCGTTGCGACATCCAATCTTGATCTCGACTTCACCCGCAGGCGTCGATTGCCGTTGGCTTACGGACAGAAACATCCACGGCGGTTGATTCAGGCAGCATCCGAGGGCAACAGCAACAAGCACGACACGCATGCACATGGACGCGAACGCACATGCTGGCACCTGAAACGGCATCTGGTGCGGGCTTGTCGCTCCAAATGGTATCCTATTACTATCGAAGCCATGACAGCTCCGTGAAAGGCAGTCCATAGCCACTCACTAACTAATGCCTTATGCCCTTGTTGGTCCAAGACTGGCGAGGCGCATAGCATGTATAGCATCAGAGCACCACGCATCTAGAACCGCCCCCCCAGACGCGTCTTCCAGGCCAGGTACCCGGCGTAGCCCAGGGTGCCCACGACGCACAGCCTGCCGATGACGTTGAACAGGTTCGCGTTGGCGCGCGAGATGGCCTGCGCCTTGGCCAGCTTGGCGTTGATGATAAAGGAGGCGCGGTCGTTGACGTGCGGGAACGGCGCCTCGACCATGCGGCCCGTCTGCTCGTCCTTGACCATGGGCACGGGCACGCCGAGGTGCTCGCACAGGGGCGCCCAGCCGTCCTTGATGGAGTACTCGATGCGGCGCTCGGCGGGGATGCGCTCGCGGAACTCGGCGTAGCGCTCGTTGAACCAGGCGATGGCCTTGTCGCTCTCCGTGGCGTGGTCGAAGGGAATGGCGAGCTCGAACATGACGCGATTGAAGCGGAACCGGTTGCGCGTCGGCGAGTCTAGGAGGAACATGTAGAGCTGCACGAGCTTGTCGGCCAGCGAGGAGGGCACCAAGATCTTGTAGACGCTCTCGAGGACGCTCTCGTACCACTTGTCCGGGTCGCGGTTGAGGATGACGACCTTGGCCTCCGGGTACAGCTCGGCCAGCTCGGCGCTGAAGACGACGGCCGGCATGTCGCAGCAGGCCTGGGAGAGGCCGAGCAGGCGGTCCCAGTCGGCCTTGGTGAAGGAGCCCTTGCCGGCGTACTTGGCCTCGAAGGCGCGGATCCAGAGCTGGGGGTCCTCGTCGGCGTTCTCGAAGACGGTGGCCATGTGGTAGCAGTCGTGGAAGCCGAGCTGGCGGAGGGCGGTGCGCATGCTCATGGTGCCGGTGCGGTGGAGGCCGCAGACGATGACGCGCATGGGCACGGCGCGGACGGGGAGCCCGATGGCGTTGAACGTGGGCCTGGGCATGGCGACGATGCTGCAGGGCGAGGAGTTGAGTCGGGGGAGCAGACGGAGCGAGGCCGAGGACGAGGCAGACGAGTGAATCCTCACGATGGTCCGGGAGGAGGTCGAGGAGGAGCGGGCTTTATTAATGGCCCACGTCGCACGAGCAACACGGCGCAACGGCAACTGCACGAGCATGGTGGACCGTACTCTGCAACCATGATAGGGGCTGGGCTGGCCGGCGGTCGGTGGCGCGACCGTCCGAGCCCTGGTAGCTCTAGGCATCGAAAGGCTGTCTGGAGCACGGGACACGGAGCGGCGGGAGCGGCAAGAGCCGAGCCCCCGTTCTCACACTCGTACGAGTGCCGTCTTGGCTGGCAGTGGTGCGTGAGGACGAAGAGGTGCACGCGCACTCCGCAGACGCACGCGACGTTGCAGTCTGACGCAGGGCAGAGGTCGGACTCCGACGAGGGCCGCTCCGGCGCACCCGCTCCGTCGGCTTGTCGCTGCCGGGGCGGAGCTGGACCGGCGGCTGAGCTGTTTGTTGGCCGCGCAGTTGTGGCTCATGTCTCACTGCAAGCACACGAACCCACCACGGCGTGCACAGGCGTCATGGTTTTCACGCCCGAAGGAATTCGACGTGCAAACGAGCTGAGATGGCGCCGACGGGCCGGTTTGAGGTACAGACTACGAGTACGTAGGGCGTCGGCGTTGATGCAAAAGCCCGAGCGGTTGGTCCAAGCGAGTAATCCTACGAGTACTCGAGCTGCATAACGTCGCCTATTGGCCAATCCCGAAAGAAGAAAGTCGAGCTCGTCGATCTGATATTATTACCCCGCCCCTCTGTCAGTTGACCATTGGCAGAGGTGGACAATCGTCTGGCGCGCCGACCCTGGCGGCGCACGATCTAGCGAGGCAATGGTGTTTGTTTCCGTCGCGTTTGAGGAGGCGCCACGACAACGCCTCGCCTCAGTGGGCAGATTGCATATGTGGTGGTCGTGACTCGTGACTCACGTGCCACCGCGTGGCGGCCAGCCGGCTCGTGTTGCGGCCGCTCCAGGGGCCCCCCCTGGAGGCTGCCCCTGTGGCCCCCCCTGAAGGCTGCCCCTGTGGCCCCCACCCGACCGGCAATGATCTGGCAGCGGCCCTTTTGCCAGTGACAGGGCCTAGGTAGGTAATTCTACGAAACGGGGCATCGATTGGCATGAGAAAAGCCAACCTTGCTCTTACATGCTCACATGCATGTCCGGCCCCGACGACATGCGCGCCATCCGACGACGACGACCGTCTGACAGCGGCCGGGCCGAGCAGCCCCATCCGCACGGACGATGGATGCATCGCGCCGCTGCATGGGCTCCGGCCCACCCGCTGCATTGGACCGACGACGACGGCTCCGAGAGGCAACGTCATCGAATCGACAGATCTGCCGTCGCTGGCCAGGAGGCAAAGATAACGAGAGAACCCGAAAAGGGCTAAAGGGCTCCATCGACACGACGGCCTTCGATATCGCCACAAGCTCACGGCATGGCGGCATCCGAGAGCCTTGGGGCCAACAAACCCAGCCAGTCTGGTCGCCGCACCACGGCATGCCCACGCATGGCGCCCTATCTCTGCTCCACCCGGTCCAGTTTATTCTGACATTTCTGCGATGCGCTTGCGACCCGGGCCCCAGTACCCTCTTTTGCTCGCTCGAGTTTGCTTCGCGTCGTCTGGGTGCGCCAACCTCCTGGATACCTTGGTCGGGTCGTGGCCATAAGCGACGAGAAATGTGGAATGCACCATATTATTATCTCCCCGTCCGCCCCTCTCCCTACCTCTCCTCCTCCAAACTCCAAAGCTCCGTGAGCACACCTGTGAGACCCTGTTTCAAGGTGAACCCCAAGCCATGGCCGGGGAGCCAACCAACGGCAGCGGCCGGGCTAGCGACGTGCCTACGCCGAACCACAGGCCCAAGAAGCGGGTGGTCTGGCACTCGAGCAGCAACAGCGGCGGTGGCGGGGAGGCGGGAGCGCGGCAAGCGGCGATGGCATCTTCGACTACACCGAGGCGGGCCGCTCCCCGCTGGCCTCTGCCTCGCCGCCGGGACTCACGCCTCCGGGAGCCCCTGATGCGCGGGAGCTTAGGATGGCCTTGACCAAGGTGCTATCCGACGAACAGGAGGAACAGCAACTACGGCGGCAGCAGCAGCTACAGCAGCAGCAGCAGCTACAGCAGCAGCAGCGCCGGCGGCACATGCCCGTCATATTGGAGCCTCCTCCCGCCGTCGACGCCCCTAGGACGCCCAGGCCGGCTCTGAGACGCAACACGAGCTACGATGCCCCGGAGGAACGTGAAAGGGCGGACCGGGCAGAGCAGCGGGCCACCGAACGCAACTTCGCTCCATGACTGACGCACGTCAACGTGCGGATCGATTGGCCGTGTCTGTGGGGAGCCTCTCGGCCCCAGGATCAAGGCGGAACTCGAATGAGCTCGATGCTTCATTCCAGCTCCTGATGGACGACTCAGACGATCCTCCCAGGGGGCCACCGGATGGCGCCGTCATTGCGGCTGGAGACAAGAGGCTTCGCGCCCCCTATGCCCGTGGGCGAGGTCGTGCGTTCAAGGACCATGCCGCCACGGAGACGCTCGTCGGGTCTCACACCACTCGCGAGAGGAGCAGAGACTTATTCCACCGCGGGCGACACTCCTCCGGCACAAACACCCCCGTGCAGCGGCAAGCATATACGCACGACTACGTTCCCCGCCCGTCACGGTATCGCGGCGGCGTCCTATCCTCGCTGCTCAGGCTCTACAACGATGATAGAGGAGCCGGCGGCAACAGCAGCAGCAACAAAACCAGCAACAGCAGCAGCAGCAGCAGCAGCGGGTACAACACGCCTCTCACATCTTCAACTCCCCTCATGTCGCCTCGGCCCTCACCTCCGCCTTCGCGATCTGCCTCAATTGGAAGCGTCCGAACCCGTATTGGCAGCGGTTTGTTCAGCAGTCACCGGGCGAGTCACTCGACAACATCCCTGACCGAGCTCATCAAGTCATCCTCCATGTTCGCCGCCCCCGCGGCCAGTGAGATCCACGACCAGTGGGCCGAGAAGCTCAAGCGAGAAAAGCCCCCGAAGCCCAAGAAGGAGCAGATCCGAATCACGGTGCACATCGCCGGCATCATCTCGCGGCACCGCTACCTGCTCAAACTATGCCGCGCCCTCATGATGTACGGCGCCCCGACGCACCGCCTCGAAGAGTACATGGCCATGTCCTCGCGCGTTCTCGAGATTGAGGGCCAGTTCCTCTACATCCCCTCGTGCATGATCATCAGCTTCGACGACAGCACCACGCACACCACCGAGGTCAAGGTCGTCCGCGAGCCCCAGGGCATCGACCTCGGCAAGCTGCGAGACGTCCACAACATCTACAAGGACGTTGTCCACGACAAGCTGGGTGTAGAGGAGGCGACGAGACGGCTCGACGAGGTGATGCAGCGCAAGGAAAAGTTTCGCACCTGGTTCCGGGTACCCGTGTACGGCATCGCCTCTGCGTGTGTTGCCCCGTTTGCGTTTGAGGGTCGCTTCATCGACCTGCCTGTTGCTTTCCTCTTGGGATGCATCGTGGGCCTGTTGCAGCTGGTGTTTGCCCCGAGCAACGACCTCTATGCACACGTGTTTGAGGTGTCGGCCGCCGTCATCACCTCGTTCCTCGCGCGTGCCTTTGGCTCCCTTCAAAACGGACAGCTCTTTTGCTTCAGCACTCTCGCGCAGAGCAGCATAGCGCTCATCCTACCCGGGTACATGGTGCTGTGCAGCTCGCTCGAGCTCCAAAGCCACAACATCGTTGCTGGCAGCGTGCGCATGGTCTACGCCATGATCTACACGCTGTTCCTCGGCTACGGCATCACCATTGGAGCCTCGCTGTATGGGATGATGGACACGCGCGCGACCAGCGCCATCCACTGCCAACAGCCTCTCGATCGCGCATGGTACTTCTTGTTCGTGCCCGGTTTCACTCTCTGCCTCTGCATCATAAACCAGGCCAAGTGGAGGCAGACGCCAGTCATGACCGCCATGGCCCTGGCTGGCTTCTGCGTCAACAGCTACACCAGCAAGTACTTTGAGGGGAACAGCCAAATATCCAATATGCTGGGTGCCCTGACCGTGGGCATCCTGGCGAACCTGTACTCGCGGCTGGGCAGACACGTCGAGAACCTTTGGCTGGATGTCATGGAGTGGTGGGAGTTTAGGATGCGACCCCGGTTCACGCGGAGGAAGAGGCCAACCTCGGACACCTGGTCTCTCCCCTCCATGTCCGATCCCGAGTCCCGCCGAGTGACGCCCGAGAAGCCACATCGCCAGCCCCGCAAGGTCGGCTACAGTCTCGCCGCCGCCGCCATGCTTCCGGCCATCTTTGTGCAAGTGCCGTCTGGTCTCGCTGCTGGCGGATCTCTGCTGGCCGGCATCAAGTCTGCAAACGCGCTCACGGGCAACAACACGTCGAACTCGACCGTGGAAGAGAGTGCCAAGGCGATGGGGAACCTGGACGGCACGGCATTCAACGTCTTGTTCAGCGTCATCCAGGTGGCCATCGGAATCAGTGTGGGGTTGTTCCTGAGCGCCCTGATTGTGTATCCGTTGGGCAAGAGGAGGAGCGGGCTGTTCAGCTTCTAAGCCGTCTCAGAAGCTACCAGGCCGCCGACTCGACGCATACTTGGGCTGCCTGGCCGCGCACAGGCTACGCAAACATCGTTGAGCAGCTGAGCTGTTCGCAACATACCGTTTTAGTATCTTCTTTTCGCTACTGTTTATCCGGCCAAACAGTTGGCGACGTTTCATCTCTTGTTTCCCGAGAGCGGAACGACATCGTTATGCGACGGGTACATGGGGGTTTCTGGGGCAGCGTTGGCGCATTATTGGTTTCAGGGGGCTTGGGGTTGCTCGTACTCTGTTATGGCGGGGATATTGCACTGGCATGCATGCGTATAAATAGGGGTGATGAAGATGGCGCTGAGATAATGAAGAGTGCACTTACGGTTTACGCTGTCGATGACTGCCGTGTTAAGATCTTGTGGCTCTGCCATGACCATGGGCATCTACCTCCGTACTCGCACATTTCAAGGGCTTGTGGAACTCATGGTCCACCCCTGTTGGGCTGTGGATTGAGATCGTGGGACCGGCCGTCTCCGTCTTGGCAGTCGAGTCCCGAAGTTTACGAGTACGCACGGCGAAGGAGTCACTCGGCACGGGGAGTTTAGCGAGCACGGACGGAGTTGGTGTGAAGGAACCGTGCGGGTGCCTTGGCTTGCTTCGCTTCGCGTCGCGTGGTTGTAGATGGACTCGTTGGTTGGCGGTGCTGCGCCTGGCTGGTTACGTAGACCTTGTGAGTCTAACGTCTTGCAAGGTGGTAGTCTGCTGCGAGGTTCCATGCTTGCGGTGCCTGTTTACCGCGTGGATATGATTCAACGAGTGTCACTGACTCACTGGATGGTCTTCACTGGATGGTGATGGTCTATGTCATTGTCGTGCTGCGCCCTGCGGACACCGCCTGTCTGTGAGTCACATTGAATTTCCTCCCTCGTTCAAATTTTGCCCATGGCCCATTTTCTTCCCTTCTCCATCGACCCGCTTCAGCGCAGCGAGCTTTTCTCTCCGCGACCGTTTTTGTCTGCTCAGCCTCAGCCTCTCCGCACAAGCCACAACCAGACACACTCGAACCTCGAACCTCGCCATGGACGGCGGCCCGCGCGGCCCGTCGGAGCGGGTGGTGCACATCCTGCACATTGCGTGCCCCATTGCCATTGTCGTGCTCTTCGCCGCGTTTCCCGTCTTGCGGTTCTTCACGCAGGCGAAGAACAGGCGGGCGAGCTACAGCGTGGGCGCGACGCGGCGGAATCGGCTGGTTTGGGTGTCGCCGGCCGTGTGCGTGACGTTTGTAAGTGCGCAGCGCGACGGGCGAGATTGAGGGCGTGCGGCTGACGGCGTGGTGGCAGGCGGTTGAGGCGATTTTGCATCTTTTGCAGAGCCAGCTTCGGCCCCGGGCTCCGTACAGTCAGAGCACGACTGTGAGTATCACCAGTCACCTCCAACGCCTGCAAGGCTCCTGACACGACGCATCTAGATTTATGCCCTGGCATCCATCCTCGCATGGGCCGCCGTGAGCATCTCGCTCCTCGAGAGCAAGGAGCCGTTCTGGCCAGCCTACGTCGCGGCATGGACAGCCGGCGCTGTCATTGACGCCGTCCTGTTGGGGCTCTTGTCCAAGAACACCTCGCTCGAAAGCGGCTGGGACATTGCGCGGCTCTCCGTCCATGCCGTTCGCAGCATTCTGTTCATCGCCGCGGTGGTCTACGGCCTCTGCTCCATCCAGCGCGACAACAAGGCCGAGGCCGCGGCCGACGAGGAGACCCGGAGCCTTCTCGGTGGCACGCATTCTCGCACGCGGAACGACCCCGGCCCTGCATCGTCGGCGGCGTACGGCTCCATACCGGGTGACGGCGGAGACGAGGGCAGTGATCTCGGCCATGACGAGAGCAGCGATGACGACGGCGCGCGGGAGATTAAGGAGATGCAGCAGAAGCGACTGGAGGAGCAGGGAGGCTGGCTGGGCTACCTGAGGAGCTTCTTCATTTTCCTGCCCTACATCCTGCCGTACGAGGACCGCCCGACGCAGCTGTGGCTGCTCGTCATGGCCATTTGCATGGCCGTCGACCGCGTGCTGACGCTGATGATTCCGCGCCAGCTGGGTACCCTGACCGAGTCTCTGGGCAGCATGGCTGGCACCGGTGTCGTGCCGTGGAAGGACATTGCCATCTGGGGCGTGCTGCAGTTCCCCATCCAGGCATGCACATCCATGCTCGAGCGCATGGCGTCGACTCGCGTCTCGCAGTACGCCTACCGCAGGCTCACCGAGGCGGCGTTTGCCCACGTCATGACGCTGTCCATGGACTACCACACCACCAAGAGCTCCGGCCGGGTGTCCAAGGCGATCGAGCAGGGCAGCAACCTCAGCTCCGTGCTGGACAGCGTGTTCGGCATCGCGCCCATGGTCATCGACTTTGTCGTGGCCATCGTCTACTTGACGTCGTACTTTGACTCGACCATGGGCTTCGTCGTCATCGCGACGGCCATGGCGCACGCCTACGTGGCCTTCAAGGGCAACGGGCTGACTATGTCGTACGAGCGCGAGCTCAACGAGACGAGCCGCGCGGAGAACGAGGCGCTCTACGACTCCATCACCAACTGGCAGACGGTGGCGTACCACAACCGCCACAGGTTCGAGCAGGAGCGGTACTCAAGGTCCATCTGGAACGCCGTCATGGCTCGACGCAAGTACTACGACGGGACCGGGTACATCAACGCGGCGGAGAACTTTGTCATGGAGGCCGGGCTCGTGGCGGCGTGCGCGATGGTGGCGACGAGGGTCGCGGCGGGCACGGCCAAGCTCAGCAGCTTTGTCTTTCTGATTTCCTACTGGGACGCCATCCGCTCGCCCATGGATTCCCTGTCGTGGACGTTCCGCGAGACGGCGTCGCACCTGATTGATGCCGAGTGGCTGTACCAGCTGCTGCAGACGAAGCCCTCTGTTGGGGACAGGAAGGGGGCGCGGGCCATCCGGCTCAAGGGCGGCCGGGTCGAGTTCAAGGACGTGTCGTTTGCGTACGGCCCGGGCCGGCCCATCATCCAGGACATGTCCTTCACGGCCGAGCCGGGCCAGTCCATCGCCCTGGTCGGCGAGACGGGCGGCGGCAAGTCCACGACGCTGAAGCTGCTGTACCGCTTCTACGACGTCACCTCGGGCAGCGTCTCCATCGACGGCCAGGACATCCGCGACGTGACCCTCGACAGCCTGCGCGACAGCCTCGGCGCCGTGCCGCAGGACCCCTCCGTGTTCGACCAGACCATCCTGGAGAACATCATCTACGCGCGCCCCGGCGCCACCGAAGCCGACGTCGTCGACGCGTGCAGGGCCGCGCGCATCCACGACCAGATCATGAAGTTCCCGGAGGGGTACAGCACGCGGCTCGGCGAGCGCGGCGTGCGGCTCTCGGGCGGGGAGCTGCAGCGGCTGGCGATTGCGCGGGTGATTCTGCGCCGCCCGCGCATCGTGGTGCTGGACGAGGCGACGAGCGCCGTGGACTCGGACACGGAGGCGCTGGTGCAGCAGGCGATCCGGGCCCTGAGCAGCGGGCGGACCGTGTTTACCGTGGCGCATCGGCTGAGCACGGTGGTGGCCGCCGACATGATTCTGGTTGTCGACGGGGGGAGGGTGGTGGAGAGGGGGACGCATGGGGAGTTGTTGGCGTTGGGGGGGAAGTATTCGAGGCTGTGGGCGATGCAGACGGCGGCGAGCTGGTAGGGTTGCTCGACTGACGGACTGTGAGTGTTTGAGAACAGACAAAAGTAGACATGAGATTCTTGGAATTGTCGTTGAGTTGTGCTGTAAGCGGAATGGCTGTCTGGGGAACATGGGGTCCATGTCGTCGGTGGGTTGGTGACCCGGGGAGCTCTCAGTTCAGGTATGGATTCATCGGAAGCTGTGCTTGGAGTCGGGCAAGTGTCTCCACGGGTGGTTGCAAGCGCGTAGTTGAGAAAGTTCAAGGTCCGTCGAGTCATCGGCCGGCGAACATCCGACTGTGACGTATATGCTCGTACGCGGCTCCAATGGTGCGTTGCGAGTCCCGGATGGGACAGTTCCTGCGAGCGTTGGGCACAAGCGGAAACCGTGTCCGGGCGAAAGCAACCCGCCGGGCTACGTATAAGAGAGGAATTATACTATACTAACTACTCTTTATTTATAGCTAATACCTTTAATCTATATAATTAAATAGTCCCTCTAGCCTATACTCTTAACTCAACTCCTTAAGATCTTATAGTCTAAATTATTAACTCTACTTATAGTTAATAGTTTTATCTCTCTTAATAAATGGACTCTGTAATGCCGTGATCACACACAGGCACAAAGGACAAGAACGGGACAGTCAGATAGGGGCAATAACACTTCGCATTCGTGCAAGACTCAAGCTTGCCGGTGGCAGAGAGTCGCCACCGCCTCGCTTTTATATCTCCTGGGCTACGCACGTGATCTCCTGCCACGTATGCAGTCCGAGTCGTGACGCCCTCGACTCCTAAGCTCTGTCTATGACGGTAAGGCGCATGTCTCTCATGGGCCTTACATCAAGGGTTATAATTTAGATTATACATATAGTAAGAGATTATATATATAGCTTAAGAGATATAAAAGTAAGCTAGTAGCGATTCTCTACTACTAGTAAGCTTAAGTCTTATATAAATAAAATACCCGATGCCAACAGAAGACTGCTGGGCGTAAGCAAAGCTGAAAGTGAGTGTCTTCGGCGGCGTTGCCTGCGTTGCCTGCGTTGCCTGCGTACCTGTAAGCCTACGAGCCCGTGGCGCCTGCGAGCCCGTGATGCCTGGAATGGATGTATTATTGACAATGCGTCGTTCGTTGGCTAGAGCTAACGGAAGGTAGGCATTAATAACACCAAAACCACGGCAGGCACGGCAATATATGATACATTGTGGCTAATATCCGGCATAGCAACTACTAATGAACGATGCGGGTTTAATTGATCGACCAATATACGAAGAGCGGGTAGAAGCGAAACCTTATCGCCTCTGCTTAAAGAAGCATAGCTGGAAGCTGCTTGCTCGGGCACCTGCTAGTGTACCTCGCATCGCAAAGCTTTCAGCTTTGCTTAATAAAATATTATTACTCCTACCTAATTATCCCTATTCTCGTCCTTTATACCTATATAAGATTACGGTATTATACAAATTTTGCCCTCTCTTTTATAGGGTAAGGTTTCTCTTAAGAAATAGTAGAGTTATTATTTTGGCGAGGAAAGGCAACACCCGCGAGAGCAGCCTGGATGATCTGCCGCGGCACGCACTAAGGCATGCCGAGGCACGTGCCCCATCACGTGCTAAGGCACGTGGTCTAGATCACCGCTTCTGCTCGGCCCGTCATAAAAGGCGACCCCTATTGCGTGCGCAGCTAGATAGCTCATGCATCTTCTTCTTCTCTTTTGCCCTACCTAGTGCAGCCCCCGTGTTATTCGGTATGTGCCGTAGCTGTCGTCAAATTATATATCTGGTTAGAAAGGCTTAGATAATTAATATATTATATATCGACGCACGACATTAAGTGCCGACCCGTAGAGGTTATACTAGCTCATAATTGCACCAAGTTAATGAGCCTATCCACTGCAGACGCCATTTGACCTAGTACCCTAGAAGTCACATCACTAGCGGGAGTCAGAGGCGGGGTACCTTAGAGTTACCTGGATGCTGAGGCACCTGACAAGAGACCGCCGTCTCGACCTAAAGTCCGCGTCCACCAACCTGGGAGTGCATCCATTGCATCTCATCTTTTCCATCCATCCCTCAAATCCAGCCGCTGCAACCACCGCCCAACGCCCAATTCCTCGCGGCTTCATCGCCCGGGCCCCTCCTCGAGCCGACGCACACGCACGCCCCTGCATCCCGCCAATTCGTGCCGCCGCAGCCGCCGGCGAATGGCCCACCCTGAAGTCGCCCACGGCCACGCTCTGACGCTGAAGGAAGAAGTCATCGCCGTCGAGTCCGGGCCCGAGTCAAGGCCCGCGCGCCGCCGCGACTTTGACCCTCGTTGACGCCGTGACGGCCGAACCCGTCGTTTGTCTTTGCATCTCGGAATCCACGTCTCCGTCTGCGGCGCGACCAGCTGGCGCGGGACGCGAGGGATGCAGCCGGCAAAGGGGAAGTTCGCCGAGGCTCATGGACGCAAGGCAAAGGTGGGACTGCTTGCATCTGGTCTCCTGGACGGGGTCCGCGCCGCGAGAGCGAGGACGAGACATGCTGACGGAGCCAACGTCCAGCTTGCCAATTCATATCAACAATTGTTGGAGTGCGTCCCACCCTCTGGCTGCCATCACAGCTCCCCACGCTGACCGTCTTGCTTCTCCCGCAGCGAGTTCTCGACCAACGACCTCAAGTCGGTCGGCAACTACACCCTCGGCCGGTTGATCGGAAAAGGGTCCTTTGGCAAGGTGTATCTGGCGACGCACAAGCTCACAAATGGCTCCAAGGCAAGCGCCCATGCCCGCCTGCAAGTGTCAGCGCTGACCGCCGCCGTAGGTCGTCCTCAAGTCGGCCCACAAAGATGACTCGAACCTCGCCCGCGAGATACACCACCATCGCCAGTTTGTCCACCCTCACATTGCGAGGCTGTATGAGGTCATCGTGACGGAGAACCTGGTCTGGCTGGTGTTGGAGTACTGCTCTGGTGCGTTTCCCTGCCCATTGATGCCCGGATTGAGCACGGCTGACGACCCTCGCACGTAGGGGATGAACTGTACAACTACCTCCTCGAGCACGGCCCCCTCGCCGTCCATAAGGTCCAGAAGATCTTTGCCCAATTAGTCGGCGCCGTGGCCTACGTGCACATGCAATCTTGCGTCCACCGCGACCTCAAGCTCGAAAACATCCTTCTCGACAGGCACGAGAACGTCAAGCTCGTCGACTTTGGCTTCACGCGAGAATACGAGGGCAGGGCGAACTACCTGCAGACGTTTTGCGGGACGATATGCTACGCCGCGCCCGAGATGCTGCGCGGCGAAAAGTATGCCGGCGAAAAGGTTGACGTCTGGAGCTTGGGCATCATTCTGTACGCCCTGCTCTGCGGAGAGCTGCCCTTCGACGACGACGACGACAACGTTACCCGGACAAAGATCCTCTCCGAAGAGCCGGCCTATCCTGAGAATATCCCTGCCGAGGCCATCTCCTTGCTCAAGGCGCTGCTCTCAAAGCGTCCGTTTCCTCGTCCGTCTCTACAAGATATCCTCACCCATCAGTTCCTCGCCGAGCATGCGCAGGCGCAGCAAGCGATTCTCAACGTCAAGGCGCAGCCGCCTTTCTCCACAGTTCTGGAAAAGGACTGCCTGCAACGAATGCGCAGCGCGGGCGTGGACATTGACGCGGTCATAGAGAGCGTCTTGGCGCAAAAGTGCGATGCGCTGTCTGGCTGGTGGACACTGCTTCTGGAAAAGGAAGAGCGCAAGATGCGCAGGCGGGAGAAGAAGAGAAGGGAAAAGGAGGTTGAGAGGAGCCTGCGCCGTCTCTCCGCCGCGTCGAGCCGACTCGAGCGCTTGGCGCCGACGCTCCAGGACGTGGACGAAGACGGCGGGCTGGTGGGCCAGTTTACCAGGCCGGGCGAGTCCAACGGGTCGAGGAGTCGAGGCAGAAGCGAGCGCAGGAGCGCGCATTACTATGGCGACTTTGCCTTTTCAGACTTGCCCCAGCTGCCGGAGGCTAACCGAGAGAGCGGAGGATCCATTCACGACGATGTGCCCCCGACGCCGATTGATAAGGATTCGATTCGCTCCGTCTCCACCTCTCGCCACCGTCGCCCTATTCCGCCGCCAAAGGAGGGAATCATTCGAAGTGCGAGATCTCGCGGATCAACGCTGCATCTGGTCACCACGTCCGACACCGTTGTTGAGAACAACGCGAGCAATGCTTCGAATACGCAGCACCCTCAGGAGGCGGATGGACAGCAGAAGACGAAGAAGAAGCCCAGCCAAGCCATCATTGCGCACTGGAAGAACTGGACGCACTGGTTCATTGAGAACACGACGAGACGGCGGCACCGACACGAGAGGCGCACCAGTCGCAGCACGCCAAACTTGCACCTCAAGGTGTCCAGCTGTAACAGCAGCAAGGACGCCAGCCCGCGGCCGCAGACGAGCAAATACCCGGCCACGGGCTCGCCTGGGGCTCAGGCCACGGCGCCGCTCCCCAAGGGAGTCGTCGCCAACGGCCATGCCGCCAAGGGACACCCTACCGCGCAGGGCGGCAACGCTGCTAACAAGGGCACCGCCTCGCGGTCGTCGTCTCTGTCGGCTTCGGCGCACATGCAGTCTCTGCGGCCACGCATTGCTACCGCGCAGTCGTACAAGAGACAGTCGCTTTCGCCTTCGCCCCTGACGCCGCGGTCTACCATCCGTCGGTCTTCTGCAGGCTTGCGGGGCAGAAAGTCGACCTCCTCGTCGGTGTCTTCTGTCCGCTCGATACACCATCACCATCATTCTCACTCCAAGGCCTCGTCGACGAGCTCTGCGGGATCCGTATCGACGTGCAAGACGCCGCTTGGTCGCGGCCACTCTCCGCATCACTCGGTCAAGGTGCTCCCGGCGACGCCGACGGCAAATTCGTTTCCGTCCAATATTCGCCTCGTTCTTGGATCGCCGGCGCCGGCGCCTCCCCAGATGTATAATGAGGGAATGCCCAGCAGCCAGCCACAGCCGCCCGGATCGCCGAATCCTTTCTCCTCTGGCGTGCTCTTTGCGAAGCGGAAGAAGAACCTCTTCAAGGGCCCGACACTCAACTTCGGCGGGACGGGGTCCAGCGGCAGACATGGAAGCGGCGGCTCTGGTGCCCATTCTCGCAGCGGTAGTGGCTCAGCCCTGGGCCGCCGCTCCGGAGAGATTACCATCCAAGAAGAGGACGAGAACATGATGGTCGAGGAGCCTGAAGAGGAATTCGAAGAAGTCGAAATGTTTACCCCCATTGTGCGGGGACCGGGAGAGAAGATTGAGGAGCAGATTATTGAGGATGAGGAGCCGGCGCCGGCTTTGAACGTGAACAGCCCGACCACGGCGGCGCACACCGAGGCAGCCGTCCAGGCATCATCGCCGGAACCGCGTGCGGCTCACCCGACGGCTTAATGACAAATAGACGAGACGGATCATGGATCTTTCTTTTGAAACATGAGGAACTAGGGGAGCAGATACCCATCTATTGGCGGTACAGGGCAAAACGGTTGACGGGAGCTTGTCAGAACGTGTTATCTTTGGGAAGGGCCCTTGGTTCTCTTGTTCGAAAGGCTGTAGGGACAGGGTTATTGTGGGGGATAGAGGAGCTGTGCAGATATACCCGGCTGTACCTAGCCATGGATACCAAGTGTGGTTTTCTGTTGGCATTATAACACATTTTTGCCCAGTGCAATGTGTTTGAGTGCTATTCCTCGAGTCACACTCGTCGGTGTGTGTCTTGTTCACTTGATCGGTATAGTACGCTTCCTTATTCCCCGCCAGACCCCCCAATGCCGCCCCTTGCGTATCCCGTACTCCAATCCAAGAAGCAGTAACCACATCGCGTCACTTACATTTTCCCAGTGCTTCGTACAGTTGCCCATATCACGACGACCACCTAGTCGGAACGCTGCTTGCGCATCCTCTCGACGACGCCGTGGCGCTCCTCGCGCAGGGTTACCCAGATCCAGAACCAGCTGATCATCTCGAGGAACATGAAGGTGAAGAAGACGCGGTTCTTGAGGGCGTCACCGCCCCAGCCGGAGGCGGTGTAGGATGACGACGACGAGCCGGCGAGGGGGGGTATGCGCGAGGAGGAGCCGTAGACGGGGGACGAGGGGCCGAGGAAGTAGGAGTAGAAGACGAGCAGCATGGAGAAGAACGAGCGGAGCGGCGCTGTGGATGGGTGTGTTAGCGGTTGCGAAGGCTGCGAGAGATGAGAGGGAAAGAGGAACATGGGAGACGGACCTTGGGTGCCCCAGTAGTACAGCGAACCGAGCTCCTCGGGCATGGACAGCGACACGAGGTCGCTGAGGCCGAACATGGCGAGCACGACGGCGAGAAAGGCCAGCGCAGGGCTTTGCGTGTCGAAGCCGCGGGAGGTGGGCTGCGCGAGTCCACCATTAGCGCCCACGTCCATGTAGAGCATCTGACGCGAGTACGGGGACACTTACAATGCCCATGCTTTCGCCCATGACGTACACGAGCACCTGGTCGCTGACCGTGCGCGGGCTCGTGAGAAAGAAGAAGGCGAGCGTCATATGGAAGAGCGAGATGGACACGATGATGGTCTTGGAGGCGATCAGCGGCATGGCGGGCGACCTGCTGAGCAATGGGTGTGGAGTACTGGGAGTCGGCGCGTATCGTCGAGGACGGATAAGGAGTGAATCCGCCGCGGCGTCCGTTTCTGCGCTTGCCACAGGGGAGGCTTCGCCCGATCGTGGGAGGTCGCGAAGTGACAAAGGGGAGAACGTGCAAGCACCAAGGAGCTCGTGCGCGGGATCGGCTTCCGTTTGCGCGACGGGGGGGGGTTTATAATAACTAACTAATCAAGGGAGCCCGAGGCTTCGAGTCAACAGAGAGACGGCGATGGTGGCATCACGCGTGCCTACCTTATCGAACCTTTAGCTCCCTTATCGGTGTCGTATTATACCCGCGAAAGTGCGGGGACCTGAGCTGGGTTGGTGTGGCTGGTGAAGGCGCGGCGGTTGGGGTGGCGCGTGGGCTGTTTCGAGCTGTTGCTGACGATGGCAGCTTCACCATGAGATGATGTCCAGGGACGCGATTTCTCTTTAAATTGTCATGATCGTTCTTTGTTCATGAGGTCCCCATGGCATTCTGGTCGACATACAGCTCCGTCGTTGCCTTTATCTTTCTTTGTCCAGCTTCACTCACATCCCACGATGGCCGCGCAAGAGTCCGCCCTGGACAAGGCCAGGCACGTCCAGTACTGGCAGCGCTGCCACAGCACATATCTCCCGTCTCCATACACCGCAAACGACTCTACGCGGCTCACATTCGCCTACTTCATCGTCTCGGCACTGGACTTGCTCTCCGTGCCCTTCTCAGCCAAGGACCGCTCCTCCATCCGAGCCTGGGTCCTGAGCCTGCAGCACCCCGACGGTGGATTCTGCGGCAGCCCGACGCATGCCCTGGCCGGGCAGGATGCGGTCAAGGCGTCGGCGAATCTTGCGGCAACGTTCTTCGCGCTGCTCCTGCTCGGCGCGGCGGCGGAGACGGAGATGGAGGCGCGCGCTGCCTTTGCGGGCGTGCGGCGGAGGAAGCTCCTGAGGTGGCTGCGAAGGCTGCAGCGAGAGGATGGCAGCTTTGGACAGGTACTGTGGGAGGGCGAGGCGGTTGGTGGGAGGGACATGCGTCACAGCTATCTGGCAAGTTGCGTTCGGTGGATGCTGAGGGGGGTTGTTGAGCCAGGAGACGAGGGCTGGGAGGAGGATATTGACGTCGACAAGCTGGTGGCACACATACGGCAGGGACAGGTCGGTTTACTGAATGTTACGCTCAAGGACTTTGTCGGCTGACCAACTCGCAGACGTACGATGGTGGTCTCGCAGAGGCTTCGGAACATGAATCTCATGGTTCGTCTTCCCCTGGCCGAGTCTGCTGCCGGGCTAACAAATGCCGATGTAGCCGGTTATGCGTACTGTGGAATAGCGGCACTCTACATGCTAGACCGTCCACTGTCATCATCTTCGCTTCATGAAGAGGCCGCGATCAAGCAAGGCGTGGCCGACCGCCCGGGGTTGATCAACTTTCTCGTCCACAGGCAGTTCACGTACCTTGCGCAGGAGGAAGAGGACGACGACGACGAGGGAGAAAACTTTGTCGAGTCCAAGCTGGGCGCGCCGAGCTTGTCAGAGGGATGCGGCCACGTCGGCTACAACGGGAGATGGAACAAAAAGGCAGATACGTGTTACTGCTGGTGGGTGGCTGGCACGCTTGCGGTATGACACCCTGCTTCCACGAACCTGCTGACGCTCTACACGTGGTGACTGACTGCTGGATGAACACAGATGCTCGACGGCTTCTCCATGGTCAACATCCCCCCGTCCCGCAAGTACATCCTCGACATCACGCAGCACCGCATCGGCGGCTTCTCCAAGGCCGTGGGCGACCACCGGACATTTACCACTCGTACCTGGGGCTGGCTGCGTTGTCGCTCATGGGCGAGCCGGAGCTGAAGGCGTTTGACGTCGGGCTGTGCTGCAGCTTGGAGACGACGCGCAGGGTTGAGCTTGCGAGGGATGGGCTGCTGGGGACTCTGCGGGATGGGAGGACGGGTGGGCTTGATGGTGATGGGTTCTGGGAGGCTATTAGAGCACGTTCGTAATTGCTCTGCCAGAGAGAACCGAATTCGATCGAGAGACTGAAGTTGTCAACCCATTGCACTTTCTTGAAGTTCACAAGGGCACAGTGCGATTTCCCAGCCCGAAGAGCGATTGCCGAGATTCACCCGGACGACCCCATGGCTTCATGCCGGCATCGACCTTTCCAAGCCTCCCCCTCGACACGATCAACACCATGGCGTCAGACAAACCGCAAGGGTCCGAGGCGGATCCTTGGGACAACGAGACTAAACAAAAGTTTGAGGCGTAAGGCGGCCTCACCCTCGCTTCCCCCAGCCCAATCCCGTGCGTCGTCACTGGCAGCGCTGACCATGGCCCTCGCGCCGCAGCAAATCCAAGAGCGAGTTCTACGACCCGTGCCAGGAGGCCGCGCAGCGAAGCTACAAGTGCCTGCACCGGAACGGCGGCGACAAGTCCATGTGTGGCGAATACTTTCAGTGCGTTGCCACCCGTGGCCAATGAGCAGAGGCCGAAGAGGGACTGACGAGTGTGCAGGGCGTATCGCGACTGCAAGCAGGCTTGGGTACGTTTGGGCGTGACATACCGAGGCTTGGGCTCCTTCCGGTGAGCGCACGGCGACTGACATTGTGGTAGACTGAGCGCCGGAAAAAGGAGAATGGCGGCAAGTTCTGGTGATTCTGGGACCGAGGCTGGACGACGTCTATGCCTGCGCGATGCGACTCCGAAACGGATACCGGCGAATGACGGAAGAAGACGCCATGAAGATCGAGGCCAGCGGAGGATGTTGTATAGCATTGAAAGAATGATGGGGCAGCGCATTGGTGTTGACAGCTTGAGAAATGCGTCGCAAAGCCTGCGACTTGCCAGTGCCGTTGATGGCGCTACTTGCGTCCGGGTCGACTTCTGTAAAATATATGCACAAATATTCTCTGTAGCTGTTTCCGCTCCGGGAGCTTCCTCGTTGATTATTGTGTCGCGAAACTGAGTTGCGACTCAGCCAGCGCATCGTGGACAGTGTGGCACCGCAAGCCAACACGGTCCGCTCGCGCGCCGCTGTCACTGCCAGCCCCTCCAAAAAGTTTCCCGTGAGAACTCCACAAGCCGACTGCGGACGCAACACGGCACCGCACCGCTCACAGGCTATGAGTCGCCAACGCCCTCGGTTAAGAAACGGGGTCGACCTGCAGCTCCAGTCTGCCTTCCACGATGGCAACTGGCCCGTCGCCATACGCCTGGCCGAGAAGCGGGCGCGGACGTTCAACGACCAGTACTTTGAGGTCGGTTATTCGCCGTGCTGGTGCCCGTGCCTCTCGACTGACTGCGCATCTGGCCTCGCTAGATTGTAAAGATATGCGCCGAAAGCCAGCTCGATGACCCCAGCGCCAAGTTCGCTGCCGTGGCCGCCGTGTGGCGGTACGTCGAGGACGGGACGGTCGTCAAAGACGTCGATGCCATTGACCTGCTCGAGTGGGCGACGCTGGAACTGGTTGACGAAGGCGACTTTGCCCAGACGGTCGGTCCGCTGCGCGTGAGAGCCGTCAAGGCGTCGCTCAAGGACAGGAGCGCTGCCACGCGGTGTCTGGAGTCCTGCTTGCTGCACTGGGATCTGGTGAGCGCTCAGCAGGTACGGCACCCCGTGGACAGCTGCGTCGTGATCATGGGCAGCTCCTAATGCGTGACAGATTGCCGCCATAATCGACAAGTCGTTTCCTAATGAGAGGGCCTTCTTGTTCTGGAACATTGTCATTACTCACATGCTGGCGGTACGGGTGCCGTACCCTGCATTACCCGTCCTCCGTACGCTGACAGTCGCCATAGACGAGCCCGCAGTCTCCGCCCGAGAAGCGGAAGCTATACGGCACTCTCGCCCAGAAGCAGATTGAGCGTGCTGCCCAGCTCACCGAACAGGTACTGTGCCGAGCACCTCGCCTCCGTGGCCCGGTATTGACACTCATCCCATCAGGCAAGGACCACGGCAGCAGAAGACGAGCCGCCAAGGCCTCCCGCCCGAGGTGTGCAGACTGAGGAGGAGATCCTCCTGCTCTACGACGTCGTTGAGACGCATGGAACCGCGAGCGATTTCGATCAACTGCTTGCCAGCCCGGTATTCAGCCCCGTGTCGCAGTTCCGCCTAGGGCGCAAAGAGCTGTTCCTGCGAGTCGCGGCAAAGCACCAGCGCCAAGGCGACTGGGAAGGTCTCTTTAGCCTCTGCAATGACTGCCTTTCCGACGCCGACGAGGATGATGAGCCGACGCTGTTGGCTGCCGACTGGCTGGTCTGGCGGCATTTCATCGACGCGGCGTCACATTTGAAGAGCGTCAATCCAGAGTACGTCACAGCGGCAGCCGTGAAACGGACTCAACTAACGGGAAACCCTAGCAACCAAAAGCTTGTTCAGGCCCTGCTGCTCAGCGTTGCCAAGTCCAGGAATCTGCGGCCCATCTACAGACGAAACGTTTTGCTGGCGCGGGTGTCGGCTGCCTTCGATCTCGGCGCTGGGGACGAAGACGATTTGCAGCACGGACAGCCTTCGTCGCTCCGAATTCGGGAATTGGTCAACTACGCCGAGGACCAACAGAGCAGCCTGGCGTGTTTTGACGATATCAAGGGCTTTGTTGAGAGGCTTGACGCTTCGGCGATCAAGTACATCGCCTACGACCACATCCCTAGGTTGGCCGCCGCCTCTCCAGACGTTGCGGAGGCCGCGAGAATACGGCTGCTATCGCTGAAACTGCAATATTTCGCCTCCACATGCCCCTTGAGCGCTGCAACGGTGCCCGGCGAGAAGCCGAGATCGAAATGCATCTTCTGCGACGCCGAGTTCGACACTGCTCTGTGCGCTCCGTGCCTGTCCACCATTGGCCGGAATGGTCTCGCGCTATACAAGTCAACCACCAAGGACCTCGCTGGCAACCCAGCTGCCGAGAACGAACTTATACCCGAACTGGCCATGGCGGTTGGATTTTGCAATCTGAGGCTGGCCTTCAACCATGAGCGACCTGGGTACGCTCCCCCGCGTCCACCGTCGGCGCGGTATCTTCTTCGCGCGCTCTTCATACTCGAGCATCAGTTCCATCTCACGCCAAAACACAGTCAAATATCGCTGATACTGGTACAATTGCATCTGCTTCTAGGCTCCGCGCACAGATGTCGCGAGATTTGGGATGGCCTCGACGTTAAGCGCACCATTGTCGATTCTCTCGCACCCATCTTCTACGACCGATTGTCGACCATTTCTCCCTCGGCCATTTCGCCGTCGGACAACTGGGGCTGGAAACTCCACGAGACACTCAAGTCGCATTACGCGGTTTCCCTCAAACTGCGAATGCCGAGGCGATTAATCGATGCGTTCGAGGCTGGCAGCTACGGCAGCATAATGGACATGCCGAAATACATTGAGAACCTTCGAGCTAGCTGCACGAGGGCGATGAGTCTTGTGGAAGAGGCTCGGGCAGAGAGGCTGCTCGGGCAACCTTACGGGGAGTTGCTCAGCGACGCTCGGTTTGGTATGAGATCCTCAGGCCTTGTTTTGTGATTTCGGCTAACACGCAACAGCCGAGGTTCACGACGAGCTCTGTCTCCAAAACGCCATTGACTACGGATCATTCCCGTCATGGGACTGCAGCGCTTGGCCCCCCATGCACGCAAGACTGCTGCTCGGTCCTGGGCCATCGGTATGCACTGCTCCCACTTGACGCCCGAGTGCCGGCTAACAGCGTCCGCAGAACCAACGATCTCATCTCTCACTGCTGTCAGAAGCCTTTCACGACGTGCTAGACTGGAAGCCTCCTACTGTCTACAAATCCTCAGCGGCTGCCAGCGGAACGGACCAGGCTTTCGTCCTCGAGATGATGGCTCAACTTGGCCACTCCTTCGCCAAGTTTCTGCGCACCGCCGGTTCGACGTGCACACCTGCAGAGATGCTGTACTTTGAGTCTGTCGGCTTGCTCTGTGCTCTAATCCCTCTCTGCACGGGGATTTCCCGTACAAGCCCGCTGCCAGATGTGCTAAGCCAGTTGATGGAGTCGTTGCGCGTTAGTCTTGACAGCCTGCGTGCGCTTGTCTCAACTCAACAGGGCGATGCAGTGGAGCAGGCAGTTTCAACTTTAAGATCACTGCACAACGTTGCCATGCTCCGTGATACAACCGTGGCAGTGAAAGTAACCACGCAGTGGATCCTATCATTCAACGAGCGAGAAAAGGAGCGGGACCGTTCGGGAAGCAGCAACCTGCACAAGGAGGTCCTCTCACAGGTGAAGAGCCTCGAGTCGGCAGCAGACGGGGCCTTTGCGGCCGGAAAGGAGCTGGTAAGGAACTTGAAGAGCGGCGTGGTGACGGGGCGAGACTTTGAGGACGCCCTCAAGAGATGGGTGTTTGAGGATGAGGTGGACGATGAGCTTGGGGCCGTGATTGAAGATGGCACGGTGTCGGAGCTCGTGGAGAGCTGGAGGGGCAACATTCAAGGCTGGCAGCATGTTAAATGGGATTAGACGGCGGTGGATAGAGATGATACACACTTGGGTATCACTTGGGTATGCGCAGCTGCTGAACCTGCTTGTGCTGGACTTGGGGGTGGCAACACGTCTGAGTTACGCACAGTCTGAACAACTCGCAACTTACAGGAGCCAACTTGCAGTTGATGTTGTGCCGAAGAGGGGTCACTTATTACCCAGTGTTTTCCCTGGCAACGTGACTGGCACGCTGAGCCTGAACAGCTCGCAACTCAGAGAAGCTACTTGCAGTTGACGTGCCTGGGGCTGCCCTGAACAGGTGTGTCAGGAAAAAAAATTCCTAGGGACTTGTGAATTGCACTGTGAGCACCGGGCTTCTCCCTGTTCGCCCTCGCTGCTGGGCGGAGCGTTTGTTGTTCTTCACGCGCCTCCCACGACGACTGGACCCTCGTGCGATTCTCTTTCCTTCCACAACTCCTGCTTCGATCCCGCAGCTGTGCCCATCTCCCTTCACAACTCCTGTTGTGTCGTTTCCTTGCTACACTCCTGCCTCTTGCAAGTTTTCCCTTGGTTTTGGGTCTCTGGTCCTGCGCCCAATTCTGCGGCGACCATGAAGCCAAAGGCCATGACAATCACGAAGCTGCCGCACGCTCAGGGTTTCTCGGCGACAAGTCCCAGCAACCTCGCGGACTTGAATCTCGGCAAAGTCGAGAAGAGTGCCATCATCGAACTTCTTTCCCAGCGAAAGTTTGCTAAGGGAACCAAGGCCCATGGGACCAGGCTCTACAGCAACCTCGTTGTGCTGTTCCGAATGCTCCTCTTTTACGTGGACCTGAAGCACACTTCGGTCTTTTGGGAGAACGTCAAGGAAGATTGGGGCTTGGCTATCAACGGAACGTACAGCAAGGTATTCAACGTCGTGGAGTACTACACTGCAACCAGAATCCGCTGCTCGATGCTCAAGGAGAGCAACCACGCGTGCCTCCTGACTCGCCTTGTCGACCACTGGATCGAGCTGCGCGACCGCATCACCTCTCGGTCGGCCGACGTGAGTGCTACCTGGGCCGCCCGACGAGCTGCATGGGCCAGAATCAGGGATACGCAGACCCCCGCGCTCATGGACGATTCCCAGCCGCTCTGCCTCAGCTGGAACGAGGTGCAGCGTTCCGCCATGTCCTCTGTCTCAAACATCATCCGAGATGTAAATCTGCCTCTTGACCCTTGGGAGTCCCGCTTCTCCTCAGTGAAAATTGAGGCTGACACAGGAACCCAGATGGTGGGCCAGGGCGTTGTCGTTGGACCGGACACTGGCACCGGTGTGATCACGGAGCAAGGTAGGAGGGCGTCGTCCCACAGCGCAACAAGGCCGGGCCAAGGATTCCAGCTAACAGCTGTACAGGTCAAGTCCATCCGGCGAAAACTGAAGCAGTGGATCTCCAGCCCGCCTCCTCTGTGTACTCGAGGAAGCGACCGACTGCAGAAGATCACGAGGCGCATCAAGCGAAGCGCGTGCGCGACTCGAACATGAAGGCAGCGGGCCAGTGCGCCGCGCAGCAGTCGTCCCAGGCACTCTCTGCCCCCGATGCTGGAGCCGCCCTTGTGGTCAGAGACATGCAGGAGTCGGCCTCGACCTTGACCAATGCGTTGATGGATCAGCTGGAGAATATGCGGATCAGGATTGAAAGCAACCAGATGCAGATCGAGTCCCGCATTCAGGCTGAAACCACAGGTACAGTGCCTGAAGTCACACTCCAGATTGCAACTTATGCTCATATCCCAGCCGAAGTACCTGCACACATGGAGGAAAACTCGCCCGAAGCGCGCATCTGGAAGCTGGAGAAGCAGGTCCAGACTCTGGAGGCCCGCCTGGCGACAGAGGCCACTTGGGCTCATTCCCTGGGCACCTTTCTCTACGACGCCAACGAGAAGACTCTGGATTCGTTCAAGGACATCTTTGACTCGGTGGCTCAGCTTCGTGGAGCCTCGGAGAAGCTGCTGAAGGAAAAGGAGACGCGTGATGGTATGGGCAACGGCTCTAACTAGGGAAACTAACCAGGAGTACCTTGTGCAGTTGTGTCCGTGGGGTTTTGGTGAGGGGGTCTACGACTGGACTGAGTTGCGTGTGATGCGGGACAATGGCTGCTTTGTGTTGTTTTGCTGGAGATGGACGCGAGGATGAGGCAAAGGTGGACTTGTGTGTACGACATGAAGGTCCTCTGGAACCATCGTCATTGGCGGTGAAGGGAGCTATCTGCGGCCTGGTACATGATAGTGTATAAATTCAGCTAGGCAAATCCACTCTGAACCATTCATCCTCTTTCACAAGTCACCTTGAAGTTGCCAACGAGCCACACGACATCGCCCACTTGTCCTTCAGCTCGCATTCCTCGATTTCCACTCCTTGACTCTTCCACACACGTCTTTTAGCTTCCACAGCTCGGCTCAGTGACTCACGCCAAAGTTTAGCGAGTTGTCTGAGTCACACTTACACCTGGCAACCTGAGCAGGTTTACAGCTGCACCTCAGCTGATCGCCTTGAAGACCTCGCACGTGAGCACCCTGTGTTTTCAGTATTTATTCACACGCGATACACGCTTGCCTCGTTTCCCGAACTTCCCTCCTAGCACACCTTCATTTTCCAAACCTCCACCCTCTCACTCCGAGTGTTTCATCCTCTTGTGCTGAGCAGCGAACCTCCGTTAAAGTGTCGTCTGGCCAGGACGTAAACGAGGCACGCCCCTACCGTCCCCAATCATGCCGTCCGAAAAGAGGGTTGTTACTGACCTTCCGGGTGTTGAAGGGTTCTCGGCTAGCTCTGTGCCCTCGACCGGGGAGACGCGATTGACCCTGCACGCAGGCCGCAAGAAGCTGTTCATAGACACCTTGCTGCACCGCGGTCTCATCGGCGGCGACCAGGTAACCAGACTTTACAGCAACCTCGTCATCCTCTTCCGTATGTTGGTGTTTTACATGGACGTGAGAGACGGTCTCCTCTGGGGCGCAGTTTGGACTGACTGGGGAATTACACGAAAGAACCACTGGCCCATCGGCGGGGACATCGTCGACTACTACGTCAACACACGACGCCGCAGTAAGGCCCTTGAGGAAACCGCTTCGCCCAGCCTTCTGGCTCGGCTTGTTGACTATTGGGTTGAGAACAGACCGGAGGCTGTCCAAGGGTCCCGCGTCAGCGAACAGGACTTGCGCGTTAGACAAGCTGCCTGGAAGACTCTGCGAGACACCCGACTCGACATGCTGCTGGATGCTGCTCAGCCCCTCTGTCTTCGGTTCCGCCCCGAGCCAGAGACTAGGTGAGTCCTCCATCACACCCTCACACCCCGTCCAGGGCAACTCTCTGACATGGCTTTGCAGCGACATGCCGCGAGCCAACGGCAGCGCTGGCGGTGGCGCGTCCCGAGCGAAGAAGGCGAAGAAGGCGAAGCAGGTGAAGCAGGCACAGCAGAACGCTCAGGGAAATGACAACGCCACCAACCAGGAAGTTGAAGTTGTTCAGAATGGTACGTCGATGGCTTAGACCTTGATGGCGAGGGTCGCGCACAGCAGTTTGGCTAACCTCGAGGCAGGAGACCAGCCGATTCAGATGGAAGAGGCTCTGAAGCGAAAGCAGCATCACGAATCCGGCCAGTCCCCCATGGTAAAGCGTCCCCGATCGACCGCTGCCGACGCTGGTTCCCCTTTCCGCACCACCTGCTGCGATTGCGGCTGCGGTTGCCACGCAAAGTTCGTCGAGCTGGAGACGCGCCTTCATTCCGTCGAGGTTTATATGGAGGCATTGGAACGTCGGCTGTCGGGACATGGACTTTGAGGGTCCAACGTTGACGGATCAAGTACCGTAGAATGCCACATGCGGAACACCTCTTGCTTACGGCGTCCGCTGTTGCTCACAATTCCACCTATTGCTCACATGTCCATCCGTTTCTCACGCTTCCATCTGTTGCCTACCTTGAAGTCCATGTATTTGTCACGCCTTTCATCTCCTTTTGCCCTCACTCATCAGTGTCCTTCTTCCCCATCCTCATGTCCCCATCACTCTCCGCCCCCGGCACAGCCGAGGTCAACGGCGTTGACAAAGAGGGCAAAGGTGTCGGCGTTTCTAACGGCATCCTCGGCACTCAGCCTCCGCAGGTTGTCGTACCCGTAGGCCACGTCGTCGGTGCCCGCAACCACCCGAAGGTGCGTAGTCTCGTGGAGGAACGTCGTGGCCTGGCTCTTGTCGTGGCACTTGTTCGCCACCGCCGGAAGATCGCTGAAGAAGTTGTCGCAGAAGACCATGGCCTTGCCACCAGTCGTAACGGCCAGGGCGCCGCTGTCGCACTGGCCGTGGTCGTTGTAGCAGCTGGCCAGGGCGCCGCTGTCGGTGGAGGAGCACTGGTCCTGGACGTTGCTGTAGATGTGCGAGACGGTGTCTCTCGTGCTCTTGGACGAGGACATGAAGTACTCCTCCATACGGCCGCCGGATCCCGAGTCTGCGGCGTGCTGGGCGGCTGACGCAAATTTCTTGCAGTTGGAGATGGCCGTTTTGATGGCCGTGAGCTTGCCCCCCTCGCAGTCCTGGACGTTTGCGCGCTTCATGAAGCCGAGCAGCAACCCGGCGGCCTGCTTCCCATCAACCACCGCCTCGAGCTTGTTGGAGCTGTAAGAGACCGAGCCAGAGATCTTGGTCTCGCCGCCCTCGGCGCAAGGAAGACGGCCGGTAGCGTGGATGCCATACTTTCCACCGGCTGAGAGGTCGTGCACCTCGGCAATGTCGAAGCTGACTTCGACGGACTGGCCCGCGGCAATGGGCTGGAAGGCAGCATCGCTGAGTTTTTCAAGATCCACCGAGACGTATTCGCCCTCGAAGGCCAACTCCTTGCCTATATTTAAACTTATTCAGTCGGCGTCCATGTATTCGTGCATTGTGGCGTGTAACGGGTCTCGGATGGCCATCCATGAGATGCACCCAGCATGCAGCCGGACGCAACGTATGGGGGGAGGCGTACCGGAACGTACCATTGGCAGAGACTCTGGCCTTCCTGGTGGCCTGCTTGCTAAACACGGTGCCGGTCTTGAGCAGCTTGAGGCCTTCCTTGCCAGTGTTGGTAAAGACGGCCTTGACCTGGGAGTTGCCAGTCATTTCAAGCTTGACGTCCAGGGGCGAAACAGAGTTGCCTTGATCGCGGATGGGGCCGCAACGACCAATGAGGCCAGGAGCGCCACGCTGCCGGAGAACTTCATGATGGCGGTTGAGGATGGAAGCAATAGACGGAATAATATTGGCAATGCAGATGAAGGTCAGGCAATTGATTGATAGGATTGGCAAATATTGTCTAGAAGGCAAACGGCACTTTATACTCCATACTCAAAATGTGATCTGTGCCATTGTGGCACTGGGCCATCTCGCGTAGTTTAATGATGCATCTGATCATTTCCCATCATGGAAGGCCACCCACAACTCAGAGTGGACAGCGTCAATTGCAGCCAGTTGAAGCAAGTGTGCTACTATACATATGTATGGGCTGCTATCAAGGAGCTCATGCGACAACTTGGAGGTTCTTGTTCAGTCGATCTGGGGAATGTACAGGGGCAGAATATGAACCGTGCTGGCTCTGAACCCTGTGTGTATATCCTCCTGTCGTTCTTCACACGTTGTGAATTGGCACGAAGTACGGGGTTGACTCAGTATCAGTAGTTTTTCTCATTACCGATGCGATCCGTTCTTTGGCATCTAAAACTAGTTACGTCAGGGTCTCTTCAACGTTAAAATTCCGGGAGAAATTACGTCGGTAGTGCTCATGTGCTAATTAGCCATATTCCTTGTTGCGACCCCAATTGTACAACCCCAATTGTACGTCGGTTCATCTCAACATCGGTGTAGGATAGCTAGATTGACAACGATTCGACAGGTATAACAGGACCTCACAACTATTGCAGGCATAAACATCGCCATGTCCAGACCCGTCGTTTTTGAAGCCGATTGCCCTGACAGTCGCAATCTCAACTCATCTCGGCCTTGTTCCCAAATCTCTCCCCCGGTTCGATCAGTTCACGAAAGCAGAGTAGACCCCGCCCAGGCCCAGAATATATGATGTCTCGTAACACAGATGGTGTCTCGTAACACAGATGGTTCAATCCATGTATCCGGTGTGGGGTTCCAAGTCGGAGATGACCGATCATCGAGTTGGAGAAATACCGTCGAACTACGAGGCCGGTATCGCGACTCTCCTCAAACGCTGACTAAAAGCCACAGCCGGAATCGGCAGCCATGTCTTGGCGTCTGGTGTCAGCGATCCGCGACTCGTGACTCACGGATTCTGAAGTTGCAAACTAGGGGCACATTCGACGTTGCGACGATACTGCTTTGAGTTTCCACATTTACACCGATATGACTTGGTTTCGCAGCCTTCAACTTGATGGCGTTTCGGTGCCTTCCGGCTTGCCGCCCGCAATCGTGCTTGGGTTTGTCTTGTTGTTGCTCGGGGTTACTGTTAAAGCGGTCGGTCCTCAGCAATGGCCGAAGCCACGTGAATGCTAACAATGGCTGCACAGTTCAAGCATCCAGCAAATGAACATGATGGACAAGCCCAGAGCAGGCCGGGTGAGAAGCCGGCACCGGCTCAGCTGGCTATAGAACCACTCGAGAACTTTGACTGGAAGTCGGCTGAGCCGAGGCAGCTTCGGCCACTCAGGTCGGTCTATCACATCACGATGGGTAAGCCTGTGCAAGACTCGACTCCAAAACAGTTGGGAGATGTCTCGGCTGACCATCTGGCAGGGCTGCAAGCTGATGCACCATCAGATCTGATTACCATCGACAGAGATTACCTTGATAGGGTCAACCTCAGACGAAGCCTCATCAGCCAGCATGGCGACAGGGTTCACGGGTGTGTACCGGGTGGAGTCGAAGCCGTGAGGGAACTGTACACTTTTTTGATGGCAGACTTTCTGCCAACTCGTTTTCCGACACTGTTTGAGCTGTCTGGCGATAAGAGGCAGTCCAAGAACATGGCCACGGGCCAGACGCACCCAACGACGCCGCCAGAAGACGCGACAGCCGCGCTGCGAGTCCTCGGGGAGACGGTCGAAGAGGACATGTTCTTGCTGCACGAGACCCCGAATGGCCACATGTCGGTGGCATTTTTGTGCTGCTTCCCCGCGGGGTTCGACCCGTCTGCCAAGCTGGGGAGGCTTCTCAAGGACATCCACACGCCAGTGCCGTCCTTTGAGAAGATTGGGGCAAGCATGGAGCGGTTCTTCAGAAAGGTGCAAGTCGGAAAGAGCGTTAAGCGCACGAATGTGAGCTCACCCTCAGAGCAAGCTGACGCCGCAAGGGGGTAATAGCAGGCGCTGACGCATGCGATGGGACAGTGGGTAATCCAGACACACGATAGGTTGTTCAACTGCCAGAGCCATGATACAGACGGCGACGTGAGTGCAGACGAGAGCGTGGACATAGATCAGGTACGTCTACTCGCACGTCATGCGATCTAGCCATGACAACGAAACTCACCGTTCGCATCTAGATATTCTTCAGGGTGGAGCTGCAGACCCTGACCCGCCTGCCGCAGACGCGGGCTCTGCTCTTCTCGTTCAAGACGTACATGTACCCGATACGCCAGATCAAGGAGGAGGGCCTGGGCCGCGAGCTCGCAGAGGCCGTGGAGGGCTTGAAGGCAGGCAATGCACCGGGCATGTGGACGTACAAGGGCAGTGTTCGGTGGGGGCCCCGCGTTTGTGAGTACTTGCGCTCCTAGGCCGGGGAGCTGCTGGATGCGCACCGGATGCGACTTGTGCAGTTGATTGATATAAGTCGACAAAGAGGTGCTAGGCTGTAGGGCCAAGGAACGAGCCGAGCACGTGACGAGGCTGAAGCCAAGTTCTGCGCCACGACGCCCAATTCGGCGCCGTGATTGGGGCCCCACCACGGCCGTCTGTGGCGCCGGCGGCTACCTCCGCATCGACCCCACACGGGCTGGCGGCTCAGCCACAGCCTCACGCCCCAGCCACACCTGCCATCAGTGATGGCCCGCGATCTCCGCCCCGTCCGACAGCCTCAGGCTAAAAGCCAAAGCATAAACCGACGCGAAAGGTCTGCCATCTGTCGTCTGTCTTCTGCACCTGTCGTCTGTCATCTGTCGTCTGTCGTCGTCCACAGCGCAGCTGCCATCGAACCCGACCCTTTTTGGCCCTCCCTGCCCCGTTCTGCCCGGCTGCTGCCCTGCCCCGTTCTGTCAAGCCGCTGCCTCCACCGAGGCTGTCCCGTGTTTGCTGCGCGTCGGCGGATGCCAGCCCATCGTTCGAGCCAGTCGTGTTGGCGGCGCTCCTGATCCCCTCTCCGCTCCATCGGGGGGAGCCGGCACCGCACCGCACTGCCCTGCCTGGCCTCTCTGCCTCGCCGTGCAGCATCGTGTAACACCACACCGACCTGCCTCCACGCTGCTGCCGCTGCCGCTGCCGCTGCCGCCGCCGCCTCCGCCGCCGCCCTCGGAGCCTGACGGACATCACGCCAGCCGCCGGCTATGCTGTGAGGCATTCGGCTCGTCACTGCTCGGCCGTCAACCGCCTCGCTCGCGACCCTCCGCCATCATCGCTGCCGCCGAGCGCTCCTGCTGCTCCCGACGCCCCGCGACTCTGCTCGACGCTGCACGCGGCCGCATCCGAGCAACATGAGCAACCCCCGTGAGTATCTCCCTGTCCTGCGCGCTCGGAGCTGCACCGATGCTGACTGGCGCCTGTCCACCCAGTCTCCCCCGAGGAGCTGCAGCGCTTCACGGCCATCATCGACAACATCCTCGCGAATGCCGACCTCGAAACCATCTCCCGCAAGAAGGTCCGCCAGGGTCTCGAGGTGTCCCTGGGCGGCCGCGACCTGAGCGACCAAAAGGTGCGTGCGATAGTTAACGGCCGGTCGGCTGACGTGCGCTTCACCGACCCCCCGTGCTGGCCGTGCCTTCGTCCCCCTCTCCGCGTTGCTGACGAGCTGCAGGACGCCATCAAGAAGCTCATCGAAGCTCGCTTTGACGCCGTCTCCGGGGCCGGGGCCGAGACGAACAACATCCCCCTTTCGTCTGCTCCCGAGCCGTCTTCTAACAAGCGAACCGCGACCAACGGCGTCTCCGATTCTGGCGAGACCGACCCGTCGGCGTCGCCTGAGCCTGCCAAGAAGAAGGCGAAACGATCTTCGCCTCTCGAGGATGCAGACGCCCGCCTGGCTGCGCAGCTGCAGGCCCAGGAGAACAGCCTGGCGCGCGCCCGCACCACGCGCGGCGGCGGCGATCGAGCAAAGGTGACGAAGAAGAAGGCCCCCCGGAAGAAGAGCGCCAAGAAGGTTGGTGACGCCGACGACAGCGAGGTCGATGGTAGCGCAGACTCGGGTCCTCCCAAGAGAAAGGCGGGCGGTGGCTTCCAGAAGCCGTTTTTGCTGAGCGAGACTCTCTCGGAGCTGTGTGGCGAGTCCACGGTAAGTGACGCCGTCCCGCTTGGATGGAGGATGCCGCCTGGGCGTATCTGGAACAATGCTCTCCCATGTCCGACAAAGCAAATAGAGGCTTTGCTAACGGCGAGATATTACAGCTCTCCCGCCCGCAAGTAGTCAAGAAGCTTTGGGAGCACATCAAGGCAAACGACCTACAGGACCCCAAGGATAAGCGCCAGATTCGATGCGATGACAAGATGCAGGCCGTGTTCAAGCAGGCCAGGGTCGACATGTTCCGCATGAACAAGGAGATTGGCAACCACCTGTACCCAGTTGGCGAGGAGTAGCTGTCGCAGCAGCCGTCTCCCGCCCTACGAGGGCCTTGGACCAGGCATGGCGCCACCGAGTGATGGCCGCCTCTGAGAGCTTTCAAAAGAAAAACCACTATATGCTGTTACGGCGCCCAGGGGAGTATCTAGGTATTTGTATTTGCTGGTTGCCATTGGCACAATCGAATGGGTTAGTTGGTAGCATAGGGAGGGCGAGCACAGGGCGAGGAGCTTGGTATCATGCTTTTCTTTACACCCAGATCGGAGCGGTTTGGTAAGAGAGAATGACTCTTTTATTTCACATGGGATCTCAGAAGGTGCAGTGACAGTCGGTGTAGTTGTGAAGCGGGTTCGTGCGTTGGGCTGGGTTGGGCTGTTTCGTAGCATGGCTGGTTGGACAGGGTTACGTGGAAATGCATGTCTACGGCCGCGAGCAGTTATCCAAAAGCAAGATATTTTGACAGAAACGAGATTATGCGCCGGAGGATGGCGTTTCTCTTGTTGCTTGGACGCCGATCGTGACAGCTAGGGATAGGTTAGAGTAGCCATGACGAAAGCAAGGAATAAAGAAACGTGGGTCTTGCACACGGCCATGCCGCATGGATTCCAAAATATGACTCGCTTAGACCGTTCTGCCGTGACGGGAGCCCTCGATGACAGGGTTGCTCGAGTCTTCTGCCGTATGACTCTTTTCTCGCTGTTGGCTATTAATATGGGCAAGTCGTTGCTACCTAGCTGACTCATCAGGGTCTTCCCTGTAAGAAGTATTCCAGGCATTTTTGGCTGCGGGCAATATTATGACCTCCAAAATTTGCAAAATTCAAGGGCCTCTTCCAGACCGACAGCACAACGTTTGCCCTTTTCATACAGACGCAACTCTGCCAGCTACTTTTCGACATTCATCCGCGTTGCTGGGAGGCTTGACCATCAGCAGGGAATTCGCCAGCTGTGCCTCCCCGTCTCTGGGAGGAGACGCTCAGCGTTCCTCGAAACCGCAGCGAACGAAGTCGAGACAATCTCCATCCTCGCAACTAGTGGCCATGGAGGCTCCCGAAGGAGGAGCCTCTCAGTCGGGACGAGGCAACGACTCGAGAGGACGCCATCGAGGACGCGGTAGAGGCGGCAACGCCAACAACACGAACCGAAGCGGCGGCGCACGACGAGGTAGAGGAGGAGGCGGCAGCGCAAACGTCGCCCACGATCGCGGCAACGATGGAAACTCCCAGCCATTGGACCCAGCGGCCCAGGCCGTTGCCGCCGCTGTTGTGAGAGCTCATGGCCCTCAGCGATCGCTAGATGGAACCGCGTCTCAAAGGCCCGCAAGCGAGGCTGCAGCAACGACTGAAGACGGCGCGGCTGACGACGTCTGCTTCATCTGCGCAAACCCCGTGGCGCATCACTCCATCGCTCCCTGCAACCACACGACGTGCCACATCTGTGGGCTGCGGATGCGGGCCCTCTACAAGACCAAGGACTGCGCCCACTGCCGAGTACGTCCCCCTCTGCGCAGAATGCCCTTCTCGCTGTGCTTCAGCTGCTAACTCGTCGGCGGCGATGCCAGACGCCAGCTCCATTTGTCATCTTCACCGACGACGCCGACAAGCGGTTCGAGGATTACTCGGACACGGACATCACCACGACCGACAGCAACATCGGCATCAAGTACACCAAGGAGGACATCGTGGGCGACACCGTCCTGCTCCTGCGCTACAACTGCCCCGATGGCTCGTGCGACTTTGCCGGCCTCGGCTGGCCAGACCTCCATCGCCACGTCAAGCTGGACCACCGCAAGCGCATGTGCGACCTCTGCACCCGCAACAAAAAGGTCTTTACCCACGAGCACGAGCTCTTCTCCGACAAGGAGCTGGAGCGGCACATGCGCCACGGCGACGACAAGCCCGGCGCCGCCGACCAGACGGGCTTCAAGGGCCACCCCCTCTGCGGCTTCTGCGGCGAGCGCTTCTACGATGACGACAAGCTGTACGAGCACTGCCGCATGAAGCACGAGCGGTGCTTCCTCTGCGACAGGAGGGACTCGCGGAAGCCGCACTACTACATGGACTACAACGCGCTGGAGGAGCATTTCAGGACGGACCACTACCTGTGCGCCAACAGCGAGTGCATGGAGAAGAAGTTTGTCGTTTTCGAGTCGGAGCTGGACCTGCAGGCACATCAGTTAGGCGAGCACGCCGGCAAGGCAGCGGGCAGGGACGCCAGGCTGGTAGACATGTCGGCGTTTGACATCAGACAGTCGTATCAGCCGGAGAGGAGAGGAGGGGGCGGCGGCGGCAGAAGCCAGAGAGACGGCGGCGACGGTCGGAATAGGGGGAGAGGCCGGGCGGCGCTGGCGGCGGCAGAGGCAGGGATCCCAACGACGACGCTGTTCCGCCCACATCGGCTCAGCCCTTGCGTCGCGACGAGATTGCGTTCCAGCGCCAGATGGCCATTCACTCGGCGCAGTCCGTGTCGACCCGAGCCTTTGGCGGCCAGCTGACGGCAGCCGTTCCGCAAACATCAGCCCCCCGGCAAGGCGGCAGCTCGACGCCCACGCCCCGCGCCACGGGCTCTGCGACGACACCCAGCGCCGGCCAGGACAGCGGGGCGAGCCCCATGGAGTCACTAGCCATGGCCGACTCGTCCAACCTCTCTGCCGAAGAGCGCGCTCGCGCCGTCCGCCATAGCTCCGTGGTCGAGCGGGCAGCCAACCTCCTGGCAACGACGCCGGCAGAGTCGCCGCCTTCCGAGGCCACATCTCATCCTACCGGAGAGGCGGCTTCACGGCCCCGCAGCTGATTGATGCCTTCTTCACCCTCTTCGCCGACGTGTCGTCCAACGCCCTCGCATCCTCGTGCGGGAAGTGGCCGACCTGTTCGACGACAAGGCCAAGGCCGACAACCTGCGCAAGGCGTGGCACGACTGGCGCGCCATCAACGAGGACTACCCCAGTCTTCCGGGCCTCAGCGGCATGCACGGAGCGACGTCGAGCTCCAGCGGGTGGGGGACGCTGCTGCGGCGAACCCGGCCGTCCCCACGGCGGCGCCGTCCCAGAAACACTCTACCCGCGTGCTCAAGCTTAAGAACAGCACGCGGCTGGGAGGGCCGGCGCCCACGGCGGCGCATTTGGGGCCCCAGGGCTGGTCCGCGCCCCGGCAGTCCGCGCCCCTCCGTCATCCGCCTTCCGTCCCTACCGGCGGTCGGCTCCTCCGCATCCGCACCCGCCCCGCGGCCGTCCTGGGTCGGCTCCGCGTCGCAGCCCTCCCAGCCCCGGACCACCACCGGCCTGCGCCCTGCCGCCGCCGGGGACGCGTTCCCCGCGCTGCCCGCCGCCCCGAAGCCCACGACGACCATCTTCGGCTACGGCACCGGCCGCGGCGTCCGCAGGGACTATGGCCACGCCGACTCGGGCTTCCAGTGGGGCGGCAGCGGCGCCTCCGCCCCGGCCGCCGACGAGGAGCACGCGGACGAGGCGCAGCATGCTACCGGCGCAGGCGGCAAGAGCAAGAAGGGCGGCAAGAAGGGCAAAAAGGTGCTCGTCCAGTGGGGGTAGAGGCATGGAGAGAGCGACCGAGAGGTGCCTGGCTTGTATGTAATCTTGCTGCTCTGGCGAGAGGTGCCTGGCTTGTATGTAATCTTGCTGCTCTGGCTGCTGCCCCCTTTCTTTGTGGGTATGCCCATGGGCGTCTTCGTGGACCGTACATAGCAAGGCGACCTGGCACCTGCATGTTTATGTTTGTTGCCTGTGTTTGTGTGAATGAACTTGGGACTGCAATGCTTCCTTGATGCCATGGTCAAGAGTGGTGGAAGTAAACAAACGCTCAGTCATTTTGCTACTCACAGGTGCTACCGGTACATTGCGAACCCCCTACCCAAGGAAATGTCCAACTATCCTCAACCAACAAGATACAAAATCGAGATTCGTGCCATCATGTGGAAGAACGAGTCCTCACAGCCCCGCGGGCTCGTAATACTCCCGAAACCTGTCCGTCTCCTCCCACTGCACATTGTACACGACGTTCCAGCACACGAGCAGCAGCATCGGGAACCGCACCGTCCAGAAGCCCAGGTACCCCTCGGGCAGCGGGCCGACGGTGCGCTTCAGCGCCTCGGGCATGTCCTCGTAGTGGTTGCGCTTGTTGCGCAGCGCCCGCAGCAGGTCCAGCAGCTTGGACCCCGTGTACTTGCGCTGCTTCCCAAGCGAGTCGACAAAGTCACGCGGCAGCACGCGCAGGAAGTCGCCCTTAGTGACCTGCAGCGCGTGCCGCTCGAGCTCGGCGAGGGCCGCCGACGGGGGGTCCCTGGGCTCCTTTTCGAAGTGGTCCGAGACGTCGCACAGGAACGACAGCCTCTTCTTGGCCGACCAGAAGAACGGGTGCGACATGATGTCCCGCGCACTGGGCCGCTTCCTCGATCCGCCTCGAGCATCGACGCAATGAGATCCTTGCCTCATATGCGAAGTCGCCAAGGGAGTCGAGCGGCGGATGTTGTAGCTTCCCTTGCGTATGTTGACCTCGCGCATGTATCTGTCGCCGCAATCAAACGGGTGCGAGCCGTTGGTCAGGACGTAGAAGAAGACGAGACCGAGCGAAAAGATGTCAATGGCACGCGTCGCCCGTCGGCTGTTGGACATTGTACCGTCGCCCACGAGCACCGACCCGGATCCACTGTGCGTGCTGGCGTCAACCATGCCCGTGTCACGCGCGTCGTCGTCAAGCAGCAGCTCGGGCGCCCGCCAGCCCGATGTTCCAGCGGCCCTACCCGTCGTGGCACCAAAGGAAGACTGTCCGCCCTCGAGTTTCTTGCACAGGCCGAAATCGGACACCAGCATTCGCGGCTTGCCGTCCTTGCCCATGTTGACGAGGATGTTGTGGGGCTTCAGATCCCGATGGACGATTCGCAGCCCGTGGAGGTGGCTTATGCCGTTGGTGATTTGGTACAACACGGCCGGGAGATCGATCCTACCGGCGTTTGCCAGCTCGTGGAATGCATGCGGCCTCTCCACCACATCCGCCAGAGACGCGGCGCAGCGTTCAAGAGCGATGTAGAGGAAGCCGCCCTGCGTTTGCTGCGAGTAGTACCGGATAACTGAGAGCGTCGTTAGCGCAAGGCGGAGCAGCGAGAACCAAAGTGCGAGACACTGACCATTGGGGTGGTCGTCGCTCTCTCTCAGGAGCCTCGTTTCTTGAGACGCAATGTCATAGAACTGAATCAACATCCGCTTCACTGCAACCTCCCGCCCGTCAAAGTTCCCGGCGAAGACCAGGGTGCCGTTACTGCCTGTGCCCAGCTGCACATCCGTGTTGACTTCAATGTTGCCCATCCTGATGATGGGTCCAGTTACCGCCTGCATATCGTTGGCCACGGTCATGACATCCGGCTCCAGGCTTGGTCTGTCGCCGAGCTTCTTGGCGTTGCTGACGGCCTCTTCCACTGTCGTCGGGCTTTCCTCGTCATCTCGTGACTGCGACGCATCACGAGCCCGGCCCTTGCGGTGCTTAACGCCGCCTCGTCGTCCGCGATGCGCCTTCTTCTTCTTCTCTGGCGCATCGCCCGGTGGTGAGGCCTCGGCCGCGTCGTTTTGGGAAGCCTGGTCTAGATTGGCTTTCGAGGTGCCGTTTTCTGCCTGCTTGTCGGTGAATTCGTCCGAGTCTTGGACCTTGCCTGGCCGGGCTCCCTCTGCAGGCGACGGCTGGGAGTGGATCTGAGCTCCTTTCTTCGCCTGCTCCTCGCCCTCTTCGTATATGGGTCGTGCAGGTCGGGTTTCGTCTGTGACGTCAACGCGCAGCTTGCCCTCCCTGTCGGTCGACGCATCGGACGTCAGGTAGACAAGGGTATCTCTCAGACTGCTGCCATTAGTGCGCCAGCGGTGATACGACCGTCGCAGCTTCTTTTCGTTGTATATCAGAGCGGCAAAGAAGAGGAGGAAGAGGATTGGGTTCTTGATGAACTCGACAGCACTGTTGGCAGCGCTCTGCGGAAGCCCCTTGACCTTGTTGATGATTGTAGGTTCTTCCTCTCCGCCGTCTGGTAACCCGGGAAGGATGGATTCGTTGTCTGGGCCTTCGCTGCCTTCGGGGACCGATCCCGGAGGAAGGGTTGGCGGCTGGCGACCGTCGTTTCGAAATGTTTCCAGGGAGTGTGTGCCCACTAGCGCCTTCGAAATTGTGTCGTCGTTCAAGCTGTCCCACGCAGAGGCCACATCCCACCACCCCGGATAGGTAACCAGGGCCAGGGGCGCGTCGACGATGAGCGGGTACGCACGGCCCGATAGTGCGTACCAACTGCCAGCCTCTGTCTGGTTGAGAAAGATGCTGCTGCTGCGCACGAGAGCGATGTTCTCGTCCCGGGATGGCATCGCCGGCTGAGGGAGAACAACAAGCTCGGGGTTGCTCTCTGCGGCCGCGTCCCAGGGCCGGCAGACGTCGAAAACGCGAGCAACCGGCGCAGAGAACTTTTGGCTGAAGAGCGGCGCCGCATTTCCAGCCCGAGCATAGTCAAAGGCATACACCTTGCCGTCATGCTGGCTGGTAATGTAGCGGCTGTCCAGGGAGACGTGGTACTGCTGGAGGAGATCGTTGTCGTAGTTGTTGGGGCTCCACTCGGCATACTTGAGCGTCGCAATGGCCCGACCGTCTCGCCGTTGGATGCCGACGGTGTACTCGGTCCTCCCCAGGGTGATGGTGCCCGTAGAGCTGCACTCTCCCGCGCCGTTGTCGTACAGAGTGTTGGTCGGAGGCAGCTCTCAGCTTCGTTGACGTGCGACCCGCTCGATCCAAACCACTTGATGACCCGGCCCGTGGCGGCGTCGAGGGTGATCATGGTCGTCTTCTTGTCGCCGGTGTACACGACGGGCGGCTCCTCGTCGGCGTAGGGAGCCAGCTCCTCGACCATACGCTTCATGGTGAAGCCGGTGGCGCGGGGGCGGGCATCGGGGGTCGGGATCCAGACGTAGACGCCGCCGTCGCGGTTGGGCTCGACGGCCCAGATGTAGTGGTCGACGGGGCTGTAGTCATCGTCGAGGACGGAGTTGTTGGCGCGGTGGTGTATGGTCTCAACCATGGGTTGGTCGACCTCGAGGTGCCAGCGCTCTTTGCCCGTCTTGCGGTCGCTGGCGTAGAGTCTCCGTCGACGGTCGCCAGAAGAACAAAGTCTTCTACTTCCCAGTCCTCCAGACTCCGCGCAGATTGCGGCGAGGTCAGCCCGGTAGCGGAGGTGCTAGTGGGCCGTTGATGTCTTGGAGGATGTGGTGCTCGTACGGACTGAGCCGGAGCCAAAGTTGCGATGGCGCTCGCATCGTCGGAGATGGTTACGTGCTTTTGGTTGTTAGTGATGGGTTTCTTGTTGCGAGTGTTGGTGTTGTCGACTGGCTGTCGACGACGGTATTGCTGCCTGGATCGGTCAACCAATCGTTCGTATTGCCTAGAAGCTGGTGACGGCTTCTTTTCCTCGCGAGCAGTCTGACTAGCGTCGTCGTCGTCGTCGTCGGCAGCGGCGACATCGTCTCTTCGATTGTCCAAGTACGTGGCAGCCCAGTTATGGACGGCGGCATCGTCGGGGAGCTGCTGGCTGCTGTCGCTGCGAACTTCTGCGTGGGGGAGAACGGAGGGCACGACCTGCTCGAGTAGCTGGCGCTGCTTTTGTTGCTGCAGCTGAGCGTCGGCGAGCTGGAGCCAAGGGAGGAGGAAGAAGGCGAAGGCTAGGACGAGTTTCTGCTGTTGCGAGGACCCCCGTCCTTCGTTTGGAGGCCGTCGTAGCATTTCGTAGAGGCAATTTCGGGATCCGACCGATCACATGGAGACTCGAGGCGTTGTACTGCGCGCCTGGGTCGATCAAGCTGGGCACTCAAGCCGTCGCGAGGCCATTCCAGGCCGCTCGGGGGGGCGTTGCACAAGGCGGGTGTGGAGGTCCGCAGCTGGAACCGGCAGCACAAAAAAAACGGTGCGGTCGGAGAAGCGAAAGGCAATACGAACGAACGCTGGTGCAGACACGATGCAAAGATGGCGCTGCGTGGACGGCAGATGATGGGAGGCTAATTGTGTTTGTAGGTCAATAAGGTTGAGGTGGGAGGCAGGATGAGGGTTTCCAACAGGCTGGGGCTCATGTAATAATAGGACTTGTCATCTCATCCACTCTTTCAGCGCTCCACGGCAAAGACGCCTGTGCGCAGGCGCGCTGTACTCGTAACGCGCTGCACGAGCCTATCCAGCGAGCGTTGGTGGCGGCACTCCGCACTGTCCGTACCGAGGTAGGTACCTTACGAGTAGGTAGGTATGTGGTACGGTGTTAGAGTGTTGGTTGAGGCATTTGTCGTGCTTTGATGAAGCCCGAAGCCTGTACCGGTACGGCTCTTGCTTGACATGTTATGTGCCGCGCAAGCCAAATTTTTCAGCATCAAGCCCCCTCGCACGACATTCCACCAACTCGAGATTTTCTGAAACGCACATTTACGCGAGGTAGAACTCACTGCTGCTTCAGCTGGGGCTTTTCGCTTACAAGCCTTTCACAGTGCATGACACCTTAAGTCGTAGCGTTGCTAGCCCATTTCTTGTGCGGGACCGCCCGACGACTGGCTCGCTTCATCTGTGGCGCAGAACAAATGCCAGTCCATTCCGTTCCCAGCAAGCTGTGCACATCATGCCGATGAGGTGTACGGAGTGATACTTCGTACCAGAGAGGCACAGCACTCCTTGGTATTTTATCAATTACAGGTTCCTCTGCCGAGCTGCAGCTGCCGGGCTCCACGTCGATCTGCCCTTCCATCGACCTCGTCACTCGGTTCTATCTATCCCAGAAAGCAGTGTATTCGCTAGTCTTGTTAGCTAGGTATGCATCAGCAAGCATCATAGCCACCTGGGCCCGAGAAGTCTGGCGGTCATCACTGTCATAGACTGAAAATCTTAAACCACGTCATTAGAGATCCCTGATCTTGACCGACTTTATTTTTACCAGTACAACCAATAAACTGCCCATGCAAAGACGCTCAAGGCCTCCCGCCCTATGCGAGCACCTCCTCGCTCTCCTCCAGCACATCCTCGACAATCTCCTCGATGACCCGGTCCTCCGCATCGCCGGAGCCCTGCATCTCCTTCGTTTTCACCTCGAGCAGCGCAGCATGGGGATCGGCGGGCAGGCCAAGCGCGGCCCGGTCCTCTGCGGTCTCGGCCTCCACCTCCTCGCGCCAGGCCCACCACTCCTCCAGCATGCGCCGACGGGCCTCGACGACCGCGAGATCAGCCGAGGCACCGCGGTCAGCATCTTCTTGCTCAAACACCCGGCTGTATTCGCGCAGGTTCTTGCGCACCTGCTTCTGCTCGTCCTTGGTCAGCAGAGTCGGGGGTCGCGGTCGCCACTGAAACTGCTTGAACTTGTCCACAGGCTCCTCTCGCAGAGCCTCGCCCTTGAAGTCGTAGATGTGGTAGCCGTTTTCCATCTGCCTAACTGTCAGTTCATGCTTCACGGTTTGCGTTTCCAGTCACCACATTCTGTGATCTGGGGAACTCACCGAGTGCTTCCACATGGACACCCACGTGGCCACGAATCGCCCCGAGGGGTCCCACTCCACATCCGTCACGCCGTAATGGTCGGCCGTGTTCATCAGCTGAAGGTTGGCGGTGAGATCCTTGTCCGACTCGGGCTTTTCACCCTCATAGTCCAGGTCAAAGAAGTCAAGGTCCGCGCTCTGCTGGTTGGCTATCGTCGCGATGACCACGAAACGCCCCCTGGGCGACCAGTAGATGGCATTGTTGTTCTTCTTGTCCAGGGTACGGAGGAGCTTGAAGTTGCCCGCGACCGGTCCCTTGTTCTTTTCGGGGCAGAAAAAGGAGACGGCCGTCTTCGGGGGTACGGCAGTCGGGCCGGCGGGCTCTGTAGCGGTGATGATGGCAAATCGGTCACCCTTGGGCTCCCATGCGAAGTTGATGACGGTATCCTTAATTGTGTCGACTACTTCGACAGGGACGCCCTTTTCCTTGATGCGGAAGATCTCCAGCGTCGTCGCTTGAGACTTCTTGGACTTGGAGTGGCGATCGACCTTGACGCAGAGATACGCCGCGTCCGACTGCCAGTGGAGCTTGACGTCGCTGACACTGAAGAGATTAAGGGTTCGCACAATCTCCTTCGACGGAATGCTCATGAGGCCGACCTTAGCCGGGTTGCTGCCGATCTCGGGGGTCCAGAAGCAGATGAGCTGCTCGTAGCTCTTGACACTGTCTCGCTGCGGCGTCGCCGGCGCCCAGTCAAAGTCCATCACGCCCTCGATCTTGATGCTGGTCTTGTCGACGAGGTTCATTCTAGGGAGCTCATAGACCGAAATGGAGGAGCCTTGCGTCAGTCGCGCGACGTACTTGTCGTCCGAGGACCACTTGAAAGCAGGCCACTGCAGCTTGGGCATCGGCTTGCCCTCCTCCGCCTTGGGGAGGTCCAAGTTGGCAAACGACCGAAGCGGCGCGCCCGTCGCAATGTCCCAGATGACGTAGTTCTTGCCATCGTCGTCAATCGACAAGGCCGGGTGGCCCGCATCGGGAATCGAGATCGGCCTGTTAGACCAAGTGACCAGGTATTTCTCGTTGGGGGAAAAGGCGACAAGGTTGACGTACGGGTGCGCAAACCGGGCTTGTCTCGTCCACGACTGACCACCCCACAGCTGCACACCTTGGGCGTGAATGGATGTCAGGTAGGTACCGAGCGGCGACCATTGGAGGAAGGTTTCTGTCCAGTGCTGGCGGTCGACGATGTTCTCGGGCTGGTCGCGCTCGTTGTTCCAGTAGACGCCAACAGTCTCTCCGCGGTACATGACGAACTGATCGCGGCCGCGGCCGGAGGGGTCCTTCAGCCACCATCGAAGGTGCTCCTTCTCGGCGAACTCGTCAATGTGAGGGGGGTGGTATTTGTCGTCGATGCGGCCCTCGCCTCCGTAGCGCTCGATATCAGTCATCTTGTTCACTCGCAGCGTGTGCTTCTTGTCCAGGGGGACCATGTCGAGCTGTCGCGTCGCGGCAGCGGCCTCGGCCGCGGAGGAGTACTCCACAAAGGCAAATCTACACAGGCAGTGTCAACGACGTTCCCTGTCCCACGATTCAGGGCTCAAACTCACCGTAAAGACTTCCCATCTTTGCCCATGGGCATGTATATCAGGTCCTCCCGGGTCCTGCCGACCGAGTTCAGCTTCTTCAGCAAGAACTTGACCAGCTTGGGCTTCTGCTCCTCGTTGACTTCGGGCAGTCCATCGACGACCACGAATGTGTCGTAACCCTGCTCCAGCTGAACCTCAAACTTCTCTCGCAGGTCGGAGATGTCGATGTCATCCTCGTTGAACTCGTCGTCATCGAGGTCGGCCTCGCGCAAATGGTCGAAAGAGGGAGCCATATTGGCTGGCTTTTTTCGGGTTTGTTCAAGGAGGGGTGCAAAAATGCCCCGCTTGGGCAGTCTCGAAGAGTTGAAGAGGCGACTGGCAGTGGCTTGGCCTGTGATCTCCGGAGAGCCTGTCTGGTGGAATCTCCGTTAAAAAAAAAAAATTCCTGCGCTCGGTGTCGCAGTCGTCGGCAGCTGGTAGCGCAGGGCGTGGACTGTGGTTGAGGATCGTAGGCGCAATCGCTGGCCCAGTACGGAGTACAAATTTGGTGTTCAGTTTCCGCAAAGTGTGCGACGGAGAAGCGATGTTCCTTGACCGCGATTTCCCGACCGAGGGGCAAGTCACGTGGGCCGTTGTCGGTGGCGGGGTTGTCGATTTTGCAGCTTCCAATGCTGAGATCACGAAGTAGGGGTCGAGAGAGCTTTTTGGGAAAACAGCAGCCTTGAGTTTCAGCGCCAACCTAGCACATCGACCGAATCTCTGGGTCTTTATCGGACTGCTTCCCGGCCTTTGAACAGCCCACCATGGTGTGTCTGGCCCACTTGCGATGCTGCGTGCTCCAGGGCAAGTTCAGCCCCGTGGCTAATCCAACGATTCTCTGCAGTCTTTCCAACCGACACAGATTTTCGAAGAAGGCACCACCGAGGAAAAGGGCGAGAATGCGCGTCTCGCGGCCTTTGTCGGTGCCATCGCCGTCGGCGACTTGGTTAAGAGTACTCTGGGTCCCAAGGGCATGGACAAGATTCTTCAGTCGGCGTGAGTCGCCCTCGTTCCCTTTTCTCCGCCCCGAGCTCCTCCTAACACAGGGACTTGCAGATCCACCGGCGATATCATGGTCACAAACGACGGTGCTACGATCCTCAAGTCCATTGCCCTCGACAATGCGGCTGCCAAGGTGTTGGTCAACATCTCGAAAGTACAGGACGACGAGGTTGGCGACGGCACGACGTCGGTGGCCGTGCTGGCCGCCGAGCTCCTGAGAGAGGCCGAGAAGCTTGTCGACAAGAAGATTCACCCGCAAACCATCATCGAGGGCTACAGAATGGCCAGCCAAGCTGCGCTCAAGGCTCTTACGGAGTCTGCGGTGGATCACAGCAAGAGCCCCGAGGCCTTCCGAAACGACTTGCTGGCCATTGCCCGTACCACTCTCAGCTCCAAGGTCCTGGCCCAGGACCGCGATCACTTTGCCCTGCTCGCATGCGACGCCGTGCTCCGATTGAAGAAATCGTCGGACCTCAGCCACATTCAGATCATCAAGAAGGCCGGAGGAAAGCTCAGCGAGTCGTACCTCGACGAGGGCTTCATCCTGGACAAGAAGATTGGCGTGAACCAGCCGAAGCGGCTGGAGAGGGCCAAGATCCTGGTGGCAAACACGTCGATGGACACGGACAAGGTCAAGATCTTTGGAGCCCGTGTCAAGGTCGGCTCGACGAGCAAGCTTGCAGAGCTGGAAAAGGCGGAGAAGGAGAAGATGAAGGCCAAGGTGGACAAGATTAAGGCACACGGCATCAACTGCTTCATCAACCGCCAGCTCATCTACAACTGGCCGGAGCAGTTGTTTACTGACGCCGGCATCATGTCCATTGAACATGCCGATTTCGATGGCATCGAGCGGCTGGCCCTGGTGACTGGCGGCGAGATTGCCTCTACGTTCGACCACCCCGAGCAGGTGAAGCTAGGCCAGTGCGACACGATCGAGGAGGTCATCATCGGCGAGGACACATTGATCAAGTTCTCCGGCGTGTCGGCGGGAGAAGCGTGCACGATCGTGCTGCGAGGTGCGACGGAGCAGCTGCTAGACGAGGCGGAGCGAAGCTTGCACGATGCGCTGGCCGTGCTGTCGCAGACTGTCATCGAGCCGAGAACAACGCTGGGCGGCGGCTGTGCAGAGATGGTCATGGCCAAGGCAGTGGAGGGCGCCGCTATGCGGATCGAGGGCAAGAAGCAGATGGCAGTGTCGAGTTTTGCCGTGGCCCTGCGGCAACTGCCGACCATCCTCGCCGACAACGCCGGCCTAGACTCTAGCGACCTGGTCGCACGGCTCCGAACGGCCATTTACGGCGGCCTGACGACTTATGGCCTCGACCTAACGACGCCCGGCGGAGGCATCACGGACATGCGAGACATCGGTGTCATTGAGAGCTACAAGCTGAAGAGGGCGGTGGTTTCATCCGCTAGCGAAGCGGCCGAGGTAAGAGATGTTGCCCATTCCCGACTCTGCGTGCACGTAGCGGCGACTAACAAGCCGCGCAGCTTCTCCTCAGAGTAGACGACATCATCCGAGCCGCCCCTCGGAGGCGCGAGAGGATGTGAAAAGGCGGTCATGGGGGAATAGATGGGTTCATGATAGTTCCTCTGCAATGTTACCGTACAGATGGCGGCGGTATGATAGAGGGAAATACAGCTGAATACAAAGAGGACTCTCATGGTCCGGTCGCCTTGCCATGTCAGTCGCGAGGGCATCTGCTCCAAGTTGCCTGCCAGCATCTTAGACATGAGTGAGTTCGTTTCCCTACCGTTTCATTCAGCATCGGCCTCGGTGGGCATTTCCGAACTGGTCAAATATCGCTCCACATCTACCCCGTTCTCGTCACAGCCCTAACACCTACGAAGTGCGTACCTTAGGTACGGATACCACTCGTACGTTTGCCAACGGAACCCTAAACCGTGTCCCGCCTCCGCAAGAAGAAAGCATAAAATGCTGCGCTCACGATACATCGGAGGATGCAGCGGACTGGTTCCTTTCTTAGGCTTGTCTCTGCCCCCGCCCCTGCTAGAGCCTGAAATGCTCTATGAGTTGCTGAATCAATGACAGCTTGCCAGTAGCGAGCGATAAAACTAGAGTCTGTCCTGATGGGGTGAGATTGAGCCATCGCAGGGATGAGGTTCCTTTGCAAGCCGGGGGAAACTCGACGATGCGTTGAAGTCAACTGCGGACTATTACAAGCTGCCTGCATGTCTTTCTTTGCACAGCCCATTGATCCATAGCCATGTCGCTTCGCTGTGCGCATTGTAGGCAGTCGACAATGCCCTCAATACGAGTAGCAGCTGTAAGCCAACGCACAGACTGGAACGGCAGCAACACCACGACAACGACATCGGTTTTTATTTCCCCCTGCTTCTCTCGCTAACCCGTTCACGGACGGCTGCCTCATCCTCACGGCCCAATCCAGCCAATCCAGAGGGGGCAAGGCCCATGTCATCTGCTGCCGGGACGGGCGGGAGGCCAAAACTCTGCTGCAAGTCACTCTGCGCGAAATCACCGCAGGGAGGTACGAGTAGCTGCATGGGCCCTGGCACCAGCTCCTGAGTCGCTTGGCCCAGTCCCCATTATCACCACCGCCGCGGAGCAACCGCCGCTATTCTTCTCCTCGTGCCCTCTTTTCCTCTCTCCTCTCTCTCGCTTCAATCAGCGTCATCCCTCGTTTCGACCTTGACAGCCCTTTTGTCCTCTGCGTGTTTCCTTTTTTGCCGCCGACGTCGTTCGTTTCTTTTTTTCTTTCCCGCACGCTGCTATCATCAACAGGGCCATCAGTCGTTAGCCGTTTCAACCCTCCGCAGCGCGCACGACACCAACCGTTGGAACGTCCAACGGCCCCCGTACACCACCTTGACGAACTCTCGGCGGATGCAGACCATCGTCTTCATCCCATCAACCTCGCGACGATTCATATAGAAGCCGATTCATACTCCATACACCCGGTCGTTGGCCCCCTCGTTCTCGACCGCGACCGCGACCGCGACCGCAGCGCCCCTGCAGCAAGGCGTGGCGCTCAGCTAGGCTCTTCAAGGCAGTGCAATGCAGCAGCAGCATCAGCAGCGGCCATGATTCGCGAGCAAGGCATTGCTATTACTGGCCCCGTCGTCCTTTCGATCCCTGGCTCGCCTCCGGGTATGACCACGTCCAAGAGCTCCAAGTCGTCCTCGTTCCAGTCTCTCAACAGCGACGACGGCAGCGTCCTCGCCGACGTCAGCCACTTCGAGGACATTGGCCTCGAAGACGATAATGTCGCCCTCAAAAGCCCTTCCCACGTCTCCGTGCGGCCCGGCTCCGTCCCGAGCGCTCCATCGAGTAGAAACCTCGCCGCGGGCAAGCGAACCCCAAGGCCGCGCCGCTCGTTCCCCAACCTGCACAGCAACCTCTGCGCGTCGAATCCGAGAAGCACCAGCCTGACCGTCCTGACCAACCCACGGCCGCTGTCCCTGACAACGGTGCACTCGGCCACCTCGCTGCCCGTCTCGCGGCGGCACCGGAGCACGAGCCCGGGCCTATCGCTAAACCCCAGAGACCCGAACCTCCCTCCCAGGCCCAGGCGCGGCAGCTGGCAGGCGAATCGCGATTACCGCAAGACCCTCGAAGAGCTCGAGCACGAATGCGACGAAGACGATGGCGATGACATCCCCGAGGGCGTTGTCCTGGACAACGTGCCCATCTCACCCCGCCCAGCCCACGACCGTCCCCCGAGCCGAGCACCGTCCCTTTCCCCCTCTCCCGACCGCGACCGCGCCCCCAAGGAGAGCGTGCGTAGCATTGGGAACGGAACGCCTCCTGTAGCACAGGCCCAGGGATCGCTACGTTCCCCGTCGTGGAAATCGGATGCTTCCGACAAGCCTCCTCCAAGTCCACTGAAAAACAGGGCTCAGAGTTGGAACGCCGCCCTGGCCGACCTTAGCGCAGAGGCAAAAGCCCTCACCGAGAAGCTAGAAGAGCATGCCGACGAACTAGAGGTGCAATACGCCCGTCGGCCCTCTGCCTCTGGCCGTCCCAACACGTGGGACTCGAGCCAGACGTCAGTCGATCACATGTACGACAAAAGGGAGAGAGTCAAGTCCTCGACGCCCGAGCTCCCTCCGCTTCGGCGGACCAACATCATGGTTGATCCTCTGCCCATTTCCAAGGAGAAGGAGGCGGTCCTCAGCCGTACGCGACCGTCCTGGCTGCCCCCGAAGGATCCTGCCGAGGAGAAGAAACACCTGCGGGAGTATCAGAAGATGATGGCTGCCAGCGCCAAGGCCGACGAGCGGCGCGAGGCTGCTCGCAGAATCAACACTGAGTCAAGAGACAGCAATGCAGGCAACATGATGCACATTTGGGAAAACGACATCATACCTCGGTGGAACGACGCCATCCGGGAGCGGAGAACCCGGGACATGTGGTGGAGAGGCATCGCCCCACGCAGCCGGGGTGCCGTTTGGACGCGGGCTATTGGCAACGAACTAGGACTCTTGAAGGCGTCCTTCCACACAGCCCTGTCGCGTGCCCACGATCTCGAGGCCCGAGTGAAGATGGATAGGGGCGATGCGGAGGATGTGAAGATGTCCAAGTGGTTTGAGCAGATTCGCAAGGATGCGGGCGAAAGGACGTGGAGGGAGCTGCGCATCTTCGAAGTGGGCGGGCCTCTGCATCAGGCCTTGGTGGACGTTCTGAGTGCGTACGCCATGTACAGAAACGACATTGGCTACGCGCCTGGGTGCAATGTGAGTTTTGACAAGCTCCTCCAGTTTCCCTGCGCAGACCTACTGACCAGTGCCTCCAGACCATTGCAGCGTTGCTCCTGTTGAACCTCCCGAACCCGGAGACGGCATTCATTGCCCTCGCCAACGTCCTTAACCGGCCGCTTCCCTTGTCCTTCTACGCGTCTGACCTGGGCGCACAAGCCTCGGCGTACAATCTCGTCATGCAAACGCTCAGCCACAAATCGAGCGCCCTCTATGAGCACCTCACGAAAATTATCGAAGACGTGGAGCCGGACCTTTATCTCGGCGATCTATTCACGAGCATGTTCACTTCCTACTTGGCCATCGACGAGGCGGCCAGGCTGTGGGATGTGTACGTGTTTGAGGGCGATGGCCTGCTTGTCCGCGCCGCGGTAGCCGTGCTCTTGTCCCGCGAGATGGCGCTCCTCGGCAGCAAGACGGCAGACGAGGTGAAGGCGGTTCTGTCGAAATCCGAAACTACCAGATCGTCAACGCGAACCGTCGGGGAGATAAGGGCAGAAGACCGCTTCATGCGGTCTGTCCGTGAGGCTGGCAAGGCCTGAGAAGAGTAATGAATTCTTCAGCCAGTATCTTGGGGATACCTTTTTGTCCACAATTAATGACGCAATAATTCTCGGTCCGATTTACAGCGGTAATGTATATCAAGGTATAGACGGAGGCATGTGTGGTCGACCGTGCTTGGCGTTATCTTGACAGTTTTGTTTCGGAGGAAAAACAGTGGTTGACTGGTGCTGAGGGGTTGTTTATTTGGGCTCGAGGCGACTTGTCGGGTTGCCTTGTTGGATTTGTCTTCTATTCGGACATGCTTGGCTGTCGACAGCCGGGCGACATTTGTTTATTTTCTTAGTTTCGTGCCATTGAACGGGCACAGGGTTGGACAAGCCGTTGGATTCAAGAAGCTTAGTCCAGATGCCCTGATGCTCAGCTCACAGCGACTGGCTGGAGCTTTGCGTAACTGGCACGTATACATATTTACGGAATAATGTACACACCAGTACAAACAAAGCAATGGCTTCGTGTGACAATGCGCGGCAAATTGTTCTGGTACGAGCTCATCTCGGCGCGCTCGGGGCGAGATTTAGCAAGACGGCATCACGTGATGTTGTGGACTTGCTGTCTCGTCCTACGACACGGGTTTCTGTCCACTCGAAGCCAGACAAAAACACCCACACAGTTCTTCTGTCCACGGCTCACCTTACTCGTGGCCGCTGCTGCTCTCCGGCGCCCAGCATGCCCCCCGCCGGCTACAAACATGGCGATACGCCGAAAAAGGCCATGGTCCGCGGCACAATCTCGTACCTCGAGTCGCAGGGCCTGCCCGTCAACAAGTCGGCCATTTTCCGCCACTTCGACCTGTCGCGGTCCCAGGGATACGCAGCCCTGAGCCTGCCGGCGTCCAAGCGCAACGACCCGGAGTGGGAGGAGACGCGGGGCCGGCCGGCCAAGGTCAGCGACGCCGACCAGCAGAAGATGGAGAACGTGCTGTGGGACGAGCAGTACGAGGACGTCGGCCTGAACTGGGCCGGGCTGGCCGAGGCGGCGGGCGTCGAGATGGCGTGCAACCCGCGGACGCTGCACCGCACCATGGGCACGCTGGGATACAGGCGGTGCCTGGGCTGCGGGCGCTGCGTCGTGCACAGCAAGTGCCGGGAGAAGCGAGTCGAGTATGCGAGGCGCATGCTCGAGACGTACCCCCAGGCGCGCGACTGGCGGTTCGTGCGGTTCAGCGTCGAGCTGCACTTTGGCTTCGGCCTGGACGGCAAGGTGCGCCTGCTGCCGCGGCCGGGGGAGAGGTTCTGCCCGGGGTGCGGCCAGCTGCCCGAGGCGAACTGGCCGCGGGACGTGAAGCGGGTGCACGCATGGGTCGCCGCCGGGTACGGCTTCAAGAGCGACCTTGTCTTCTACGAGGAGTCGACGAGCCCCAACTACTCCGGCACGATCAGCATGGCCGACTACCACGACAAGGTGCTCGAGAAAACGGTGAAGTCGTGGCTGCAGGCTGGCGAGGGGGGCCAGCCGCCGCCAGCGACAACGTTCGTTCTAGAAGAGGACGGTGAGGCGTTTGCCCACGGCGGGCTGAGCAAGGTCAACACGGTGCAGCAGTGGAAAGAGGCGGCCGGCCTGCGGCACTTTTTCAACTGCGGCGAGAGCCCGGACCTGAGCCCGCTCGACTCGCTGTGGCCACTGCACAAACAGTGGCAGCGGGAAGAGCCGCTGCAGGACTGGGACGACGAGACGCTCCGGCAGGCGGCGCGCGAGGCGTGGGCGGGCCTCCTGGACCAGGAGCGCATCAACTTGTGGGTTGACGTTATGCCCCAGCGGCTGCGGCAGGTAATTAAGAGCGACGGGAAGCTGGTGCCGTGGTGAGGGAGCGTCTCGGTGTTGTCGTTTTGCGATATATGTGGCAAGCAGCGTTTGAGCTTGGCGTTTCTTGGGAAGCATTTGCACTGGTGGCGTTGATTCATGGGTATCACGTAGCTGGGGATTGCATTTCTTGATGATGATGACGATGATGGGTGCAAGCAAAATTTGTAGGGAATGTTTCATAGTCATGGGGCATCGCGTGAGGAAGCAACGAGATGAACGTCTGTACAAGACTAATTACACCTCCCGCGCCCACTCTTGGTTGCTGGAGTGAAAGCATTAAATGTCAAGGGTGCCAATTGAGCTGGATGGACGGAACAGTGCCATTGGGCTCGCATTATGAGATCACAGTCACACCAAAGTATACCTCAATGATAATTGTGAACATTGCTAGAGTTTGAATGACTATCGGCCTCTGGCGTTGCCGTTAGAAGGCGCCAGTATGGGGCTTCAGGTGTAGGGTAGGTAGGCGGTGGGCACCGATTCAGGAGTGAGGTCCCTATGGCGAACAAGTACGGTCTATTTGGAATGACTACTAGGAAGTAAAATGACAACCGGAAACGAGTTATACAGAAAACACCAAACGTCCAAGTTTCAAAGACTCTACCCGACTGTGATTGTTTGGATCTCTGCTGGAGGGTGGTCGAGTTGTCTCTTGGTGTAATAATTAAGGACAGGAGATGGGCACGGCACGGCACCGGCCGTCACATGGTTTTGCACAATGATTCTTGGCTCGCTTCCACTGATGCTTGCTGTGTGCTCATAGGCCTGGTCTAGCGATGGCACGCCATCTGCGGGCGGAAGAGATCCGGGCGCTCGGGCGGCCCCACTAGGATCGACTAGGGTCTTGGCTCAACAAATTTCCCAACAGAAAGATTTTCCCTCTTGCCTGACCTGACAGACCAGTGGGACAACAAAGGAATGGCAGAGAAGAGGGAAAGACGTTTATCGTACGATGCGAGGGCAAAAGGAGCAGCGAGCATAACCCTGGATCCACTGTCGATTTAGAATGCCGAGGATACCGTGTAAGTGACCAGGTCAGACCAGACCAGACAGCACCAGACAGGAGGGTGTAGTTCGGACGGACATGTCTCGCAAGCAAGCAGCCGAATGGCTAGTTTTGAAGTAGTCCCATGCGTAGAGACATCACAGGGCCTCGGCCTTGGAATGTCCGCCGGAACAGCGGCTGCAGCGGCGACGGATGCGGACCAGATCAACGCCGCCCTGAAGCCGAAACTACGAGTTACTGCACTGCAGAAGCCGTACTCGTAATGTCGCTGATGACGAGCTGGCTGGCCGAGAGTTGTCGTGAGCCCTGGGCTGGCTATAAGGTTATTTCGTCGCCAATTCGTACACCCCCACTGTGGCTGGCCTCATGGCCTGGGAGGGATCGCCTCGTCTGACCGGGACAGCAGCATGTCTCACCTGCAGAGGGCGAGAATGCACGCGCAACCGACGAATGGCGGCCAGATACGTTGACGGACTCGACACCTGCGGTGATTGCAGCGAGAAGCAGCCGTAGCCGTACTCGTAGGCGACCAATGACGCAGCACAGCATGCCACTGCGGCAGCATGCAGCCACGCGCCAGGCAAATCCTCTGACGGCTTCCCTCTCGGTCGGCTTCACATGTCCGTCGGTTCGTGGAGAGGCGCCGTGGATCCTCGCAGCCATTCAAGGGACCCGCGATTCAGAAACAGACGGGCGCCCAATTGGCAGCGCTCGCTGTGTCCACACCCCCCGGAAGGCTTGACGCGATGCGCATGTCCCGCCTCTGTTCCGTCTTTTTCCTGCCGACGCTGAATCAAACGGGCACGCTCGCAGGACGGAGACGCCGTTGGAAGCGACCCAACTTTCCCAACTTCTCCAAAGTGCGCTGAAGCGGTGTGCCCGTGTGCCTGTGTGCCTGTGCCTGTGCCTGTGCCCTGCCTGCCCCTTATCATCCCGGCTGCCCACGCCGCCGGCAGCCCGCTCCCGATCTCTTGTCCAACGCAGCAGAACGCCCAATTGCTCGATCTGGCCCCGTCCTCGAACACGACTGCATTTAACGTTTGCCGGGCATCAGCAACATCATCTCATCCGCCTATTAGAAGCGCCCTTCGTTTGCTGCTGCCGCTCTCAGTTGGTCGCAGTCGATTGCTGCGCTGGCCCCACGACCCTGCAACCCCAACAATTTCCAAACGCACACCCTGCCTGCCAGAGATAGGAGTAACGTCTTCCTCTCTGCCCGTCCCCTTTCCCTCCCTCGCCAATTGTCCCCCATTCGATTCTCTTGCGCAAACGACGTCTCCTCACCCGCGCGCCATGGCCTCCGTCTCGTCTGCGCTCCCCAGGAATCCCGTCCTGCGCCGTACCGTCACCTCGGCCACTGCCACCGACTCCGAGTCCTCGGCGGCCGTCTCGCCGTCCGACTCGCCCCGGCCGTCGGCCTCGTCGACGTCGCTGTCGTCGCTGTCATCGATTGACGTGGCCGACCCCAAGCCCAAGTACACAGGCCTCGTCGACACGTACGGCAACGAGTTCACGCCCCCTGACTTCACCATCAAGGACATCCGCGATGCCATCCCCAAGCACTGCTTCGAGCGCTCTGCCCTGACCGGCTACGCCTACATCCTGCGCGACGTTGCCTGCATCGCAACCACCTTCATCGTCTTCCACAACTTCGTGACCCCCGAGTACGTCCCGCCAACGCCTGTCCGAGCCCTGCTCTGGGCATTCTACACCGTCCTCCAGGGCCTCTTCGGCACCGGCCTCTGGGTCATTGCCCACGAGTGCGGCCACGGCGCCTTTTCCGCCTCCCGCGCCATCAACGATGCCACCGGCTGGGTCCTCCACTCGGCCCTCCTCGTCCCCTATTTCAGCTGGCAAATTTCCCACGGCAAGCACCACAAGGCCACTGGCCACATGGAGCGCGACATGGTCTTCGTCCCCAGGACCAGGGAGCAGCACGCCACGCGCCTGGGGCGCATGGCCCATGAGCTCGCTGAGCTCGCCGAGGAGACGCCTGCGTACACCCTGGTCATGCTGATCCTCCAGCAGTTGTTTGGCTGGTCCAACTACCTCTTGACCAACGTTACCGGCCACGACTTCCACGAGCGCCAGCGCGAGGGTCGCGGTAAGGGCAAGAAGAACGGGTTCGGCGGTGGCGTGAACCATTTCGACCCTCGCAGCCCGCTGTACGAGGCCAAGGACGCCAAGCTCATCGTCCTCAGCGACATCGGCATCGGCATCGGCATCGCCGCCCTCGTGCACTTGGGCAACACGTTTGGATGGTACAACATGGCCGTCTGGTACTTTGTTCCGTATCTCTGGGTCAACCACTGGCTCGGTTCGTCGTCCCCGCTGCCCCCGGGTTTGTGGGCGTTCATGCTGACTTTCTTTCGATCGTAGTGGCCATCACCTTTCTCCAGCACACCGACCCGTCTCTGCCTCATTACACCGGAGATGAGTGGAACTTCGTTCGGGGCGCCGCCGCGACAATCGACCGCGAGATGGGATTCATCGGCCGCCACCTGCTGCACGGCATCGCCGAGACCCACGTCCTGCACCACTATGTCAGCACCATCCCCTTCTACCACGCCGACGAGGCGTCCGACGCCATCCGCCCCGTCATGGGAAAGCACTACCGGGCCGACACGAGAGATGGCCCCGTGGGCTTCATCCGTGCCTTGTGGCGAAGCGCCCGCATGTGCCAGTGGGTTGAGCCCAGCGAAGGGGCCGAGGGCGCCGGCAAGGGCATTCTATTCTTCCGCAACCGCAACGGCCTGGGAACCAAGCCGTCGACTGGCAAGTCTGAGTAATATCGGTCATGGGGGCATCGAGGTTCGAAGAAATTGTCCGAGGTTGGCGTTGAGAGCATTTATTTGGCCCTGTAAGCGGCCCGCAGCATCATGATCTTGTTTCCGGTTTCTTTTCCATCATGTTCGAGACTTGACTGATCTCTTCGCTGCTTGACACTGGAAACTGCGAGTGACGCAAATACGGGAGGTAGACCCATAGAGTAAACGGAGAGGAAGGGGCGGGGAACCGATAGACCAGGTCATAGACCGAGGTGGATTCATTAATGAAACAAGTGGAAACACGCGCTCTGGATGCCGACAGTGATGAAGGTAAGAAGGATCTAGGTCTGCCGGGACGTCCGGGGAAGAGGAGTTGAGGCTCGTCGGATGCGGGGAAACCAGGGTCATGCGTCGCTTGCACAGCCACCAACCAATCCCGTCAACAGCAATCGCGTTCAGTGAAGACCTTGCCTTTACTTATCGAGGTGCGTCACACTTGTACGTGTGTGGATTCTGGGAGTATGGCGGGTTCCGGCCGCTCTGTCCAGCGGCGTACGTCAGCAGCACGGGCTCCGTGACCCGTGCGGATGGCATCACGGTCCGCATGCCGCGGCTCTGGAGCCCACGTTTCGCGGGTTATGACACGGAGGGCATGGCACCGGCCCCAGTTGAAGCGCAGCGGGATGCCGAGAGCCACTGCGAGGCGTTGACGGAGATGGTGGTGAGGACTTGGTTATGGTGGTGCCGTGAATCCCGCACTGCTCGTTGGCGTTCAATCCACAGGGGTCAATAATTCCAGGGAATGGGCAGCCTTTGCAAAGTTCGACCTGCCACGAAGCATGTGGTGAAAATACGGATAACAAGCTTAATATTTCTTAACCGTTTACCGGACGTTAATAGAACGTCCAACGTTGGGAGATGTCCCTTCATGTTTGAGGATTGTGAGCTGAAATATGGCACGTTGTTTCGTGGAGCGCAATCTGGGCTCGGGATGTCAAGATGCGTGGCGTCCTCTGTGACTCTTTCATTCACGTCACCATAAGCAGCCCGTGGGAAGCCATCCTGATCCCACAGCCATCAGAATATGCCCAATCCCATTTAATCGCTCATTGTCTGGCACTCGTGCGTCCGGGTCTACTATCCTGCAGATCTCAACTCATCGTCACGTCCGTACGCCGCGCCAAATCCGGTATTCGGCCTCTATCGTCCAAAGATGAGTCTGGATCTGTACGACAATAAAGTTTTATGCTCCACGGCCAACACGGCCAACGGCGAGGTCGGCGCCGAGACGCGATCCACTGCGGCAGCATCGTCTGGGCCGAGTACGTCGGCAGCTCCGTCGTCAAGGGCTCGCCGGTTGCCGTCGTGCGGCAGGACAACAGCCTCGACATGCGCTACCACCACGTCAACCGCGGCGGCGACCCGATGACCGGCCGCTGCATCTCGACGCCGGAGGTGCTGGTGGATGGGCGGGTGAGGTGCACGAGCGCTGGGCGAGTCTGCCGGGCCCGTGCTGGGCTGGAGTTCGGCGAACCGGCAGCTGCGGGTGGAGAATATGCCAAGTTATATCTCGTAGGGCTTAACGAAAGCTTGGCATCAGATCGTGTGTGTGCACAGACCAAAAATGCTCCGTGCCGCGCCGTGCATTGGCTTTTCGTGGATGAACGCATCGCGGCATTGGGCAGAATGCGAAGATGAAGCTGGCTGCTCCCGTACGGAGTACTGCCAGACACAGCCCCCAACGAGCGGCAAACACTGCCAAGAAACGTACGCGTAGCGTAGCATAAGCAATGAAATGCCTCAGCCAATAGTGGAAGAGACGTAGAGAAGCCCTGCCATCAGAATATTGTGCAGCCGGCGGCGGCGCCTGCGCCCCATGTGATTCGGCTGACGATGATGGGGGCATGATGGGCCCGGACGCATTCAGCCCTGCCAAAGGTTGTGGAAAACCCTTCAGTCCAAGCATTAGTTGCCCGGATACCACGATTCCACGTGCCCCCGCACGCACAATGTGGCGGAATGTCCCCGTCTCGGGCTCGGCGCCAATGACATCAGACCGCTCAAATTTCCGCAGCGGACTCGCGCTGTCGTGACGGTCAAGACGGATCCTCAAATTTCGCGGCAGTGTGGCTGGTCGAAGAAAATTCTTGTCTAGGTACGCACTTTGCAGAAACCGGGCGCCTTGAGCAGGAACTGCCCGGAGCGCTGCTGGTGGGACGCTTCGGCCGTCTTGATGCAAGTCCCACGGTGGTTGAGACGTCTGCTTCCGGTTCTGCAAATCTACGACTCTGGCTCGCGGACGAGTTGCCTGCGGTGCGGCGGAAATTCCCTCACGGTCGGATGCCCGCTGCGGCTGTCCGGCATCAGCCCGTCTTGCTCTCCCGTCAAGGAGTGAGGCTGTGAGGCCTCCCTGCAGTGCTGATCAGCGCAGACTTACTCGTAGAAGGGCCTGGACTGCGTGTGAAGAGACGGTCGGAGCGAGCTCCAAGTGACGGTTCGGCAATTCTCGAATGGAGCAGAGGGGCCTCGGCCTTGCCCAGACAGGCAATGCCAATGTGGTGGCAGCAATGTGGTTGGTTCCTCGATATCGCCGGTTGTCTCTGGATATATGCGGGATTTGTTACTCCAGTTCATGGCCTCGAAACTTTATGCGGAGAAACGCTGCTGGGTAGGTGGGCGATTGGCCAGAGCCGAATTGCCGCACGGGACGTTGGAGCTTGTCACGGTACATGGCCATGACGCGAATAAAAGGGAAGACAAGAGGGAGCTCATCCTGGTGATGGCAGCTGTCCACACCACAGGCAGCGTCGCACCAGCCACCAGCATTCCAGACGCACTCCCTCGCCAAGATTCTTGTGGTCACCATACATTTCCCGACGTTGCACCCGGCCTTGTCATTTGCATACACGTGTAACTGACGGGCTGGCATGGCCGACGAACCGACTGCAGACGCGGCGGACAAGGAGGCGGCCGACCGCGACACGCGCATCACCTTCGATGCCGAGAGCAACGTCCGCGCCGGCCGCGGCAGGGCGCCTGGCCGCGACAGAGACGCCACGTCTCGGTCGCGATCCCGCAGACGCTCGCTGAGCCGCACCTCGTCCATCTCCCGCGCCAACCTGCCCACGTCGCCCTACTCGGGCGTCCAGATCGAATACCGCACGCTGTCCATCCATGTCGCCGAGTCGCGCCACGTCGACACCGACGCCTCGGGCGACGCCAAGGCCATCAAGAAGGACGACCAGGACTACTTTGCCAACCTCAACTACCACGAGCTCAACGTCGACCAGATCTGCCAGCAGCTCAACGTCGCCAAGGACCAGGGCCTGTCGGACAGCGCGGCCGCCATCCGGCTCCAGCGCGATGGCAGAAACACGCTCCCCCGGGCCAAGACCAACTACACCAAGAAGATGCTCGGCTACGTCTTTGGCGGCTTCTGCTCCGTCCTCTGGATCGGCGTCATCATCTTCTTCATCTGCTGGAGGCCCCTGAGCGACCCCCCATCCGCCACCAACCTCGCCCTCGCCATCCTGGTCATCATCGTCATCCTGCTGCAGGCCGGCTTCTCGGCCTTCCAGGACTGGTCGACCCAGCGGACCATGGAGTCCATTACCGACCTCCTGCCGTCCGAGGCCCTCGTGCTGCGCGAGGGACAGCTGAAAAAGCTGCCGGCGACCGAGCTTGTCGCCGGCGATGTTGTTCATCTCCAGATTGGCAACAAGGTGCCGGCCGACCTCCGCCTCCTGAGCCATTCCGGTGACATCAGGTTCGACCGCGCCGTCTTGACGGGCGAGTCGGACGAGGTCGAGGGCGCCGTGGATGTGACGGACCAAAACTTCCTCGAGAGCCGCAACATCGCACTCATGGGAACCCTGGTGGTCAACGGCAGCGGTGTCGGCATGGTCGTCTTGACGGGCGCCCGGTCCGTCATGGGACGCATCGCCAAGGCTACGGCCTCTGCCGAGGAGCGCCCAACCTTGATCCAGAAGGAGATTTGGCGCTTCGTGCGCATCATTGTCTGTCTGACCATCGTCCTGGCCCTGCTGATTCTCTTCACCTGGGTCGGTTGGCTGCGGCGCGACCACTTCGCATACATGAACGTCGTTGCCATGCTCAACAACGTCATGGGATGCGTCGTCGCCTTCATCCCCGAAGGCATGCCTGTTGCAGTCGCCCTGACCCTCATGATGGTTGCGCGCCGCATGAAGGCTGTCAGCATCTTGCCCAAGGGCCTTTCGACCGTCGAGACACTCGGCTGCGTCAACGTCATCTGCTCCGACAAAACCGGCACCTTGACGCAGAACCAGATGCACGTGAACTCGGCATCCTTCATCGACGAGGCAGTTGCGCTTCCAGACTTTCACCACCGCCTGGATGGCGAAAACACCGAGGCGTGCATCTTGAAGCTGTATCAAGCCGCCTTGCTGTGCAACGACGCCGCCTTTGACCCGGCCTCCGTCCACCTGCCTGTCGCCAACCGACAGGTTCAAGGCAACGCAACTGACGCTGCCGTCCTCAGGTTCGCCTCGACAACCAAGAGGAGCGAAAAGGAGGCGATGACGCTGCCGCGAGTGTTCCAGATCCCCTTCAATTCCAAGAACAAGTGGATGCTCACCATGCACCGCGAATCTGTGACGGACGAGGCCGCAAACGAGTACCGCGTCTTTGTCAAGGGCGCCCCTGACGTGCTTCTGCCTGCTTGCACCAAGTACTGGTCCCGCAAGTCAAACTCGGTCCAGGCCCTGGATGCCTCCGCCAGAGCCGCCTTCAAGAACTACCAAGACACGCTGTCCAAGAATGCGGAGCGCGTCATTGTCCTCTGCGAGAAGACGATGAGTCCGACCCGGGCCTTGAACACCAATGCCTTTAGCGACGAGGTTGCCCGCCATGCCATGAGCGATCTCACCGTGGTTGGTATTCTTGGAATCATTGATCCTCCCCGACCCGAGACGGCGACGACCGTCGCCGAGTGCCGCCGCGCGGGAGCAAGGTTCTTCATGGTCACCGGCGACTACGGCCTCACGGCTGCAGCCATCGCTCGCAACACGGGCATCTTCACGGGAGAGGCAGATCCTGATACGGCGGAAACCATCAGGTCGAAGCTGGGCCCGTCGGCCGAGGCGATGCGCCATGCGCGAGCCAACGGTGACCGGCGGAGCCTCCTCCTCGAGGGACCATCGCTGGCGACGCTGGCGTTGGGAGACTGGGACATTGTGTGTGAGTATGACGAGATTGTCTTCGCGCGAACGACGCCTGAGCAGAAGCTGCGCATCGTAAACGAGTTTCGCAAACGAGACAATGTTGTAGCAGTCACCGGCGACGGCGTCAACGACGCTCCCGCCTTGCGGGCCGCCGACGTTGGCGTCGCCGTCGTGACCGGCAGCGACGTGGCCATCGAGGCCGCAGACCTCATCCTGCTGGACAAGTTTGACTCCATCATCGAAGCCATCCGCCTGGGCCGTCTCGTCTTCCAGAATCTGCAAAAGGTCATTGCCTATCTGCTCCCGGCAGGCAGTTGGTCCGAGATCTGGCCCGTCCTGTTGAACGTCTTCTTCGGCGTGCCGCTGCCGCTGAGCGCGTTCCTCATGATCATCATCTGTGTCTTCACCGACCTGTTCCTATCGCTGTCGCTCATCATGGAGAAGGAGGAATTCGACCTTCTCTCCCTGCCGCCGCGCAACCACAAACGAAACCACCTCATCACCGCCAAGATATACATCCAGGCGTACCTGTTCACGGGAACTATGGAGACGTGCATTGCGCACGCCATGTTCTTCCTTTTCTATTGGAAAAAGGCTGGCATTCCAATCGGGCAAATGTTCTTCTTGTTTGAGGGGTACACGGAAGGCTTTCACGGATACACGGCGGCTGAGCTGACCAAGTTCAACTCGACGGGCCAATGCGTCTACTTTGTGACGCTGGTTATTCTGCAATGGGGCAACATCTTGGCCGTACGAAACCGCCGCCTGAGCATCTTGCAGGCCGACCCGGTGACCAAGAAGAGGCGGAACCCGTGGCTGCTCCTGAGCATACTCATCAGTCTTGTCATTGCCATTTTTGTCACCGAGGTGCCAGGCATCCAGACTCTGTTCGGCACGGCGTCGGTCCCCATTGAGTTTTGGGTCATTCCGATCCCGCTGGCGCTTGCGGTGCTTTGCATGGACGAGGTCCGGAAGCTGGTCGTCCGCCTTTGGCCGAACGGACCCGTGGCCAAGATAGCTTGGTGATGGGACATGGCGGGCAGTGGTTGAAGGAAATAGGCGAAAAATAAAGAAATAAAGAAATAAACAAATACGAGCATGTTCACGAGAAGAATGGTATCATGCAAGTAATGTCACATCACCCTGCCTCTGCAGGCCCGCCGAAACGCGTCAATGCCTCTTTGGGTAATATTACGGCGCTGCATCCCAAGCGAATGATGCAAGTCGAAGAGGCAGTTATTACATTCAAACACGCACCCTGCAAACCGACGGCCATTGCCACGTCTGCAGTGAGGTGACGGAGGTGTTTGAGGCGATATAGTACCGCAAGTAGACCTAGCCCCTCTGCGCGTGCTGCTCCCCTTGCCCTGTTGACCCGCTTTGCTGGCCCTTTTTGACTCTGTGTTTACCCGTTCCAGATTAGTTGCTGACACTCGACCGTAGGTATTACCTATTTGCCTAGTCTAGCCGCATCAATGGGCGTTGGGTGTTTGAAGAGTATCGAGTAGCTGGCGTCGGTGGACGGCAGCCCGGGATCAGGGTCCGGCTTTGGATGGGAAGAGATTAATTGTGGCGGAAACATCGAGGCAGTGCCACCCTACGTCTCCCGGTCTGGCGTTGGTACTTGAATAGGCAGGTTATTCTGGGTAAACACTTTGGCATGTACTCCGCGCACTCGATGATCACGTTTCTTGAGTCCCCGGGTATGTATTTCTCGACCTTGTCTCTCTCCATTTTGTGATTTTCGCGTTTTCATTCTCTAGTCTCCAGGTCGACCCTTCCGACTTAACTAAGTGCCGTCTTGGAAAGCGTCTGCGTTTCCCGACAAATTATTACCTACGCAGACACTTGCATTTCTGGCACTTGCCCGCCCAATTCTCCCTGGCCACGTACCTGCCTTCATTATCACACTTAGACGGGGGGTGTTGGCATTCCAAATTTGGGACGCCGCAACCAAGAATCCTATAACGTTGGAACGGGTATATTCCGCCTCCGCCGTAGTTGCCGTTGCTGCCAGGGTGGTGGTCAGGGTGGCTGGGGTCCTTGGGTGGCGCTGGAGCATGTGATTGCCCAGCGGGGCCGGCAAGGACAAGGGAGCCGAGGAGGCCAGTAAGGCAAATAAGTTGAGAGAGCTGCATTTTGAGGCCGGTAGAGCTTTTCAATAAGGAGTGCTTTATAGAAGAGTTATCGAATAGTATAGGTATAAAGGCTAAAGTAAATACGTTAAGCCTATAGAATAGAAGTCATCTTAATAGTTTTAAATCTATAGCGCTAAAAAATAAAAGACGCACCTAACCTCTCTTATAATATAGCTAAGTAAATAACGTGGCGACGGACATCCGCAGCACGGGCTCGCATTATGTGATGCGAGGCGCGCCACCTTTTTTCGGTGGACGCGCAGCCCTAAAGCTCAAGTCCCTCAAGCTTTGGTCTTACAATATAGTAACTACCCTCGCTCCTACCTAACTACAGACCCCTTTATAATCTATTACATACTTAGACTATCTAAATATAAGGCTAGGCAACTTTTACAGCAGTCCGTGGCCTCATATTAGTTATAGTTCGCTTACTTTATATTTACCCGTAGGGGTTAACAAGGTGGTCTCACTTATATATATATCACTCGCAATTTCTAACGCAACTGGGGACATAAGGCGCCCGTGGGCTAGTATATCTAATACGGCCCCTAAAGCTAGGCAGATCCCAAACCCTCTTATAGCACAAGCCTTAAGGACGCGCCACGGGCGCGGCGCTGTGTGTGTGTGCGCGAGGCCGCGGGAATCCCTTATGCGTGCTGGCTGGTGGCTGGACACAATCATGAAATGGTGCAGTTCCTTGCCTACAAAAACGATCTTGCCGTCCCTTATACACGGGCGGCTTTGGATGCCCCGAGGGCGGCAAAACGGAGTGGCCACGGATCTACGGCCATCCTCAGCTATGACGGAAGCATGACTCCCGATAAAGATAGACTGTTTTCTCCATCCCACCATTCGCAACAGGACTACTGGCAGCCTACTATCTGATGAGATGTTCAAGATCAGCGAATATGCGTAACACTTCGTGGACGGGAACCTGGCCCTGCTCTTTTAGGAAACCGCACTTTCTCCGAAAGATATCTTGCGCGGCCCTGCCCTCTGGAAAGACGTGACATATGCCTGGCCAAGGAGTCCCACGGCGTCTCGACTCGGCTTCATCGCACGATGCCCGGCAAGAGACAGTATAAGGGGCGGGACTTAATGTGTTAAGAATCTCATGTGGCGTATCGACAACCCTATAGAAGAGGGATCACGTGGGTGTTGTGCCGGTCATTAGCCTTTCGCTGGGTAGAAGCTTGCGAAGGCAAGCTTCAGTCTTTACACAGTCTGACTTCTTGCTGCTCCTACCTGATCGTCTTGACCTTATCGATGGTGAGCCCGTCGAGTTGCAAGGCGGCATTACAGACAGCTCCACTCCTTCTTTCCGTACACTGTTAACGTCCCTGGGAATCATTAGAATGCCCTAAGGCCCTCGAGTCAACGGAAAGGATATCTTGGAGGCGGCCATCGTTGATGTTTATGCTAAGGCCAACATGGTTCATCGGCTGCATGTCGCATCACACTAGGAGCGGCTCGGTTCACTGCGGGCAGATTACACACAAGCAAGGCACATGCAGCTCGGCTTATACCGGCACGAAGCTTGCCCCTGTTGGCGCACCTGCCCGGGGAGAACCAAGCATCTTGCCGTGCCACAACCTATAGGTTGCAGGAACTCGTTTATGAGTGATGAGCCTGCAACTTGTTGCTACGGACTCGTGGGGCTGAATAGGCATGACTCGGAACACGGGGGCAGCACTCGCAGGATGAACTCCGCCCAGTTGGCTGGGAGGGGGGCGTTGGACACAATACAGGTTGCGGGGTCGCGCATCTCTCTGTCGTAATGAGACGATAAGCTCCGAGATGGACAGCGCCAAGTTCTGCTCCGCAGCTGAAGAACAAGAGCAGAAGCCATCGAGGAGCGGACGACGAGTTTATGCGGCTAACCCGCTTTACGGGCCGGCCGTTTTGGGCCAGTGGTTGGGTGGCGCACGGGCAAGCCTATCACGGTTTCATCCCGTCTCTAGTTCCTGCAGCCTTCGGCCCTTTTTGATCTAGACCATATGCACGCTGACGGGGGGTGCCAGTGACCTCGCTTCCCCAGACGACGGCCGGGTCAGATCAACGTGGCAAACCTGCACCGTTACACTCAAATCTGCAACCTCCCACATCACGCGAGGCGACGTGATCTTGCCTGCGAAGCGGGCTGCCATCCGCGGGAAGCACGAGCAGCCAGGCGCCCACGAGCCAAAGGCGTGGACGAGAGGGCTACGAGTAGTCCCGCGGACCGAACCGCAGCATGGAGCCCCCTCCCCAGCATCGGACGATTTACGAGTAGATCAAATTGCGTGAGCGACCCCCTTCCCCGCGTGCCGGCTCCTCGACGCGCCGGAACAGTCATTGCGATGTTAATCACAGGCTGGCCGCTAAACGACACTGCAGGAATGCGTTGCGCCGATTGAATCCGGGGGCCGCCCAAGGCGCTCGAGCTCCGTTAACTCCGATGCAGCGGAGGGAAACCCCGCCATATCATGGCTTGGGGCTTCGCTCGGTTTCCCAAGCCCTGCAGCGACTCCTGTCACGGGCATCGGCGCCATCCAGACTCCCCCGGCGGACGGCGACAACACACAAGCGAGGCGACCGTCGTCAAGAGGACCTGCCCGCAACAACGGCCAGGAGGCAGGGGTCCTCATCGTCCGGCTCCATGCCAAGTTACAGCCTCTATCCTCCGCCATATAAACCACTCCCGCCACTGCCACATAGAGCGAGGCGCTCCGGTAGAATCTCATCGCAGTCGCAAGACTCGTTCGGCGGGTCGTCAATCAGCATCTACTCGCAGTCCTCAGCGGCAACCTCGAACCTCGACACTGCACCATCTCACTCCTTTACGCTCGAAAGCTCAGATGCGGCTCAGCAACGCCCGATGTTGCAGCTGAGCCGTGGAAAGATTTTGGTATCCGACGACAAGCGCAACGACAACGGTGTTTACTATTTGCATTCCTCGCCTACGTCTGCCATCCTGGCTAGCAAGCATGGCAACAACATCATAAAAGTCTGGACAATCGACGATGGCGCAGTTCAAGCTGTCATCAAAATCTCCTCTTACACGGAAGCCCAGTCCCGCTCCCGTGACTACTTGATCCGAAGCCACTCCATCCTTTCCGAAGCATCAGGCTTGATCGCTATTGCGACCAAGTTCGGCAGGGCCATCGAAGTCTGGAACTGGGTAAAGAAGAAGTGTCTTCAGACCATTAATGACGCCGATCGCTGGACTGCAGGACGAAACGAGGTATACGGTGAGGGCTGCAGTCCTTTGGCCGTGTACCGGGCCGAGGCCAACTCGATAGACCTCTATACGGCGACGCCGGGAAAGAAGCCATTCACGAAGACACGGTTAATTGACCTCACTCAAGCAAACCTACCCTTTGTGCCCCAATACCCTGAGCTCGCCTTGTCAGGTACCAGCCCCCTGCTCGTTGTCGCAGCCGGGCCTCGTCCGCCACGGCTAGGACACCCGCCTCCGGAGAAGGAGACGTTGCTCATTGCGTGGGACACCAACGGTGACGGTCTCGTCCCGAATAAGCCTTTCAGGGTAGCCAGGCCCTGGCAACACGAAGAGATAAAGACGGCGATACCCTGCGAGCTCACCACGTACGGCAGCGTTGTCGTATCGATTTGGATCCCGGCCACCTTCCGGGCAGTGGCAGTCCCTCCGTCGCGTGGTGGTGTGGGATACAACCTTGTCCCCGTGCCGGTGCCATGCCGATACGTGCTCGTCTGGGACCTCTCGGCCAATTCAACACGGACGTTTGCAATCCCGAACTGCACTTCGTGCATATCCCCAGACTGCCGCTACGTTGCATACTGCCACGCGAGAGGCACGGGGATTGGCGCCAGGGGTTGTTTGTGTATCCTCGACGTCGTTGACGGGAGAGAAGTCTGGTGTTGGCCAGACAAAGATGCGCTTGCCATAGGTAGCGGGCCTAGTTTCGGCTTCGAGCAGTTTAACGATCTGGCCCAGGTCACGGAGCTGTCATTCTCGGCTGATGGGAGATCTCTGATTGTCGGCGAAAAAAACGGGCGCATGTGCATGTACAATGTACGGGAATGAGGCAATTAAGCTTCAAGTTGTCTCTTGAGGTGGTCTTCTGTTATGGCCACGGGGCTCGTCCGTATTATTTGTACGGCCCTTCTTCGAGGGTGTTTTGGTTTGGCGTCCGGTCTGCCTTTCGTAGTAGCAGGTCCCCTACACAACCTAGCTTTACAACCCATCATACGCCCCCATGGCCGAGACTGAACGGATATTTTGATCGGCAACGCGCAACGCCTGTTTGCGGCGCCACTCATAGCCTGATGCCGCCGACCGCTAGCACACGTTTTCCGAGAGAACAAGGGCCGGCTGGCAGTGGTAATACAGCTGATTTACCTTCAAGCAAAGCAGTAACTCCTACGAAGCTCATGCGCGTAGGCTGAGGGCACTGACACCGCCAGAATCTGACCAGATATGTACTTGATATCATAGCGCTCTAATTAGCCACTGTGGGCATAGTGAATGCGTCCCCCTTTAACAGTTGGGAGTTCTACACCCTAGCGACACGTTTCCCTTTTGGGCACGTGCTGATACTTATTATAAATCCGCACTACGTACAAAGCACGCGTCGAAATACTCGCTTCTGATGATCGGCGTTGGATCTGAGACTCGCACAAGATCAAAATCCCCAGCAGGCTTGCAACATGCCATCTCCAATTTTGCTGGCGGCACTACAGGCAACTGGGCTGTCTGTAGCTTCTAACGTCTGAGCCCAATTCCTTGGGGGCTTACCAGGGCCAAGGTCAGTACGTTCGATTAGTCTATTTAGACGTTTGACGACACTTCCCTCAATCCACATGTACGTGGTTGTTGACTCTGAGCCCTCTGGGTACGCAGCGTGGATTCAGCCCAAGCTCTTCCGCTTCCTGAGCCTCGCGCCCACCGCGGCTCCGCCAAACTACGTCGAATCGTTTTCCTTGGCTTTGTTGGGCTTCTCTGGGGCATTAGTCGCCGCGGATGTCAATACGCCCAAGATCGATTGATACGTTACCAACTCCCACACTGTCCACCCATCTATTGCTGTGCAAAATTTCGTCACTAAATTGCCGTTAATCGGACTATACTGGCCAAGCTGCTGCTACAAAAATCCTGAATCCCGTTGTACATGCTAGAGAATACGATCATCGGCTGGGGCGAATAGAGTTCCGAGTGGATCTGGATGCACGCTCGACGGCGAGAGCTTTGTCCGTAATCTGAAAAATCCTCGGTAAAGAAAGATCCTGTCCACTCGTGCCCTGGCCGATTGGCATGTGATTTCAAGCACGATTCACCGAACAGGTTTCAGATATGGAAGACTGATGGTTGACCGAGACCCTGGCAAAAAGCCGTTTAAAATCGAAATCGCGCAAGGACTGCTGTCGAAGGCATAAACGGAACCAACACTCGTCATAACATGTCAACTGCTTCTCTTGGTGTATAAATTTCTATGACTATCTAGGCAATGCAATCGGATAGACAGTAATAGTATGGCTAATTATAGGGGCACCTCGTTCATGTTCTTTCGTCCCCAACCTCCGTAGTCAATTTAACCTTCGCCTAAGTGGCCCGCTCACGCACCATGGAACAACTTCAACATGCCCTTGGCAGCGTGCTCTCCAAGGGCATCAAGGCTGCCCATTCCCATCATTTCGAGCACACTGATGTCGAAACCGAAAATCGTCTTCCACCACTGTCTCACCTCAATCGCCACGAGGGAATCCATACCCAGGTCGGACAGAGAGCACGACGTTTGCAGGTCCTCTTCCGGCTTCAGCAAGAAGCTGAATACCTTCTTGCCGATTTCGACAGCGAGAAGATGAGCAGACTCGGACTGGCTCAGAAAAGCGGCATCGTTCTTGGCCTTGGCGATGAGGGACTTCAGCACGTCGTTAGAGCTAGAGCTTGACGCGCTGCTGGTCTCTCCGCTGTTGTGGAAAACGGCCATGCGGACGTCCTTCTTCCAGAGAGAACGGTTTCCGGGATCGCCAAGGGGGATGCTGGAGCGGAAACCAAGGCAGAAATTGTTCGAGGGAGTTGGTTGCGACTTGAGACCTGAAGCACTGGACATCGATGTCATGGCCGCCCCCATAGCTTCAAGAAGCTGGCGCTCCGAGACTGTACCGTCCGAGCCACCGGCAGCCTTGAGCTTCTGCATAAGCAACTCGTGCTCAGCCATGTAGCCGACTTCTTCGACAGCACCAATCTCGATGGAGCAGGCCGGCAGTCCCAGATTAGAGCGGTACTGAGAGAAGGCGTCCAGGAAAGTGTTTGCGCCAGCGTAGTTTGTCTGACCGGGCTGTCCGATGATACCAGAAAGGGAACTGAAGAAGACAAAGAAGTCGAGGTCCGCCTTGACAGACACGGAAGCATTGTGGAGATTCCACGTTCCCTTGACCTTGGGGTCAACAGCCGTGTTCCACTCCTTCATTGTCATCCGGGTAAAGTTCTGGTCGCAGAGCACCATGGACATCTGCAAGATACCCTTGAGCCGGCCTTCAGCCTGTGCGACGGCCTTGGTCACGTCGTCAAGGCTGAAAACGCTACCTTGCACGAAATCGGCGCGGCACCCCATGCTGGCAAGTTCCTGGGCGAACTCCTGGTGCTTCTGGTTCGCGCCCGCGCTTCGGGAAAGGTAGATAAGGTGACGGGCTCCGCGTTCGACCATCCACGTGGAGATGGAGCGACCCAAGCCTCCGAGGCCACCGACAAGCAGGAATGCGCCGGAGCTATCGAAGCGGACGGGTTTCTTTCGCTGCTTAACCTCCGCTCCCAGGTTGGCCTCGCCAGCAGCGTCTCGCATCGACACGACAATCTTGCCCAAGTGGACACCCTGTTGCATGTACCTGAAAGCATCGAGGATGGACTCAGAGTTGAAGACCTTGATGGGTCTAATGGGCTGGATCTGGCGCTTCTTGAGCAGGTCGACAATGTTCTTGAGCAGCCTTGACGATATGTTAGCCGTCGACTGCCACGTAGCCACAACTCTCGGCGATCAACTTACTCCTTTGCAATGGTCGGCTTCCTGAAACAAATCTGGTCCAAGTCGACGCAACAGTAGTTACGGTTGGCTTCAAAGATGCTCATGTCGAGCTTTCCAGAGCCGATCAGGTCTCGCTTGCCGATTTCGACCATCTTGCCGAACACTGCGATGCACTTCCATGTAGCGTGCAGCAGCTCGCCAGACAGGGAGTTCAATGCCAAGTCGACGCCTTCGCCGTTAGTCTCTCGCATAACGTCCTCAACGAACGAGGTGTTACGGGAGTTGAAGATCCTGTTTCGGGGCAGGCCAAACGTGTCCATGAGATACTTGACCTTCTTCTCGTTGCCGACAGTCACGTAGATCTCGGCACCAACCATCTGCGCAAGCTGGATGGTTGCGAGACCGACACCACCGCAAGCACTGTGAATAAGAATGGACTAGAGAAATGTTAGCAGCCATTTCTTCAAGAGCGGTGGGGGCACATGGAAAACAAACCTGTCCCTTCCTAAGGTTGCCAATATTGAAGATGGAGTAGATCGACGTGGCAAACACGCAAGGCATGGTAGCCGCGTCCTCGAAGCTCAGATCACCCGGAATCTTCTCGCAAAGATTCTCAGACACGACAATTTGCGTCGCGAACGCGCAGTGCGCAATAAGCATGACGCGGTCGCCGACCTTGAGGTCCTTGACGTCGGGTCCAGTGCGGCGGACAACACCAGCGGCTTCAAGCCCGAATCCATTCTCGGAAGCTTCAACGATGCCCATGGCACACAAAACATCCTACGAATCAGCGTCAGCATTTTGAATCCTCCAGCGGCAATTTGACCCACCTTGAAGTTCAAGCCGGTGGCGTATGCTTCGACTTCCACGTCGTCACCCTTCAGCACTCCGATCTCGTGGCGGGCCCAGTGCAAAGCAGTCAGGCGACCAGGCTTGCTGGTGCGAAGAGCAATGCTGTCACTCGAATCCGAGGTCAGGAGCTCGTCCTGCACCGAGAAGGGATGGAGACGTCCAACGTGGACAGTATTCTGGACAATGGCGTATTCAAACTCAGGCTTGAGAGTCTCGTCCTCTTGACGAATTCGGAACTTCTCAAACACGTCAATGATCTTGCCAATGGATGAACCGACATTGTCGACCTCGCAGGTAGCGAAGTCGACCACCATTTCAGAGCGAATGGTCCTGGCGATACCGTTGATCTGGCCGAATCGCGGGTCTTGGCACTGGATCTGCGAAAGGCCAGTCACCCAGAGAATACCGCAGTCCTTCAAACTGCTCACCATGGACTTGAAGGATTCAAAGCGCTGCTCCTCTATGTCTTCAAAGAAGGGGCCTTCATCGTCAAGCAGGGCAATAACATCCTCGCCAGCGGGCAAGGGGTCCTGCAGCCCGCAACGACGGACGGCATATCCTCTGCCCTCCAGGCCGTGAAGCATAGGACCCACGTTCTTCGTCTCGGACAGGGTCAGGAGCGTGACCCGCTTCTCGGGAATGTTCTCAATCGCCGGCCTCGCCACAATCATGGCGTTCAACTGATGTGGCTCCGCCGAGTCAAGAACCGCAGCATCGGGAGCGCGGAAGCCAGCAGCCTTCAACTCTCTCGCCCAGCGCTCGACACTAATGTACGGCTCGTCCGGCCGGCCGTCGGGCTCGCCGTACCACCAACCGGCCAGAGTGCCCCAGATGTAGTTGACCCATTTGGAAGTCGAGGTCAGCTCGTGGAGCAGGAGCCTGCCGTTGGGGTCGAGAAGCTGCCGGATGTTGCTCAGACTCTCATTGAGAGACCTGGTGGCGTGGATAACGTTGGTCGCCAGGATGAGATCGTACTTGCGATCATCAAAACCCTGTTCGGCCAGGCCCTTGCTGATGTCGAGAGCAGCGTATTCCATATTTTGAAACGCACTGAAGCGCTCTTTGGCAGCAACGAAGAAGCCAGACGAGATATCAGTGAAGGTGTACTTGGAGTACAATCTCTTGCCACCAGGCGTCAACAACTTCAGAATGTTGGCCGTGGATCCACCTGTTCCGGCACCAATCTCGAGGACACGCAGATTAGGCTTGCTGTGAGCCAGGTGCTTGAAGAACTGCGACTCATCGCACTGATCCATGAAGACATACAGATTAGTCAATGTATTGTCGGAAAGAAGAAGATCCAGAGCCTCCAGGTCACCGGTGAAAATCTTTTCAACATTGCTGAAGATCTTCTGAATGGCCACGGCGGCATCCACGGCCGGAGTCTGCGACAGCTCGTGGATAATGCGGTTCACTCGCTCCTCAATAGCAGCGTTGTCAAGGCTGTCAGAGCCCTTGAGGTCGATGGACTGGAGCTGCTGATCGATCCATGATCGGTACTTGTGCATGTGGCCAATCGAGGTGTTCAAGCCCGCGATAACGCGCTTTGTGTGAACCATGCACATGTGAGACAGTTCCGTCAATATGGGCATGTGGTCGCTGCGGTCGATCGATGGCTTAATCAGAGTATTCGCATCCAGAAAGTCGATATGGGGAGCCCATTCTGCGCGAGCAGTGGCGTCGCCAGCTTTGCCGTCATTTTGGTCGTCCACGATAGAGAGTCTGATTCCAGAGCTGCGCAAGACGAGCTTGCCATCGGCGGCGACACACTGGCCACTACCGACGATGGAGCCGTTCGGGGTGTAGGCCGCGGAAGCGCGGACTTGGACATTCTCAGAGGAGCGGTAGATGCACATTTCCTCGATGCCGGTAGGAACCATCATCTTGGTCGTGGGGTCAGCATAGCCCTTGGACGCAGCGACGCTGAGCAGCTGCAGCGAGGCATCAATGACTGTTGGGTGCAGATGGTAGTCCTTGCCCTCGCTCTCCTTTGCAACAACTTCCGCCGTCGCGTTCTGCTTCGTGGTGTCGGACCGGACATCATCAAGGCGCTGGAACGTGGGCCCAAAGTTGAGGCCCGACCTGGCCATGGACTCGTAGCAACGGCGAGTGCCGACCTTGCGCACGAGGGGAGCGTTCTTCTCGGCATCTCCAAAGCCGTCACTATGCGATCTGGCCTCACCGGAGCAGTGCTTGGTCCAAGTGGTTCCGTTGTGGGATGCGATGGTGAACTCCCACCAGTCACTGTCGAGGGAGTCTGTCAAGCGATGGCGACGCAGCGTGGTCATGATCTCAATCGGCTTTCCTTCGTTCAGGACAAGGGCAGTGCTGACGACGACGTTGCGCAGCTTAAATGCCTCATCGACCTTTGTAAGCTGTCGCACAGCCTCGCCAATCATGCCGGCATAGCCGGCGAAGGGGAAGACGATATCGTCGCCGACCTTGTGGTCGCGGATCCATGGTGCGTTGTCCAAGTGGAAAAGATTGCGGAAGAGAACGTCAAACTCGAGACTCTCTGGGACACGAACACCCAAAAGGTCGTGGTACTTGTGGTCGCGGTGTCGCCACTCCTTGCTCAGCCGAGACTCGTGCCAGAACTTCTCCGAGTGGTTCCACGGGTATCTTGGAAGGTCTGGCAGGACCGAACCCTTGGTAATGACCTTGCCCAAGTCGATGGCGACATTGAGGACATGCAGCTTTCCGATGGCTGTCAGGAATGATTCCACGTCGTTCTGGTTGCGGATCAGTGCCGACACATACGGAGAAGAGTCGGAAAGCTGGGTCTGGATTTGCCGCAAGGGACCCGCAAGAGCTGAGTGAGGGCCAACTTCGAGGAACACCATATTCTTTGCAATATCGTGCCGGATAATGGAAGAGACGGCCGAGCGGAAGAGCACCGGCGACTCCAGGTTCTTCTGCCAGTACCTGGAGCCGAGGCTCGAGCCCTCGGTGAGCAGCTTCTCCTCGACACTGCTGAAGAACAACTTCGTCGGGTTCTTGGCAGATACCTCATGCTCAATAAGGGCAAAGTAATCGCCGCCAACCTCAGCCATGTGGTGCGAGTGATACGCTTTGTCGACCTGTAGCAGTCGCGCCAGGACATCAGGGCGGGCCTCCTTGATCCTGGCAACGGCAAGCTCAACCACCTCGGCGTCGCCGGCGAGGGTGACACTCTTGGGTGAGTTTTCGCAAGCGACAATCACTCCAGGCTGCAGGTATTCCTGAACGTCGTCGGAGCCCATGCCAATGGCCGCCATGGCTCCAGCCTTGGTTTGCAGCTTGGTGACCTGGCCACGGCGGAAGGCGATCGTGATGGCCTCGTTGGCCGTGATAGCGCCGGCGGCATACGCAGCAGCAACTTCGCCGCTGGAGTGGCCCACAACAGCGGTGGGCTGAACTCCGACAGAGGCAAACGTGTCGACTAGAGCAACTTGGATTGCCGTGCAGAGGGGCTGCGACAGCTCGGCCGAGCTGAGTCTGCTGGTCTTGGTCGGCTTCTGGAGCTCCTCCTCAATGCTCCAATCTGGGGCGTGCTTCAGCGTCCGCAGATGTGCGTCGAGAGATTGGATGCTCTTCTTAAAGACGGGGTAGTCGGAGCTGTGCATCATTCGCCGACCCATTTGCGGCCACTGGGCACCCTGTCCGGTGAAGACCATGACGATGTTGGGTGCTTGGCCTGCTTTCGAGATCGGCGACGCCGTGACGGCACCAAGTGGGCTTGCCACGGCGAACGCCCGGTGAGGCAAGTGCTCTCGTCTGTTGCCCAGAGTGAACGCCAGATCACCGACTCTGTCTGGGTTCTTCTCAATGTAGTCATCGTAGTTGGCAATCATTGTCTTCAGCGAGTCGGCAGTGTTGGCCGAGTAGAGAAGCAGTTGCGGCGACGCGGTAGGACGCTTGGGAACGGGAGAGACGCCGAAGCTGCGAGCGGAATCGAGGATAACGTGGGCATTGGTGCCTCCAATGCCAAAAGAGTTCACGCTGATACGCTCGTGCCGAGACTCGGGCCATGGCATCGGCTCTGTAGGTACAGAAAGCCCGCAGGATTCCCACGGAATATCGGGATTCGGCTCGTTGAACTTGATGTTGGGGGGGATGGTGCGGTTCTCCAGGGCTAGTACCGACTTGATCAGCGATGTGAGGCCCGAAGCTCCCTCGGAGTGGCCAAGATTAGGCTTAACGGATCCAATTTGGACGCCGCCAGAGGGGCCGAAGACACGGCCGACTGCTCTGGTCTCGATGGGGTCTCCAATCATCGTGCCTGTGCCATGGCACTCGACAAACGCGGTCTCGGAGTAGTCCGTAATGCCCGCCAACTGGTACGTGTGTCTAATCATGGTCTCTTGTGCAATGTCGTTGGGAACTTGGATACCACCAGCTGTACCCTTTCCGTCGCTGTTGGATGCCGTTGCCCGGATGACGGCTCGGACGGGGTTGCCATCGCGGACGGCGTCGGCCAGGGGCTTGATGTAGATGGCGGAAATCGCCTCTCCTCGAGCGTAGCCGTTGGCATCGGCAGAGAAGGTCTTGCACGAGCCATCGGGGGCAAGCACACCCTGCTCCGTCATGGCAATGGTCATGCTGGGCGCCATTATCAAGTTGGCGCCGCCAACAATCGCCCCTTCGCAGTCGCCCCTGGAGATTGCCAGACACGCTTCGTGCAGTGCGACAAGGGCTGCGGAGCAGGCAGTGCGGATGACCATGCTTTCCCCCCCTCAGATTAGCAGATGGCAAGTCTCAGGAGAAGTTTTGGTCGACCAACCTTGGGCCCATCAGGTCCATCTCATATGAGACGCGGTTGGGCAGCATGAAGTCTCCGTATCCGGTCACACGGTACAGACCATACTGCTGTTCTTCCTTGCCGAAAACCTCAACCCAGTCTTCGCCGAAGCTGCCCATGTAGCAGCCGATCGGCCGCCCTTTCCAGTTGGCCTCCCCAGCGTCCTCCATGCACTCCCTGGCAACCTCCAGCATCTGGCGTTGCTGCGGATCCGTGCGCTCGACCTCGGCTCTCCGCATGGTGAAGAACGACGTGTCGACGGTAGCAATGTCGATGCTCTCATCAAGGAAGTATCCATACTCGGTTCTGACGCTGCCGGGCTTCGGCTTCTCCGAGTAGTATGAGGAAACATTGTACCTTGATTCTGGGACGGGGCCGCGGGCGTCGCCTTTGGCGACCAAGAAGTCCCAAAATTGTTGTGGTGAGTGCAGGCCACCGGGAAGACGTACTGACATGCCGCAGATGGCGATGGGCTCTGGGGTGGCGACTTTCGGCGCGTGTGTTCCATTTGTAGAAGCTCCACTGCCATTCAGTCGGGCGTGTGAGCCGTTCAGCGATGTGCCATTCGTGCCATTAGCGTGGCCGTCTGTGTGGCCGTTTGCGTGTCCGTTTGTGCCATTGGTTTGGCCGTTCATCGTGCCGTTGGAGATGCCGCTTGTACCAGTAGCATCCGCGGTCGACTTGTCCATTGTCCTGGTTCTGCAGCGTGTTGGTCTAGTGGAAGTGTGAAGGCTCTGGAGAGAATGTCGAATTAGGACAGGAGATGAATATGAGATGGCGCTGCTCAAAAGACTGCTCTTCTCTTTTTACTGATCAAAGGTTTATGGTTCCTGTCTACAGTTTATAAATGGATGTACCGTGGTAGAAATCAGATGTACGCGGTGGCTCGAGTGCTGAAGACTGTCTCAGCTCGCCAGACGGGTTCCGACCATGTTTGGTTTGGATTGACATGCAAGAGTCAGATTCCTTAGGGAACGGCATCTTTGGAACATCTGTGGATATGTCGGAACCCGAATATTATGGGAAAGTCTTTGACGGGTTCCGCGAGAAGGTTAGTTGGAACGTAAGCGGCAAGCGTTTACTTACCGAAGCCGTATCTTCAACCGAGAGCACAGTCAGCTTGGCGAACGTCAATCTTACATGTGGTTGAGACAAAGCTTACCCAGCCCCATGTCGGGTCGGTTGAATCGGCATCGATGCGGCGGGCACTATCTATGCAGGTCAGATCATGCCCTGCCGGGTCGGATTCCGCCTCTCCATGCTTATCTTGGGCCAGTCAACTGTCGTCACCGTCCGTTAAATCTATGCAATACCCCAGCAGCTTGCAGGCACGCAAGCTACATAGGCGTGCAGCGAGAGCTGAGCTGGACATTGCGCAGGCCCCGAGAACGATCCCACGACCTTCCATCCTCGACTGGCGGACCGCTTGCTTCTGTTTTAGTTTGCCTTGCTTTGGCAGTTTGCTCTTCAAGGACGTATCACCAGACACGCCTGCGCAGCATTGCCTCATCCCGCTTCTCCCCGCGATCCGCCTGCAAACAGAGTAGCAGACTGACGAGACGTCGTGGCGCCATCATGCCTGCACCGACGACGGCAATGTACGCGGGACAGGACCTCGCGCAAATCCAAAAATGGATTGAGGGCCAGAAGCTCAAGGCGCCCACAATGAAGGATGCGCCGCCGTTTTATCGCAATTTGGAAGCCGCTCTTGACGAGCGACGCGCAGGCCACAATCTGGTAACTCTGCACAATTTCGAGCACAAGGTCGACTTCTCCTCCAACGACTTCCTCTCTCTCGGCACGTCGGGCATGCTGCGAAAGGCGTTCCTCGAGGAGCTGGAGCGCAACCCAGACTTCGCTGTTGGCAGCACGGGATCGCGCATCTCTGACGGCAACAACGCCTACGTTGCGTCGGTGGAGAGCCAGATTGCCAGGTTCCACGGCGCGGAGGCCGCTCTCGTGGTCGGCTCTGGGTACGATGCAAACTGCGCCATCTTCTCGGCGGTTCCGCGTCCCGGCGATGCTATTGTGTATGATGAACTCATCCACGCCAGCGTCCACGACGGCATGAAGTCCAGCTTGGCGACCACCCAGGTGCCATTCAAGCACAACAGCGCCGATTCCCTCAGGGAGACGCTGGTCTCGCTCAAAGAGTCACAGTCGCTCATTCGACAGGGGACGCGCTGCGTTCTCATCGCCGTGGAAGCGGTGTACAGCATGGATGGCGACATGACGCCGCTGGCCGAGATTGTCGAAGTCGTCAAAGACATATTCCCGACCGGAAACGCGCAGATCGTCATCGACGAGGCCCACAGCACCGGGCTGGTCGGCAAGAATGGCCGTGGCCTGGTTTGCGCGCTTGGTTTGGAGAAGGAGATTGCCATCCGGCTCCACACGTACGGCAAGGGGCTGGGGGCCACTGGAGGTATGCTTGCCTCGCCTCGGGCAGGGTGTATCGAGGTGTATCGACGTTTGCTCCCCGCAAAGCTGACCTGGGCCGCCTGCAGCTGCGATCCTCGCCAACGCCACCGTGCTGAGCACGCTCCTGAACTTTGCCCGGCCAATCATTTACACGACGGCGCCGTCGTTCCCAATGCTCGCGGCGATCCGCGCTGGGTATAATCTGATGGAGAGCGGAGAGACGCAAAAGGTAACGAGATGCAACCACGCCGAGGGGCTGCCCGCGCGCCCTCGCTGTACGAGCATGTCACTGACGCGGTTTTGCCACTTTGTAGCTCCAAGATCGCGTCCAGCACCTGGTCAGGCACTTTTGCGACATCATCGAGGCAGATGCCGCCTGGGGCGAGGCTGTGGACGCTGGCATCTGCTCCATACCTATCAGCGAGGACCTGGAATCAAGGCCGTTCGTGACCCAGTTCTTGCCCGTGTGGACGCGTCAGGGCCAGAATTTCTTCCTGACGATGCATTTGCACGGAGACGGGTACACTGCGATCCCGATTGACCCGCCGGTGGTCCCGCGAGGCACGGGCCGAGTGAGGCTGATTATCCACGCAGGAAACACCGAGGAAGACGTGGAAGGGCTGGCGGCGTCCGTCTGCCGGTGGGCGCAGGAGATGCTCGACATCCAAGAGAACCAGACACCTGGCAACGAGATGCCGAGCGCGATGCGCAAGGTGTACGGGCTGGCCCAGGCGGCCGACGTCCAGCGACTGGATCCCTCAAAGCTGGCGGCGAACCCCTTCGAGTAGTCTCATGTCAGCCACGCCCACGCAGCTTCGAGACTTTGTCTTGGCTTGCAGGTGATTTGACGGTGGGGTGACATCGCCTATTAGGTAATAGGAAAACTGACAAATATACGAATAAACCTGTTCTAATATCGGATCGGCCTAATCGACGGGGCTGACGGGACGATCCGCACGTCGTCGTCCGGGCCGCGGCACCGCGTCCCTAGTGCTTAGAATAGCTGGCAATCTGAAGAGGGACTGCAGGTCCCGTCAGTGTGGAGGCACGGGTCCCGTCCCCGACTGTGGTTGCACTTTGTCTCGGCATGTACGAGGTACCGGCTCACACGTCTCCTCGGGGGCTGGATCTGACGGCCCGCCCTTGGTCCTTGGAAGGATCGGGATGCGAAGACCTGCAGGAGCTGCGGGGACGCGAGGGCCGATGAGCCGCCTTTTCTGGATTGCCGTCATCGCTTTTCCCTGTTTTCCATGGGCTTTTGCAGGAGCTGAGCGCCTTGGAGCTTCAGCTAGAGCTTCAGCCGCAGTGTGACCTGGTGCGTGGCTTTGGCCTGCAAAATCCCACGGATCCTCAACGGCCAGGGTTTTGCGTGCCAATGCACATCCATGTTGACGGAAGTCTCCCATTTGTGCTTTTTAATCGGTTATCCCTGGCGGTTCTCACAGCGACCGGGATTTCGATCCAGACACGGCCAGTGTGCAGGGAGCACGAGATGGCGCAAGCTGATCACCGCCAGGGATCCTCACCAATAAGCGGCGATGGCCCTCGCCGCAGCTCCGACGTGTCGTCAGTCGTGTGTCGTCAGTCGTCAGTCGTCAGTCGTCAATCGTCACAACCTGCTCGGGCATCCCGCGCCTCAGCCGTGCCGGATGGATGTATGTATGCTGTTCCGTGACCGAGGCCGCCCGCTTTTGATTCGGCAACGAGCATGAGTTTCTTATGCCCCTCTGACTCCGTTGCTGCCGGCGCCCTGGCGCTCCGTTTGCCGCCGTCAGATGTGGAGCTAATAATGAAGCTGCCCCTTGCCCAACACCCTGCTAGCCTCATCCGACCTAATGCGGAGTGCCTTAATTAGTCAGGTAGCGATGCAGGCGATCTCGCCTGTGTCGTTGCTATCTCTGTGTCTCGGGGCATTACCGGCATGGCTTACGGCCGACAGCCATGGCTCCCCCTCCACAATAATCCGCCCCGGTTTCGACAGCTAAGCCGTTTGAGGAATGAACCTTGCCGCGGAGACGCCGCAGCCCTTTGGATGGGATATTTCGAAGCTTTTGGTCCTGCTCACCAGTCTCACCGGCTCACCCTCTTTCATCGCCCCTCACTCTCGACCCACTCTGCAGCTTAGTTATGCGAGGAACGGCGTAGGTAGATGTGTTGAGCAGACGCCGCAGTGGGCTACCGTTTCCGAGTGGTCCAGCACGCAAGATTTCCGATAGCGTGACCACCGCAGCACTCTTAAAGACGCAATATCCGGCTTGGGCTTGGTATTGGGGCCAAGGGAGGTGCTCTTTCAAGAACGCATTTTTCCGCTGATTGATCAGGTGTATCCGCGATGCCGGCCGAGAAGCGCCCTTCGCACATGCTCGACGAGGCAAACGGCGCCGCCTCCACAAGCACGACTGCCGGGTCGAGCCCGAAGCCAGGCGGAGGCTCCGACGAGACGACGCAACATGTTGCCAGCGGGGCAAGTGACTATACAGGTGGGCCTGCCTGGTGGACGCTCTGAAAAGGAAACATCTCTGGGATGCAGAGCACTAACCGACGTAATGTAATATACGTACTCGCAGTGTGTGACCAATGCCGCATGAAGAAGATTCGCTGCGGAAGAGAGCGGCCGAGCTGCTCCAACTGTACCCGTCTCGGCCTCGAATGCGAGTGGTCGGGCTATGGAAAGAAGCCAAATCAGACCATAATGCTGTACGCAACCTTCCTTTCTTCCTTGCTTCTTTATACCACGCCGTCTCAACGATGCGGATGTAGAGTAGCACTCAATCTTGGCTCCCGCCCGGCCCCCTCCATCGTTTCTTCATCGTCGTCGATTTTCATTGTGTGGGCTTTCCGATGCTCCCTGGACACTGCCTTTTACGTACTACACGCCCTGGCTTCTTCCAATGTTGACACACGCTGCAGGAGCCACGTGGTTATGGGACTCGGGACCCGAATTGACCAACTCGAGAGAGCCATCTCCGGCATCCAGGCCACCTTGGCGAAGCTGGACCCGGAACTGTGTGCGGCTTCACTTCACACGCCGGCACCCCCGCCGCCAACAACTACCCGCCATGCGTCCGCGTCCACGTCCACCTCGCCGTCGTCGTCTTCGTCCCCCAGGCCTCGAAAGGCTGTTCTGCTGCCGGGCCAGTTTCATCTAGTGCACGGAGCCGACGGTTCGCAGCAGTACGTCGGGCCTACATCACTGGACTCGTTGATCTATAACTTCAGCCAATCGGTCGTGGCGCCGCTGTGCCGGTCTCGCCCCGGACACGATACCCATTCGGAAAAGATGGTGAATGCCGCGGAGAAACTAAGGGCTCTTGCGAGCGAAGGGGAAGGCGCCAACTTCGTTCACGACGGCTCGCCGCCGACGAGCCCGCCCTTGGTCATCCTAGAAGCCATGATTGATCCGTACTTTGACAACATCAACCCCTACGTGCCGATATGGTCTAAAGGCTATTTTCGAAGGCGTGTTGCGAAATTTCAAGAGTCTGGCGATGAATTACGCCATCGGGGTGACATCGTCTGCTTCAACAGCGTTATCCTCCTGACTTTGACTGCCAAGTATTTGCGGGCCTCCGCAAAAGGAGTGCAGCCTGGGTTGTCGAGAGGGAAATCCATCGATTGGGATTTAAACAAATCTTTTCTTTCGAATGCAATGCGGGCTATTCAAAACATCCAAGTGCTCCTGACGCCTCGGCTGATCAACGTACAAGCGCTGCTGTCTTTGGTAAGTCGACGCAAATGCCACAGACTTGAAGAGGGCGAAGTCAAATTTTCAGCTGAAGATTATGTTAATTGACTCAATGTAGTATTTAGTCGCACAGACACACTGGGGCTCGGAACGCGCCAGTCTGTTGCTGAACCTGGCGGCCACGGCGGCCAAATCCATCGGGCTCCACCAGTGGGAGCCATCACGAGGCCAGCTCAGCTCTGAAGAGGTTCAAGAACGGCAGCGAGTCTTCTGCTGCTTGTATATTTTGGACAAATCGAGGTGCTGGACGGACGGGCGACCTCCGAATGTTCAAATGAAGAGCCCGGAGATTTGGCTCGCCCCCATCGAGCCGAGAGACGAGCATCGCTCCAAATTGGTTGCCCGGGTCAAATTGGCCCGCATCGAGGAACGAATCTACCTGGAACTATACTCGGACAGCCTGGGCGATAGATCAGGCGAGCAGGCAGATCACATCATTACTAGTTTGGGCCAAGAGCTCCAACAGTGCTGGTTGGAATATGGCGTTGGGAAGCTGGACGACGCCCATCATGGTCAACATGTGCCCTCTGCGGACTTGGAATTTCGCATCGCAACCCACGCCATTCATCTGTTTCTATGCTGGCCGGCGCGCGAGCAACCCAACATGGAAGACCGGCTCTTGAGCAGCGCACGTATCTGCTTGGCCCTGATTCAGCGGCTGTGGACGGAAGATTCCGGCCTAGGCAATTATTCATCCGTCATTCGGTCAGTAATCTGGTCCTTTGTGGTCTTTTCCGAAACTAGACCTTCTAATACCCCCCCTTTGTGCTTCAAACAGGATCATAGCAACCTGCGCCCCCCTAAGCTTCTTCCAGCTGTCTTCGTTTGTCCTCCTGAACCAGGTCGACGACTCGGATATGAACCTCCTACAGTCGTTTATCAAAACGCTCCAATCGATTGCCCAAATAAACGAAACGAATACGGCCATTACGAGGCTGGCAAAGTTTGGAGACATCATCCTAGACCATGTGTGCAACCCCTCCGGCATGTCATCGTGGGGAGGCCGGGACTCCGCATCACGAATGCCCACGTTGGCGTCGCCCTATCAGGACAGCAGCCCAGTCCGTCTTTTACAGCAAGATTCTGTGCCAGAAATAGAAGATTTTATGGAGTCTGGCGGTCCAATGGCGGACGGGTCAGGATCATTCTCGCCAACGACGAGACTTGGCGGGACGACGCCGTTTCACAACTACACACTCAGCCAGCCGTCGGCATCGGTAGGCATGATGGAGAATGGCTCGTTTGCAGATTTCGGTTTCCTTATGGGTAATGATCCTACAGGGTCCAACTTTCAGCATTGGCCATCAGGAGATACAAGGACTTACGCAAAAGACGTGCACAGTAGACAATAGAGGGGTTTCGGTTGCATTTGCACGGGTAGACACGAACAGAGACAGGGAAAGAGAAAGGTATTGGACTGTACGTGTTTCACAGATGTGAAAGCGCTCAATGAGATTTGGTTGTGTTCGGCTATATTACAAAAAAAGAAAAAAAAAAAGAAAAAGAAAGAAAGATCTCTGTAATAGCAAACCTCTAAGTCCCGTGTGCTGATCACTCAGCCTCCCAAATTTACACGCCAATGCGTGCCTCTAACCGTAAATGGAGCGCTGCTCCATCAAGGGCTGAGCAGGCATGTGTTTCTGTCTCTAGTCGACTACCATCTGCATAGGTAGGTATCTCTTTATATTACCTTCCATGGTCTACGCCTCGGCCTCGGTCTCTGTGGCATCAGCCGTGGTGCTCGAGTGGCCGGGCTCGTTTCGCTCTGCGGCTCCGCCGTCTTGGCAAGAACTCTTTAACTCGCGTTTCTCTCCCTCGCCCTCCTTGCCCGCCGAAATAATCTTGTTCTTCTTGCTCATAGCCTCGCGCAGGCAGAGCGCCGGGTGGAAGAAAGTGAGCGCATAGACTGCCGCCGTTATCAAGACAGGCTCCATACCCACAAACAAGTACTGATTGAAGGTGATGGGCCCGCTCCATCCCTGGTTCAGCTCGGCCACTCGGTATCCCGAACGCCAAAAGATGAGAATGGTGGCCAGACCCAGAGCGGCCATGAACCCCTTGAACTGCCAGGACCCGCGAATGCGGGCCAGGGCGGGCTCCTGCGTCAGGGCAACACTGGCGCCCAGGTGGCGCTGCCGGCGACGAACTTGGAGCGCAAAGTCGGCGCAGAGGACGATGAAGATGAGCAAGGTGAATACCTGCGTTGCCAGGCCGGCGATCATGATGTTGTCGCCAGTAGTTAGGGAGTGGCCGTTCTGCAGAGCAACGGAAGCGATGACGCCGCCTGTGGCCTGAAGGAGAAGAGACACCACGTCACAGGGGATGAACTACAATCAAGGTCAGCCACCGGTAGAAGCTCCCAAAGTAGCGGTGAGGAGAGGCTCACCGTTCTCGTGTACCACTTTGACGGGATCCTGGAGTTTGCCTCGCCGTAGACGAAGACAATACGCTCGAGACAGAGGTAGATGGCCGCGGAGAAGAAGGCCGGGCCGATGGTGATGCAGACAATCTGTGCGAGAAAGGCGTCCTGGTCCCACTGATTTTTCCACGAGAAGACACGGGCGACATAGCCTATGATTTCAGCCGAGAGGCCGAGCACCATGGCCACCATGAACCAGAACCCGCGGCGCGTGTAGATCCATATCGCGAGGAACCAAAGCAAGGCGGCGGAGAAGAGGCCTACGAAGACGGCATTTGCAGCCAAGTCGATCCGGTAGTTGTAGTAGGACGTGGAGAGGCTGCACGTCTCGATGGTGCAGTTGGCGAAGATGCTGGGGTTTGCGGAGTCGGACATGTCGACGGGATTCGTTCTGCTCCCGCGAATGAAAGGTATAACGCAACTCCGCCGTCACTCAGATGGACAGACGGATGGAAGAAAGGGAAGCAACGCTAAGTGAGAGAGCACAGAAGGAATATTCTGTTTCAAAACCGACTGGAGAATTTGAGACGGGGCTTGGTTTGCGAGGCACATCAAGCACGGGCTGCGACGACCTCGACAGCGCGCGAAATGACCGGGGGGACAGGCCAACTCCCGAACCAGCCGTCGATGGATGGATTGGAACCAACAGTCTGACGTGTTGCGTTGCTTTGCGTTTATTTTTTCCTTTTCGGGTCCCGGGACCCGGCGATAACGGGGGACGGGCCAACAATCCCCGCCAAGGGGTGAGCAAGCGCGTGTGAGTCACACAGATGTCACGATCGATGAATGGACGCCCGGAACACGGCACCGCAACGAGACTTGGCAACTTTTCTCTTGTCTCACCCTGCTCAGGTGTCGTCTGCGTGATGTGATGCGGCTGAACCCAATAGGAGGCATGTTGCGCACGGGGCGTGCCCGGCAAATGCACAAGCTCCACAGCGCCCCACGGCTCACAGCAGAGCATACGACTCGTTAGATCTTACTCGTACGGTCGTCATATTATCGATAAATACAAAAGCGGGGCCATGTACTTGCGGGTTACCGACAAAGGGCCGTTGGAATTACCCGTGTACCGAATCGATACACTCGTACGAGTACGGCCCCGAAGCCCCTGTCAATATCACAGGCCTGCTCGTACGGAGGATGAAATAATACCCCTGCAGCCTCGCGGCGCCAACCCATCAATGGATCCCTGCGCGTTGGGCGCCGTCCCCTTGACGCGTTCGGGCCGGTCAGGGTCTGACAGAGGTTAGACCGTCGTACTCCGTACTCCGTACAGAGGAGCGCGAAAGAGGCTTATTTTCGAGCTGCTCAAAAGCAGCCTCTCGCCTAATCTGCATTGCCTCCTCGGAAAGCCCACTGAAGGACAAGTGTTCGTACTCTGTACGCATTCCGCCAAGACGTTGGATATGCCAGATTGCTGGCATTTGTTTTACGCCGGCCGATCGCCCTGAAGCGAGATGACTTCATTAACGCCGCGCCCGCGATGCCTCGAACCGTTGGGCGCTGCGTTCGTGCTCGTACTCGTCGCATCTCATTTGACACGCTCCCAATTGATATCCGAGAGCAACGGCAGCCGCAAGCCGCGGAAGCCCGTTCGCCGCGAGCCGAGGAAGCCCGTCCGCCGTTCGGCTCATCGTTGTTGTCCGTCCGCCGTTCGGCTCATCGTTGGTGTCCGTGCCGCTGTTGGCCCGTTGGTGGAGGCGTCGAGGCTCGTGACGACGACATGTTCATTCCCCGCACTTGGCCGTGATCCGAGGCCCATCCTCTCGAGATAAAAAAAATCCCCATCTGTTGACTCTGGATGCCATCACATCCGTCAAACTCACCTACATACCAGCCGCTCTGAAGTGGCAATCCTGTGCAACTGTTCAACCACTGTCTCAGACGCCCGACGCCCAAATGTCTTCAACCACGTATGACTGCATTGTGGTCGGTGCCGGCTACGCGGGACTCTCCGCGGCCGCGACACTCGAGAAGAACGGCAAGTCGGTGCTTGTGCTGGAGGCTCGCGACCGTGTCGGCGGCCGCGCATGGACCAAACACTTCGAGGACGGCTCCTATGAGGACTACGGCGCCATGTTCCTCGGCGTCCAGCAGCCCAACATGCATCGGCTCGCGGCCGAGTTCGGCATCCCCCTCTTCGACGTCACCACCAAGGGCAAGAGCGTCCTCGCCTATCGCGGCCAGAGTAAGCCGTACGCGCCGACGTCCTTGCCGCCGCTGTCGGCCTTGTCGCTGTTGTTCTTAGGGAGAGCGTTGCGTTCGTTCGAGAATCTGTGTGAAACGGTGGATTTGGAGGAGCCCTGGAACACGCCCCGCGCGCACGAGTTCGACCATCAGACCGTAGAGCAATGGATTCAATCGAGCTGCTGGACCAAAGGCGCGAGAGACATCTTGCGTCTGGCCTTTGAGCTGTTTTGGGGCCTCAATACCTCGCAGGTCAGCCTGCTGCACGCGTTGTGGTACTGCAAATCCGGCGTCAGCTTCACCGTGCTTGGCACCATCGACGAAGGCGCGCAGAAAGAACTCGTCGTGGGCGGGGGCCAGGCCATCGCCAACGCGCTGGCAAAGCAGCTCGGCGATGTAATTCGCTACGAGGAGCCTGTTCTTCAGCTGGATCAGCAGAACGAGATCCACGTCCTGGTCACGACAACCAAGGCTTCTTATCATGCTGTACAGGTCATCTTCGCCATACCTCAGCACCACATCCTGCAGGTGCAGTTCACTCCCGCGCTGCCTCCGCAGAAGATAAAGCTCCTCCAGAACATGCCGACGGGCCAGTACTGGAAAATCGTCGCCATGTATGATTCGCCTTTCTGGCGCGCCAATGGGCTTCGTGGCGAGACCGTCAGCCCAGATGGATACATGGGGCTCATCAACGATGTGTCTGCCCATGACGGCCGGTATGGGATGCTCGTCGCGTTCATCGCTGCGTCCAAAGCCATGAAGTTCCTCGACATGGATGAGGAGCAGCGAAGGAGGATTTTGTTGAAGGAGTTGGAGGCAAATTACGGCAAGGAGGCCGCCAGCCCTATCAAGCTCACCATGCACACCATGATGCAGGAGAAGTGGTCGACTGGGTGTCCCGTTGCGACGCCAACCCCAGGGACTTGGACGAGCATGGGCCATTGGATTCGCAAGCCAGTCGATCGAGTGCACTGGGCGGGAACGGAAACGTCTTCGGTCTGGAGCGGGTATATGGAGGGAGCTGTGATGTCTGGGATTCGCGCGGCCGACGAAGTTTTGAACATCCTTTAACTGTGGCTTAAGTCGCGTTTCAGCATGCCTGTAATGCAATGGTTTTCTTACCGGACGCACAGCAATATCGCCAGGCATCGGCGCATGTATTCGCGCGCATTGTGAGAGGAGGAAGCCGTGCTTTCCGCAAGCAAGTCATCTTATCATTTTTAATAAAACAATATTTTCCCAACCTTTGCGAACCCTTGTACGAGGTACGCACGATAGGTATAATAATGCGGCACGTTCGTGCCGAGCCCAACCTTCAGCCGGGGCCCGGAATCCGCGCTCGAGTGGGCCCAAATGCACTCCTGCCTCACGTCATCAGAGACACACAGGTAATACGCAACATTTACTCCATCTGTCGCACATTGGTCCGGGCTCGGAACCCGGAGTGAGACCATCTCGAACTTTTGTCATGCAGAGTTGTGGGACCACCGCCAGCCTCAACATTGTTGGGACCTTCGGGGACACAGACAGGGTTTCCCCTCTCGCCGTGTGGCCTTAAGTACCACATGAGCATCACCATCATTGCATTTGCACCCTTGTGCGTGCATTATCTCCGGCACCATGAAGGACTTAACAGGCAAGGTTTGTGCCTCTTGCGAGATGACAAGACAATGCTAATGGAAAACTTGCTGCCAGACCGTCTTTGTTGCTGGAGGATCAACCGGGCTGGGAAGAGAATTGGCCATAAGTTTAGCAAAGCGAGGTTTGAAGCGGTTCTTGTTTGCCGTCTCTCACGGATGCTAACATGCATGTCAGGCTGCCACATTACTATCTTCGCCCGCAGACAGCAAAAGCTTGACGAGGCCAAGTCTGAAATCCTTGCCGCGAGGAAACATGAAAAGCAAGAAGTGACGGTGCAATCGCTCGATTTGACCGATCCTGCAAAGGTACACTCATCTAACCGAGCCTGTTCTGAAATCGATTCAAGTCTCACGACATCGAGCAGATCCAAGACACGTTTGAATCGCAATCGCGGCTGCCCGACATACTCTACTGCGTCGCAGGCGGGACCACGAACGAACTCGGATTCCTCGTCGACCTTAGCCCCGATGATATCACCCGATGCATAACCAACAATTACCTCACGAGCGCATTCCCAGCCCAGGCGATGCTGAAACTATGGACCGCAGACGACAAGCAGTTTCAGCCGCCGGCGGGTCGGAAGCAGCGCCCAAAGACGCGGAAGATCGTGTTTGTCAGCAGCGCAGCGGCGTTTGTAGCATTCCCCGGCTACGTCGTGTACACACGTAGGTCATCCGGTTATCCTCCACAAAACGAAGCCAAGGCCCTTTTGACTAACCGCGTATACCCACAGCCGCGAAATGTGCTGTCCGAGCCCTGGCTGACGTGCTGCGAACCGAGCTCATGCGATACTCGGGACCGGCGTCGCAGTACTCAGTACACATCGCGTTCCCCTCCAACTTCATATCACCGTCCTTCCTAGACGAGCAGAAAAACAAACCAGAGCTGACGAAGCGACTTGAAGGGACAACGGCCCCGATTTCAGAGCTCTCCAAGAGGCTTCACTCCTCCAAGCAGGTCGCCGACTTCATCATTGCCGCAGTTGACAAAAAGCAGTTTGTCATCTGCAGTGATTATGAGGCGGCACTGCTCTTCGGAGCAATGATTGGGCTGTCGCCCAAGAGGGGCCTAGGCATCACCGACTCACTTGTTTCTATGGTGGCTGTGATTGCCGGCCCTCTCTTAAGAAGATGGCTAGATGCTAAGTGTGCTAAGGACTCGGCCGTGTCTGATACTGGCAACGTAGCTATTTGATATGGCTCAGGGCTCAGGGCTCAGGGTTCGATTGTATATTTGATGAGGTGAATAAAATACCCCATGCCAACAGAAGACTGCTGTCATAGGCGTAAGCAAAGCTGAAAGTGAGTGTCTTCGGCGGCGATGCCTGCGTACCTGCTTACCTGCGTGCCTGCGTGCCTGCTTACCTGCGTGCCTGCGACACGTACCCGTAAGCCCGTAATGCCTGCGATACCTACGAGCCTGCATACTGACGTAACTGCGATGCGTACCCGTAATGCCTGCGATATCTGCGATGCCTGCGAGCGATGATGAGTAGACAATATATTATTGACGAGGCGTCGTTCGTTTGCTATGGCTGGAGCTGACGGAAGGTCACGTATCAACACTACATCAGGCAAGGCGATATATAATATATAACGGGTAACACTCGGTATAACAACCACCAATTGGCGATAGAGATTTATTGCTCGACTACTATCCGAAGAGCGGATGTCCCGAAACCTTATTGCCTCTGCTTAAAGAAGCAAAGCTGGAAGCTGCTTGCTCGGGTACTTGCCGTGTACCCTCCGCATCCCAAAGCTTTCAGCTTTCTTAATAATTTACTTCCAGAGGATACTCCGAGAAGCGCTACTTGTCGACCTGATTGCGCCACTGGGCTAACGAGTGATGGCTCTGACGTTTCCGGCTTGGACGAATATCACGGTGGCTGTCTTGGAAACGAGGTTCGGAGTGTGAATTTCGGCTAGTCCGAGTTTGAATATCTTTATGATTGATAACGGCATGATTAATAATTGACAAAATTTGTAGTTCGCGCCAACACAAAGGCGTTGGTAAACGCTCATCACCCATTGCTACGCTTACGCTACAATTCAGCGTTTAATGCACTGCCTCCTGATCATAGAACAAGTCACAAGCATGCGGATGCTGCAAACAATACTTGGGCACCAAGGGAGTTGCGGCGATCCCATTTGCAACCAGGTACTCTCTGAAGTTCAATATCCTTTGCGTGAAAGTGGTTGTCCTCTTCCTCCCGGTCGCCGGGTCTTTGTTGCCTGACCACACCAATTCGGCCAACGCCGCAGCCCTAGGCCACATCTTGCCGCTGATGATGGTATCGTCGACCTGCTCCGACCACAACGGGGAAGCAGCGCCGATGACGTGTTTGGCCTGGGCGGCGGTCAGGTTGGTAGTGAAGTCGTAGTCGTAGATTCGCTGCCAGGTTTTGTACGGTGCGCACCACGAACCGCCGTTACCACCGTAATTGAAAGATGGGGCTGCCCCCGTTGGGTCTGGGTTTTCCTGCACGTTGTAGCGAGCATCGTTGGTCACATAGCCGCCGAATCCGCAGTCCAAGTACAGGAAATCCGCACTAGAGACGATAACGTCGTAGCCTGCGGCGGTGAGTTTCCCGATATTGGTGATGCCGTTGTTCCAGGATTGCATGATGATGTCTTTGGAGACGTTGGCGGCGCGGGAATCCGCAGAGAGGACGACGTCTTCCCACATGATGAGACGACGGTCCTTTTTGCCAGTATTATTGGTCGAGGTAAAGATTGGGAGCGAATGGTCAAGCCAGTATTGGTTAAGATCGAAGTAGGTACGTGATTTGTCTGCGGCAAACCAATCACGAATGGGTTTGCTAAAGTTAAAGCAACCTGTTTGGAGCTCGTCGCCACCCACATGGAAGAAGTCATCCGAGAAGCGCCGTGAGAGCTCCGAGTACACTTTTTGTACAACTGAATAGGTTTTCGGGTTGAGGACGTCTAGCTGACCTGGGTTGGGCTGTACAGCAGTGTGCAATGGCCAGTTGTCGTTGGACCACCAGCTGTTTTCGCAGGTCACGATATTCTTGTCGATTTGCTTCCAGCCCGAGGAAGAATGGCCTGGCATGTCGATTTCCGGGATTACGCGAACGCCGCGGGCGCGGGCGTAAGCAATGATGTCCTGAACATCTCGTGGAGAGTAGGTCTCCCTGGCAGAGTAGGCGTCCTTTGTGGCCTGAGGGTAGGCGTTGATTTGAATAGGCCAAGATTGGTCGTCGGTGATGTGCCAGTGTAAGATGTTCATCTTGGAAAGAGCAAGCCCGTCGATCTGCTCGTAAATCTTGTTGACGGATATAAAGTTTCGTCCCGAATCGACCATTACACCCCGGTAGGGGTATTTGGGATAGTCCTCGATTGTGACGGGCTGTTCGACGACAAGCCCAGCCTGGCCATCCGCAATGACAATCTGCTGGAATGTCACGAACGCGTGGAGCGCACCCCATACCGTTTTGGCCGTGACCTCGACCGTCGAGGAGGATGGTGTGATGGCAAGCGTGTAGCTCTCGTCAACACCGTGCTTCAAGTCGGCCGACCAGTCGGATACTTTGACGTCTAGATCCGTCAACCACCAACTAGTTGCAGTGCTTGCCCCCCTCTTCGAACTGCTGTTGCTGCCTGCCGTCGGGAACGGGTCAAACACGGGAATCGGCGCCTCTGTTGCTTGTGGCACCCAGTTCAAGGTAGTGATTGCCTTGTATGCGCGATTCCAGGCGTCGATGAGAAGACGCGCATTGTCTCCAGAACCGTGGCCAGCGTTTGTGCGAAGACTGAGGCGGCCGACAGATTTGGGGCCGGATGTACCCCAAGTGATTTGCTGTGGCGCGGGTAAGGGATTGACTTTGATGGCCAAGTTGACGTCGACCACGGCGGCTAGCCCCAGAAGCACGGCAGAAAGGGGTTGGTGGAAGCGCATCTTGCCTAGACGTTGACGTGCAGTTGGTGTGGGAAGTCTGGAGAGGTCAATGAGAAATGCAGAGCAGCGTCAAAGGTGGGTGGCTCCATGCTTTGTAGAAGAAATGACGATGAGACCGCAGCTTGATATTGAAAATACTACATAGGGCAGTGATCGACCCGGGTTGCACCCAATCACTGGCTTGGGACGGAGACGCAGTCACAGAATGGACCATCAGAATGTAACCCTACGGGCATTGTAGCTTCTGCCAAGCAGCCAAACCAGCGACAAGGAGGCGCAAACATGTAATTAAAGTGAGTGCATGCATGGGCGAGACACAGGGGTAGACGTCTGCGAAGTACGAGATACGGAGTATGCCATAACTTGTTCCCCTGCACTTTTGACCCAAGGCACCTACTTAGATAAGTTAAGCGCAGGTATTAGCACGGCCTGATCCTGCCCTTTCGAAGTACCCAGGTAATAAATATCGTAATCGGCCGAGACACTCTTTCCCCGCAGCCGAGATGCTTCTTCCCCGCAGTGCGACGTTAACGTTACTTCACAAGTCGAGGTGCTTTTGCGGATTACGCCACCATTCAACCTCACCTCACCAGGCTCGCCTGTTCTTGGCTACGTCACATGTTAATTATTGGAGAAGGGCACAAGACCATTCTACAATTATACAGAGTACTGCAGGCGAGGTTACTACCAATGCCTGCCTAGCAGCTAATCACTCGCTTCTTCTGTTCTGAGCATCAGCGGCGTAATTGCTGGCATTTCTGTCAGAATGGAACTAGCACTTAAATTCGCCACTGCCAGCCGCATTTGGGAATTGCACTTTCACATTTTGCTGATGAATTATGCTATTTCAATTATCTCGATCGTCAATAAGTGGATATCATTGCTTCGACTGGGCGGCCTTAGGGTTTTGCTTCTGCCCTAGGGCCAGAGAGCCCGGGACTTCGGTCTGGGCACGCAGGTGGCAGGTGACGGGATTGAATAGATAATTTCGAGGCGGAACGGGCCGGGGAGGGTGTGTGGGATTGATGGTGCTACGGATGCTACCGCTGACGACGTCACCGTTTCTTCTTGAGGGTGGTTGGAGCGTTTGTGCACGAAGTCGCCGTGGCTAACGGCTTCGTCTGGAAGTATTATTGGTCCAGGGAAGACTATCATAGCTCTCGCTCACGGCTAAAAACTGAATATCCTATTCCAAGGGGCAGACAGAGTTCCGCTCCATCAGATCCGCTTCCTAATATTAATCCACTAGGGTTCTAAGAACGAGGAGGCCTCCTAATACTAAATTCCTGAATCGCATAGCGGGGAACGAAACTGTCCCAGTCAAGATCCAGGTCTGGAATCTGGCTGTGTCTCTACTAACTCGGTTGGGGAACTTTTACCGCTGAAGGCTGGGTTAGATAATGTGGCAGAGGTAAAGAGGAGTGCAAACATACCTCCTGCTGCGACCGCATATACAAATTTTGCAGGCTGGGCCGGATAAAAAGAGAAATATCACGAGTCGGTTTTGCAGACATTGTTATCGCGGTCAGTGGCGGATTCAGGGTTCGGCAACCCAAGGGGAACAGCATACCTATGAGGTGCAGGCGCGCTATTGAAGAGTATGGAGCACTTATCAAAACGGTCGTCGTCACGGAAAGGGCCGCAGATGGCTTGCTGAATAGATGTGCCCGGCGGCCAAGGGGATTGTGGACAAAAGGCAATACGCCGATGTGCAACTGCAACTGAAACCACACTCGGCCACAGCCTTGCCAAGCATCGTATTAAGTAGGGTAGACTTTCGGAAGCGACGGGTTCGATGATCATGGTTGTGGAGCCGCTTGGGATTTCGCAGGTAATATCGCGAGAACCAGGCAGGCCGCTTCCACAGGGCGAGCGTTAACGCCTTCCAAAGCAATCGCCTTCCAGAGAAGCAATAGCGAGCTCTCTAGCAGATGAAGCGCGGACCGAGCTAGTCACCTCGCTGAAAGTCATTAAAGATAGTACGCTATGTGGTGCTTTAATTAAAGACCAAGAAGTAATAAGGAGTGTTATATCGGCCTAGTGCTTCTCGACCTCTAGCCGGATGTAGGAGCGCACATATATAGGGAATTGTCCCTACGAGAGTTCTCTAAGTGTATACTGTCGGCGGTTGGTCTACGCCGCTCGATTAATGACGTCCATTAGCCAGGAATATCTCGGGCTAAGAAACGTAGCTGGGGTGGCGCCCTGCCTAGTTACATCTCGCGACTCTTCTGGGACAGTTTACAGGAGCTTTATTTCCAGAGATAGCGGGCTTCTAAGACAGCTACCGCATTTCCATTGTAAACAATACTATTATTTTGTAGCTGCCCGCCTAGCGTTTTCTCGGCCAATCCTCTTAAAAAAGCGTTGCTTTCCTTGCTGGTCTTAATCCTAGGGTCTAGAATTAGATAGAATTTTCAATTCTAATATAATGGACGCATCTAACTATATAAATTTTAAACACGGTCGACAATTAATTATAAGCTAAGTGGTGATATAAAATATACTAAACTGGAATAAAAGTATTTAGTAGTAGAAGCAATAAGTCCTGCTTATAGCTGCAATATATTTAGGCCTTTATTAAAGCATGAGTAGTGAGCCCCGAGAGGCCGAGATAACGGGTACGTACTTCATTTTGCTTAAGGAACGACTGTATTATTAGTACGTACTTGCTAAGGAACGACTGTATTAGACCCCTTACTTCCGTCTGAGAGAAAGCTAAAGCCAAACAACCAAGCACCAAACAACAGCGAGTGACAGGTGCTACGAATTAAAAGACGAAAACGCAATACTGGGACTGCCTGTAACCCCCGGCTCATTCAATGTCCTCTTCGCGTCAGGCACCTCAATAGTGCTAGTCACGAAGCTCCAGAGTACGGCTTCGCCTTCTCCGGGTAGCCAAACTCTGGGGCAGAGTAAGTCCCGTCACTGTTGTGGGTGACAGTAGCGACAGTCTGGCCTGGCTTGGCCTCAGTGAAATCAATTTTCGCGATGGCGCCGATGCTAGTAATGTCGACAGCAGTTCCGGCCTTGTACTCTCCAGTACCGACATAGTATGTGACGACGGGAGTGAGGTCGTAGTTCGTGTTAGGTTTGGCTCGCCAAACAGCGACTGGAACAACTTGATTCTTATCGTTATACTTTCCATATCCACAATAGGCCGTCTCTATATTAGGGTTAGTTTGGTACTGTCATTTAGGAGCACGGTAGGACTTACTGTATTGGTCTTGGTTGAATGGCATGGTACGGATACCGAAGGAATTATCCTTGCTAGTTGTGCCGTATGGCTCAACGAACTGAGGGCCATCGTTCACAATCTCCATAACTGGAGATGTTCCCGGCTTGGTGTTGGTTTTCAGCTCGACTGGGGCATAGTCGCTAGTAGAAACAACAACACCGTAGTCGACTGGCTCCGGCGCTGTTCCACAAATAGCAAAATTTTCAACTTTAATATCGAACGCCGCTTTGCCCCTCGGAGATGGAACGCCGGGAGACTTGATCCAAACGTTGGTGTATATCTTTCCAACGGAAGACGACTCATTAGGATTTTCGTTGAAGAAGAGGTAGTTTTGTGTGTCCTCAGACTCATTGAGGACGTTAACGAGGTACTCGGCGGTAGACATTTTTGAGGTTGATAGTCCCTCAGGATTCGTTCAATAATATATAGCAAGAGAAGATCTGGTTTGGTTGTGAAGAGGAAAGATGGCTGTGATGCATTTTTGGGGGTTGGGATGTCGGCGTCTTATTTATACATTTTGTAGGAGCTGGTTGTGGGGGCTTCTTCTCTTAAGAAGAAGCCTCAACATTTCGTGATGGAACCGGTATCAGTATTATTATCGTTTAACATTTTGAAATGCATGCGGGGCAGTGTGGCTGGCTCAACATTTCTATTCTCCACTTCAATTCGCACTTAGTGTGCGCATTCTGATGCATTCGTCCCTGGGTGTCGAAGCCTGTGTGAGCCACTGCAATGTACTCCCGTGATCCGTACCAGTACTAACTGGGGGACTGGCTTTATACCTTAACAGCTCATTGTACTCTCAAACATACATTTAGTCGGATCTAACATCCATGCGATAGACTAATTATCACGGATAACTAGCCGATACGGGTGGCAGGAACTTGACCGACCTGGGAGTCGTTCTGGCATCGGCAATATCTGGACGTCCCAGGAGGCTCAGGATTGAGACGCAACCGGAGCTTGCAGACATGAGTTCAGGCTGAACGCGGCAAGTTGTCCCCGAGGTGGGTCCCCTAGAGGCCGCTTTGTGATTTGTCCATTGAACTCTAATTAATCCCTGCGCCTCAACCTGCCTAGCCGTCTTTTAGCATTTGTGTTAGCTGAGTCTGCGAGCATCACCCTACATTCTCGCATCAGACTATACCTTTCAGGCTGAGTGGCTCCCACTTAAACCAACCTTACAATAGATACCTTATCCCACAGAAATCACTACAGACGACTCTAGGTTTAGTTGGAGCTAATACAACGCCTTAGGAAGTAGAGTGAATTTTACTTCTATAAAGTGTAATTTTTTAGGGTATAAAGTACGAAGTACATCGACGGGCTACACTATAAACTATTACGGTATTAGATATTTGGCTTAAGCGCCACCATTCCTTTCCTACTAGCATTTGTACCCAAAAGTAAATTTGCCTGCAGAATCAGCAGGAATGCATTTTACATAATTTCCGGCTCTACTCAACACATAGCCGTAGGCGCGGCCCTCCAAGATGGTGACGCAATACACTCCTTGTGGTGACTCCTCTACGTGCCGCAATAGTAACTTTGCCCGCGATTCTTCTCACTCTACTCGTCACTTTGCGCATCATTTGCTTCCTCCTCTCTGTCTCTCGGAGCACCCCCGTATGTCTATGCAATGCGGCGGTACCTTCTGACCTTCTGCCGTACCGCTTTCGGATGTTTCGGCCAATTTCATGCATCCTCTACAGTACGGCGATGTGAAGAACAGCTCTTTAGTCAAGATCTATGGAGAATACCCCACTGAATCACTGCAAATGAACAATCGTGTATGCCCTCTCTCATCGATACTTTCGTACCATCGTTGAACTGTCCAGCTCGACTCACCCTGCGGGCCGGGCGTCCCACACGTCGCCTTGGCGTGGCGTGGCCACACTGTAATTGATGTAGAATGGTCTGTTTATGCTTCCTTGCTCAAGTCGCCCGCGGTCTCAGTGACGGAAACAGCTCCAGTTGCTTTATTCTAACATAGGCACTTCGTACTTCGTACAGAGTGCGGCCACCTCCCCTTTGAGACATCGTGGATCAGTTTTCGGAGCTTTGGCAACAAAGCTAAAGACTCGGATGAACTAGCCGGCCGCCTGTCCGAGTCTATCAATATAGTCAGGAGCGAAAGCCTACCTGAGACTGGACAAGATAATTGCGAGCAATGTGCAGTTAACAATGTCGTCCCCGAGTGCCTCCTTCGGCAGAGCAACGAGAGGATTCCTCTCGCATTCTGCCAGAGTTCCATTACTAGTTACTCTTTATCCATACGAACCTAAGAAAGTCGTCTTTGAGCCGAGGGAAGAAGCGAAAAGCCGCTACTAGCCATAGCCACAACGCCGTACTTAACATCCGGGAGCTAAATACGTAGGCGCTATACGTCTCTATTAACCGCTCAGAGGCTAAGCGTCCTCTTCACGCGATAGATAGAGAATTATCACCTTTGCCATATATATAATTCACTACCTTCCGTTTCTAAAGGATAATGGGACCTTTAACTGTGCTAATTGCGGAGAGTAGACCGACCTATAGAACCGCCGCGTCTATCATCCCTCAGCTCGCCTCGTATACGGAGGCTCATCGCTATACGTTCGTTTAGCGCATCCGCATTTAGGAATGTGCTTGGCTGGATGTAGCGGACTTATGCGTCTTGTTATGTGGGCAGCCGTTAAACTGAAAATTCAGCAGCTTATCAACAGTTATCTAGCACTACCGGATTCTGATTGGTTATCCCGATATTAAGTGAGGAGATATTGCCTTTATTTACTTACATCTCCGCTGTCTTATAATTGGGGTCTGGAATTATTACTGGAGCCCCAATCGGCATTAAATAGCGTACCCGTTCTAGCCGTAATCCCGGCCTTCCTGTTTAAGAAGTAAGGTACGATAACTCCGTACCTAAGAGATTTTACTATATTTTGCTTCACTAAGCACGAAGCCTTTTATCTACTCATCCTATTCTGTAGTTAGCTATTCTAATTAATCGACGGTAGATAGAATTAGTGGGCTCTATATTTTGCCAATATTACTTGAGCGGAGTAATAAACGCTGTACCCTTTGTGGAAACTAGCGGCGGGCTTTAGCGCTGTACTAACGGCCCGATAAGAGGCAAGCGAGAAAATGTTTATCTAAACAACTTAAGCGGTACGGTTTAGAGTAACGCGACGTTGCAGCCAAATGGGTAGTATAATCACGCTCTAAATAATAGTAGACATCGAAGCCCTCGACTTCTAATAAAGAGTAGTAAATAGTATATTCCCTTATTAGCAACCCAGAAGACTGCTAGGAATATTGTGCCAGCCTTAACTTACGTAAAAGGAAAGAATAATGCTAGTTCCGTCTCCGTCCTGTTACTAGTGAATAGCGGCGCCGTTTTGCCGTGTGCACCGACGCGGCCCACAGTACCTTTTCACCGGTTAACATGCCCTAGTGACCCACCTGTAGCACTCGTTGCTACCTCGGCATTACGTCTCCGAGTAACTTCTTTATTAGGCCCCTCCCGATGGGACACTGTCCGTTCCGCTAGCTCTTTAATAGGCAGGCGCGGGGTTCGGCATGGATTACAATAAAGCACGCAAAAGTCGCTACTATAACGTTAGGCGAGAGCCTAGACGTAATGCAGCATCTATACTTATTCGCACGAGCAGACGTACGGCTGCAATACCGGCGAAGCTTAAAGGAGATCCCCGCGAATACGTAGCTTATTTAAAGAACTATTTATTAAGTTAGAGCATTTCTCATCTGCTATGCACTGAATTTAACCTTAGACATATAATAGAGAAGCTTGGGCGATGTGTCGTATTTAATCCTACATAACCTAGCCTTAGCCACTGTCGGAGATCCCGGTAGATAGCGGGTGGTAAACCTGCCTCTTTCGTGCTCGGTGTGCCTGCAATATGGTCTATTTAATTTCCATTATCGTTGTATCTTCTCTAACTAGAGTCGAGTGAGGAATCGGAAAAGGCGGCATTCTTTTTAACCGAGCTTGTGAGAACTTCTGTTTGGTCCTCAGTGTTCTGCTCAGCTATTACTCGTTAGGAAGTTGCTGAGCTCTCGGTAAAATGTCAGTAACATTTAGAAGCGATGGCACAGATAAAGCTGCGTGTAAAAGACAGAAGACTAGATACGGTATCCCTACAAATATAAATATTACACTTCATTATCTGCCAACCACGCTTAGACATTGTTAACTCACTTTGTCCGCTGGTCTACTTGCAAGCACTGTCTTTACGGCTCAATTCCACTCGATTACAAAAAGTTCTGTGCAGTATCACGCGTTTTAAACGACAAAATGCAGACTTTTGGTATCTTTTTTGTCTCTCTTTTCATGGGAAACAGTCTCGTTGCGGCCTTCCCCACTCCGTCCGGACAGTTCTCGGTTACTGCTTCCCATAACTCTAATTTTCAACCTCACGGTCCACTTGCACTGGCAAAAGCATACCAAAAGTTCAACAAACCGCTGCCTGAGGATCTCGCTGCTGCAATTCAGGGCCTGGGAAAGCGCCTTAGCACCGGTTCTGTCACAAATGTCCCTCAGCAGTATGATAGCGAGTATCTGGCTGCGGTCCAAATCGGAACGCCACCGCAGACCCTGAACCTTGATTTCGATACCGGCTCCAGCGATTTATGGGTGTTTAGTACCAAAACTCCCTCCAACGAGGTGAAAGGCCAAACGCTGTATAATCCCGACTCGAGCTCGACAGCCCGTTTACTCAACGGAGAGACTTGGAGCATCACGTACGGGGACCAAAGTAGCTCGAGCGGTGACGTCTACAGCGATATCGTCACTGTTGGAGGCTTGACTGTAAAAGGTCAGGCTGTTGAGGTTGCCGAGCAAGTCTCTGCCGAATTCTCCAACGACTCATCTTCCGGTCTCCTCGGTCTCGCGTTCAGTTCAATCAACACCGTTCAACCCGACAAGCAGCAGACATTCTTCGCCAATGCTCAGCCAAATCTCCAGAAGACTTTGTTTACTGCTAACCTGAATCACCAAGCCGGTATGTCTGACTCCAATGCTCCCCCGGCAAGACTTTGCCATTAGCCTAGTCGTCGACTAACAAACAAACCTTTCAAGATGGCAAATACAATTTTGGCTACATTGATAGTTCAGAATACAAAGGCTCGATTACATACACTCCTGTTGATAGCAGCCAAGGCTTTTGGAGCTGGACCGCGAGAGGCTACTCCGTCGGCCAAGGCGCATTGAATGGAGAGTCCATTACGGGCATTGCTGACACCGGCACTACCCTACTTCTGTTGCCGGATGGCGTTGTCAGCGACTACTATTCTCAGGTGGACGGTGCAAGCTATGACAACTCTCAAGGCGGGTACACATTCAGCTGCGGCACGACTCTTCCCGACTTCACATTTGGCGTGGAAACCTCGACTATCACCGTGCCCGGGGAGTACATGAACTATGCCCCAACTGACAATTCAGGAGTCACTTGCTTCGGTGGAATCCAGAGCAGTGATGGTATTGGGCTTTCCATCTTCGGGGATATAGCATTGAAGTCTGCCTTTGTCGTCTTCGACGGCGGCAACGTGCAGCTAGGCTGGGCTTCCAAGTGATCGGGGGCAGCGGGGGATGTTCTTACCTTCTAAGGATGCCACGTTTTCGGCGAGTTTTACTCTTGCGCTTGCAGAAACAATATTTCCAATGCTAGCACTTCTAGTAATGCAATAATTTACATCACCCGGGGATAGTATATATCGTATAAGACTTCCGACTCTAAAACCTACCCTACTCCTCGCTCTCGCGGGCAAGGCGGCGCATAACGCCAAACACGGCTATGGTACCAAACTCTCCGATTATGTCACGGGGGTGGAGCAAAGGAACGAACGAACAAGTCCCAGCCCAGGTGTTTAGAATACCCATCGGGATGGGCTGAGGACTATACGCGACGGACAGCTAGATTAAGTTTTAACACCTTGGTATTCAAGGGCCGAGCTCCGGGAGCCTCATCTGTGGACCAGTGAGATAAAGGCCCATTCGGTTTAATAAAAAAATCCCCGGAGCCGCATTTGCTTTTGAAATCAACATCTCCATGCTACATTCGTCGCAAACAAGTATATAACTATGGTATTCCATACGCCAACCGGCGCAAAGCGTGTTCAGCGGCACTGCCAAAGAGGCGCCGTGATATTTGCCTGCCACGAGTTGGCGCTGCTTTAGCAAGTCTTGGCATTTAGGTTGCTGATTTTCCCTTGACGGCTGGGCCGCAGAAGAATGAAGTTTGCTGGCGAGGTATTGGCATACAGCCTTAAGCCTGTGCCATCTCCTGCATGAGGGTCGTGAATGTGACGGTGCGGAAAACAAGCCGTAATATCCTGTGTTGGCTCAGGAGCACGAGGCCTCTGCCGAGTCACCTGAAGCCATTATCAACATTTATGCGCCTTGCCTCGAGCACGACCGACGACTACTAAAAATGGACTTCTCTATAATACTTCGGGCATTTATAATGCCTGCAAACCTTCGCGAAAAGTCAACCGGAGTAACCGCACGTATTTTCCGAAGACTTGACCATCGGCCAAGCCTCGAGAATCGACCTATCCCTACTTGGAAACGCAGAGGGCCGGAGTGAAGAAGCCGCCGAAGACCGGGGATTGCTTCTGGAGGACAGTAATTACACAAACGATGATGACTTTGGTGAAGATATCGAACGGGAAGAGAATATCGAAGATGAGATGTCTGGGGACTAGAACAAGGATAAGAACCGGAACTAGGGCTCATCTTCGGCTTGAGCTTGGGTCTATGCACGCAGAATCTAACTGACGCCCCCCCAGCTCCAGCAGTTTACCCGGATTTTCGCCTTCAAAAGCTGTCACTCCGCCCGATCCTATACCTCATATACATTCAGCGACTCTTATTCCTCGAGTTCGCACTTCCAGCGCGAGGCTACACTTCCCTCGGTACTTAACTTCGTCCGCGAACAAAGCTACTAATTAGAGCCAATTCGCAGGAGGTACATGGTAGCGGATAACAGTCGTCTCTTGAAGAGACGATTGGCCTCCGAGATGCGGACGCCAAATTGCACGCTCCGACGCACCACCATTCATCCTTCGTTGGAGTGAGGATGGCCAAACGAATTTCTACGGCGAGAGCATTGAGATTGATAGACCGATTTCGACTGCCGCCCATTTTCTCGAGGAAGCTTCATCGCCTCTGCCCTGAGCCAATGTTCGGCTGGGAGCCGCCTGTGCAGGGGGTATTCTTTCGTGCAACACCCTCAAAACCGGCCCGGAGACACGTATCTTCAGCTAAGAATCCCCTCTAGCGTGCGAAGGCTCCGGCCGTGTATTTCCTCATACATTCCCCGCTCCTTCCAGTTCCTCGCTAGTCCTGCCGTCTGTCATTACTTCGAGTTACGCTGAGATTCTACGAGTACAAAGGTATTCCGAATACCTCTCAGAACGCGTTTTCCAGTTGGCTACCTCACAGTATACATTACAAGCCCTGCAACGTAGAGCCTTCGCACATTCCGAGCAATGTGAACCTCTCGTTCCGAGTAAGCTTCCAGAACAGGAATGCCTGAAATTTTCGGTTCGTTAGTTGAGCGTTGGTCTGCTTTGATCAGTGACTTCAAGTCTGCGGGAAATAATCAAACCAAGCAACCACATAGCCTCACAAAGATAATAAACGGTGGTACTTCCTGGGTACATTGGTCTTGACTGGGCCTGATACCAGTCTAGCGTAGCCACAACACCACGGCATTACGGCGGGTGCCTGTTATAGCAATCGCACAGCTCGCCAGGAGCAGTTCAAGTCGTAGCACAGCGTACCCGAGCCTCGGCTTAATATTGAAACAAATCCCCTTTTCTAGGAGACGCCAACTAATCTACCCTCCCTCGCCCCAGGCTCCCGTCATCCACTCCGTCCTAGTGCGCCCCGTCTGCATCTTGACTCTCCCCCAAAACTCCCAGCATGAGGCACTCAACAGTGTCAACAGGACCCAAAGAAAGCTCCCCGTCCCATGCCATGCATGCGCCTGATTACTATAATACACTTATCCCAAACTGCCGTGATGATATCGAGACAGACAACAAGGCCCAGAGCGAAAAGACGCCGTCAGCCCATGCGAATGCGCCGTTCAGCGCTTCCTCGTGTCTTTGCCCTTTTTCTTGCCCTTTTTCTTATCCTTTGGTAACTCCAGTTTCGTGTGTTTGAGCTGTTCTGCCATGATGGCAAGCATATACTGATCAATGTTGCGAATCTTGCCGCCCCAGGCATTATACTCTGTGTCGTCGTCGATCTGCACTGTGTCTGCCCCGTCGAGCACGCTGCCGTCGAGCACCGACTTGCCCGACGGCGTTCCCTGCCGAGTCGTCGAGGCGCCCGAGGCTGGGCCACCCGGCTTTTCTGTAAAGTCGGCGTCGTCTGCCTGGATTTCTCGCTCGGCGACGCGTGCGGCAGCCACATCTTCTCGGTCCTCTGCCTGCTCAAGCACCCTGCCGACTGTCCTCTGGTCGCTGTTGGTTCCTGGTCCGCCCAACACGCGGTCCAACGCCGCGTCCGCGGCAGACACACCCTCATTCGTCAAGTCCACCTTGTCCTCGAGCACGTCCCTGACCGAGACGCGATTGAAGTAGTCTGTGGTGAACTCTCCTTCCTGAATCACGACGTCGTCAAGCATCTGTTTCTGCGACGCTTTGCGCAGGATATTGGCTTCGATGGTGTGCTCGCTGATGAGGCGGTAAATGTGCACATCGCGCGTTTGGCCTATTCGATGGCATCGATCCTGGCACTGCTTGTCCATGGCTGGGTTCCAGTCTTGGTCGTAGAAGATGACCGTGTCGGCGCCGGTAAGGTTGATGCCCAGCCCACCAGATCTCGTCGACAAGATGAAGCACAGGATGCGAGGGTCGTTGTTGAACCGGTCCGTCAGGATCTGACGCTGTTCCACCTTGGTCGCTCCGTCGAGTCGCAGATACTTGTGCCCGTGAATGTTGAGAAACTGCTCCAGGATATCGAGCACCTTGGTCATTTGTGTGAAGATGAGGGCGCGGTGACCACCGGCTTGCAGCCTACGAAGCAGCCTGTCCAGGACCTGAAGCTTGCCGCAGTCGTATTGGAGTAGACGCTTATCGGGAAACTGGATGCTGAGCCGCATCCGAGCCTCGTGCCAGGGATCAGCTGGAGCCACCTTTGGTAGGAATGGTGCCCATCGAGCCGGTGCCGATAGCTTCAGGTCTGCCTCCACGAACGACTCGACGCCTTTGCGACCCAGCATGAACGGTTCCAAGTCCCGCGTAACCACTGCAGGCGTCACGCAGGAAAACTTTTCAATTGTCGTCTTGAGGCTGTCGGCACGCTGGTCCAGGGTTGGAGTGAGAGCGCGGATGTAGGTCGAGTCGTCCTCAAACCATGCCATAATTTTGTGAGGGACTCTCGGCCGCGGACGGCATGGGCGTCTGAATGCGTCAATGGAGACCAGATCGACAATGTTCTTGCCATACATCGGTCGCTGCTGGCGGCGTAGCGCGTTGAGGTACACACAATGCTGTAGCTCCTCAAACCTATCCCACCGAGATGCGTTCTCGAGATAGGCAATGTTGGACTCCACCGTCGATGGATCGAGGTTTGTGTAGGCCCTCTGAGCCCGAACCTTCTGGGCCTCTCTAAGATCCATGAGTGCCCGATGTGAACTCAGTTGAGTGACGCGCTCGGCAGTCACGCTCGATAGATGCTCGTGCTTGGTTGGGACCAGGTTCAAGAAGGCGAGGTTGACCTCTCCCATGGGCGCTTCCGCTAGCAATGAGCGCCGTAGCATTCGTTCGGTGACCTCGTATTCAGATGCAACAGACTTTTGCATGCGAAAAGAGGTCATGATGGGACGGTCGACGAACAGATCTGGGTGGTTGCAGACTTTGCGGAGCTGCATCAGACAATTGATGATTGACAAGTAGTTGCCCGAGGCGAGCGTCGCCTTGGTGTCGTTTCGGGACAGGAAACCGTCGTAGAGCTCGCGTTGCCGCTTTGATAGCCGGCAGAACTCGACATGCTCGTACTTGGCCGGCATTTGCTTCTCCACGTCGGCCTTGAGGCGGCGCAGCAGGTATGGGCGAAGGACCTTGTGCAGCTTCGAGATGATGGCCCTGGCTTCGTCGTCCATCTGGTCTCTGCCGCTCTCCAAGATCTGAGACTCGGGCTTGTGAAACCAATCATGGAACTCCTGGAGGTCCGCGAAGCCACCCACGCCGTTTTCCGCGGGCATCAAGAAGAAGAGCAGCGACCACAGCTCTGTAAGGTTGTTCTGCAGTGGCGTTCCGGTAAGCAGGAGACGAGAGTGCGTGTTGAATCCCAGCAGTGTTTGCCACCGCTGAGACTTAAAGTTCTTGATGTTGTGTGCCTCGTCAAGAATCAAGTAGTGCCACCGTCGCCGCTTGAAGACTTGCTGATCCTGGAGCACGAGCTGATAGGAGGTGATGCACACATTCCAAACGTCGTCGTTGTTCCAGCCCTGCCGTTTTCGCTTTCGCTCCTCCTGAGAGCCGTAGTAGGCAAGAATCTTGAAGCCTGGGCACCACTTCTTGAACTCCATCTCCCAATTGAGCATCACACTCGTGGGGACAACAACCAGGTGGGGGCCCCAGACTTCGTGGTAGGTCGCCAGGTGGGCGAGCAAGGCTATTGTCTGGATTGTTTTGCCCAGGCCCATCTCGTCCGCGAGGATGCCGTTGGTGTTGTTGGCGTAGAGGCCGGCAAGCCAGTCGAGGCCATCGTGCTGATACTCACGCAGTGTCCCCCGGAGGAGGAAAGGGATGTTAGTCTCGTGAGTTGTCTGCGACCCCGCCGAAGGGGACCTGCTTGCTCCAGCCTTGGGCACCGCCAATTCCTTCGCCGATGCCACATCCACTTCGGAAGGCTTGGTCTCTGACGTCGGTGGAGACTGGCTGTGCTCTGGGCTGGGCGGATTCGTGACCGGTTCCGTCCCAGGGCTTAGTGGTTTCTTCGAAACGACGTAAACGGGGGCTGCAGCTCGGCTGTCGCTTGGCGCATTGTTGACCGCGTCTGCCATCGGGGTGTCTTGATCAGGCACAGCCGGAGGCCGATTGGGACCACCGTTTGGCCACGCATCAGAATCGGCGTCATCGCTACTCTCCTGGACTGCCTTGACATGCCAGTTTGCATCAGCTGTCGAATCCTCATCTGGGGGAACTGGCGCTTGGTCCTCGCTCGGTTCGGTAGCATGGCGCCCCATCTCCACCGCATCACCGTTGATGGAATCGGGATGGCGAACCAGTGACACTTCGTCATCATCTTCGACAGGCCCGTTGAGGTCTGATGTAGGCTCTTCGGTGTCACCGGCTGCGTCGGCGTCAAGCATCTCGGTGTCCCCTTCATGCGCTTGGGGAGTATCTTGTGATGCTTCGTCGTTCATCTGCTTCAGCTCTGATTTGCCAAAGAATAGCCCGAGCAGGCCGCCTGCCTCTTCTTCGGACTCAGCACTAGCTTCGTCCTCTTCATCCTCGTCCTCATCGCTGTCCATGTCGCTGGACCCGAGGTCATCGTCCATGTCGACCGACTCGTCGCTTGTGTCGCCAGCTGGGTCCGCGTCTGTCTCCGCAGCAGTTGGATCATTGGTCGCCGTATCCGCGGCCGGCTCAAAGTTGGGGAGATTGGCGTACTTGGCTATTAACTGTTCTTGAGTGAGGCCCTCGTCTGCTGTGTCTTTAGTGTCGTCCCCATCGTCATCGTCGGAGGTTGACATGTTGTCGCTGTCGGCATTGCCATAGTCGCCACTTTCGTCAGAGCCCAGTCCAGATCCACCGTCGTCGTCGCTTCCGGCGATTAGATCGTCGCTCGAGTCGTCGAAGCCATCTTCGTCGGACGGGATTTCCGAGTCCAGCCCGCGGCGAGCCTGCAGCTTTTGTTCAGACAGGTTGACGGCTTCATTCAGCGCAGCCTTGACTCGTCTTTGCTCTTCCGCTTCCCACTCTTCCAAGCGCTGTCGGTTAACTTGCGCCCGGACGTTCTCCCACGTACCAAACATGGCCCTGGCGACCAGGCGGTATCGCAGTATCCACTTTTCTCGTTCCTCGGCCTCGATTTCCTCTGCCGACTTTGGCTGGCGCCGAAGCCACTCGTCACGACAGGCCTCGGCGAGCTTCTTAGCCGTCGACCGATGTCTTTGCTGCTCTGCCAGGAGGAGCTTGCGGAAGTTGGCCATGGCCTTGACCATGTGATCCTGCCGAGCCCACTGCCGTGGCGGCTCTTCCTCTCCTTCTGGGGCGAAGAGAGAACATCGTTCTTCGGACAGGAGTCCACCGGGTTCCACCTCGTCCTCGATTCGCAGAATCAGCTGGGCATCTCTTTGCGCAACCACGTCGGTATACGGGGGCCCATCCTCTGAGGCTTGCAAGCCGCCGTCTTCGACTGGAATGTCGCCTCCGCGTGCCCAAAAGTCCTCGAAGCTTGTGCCTATCTTGGCTCGTTTTCGAACCTGGTCGGGATGCACTAGCGGAATAACGCCCGAGCGGCCAACGCGCAGCCTTATCCGAGGCGACCAGCTGTCGCCATCGTGATGGGCGTATTTGGACTCGTGAGCGGGCGACGTCTGCTCCTTGGCATTGGCGGCGTCAAGGCGCGATGCTCGTCGAGGTCGAGTCGAGTGGCGCGTTGGTTGAGGCGGCGCGAGGGAGTTCGGCGGCGTGTAGAACGGTCGAGGATCTCAGCTCTGGCGCTGGCTTCCGTGACGCAACTTTCAGAGTCGAGGCCGCCTTCTTCAGAGGAGGACGTGGCTTGTCCTTTGGGGCGGTCGTCTTGTCCCCCCTGACGGTGATGGACGACTCGTCCTTTTTCGGCGGGGTGGGGGCGGGCCCGTTCAGGGAGTGTCTCGTCAGTCGTCTCTTGCCTCGAGGCTGGAACTCGAGCGGCAAGGTGTTGATTCGACCGGACTTGCGGCGTCCGTTCTCGGTAAAGGAGGTAGGGCCCTCGGCCGCGATCTTCTTCCACGGCGGCGACTCGAGCTTGAGCTTGCGCAACGCGGGCGGAGGGGTTGCATCTCGAGTTCGCTGTCTCTTGGCTGGCCGCTCATCGTCGTCGTCGCCGCCGCCATCGCCATCGCCATCGCCACCGCCGCCGTTGACTTGTGCGGGCACGTGTCCATTCGTCCGCGGCGTCGCGTCCGCATCGACCTGTTGGCCTGCCGAGGGCTCAGCGGCGTCATCGTCTGCCTCGGCCGCCGTCGGAGCCGCATCGTCTGGACGCGCTGGATGCCCGTCGCTCGTGGTTTCGGGGGCCACAGGATCCGTGATGGCCAGGACATTGTCGGGCGACGCGGTCTCGGGCATCATAGCAAGGTGGAGCCAGGAGACGCAGAGGGCGTGATCTCGACGTGGCAAACATTGGCAGGGCGGAAATTAGGGTCTATGGAATCGTAGCGCTTCAGTGAATACCCATACAAGGTCTGCACATGATCAGAGGCCTGTGGCGCGGCCGGCGGCGGTTTTTGCGTGCGAATTCCGGGTCGTCAGCAAAACTTTTGGATTGGGAGAAATTGCCAGACGAAGCGACATGGGTGAGGTGCTGCAATTAACTGCAGCTGCCAATTCGAGGCCCGCAGTGAAGCGCGACTGCACTAAGGATGGACTGGCGTGTGCGTGGCAGCCTCAGGCACTAACTTCTGGCTTGAATTACCACCACCTCATCAAGAAGCACCTCAGGCCAATTGACCCGCCATCGCCACCAAGCAATTGGGCGCCAACGGACCTGCCAATTCGCCCAGCGTGAGTTGCAGCCGACGGGCGACGAGCTGATGCGTCTAGAGGTTCATGCGCGCGCCAACTGACCGCCGTCGATAGATGCTCCCCCAGCGAATCGCGCGGGCGTCTGCCCTGCGCACAAGCCTTGCGATCACTCGACGACTACCGACGACGCAGCAACGAGGCTTCCTGCCGCCCCATTACTCGGCGAAGAAGACGATTGACGACAAGTTCCCCGATTCTCCGCAGATGAGCGAGGCCGAGGACCCCGGCATGGTCAGTATTGGCGGCGCAGACGATGGATGGCAGCACGTGGCGACTGACAAGACTGCGCGCAGAACGGCGGCTACATCAACCCTCCACGGATCAAGCGACAGTTCCGCGACCCCCATGCGAACTGGTGGGACCCCCAAGAGCGCCGGAACTTTGGCGAGCCCGTCCACGAAGACAACGACGTGCTCGGAATCTTCTCGCCGTGGGAGTACACCTGGACGACCACTGGGCCCGGCCTGGTCATGGTCGGCACCTTCATCGCCGTCTTCTTGGGCGTCTCTGGAGTCGTATACCTCAGCTACCCCGACAAGCCGTCGTTCCCGAGAGAGTTTGAGGGCGGACTGGAGCGGGAACTGGGTGGCCCCGGAGCCGTAAGGGTAGGCCAATTGGCGCAAGTATCGCAGATGCATGCAGGTGCTAACATGTGTGTGCAGGCACGGATGGCCGGCGACGAAGACCCGTGAACAGAATCGGGGTTGATTGTACATAAATCTGGGCGCGGAATACAGCATGTCTTGTGGAACCGGCCGATCGGCTTAGGATGTACTCACGGAGATGTGAACGGGGGATGGCTCAACATGTAGCAGCTGCACCAATGCTTAGGTACTTTCCCTTGTTCAACTGTCATTGTACGGTGCTAATATTATGCTAATCTGCTGCTGATCTGCTGCTGATGCTGACTGCTCGCCGTGGCCGCACGCTCGGGATTCTCCTGCATCTTGACATTACCCCGAAGGAATGGGTTAGGAGCATCCAACTCTATTCAGTGGCCCCATGACATCGAGTGCCTGGGACCTGCTTCCTGGCTGGCATCTTCGCTTATAGTCGCCGTGTTTGGAGGGCTAATCTCCCGCTACAATGGTAGGAACCGAGGCCGGGCCCATCACTCCCTGCGCCTACACTCCCCGGTCCGATGCCGACCCAGCCCACCCTCGATGACGCTCCCTTCACCTGCCTGGAATACCGCGGCATCGCCGTTGACAACGTCACGGACAGATTCTCCAGGCTGCAGATGCCCCCATTTGCTGCTTCCCCTGGTCCGATACCCGCTCTGCGGACACGGCGAGTGCCCGTTACTCGATCTCGCACTCGGGCGGTGGCACATGTCGCGTCTAGATGCAGCAGCCTGGCCTGAACTGTCGATTCAAACTCTTCTCCCCAGCCATTCCCCCTCTTGCCACCTCAGTTCTTTGTACTCTCCGGCTCCATCTTCGTGCAGTTCTTTGACTGTCCCATACGACTTCTGCCTCGGCGGCGCCCCACGATGCGCTTTGAGGATTGGGACATTCTACTCTTCCCCAGAGGCTGCAAGACTCCCGTGAAGGAGTTCAAGGTGGCTTGCCATGTTGTCCACGATGCGGGTATGGTCAACGTCACTGCTCGACTACCCGCCATGGCCATAAACTAACATTGGATGCCTCCCAGAGTTCTCCCATAGCCATGGCTCGATAGGTCTACCGACAGTCTGCTGCTTCGTCCCGAGCCTCGCCCCCGCCGCCCCCTTCCAAGTCTCGATCCATTCCTGGTCGGACGCGATTGTGAGCCAGTTTGCCAGGTCCTACAGCAAGTTCCCCGACACGGTCAAGTTTGAGGCGAGGCTCTTTATCGATGGCAGACTGGTTGCGTATGATGTACTTCCCAGCTGCTGGTGCGGCTCTCTTGGTATTCGCGTTGGCTGACACCAAGGCAGCTCCACGGCGTTGGATCGAAAGACTACTTGGCCTCATGTCATCGCTCACACCTTTGGTTAGACTGACCCCGTCTGCTAGTGGCCACTTTGGCTGACCTTGTCCCAATAGACATGTCCAAAAACGGGAATATCGAATCCCTCAAGTTTCCGGCGTTTCGGCAAGAGCTGCTTCAGCAGAATTACTGGAGCCCTGCCGACGACCTCGGCCGGATCAAAGTGGTGTTGAGCGAGGGGTTTCCACGAGACTCTGTCACCATGCCCATTGAGCGGGTCAGGAATATAGTCACGTTTTCGTTTCAACACGCCCCGCTAGGTGCCTTTTCCCTTCCTAGTTGGCGAATGCAGTAGCTGGTAGCTGATAAAACGGCGTCTAGATGTCCTGGAAAGCTCCTCAATTGCGTGGCCGAACGCTTCCATGTGGCACCGAGCACCCTTTGTCTCGTCGATGCCGGTTCCGTCGTATCCTTCGGATGATGCCGACTCGCACGCACACTCCCCTCGTCGGCGGACCAGTGCGTTGCAAAGCAGTTCGTCCGGCTACTCGCAGAACGCGTTGCCCAACCCGTCGACAAATGCCGGGACTCGACGAGCCACCCATCCAGTCTGCAGCACCCTGCCCTATGCCAACACTGCCTCACACCCCTTTGGAGAGGCAAATACTTATTTTGAATGGCTGAGCGGGATCGGTATGGGCGTTGCCGATATGAATCGCGGGGAAGGCCAGGTCAAGGTTCATCGCCGACTCGCGCGGAGGACGAGCACAGATATCAGCATGCCGGATTACGTGGAGATTGCCGAGCAGCCACTGTACATGCCCGGCCCGCGACAGGACGATGATAGCCACCCCGGCAACTTGAAGGTTCCCACAAACACGCCAACCACAAGTGGATACGGGAGCTGTGAGCAAGATGGTACTGGCCGGAGTTCCCTGCAGTAGTTTCTCCCAGAGCACGTTGCTGACTGCCACCAGGAGTCACATTCTCCAGCCTCTCCCATGCTGCATCGATACCGTCTGATTTGGCAAACTCACTGACGAACTCCTTGCTCAATCAACCCATGCCCGTGCATATGCAACAGCCAAACTTCCACGCGCCTGTGGGGGAGATTAGATCTCGTAAGGAGAACCGGTTCCAACAGCTTGCGGGACCGTCCCCCTCGGCAATGCACACTGCTTTGACATCCGGCCAGGACCATCAGGAAATGCGCCGCGTTTCTCAGCAAATGTATCTGCCATCCGGTGCCAGCCTGCCCGTTTGCACGGTGTCGTCTCAGGTCAATAGCCCTGAGCCTGTTCAGCGAGTTTCCTCTATGGGCGGCGAGCTCAGCGCCGGCGTCAACAACTTGTCGACGAGCGACACGCCTCTCAGCGCTGCTTCTGGGAACTCTGTAGAGAAGGGAACAAAACGCGTCCGCAACTTTACCCCCGCATCGGCCCGCGCAATTGACGAGGAGGACGAGCCGCGCCGTGGTAGCCCCCGAGTGCGTCTGACCCCTTTCATGGAGAGAGCGGCGGAGGATATTAAATGATTGGGATCAAGGCGTTATCAGCTCAGCATCTTCAATGAGTCACCGCCATGGGTGTCTGCTGGAGTGGAATTGCGGAGCACGTGTCAGTATGGACACGTCGGCATGATTGCATTTTTATCTAATGTTCACGGGCTCAGGTGGTTGAGGCATGAACCTTTATTCCCGATGAGAAACATACTTCCGAGTTCTCTGGTTAAAACGGCGCTTAGCATCCTCAAGTGGTGAGCTAATCACACTAGTTAGGCTGACAGACGCAGACAATACCAACGGGTATATGAATGCAAAGATTGGTCACCAGTTATGTTCGGAGGTCGACTTGATCCTAGGGCCATTGGCGCGTGTCTCCCGATGACTACGGCCAAGAGAAGAGCCCAGCAACCGCGATTAAAAGCACGTCTCGGAAGAGAGCGCGGCAGTGTTTGAGTGGTCCTAAATCCCTACCGGCACTCCGTCGCACAGCCGCGGATGCCCACAGGGTCCGATATGACCCACTACATGGATAGAGCGAGCATTTAGGTTGACAGGTGGGCGGATGTTGATGTTACATGTGAGATCTGGCCACATGGAAGGAGTATTGCCATATTGTTTGCTTGTCCATGATGTTCGGTTGCTGATGCGGGAGAGACCCCACGGCCCGCCAGGGACATCAACGGTACCGGAGGACAAGCTGAGTACAACCCAGTAAAGCTACTGACACCAAGAGGCGCGGCACGCATTAGATGTTATACCAAGCTTTCCGGTAGCGAGGGCTGGCGCAGCAGCGCGCCGGAGCGTCTTCGAGGAGCTGATGGAGTTCTCCGCAATCACACGACCCTAACATCATAGTGTAGGGAACGCGGGTCGTGATAGCTTCAGCCGTGTGTACCGCTTCTAGTTTGCGAAGGCCCTAGCCTTGTATTCCTATATTTCCCCCATTCTTGCCGCTCGCTGTTCCTGCCGCCCCTCGCCATTTCCGCCGATGCCTGCAATGGCCCCAGAAAGCATCAACGGCGTAGAAATACACTTAGGGTATTTGAGCAAGGGACCTTAGTTTAGGTAGGAATTCTGGCGACGGTTGGCCAGTGGCGTTCAAATTTTAAGCCTTGGCAGGTTGCCCACCCGCTCAGCGGGCCGGCCCGTGCAGGCACGGGCACGAAAGTACTTCGTATTCAGTGACAGTAGCAGTCACTGTTGTCGGGGCGTCGGATGACGGAAGAGTCTCGGTGTTGGCCATGTCCGCAAGCTCGAAATGATTGCACTTCCAAGGGACTGGACATGTGAAGCGGGTCACGTGGCTAGCGCGTATTATTAAGAGTCCAGCTAATGCCGTTCCTTCTCCGTCTAGGTACGTAATTATTGGCGAGCGAGCATTGTTCAAGCCCGCAATACAGAAAGCATGCGGTCGGCATCGATTGCGGCGGCACTCGCGCTGGCGCCATGGGCCGTCTGTGCCGAGCAGCAGCCGCTGTCCAACCCGTCGACACACGCCCATGCGTACCGTCATGAGCTCATCGGCCTACACAAGTCGCTAGTCTCCATCGAGTCGGTCAGCGGCAACGAAAACAGAGTCGGGAATTTCCTGGTCGACTACCTCACCGAGAGAGGCTACACCGTGGACCTCCAGTTCGTGGCGCCGACGGACGGCACTCCCGCAGGCAGGGAGCGGTTCAACGTATTGGCTTGGCACGGCGGGCAACGGCCCAACCCCAAGGTGGTCGTTTCGAGCCACACTGACGTCGTGCCACCGCATATCCCCTACGGCATCGAGCATGGCGAGATATCCAGAGACACCGTGATCAAGGGCCGTGGGTCGGTCGATGCCAAGGGCTCCGTCGCCGCCATGATCGTGGCCCTGGACCAGCTACTCGCCACCGAGAAGGTCAACGGCGAGGACGTGATGCTGCTGTTCGTCGTCGGCGAGGAAGTGACCGGCGACGGCATGCGGACGTTTAGCGACTCCCTCGAAGGCATGGACCCGCCACGGCGCTTCGAGGCCGTCATCTTCGGCGAGCCGACGGAGAACAAGCTCGCGTGCGGCCACAAGGGCGGCCTCTTCTGCGACGTCGCGGCGCGCGGCGCGCCCGGCCACAGCGGCTACCCGTGGCTCGGCAAGTCGGCCAACGAGCTCATGGTGCGCGCCATGGCCCGCATCATCAACACGGACTTCGGCAGCACGGCGCTGTTTGGCAACACGACGGTCAACATCGGCCGCTTCGAGGGTGGCGTCGTGGGTAATGTGATTCCCGAGCACGCCTTTGTCAAGATGGCAGCGAGGGTGGCCATCGGGCCCGAGGCTGAGGGTGCGAAGATTGTGCGGCGCAAGATGCAGGCCATTTTCGACGAGATTGACAACGAGGCGTTTACCTTTGACTGCAGCCACGGATACGGTTCCGTGGAAGCCAACTGTGACGTGCCTGGTGAGACGCCTCCAGTCGATCTCGCCGACGTGTCCGAGTTGTATATGAGAGAACTGGGCTTTGCTGACAAGGGCCAGGTTTCGAGACCGTCGTGGTTAACTACGGGACTGACATTCCCATCCTCAAGGGCGACCACACCAGGTATCTATACGGCCCGGGCACCATTCTCGTCGCACACGGCGCGCGGGAGAACCTGACAGTCGGCGACCTAGAGACTGCGGTGGAAGGCTACCAGAAGCTGATCCTACACGCCCTAAAGCAATAAGGCCATATTGAATGCATAGCTGCTCTTCGAGTACATATGGTTGAAGTTGTAATGCCCTAATAGTATAATTAGAATAGCACCTGTCGCTCTTATATCCAGAAATTTCTTGCTCACGGCGCTGATGCACCTCCCACGACCTTAGCCCACCTCTCTGGTATCAGCTTGGAAAAGTCAAAGTCGCCGTTTGCGCCCTTCTCCACGGGCCCCTTTTCCGTCACGACCGCATCGATGAGCTCTGCCGGCGTGACGTCAAAGGCCGGGTTCCAGACACCGACGCGTTGATCCGCAGTGGCAACGCGCACCTTGGTACTCTCATCGACGCTGCCGTCGGGCTCGATGACGGCGCCGGTGATTTGCGTCAGCTCCTGCGGCTTGCGCTCCTCAATCTTGATGCCATCGCCCGTCTCCGTCTCAAGGTCTATGCTCGTCGTCGGCGCGGCGACGATGAACTTGATGCCGTGGTGCCGGGCCAGCACGGCGAGCTGGTACGTGCCAATCTTATTTGCCGTGTCGCCATTGCGGACGACGCGGTCGGCGCCGACGATGACGGCGCTAATGTTCATCTCCGTCCCCCGCGTGCGGAAGAGCGAGGCCGCCATAGAATCGGTGATGAGCGTGCTGGGGATGCCCTCGTAGACCAGCTCAAATGCTGTCAGCCGGCTGCCCTGGTTGTACGGCCGGGTCTCGGTGCAGAACGCATGGCGCAGCAGGCCCTTGGACCGGAGGGTGCGGATGATGCCCAGGGCCGTGCCGTGGCCGGACGTGGCGAGCGAGCCCGTGTTGCAGTGCGTCAGGACGGAGACGGTCTTGTCGGACGTGGCGCCGATCTGCGCGCACAGCCACTCGGCGCCAAAGTCGCCTATGGCCAGGTTCGTCTGCAGGTCCCTTTCGAAGATCTTCTCCGCCTCGTCGATGAATCCCTGGACGACGGCCGCCCTGCTGTCGCCGCTGGCTCGTATCCGCGCCTTGAGCTGGTTGATGGCGTTGGTGAGGTCGACGGCGGTAGGGCGGCTGGTCTTGAGGTAGTCGAGCGCCTCGTCGATGTGCGCGATGGTCTCCCGCGCTGAGCCGCCCGGGACGGGGCCTTTATGCAGCTCGACGGCGAGGCCGAGGCTGGCGACGATTGCAATGGCCGGGGCGCCGCGGACGCGCATGGTGGCGATGCTGTCGAAGGCCTCTGCTCGAGTCGCAACGGTGTCGTAGTGGAACTCGTGGGGGAGGCGGAGCTGGTCGAGGACTTCCAGCTTGCCCCGGGAGTATTTGACGGCCTGGAGGGTGGACATTGTCGCGATGAAAGCTGGGGGCTGGACGCACAATGTTGGCGAGATAATTGCGTGTCTGAAAGCTGTTGCATGCAAGGCATCAATTCAAATATCGCGGTGCCCTCCAGATAGGTACGAGTAGGTGGGTAGTAAGTTCTGAAATTCTGCCGCACCCTGCCAAACAGGAATGGCGTCACGGCTGCTTCAGCGCCTCTCACCGCCTTGACTAACTACCCCGGACAATAGCGGCGTGCGCTGCGGACTACGGCCAGGCAACTCGCGACGACACCTCCTTTACCCATCTGTATCCACACACGAGCAGCACCGGAGCGCAGCGATGCCAATGGCAGAGGCGCGGTGTTTGCCATGGAACAGCAGTCTTCGACGTCCAAGGTGACCGGTGAGTGAAACTGCACCCGGCACCGAAGCTGACGACGCCCATCCACTGACACCACGTCGCAGTCGAGTACTTTGATCCTCACAATGTCTACGAGTTACTCTGCCCGGGGCTAGTCCCCCGCCTGCCGCTCCGAAACCTCCATTGGCAGTCTCATGCCGGTCCGCTGCGGTCCATTGATACTCTACATGTCGAGCTGGTCCGTGGCGGAAGCGACACCTCGGCTGCACCGCCTGCGCCGACCCTTCGCGAATCTGAGAGCACATCGAGCACGTCGCGTGACGATGGGTTCCAAACGCAACAGGTTGGCGGCCACTCTCGCTCGACCGAGGCCGTCGACGCGCAGTCCCTCCCCATGAAAGCCGCAGGCAGTCAGCGGCGCCATCAGATTCCCGGGCTGCGCCGCACGCCGTACCTCAAGGTTCTGCTCGTCCGATGCGACGATAATGATTCATACAAAAGCACCGTCCGCTCCGAGGTGCGCGAGTGGATAAAGACGCAAACGCCGCCGTCGGCGAGCTCCAAAAAGGGCAGCAACCAAGAAAAGCACGATGCGTTTGAGTGGTTGATTTTGCACGTCATCATTCCCAACACCGTCGCGGCGACGCAGCCCCGGAGTGGAAGCAGCAAGACCGATGGCAGCACCCCGGACAAGGCCTCGTCCCGATGGCGGACTGGGCCGACGCCGTTGATGGAAAAGTTTCGCTCCGACTTCAACTCGTCGACCAAAGGCGCCCCGGACCGCGTTGCACAGATCCGGATCGGCATAAACGATGTGCCGTACGACATGCTGCCCCGAGTCATCCCAGCCATGCCTTCGGGATACTCAGAGACGGACCAGGATGCCGAATACGCGTGGAACGACCTGGTGGGAAAGTTCAAAAGCCTGATCCTCAGCTCCTTCGACCAGAGAGTGACCCAGTACGAGGAGGACATCAAGGAAAAGGACGGTCAGCGCAGCTTGCCGGGTTGGAACTTTTGCACTTTCTTCATCCTCAAGGAAGGCCTGGCAAGGGGATTTGAGAGTGTGGGCCTGGTAGAAGACGCCTTGGTTGGGTATGACGAACTCAGCGTCAGGTTAGACTCTGTGACCCATGAGCAGGCTGCGATTGGGTCACCGGAGAGCCACGGCGGCGCAATGCTCAGCTGCACAGAGGAGCTCAAAAAGGCCGCCGCAAAGGCGCTGGCGGAGGCGTCCGGAGAAGGCGGCGACGGAGAGGCGGAAGACTTGCAATCCAAGGAATCTACCAAGGACCAGTCCGACGACATCATGATTAGCTCGACCAAGAAGGCGTACCGCGACATGATTCTGGCCAACAAGGTGTCGGTGTTTGACTTTCGGTGCTACATCTTCGCTCGGCAAATATCTCTGCTGCTGAGATTGGGCAACGCCTGGTCCACCCGCGAGGAGTTGATGGCGAAGCTGAGGGACCAGCAAGACTCCATTTTGCACGGGGTGGCTCCACTGGCCGCCCCTTCTAGCCACGGCGACGAGCCCGAGAACCTGAGTATGTTGGCCGAGATATGCAAACGGACATTGGAGTTCATTCCTTCCATATCACAAGTCATGCGCCAGGACGTGGTGTCGGCAGTGACGGCCGATGTGGGCTCGGATAAGACGAATCCGGGCTCGATGAACTTGAATCCCGTGTTGTCAGAGACAGTGGACAACCTCGTGTCTTCGTTTTCATTCTCCGTTGCGCAGCAGATCTTGGCTCAGACATCGACCAGAGCACTTCCGATTCCGCCCACCATCATCACGCCTGGAGACGGCCAGGAACCCAAGTCGTCTATACCAGAGCCAAAGACCATGATGCACCCGGCTCGAAGCTCCTCCCTTCATGCGCAGCCGTCGCCGCGACCCCCGCCGAGCCCCGGGGCCTTTCCAGGACCTGGCCGACGAGCGAGCGTCTCCGACACGGAAGGGAAAAACTCCAAGTTTCTAAAAGTTGGGCTGGAGGAACTGTCTGCACTGCGTGCCGAGCTTTATCTGCTGTCGAGAAGCATCCTGGATGGCTTGGGGAATAAACGTGGATGGTCCAACGGCTGGGACGAGGCACCGATAGTTGGCGATCCCGGCTTTGATGACATGGATGAGGTTAGCCTCGACGACCCTCCCGCCTCCGCAGGCAAGGGATCCGTACCGCAAGTTGCCTCTCCGTCCAGGGCCGGTGTCGAGAGCCAAATTCTACGCACCGCGACGGACAATACCGACGATTTCTATCGGCTGTATGAGATTCTGACCGACAAGGCCTTGCGGCACTTCACAGTGGCGAACCACGAACACGCTGTCCATACTTGCCTGGCGGACCTGGCCATTCTCAAAGTCCATTTGAAAGAGTACAGGGCCGCGGGGCACTACTTTTCCCAGACAAGGCCATTCTTTGGCGAAAGTGGCTGGAGTTCGTTGGAGCTCTCGATGCTAGTCATGTACTCGCAGTGCCTGAGCGAGCTGCAGTCCAAGGGCGACTATGTTCATGTGGCTCTCACGCTACTCACAAAAGCGTGTGCAGCCGAGAGAGCGCGGTTGCAAGAAAAGTCGGCACTGCTCTTGAGAGTCCGGAGGATGGCCGCTCCGGACGTGTCTCCGCTGCAGGGAGTCGTCGGGAAACTCTTTAGCCTTGCAAAGACGCTTGCAACGGAAGTCAAGGTCCCGCTGGCATACTTTTTCACAAACATTCAGCTGGCCGGAGCACCTCGATACCACGACAGGCGTGATAGCTGCTCTCTGACCATTACGCTGCACAGCTTGCTGCCCGAGGAGATCACGCTCGATACCGCCAGGATGAAAATAACATGCACCGATGGAGGACCGTGCAGAGACCTGGTGTTTGAACAAGAGGGGCAACTTGTGCTGTCTCCAGGCAAGAACCGCGTTACACTGGATTGCAATGTAAGGGGCCCGGCGTGTTCGCATGGGGAGCGCAACTAACAAACGACAGTCTGTTGTGCCCGGAAAATACAGAATCAGCCACCTGGGGCTATTGTCAAGCAACCTGTTCCTGCACTACGAGCGGGATGTAAATCACCCAGCACCAAGGACGACGGACATATTCAAGGACGCGGATGTCGCGCTGTTCCAGCGTACGGGCGCGCTTGATGTCCGCGTGAGCGCGACTAAGCACATTTGCCTAGACAAGAACAACTCGCTGGACCTGGAGCTCTTTACGGGATGGAATCCCTTGAAGGGCTGCGAGGTGCGCGTTAGGCCCGCCACGGGCGGTCTCCGGCTGTTGACGACCGAGGCCACGTTTGTGGGTTCGTCTATGGAGTTTGCCAAACCGCCCGAGTCTGGGGCATTCTTCTTTGGCTCCATGGCCGAGGAAACGTCCGTGACGTTGCGCTTTCCGTACTCTGTCGAGCAGGATCTCCCGGATGTGTTGGCCAGGCTCGAGGTCACGTACGTGACGGAGTCGGATGAAGCTTTTTACCTCGCCAAATCGTTGACCGTGCCCGTGTCGCTGGCTCTCGGTGTCAACGTCCAGGACGTCTTCAAGCATCAGGCCTTGTTCTCCCGGTTCAATGTGTCTACGGCAAGCTCGGGTCCGCTGCGCTTGTACAAGAGCGAGCTGCTCGAGTCTGACCTCTTCGAGTCGTCCTTCGGCGTCCCGCCCACAAACCCGATTACCGTCTTCCTGAAGCAGCCTGCAGGCTTGCTGTATAAAGTCAAGAGAAGGGCAGGGTCCAAGGCCGGGAAGCGATCGGGAAAGACAATGTACCTGAAGCTGCACTACAGCGTCGTGCAAACCGAGGTTGAGGAGCTGATAACGGCGTCCGTTAAGGAAGATCTAAGAGAGACGCCGTTGCAGCAGTACTCTACGCTGGTTGAGGGGCACGTGTTGAGCGAGGTGAGGAAAGGACTGCAGGCGCAGGACCTCGAGCGAGCCGTATTGCTGGGTGAAATGACGACGGCGTTCCTGGAAGGCGTTCCATGGGCGCGGCTGTTTGATGGGCTGGGGGCTGTCCCGGGGTCCGACGACGATGCCGCGACCAAGCTGTCCGAGTACCTGAACTCTTGGCAAAAGAAGCACCCGCGGATAGCCATTCCAACTGCCTCGGTGGCCGAGCCATGCTCGATCCTCATACCCGTCGAGATTCCCGCACTCTCAGTGGTGCACACGGCAGACATGCGTTTGCAGTCTCCTGTTGGCCCGCTTGACGACTCCAGCAGCATAACGCCAGCCGTGTGCGTGAACCAGATGCTCCCGGCGACGCTGTATCTGCGGTGGACGCGGGCTTGGGACACGGACACGCCGCAGCGGGATGACCAGGAGTTTAGCTACGAAATCACCGCGCCGGCGGACACATGGCTCCTCGGCGGCCGCCGCAAGGGCCACTTTGTCATCCCGGGTCGTCGGCGTCGTCGGCGCCCGAGACCGAGGCCGAGATCCCGCTGATGCTGATCCCGCAGCGCGAGGGCTGGCTGCCGTACCCGTCCGTCGACATCAGGGAGATCGTGACGGGCGCGGGCGGCGAGGAGGCGACGCAGGCGTGCGAGGTGGACTGGCGGAACCTGGGGGAGACGGTGCGCGTGGTGGGCGCGAGAAAGGGCGTGACGGTGAGCCTGGATGCGAGCGGGCCGGGGGGCGGGCGTTGGTGTTTGAGAGCGAGGGGATGGGGGGGCCGGGGGGGGGGGGGGGGGGGGGGGTGGTTGCGTGAGGCGTGAGGCTGTGGGATGAACAATCAGGCTGATGTGTATGGAACACGGGACTCCCTGCGAGCAGCCAGCCTTGTTCCCTCATCCAGTCCGATCTGTTTTCGGCATGTGCATGAGCTGACGGCACGATCGATAACCGCCCTGCCAATAGCAACACCATGTCGCTGATTTCACATGTCTCGTTTCCTCGCGCGGAATCCTGCCCCGTTGGTACCCAACCCGCCCCTTCTTATATCATCCACCACCGCGTCAGCAGAGGGGCTCAGCGCACGTACCGGGGGGCGCGTTGACAAACGCTGCTCCTCCAGCCGGGTGGTAAGAGGGCAGCGTCATGAATAAGAGCCGCGGACCCGAACGGGCGGGTGTGCGTGCGTCGCTGCCGGCGTTGCAGTGCATGGCGTTGGGTGGTATGCATGAGCGGATGGGCGTGCGGACGAGCCCGACGATGGGTATCCCGTCGGCGCGGAGGTAACTGATGGGTGAATGCGATGGGGATGGACGGCGGATGGATAGGCCTCACGAGTGGTATCAACGCCAGTCCCCGAGTGCGGCATGACCACAACAGCCATCACACATCGACAAAGCACCAAGCAACAACCGCCAAGCCCTGCATGTCCCCTTCGCGGACCCTGCAGACGCCACCCGCCGCGCCTGGGACGCATCCCTCATCCGTCTCGCTCCGTCAACGGGGGGTGGTCCTTCGTGCCACGTCGGCGATGTGGGAGGATCCGGACCGCTTCGCACATGACACCCGCCGCCGGGGGGGATTCGCGCAGCCGGCTCGACGCGAGGCGCCGTGCTGTAGTGGTTGGGCCGCCATGCCAGGCGTCGCCCAGCGTCAATGGAGAGTGGTTCAGACGGGGCATCGCGAGAGGTGACTGCGGACGTGGAGGGAGGTGGAGGAGGCAGCAGACGGGTCCCGTCAGACTCGTCCCGTCAGACTCTTGCCCCGTCGGCTGGCAGCTCCACGCTCGGCAAGGCCAGCCAACGTCGAGCAGCCAGTCTTTGCGCATCGCCGTGCACGCGCCTGTTCCCGTGACGCCCTCCCGACCAACCAGTGGTGTAGGCAGCCACCAGACGCCCGTCGGTGGGCTCTCGCTGCATCCTGTCGACGTCTCGTCATGCGACAATGCCGTTTGCCCGCCGCGGGACCCTGGTCCTTCCACGTTGTCGCCAGTTCCGGAGCAAGCCAGAGACGGTGGGCTGCCCCTGATCATGGAGCGCCGTCTGACTGTCGTGGGTGACAGCCAGGAACAGAGCCGAGGACCAAGTATCACCTGCTTCACCAGTCCTCGGTCAGCACATCGGCACAAGTCAAGACGTCTCTTTCTCTCTCTCTCTCTCTCTGTCTCTCTCTCTCTCCCTCTCTCTGTCTCTCTCTCTCTCCCTCTCCCTCTCTGGTACGGAGTATTGATTGTCTTGCTTTTGCAACCCTCACGATGCTCCCCGGCCAAATCACCCCGTGCCCATGCTACTATAAGCCCCTGTGCTTGCATGCCGCCCCGCCCCTTTGACTCGTCTTGTCGTGACCTCCCTCGACTGTCGTCTACAATTGTGAATGCAAAACACTCCCGCTAACTCGCTCTAATGAACGCCTAATGATATGCGCACCGGACACACGCATGCCGGTGTATGGGGTTGCAACAATGTGGTCAAGAGGTCTGTGGCGCCTCAAGAGAAAGACGGCGAGACCGCGTGCTGCGCCTGTGTCGCTACGGATCCGCCCGCCTTGCAAAAGATTAACGTGAGGAGGCCGGTGAAAATAAAGGCCGCCGTGAAGGATAGCAAGTGGTAGTGTACATTGAACGCAAGTGTCGCGTAATAGGGTTGGCCCGCAACCAGCTGCGGGCTCGATATGCGGCAGGGTTCAATCATTTGCGCCAAAAGATGGAGTATCGTGCCGCCTTGTTACCAGTACGATGCCGAGGATCCAATGCTGAGGGCTGCCGAGTGCGTCGTGGCATCGTGGGCAGAGAGTTCGCTAAGCTGTCGCTTCCATGCAATGCGAAAGCGCTGTTGTTTTGTTTCAAGGGGTATCATCAGTGGGTGCCACGGCGCATACACTGCTCGCTGCCAGATTCACTTCTTGCCCCGGCTGCCCGACGCCGTAATCTTGGTGGTGCTCATTAGGTCGCCAATGTACTTTTGCAGAAACTTGTTGTTGTTGTCGAGCTTGTCGTGCTCCTCGCGGACGGCCTCGATGCGGTTGAAGATGGTGATGAGGGATTCTTGGAGTGCTTTCGCATGTCTGCCACGGGGTTAGCTTCCACCAGCGACTGCCATGGCGTCGAGGACCTCTCACCTGCGCAGCTCTTCCCTTGCCTCCTTGCCCATCCTGTCAATGTCCTCGCTGGTCCTCCTCGGGCTCATGGCCCGGACGTCGTCTGGGCCGAAGTGAGGCTCCACGGGGCCGACCGCAGAGCTGTCGCGTGGCACCACCATGGGCCCGCTGCTTTTCCGGCTAGGCAATCGCGGTCGCGTAGGAATGGGCTGGTGGATCATGGGTTCGTTGTTATCGGAGGGAATTGTACAGTCGGAGGAGTCGGAGCGCTCCATAGGGTTAGTGTCTGCGGTGGAGCCCACCGACAGGTTATCCTGATGGTCGGACATCTTGGGGTACCGTCGCCAAGGCTGCGATTCAGAGAGTAGAAGGGGCGAACAGTTGAGCTAGTCGGAAACGGTGAGAGTCAGGGCGAAGTCGAGGAGGGTAAAGTCGTCTGAGGGAATCGAGACGCCCCAAGATGCTCCGTCGCACAAGTCAGGTACCGAGGAGGGCCTTTACCACCACCCAAGCCGTGTCAAAACAGCGGCAGGCACTCAGGGCGGAAATAATGCCGTGGAAGGTGTGGTCGACCTAGTGGTGGTTGTCGTCGTCGTCGTCGTTGAAGGGAGGAAGGGGGTGGATGGAGGATGCGTTGTGGTAGAGCACAGTCGTACTTTGTACCTGAGTCAAATGACGGCGTGATAGATGGCGGGACAAACAACGCAAGTGGTATGTGGTATGGCCCGACACTGAGACAGGCTCCGTTTAGACGTCAAGAGACCAGAATATACCTCGGAAGGGGGCCAAGTGACGAATCCAAAGGGGCGAGGCCAAGACGGCAATCCCTCGTAATAGACAAACGAGGGTGATGGGATGCGAACAAGGGCTGTCGGGTACAGACAGGTCGACTGTCGAAAGACAGGACGAACTCGGCTCAAGAACTCTGGCAGAGGCGAGAGGGTGTCGTGTCGGTGAGTCGAGGATGTGGAGGTTGTAATCCAGTGACGACAGAGTGCGCACGCGCTTGCTCGACAAGGGAACCAGCTGCGTGGCGAACGAACGGAAGAAGCAGTTCAGCTCGCAGAGCTGCAGCAGACGATCGAGCTTGTCGAGGCGATGCCGCGGCGACTGCAGATTTGGCCCTTTCACAGGAGAAGAGGAGAAGGATGCTGCTCCGGCCGCCGAGTGGGAGATGTTTTCCCTGGCCCTGGTCTGTCGTGTGTGGCTCTCGTGGGACGCAACGTGGCTGTCGCGGGAGGCACTGTACGAAGGAAGAGGAGACGGAACGGGGAATGCGATGCCCGGGATTGTGCGCTGGACTGGCGGTGGACGATTGATGCAGTGGATGGATGGATGGCTGGATGGGGCTGGATGGTGATTGACTGACGATCAAGGGGATGATTGATTCCTGACGATGGGCGCTAGGCGCATCACTTGGGGCTACCTACCTACCTACCTACCTAGGTAGGTACCTAGGTAGGTACGAATTCGTACTGTGTCACGCTGCCCTGTGCGCAGTGCTGTGCTGCTCGATGGGCATCCGCACTCGTAAACGAGGCCCAGCTCTTGGACGCCTCTGAGCACCCTTCTAGAAGCGGGGAGAGGACGGGAATGGCCTTGGAGTCGGATGCAAACAACCCGGTCCTCCTCCTTTTGAACCATCTCCAATTCATGTTGTTTCCGCGGCCCCATCTCCGAAATTGAGGACCGCTAGGACGCTCCCGGCAGGTCGGTTCCTCCGCGCTGGGGGGCCAGGGCCCAGGCCAGCGACCGCAGCCCGAAGACGGCGCTGGCGCAGGCGTCAGCGCACAGGTTGCGCCCTCAAACACCAGGCCCTGGAGCTTCAGTTCCCCCCGCCGGGCAAATCAAGGGACCGCGCAGGGCGGGGAACGGGCCCTAGCAGAAAAGGGATCCGCGCCTGTGACGCCATAGGCGGCCCCGGTCTGCTGGCGCTGGCCCCTGCATGCAGCAGCAAGACGCACTGCACTGCACCGTGCAGCTCCCCGCCGCAGCCACGGTGCTTCCCAGTCGGCAATCCAGCAGTGGCCATGTGGCCGCCAGCGGCTGCTGCAGCGGCCATGAGCTGGGGGCATGTAATATGTACTCGTACCTGCTACGCCCTGCAATAGGGCGGGTGGCTGCTGCAGTAGGGCGCATTAGCCCGCATCTTGATGCTTGCCGACAGACTGACAGATAGACAGACAGGCATGGATGGACGGATCGCTGGCCGAGCGCTGCTCGTCTTGTTGTCTCTTGTCTCGTCGAGGCGCGCTCCTCTGGTAGCGTGACTGGAAGGCGGGCCAATCGGCCCATCGTCATTTCCTCCATCCGCTGGGCTGCCACGCGACGCTCGACTTGGCCCCTCTTCTCGTGGTGCGCTGCCTGACGACGAGCAAACCTGTACGTAACCCCGAGGCCCTCGCGCTCGCGCTCGCACTCGATAGGCAAAGGCGCGGCTTCTGCCAGGCAGGCAGTCTCGTGCCCTCGTGCCCCAACGCCGCAGCGGCTGGTCGCACAGAGCCAACGAGCACCGCACACACGGAGGGCCGTGATAGGCGACGCGGAATTTGCCAGAATGGTGGATTGGACATGGGAAATGAGGAAAATCGCTTCCGCCGCAGCCCCGCTGCCGCCTGTCCTCATCCGTCTCCCTCGGGCACGACTGGACGGAGAAGCAAGGCCAGAGGAGCCAACGAAAGAGGACGAGCCAGCCATGCCGAGACAGGAAACCTCGCAGAATGAGCGGCAGGGCCCCGAACCCCGGCCCCTTGTGGCCCACCTGATGTCATGGATCGGCAGCCCCCAGGACGTCGAAACGGCGCACCGTCCGCCCGTCCGGCTCGGAGCAACGGCCGCGGGCCCGCAGCCCGTTGCTTGGGGAGGGAGCTGCCGCCTGCTGCTCGCCGTCTTCCAGGCAAAAACGCTGCATGGATCGACGTCCAACGTGCAGCGGGCTTGGCCACACGGTACGCGCGCCAAGTACTCGTAGAATGGCGCTCGAATTGCGATGCGCGCCGTGCCCGTCATGCTGCGAGTACTCGTACTTCGTCCGCCGAACGCACCCGTCCGCACCCGTTGCGACGCGCCATGGCAGAGGCTGAGAGGCGTTGACCATCGGCCAGAGAGAGGGTGACTGTCGACCTCGCCCCAACCCGGTGCTGCTCGCCGTCGAAAACAAACGGGCAGCATGTCCGTCTCTCGGCCCCCATGTTGCCTGAACGAGTCCGCGAGGCAGCCGTTCGCCACAGCACATCGTACATACGCGGCAAGACGAGGACAACAGAGTGGGCTGGAGTGCCTCTTCGTATTGACGAGCCGTCGAGTCGGAGGGCGCGGCATCTCTGCTTCCTCCAGCTCTTCGTGAACGGCTTCAAGTGCTCAACAGCAACGTCATAGATCAGTTGACCAGGCTGCCACCACCCTGTCAAGCCGACGTTTCGCATTGCCCCAGGGTCTCCCGAGTCCCCGCCGACCCGGTTGGGTCTTCGATTGGCCTTCTAGACGGGCACAACGACCCGTGAGGCTTGCGCTCCTCGCCCTCGCGAGGGGAGTCGCAGTTGCGCTCCGCCTCTATCCGCCGTCACCGGCGCTCAGCGGCGCATTGCGCTTCTCGCCACCGCATGCCATCATCCCAACGGACGTGCGAACCGCCAGCGCCTCGTCGCTTGTTTGCGAGCCGTATCTCTATATCCATCCTAGGCCAGACACCCAAAGTTACATGGTGGATCAACGCGCTCTTGACCTGCTGCTTGCCTGGTTCCGCCACCTCGATGACAGAGCATCGCGGTCAACCTTGCTGGCGGTCAAGCCGTCAACTGTGATTCGACCAAGGCCAAGGCCCTGCTGTGTCACATGGACGCAGCCAGCAGATACGGATATACTTGCCTGTCTTGGTAATTTTGCCCAAGCCAAGGAGACAAACCACACTAAATGTGTCTTGATGTTCACGCCAGCCAAGTGGTCACTCATGCCCTCGTTGTAAACGCGGACGCAGCCAAAGCTTTCCTCGTGGAACTTCCCATCGATGGCATATTCCCCGAGCGACATCTCTCAGCTAGCGGCAGCTGTTGCACTACCCCCGTGACTACATGCTGCGAACTAGCGGTTTGCAGCAAAGACATGGATCTACAGCCTTCGATTGCACATCAGCCAGTGTCGCCTTCAGCTAGCCCTCACCTCTGCGCCAAAACCGTTGAGCTCACCGCATGTTGCGAGCGTGAGCGTCGCGCCACTCGGAAGCCGTGGCTGCGTGGGATCGCCGTGCTCATGAGCGCTGAGACGTGGGCAGGTGGGTTGCGAATGGCGGGCTTGAAGTCCACAGGCTACACAGAGGTAGGTTGTGACTTAGTGGGCTGCAACCCTCACACACACGGACTGCAACCGATTATCGGCATCATCAATTAAAGCCTCAATTCCTCGTGCATCGTAACGATCATCATCGTGACCGCTCGACGGCCCCAACAGGCATCATCCCTTGTGACAATATGGTACAATTTCTTGCCAGTACGATGAAGCAAGACGACGTATCAAGGATGAAAGCTCCACCGGGAAACTGACAACCCTATTTGACAAACTCCGGCCCGCTCGGTGAAGCTTGATCTCGCTGAATTACTGGACCAAGTCATCTTGATAAGCGTATATTGTGAGTTGAAACTCCGTCAGAGTCTTGACATGGCCGCTGCGGTTTCATGTAAACCAGAGCCGGGAGTGGCGCGGGGTGAGCCGAGGTGCAGAGTAGTAGCCAGCGCCTTACAAAACCTAGCTCCGATTGGAAATACAGGACCCGGAATGCACAATACCGTTCTGGAGGCGCCGCTGGGAGAGGATGTTGCAATCTCACGCTTTGCGAATTGGCTGATTGGCAGATGAACCCCTTGACGCAATATGATCTTTGTCTATATATCCGCGTTGGCAACCGCAGTTGCATGTGAATGCGTCAAACGACGGCAGACAGCACCACCACCCCCCTACCTAAGCATCCCCAATCTCAAAGCGCACAAGAACCGTGCATTTGGTCTCCCGCCCCTTCATGTCCATCATGCGGATGAAGCTCCACCCCGGCACCGCGTACAGCAGCCGCACCGCCGCGACGGCAAACATGGGGTTGCGCGCCCACGCGTCGTCGCTCTTGATGAGCATGCGCAGGAAGACGAGCTCGTTGTCCTCGTACACCCACTCCAGCGGCTCGCCGTCGCTCCAGACCGGGTCCGTCGCGGGGGGGTTCGCGCCGCGGTGCAGCATCCCCAGCCGGTGGTGCTTGTAGGGCGCCGTCTTGCGCTTGGGCGTGTCGCCATCGATGCCGCACGGGCTGTACAGGTTGCAGGTGAGGTACGGCCTGATGGACTCGGCCTCGCGGTCCTCGGGCGGCGGGATGTCGGTGGCGCCGGCGACGTGCAACCTGAGCCGCTTCTTGCGCCCCGTGCCGATGTTGCCGTCGCCGCCGGCGCGCAGCGCGGCCGGCTTGAGCACGTAGCCCTCGGAGCCGCTGAAGAGCGCGTCGTTGAGCTGGTTGCTTGTGCCAAACGTCTGCCAGTTGAGCGCGCACATCTGGGCGCCGATGCCCCAAAAGGGCACCGGCTTGAGGTTCGACGAGCCGATGCGCGTGCCCTTGGGGTAGACGCGCATCAGGTGGTGGGCATTGTGCCGGCTGATGGGCACGGCGCTGGCTGGCAGGTGCTTGGACAGCCCCGACTCGGACACGTTGATGAGGTGGTGGTGCGGCCCGTTGGCGAGCTGCCCCGGGTCGTACCACGAGTTGTCGCTCGGCTTGACCGACTGCGCGTAGACGCCGAGCTCCGCCAGCTCGGGGGCGATGATGCTGGACGCCGCCGCCTTTTCCTCCTTCTTCTCCTCGTAGGCCCTGCGGGCTTCCCGCCCCTCCTCCTCCGCGTCCGACGCGTCGCTCGAGTTGAAGTCGCCGTCGTCGGCCTCGCTGGGGATGTGGTACTCGACGATGACCGTGATGCGCGGGCCCAGATCGGCCAAGCTGACGTGGCCGCCTGTGCCCTCCTGCTCACGGTGCCCTGCGCGGCGAACAGCCTCGCCGAGCAAGCGATCGCCAAAGACCTCCTTCATGATTTCCACCAGGCGCAGCTGGCCGTGGCCGCCGCAGTGGTTCTCGAGCGACACCATGACGGGCGCCACGACGTACCCCGAGTTGCTGGCGGCCAAGGCGAGCTCCTCGTCCAGCACGCCGCGGATGGTCTCGCACACTTGGCGGAACGGCACGTGGGAGACGAGCGTGTAGCCGTGCGTCACCTTGGGCTCGTCCTCGTTCTCGCTGTTGTCCCACGCGTCAATCTCGACGCAGCGGGAGCCCGTCTTGAGGGCTGTCTCGTACGCCGACGCCGACGACGTGCCGTACAGCTGATGAGCCACCAGGTAGGTGTTGTGACTCGAGCTGATGAAGTACTCTGGCAGTGGGTGAGACCGGTCCAGGAGGGCCTCTGGCGCGCTGAACGAGGTCCGGCTCAGCAGGCGGCGGAGGGCGTCGCTGGGCCCGTCGGTATCCAAGCCTGCTTCCCCCTCGGAGAGGACCTGCTCCTCGACGAGAAACGACCTCAGCGCACGGCTGACCCTGAGATGGTCCTTGGCGTGGTCGGCCTTGCGATTGTGACGGCCGCCTCCACCGATGGTGTCGGCTCCAATCTCACCACCCACGTCCTCGTCCTCCTCGCTACCAGACTTGGAGAAGGGATTCATGTTCGCGAGCCGCGACGAGAGATGGTCCGCCATGACGCCGGATAAATTGCGCACGTGGGAAATGAGGGGAACGAAATTGAGGCTGAGAGGTTTGTGTGGTTGAGTCTTGGGGATGGATGCTCAGGGACGTGTGACGATGCACAGCCACTCGCTTCTCGGCAAGTCTCCGCCCCCGTGTATTGGCGAGCTGTGCAAGCACAAGCAGGCGCAAGGCGAAATGTGATGCTTGATGCTTCTTCAGGTGAATGGTGACGAAGTCCAAAGTGGACGTCCAGGGCATCTCTTGGTGGGGAACGCAACGCCAAAGCCAACACGGAAGCAGCCGTGGCGCCAACACAGGTTGGTGGCGCAGCTTACACGTCCGTCTTCAGCCAAGCTGATTCCTTGTCCATGGTGGTCATGGCCGTTGCCGTTTCACGCGTAACGCAGGAGGAAGGACATTACACCGCACCAGCTCACAGAGGAAGAGGCAGAGCCATCACCCCTCTCCAACCCGGACACCGAGGACTCAACAAGGACGTCTTTACAGCCCGTGAAACAGAATCCAGTCCTCCATGCCGAGAATGCCCATCACGTCCTCGTCCAGCGGGCTCATGTACGGAAACGCCACGTCCTTGAGCCCGTGCCGCACCCAGTACCCTTGGTGATGCGCCACCTCGCCGCTGAGTGGCCTCCAGTACCGCTCGAGCTGGCCGCCGTAGCACGCATGCTCGACCACCTCCCCCGCCTCCCTGGCCCGCCTTCTCCGCGGCGCGTACATGGTGCTGGGGATCGCGACGGAGCACTCGCGCACGCGGGGGCCCAGCTGACGCACCATCTTGTCCACGGGCCTCATGACGATGTCTTCCATCGTCTCATACTCCCAGTCGCTCGGGTCTGGGATGCCGCCGGGCGGGGGGCACGGGGTGCGCCATTGGACCGCGAGATAGAGGAACTCGACGCGCGGGAACATTCTCGGGACGACCTCGAGGAAGTCCTTGAAGAATGGAATGTTGCGGTCCCTGTCCTGCAGCCGGGGCGCGTCAAACTCCCACATTAACTCCACCGAGTTGATGCTCGACCGCCGCTGCGGGAGGAGGAACTGGTCAATGTTGTAGAGCAGCTCCTTGCTGGCGCTGTGTATCGTGTTGGTTGCGTAGAGCACGTCGATGCCCTCGACGTAGCTGTCGGTAAAAGTCAGCCGCTGGCCCCGTCGGGAGTCAATGGGGAAAACATACGCCTGCCGGCAGGTGAGGAGCCACCCCATGGCCCCGATGAAACATTTGCTCGGATACTCGCCCGGCCAGAGGTCACAGACGTCGTCGTCGACGATGCCAAAGCGACACAGGTCTTGGGACGGCTGAACCTGATGGCCAGGGGCGCCAGGCACGGGCATGTTTCGATGGCAGACGGAGCTCCGCCACATGTAGCGCTTCGGCTGCGAGTCCTTGACCTTGACGCGACTGTCGTCCAGCCCGCCGTACCGGTACAGATTCATGTTGCAATGGGACATAACGTCGCGCGAGGAGTGTCTCGACTTGGACGGCCGCAGGGGGTAGTCGTAGATGAGGTCCATGTGCACCGTCTGCTCACCAAACGCCTCGACCAGCACCCGGCGGCGCACCTCGAACGGCAGCTTCTGGAAGAAGGCGCTCTCCGCGATTGCGGCTTGCGGGTGCGGCATGAGGTTCTCGCAGGACGGGCTCGGGGTGATGGGCCGCGGGCGTTTAACGGGGAGCGTCGGCAGCGTTGGGTTGTTCTTCCTGGGAGCGAGCTTCTTTCGTATCCATTTCGAGGCCGTCAGTGGCGATTTGAGGATCGTGCCGAGCCGCGGAGGGTCGCCGATGCTATCGCCAACAAACGGCGAGGCCAGAGCCATGGTGCCTTGGATGAGAGAGTTGTGGTGACGGCGACGGACTCAATTGCTCGACAGCGAGCGCGAGAGGGGAGGAGAGGGTGACATGTTGGGACCAACCGGGAGCGCGCATGTTGGCTGACTGGCACAAGGCAGCGTCAGCCATGGCCTGCTCCTGCAGTCGAGCCTTTGGAAGGCAGCCTCGTGTCTCGGTGCATGGTTCGTGTTCGATTTCATCTGACGGGGGCGAATCATTCGCAGGACGTAGTCCTTTCAGCGCCAGCGAGCACAGCGATGGATGCCAACTGAGGCTTCTGTAATTAAGTCACTGGCCCCAGACGAGACGAGCCGTTGCGGCCTCAATTATGCAGCCTCAGTTATGCGTTCCCAGAACCACACATTTCAGGCACCAACTTTCAGCCCCACTCAACCCGGGCAGCGACCATTCAAAATTAAAAATTCGACTTCGCTTCCTTTCCCTTCTTCTTCTTTTTCATTCAAATTGAACAACGCAAAAATCAACGTCCAGGTTCCTCCCCAACCTTGCCGGCCCGAGGTGCGCCTCCGGGCAGCGCCCACGACTGCCAGCTTCAGATCGAGGGACACAGGACGGAGAGAAAAGCGCACAATCTTGGGTGCGGTGCTTCCCGGGCCTTTGCGCCTCGTGGGGAGGATCGCAATGATTGATCGTACATACTTTGCGCGATGTCTTCGATGATGAGTGAGGATTTGGGGCTGGAGAGGAGTGGCGAGCTGCGGCATTGGCAGCACTGTTCACGGCCGATGTTCCCATTGTGGACGTGACTCTTGACGCTGGCATCGAGAACGCACACTGTGCCCTTCACATGCTGCAACCGTGGTCCTCATGCCAAAAGGATTGCGTCTCACGCGCCGTCAAGCACATCCATTCTTGATATGCCACCGTCTCACCAAAAGTCTACGGGGCTGAAGTAGTTGTCGGCAGTTGACGTTCCAGTTTGAGCCATCACTTTTATGCTGCTGCGTGGAGACTCGATGACAGTACCACGTACTTCGTACAGACGTCAACACGCAAAGTCATAGCACCATGTCAACAAGCCCAAGGTAATGAACAGTCACATACAAGCATCAGCCATCAACACTTGGCGGAAATGCTATTCAATTCATCCGCAGCTTATAGTACAAGCCTGCCCTCCGCCCACTGTGATGAGGCGGCCCAGCCTCACAACGAGCAACCAGGCCATCATTAAAAGAGAACCAAAAAGCACGAGGAATGAAAAAAAAAAAAAAACGGACCGTGGTTTCCCAAAGAAGAGCCAACGGCCCGTCGTTATGTGTGAAAAGGGCGCGTCGCCGCATCGCATGTCGGCGGCGACGGTGAAAGAAGTGAAACTCCCTCTGTCTCTTTGGCCATTCTCACTCTCACCATTCCATGTCCTTCATCTGCGGTCGTGGTGGGCGTGTGTGTTTGCATCGTTTCTCTTCGTCTTTTTTTGTAATGTTGTGATCGTTGCTGTGTTTTTGCGGCGTGGTTGTACACCTGGGTCTTTGTTATGGGAAAGAAAAGACGTTGACGGGACCAGCCACCGTCTGAAGGTGAAGTATGGTGCGTAGTAGAAGGTATTCAAAAGGTGAAGTCGAGGCGGTCGAGAAGCAACGGATTCATATCGTGTGAGACGCATCTCGTTTATGCGAACCCGGCGGAGATGCTCTCGGCGACGGCACGAATGGCGTGCAGATCGCGCTTGGCCTTCCAGCACGGCTGTCCAGGCAGGATGCACCATGGCTCCGGGTTGGCCTCGCGCTTCTCTTTCCAGCACGGCTGTCCAGGCCCGGTGCACCACGGGTCAGCTTCAGCCTCGGCCTCGCGCTTCCACCAGGACCCGGGGGAGCCGGGGAAGCCGGGGCGGGAGGGCAGGTGTTGGTAGGCAGCCGGATTGAAGGGCGCGAAGGCGGAGGTGTCGTTGTCGGTGCCGATGGCGTCGAGGACGTCGCCCGCGGCACGCTTCGCCTTCCAGCACGGCTGTCCAGGCAGGATGCACCACGGCTCCGGGTTGGCCTCACGCTTTTCCTTCCAGCACGGCTGTCCAGGCAAGATGCACCACGGCTCCGGGGTCGCCTCGCGCTTCTGGTCGCCGTCGTCAGCCTCGAACTGGCTCTCAAGGCCCAGGCTCCTGTAGTACTCCTGCGGGTTGTCGCGCGTGAGTGCAATGAGGTTGGCGAGCTCGTTGACGGCGCGCTTGACGGCGTACCCGGCTCCGCCAGGGAGGTTTCCGGCCTCGGCCCCGGGGGCGCGCTTGGCCACGCCTCCGGACGACTGGATGGACTCGGCGAACGCATCAGCGACTCTCTTTACCTTCCAGCACGGCTGCCCAGGCAGGGTGCACCATGGGTCAGGGTTCGGGGCAGGGTTCGGGGCGGCCATGGCTCCCGCAGCGAGGACAGCCGCGGCAGTGGCGACGGTGAACTTCATCGTGGGTGTTGAGAGTGCTGGCCGAAGGATGGTGGTTTCAAGGGAGCACGCGAGGACTCTTGCGAGCGTGGTTGAAGTGTCTTCTTGGGAGATGTCGTAATGCTTCTCTCGTTATCAAGTTGGAAGCTTAGTGTCCAGGACCAGCCTCTTGGATCGAGTGGCGGCAGGAAGGCAGCTTTTATCATTCCTCAAAGGCAAGTGCCAAGACGTATGTCTTCGCGATGTTCATGAAAGGAGCTTTGACCGAATAGACAGTCGTGTGAGGGGAGAATGGCCCCTAGCCCTCTATTGACGGGTTCCATCAATAACTGCCCGTGAGCTGCCCGTGAGCTGCCCGTGAACTGGGAGGCTGCGGGATCTTGGGAGCCGACGAGCCAGCGAGCAAGAAAGCACGGATTTCGCACTAGCAGCAGCCTCCCTGCTCTCTGACCATGTTCTTGTGGGACTTGAAGCAAACATCCGCTGCTTCTTCACGAGTTCCCCAAGCTCAACAGCCGCGGCCGCGGTGAGGTGGCAATATCGTCCATTGCCGGGACCTGGTTTATTGACAACTCCAGAACAGTTCAATATAGCCACTGGAACAGAGAATAAAGCCATGGGGCAGAGTGGTCGTTGATAGGGAAAGCCACCCTTAGCTCTTTAGGAAAACGCCTCGAGTAAGCAATATGCCCGGTACCGCGACTGTGCATGCGGCTCAGCACAGGCCTCGGGAGTGTCCCTGGCATGAATGTTAAACAGGGAATCTGAGCAGGGGTGGCGTTCGACAAAGCTGTAGTGGGATCTGCCTACCAGATGTTGGGCATGTTCCCGGCCGATCGGTGTGCTGCGGTTGGGTTGCGGCAGATCCTTATTGAGGCTCTATTCACAACCCAAACAGGCAACGCGCATTGGCCAGCCACAGAGCCACAGCCTTGCAGCGAACAGAACGCACAGAGAGCGAATACAGAGTAACAGCTCTGCAGCGGGGTATTGATGGGGTTTTCTTCAGCGGTGAGGTGCGTTTATTTTGCTCGTCATGGGATGTGTTGCTGCGCGGGAAGAGGGTTGGTGGTTGCATGAGCACGATCCAGCAGATCCAGTGACAAGTCGTGTATCACCGGAATCGGCTTTGCCGGCCGCTGTGTTTTCTATTGCCTCTAGTAAAAGGCTTGACCGACACAAGTTGAGCAGGACGCTGGCGCTGGTCCCTAGCTGGATTGGTTGGTTGGCGATCGCCGGGCATCGCCCACCATGGCGTCGATGTCTGCATCAAACAGATATCATGTTGGGTCAAGCCGTGGGCTGTGTCCCGGAGGGGCGCCATACCTTCGCCCTCCGCCTCGTGACAACTAGCTGCTCCCAGGCACATGCACATGGCGAGCGCTGGTGCAAGCTCGGGGACAGATATTAGCAACGTCAATTAGCTCGGCCTCGACCACGTCTGGTGAATCCTCGGCGCTCTGCTAGTGTGCTTTTGCTGACGTCCTGAGCTATTGCCGAGGAGGTTCCACGTGCGGCTGGAATTCTCGAACAGAGATGAGCTCGGGCGGCAGATTATGGTTTCCATATCTGATGGTGACGGCGATGATCAAACCGTCCCATCGAGATTCAACGCCATAGAGCTTGGACCGTTATCCTCCTCTACATCAGCTTTTTCAGCTCAAAGAGAAGACTTATCAACAGCCCAAATGGATAGCTGCAGGCGCGGGTAAGATACGTAGCTACCAGTGTGAGAGATCAAGGTCCTTGACATCTCCGAATCGATGGAGAACGCAGTGGGTTCTATTGAACACCTGAATAGGGAAAGCTTCTTGGGCCATCGGCGGACGTGCCATCGTGGTATCCGTGTCATCCCCGTGTCGTCTCCCAGATCCATGGCACGCAGTTCACATCCTGGGGCCTGGACCAGGGGCTCTGGGATCCCAGTCGCCGTCGACTTGTCCCGCCAACCCCAGATCCTTCAGCTACGCTGCGCCAAGTATCTTCTCCAGGTCAACCGCTTGAAGCTAAGCAGGGGGCTCGTCGACCCACCGGGGAGCATCGTCGTGAGTGACAGGAAAGTCTAGGCCAAGCGACGTGCCGACGGCGGCAGCCTCATTGGATTGGCGTTGCTCACGGCGTTCACCTTGCCGTCAGAGGATTCGATGATGGCAAAGGTCGTCACGTAATCGTGCGGCGGCGCTCGGCGTACACGTTGTACGCGCTCATGGCCTGGCAGGAGACGATGATGAAGCCGTGTGTTGGGCCGCGTCCAACGACTAGCGTTGCCAGTCTTGGGGCTGCGATACGTGCAAGAGCCGTAGACTTGAATTTGTTCACCACGGGGTGAATACCGCCAGGGACATAGGTACGTCGGCGTTCCATTTGGTAGCATTCCGAGGAGACTGTCCGAGTCAGTTGGTTGCATGACCGTGTGCGTACCACCCCAGCCATCATTGCGATCAAGTGTATTCGGGCCAACATCGACCGTGGCCAGAACAATTATCGACACAAGTGTGGCTCTGGCAATTGGCGCCACCAAAGCCACCAAAGCACTCGCACGTAGAGAGGCGTCGTCATGCGAGACATCAGCGCAGTAACATCCATTAAAACCCCATGCACTGCAGATTGGCGACTCGCGTCGCCGAGCTGAGAGACGTGACGCCGAAACCTTTAACTTGATTGCATACCTAGGTCACAGCGCCATGTGGATACTGTTGCGTGCGTGCTTGATGGACGTCCAGCCCTTGGATCTCGATGCCGTCGTAGCCGGACAACTGCAAGGTGCCAACAAGGTCAAATGCGTTGGTGTAGACAGCTATTGAGGACGTAATAGTCCTTGCGTGAATCGCTGGCCTAAGCCTGCGATGTCCTCTTCAGCCTCTGCCACCTTGGACGGCTTGGCGGGGCGGTCGTCTCCTGCAGTGGCAGTGCATAGACATGGACAACATCCGGGAGCTAGCATGGGAAGTGGCGCATCCAGACGCCTCACAGGGCAGGCCAAACGATTGGACTAAGACACGTCAGCCCAAAGAAAGCCCGCAACGCAATGTTTCCTTGCATTCTTGCCTCCATCATGCGCGTCCTTCCCTCTGGAGCTCAAACGAGAAACCGAAACAGCCTGGCGCTTGCCGAAGAGGAACAGGCATTGGTTGCCAGTCCTGCTCTCCCACGGACAGAGAGCGGACTAGTCCCCAAGCTGCTGCGCTCTGCGTCCTTGATTGGGTCGAAATACGGCAGGTCGTAAACCCGGATGACAGAGTCTGGCTGCGCCATCGCGATGGCCAGGTCTTTGTCTCCGACGCCGTTCACCGTCGCGACGAGCTTGGTCCCTCCGGCGGCAGCGGCGCACAGCTGGAGGAGGAGAAGACAGAAGTTCGCTGAGATGGCCAGAGCGGCGACGAGGGCTGCGATGGCCATGGCGGACCGGGTTGCCTGTGAGGGCATTGTCCAGCTTGCCTGCGCCTCGCGCCTCCTCCATCCGTTGTCAGCCTTGGCGCCACTGCACGTGAGGCAATCGCGTCGCACACGGTGGCCAAAGCGACCCCCATCGGCCTCGCGGCCCTGGATTGCGGTCAATATCGCGACGAATATCATGTGTTGGTGCTAACGTCAGCTGCTTGTGCCTGTGTGTGCGCGATTTCGGCGCCCCCTTTCCTAGGTCACGTGCACGTCCTGTTTTGCAGCCGACCCATTCGTTGGGGTGGCCTTAATCTGACAATGGCAGACCGCATCCTTGCACTGGTCCGACACTATTGATTGCTTACTCGTATGTGATCTTCTTCACTAGGATGACGCCCGATATGCCGCTTGCCAGTCGTTGACGACTGCACCTGTCAGATTGAGGGCGTATTAGTCAGCGGGCCAGCTGCACAACAGCTGCTGGCCGCACACGTGACCTAGGAAAAGGGGGTGCCGAAATTGCACAAACAAGAAGACTTCAATCAATGAACACACATTGCATGCATCAAATTGATCGTTGAAATCATCATCTTGTGAGCTATTCCACAGCATCAAAAGGCATCGCGCTTTTGGCAGCACCCATGATGTTCCCAACTACCGGTCCAGCCCGACCCCGGAGCCCACCACCGATGTAGATCCGCCGCAGCCATGGCCCCAAAGACGCGCTCTCTCCGCATCAAAACGTGCTTTGTCTTCCGCTGTAGACTTCAGAAACCCGATCTCCCTCCAAATGTGAACGTACTTCCTAACCACGACCTCAGATACCGGCCCAACGGCAGAAAGAGTTTTCGAATGCTCAAGAGTCTTCTGCACGTCCAGAACCAGCCCGCCGCAAGACATGCGGAGGTAGTTTCTGTCCAAAAAGTCGCACAAAAGAGCAGCCGGGTTGTCCCGCTGCGGTGCCGTCCGCACACGCTCGAGCCAGACTTGAAACGGCAGCAGATTTGGGATGTCCAGCGCGTCTGCGAGCATGGAATTCATCTCGCGCCACTGCTGTCCAACCGGGTTGTCGATGTGATAGAAGGGGTGAGGCGTGCGGTCAGATAAGATCAGGTCGGTCAGTGTACCGGCGATGTCGTTGACTGGTGTCCAGCGGAGAGTACCGTCGACCTCAGGCAAGGCATTCAATGTTTGCGACGACTTGATCAGGAATCCAAAATGCTCCATTGGACTCCAGTAACCGCTTGTCCTGGAACCGGCGATCTGGCCCAAACGGACTACCATGGCGCGGAATCGGTCCGGGTGCTTATGCATAGTTTCGCCGAGCATCCTCTCGCATCCCCACTTTGCTTCTGCGTAGCCGTTCGTCAGCACCGACTGGATGGTAGCCGCCTGTTCGGGCACGACGATCTGCTTTTGACCAGTTTCCAAGCCATAATGCCCGACGACACCGATTGAAGACACCATCTGTAAGCTGAACTTGAAGCTCTGAGGGCGTCTGGAGGCGACATCGTAGCCGAAATCGATGAGGTTGCGGAAGATCTGGAATTGCGATTCGAAGCCCGAGAGAGGACGCCTAGCGCTCATGGGCCAAGCATTGTGGATCAGGTGGGTGACAGAGCTCGCAAGGCTGTCGTATTCACTCTTCTCTAGTCCGAAGTTTGGCTTTGAAGTGTCCGTTTGCAAGACTCGTAGCTTGGGCTTCAGGTCCTCTGGGAATCGAATACCCTTTTCCCTCATGGCCTTCTGCTGGCGTGCATACGGCTCCTCCCTGTTCTCACGGTTGAGACAGACAACCGCCTTGACGTCTTCCTGCTGTGCAAGATGGTACGCAAGATGGCCTCCAAGACTACCGGTAGTGCCAGTGACCAAGACAACTTTCTCATTGTCCGCTGGCACAGCAGCTGAAGGGCTTGAAGTCGGCGCAGAGAAACCACCAGCGTACTTCTGAACAAGCTCGTCCACAGCTTTCTGGCGAGCAGCAAGAGATGCCGCGTCGCCGCGAGTGTCGTTTACCGCGCTGTCTTTGCAGGGAGAATTCTGAATTGCATCAGGAACAAGCTCAGCTTCTGGCTTGCTCTCCGCAACAGACTTCACACTCGAGGTTGCGCCCATTTCCCTCATTAGCATTTGCTTCAGGTCACCCACGGTTTGACAATCAACGAAGAGCGACTCATGGCCAACGTCCAGCCCAAATGCATCCCGGAAGCGACTCGCGATGACCAGAGATAGCAAGGAGTCCACGCCGCAGTCAGCGAAATTCGTTCCGTCGTCGATGTCTTCCAGAGCAAGTCCACTCTCCTCGGAAATGATCCCAATTGCGCGACCAAAATCGACTTCAAAGGGGTTCGAACAGTTGTCGGGTACATCGGGCGTGGTCCGGACACCGGTCAGTGGCGTCTCCAAGCCAGAGCCACCGGAACCCGAAGATGAAGTTGTACCTGCGTCGCCCTCGGATCCTGCAAGAAACGCCTTGATGTCCTTGACTGTGGGATGTTCAAAGAACAGCGCGTTGAAATCAAGGTCCACATCGAGTTCTTCTCTGAAGCGACCTGAGATAGTCAGTCCAAGAAGGGAATCGATACCCACGTCGGCGAAGTTGGTGTCATCGGTCAGGTCGGCGACGTCAAGTCCAGCCTCTTCTGCAATGATCGACAGTGCTGTTGTGAACTTGGATGATTGAGGTTCTCCGATACGCGCCATAGGCTTCTGCATGGCAGTCATCGCAGCTGCAGGATCGGAAGCGGTGATGGTACGTGGCCTCTCTTGCGCCGGCCGCTGGTCCTGGGGCTTCTTTCCACTCTCGAGTGACAGGATGACCTTCAGGACTCTGCGCGCTACACCTTGGATCTGATGTGAGGGTCAGCGTGTGCTCGCTACTTCAATTTGCTGGAGATACATGCCGCAACCTGCCCGAGAAATGCGACTACCTTCTCACCATCGAAGATGACTACATCGCCGTGCCACAGTTTGTCTGGTCCCAGCTGCATGTGCGTGTAGGTCGTGTATTCCTTCTCAGGGTCGATCGGGTCGAAGAGTTGGAGTGAACCCCAGCCATGGTTCATGAAAACTTGGACATCCAGGTCGGTGTTGTCATTGCAATTCATCGCAAATCCGCACGACTGCGTCAGGGAGTCGATGATGGCGGGATGAGTGTGGAAGTCGCCGTCGCGCTTCACTCTACCGAAGCTGAGGCGACTTGAGGCTTCCAGCGTCTCGCTGTTCAAAACAATTTCGTCTATCGCCCGGTAATCATCGTGGAAGCGCGCCAATGGACGGATAGCGCGGTACACCATCGGACGGTTGAATCGTGCCGTCTTGCCAGTTGCAACTCCGTCATGGAGAGCCTGCATTTTCTGCTTGACGCGAGCCGAACCATCTTGGAGGGCCTTTTGATGACTGCGGCCTCTGAAACGTACAACGCATCTTGAGTGTTCCTGTAGTTTTCCCTTGCTCTGTACACCAATTAGCTCCCATCCAAAGAGCTTTTAGGAAGGAAACCGGGGGCAACCTACGTCAAAGGACATAAACTTGATCGCAGCGGATTGAGATGGCCAGTATGCTTCGACGTGCGCTTGGAGGGGCTGCTTGGTTCCATCGCCTCGCAGAATCAACGCCTTCGAGATGGCCATGTCCGACACGTCGACTAGATTGTCCTGCTGCCGAGGTTGGTAGTGCTCCAGAAGATAGGTGCCGAGCGTCAGTGCAATGTCTGCGTACACTGACGGAGTGCACAGCGGTATTCCGTCGACTTCATGTCCTTGCACGAGCGGGCTCAGGTCTTTGCGTGCGATATCTGCTTCCACAACGATGCGAGTCTCAGTGGAGTTGCCACTTTCTTCGATGACCGAGTGGATGGTTGTGCTCTCAAGTCTCGAGGTGCTACTGACCACCACTGGGGAGTCCCCTTTGCGCAGCGACCAGTTATGAACGTACTGTATCCAGTAGTCCTTCAGGTCCCAGCTATAAGTTGGAAGCTGGACGACGTAGTGAGAGCCCTGGAAGTTGCGCTGATATTCCGCCCAATGGATCTTGGCCCCGGTGTCGTAAAGACCTTTCAATGCCGTGCCTAGGACCTCCCAGGGCTGCCTGCCGCGCTGGAGTGAGGCGATGCATGCCACTTGCTGGTCGAGAACTTCCCTCACCATGCCCGAGATGGCCGGATGTGGGCCAAGTTCGAGAATTGTAGAGCGATCAGCGATGATACGGTCGCGGTATGCTGCTGAGAGTGCTTTGAACATGTTGACGGATCTGCGACAATGACTTGCTAGATACACAGGGCTAAACGAGTCACTTTGATCCACAACTGCACCATCCAGAGGGCGTAGGACTGGCACCTTGGGTTTGGAGAACGTTACTCCGGCAGCCAGCTCCTGGAAATCTGACAGCACTGGGTCCATCTGAGAGGAGTGGAACGCGTACGGGACCTTGAGAAGCGTGGATTTCATCCCTGCGGCCGTTAGCAATCCATTCAACCTGGTGATTTCTTCGTTAGTTCCGGCCAGGACAGTCTCAATCGGCGAGTTGATGCACGCCGTCTCATATTCTTGGCCTCTGAGAGCCGCTGCAATTTTGTTCTCGGGTCCCTTCACAACGAGCATTGCGTGCGTGTCGCGCGTGCACTTCTGCTCGAGTAATTGCGCCCTACTACCCACGAGGAAGATGGTGTCTGTGTCCGAGATCACTCCCGCAACGTTGAGAGCAGCGTACTCGCCCAGGCTGTGCCCAACAACAGCAGTGGGATAAATATTCCATGATGCCCACAGCTTGCTCAATGCGATTTGGAGGCACACGCTAGCAAGTTGGACCGCGGAAGGCGCAAAATTGCCAATGTGCTGTTCCTCGGACTGAATGACTGGCAGCATAGACGGGAAGCCTAGACGCTGCGCAATTTGATCCAGCTGACGCAGTTCGGTGCGGACGAACGAGCATTCTTCGAAAAGCTGCTTTCCCATCCCTGGATATTGGGCGCCCTGGCCTGTGAAGGCGAATACAACTCTCGGCGCACTCTTGGGTCTGGTCACGCCTGTGCCGTTCCGAAGGGCCGTCTCGAGTTTGGTGCAGATATCCTCGACGGTAGAGCCAGTAAGCAGAAGTCGATGCTGATGATGGATGCGGCGCGCGGTCGTTGTATACGATAGCTGCCCAAGAGAGACTTGTGGGTTCTCCCGCAAGAACTTGAGCATGGATCTCAGGTTTCCCTGCAAAGAAGCGCCACTTTTGGCAGAGACAGCTATGGGGTACTGGCTCCGTGAATCAATGCCCGCCTCGGGGCGTTCACGATTCGGCGGTGCGTCCTCGAGCAACAGAGCCGAGTTGCCGCCTGCGGCGCTGAAGTTGTTCACAAAGACTCGCCTGGGATTTGCAAGGTTGCCCCTTTCCCAGACGGTCGGTTTCAAAGCGATATGAACATTGCGCTCTTGGAGATTGGTCGGAAATCTGCGGTTGATCTTTGTCTTGATTCCGCAGTGTGGAACAATCATGTCCTTCTGCATCATCTTCAGGACCTTTATGACGCTCGACGCGCCCGAGGCAGCCTCGCCATGGCCTATGTTAGCCTTCGCTGATCCCAGAAAAAGCGCCTCATTACGAGCTCGAGCTCGCTTGCCCTCAGACGGGGGAGGTGCAAATGTGTCTAAAACACTGGACATCTCTGCGGCATCCCCAGCCTGGGTACCTCTGGAAATAGTCATGTCAGCGAGTCTCTCCATTCACTTAGGTTTAGTACATTGGTTTTAGGACGGGTAAACTTTCTCTGCCCATGGAACAATCTTGGGCAGTGAGGGCTTGAAGGTGACTTACGTTCCGTGCATCTCGACGTAGCTGATAGTGAAGGGATCCACAGCGCTTTCGCTCATGATCCTGCTGAAGATGGCACGCTGGGCCCCAACATGTGGCCGCGTAATCGACTCAGATTCTGCAGAGTGGTTGGTGCACGCGCCAAGTATGACTCCCAGAATGGGGTCATTCTCGGCAAGAGCGTCGTTGAGACGCTTGATGATGATGGTGGCGATTCCTTCTCCCCGGCAGTACCCGTCAGCGCCATCGTCGAAAGTCTTGCAATTCCCAGTTCGTGAGAGGAAGTGGCCTCGGTCGAGGCCCGCAGTAAAGTCTGGGTTTGTCAAAACATTGGTCCCACCGGCAATAGCTGTATCGATGTCTCCTTGCCAGAGCGAATTGCATGCCAAGTGAATACCGGCTAGGCTGGATGAGCATGCCGTGTCCACTGCATAGCTAGGACCGCTGAACTTGAAAAAATAGTTGATGCGTCCTGGAATGAATGCGCGATTTCCACCGGGGATAAAGTAGGTGTCAATGGCCTGAGCGCTGTTCGTCTCCATCCAGTCATTGCTGGTCACACCGTAAAAAACGCCAACGCGATCGGGTCTGGTGGAAGGAGTGGCGTCAGGAACAATACCAGCCTGTTCTAGGGCTTCATAGGCTGTCATCAAAGCGAGTCGTTGCGCAGGGTCGATTTGAGGCGCCTCTCGTGGCGAGATGTTGAAGAAGGGTGCGTCAAATTCAGCCGGGTTGTCAAGCCAGCATCCAAATGGCGTTGTACTTGTGTTTTTCCGGGCTCCAGTTGGGTCCACATGTGTTCTCTCATCCCAGCGGAGGCCTGGAACAGGTTTATGGACATCTAAGCCCTCATGCAGGACATCCCAGAACGCTTCATCGTCCTTGGCTCCAGGGAATCGGCCCGACATGCCAATAATGGCAAGTTTTGGCTTCTTCGAGTTGAAAGCCGAAGTAGGTTGAGGCGGAACTGGTCGGTTCTGTGCTGTTGTGCTGGGAACCAGAGTGCGCAACGGGGTCTGCTTCAGCACGGTGTAGATCAAGTCATCTGCGCTTGATCCAATAGGGACAACGCTGAATTGCTTCGGATCCACATCTCGAAGACAAGTCTGGAGATTATCGAGAATTGCGCTCCAGTAAATGGGGTGCAGTAGAACTTGTCCAACTGCTTCCTTCAAGAGCGTTGCAAAACTCCGCTCTTCCAGCCTGACTCCTGTGCTTGACAAGAGCGGAATGTGCCTAGAGCGTGCGGTGGCCGCGTTGTACGAAAGGTCTGAGACCATGCCGCTAGCGTCAAATTGAGAATAGAGATGCGAGGCGTGGTATGCACCGTATATTGGGATGCTCTTGGACGTGAGACCCTTGAAACTTGGGGAACTCACAAGTTGCGCAAGTGATTTAGGCGGCCCGCTCACAGTAATGCCGTTTGGTGCATAGGCGCTAATGTAAGGCTTGCCAGTCAATGGCAGGTGCTTGAAACAGAACTAGTCAACAAGAGCGAGGAGAAATCAACGAGATCAGGAGGGCTACAGACCACTTACGCTCTGTTCGCAGAACTGGCGCACTGCTGCAGCAGATGTCGATCCGGGAACGAGTATTGCCCAGCTTTGGCCAAGGTCATGCGATTGATCCAACCTCTTTGCAACATCAGTGACGAGCATGCCTGTCCTGAAGGCTGTGATGACTGCGTCAACAGCCATCGGGACGAGATCTGTTGCGCTACTGCTGCAGCTGACTGCTGCAGCTGCAAAAGCTCCTGTGCAGAGACCAACAACTCTTGAATCTTGTGCGCTGTAGGAAAGGTCGTCTGCTTGGCTTCTCATAATATCAGCTTTTGCTCTGGAGATTGTGATGAGTGGCACCCACGAGAAGCTTACCTGATGAACATGCCAAGGTGATACAAAGTGGTCATAGCCATATCCAGAGCAATACACCGTTTTCCGCACTGGTCCCACAATACAAGGCCCTCCAGAGAAGTGAATCGTGGAAGATCATATCTGATATGCGGTGACAATTTGTATATCTCAACACGGATGGCATCGTATGCTTTCGAGAAAAAGCGTTGTAGGAACAGATTGTCCTGCATCCGAAGCAAATCTTGTAAGTGTGGCTGGATGCTGAAAGTCTGATCTCCAAAGAGATATAACTTGAAGTGGTCAGCCATGGCAGGGATATCGAATTCTTGTGCTAAAAGTCCGGTTGAAAGTCTGAAGTTGCTCGTGTGTCTTCTTTCAAGATCAGGCGCTGTAGCGGAACGGGCATCTCATTATTAAATATTGTATGTCCCCTTATAGTGTACCCGATCCTGTTCGGACTAGGGGTCAGGAGCATAGGATGATGACTGTTTCATTCGTTCGCGGATAGTTGTGTTTCCCGGGCCTATAGCGAAGCCACCGGATACCCCGGCTGATTCGACCCTGCCCCTGGCCGGGTAGAACCGTGGGTTCCTTTCGGGAATACTATCGGCGTGGGTTCCTTTCGGGAATATTATCGGTGTGGGTTCCTTTCGGGAATACTATCGGCGTGGGTTCCTTTCGGGAATATTATCGGTGTGGGTTCCTTTCGGGAATATTATCGGTGTAGGTTCCTTTCGGGAATACTATCGGTGTGGTTCCTTTCGGGAATATTATCGGTGTGGGTTCCTTTCGGGAATACTATCGGCGTGGGTTCCTTTCGGGAATACTATTGCGTGGGTTCCTTTCGGAATATTATCGGTGTAGGTTCCTTTCGGGAATACTATCGGCGTGGGTTCCTTTCGGGAATATTGTCGGCGATATCGTTTAGCTCGGGAGTTTGCCGGCAACTACTTCCGGCTATAGTATTGCAGTGGGAGTGTTGGTCGCCGTGGGAATAAATCATCGCCGACGATATTATAGTCGCCTTGACGCCATATAAAACGCCTAAGTCTCGCCCGATCTATAAGTAAAGCAATTAGCGTTAATTGTCCGACATGACCTCTAGAAAACCACGATACCGCACGTTACGATAAAGACTGACAGAGACGCCGTTATTGAGTATGCAATATAGATCAAATACGTTATTTATGACCCAAATAGCTTCCTCAGCGAGCTTGTGGTCTAGTAGTAGTTTGATGGAGTCAAAACGTGCGGTCCGAAGGACAAGCGGTTGCGCACTACGCCAAACACACATAAGTCTCTCGGGTATCAGTCACTCAATCGCAGTTAGTATTATACTTACTTAGAGCATCTAAATAATAGGGCCAGGCAACTTTCGTAGCAGTCCGTAGCCTTGTGTCAGACGTAGTCCACTCACTTTATATTCACGCACAAGAGTTAACCGGGTGGTCTCACTCACATATCACTCACAATTTCTGAAGAAACTAGGGGATATAAGGCGCCGTGGGCTATTAATTCTAAGGAACGTGTCCTTCTTTTGCTTAATAGCGGGAGAGAGGCTTCCCTTATATACACATACAAGCTCCCGTGTCCCCCTTTGCACTACCCCTATCGTGGGGTGTGTCTGTCTTCCCCGCCAAAGTAGCAGTACTATAGCATTGGATGGCTCTGTTACTTTGACGTACTCTCTTGCGTCCCGCTACCTCTAGATTCATTACCCTATGCCGAGGTTGCTACTAGGGCTAACGTGCCTGTGTCGACGCTGGGGTCTGTGACTCGTATGGCAATGACTGTGGGTCTGCTCTGCGAAACGAAGGATGGCGGCCTTGCCTATAACTCGCTCTCTGCGTCGTTCGTCCAAAACAACTATATGTGAATTTTCATAACGTACGGAGTAGTGTTAGTATAGATGGCTAAATGCGGTGTGCCACTTCTGGGTGCCCCGCGTTAGAGGGGCCTATTCGATCCACACGCTAACGCGACGGGCCGCTATGCCCGCGATAACGTACGGATTGGGGCACACGGATGAACGGCTCTAAAGGAACTGCCCCGCTGCGACTGACCAGCGGGTCTTCGGCAGTCTTGAGGCCGCATAGCTGCCGCGTGAGCGACCCTCTGTGGGTCAACCCCTGTCACCAATCGTCACGACGAATCCTCCTCTACCAACGTACACATTCAACCTCCTCAACACTCAACACCCCCGCCCTACAGCATCATGGGCGCTCAAACTAATGACGACTTTCGCAATGAAGTGATTCGACTTCGAGCAGACTACGAACGTCGCCGGCAAAGCTCGAATCTCTTCGCTCCAAAGGGCAAACCCCTCATCGATACTCGGCTGTCGTATGGAGAGAAGCCATCCGTAACGTACTGGTTTGAGGACGGTACCGAACAGAGGCAGTGCGTGCGTCTTTTTGACGTTCCAGGTACACTCTCTAGCGATATTCTCCGCATTCGCCGCGACCTGCCTTCCATTTCCGGGCACTACGAGATTGTCGGCGACGTTTTTCGTCCGCTGCATCATTGCCCTGCGCCTCCCGAGCCCGTTGAGGACGATTCCGAAGATGTCAGCGATCTCGTGGCCCAGTTACCTCTTCTGAATGCCGACACCGCGCGATACTTGGTAAAGAGAGGGAAATATCGAAGTGAAATCAAGAACTTGCTTGCTTGCCAGGGTGGTTTCTGTCCCAGGGTCACCCTTTCTCGCCACCTCGTCCGTCTTTAGGGAAGATCTCACGAAAACGAGCTGGTCTTCGAAATTTTCTACAGCTTTTTGTTCTTCACAGTTTTCCTCGCTCGGAACCTACAAACGTTGGGTTCTTCAGATCATCGATGCTTTAGACACTCTTAATTTCCTGAGAATTGTACATCGCGATTTGCGCATCGACAATCCCCTTTTTACTGAGGATGACCAGCGTCTAGTAGTGTACGATCTTGCAAAGCCGCTGGGCACAAAGGGCTGCACCAGAGATTGCCCGAACGGATTGGATGCGGGTTGGACAGTCAAATCGGATATATATGACATCGACGACTGCATCAAATGCATGGTGTACGCAAATGCGCCCATTACCAGGCAAGTGGAATGGCCGGTTCCCGCACCACTGCAGGCAGTTGTCGACGCATGCATGCGCGAGACGCCAGAAGACCGTCCAAATCTGCAAGGGCTGCGTGACTTAGTGGAGGGCATCAAAACGGGAACCGAATGATGGAGGTTGCACAAGCACCCGAGCTCTCCCAGTTGGCAGAGATGATCAAGAAAGGAAGTGCTGAATGAACGAGTGCTTCAGCGAAAGTTAAGCTGGCGAAGATACTGCTTGTCTCAATCTACCATCTAAGTCTAATCGCTGTGGGCAACTATATCGCTCCTGTATCATGGTTGCGCCTGAATACCGTTGGTTACATTTGTACTGTTGAGGGATCACAGGGCATGTATTCTGCGGGCGACGACGTGGTGGTGCCTACCGTACCTATGCAAAATCGAGACGAGCGTACTGCTGGCAAGCTAGAACGTTCGTACCTCTCCTATCACACAGTAGACATGACATAAGTAACAGCGAGAATGTTTCGGCTCTTATTTATCTTTTAGTTGCGGAGTTTTCTATGGGCCCCACGCTATATCTTGGGGCCAGCTCATTGGCCAGAATTCTTCGACAAAATAAGAGCGTTTGACGGCCATATACAGAGGAAGGTTGATCGATACGCCAAGGTCGCCTCTGAGTCAAATACCCTCCCCAAGGGGTTCAAGAGTGCCTTTCGAAGCTGCGCATACAAGATTAAGAACTTTCTTAGGGAATACAAAGCGTGGGTAGGACTTCCCTTTCGAAGCACAGAGCAGTTGTCAGATAGATACAGCTCTTGAAAGGCCAGGGATCGCTGAGGAAACCAAGGATGCATATCTAGCTTCTCAAAAAAGTACAGGTGAATGCAAGAGCGAGTGAATACGCAATTAAGCGCGCCTCGTTAAGAAGTAGAGATCAGGCAAGACTGAGAAGGCCAGACAAGTTTCCACACGCATGACCAAGAGTTCCCTTAACAAAACTTCTTAAGACTGAAAGTGCATGAATAGCACGTACACGGGAAAACACCACCACAGCAATTACTCTCTGTGCAATCAAGAGGAATTGAGATTTTGTAACTATAAGATGTTAGCCTCTATAGTTTGGTAGCTTAGATTATGGCAAGGCCATATACCAATTCGAAGGGTTGCAGTATGTAATAGGCATTGGGCCAGCCTGGTGATTGTCTCCGTAGTCGTAGTTAAGCGAATAGCCTTTAATGCAGCCTATAAAACGTGTCAGCTAATAAAATCCCTAAACAAATATCGATAGAAGCAAGATATACACAAAAAAAGTGAAAATATCAACGCAAGGGTCTAGGAGACATACCAACGTTCTGATCTCCACCTCCAATCTTGCCGTCGCATGTCTGGACGCCGTTGTCTTTTGCTGTGATTCTACCGTCCACCTGGAAGCTATTGCTTACCCGGCCGGTGAGCTGAAGACACGCCAAGACAGCAGGCGAGAAGGCTGTGATAACAGTTGTGGCAATGGCCAACGGCTTCGAGCTTGTGACGAGCATGATGATTGGTATGAATAGCCTAAGGCGTGAATTTGGAATTTTTTTGGACAATATTGATCAAGTTAAATAAGGTGATTGAGATTGATGAGACAACTTAAAGAAGAGTACCTCATATATATACTCGTACAGACATAGGCTGCCGAATAAAGAAGGAGAGGAAGCCGGGACAATGGGGGCAAGCATCGCGATACTTTGATTAGTACGGTTGTTAGTGCTGACAGGACATATGTCGATCTATATGCCTATATGAATTAGCCCTCGTCGAAACTCTATAGATTATTCTGAATAGCTCCTCTTCCCCTTGTTGCCTAAATATTAAGTCATGTGGTATACGTATTCATGCGAATGTAAGGTAGGAAATGGTGGTATTAGGCTACCAGATAAAGGAGGGAACTCGGAACAGTCGGGATAAAGTACAGTTATTAGTGCTGACAGTACTCTGTCGATCTCGATAACTATACTAACCCTTGTCCAACCCATTGCCCGCTCGATATCACTACCCCGTATCCCGCGGTAGAGCATACGTCATCGCATACAAAAGGATCAGGAGGATCGGAAGGATCTAAGGGTGTGCGGCGATCATTAAAGACGCTAAAAGGTCTGCTCTATATGGCGTGGCAAGCACTAGACCGGGCATGAGATCAGTGCACAATGGATGTTTGGTAAGCAAGATGAGTTGAGTTAAAGGAATTCCATGTAGTATTAAACCGGAAGCAGTAATTTTTTTCTTTCGTTTTATTGAGTCATTTGGTGCCTTTTAAGGAATCTTGTGATGTTATATAACACGACCTTGGAGTTGAGAGCACGCGAAAGCGGAAAGAGATTTCGAAGAGTTAGTATCCTTGACGAAGGATCTAGGGAGAATTTCTCCGTTCAGTACGTGTCAAGAGAGACAGGCTTGGTGGGCTCCCCTGTCAATTCACACGAATGTCTGATTAATTTGGCTGGACCTGCTGACAGCCCTGACCGAAGCTGCGCATGAACCACGGACATTGTAATTGCACTAGTTTTGCTGCCTAGTAGGCGCCAAGGGGACACTGCAGCCAATACGCAAGACATTCAGCACCTAGTCGGCATCAAGCATTCAGATCCCAAACACAACAAGTGCGCGGCTTCGATGATGACCTTTGACAAAAGCCGCAGACACATCCAGAGATACGCAGCACCAGCCAGACAGCATGAGAAGGGTAAATGATGGGCTTAGACAACTTGTTGAGTAGGAAGCAAAAGGTGAAAAAGCCGAGAGGGAAAGGGGCCCTCTAATGAGACTGATACTCGTAGTTAAAAACTGGCCTCGTCGGCGGAGTAATGTCCGAGGAAAGCGCGAGCCAATGTGCATGCAGTGTGAGAGAGAACCTTGGAATGGCGAGCGGCGGCTGGGGCCATCGGGTACAGAGCTCAGGGCAGATCAGGACAGCCCACGCCTTCAGGAGGGGAATTTTGGAAGGCAATTTTCCAGAAACACATCAAGCTGTTCGGTTGCTTGCCTGCTTGCGCAAGCCTTCTACGAGTTTCCGCAAGGAACGCGGGTGCCAGATCAGTCGCATGTAGCCAGGCCCCCGCCGTTCCAAGCAGTCCGGGTCGAGTGTTCTCTCATTTCGGGAGCCTTCGGTTATCGGGGCGCCCGCCATCTCGTCTAGGCCCAATATTCTCGTAACGAATCGCGACTTCTCGCTGATTAGTGAAGCAAACCGAGAATCTCTCCGCGACGCTGGGCATAAGGCGACAATTAGTGGCTGTTCCAACAGCATTAACAACGCCACCAGCTTTTTCGCCAAAGTAAGTCGCAAGTCATCGCTGAGACCAACATGAACGTGGAGACCCCAAGATCTGTTTGCTGCTATATCCAGGTCCATCTTGCGGGGTGCCGGTACAATTCGCTTGGTCTGAGGTAGGCCAGTGGACAACCCGCTCACGTTGCATACGGGTGTGGGAATCTCGATGCCATGTCAAAGCCCCTTGGTCTGATTGCGAGCCAAGTGTTCTTTCTGGATCAAGAATCGGTGACAAGACCTCATAAGCGACAGTTGGTTGGACGGGCCGGCATCGAAGGCTCATGCACAGGGAAACATCCTTGGCCGGTGCGTGCATGCAGACCGCGCAGAAACAACTAATCTCACTACACTCAGCAGCAATTCCGAGGCCGTGGGTTGACTCGCGTAGCTTGAGGTTAAGAGCCTTCCTCGTCGGTGCGTTGTAGGCAGAGCCATCATCCTACACGTAACCGTCACAGCTTGGAGTCAGAAACTCTAGCTCAACCCCAAAGGCCATATCTTGTCGATGACTGCGCGAAATTTTGCGGTGTATACACGCAGATAGCTGGAGAGAGGCTGTCCGAGTGCTCCACGATTGGGCTGGACGACGGCCGCCGTTGTGATCGAGACAGGAAGTGTCTTCAAAGTGGAAGAAAGAGAATATAACAAAGAAATGCAATGCCGCAGGATACGGCAGTGTTCAAACGGTGATCTTATGATGGCCGTGCCACGCCCCAACCGAAATTTCCTTTTACGGAGAGCCCCGTCCCGGGCCGGAGCCGATGTGGGGCCGGTGGTTACGGCGCACGAAGACGGTGGGCGGAGGCGTCTTTTCACCGAGCAGGAACCAGTTTGACATGAGGCCCGCATGCCCCAGCGCACGATCCACGGAAAATACCAAACATGACGTACGCTTAAAATCTGGGGAAGACGGGGAAACGTTGTCCAACATACCGTTCCCAGCGCAGCCGTTGAACGGGGGAGGCAGATATCACCACCCCGCCGTCACATGCGCCGCTCGGCTCAGTGCCCCAAATCTTCAAGTCATTCATAGCTGCAACCCTACCGCCGAGTCCAAGAACGGGAAACAAAGGTACAATAACAACAGGCAAACCCCTCATCCACATGCAGAAAAACCGCCATCGGTCCCGCGCTGCCGCGGCTCCAAGCACCCCCCTGCAATACCCCAGATTCCGCCATTCTTCACCCTGCCGGCCCCAGCAAATCAACTGCCCCGGCGCCGACGGTCGGTCGACTATTCCAGGCGATTGGCAATTTGGGCACGGCCCCTCGAGGCACTCCGCTCGCTGCCCAAGCCTTCGCTTTTGCCCGATGGAGGCATGAGGCCCGGATATGAGGCGGAGGAGTTTGTGATGAAGCGGAGATGAAGAAATGACGATGGTCCGTCATATAAAGGCGGCGACGATCCCCCATGGACTCGAACGAACCCGTCTCCTCAGCCTCACCAGTCCTCTGCTTGCTCACACTCACTCACTCATCCCCTTACACCTCCCCTATACACTCCTACTTTAAACCCCATTGTATAGTGCCCCAAAATGCTCCTCACAAACGCTCTCTCCATCCTCGCCCTCGCGGCCACCGTCCTCGCCGACGGCAGGGCCATCACCGCCGCCATTGACACCATCAAGGCCGACACCGTCCAGCTCGGCACCACCGTCTCCTCCTGGCGTGGCGACATCCTCGGCGTGCTGCCCATCGCCGGCGACTCCCTCGCCCTCCTCGAGGCCATCCACAAGGGCGCCCGCACAGCCGACGAGAGCGGCCCCCTCACGCAGGATGAGACCCTCGCGCTCGCCGCCGCCACCATCGACCTCGCCACGCAGGTCAACACGACGCTCGAGGCCATCATGGCCGCCAAGCCGGAGTTTGACCACCTCATCATCGCCAGCCCCGTCATCCTCTTCAACCTCAAGGCGCAGAAGAAGGCCACCGACGACTTTAGCGCCAAGGTCGTCGCCAAGGTGCCCAAGGAGCTGCAGCCCATTGCCAAGAGCCTGATCCAGCCCATCGACGACGGCTTCAACAAGGCCATTGCCAAGTACCAGATCGAGCTGTAAACGACTGATCATGGCCGAGGAGGCTGTGCGAGTGGCATGTTGAAAACGACGATGAGCAGCAAGGTTCATGGCGTGCACTTACACAGGGAGAACGAGCGTGGTGGAGAAACAAAACCGGCCCCGTTGCAGACAGCCCGAGCGACTTTTTGTACATATTGAACAGCCAACGTCACCTGATGTCGACAAGACAAGACGCACAGCAGCCAATCGTTTGCGTATTTGACAGTAAATTGCAATAAATAATTTTAACCCTCCCTCCTCCGCACACCCTCAGTCCAGCTGGTCCACCGTCTGCGCGGCCCCATCCCCGTTGGCATCCCCCTCGGCCGCGCCCTCGACCTCCCCATCCGCCGCCGTCACCGCGAAGCGCCACCCAAACTCGTCCTTGGCCTTGCCCAGCTGGATGGCCTTGAGCTGCGTAAGCAGCCGGATGCAGACCGGCCCGGCGTCCTCCTGCGTCGCGGGCATGTACGTCACCGTCTCGGACGCGGCGTCGGCGCTCACGCGCGGGCCCGGCGGCAGCAGCCCGGGGTCGATGCGCCGCGTGATGCTCCGGATGGGCACCAGCGCCGCGGCGGTGCCGGCGGCCATGACCTCGCTAAAGGCCGGCAGCTCGGCGTACTTGATGGGCCTCTTCTCCGTCTTCCAGCCGTAGCTGCGAGCTATCTGCAGCACGCTGTCGCTCGTGACGCTGTCGATGACGCAGCTCGAGTCCGGCACCACGAGCGTCACGTCGTCGTCGCCGCCGCCGACACGCACGCCGATGAAGCCGCTCGTGCTAAACTCATCCACGTCCTCGTGCCGCGCGCTGTCCAGATGCAGCGTGATGCCGAAGCCCTCCTGGCGCGCGCGGTCGCTCCAGCGCAGCACGGGCGCGTAGTTGCCGCCGACCTTGGCGTTGCCCGTGCCGCGCGGCGCGGCGCGGTCGAACTCGTCGAGCACCAGCGCGCGCACGGGTTGCGACCCGTGGTACACGCCCGTCGGGACCACGAAGACGGCAAAGGTGTACTCGTCGGGCGCCGTGAGCCCCAGCTGCGCGCTCGACCCGTACAGCTGCGGGCGCACGTACAGCGCCGCGCCCGTCGCGTGCGGCGGCACGAAGCCCGCGTTGAGGGCCACGGCGGCGCGGCAGGCCTGCAGGAACATGGCCTCGGGCACGCGCGGCATCGATGCCACGTCGGCCGAGTGTTGCAGCCGCAGGGCGTTGCGGTCGGGCCGGAAGATGGCGATGTCGGCGTCGCCGGGCCCGCGGAAGGCCTTGAGGCCCTCGTACGCCTGCTGCCCGTAGTTGAGCGCGGGGGCCATGCCGTGGATGCGCATGTACGGGTCGGCGACGAAGCGCAGCGGCGTCCACCGCCCGGCGGCCTTGTTGAACGTCGACTCGATGTGGCCGTTGACTGCGCCCGCATCAGCTCCCTGCACACGCTGGAACCAGCGCCGCGGCTTGCACTCACCTTCGCGGACCCGGAAGCCCACGTTGGACCAGTCAATCGTGTTGACCGGCGGCGGGGGGAACGAAGCGGCCATGGTGGCGATGCTGCTCGTCGTCGACTCAAACGTCGTGTAGCCTCAGTCAAGTGAAGCTCAGTTCCGCTGGCGGCAGCCGTCTCTGTGGCCGCCAATTGGTGCAATAACGGCGCAAAAGCGTTGCCAGAGCAGACCGTCAAGCGTTTCGCCTCGAGTCTGGGAGCACAGCACCAAAGGCGACGGGAGAGGAGCGTGAGAATGGAGGTGGAAGAAGAAGCCGCCGAGCCAGGCGTCACGGGCAGACGGAAGACGGAAGACGCTTGGGCTCCATTGGCCGATGTCGGGCTGCGGGGTGCCGCCTGCAGCGAGGGGCATTGCACCTCACCGACGTCTGCCTACGTACCTAAGGTACCTACGGTATCCAACCCTCGGGCTGCATCTGCCATATTGGATGGTGCGTTGCATCGCGGCGAATGGCACGCAGCCTGCTTCAAATGCCGTGTCCAACGACGGCTGACAGTAGTCCAGGCGCCTCGGATTACATGCACGAGCAAAATGCCGCGTGCACGGCCAACGTGATAGACCACGGCATGGAAGCTTGCGAACCGGCGCTTGTCATCGCAGGTGCAGCTCGATTGCAAGTAATCTATAGACAAATGAGATCCATGCTCTCGTCCCTCCTCATATCCATCCGTTTCATGACCCCTCGTGTCCTCATCCATCCATTCTATGCCTCTCGTGTCCTCATCGCCAAAAGCTCCCCAAATCCAATCACCCTTCACGCGGTAAACGCTCGAGATGCGAAAAGAGCGGCAGTCATGTCCGTGTAGTGTGTGCGTGCCGTTCGAGCGTCTCCAGGCGCCAAGGGGTTTCCCGTAGCGTCCGGCTCCATTAGTTATTGGTCCCGTGCCGCGAGGCCGCCGTTGGGCATTCTTTCGGGTTTCGTGCATGAGCATTGCAGCGTCCATGTCGCCCTTTTCGTTTCCTGTCCAGTTCAACTCCTCAACTTCCATATGCCCCCTATGCTGGCAAATAAAAGCACTCCAGCTCGCTCAACGCCTCGCAAACATCGGAAATCGTCAGTGTAATGGCTGTATGTGGATCCGCTACGAGAGCGATGCCAGGCGCTGCAGGCAGTTGAGAACACCTGAGACGTCCATCGTTAGCCTTCATTGCCCAATGCCATCCGCCTTTGCCCGCCAGAGACTTACCGCTGACGCCTTGAGTCAAGGTGGCTGCAGCCTCCGTGCTGCGGTTTCCGAGGCTCACCGTCACAACGTTGTCGACCGTCCCGCAGTGCCGCAGCTTGTTCGCCCACTTAAACACCTTCTCGTCCTCGCGGCCGTCGCCCACAATCATGAGGAAGTCGACGGGACTCTTCGTCTCGCCCTCCGGCCCCAACCGGGACTTTAGCTTGTCAAACACCTTCTGAGCGGCCGTGCTCTTGGTGTAGTCCATGGACTCTACGACGATGGAGCCGTCCACGGCAATGGCATGCACCCGCTGCGCCTCACACGCGTCGTTGACGTGGCTCGCACAGTCGGACGCCTGCCGGGACGCCGTCTCGTAGTCCTCGGCGCCGTCGTAGTGAAAGAGGAGGCTGCAGTGGCGCTCCTCTATCTCGGTGCCAGGCGTTCTCTCCAAGAAGTACGTCATGATGGGCTTGACAGACCTCTTCCAGTCCTCGATTTGCGCATTGTCAGACATCTCGACCCACTTCTCGGAGCCACAGTCCCTAATGAAGCACCCGCCCTCGGCGATGAGTCCCAGGTTGGGCACCCGTCGGAACACGCGGTCGAGCTCTTCCGGCCGGCGGCCCGACATGACGTAGACAATATTGCGCTCGTCCAGGAGCAGATCGTTTAGGACGTCCAGCGTTCGCTGCGGGCTGACGGGGATGATCTGGTTCACCGGGCCCCAGCTGACCAACGTGCCTTCGTAATCAAGCATGAACAGTCGGCGGCTGGACTGTTCATACTTTGCCGAGACACCCTGCATTGAGAGGCGAGGGACGCTGGTCTGATCCCGCTTGTGCTGCTCGTCGTAGGCCCGATCCAAGTGCGAGAGCAGCTCGCTGAACCAGTGCGACCCGGTGTGGCGGGCAACCGACTCGTACAGCTTCTCCCAGCGCCGCGTCTTCTCCTCGTCTCCCATCTCGAGGGCCTGCTTGATGGCGTCGGCGCACTGGCGGTAGTCCCACGGGTTGACCGACAGCTCATGCTTGTCGAACAAGGACGACGTGCCCGTAAACTCGGAGAGGATGAGTGAGCCGTGCTTCTGGTCAGGGTGGACCCTTCCATCCTGGCAGAAGATGTACTCGTGGGATGTCAGGTTCATGCCTTCGCGCTGGCTCGTAATCATCAGGGCGTCGGCGATTGTGAGCAGCGCGAGGTACTGCGCGTAGTCAATGTCCTGCTTGAGGTAGACGACTGGCTGATATGCCAGGTTCGCCCACGACGAGTTGACCCGGGTGACAATGTCCGAGACCGTGGCATCGAGGTCCGTCTTTTCGCTCGACGACAGAGCAACCTGGATCAAGACGGTATTCTCGCGCCACTGGGGATTCTTGTTCAGAAACAGCTCGTAGGCCAGCAGCTTCTGCCGCACGCCCCGCACGTGGTCGAGCTTGTCCCGGGCAACGATGAGCTTCTTCCCCCTGTACCGCTCCTGGAGGATGCAAAGCCAGCGCATGACGTCCTCCCCGCCACGGTGCTTGCTCAGGCTGACGGGGTCGATGCCAATGGCCATGTTGACGACATCGACGAAGCGATCTTCCAGCTGCAGCCCCTCGGGCGTTGCTTCCACGGTGAGGAGGCGGCTGCAGGTCTGCAGGAAGTGCCGGGTATACTCTTGGATCTGGAAACCGAGGAGGTTGGCCCCCAGCATCCCGTCGAGCAGCTCCCTGCGGACGGCCAGGCAGCGGAAGACCTCGGACGACGGAAAGGGGACGTGCAGGAAGAAGCCAATCTTGGCGTCCGGGAGCTTCCTGCGAACCATGCCGGCGACGAGCAGCAGGTGGTAGTCGTGGATCCAGATGACGTCCTGGCGCTTCCAGTTGTCGACAATCTTGTCGGCGAAGCGCTGGTTCACGTTGACGTAGTACTTCCACGAGTGGTCCTCGTAGGCCTTGCTCTTGGGGTTGTCGGGGATCTGGTAGTGGAAGACGGGCCACAGGATCTGCTTGCAAAAGTGGCTGTAGTGGCCGTCAAAGTCCTTGTCGGAGCAGAAGACGGTCAGCATGTCGTGCTGCGTGGCCAGCGTGTCCTCGATGTCCTGCTTCTGCTGCGTGCCCTCGAGCGCGTCCGTCGGCATGCCAAGCGTGCCGACCCAGGTGTACTCGTTGAGCTTGCCCTCGCGGGCCGCCGCCTCGGCCGCGTTGCGCAGCCCGCCGTTGCCCTGGTCCGCGTCGACGACGGTCCACGGCGCCGACGAGAAGACGCGGTCAGTGCTGTCGCTCCGCAGCAGCGGCCGGGGCTGGACGACGCCGCGGCGGCCCAGCTCGCGCGCCTTTTGCAGCGTGCGGCTGTGCTCGAAGATCTCGGCCGGCGGCGGCGAGTTGGCGCGCGAGCGAGGCTGGTTGGCGCGGGCGCCCCAGCCGGACGCCGCCTGGTCGGTCGGGGAGCCTAGCTCGTGCGGGAACTGGATGCGGAAGCCATCTTCGTTGGCCCAAGGGACTGGGGACTCGCGGTCATCGACGGGCGTGTGCGGCGGCGTGAGGTCGGGCCGCGGGCTGAAGAGGCTGGGCTGCACCTGGGCGGGAGGAGCAGCAGTCGCCTTGGGCACGGGCGGGATCGCCTTGGCCCGGCGCCGCGCGAGTTCGCTTCGTCGAGGCGGGGTCCCAGGGAGGTTGAACTGGATCGTCTTGGGGAGGAAGCTGTCGAGGCAGATGGCGTCAGCTGGTTCTGTCGGAAGCCAATGCTCGTCTCGGGCACCACCTACAGCGAGCACACGAAGACAGTCATGTTGACCTACAGCCGGCGCCAAGCGCAGCGTCGTCGTCGCAAGGGCACGGCCGAAGTCGCAACAGAGGAGGGAATCCGCTCCCCGTGTTCGTGGTCAAGGGCTAGCTCCTCGTTATCGAGTACATGTGGAGCGACTTGATGACGCAGCCGGGCAGTGAAAGCCGAGAGCAAATTGACGAGGCCTCAGAGGCGCGCAGGAGGCTGTGGAGGAGCGAGGTTGGTGGGCGTCGAGCGCCGGCTGCGGTCAGTGAAGACGTTTCCAGAGGAAATTCTGCTCCGGTTGAGTTTGCAAGCTGGAGGTTCTGGTTCCGTTCCAGGCAAGGCCAGGCCAAGACGAGACGAGAGTGGCGTGGTGCTGCTAAAAGTCTGGCTAGGTACCTTGGCTCCACAGCGCTGGCAGACGAATAGCAGAATCTCAAGGCTCGTCAGTCTCCGCTGGCGTAGCGGCTCCCGACCTGCAGGTCCGAAACCAAGGCAGGGCAAGATCGGGGCGTTTGCTATTACGTACCTGCGACAGGTGGCGAAGGGCACTGACGTCGTGCTGTGGCAGAGCAGGAGGACTTGGTCCGCGGGAACACGGGTCAGCCAGTGATGCAGACTACAGACACGCCGAAAACTGTGCAACAATTGGAGGCTGCTGGGTGAATCGGACGAAGCAATTCAGCAAGAAAGGGGCTCTCCAATAGAGGCATCGGCCAAGCCGATATGGCAAAGACGTGTGAGCTTCGGGTCGCGGCTTGGCGCCGTGAATCGCTTTGCAACTCCCGCCAGTTGGGGTTGTCCGCGTCCTGGCTGGCTCGGGCTTATAACCAGACATCCACGGCCTCCTCTCGTCCCGCTGCAACAGATAAACGCTCAAGCCCCTGCGCTTCCAGGCGCCGGGATAGGAGCCACGTCTCGCCGACGCTGTCTCTGCGCGGCAACCACCCTCGACGTGTGACCCTCCCGCGTCGCGGTTTGCTTGCTATCGCGACGAGCATCGCTGTCGCCAACAGGCGGAGCCAAGCCCCGCGGCTGCTGGGTGCTGTATGCATGGCTGGCCGTCCTGGCATCAAACAGCCTCTGGCTGATGAGCCTGAACTCGAACCTGGACCGTCTCTGGACATCAAGGCACCACCACACTCCTCCGTGGCGATGAGGGGGAAGCTCCATCTTCCCGCTGGTCCCGTACTCAGATGGCCAATTACTGGCTCCCAGAGGCCACCTCCCAGCGAAGGGCCCAGTTCTCACGCTGCCCAGAGCTTCCTCCATGTGGCGTCTCTGGCAGCTCTCGTTCGCCGCGCCCAGCAAAGGCCAGGCATCGTCCTTGCCGCCGCTGCCAGGTTACGAGCAGGTACTCGGCCACAAAGGAACCCGGCATGCAACTTATTCATCAAAAACGCTCGCTTGCTCGCGGGCGGGCCGGGCCCTGGCGGAGCGCCTGCAGCGGCACCACTTAGCCTACGGCCCAATCCGAGGCGTGACTTGCATCCCTGGGCCGAGAACCGTGCGTGCGCTGTGTTCGCCAAGGCCGGAGCAGCCGAGCAACAGAATGAGCAGTCGCTTGGGCCGTGAAGCCAGCACAATCAAAGGCTCACGAGACGGAACCCGGCCCCGCTGCTGTCATGTTGGTGGCTTGGGGGCAAGACCAGCCGCTGTTATTGGAGCTGAGCATCAGTTATTTGGGTGTTGCCGTATTAATACCCCGTAGACTATTGCCATGCACAGCGCTGTGTTGGCTGATGAGACGTGGCGGCGCGTGCCACGCTGGACGGGGGCATGTTAGCGGAAGCTTCGCCAAGCCGTGCCGGAAAGTCCTGGGGAAAAGGGAAAATAGCTCCCTCCAACAACAGCATCCGCAAGGGGTAAGGACCCAAGAGCCCGACTGAACACAACCACCTCGGGCACAAGTCTAAGATACGAAGTCGTGGCATTAGGCGACCCAGCAGAGTCTCGACCGGTATGTCACGTCTACGAGCCCCTTTGCCATTCCCAAGTCTAATAACGTGGCCCCAGCTTGTCGTCCAGCGAGGCTTATTTTCAAACCCATCGTCTGCCACCATTGGCCTCTCGCCGCGCTGCAGTACTACCCTACACAACCCATCCTTGCCGTTCGTTTCTCTGGATCCTAGATGCACGCCTGATCTTGTGCTCCCCCAAGTGGAAGCTGGCGCAGGACGCCATGCAGAATTGTCCTAGAGCAGCCAAGAATACCTGCCTGGGGAGGTCGCGCCATACGGAGTATCCGGTTACGAATATATTATTAAAGTACCTTGGTAGATACGGAGTACTCGCATGTATCACACGTTCAGTCTTGGCCCAACCGAACCCCAACCATGGACACCCCTCTCCATTCGCTTGGCAAGCATGGCCTTGAGCAACTCCCACCTCGTCTAAGTCAACGTTGCGAAATGGGGCAACCCCATTTCCCCTCATAACCATCAGCCCGACCCCCAATGACCCAAGCACAGGACTGGACGCCACGACACGCCCGAAACCCATCACCAACTGGGCCTTCACAAGCTTTCAAGTTGCATGCCGCCCCGCATGGTGGGCCAGACTCTCAGCCAGTGCCGTGCCTCTGGCAGGTAGTATCCAAACCGTCGGGTTTGGGCTTGTGCGAAGGATCTGAGCCTTCCATGGCCCTCGAGGCGAGTCACCCGAGACGAATCACTCGAGCGGCACGTCGCGTCGACCTCGTCATGTGGTACATCGGATTAATCACACGCGCGCCATGCGAGGTATATCACCAACGCTTTCTAATTCTAATTCTGCCACAGCCGCACGGCCTTGTCCTTGCCGCCGCTGGCCACCCTCATCCCGTCCGGCGCCCAGTCGACGGCAAACACCTCGTCGTTATGCCCCGGTAGGTCGACGGCCAGCTTGTGTGTTGCCATGGACCACACCTTCAAAGTAGTATCCTTCGATGCTGTCACAAGAAGACGCGAGTCCGCCGAAAACGCGCATTGATACACCGTTGCCACGTGGCCCCGAAGCGTGTTGATGAACTTGCCGTCCCTACCGCATCCTGTTAGCTGAACCATCTCACACTCACACAACACTGCTTGTTGGTACCTTGCACTCCAAATCTTGGTGTGATTGTCCCACCCTGCGCTGGCGATGAGGGTATTGTCCGGTGAAAATGTCACGTGGTTGATCTGCTTCTGGTGTCCGACCATCCGGGCGACGGCCTTCGTGCCTTGTGACGGATCCCACAGGAACATGGTAAAGTCGTCGCTGGCCGAAACTAACCGCTCCGAAAGTCCGCCTTGGACCCTCGCGGCCTTTTCAAAGCGCTCCTTTGCCTTGGCTCGCTTTTCTTCATCTGTCCCTGGCACTGGTAGGTGGTCAAAGTAGGCCGTTCGCAGCGCAAAGTCCGTGGACAAGGCCAAGTGGTTGATCCAGTGAGCATGTGCTGAGAGAGTGTGCACAAGGACTCCTTTCTCCGCGTCCCAAACCTTAACTGTCTTGTCATGGCTGCCGGTGTAAATGAGTCCAGTCCCGCCCCATCTGACACAGCTCACGGAGCTTTTGTGGCCCGACAGGACATGCTCGGTCCGGCCCGTGTTCACAATCCAGACTCGGACCGTTGCGTCCTTGCTGGCACTGGCTAACCGCGGCGTTTCGTCTCTCCAGAGGTGGTACGGCTCCCAGGCCATGTTGGTTATCCACTTGGCATGCCCCGTCAAGGGTCCCGACTCCATGGACTTACCCGTTTGCGGATCCCACAGACGCACTGACTTGTCCATGCTGCCGGTCGCTAGCCGCAAGCCATCGGGTGACCAGGCTACACAGAGAACCCAGTGCGTATGTCCGGACAGTGTGTACTTCGGCGTTCCGGTTTCCGTATCCCAGATACGAGCATTCTTGTCTCCGGAGCCTGTTGCCAGCCGCGCACTGGTTGCCGGGCTGAATTGGGCTGCCAGGATTGCCTCGCCATGGCCAGGTATCCGATGCGACATTCGTGTCACGGCCTGAACTTTGAAAACGGCTTGGGGCTCGGCGGTAAGTGTCACGGTCGTCTCGAACGGGTTCTCGATGCCATGGCTGCGCAAGAGCTGAAGAAGATCGGTAGGGTACTGGCCCACGATGATATCTGTCTCGGGAATATGGATTCGAAAGCGGTATGGGAGGAATTCTTCCTTCTCCTGCACGCGTCGAGGCAGTCAGCGGTCCAGTCACGATTTCTTAGCAAGCGGCAATTATCCATACCCTCGCGAGCAGTGTGTTCAACAGCAGCGAAAGATTCTTCTCTGAGGCGTCGGCGAGCGGCACCTCGATCACGTCGCAGACCTGCTTGCCGTCGCCGTCGAGGAAACGCGCCTTGAATGAGCCAGCCGGCCCGGCTGCCGCGGTAACATCCTGCTGGATCTGGGACCTTTCGAGGCCCTCCCTCCTCTGCCTTTTGGACGGCGGAGGCAATATCGTCGCCATGTCGAACTGTCGAAGCCCGTGTTGTTGATGGGCTCTGAGGTTCGATGATGATAACGCTGGTTGGCGGGGAGCTGGCAAAAATCTGGAAAATTTAGGCGGTGAGAATTGGTACACAAACGCTAACTCAGAAGCTGATGCACCAGCGCCAACATCGGACCCCACCAGGTGCCAGCCACTAAAAGGTGGTGGTGCAACAACCACAACCACTGGAAGCTAACTCGTGGGTGGTTGTGCCGGTGATTGCTGCGATTGCTGCGGCGCCTGTTGAGCGCCCTGTGTTGGCGTTCCCTGTGACTGCCGATTCCCACGCAGTCGCTTTGGAGGCCCTGGATAGACTTGGTAGGACACCCCATTGTCCACGTGGGGAATCGGAACTGGCGTGTGGGTTGTAGGCTGCCCCGGGTGCGTCGTAGGCGGAATCAGCTCAAACTGCGGCTCTGCCATCGCCGGCGCAGGGGCAAGATTGCGATATTGAGCGCTGGGGATCCGTTGGGGCGAGCCAGTGTGAGGGATGCGCGGTGGTCCTCGCTGCCGATTGGTATATCTAATGCCTTGGGCTTCAAGCCTCCGCCTGCTGTCTTCGATTTCCTGGTGTCGCCTCTCTTGAGCGTCCTGTCTCCTTTGCCGCTGTACATCTTCATTCTGGACAGCGTAAATGGCGGCAATACGGAGTTGCATCTGGGCCAAGATGCCGAGTCGCTCTGGTTGCGACATCTTGCGGTAGTCGTTTTTGAATCGGTGGAACGTGTCACCGCTCAGTCGAAGAACAGCGTCGGAAACACCAGCGACTTGGAGCGCAGCAGACGTGTCGGGATCTGGCCGGGGGGGCTCTGTTGTACGCGTCAGGACCAAACTTGGCGGACGGATACTTGCTACATAACGCGCACTCACCTAGCACCTCTTCCTCCTCATTGTCCTCGACTTCGGTGCCTTCGGAGGGCGTCGGCGGCTCTGGCGTGCCGGGCTCATGATTGTGATTGTCACAGATGACGGTCAAGACCCAGCCCCCGACCGACTTGCGGTCCACGGCCTTGGCCTTCCACGGACAGTTGGTTTTCTTGGTCGTCGTCTTGTGCTTCGTGGCCTGGCACCGATATGGCCGGCCGCCTCGTTCACAGACGAGATCGGCGCGCATTATGGGGCCGCCGGGCTTGCTGCGATGGGATCTCGCCTTGACAATCTTGTAGCCCTGCTTCTCCGTCCGGCTGTTGAGGTCGCGCATCAGGTCCTCGCAGCTAGCGTAGATGCCATCCTGAGGCACTGTGACAGCCTCGAGGACGCCGAACATGGCTGCTTGTGGAAGTCAATGGACGTGTCGAACAGACTGGAGGGCTGTGTGTGAGTGGGAGTGTGTTGTCTGTGTGTCATTTAGAGCTCAGCCTGTGTGAGATGCGAGTGGAGGCGGCGACTTGCTGGCGGGCTAAACCTCGGCCTCATCTCCGGTGTCTCCTTCCTCCAACTCTCACACATTAATACAGGCAGGCAGGCAGGTCCAAACGGACCTTGGTATGCCCCAGGTATCCACGTGCTAGCTAGACACTGACAATGAGCATGGATTTCTTGCTCTGATCATCTCCATCTTCAGGGACTCTCCAGTTTGTGCTGCCGTCACTGATCGCCAACTCCTCGCCGCACGACATCGGGAGACCCCCCGGACTGGGCGACACCGGGCCACTCTTTGCTGGCCGCTATTGCAGCGACTTGCACATCTTACGCCCATCATGCCTCAAGAGCGCTCCTCAATATCGTGGACCGCAACGCCGTCCTCGTCCGTCTACTTTCAGAGCAGCTCCCAATTGCACACACCCAGCAGCTCTCCATCCACCGCCAGGCTTGAGCAACAGGCTCTGGAGAACAATCATGATCGACCACTTCAGTACACGCCCTCGTTGACAAGTACGCGGCCAGGCACCCCCCACACGTCCATCTCACGCACTACCACCAGACCCAGTACGGCCTCGGGGCGCAAGTCACGCACAGCGACGACTTCTTCCATACTCGGACTCAGTGACCAACAGAACGTCGTCTGTGCTCTCGCCGAAGCACGCGGAGTGACCCCATCGGTGGGTGTGGCCTTTGTCAACGTGTCGCTGGGTGAAGTCATCCTCAGCCAGATATGTGATAACCAATCCTATGTCAAGACCATCCATAAGATCCAGATGGCATCTCCGTCACGAATAGTCTTCATGGCCACTGCGTGTCCGCCCGCCAAGCCAAGCACATTGTACTCACTTGCCCAGGAGCTGGTGCCAGAAGCTCATTGCAGTGCCTTTGATCGATCTGCGTGGTCAGAGACTGCGGGCCTCGATTACATACAAACACTAGCATTCCCAAGCGATGTCGAACCAGTCAAGGTCGCCATACATGGCAAATACTATGCAGTTTCTTCGTTTGCAGCAGTGAGTACTCGCTCATGTTCACCATACTGCGCCATGTAGCTGACTTGAGCTCCATGCGATGAAATACATCGAGCGTCAATTGATCATCAGCTTCGCCCCTCACTCTCTTCGCATCCGGTATCGGCCTTCCGAAGACACCATGATGATTGACATCTCTGCTATTCAGTCACTCGAGATCATGCAGAATCTACGCAACCACAAGTCTAAGGCATGTCTGTATGGGCTACTCAACCACACGTCCACTCCGATGGGATCCCGAATGCTGCAGAGCAACATCCTCCAACCGCCTACTCGCCAAGATTCTTTCATTGCCCCCCGTTATGATGCATTGGAAGAGCTGACAACCGAGGAGGAGATGTTTCGCGAGATTCGCAAAGGTAGGTGGACTCTTTTCAAGGGAGTTCCCTTCTTATGCTGACCAGATCTCAGCTCTGAAGCTCTTCCATGATGTGGAAAGGCTACTGACAAAGGTTCTCACAATTCCCCTCAGCTTTGAGTTGCATGGCTGACAATTGCAGCTGATAATTGTTCCTTCGGACCGGAACATGCCACAAATGGAGGAGCAGATTGGCCAGATACTCATGCTCAAAAGCTTTCTAGAGGCTGTCCCCGAACTTCACAAGGCCCTGACCACGGCGCAGAGTCCATTACTGGTCAAGATTCGCGACCTCTGCCGCCCTGATGTGACCGGGCCGATTCTTGCTCAGATTCGCAAGATAATTGAGGCCGATGTGACCTACATGAAATCCCCTTTGGATCTTCGCAATCAGCGAACGTTTGCCGTCAAGGCGGGCATCAGTGGCATGCTTGACGTTGCTCGTCAGACTTACAAGGAGCTTACAGAGGAGATCCACCGGCACGTGGATGAGATTAACGGTTTGTTTGTGGGACTGAGAGGCCATGTCGGCTGTGATCCGCTGACTTCCCAAAGAACAGTACCAGATAAATGCCGCTCTCAAGTTCGACAATGGCCGCAAGTATTGGCTCCGCGTGAAGGCCGCTGAATTCGACAGTGCAACGCCTCCCCCAGTCTTTATCAATGTGGTTTGCAAAAAGGACAACCTCGAATGCCAAACGCTGAATCTGGTCAAGTTGAATGTTCGGCTTTCCGATACATCAAACGAAGTTGTCATCAGAAGTGATGCGGTCATCCAGGACTTGATGCGGGATCTCAGGCAAGCGTCCCCGCAGCTCTTTCGTGTCTGCGAATCTGTGGCACTCGTCGACATGATATCGTCGTTTGCACAGCTGGCAACTACGCGAGATTACGTTCGACCAGAAGTTACCCAAACTCTGGCGCTGAAGTCTGCGCGGCATCCGATCCTAGACACAGTGAGTCGTGAGGTGCCTGGATGGGGCAAATTCCCAGGCTAACGAGGTGGTAGACCCTCTGTGGAAGCTTTGTCCCTAACGACTACTACGCAACCGAGCAGTATTGCTTCCACGTCGTAACAGGATGCAACATGAGCGGCAAAAGCACGTACATACGGGCAGTGGCGCTGCTCCAGATCATGGCTCAGATTGGCTGTTTCGTGCCGGCCGAGTACGCTGCCTTGCCCATCATCAACAACATTTTTGCACGAGTCTCGATGGAGGATAGCATTGAAGCAAGCCTGTCGACATTCTCAGTTGAGATGCGCGAGATGGCTTTCATCCTCCGGAACGTGGACGACAAGAGCCTCATCATCATCGACGAATTGGGCCGTGGAACAAGCACCAGAGATGGATTGGCCATTGCAATTGCCATGTCGGAGGCATTGATCCAAACCAAGGCATCGGCGTGGTTTGCAACTCATTTTGCTGAACTCGCCCGCGTGCTCGGTGACCGCCCTGGGGTGCTCAATCTTCACCTAGCCGCCAAAAGTTCGGTGACGAGTGGCGGGTTGCCTCACTTGAAGATGCTGTACAAGGCGACTGCCGGCACCGTCGATGACGAGGAACACTACGGCATACATCTAGCCCGCGCCATTGGCCTGCCACCGAGTTTTATCGAGAAGGCTGAAGAAGTCGCCGATGATTTGAGGCTCAAACGGGAGGCCAATCGGCAGAGCTCCGAGTCACGAAGGCTGGCAGCGCGGCGCAAGCTTCTGCTGAACTTGTACGAAGCTCTTCAGCAAGCGCGGGATTCTGGGAGCGAGGAAGCGCTGCCGGGCTATCTGCAACGGCTTCAAGCAGAGTTCGTCATTCGCATGGAGGAACTTGACAACATGTAACCATTGGCAGTAGCCGAGGGCGGGGTTTGCTGAATGCGGTCTCTCGAGTCCACGGGTCGGGTCGTAGAGGCAACGACTGCTCCACCGTCAATCTCAGTGTATGGACTACAATGTCGCTATTTAACTTGCTTGGCCTCTTCCCGCGGCTGGTCGATGATAATTCAAGGTTTGAACCTTTGTCCGAACCTGCCTCACGACGCGGTGCTTCGCCTGCAACTCCGTTTCTTTGCCGGATGGACCAGCAGGGCTACATCAGATTAGTTCTCAGCAGCCTAGAGAAAGCACGGATGCGGTGGACGAACCGAACGGCGAGGCATAACCTCCCTCGCAGATCTTTGGGATCTCATCACTGCGTAGATCAGCTGGGGGTTCGCAGTTGTGACGAGGCCTTCGGCTTCCTGCAGTATGGCAATGCCAGCTGCGACATCCCTGAGTTCGTTCATATCAGTATGAGGGTCCCGGATGTCAAGCTGAGCTTGGCTCCGAAGAAACTCACCACTCCCAGCATCCACCTTCCCACCAGATGTCAAATGAGCCCATGGCCGTGTGCGCCAGATCCAAGGTCGCGCTGCGTTGGATGAGATGAGCTTGGGCACCGGCAAGACTTTGGATTGGAGAGCATCCATGCCCTCCTCGGCTGCGCATACCATGGACCATGCCACCGCGCGCACCACGGGCCTGTTGTTCAGCCGCCAAGGTCTGCCTTGCGCGTGAAAATCCCCTCCGCGCCATCTCTCCTAGCCTTGCCCCATTCACACGAAAAGTCGCAGCCGCTCGGAGCGTTTTTCCGGCAGCGGCGGGGTCGGGTTCCGCACCAGGGGAAGGTGACGTGTCTCGTTGAACCGGGCGCCGCGGCCGCGACAGGAGGAGAAGAATTGGCCGAGGAAGGGGGGATTGGTGAGGTCGGTGAGGGGCGCGCCGTTGATGGTGAAGCGATGGAGACGCAGAACACGGAGAAGAGGTGGGTGAAGTTGACGGTGGTCCATTGTCGGCAGGGTTGGTGATGGTGGAAAGGGACTTCCCTCTTTCTACGCTTGTCGAACGGGAGCATGCCCGGGGCAAAGCTTTAGCAGGGCTCCGGAGACGGACCGGGGGCCCTGTCGCGTCTTGGCTCCTGGCGGCTGCGACGGCGGGTATTCGGTTCGCACCCGCTGGATACTGGTATGGAAACACTCGTACGCCGCCGTTGCTGAGCAGTGAGGCCCAGCAGGCCCTCTCCGACCGGGTGATCCATATGAGCCCTCCCGTGTCTCTCGGAGGACGCGCCGATGTCAAGCGCAATGGCTGTTCAACGCGATTCGGGTGACATACAAGCCGAAACAGCCTCGCTCGACCGCCACGGCTACCTCTTTGGCCAAAAGATCACGCACTCTCTGTCGCCCTCCCTCCATCAAGTCATCTACGACCACCTCGGCCTGCGATGGGCCCAAGTACGGTTCGACTCATCCGACATGCGACTCTTCCTAGGCCTCGTCCGGCATCCCGCCTTTTACGGTACGCACCACCACTTACACGTAAGCCCTCGGCATTCAACCTGACCCAGAGGCTCCAGGCGCCTCCGTCACGATGCCCAACAAGGTCGCCATCCTCGCGCACCTCGACGAGATGACCGACGAGTGCCGTGACGTCGGCGCCTGCAACACGCTCTTCCTCAGGCACCGCAGCGGCCGGCAGCTGCTCTGCGGCGCCAACACGGACGTCGTCGGCATCCGGGACGCGTTCCGGCACAACGTCGCCGCTCCGGCCGCCGCGTACCACCGCCGGCCCGCGCTCGTCATCGGCGGCGGTGGCGCGGCCCGGAGCGCCATCTACGCGCTGCGCAAGTGGATGCAGGCCACCGAGATATACCTCGTCAACCGCGACGCCGCAGAGGTCGAGGCCGTGGTCCGCGACTGCTCGCGCCGCGGCTACGGCCAGGGCCTCGTCCACGTCGCCACCGAGGAGCAAGCACAGGCTCTCCCGGGCCCCGGCGCCGTCGTCGCCTGCGTGCCGGACGTCGCGCCGCGGACAGGCGAGGAGAAGCTCGCGAGGCGTGTGACGGAAGCGCTGCTGAGCGGGGAACACAAGGGCGCGATGCTGGAGATGTGCTACAACCCCACGCCGTTCACCGCGCTCGCCGCCGTGGCGGAGAAGAAGGGGTGGCAGGTCATCCTGGGCACCGAGGCGCTGATATGGCAGGGGCTCGAGCAGGACAAGTACTGGACGGGGAGGCCGGTCGAGGAGCTGCCGGTGGAAAAGGTCAAGGCGGCGATTGCGGCGATTGTCGCGCAGCGGTCACGGGCGAGGTTACAGATTTGAAGTGAATAACAGTGCCTTTGTGTACGTCGTAGAGCATCATATAGCCCCTAAGAGAGATGAACGCTCGAGGAGCTTAAAGACCCATTCGAGGTAGATTCTTTAATAATAGTAGAATGCTCAAGTAGTAGTACATGGTCAACAATATTCAGGTTCAGGTCGTCTCTAAATACATACACGCTACAAACGGCTATAACCAGTCAGCCTCCCGATACGAGCCCGGCTGTCGACATGCGCTTCGCCCTCAAGCAGCGTGCGCGTTGTCTCGCGATTCCACGTGCTAATCCCTGGCCTCCTTCTCACTATCCCAGCCTTGAGCATCCCGATGAAAGTCCACCCGCAGCTCCTCCATGAGAATCTCGTTGGCCCGCCGCGCCGGCTTCAGTTTGAACAGCCGGTCCATGGCCTCGAGCGGCAGCGACTTGGTCTCAGGGATGCAGAAGAAGACGAATGCGACAGAGAGGATCATGAGCGACGCGAAGAAAAAGTTCACGCCGTACCCCCATGCGTTGAACATTTGCTCCGTGAAGCGCGTGATGATGAAGTTCCAGAACCAGTTGTTGGCCGCGGCGTTGGCCTGGCCCAGCGACCGGGTGTTTTGGTCAAACATTTCCGAGTTGATGACCCAGGGGGTGCCGTTCCAGGAGGGCGTGTAGAACGCCGTCCACAGGTAGAAGAAGAAGATGGCCGCGATGCCGCTAGAGGACAGCGAGTTGCTGGTTTGACTCGCACCAGCGCTGGCGATCTTGATGTATGCTCCGATGAACCACATACAGAGGGACCCGCCAATGGCGCCAATCATCAACAGCTTGCGACGGCCAATGTGGTCAATCAGGACGACAAGCCAGACAATGGTCAGGGCAGTCTTGACAACTCCAAAGATGCCCGTCGTCAGGAAGCTTGTGTTGGTGCCCTGAATCCCGATGCTCTTGAACACTGTCGGACTGTAGTAGTTGACGGCGTTGATGCCTGAACCTGCAGCGATGGTCAGTACAGAGCCGTTCATTGTCGTGTGTAAAGCCAATCTCACCATTTTGGAAGACAAAGAGAAGTGCACCCAGCAGGAACCTCCACTGCACCCTGCGCTCCTTCAGGGACAGGAACGGCTTCCAGAAACCAGCACCAACCTCCCGCCGGAAGCGCTCCAGGTCTTGGTCGATGTAGCTGACCTCTTCGACGATGTAAATGTCACTTCGTTCGAGGCCCCTCATCCAGCACAGGACTTCCATGCCCTTTTCGCGTTTGCCCTCGGAGAACAGCCATCGCGGGGACTCTGGGATGAAAAAGGCACCGGCTAGGAGCAGCCCACCGGGAATCAGCTGGACGGCAAAGGGGATGAGCCATTGGGAAGTGCTCGGCACCATGGTCGTGTTGACGCCGTAGTTGATCCAGAACCCGACCAAGCCGCCGATTTGCCAGCCCAGCTCGTAGAGACCGACGAGGCGGCCACGAACGGCTGGCGGCGATAGTTCCGAGAGGTAGACTGGCGTCATGTTGGAGCATCCGCCGACGCCGACGCCGACGCTTGCGAGGACGCGTCCGCCGATGACCAGACCGGTCCCGCGGTCGCCGTTTGCGCCGAGCATCATGCCGGCTCCGACCATAAAGATGAGGGCAAACATGATGAGCGACTTGCGCCTCCCGAGGAAGTAGCTGGAAACTTAGGCGGCCAAGCTCCGAAGAAGGCACCGGCTTGGTAGACGGACACAATGTTCTGTTTCAAGAGGGCAAGGCTCGATGTAGAGTAGTCAGCAAAATGGAACTCCTCGGTGAAGGAAGGCAGGGCAAGAGTCGTGCCAATCAAGGCAGAGCCGTATCCGATCACGCATGATGCAAACGACGCCGTGGCAGCGCAGGCGTAGACTCGCCAGTTGTAGACGGCCTTTGGCGTTGGCCGGTCCTCTTTCAAGGCGAGAAGAGCCATGGTGGTCGTGTTCTGACGGATTGTGCGACATGAAGCCTTGAACGTTCATCGGGGCGACTTATATGGAGACAAGGGGGCAAGCCCTTCCAGTGAGAATCGTCGTGTTCGTTGGTTGAGAGCATGCCCGTTGGCACTACTAGCTCCATTGGCTCAATTCTCGTGGGTGAGTGGAGATGCCAATCGCGCGGGGATAAACGAATATCCCCAAGCCCAGTTCCATTCCGCCATCATCTTGAGTGGCATAACTTCTGCTAAGCGTTCATGTTGAGGCTGGTCATGCATCATGCGGTAGACATCCAAACGTAGGGTGCGCAGTATTGCCGAGTCTCCCGTCACTGGCTTCCGTCTCGTGAGTTTCACCCCGAGGCATGACATGGTGTAAATATAGTTTTATCAATCAAATGACAAAGTCCTCGTGAAACATCTCGCCAAGGTCGCAGCTAGGGGTAAATCCAAGATTCATCATGAACTGAGGATCCACGTCGATGCTGTCTGTGTAGCCAATAGTTCCCAGCCCTTCCAAGATCGCGTCATAATAGTCGATTGGCTGGTTCAGCGAATCAGTCGCGGCCGCTGGCTGCCTTGCCTCCATCGACGCGGGCTGAACAGACATGCTCATACTGCGTACAAGGGCCACGGGCGAAGAAATGAGTTGGCCGTAAACCTGAGATTGGTTGCCGGCGGGCCGACTTGTAGCCGCTGGGAACAGTCCATAGCCTGGGATAATGCCTTGTTCCCCAGATACTCGCTCCTCGTCGTGCTATCCCGGGGATAAAAAGGTAAATGATTCCATGGGGAACGAGGTACCGTGCACTGACTGTTCCGGAAAAGTGACAGGTGGCGCTGTCCCATCTCGGGCCCCTGACCTCGCCGCCCATGTATCCCTTAGTGCACTTACTGTCGAGCTCCATCTGGCTCGCTTGGACGCATGCACCTCGCCCAAGCTGGCGAGCCTTTGAACCATGTGAAGGCCAATAACAAGTGGCGGCGTCCCGCAGGCTCCGAAGTTCGTCACACTGGGTTCCACCACCTCTGGAAAATTTGATAGCAGCGAAGCTCGGTCTGAGATGACCTTGACAGTGGCCGCCAAGAACATAATCTTGACTACTCGTAGGTAGGCCGAGGGCAGCATCGGCGTTGACCCCGCTGAAATGAGAGAATTGCAGAAGTTAAACCGCGGGCTTAAGCATCTCACGAGATCTTCAGGCACAGCGTGCCTGCCGGAAGAGACCATTCAAAGCTTGGTGTCCGTGTTGTCGCTCATAATTTGTGCAAACCGACTCAACTGCTCCAGTGTGAAGTATGGCTAGGCTTTTGGCCGGCCTGAGAGAGTGGTGTTATTTGTAGGAGGCCCAAACCCATACAACTTGGACCAATCCTCATTCGACCCTGCGTGTTCCATCAAAAAGGCAAAGGAGGCTGTGTCGTCAAGGTTGTTTCGCAGATGTGGCGCCTGCCCCAGGCAGAGCGAAGTTACGGCATCCAGCATGATGCACGCGGCCAAAGTCGCTTTAATCCCCGGGTTGGAACGCTCAGTGGATGCCAAGTGAAGAAGTAACCGAGAGGCTTTCCCCACCAGGAGCGACGCAGGTAGCTCGCTTTGCCGTCCGACGAACACTGGCATTGATAATCGCGATATCGAATTCGCCGTCTTCCTGGGGAACGAAGCCGCGGGCAATCCTGAACACTCGATCTGGTACGAAGGCCGGGTCGCCAGGCGGGCCTGATGAGTGAGCATCTTGAAAAGAGGCAACGGCCAGCGCTGCCCAAAGCTCGGCTGGCGGAAATACGCAATGGTACCGGCAGTAGGGCGCCTCAGACTGCTATAAGAGCCGTACAACGCGGCGGTTGCTAGTATCGAATCTCGTTCTAGAATGGGAAACCAGCAGTGCGTGTATGAAAAGTAGACTTCGATGAGGCGCCGCCAATTGGACGGCAGCTTCAGGAGGTCTTGTTGGGTTGGCCCATCTCTCGGCAAATATGACGATGGACTCCAAATGTCGGCACCACCGGTCTTGGGACCTGAGGCGACTGCCGATTCTCGTGTGAGAAGAACGGCAGGTCCTTGATGAAAGTCGCCGCCAGTGTCCGAAGCTCCCGGACATATTTCCGGTGCTTGCGTGCGGCCCTTAGACAACAGACGACCAATCTCTTTTTGAACCCGGCTGTTGGTCTAATTCATGTACAGCCGAGTGATAGCCTTGCCCTTGTTCACCAGTCTGAAGCACTGGGCGACATCCTCGAGCGGAACCCCACCGGCAGCATCATTATTTGCTCATGGATGGACAGGTGTGTCCAAGGCCTTCTCCGACAATTTGCAGCCACAAATCCAGTGGTTCACGTTATTCGGAGCGCCGATGCCATCCAGGATCACCTGAAAATTAGCGACAGGCGGAGGGTCCAGAACCTGTTGAACATGACCAGCTTCTTCTTTCGGTCTTGCACGAATCTGGAGTTATTCAACGTTTCTGAGATGCGGGCAGCAAGAAGTGAGTCGGAAGAGGCCGACGGCCAATCCCACGGAACATCAGCTCCATACCGCACGCTCAAGCAGGCAGAGAGACTTCCTCAAGTGGCTTACCCTGCTGGCACCATTCCCCTTTTCGAGTTAGCATTCCCGTTTGCTACCATCCCGCCGGAGGAGAGTCAGTTTACCTACGCCCTGTCAGTCGAAATCGAACAAGTCTTGAAAGGCGAAGCCGAGCTGGGCGAGTCCATTGCCGGCGTGGACGCGGTTCAGATATTCGTCAATAGCCTGGCGGACCTCCAGGACCCTGCCGACATCATGGACCCGTACTCCCCCATCGCCAACTAAACCCCGAGGGCATCGGGATCGTGAGGAGAAGCACAATGCTCCCCATCATCCTTAACATCAAGCTTCCAGAGACCGCAGAGGGCAGCTTTGTGCATCTGTATCTCGATTTGGTCGCTCACGCGCTGTGCTTGGTTCCCGAGATGGTGACAATCGACTTGCGCTTGGACAAGTCGGACATTTGACTCGCTGCGGCTGAAAGACGTTCCAAGATTATTGGCCATTATTTCGCAGCAACGAAACACCAGCCCTGGGACTCTTTTGACTGGGTGTCTTGGTATCGGAAAGCCTGCAGTCTCGGCTGTTACATGATTCGGCTTGTTCGGCTCGCAGGTTGCATGGAGGACCACTTTGCCGTCTCGATTAAGATCCACCATTTCTTCTCTTGGAGGCCGCCAGACCCCACTCATCGCATACAACTCTGGTCCCCTCGGTCGCCACTCGGCGTGCTTCAACCAGTTCTCACACTCGTGACGGCCAAGCCGTGGCACAGGCCAACAGAGGATACTCGCCATGTCCATACGTCACTGCGAAGGAAGCTACGAAAGCTCTATATTCATTTGTATACGATTCCATGAAGATGTATGTCTTTGGTGCCAACATGGGGTACAGCATGTCTCCATGCATAACGCCGCACTCGTGGTGTGCGGGATCCCACATCGCTACGAGCTATACTCGAGCAACTCGCCAGATACACTCTCTCGAGGTCGACGTGAAAGCTAAACGTGTCCCAGTTGCTGGACACGATGTAGCATGGTACTCCGTCTCATGACACCATGCAGTTATCACAGCCGTTTGATTCAGTGATATCTATTCATCAAGTCATATCTCAACCAAGTAGTCGTCTCCAACGCCTCGACTTTAATCAACCTATGACGACCGAGTAGATCCATCCAGTAGATATATCCAAAATTCCACCACTAAAACATTCCATGATATATTCACGCTTGCTTAAGCTTGCGCCCCGATCCTCATCGTCGACGTCAGCCTCTGCCGGGCACTCTCCTTGCTGCGACTCGCATGCGGCGAAGCATTCCCCTCGCGCGGCAGTGAGTCGTAATACCGTTCCGAATCCTCTATTCCCACTTTCTGGGGACGAGGGGGTGGTGGCGGAGCGTGTACCGGAGCCGGTTGCTGCTCCCGCGCACCGGCGTTGGTGTAGTATGCCTGCTCCCAGTCGCGGCTTGCCTCGAGGTGGCTCACGCTGCCGTTGGTGGTGTGGTACGACTCCTGAGGCGGCACAAGCGGCGTCCGCTGCCTCGTCTCCGTGCTGACGGCCGGGCGGGGTCGTTCTTCGCGCGCTGAGCGGCGGGTCGAGTCTTGCGAGCGCGTCGGCTGATGGGCGTTTGCGTACGTCGACTGGCGGACAGGCGTGCTCCTCTTCGCCTGCTGGTGCGCCTCGTCGTCCGTCGCCACGTCCTCCTCCGTGTCGTCCTCATACGAGCGCAGGTCGCTGCGCATGGCGAGGCTAGCGCATATGCCCCTGGCCTCCTCGATGGCGGTCTTCTGGGTCTTGAGCGCGACGCGACGTTCGCGCGTCTCCTTGTTCTCGGCCGCAATGGACTCGACCGCCGTGTCGGGCATGCGCAGAATCTCGATGGGGTTGAAGAGGCGAAGCATGCCGAGGAGGAGGTGGCGCTCCACGACCTGGGTAATGACGTTGCGGGTAAAAATGCGTGCCGTGAGGTCGTAGTAGATGAGCATCTTCTCGAGAACCTCTTCGGCCTCGGTGTAAGTGCCCCCATTCTCGGTGGCCTCGGCCCGCCAGCGCTTCAGGCGCTCCTCGTACTCTGGGTCGTAGGGCTGAATCTCGAGCTCCATGTCGTCTGTCAGCCGGCCGAGTTCCCTTTCAGCACTTTCCATGAGCTCCCTCATCTTGGCCTCGAGGAAGTGATGGCGCAGTGGATCTCGCATGCGCAGCGGCCAGACGTAGTCGATGACTTCGGCGAGGAAGTCGTTGCAGATGACGCCGAGGTTGTCCTTGTACTCCTGCGCAAGGACCGGCCAATTGCGGGAGTAGTCTTGAAAGAGGATGTAAGGGGCCCGCGGGTTAGAGTCGAGCGGCAGTTCGTTACCGCGAATCTGTCGCAGGAGTGGCTCGACTTCGTTCTGAGCATAGTCCCTTTTGCTCTGATCACCGGTAGCACCAGCAACGGAAAGATTCTCCCCGCCTCCACCCACAGCGCCAGCAGCGAAGTTGACTCTGCGGCCCTGTTGGCGGAGCAGGCGCGAGAAGCGCTCGCTCTCTTCGCGGACACGGGCTCGGAGCTTCTGCGGCGGGGTGCCCTTGGGACTCGACTGCCTGGCGAAGAAGCGCTCACCGAAGGGGTTCTTGTAGTTGCCGTTGACAGCCGGCGTGACGAGGTTGTTGGACGCCGTGAACAGCTCGCCCATCTCGAAGCGCATCTCCTCGACGGTGTCCTTGGCCGAGCCCATGGCCTTGAGCTGCGTCTCGCAGCGCTCGAGCGCCTGCTGGATCTGCCGACGCAGAGACTTGACGTGCTTGCCAATGTGCCTCTGCAGCTGCGTGCTGAGCTTCTGGCGGAGGGCGGCGACACCCCGCATCGTCGGCGGCAGACCAGACCATCGGCCCCCGGTGAAGAACTCGGCCTCTCGTCGAGCACGCTCTTCGGGCGTCTGCCAGGCCTTGTCCGGGCCGGGGTTCAACAGGACGAACCAGCCGAGCTTGAAGTTGTTTTCCTTGTCTTTGTTCATGACGAGCTCGATGAACTTGTCCTCGAGGCCGATTCGCTCCGTCATGTCGGGCTTGGTCAGGACGCCGATGGTGCGGGAGCCCTTGGGGTCGAACTGGCGGGCCTTTGTCAAGATGGGCGCCTGGACGTAGTCGTTGTTGCCGCCAATGACGGCGAGAATAATGGTGCGGGAGCTCTTCATGTAGCGGTCGGAGAGGGCTTCGATGGTCTGAATATCGGCCTCCGACTGGTCGCGATTGGCGACTCGGACCAGGCCGGGGAGGTCGACGAGAGTTATTAGGGGCATGTCGGGGCCGCTCTTCTCGACGACGAGGATGTCGCGAGCCGCGAAGCGGCCGGGGATATCTCGGGGGGCAATGAGCTCCGTTGCGTCTCGCATCATGGTCTCGAACGGCATGTCGCCAGTGACGTCTCCGCCATACTGTAACAGGCGGGTCTGGTCGTTCCAGGGTCGGTTCTTGTCGGGGATAATGGACACCCTGAGGTTCGACTCCTTTGCTCTGCGCATGCGAATCTCCGTTGCAAACCGAGTACACGCCCCGGCGTCTCGGGGGAACGGGGTGCCTGAGAGGGCCTCGAGGACGGAGCTCTTTCCGGCGGACTGGTCGCCGACGACGACGATTTGAGGCAGCCTGACATTCTCGAGCTGCGCAAACTGCAGTTTGTCAATGAGATCCAGCAATCCTCGCTGCTCGGCCGCCAGGCCGTGGGTGTCCAGGGAGGACTCGATGGAGGGGGCCATTGCGCTGCTGAGGTCGATGTCAGGGCGGGTCTCGAACAGGTGGTGCTGATTGCGGGAGAGGTGACGAACAGAGAGCCCATATCAAGCACTGCAGGTAACATTGGACACGGAGGGACGAGCAAGCGAGTCACCCGCCAGGCGTCGTCAGCCGTCTTTTGTACGGCATGGCGTTGGGCTGGATTCACATGGGCGATGTGGGCGGCCTCGTGGACGCCGCGCAAGTCTTGCCACAATCCGCCACCGGGACGGCACTGCGCCACAGGAACCGGGGAGAAGCAGAGATGTGTACCTAGGTAGTGATCAAACGGTTGGCTGGATGGGCTGAGAGAATGCATGTGTTTGGGCTTGAGCAGGCCTGAGGCAATCATCGGCGTTGGGCACAGCATGATTGTGGCGCAGCACGAGTGTGGCGGTGCACGGCCTTGTACCGTGGACATAAGCAAAATCGCCACCATAATTGTTGAGCAAGCACTCATGTTTCAAGAGCTGAAGTCAGCTGATGGCCGTTCTGGAGAAAAACACTGCATACCTTGCTTCTGCGGGTCAAGGCGCAGGATGCTGGATCTCATCGCAGATGTAGCATGTCTCCAGCCACACTTGACACGATCAAGCAGCTGGCATGGATGCCTAAGACATGAAAACCATGTATACTGACGCGCGCCCAGCTTCGCCTGGAATCGAACCCACGGCCCCGCGTGACCGCACTATACCAGGACAATTGTAACGGGCTAGGTGTGCCAGCCGCGCTCAGTTCAGTCAGTCGTCCGTACGGCCAAAAGATCCGCCAGTCCTGGCACTTCGTGCCAGGGCTGCCCCTATACACTAACGATAATTAGTGCGTGGAAGATCCCGAAGGTAATGCCCCGTCGTTCTAGGTATGTCGCTGGCTGTCGGAATGTCACGAACGTTCTCCTGCTTCTTGTCGTACGTCTTCTCCAACCAATCGACGTTAAATAGCCACTGGGGCAGCACAGAACCCCAGCCATCAATGACAAGGGGTTTCCCGCTAGCAATGACGTGGATCTGGACGAGTTTCTCAAACTCATGTTGCCCTAGGTTGCGTATCTGCGCCAGGACACTGGTTGAACACATTTGAAACTCGGCGTTCGATCGACCAAGCCGTGGAGATCGAGATCCGGCGGTATCGGGTCGAACTTCGCATGTGGCTAAGCGAGGTTGGCATCTTGCGGATTAGTGAGGAAGCGACGCGTACGGACGGCTCCGAGGTTCACACGACAGAGCCGGATGCAGCATTGTCGAGGCAGACGTGCAGCATGTTCGAGATGTCAAGCTCTGACGACGTTCACGTCGTCGGCGGGCGCCTCTTCGTCGGCAGGCGCGTCTGCCATCTCTTCGTCCTGCTCGGGGGCGGGACTTGGCGACAGCGGCGGGTTCACGGCGGCGGGGGAGAATCCTCCGAAAGAGGACTCGGACGCGGCGTTGCTCGCGGGAGAAGACATCGAGCCAACAAACAACGAAACGTCGGCGAGAGGGGGGCGAGGGCTAAGCGAACAGAAGCGGGAGAGCGAGAGCGAACGTTCAAACGATGGTAAACAACCAACTCGGTGAGGGCACGGATGGGGCTGGCGGCAGAGTTTGCGAAACGCAGGCGAGGAGGTGGTGCTTCCACAACGAGCGAAACCAAATCCCGATTTATCTCCGCCGCTTGTCCAATCTTCCCCTCTTTCATTCTCATCCATATCCGCACAAAAATCATTTCGTTGACGGTACAAAGTCAATTGAACATTACAAAGATGTCTGAACAGAAACGCCTTGCTTCAATTGATGTGAGTATTCTCTGCGCATCGAGGAACATTAAACAAATTGTTGTTAACTTGCACAGTCTGCTTTTGAGAGCCGCCTGCCCTCATTCAGCGGTTTGCTTTTCGAAGCCAAGACGGCGAAACAGCTGACCTTCGCTGACATCGCCAAGGAGATTGGACGCAGCGAAGTCGCCTGTGCAGCACTATTCTACGGCCAGGCAACGGCCTCTGTCGAAGATGTCGACAAGCTGAGCGCCGTCCTCGGCGTGCCGCGCGAGGCTCTCGCTGCGCAGATGCTGGGGTTTCCGAACCGCGGCGCCTCAGTCGAGATGCCGCCTACCGAGCCGCTTATCTACCGTCTTTACGAGGTGGTCCAGAACTACGGTTACGCATACAAGGCTGTGATGAACGAGAAGTTCGGGGACGGCATCATGAGTGGCGTTTGCTTCATGACCGATGTCGAGAAGGAGGTTGATGAGAATGGCGCGGCATGGGCCGTCATCACCATGAAGGGAAAGTGGTATGTTCAGCCAAGCATCCATCCCGGCCACGTTGATGTTTTCTTTGAAGCTTACTCGTCCCGATGAAGGCTCCCATTCACTCGGTTTTAAAGTAAACAAGTTAAGTAGTGCTTGGGTTGGAACATGTTTAGGTTCCCGATTCACAGGGCAGACTGGAGGTTACGATTGCCATTCATGATGGGAGCAACATAGTGGTCTGAATTCCCGAAGAAACCAAGCGCCGTAGTCTTGCAGCTGCAAAGAAATACAGTTAGGTCTCGAAAACGCTGTTATGAACATACGGCCGTCTAATCACGGGGGTTTGACCGGCGCTTATATTGGGCTGGCGTAAAAGTGAGGCGTAACGGCGGCACAGAGCAGCTGGCCACTATGCGCAAGAATGGCAGCAGAGGATCGAAGGGCCGAACGCGCCCATTGAATCACCAGCTGACAAAACAGGACTTACTTGAACACAAGGCAGCCGCATGCGTGATGGGGGCCAAGTGTACTGCACTCCGTTGACAGTGCGACCTTGAGCCAGGAAGAGAAGGAAAGTCAGCTTTCCTGCTCGTGCCTAGAGCTTGTTTTCTGGGTGGCTAAGTTCACAACCTAAGGTAGTTCATCTTGAGGCGAGTCGGCCGGTTCAGGCCAGAATGCCAACTGCCTCCATCTCAGTTCAACTATCCTAGTGCGAGCCTGGCTGCGCCATGGGCGTCAATTCCGCGGGCTAACCGGGCGGTGGTCGACAAGGCAGGTGGTAAGAACGGAAGATTGGTGTACGGTTACTTGGGAGACGACACGTCACTGATGAGGCTTTGGTCCATCGTGAGTAACGAGTTTGGCAAGCTTACCTAGGTATGGCATTTGGCACCCTCTCACGGTACATCTGGTCACTAGGAAATTAGCAGCGATACAAAGTTGCCCTCCTCCGCGGTTCCGGATTTTGGCGTAACACGGCGCTAATTTTAGGTGGGGGCGCCCTGATTGGCTGGCGGTGGATGCCGAAAACCCCGTGACTGTTAGCTCATTACCTCATAGGCACGACTGGAGCTGGGCGAGGTGTTCCCCTAAAATCTCGTCCAGCATTTGTCTCCTCTGCAAAACACGCTGCTTCAGCGCGCGATGTCTAATTCCATCGACAAGGGCAAGAGCCCTATACCGAACGAGCGAGACGAACTGAACGACGATGAATCCAAGAATTCTCGGCCATTCAGCAGACCACAATATGTGACTGTCGGCAACGGTTCCACGTCGGCCCACGCGGCGCATTTGCAGGCCATGCTGGACTCTGGATACGGCAGCAGTATGGCCGGAGATGGCGAAGCGATCGCTGCAGCCGCGCACATGGCAACTCAACCAGATTTTCCGCTGCTCCCACAAAGCAATGCCAGAGGCGACAGCACTCCAGAGGGTGATCGTCGGATCCAAGCCAGCGCCATGCAGCAGCTTTGGTATGACCGGCACAGAGCTGCCCTCGGACGTTCTATTGAAAGGGCGATCGATTTCTTGAGAAGCTTGCAAGAGGTGAACGTCACCTGGAACATATATTATCCCTCGCTCCATGGAGCTGAAGCCAACTTCCCCGAGACGCGGAACTCGCGCCCAAACTTCCCGCGTGCGCAGTCCACGATTTTGCCTGGCTCACCAACGATGTGTCCCACTGCTCCTCCACCGATCCGAAGGTCCGAGACTTCACATCAAGACAATGCCAACGCCGAGTCGAGCAGAATGGGCGAAAGAAGAGCAGAGGCCGTACCGCTGCTTCTGACACCACAAGTTACGCCACAGCTTGCCGTCTTGAACCTGGACTTGAAACTGGGACATCTCCATCAAGCAGAACTTATCCACGCTCTTGAAAGAAGTTCCGTCGCCTCATTGCTAGACGGGAAGATTCGCTCCGCTATGGGCCACCTTCAATCGCTACGGGAGCGCATGGAGGATATCTCGAGTAAGGTTCTTGTTACAGGAGATGTCAATGCTGGGAAATCGACTTTCTGCAATGCCCTACTTGGGCGGAAGATCCTACCCGAAGATCAGCAACCTTGTACCGCCATTTTTTGCGAGGTTCTCGACGCGAGGGAGAACGAGGGTGTGGAGGAAGTACACGCTGTCTACCTCGAAACCATCTACAATCGCCATGACGAACAAACCTACGACACATATACCTTTGCACATTTGGCAGACATTGTTTCTGACAATACAAAGTACAAACAGTGCAAGGTCTATGTCAACGATGCGCGAGCATCCAACCAATCTCTTCTCAACAACGGAGCTGTGCAGATCACTTTGATCGACGCACCGGGCCTCAATTCCCATACAACCAAAACCACAGCTGTTTTCGCGAGACAAGAGGAAATCGACGTCGTCGTTTTTGTTGTATCAGCGTCAAACCACTTTACAATATCAGCCCAAGAGTTTATCACCGCTGCTGCGGCCGAGAAAGCATACCTTTTCATGGTAGTCAATGGATTTGACACCATCAAGGACAAAGAGCGATGCGAGAAAATGATCCTCACGCAACTTCTTGGCCTAAGCCCTCGAACCTTCAAGGAATCTTCTGAACTCGTGCATTTTGTATCGAGTCGCGCAGTACCCATGGTTGAGCGCCCGCTCGCAGGACCAGAGGGATGCAGCAGGTCGAGCGGCGGCGGCGGCGGCGGGGATGATCCCAGCAATGACCCCAAGGGCAAGGGGAAGGACGTGGAGAGCATTCGCGACTTTGAGCGGCTGGAGGAGTCGCTGCGCAAGTTTGTTCTGGAAAAGAGGGCAAGATCCAAGTTGGCCCCGGCGAAACACTACTTGTTCAACATCCTGAACGATATCAACGTACTTGCGGCAGTAAATTGTGAAGTCGCCCAGTTGGATCTTGACAAGGGTATCCAGGCGCTCCAGGAGCTCGAACCCCAACTCAAGTCGAGGAAAGAAGCCGAAAATGAAGTCGACCATGATACCGAAAATATCATTGAAGGGACGTGCCATGAGGTTTACAACCACACACGCTCGACGCTTACCAGGGCCATCACTCATGCCGGCGACAACAGCGATAATCTCGGCGTCCTCTATCCCGGCCTTTTGAGCGCATTTGATTACTCTGAGGATCTCAAACAGGCAATACTGACACAAATCGCTGCCTCCGTCGCTAGCTGCGAGGAAAACGCTCGAGCTAGCACAGTTAGAGGCGTCAACACGATAAAGCAACTGGGTCTCTTGCATCTAGGCAACGAGTATGAGAACCTGACTTTCCGCCCGGCAGCGATGTTTCGCCGCCAAAAGGACGAGCTGGCTAGACAAATTGACGTTCCGACAGAGCTGTTGGACTTTGTAGACTGGCCAGTTCTCTTCGAAGGGGGGGATATCACTAGCATCAATATGGCCCTGAAGGTTGCTACGGCTGTCGGAGGCGGTTGGATTGGCTTCCACACATGGATGGACCAAGCTTTCGTGGCGGCGAAAGTAATGGGCAACGTCAACCTCCACCGGCTCATCTGCCCGGGCATTATTGTCACAGGTTGGTCTACACCTATCCCGCGACTCCACGGATCCAGTCTAATGCCTCCCAGCTCTCATTGCAATGACTTACATGGCCCGGAGAATTCCTACCGTTCTCCCTCGTCGCCTTTCCACCAAAATTGCCTCCAAGCTCGCCGAAATCGACTACGTGCATGCTAATGCGACGCGCATTTCGGATACCGTACGCAAGGTCCTGCGCATCCCGGCCAACAATATCCGAGTCGACCTTGACCGCTTAGTTAAGGAGCTGGGAGAGCGCCGGGACAAGAGCCTTCGTGCCAAGGCTCAGAGCACTGTTGCTCTGACGTACTTCCGCAACCTTGTACAGGACAGCGCCCAGCAGAAGAATATGTTGGAGGGACTTGATTTGGAAGCACCTACCTAAGCGTCAAGGAGCAGGGGACCTCTAACGTGTTCAAGCTTATAGGATTGTAGACGGGACTCATCACGGTCAATGATTGTATCTTAATGGCTCCCATTTCCTCCATGCAACATTAGGTGACGAGATTTCTTCTTGGTGATCAAGAGCAACTGCGCGATAGACAACTTGTTCTACATTGGCGCGATCTCCACTTGTTCCAAGCATGAGTAGGCCGTGTCTTTATTTTCCCGCCCTATTTAGGAATTATATCCAGTCGTAGCTCAAAGCTTGTTTTTTTTAGTGGCAATCCCGGAACGAGAAGAGCATTTTCCGCATACTCACCCGCCGACATTTGTAAATCTTCATCCAATCCATCAACGCCTGTCAATCCACGCATTGATGCTTGCTGCCAAATCCTGTGATACCGCCTATTTTCTCGTCTCCCACCTCCACCGTTGTATCTGGCTGGCACATGAAGGCCTGGCGGAGGAGGTCGAAGCAGTGTCCGATGTGCCACATGGAATGCTCATGGTTATCGTCAACAGGAGGAGCATTCTCTCGCTTGACAGACGGGAAGTCATGGTGTCCCGTGGGGCAGGGAAGTCTCATAGAATGTTTGGCGAAGCATGTCGAGGCAACGTAGCTGGTGAAACACGGCCAGGCGGCTCTTTTTGGGCGCGAGCGTGGGGTGAGTGAAGAATCCGCCTCTCTCGGGGAGAAGTGATGCCCAAGCCGCGTCCACCTCTTTAGATGGTGGAAGGGCAAACGATACGTTTAAGGTAAACACTTGTGGGGCCGTTTTCACTGACGATGGGACGACGTTAGTGACGGGGCAGCCGTAGAGAAGCCATTGAAGTAAACTAACTTACGACGGAGAATTGAGCTCATGGGTTGCGCCCCGCAATATTCGTGTTATAGCCGGTGCCGATAGGCTTGATAGCTGGTGATGCCTACCACAACGAGGAGAAATACGTAAAAGCCATGGACTCTCTCTCACGCTTCCAGTAGCCGCAGCCACGACTGTGCCTGATCGCCCTTGTCGAGTCTTTTGCATCAAAGGGCCTTCAGCCAAGAGCACATGTCAGATGTCCTACAATCCGCGAAAAAAAGCGTTTGGTTAGAAATCGTCACCGTAATCTAGCCCATTGCGCACGGCAGTCTCGAGAGATGTGCCGAATCTGAGGAGCCGCATTGCAGTATGTCAACAGCAAGACCGACGTGGAACAGGGCCCGCCCAGGCCTCCTCATTGGGTAGCCAGGACTCTTTACAGGTCAAGGGCATTGCACCCGCGACATAGCGCTACTCGGAGGCGGCGTGGGATGTTCATCATCTCGATCACTGTTTCGAGTATCTCAGACAAGCCACATCTTGCGGATCCTCCTTCGACATCGAAGGTGCGTCGCCACTCGTAGACCTGGGAGAAGAGGGACATCTGGCATTAACTGTGACAGACTAGGTGTTCGAGCATGCATGTATACTTTCAGGCGATGCGCACATTTCAGATAAACCAGGAGAAGCGCTATAACGCCACATGGCAGAAGGAGGCATGAAAATATGACTGCGATCTGACTAGGCGTGTATCTGTGTCAGACGGTCTGGTTCTTTGGCGCAACTTGGATATCTCGAAATATCTCGAGGCTTCTCTTAAACGTGCTATTCAGGTCGCGCAAAGAAGAGCGGTTGAGGGAAGTGGTGCGCGACAAGCCAGGTGGCGAAGCCCCAACCAACTTGTTGGTTGACAGGCGGTTGACAGCATAGCCATTCAACGACCAGGATTGTCTAGAACCCCCTATAAACACAAACAACGTATGTGCACGGACTAATGTATAATGTGTCTACCCCTCCGCCCATCTTCTTGTTGGTTTTCCATCTTAGTCTTTCCATTTCACACCATTCATAAATTTCAAATTCGCCTTTCTCTCACACGCTGCGCTCACCTCGCCTCCACCCAGCCAAGATGACTTCTTCCCCTTTCGCTTGTCCCTCATACGAAATCCAGTCTCCTCGACTAATCATTCGGAATGCAATCCCATCCGACACGGAAACATTCCACAGATTCCTCACAACTAGGGAAAAATCCTCATCAGGAGCCCGAACAAGGCTTCACGGTAGAGAAGGTGCGCGCCCACATCAGCAAGTTTGCGGAGTCGACGGCCCGGGGTGAAATTGCGTGGATGGTCTTAATCCTGCGCAAGACAGGCCAACTCATTGGCTACGGGGGTTATAATTGCTTTGTTGAACCTAGACAGTTTCTGTCGATGCCAGACACTCCATTGGGCGAAAAGTATATGTGATTTCGGTATTATGATTTGATCATAGGTATTGGCGTAAAGGGTATGGATTGGAGCTACTAAGCGCTCTCGTTGAGTATGTGCGTGGCGAGTTGGGTTGCGAGCTCTTTAGGGCCGAGACGGATATCAGGAACGAGTCGTGGAGGGCACTGATTCAGGCGGCGGGTGTTGCTGGAACTGAGCGGAGGCATAAGGCGAGCAACGATGAGAATATTGATGTTTGGTTCTGGAAGTTTGATGCTAGTCACTGGGAACAGGCGAAGAAGAAGCTGGAGACGGAAGGGAAATGGCTCCTCTAAGCCATTGAAACAAAAGCAAGAGGATGGAATAGAATGGAGACGGTTTGGGACAGTTAGCACTATCCTCCACCCAAGCTGCTGGTCTTTGCCCTTCAGCTTCAGACACCTCAACAACCGAAGCAAGTCGCTTTGTCCCATCCGATTGATCAAGGTAATGCGATTGAAGTTCAGTCGGCGACGCCGTTTGGAGGAACGCGAGTTGATTGACTATTTGACCAATGGGCTGACAACCACTTCATGTATCAGAGTACAAACTGTCCTTTGTCATGTCCTGACTTTTGCTTTTTCTTGAGTTTAAGTCCACTCCGTCAACCGCCGATGTCTCAGGTAACGCTCGCCTATTACAATCCTTCGAGATTTCTTGACCGCGCCTACTTAAAGCTCGTAGCAGTTGAACCTGTGCTGGTCAAGCACCGAGCCCTGATAAATGCCGAATGGTTAAATCTCCTCTGGAAGGGCTTATTAGAAAGGAAACAACTTACCACCTGGCATCCTTCATCGCAGCAGAACAAGCCTCCACGGCAGGTCTCCCCTCCTCCGAGGAGCCCGCCGAGAAGCCCGCCGAGGAGCCCGCCAATATGGATGCCCAAAATATTCAGTCCATCGTCGCAGCAAACTTCGTGTCGGGTGCACGAGCCTCCGCCATGGCGGTCGTAATTGCCGTCGTTAGGAAGGGCGATGGCGGTAGTAGCCAAGGCAACGATAGATAGGACAGCGTACTTCATGGTGGCGGATAGGGGTGAGGTGAGGTTGAGATTGCTTTGTTGTGAACAAACGGTTATAGAGGCTCAGGATAGATGCTGGTTGCGAATGCTGGTGCTGTAAGAAGGCCAAGCAGACTTTGGATAAAAGTGCGCCGTAAGCACCCTTATATACACCAGTGTCCTGACCATCAGGCCCAAGTACCAGCTCATGCTGTCACAAAAGCAATGACCATTCGAGCGCAGATCATTAGATTCATGTACTCATTCGTGTAGGATCAGCAATGACAATCCTTTTTCCCGAGCCGTCTCTCGAGGTCTTCGGGCCGTTGCAGTTGCTCTCAGCGAACCACTAGTTTAGTCAAAGACATGGCGCACATACGTGTTGCCAGTGGTGAAGGATGTGCAGTATAGCCGACAAGGCGAGCCAATTGATTTCAAGCTTGTCAGCTCAGCTCACCGACGGCTCTCATGCCGGCTTCTTTGTTCTAAGCCAGAGACTTCATTACCCCTGTCGGTTGGATCTCTCCACGGCACTTGGCTTGCACCGTCTTGGTATTGTCCCCTCTCGGTGTGTGGAATCTGGACGCTGATCCCTCATCAGCTGTCAAGGATACAGGGCTGAGTGGGAGCTGAACCTCAGCACTGAACTTGTGGTTCAAGTGCCATTTGTATATTGTTGATATATTTGATATATATACATATGTGTGTATATATTCATGATTGAATACGCCTTGAAATGTTGCAGCAACATACACGGTGTTGCAGACCGGCCGAACCAACCTGAAGTCTCGTCACCGTTCTTTAACCCTGTCAGGAGCTGGACGGGTTTCGCCCAACCAGCGCGTTTTACGCACCTTGTGGCGTCAGGTATAAATGCAGCAGGGGAAAAGCCCCGCCTCAATATCTGCCGATCCATCCGACAAAGAAAATCTGCACCGGAACCGGTTTATTGTTACGTACTCTGCCGGCAGTTTTCAGATTGATCATGCCCGGAGTGGACGTCATTGCTCTCCGCCCGTGTCATCGGATACGAGGGTAATTGCTCATGACAGCTGTGGAATTGAGCTTCCCTGATGCCAGCTCGGATTAGTATGAGGTGAGGTCCAATATGAACGGTCCTTACGGGCCGGCAACGCAACAGTGAGCATGCAAAATGACATGCTTGCAATGGTATTTGACGATAGAACGCAAATCATTCTCTATTAAAATCCTTTTGCAACAATAATCTTCCACTATAGATCTGGGTGTAACTATAGACTCCTTTAACTTTCACTCGTGAGTTCGGCGTTGGATTTGCTACCAAAGGGCTCTGGTTTATTACGCGCCCCTGGTCCAGCCGCTGAGTACACAAGGTCGCCAATCAGCTGTGCTTCTTATCAGTACCTACCTGTAGCTTGGAGGAATATGTGGGCTCTCGTGTGCCCGACTGAGCCGCGCAAGTTCACGGTATCGGCCGGTTGTAGGTTCGAAACACCCTAGTTCGAACAACTAGATAACAAGTTCCCCCAGTAGCGGGAGATAGGAGTCCCACCTGCCATTCTTGATTCCGTCCCATGGATTCGCTGCCGATGCTGGAAAAGCGGGACGACGATATTGGTCGTGGCGCAGTGTACTTCGCGATAGGCCCGCCACTGGGACATACAGTCATCATCTTGAGTAACACTGGTGCTCTTCTAGCTATTCTTTCCTCGCTCGTGATATTGTTCTTAGCATTGCGGCCACGGTGCGAACCAACTTGGCAGATGGCGAAGGCGAACCCTGGTAACAACGTAAAGGCATGGAGCCACGACGTGAGCCGTCGCGGCGAGAAGCAAGGTCGAAAAGGGCAGAGAGAGAGTCACCGCATCTCGGATCCGCAAATGGTGGGACTCGGGACCGGCTTGGGCTCCGGGTGGAGATGCGCAGTCCGGACCGCCATGGCAACTCGCAGCTTTACTGCATTTGCGTGTGATTCGGGAAGCGGGCATCAAATGACAGTACTCGTACGGCATCCCGCGCCCATCGTCCTTCACCCACGACCAACGGAGCGGCGCATCGGCACGACTACCCCCGACCACAGCCAGCCACCAAGCCACCCAACTCTCAGGCGCCGCACTGCGGAGCCATCATCGCGCCGACTGGCTCTCGCTCGGTGGGTGCGCATCCTGAATCCTCCCGCGCGGCGTCTTAGGGGCCCTCGGTTCGGAGATGCGCCGTGAGCCGTTGCGCCGCCCGCGGCCTGGAGGGAGGATACGACGGTCGAGTGCGAGTCGGGACAACTTCTGTGATACAGGAACGGCTAGGAGGAGGGTGATGTCGTTGCAGCCATCGACCGCAGAGACAAGACAACATGGACAACAACTCACCCCCATCGCCTGCCATGGAATCCACCCGCAAGGCCGTCATCTCGGCCTTCGGCGACGTCTCCAACCTCGCCGTCGTCTCGGAATAACCTCGCGCGCGTGCCGCGGGGGCTCGACCCGCAGACGGCGTGCACGCTGCCGCTCGACTGGAGCACGGCGTACGGCATGGCGATGCGCACCCGGCGCGTCTTCGTCCACGGCATGAGCGGCGCCGTGGGCTTCGCAACCATGGCCCTGTGCCGGCTGCAGGGCGCCGTCGTCTACGGCACCGCCGCGCAGCGCAACCACGACGAGCTGCGCCGGCTGGGCGCCCACCCCCTTTGTCTACGCCGACAAGCGCCGGATCCGCGAGATGCACGCCGTCTTCGACTCCCTCGGCTTCGAGAGCTGGGGCAAGCTGCACGGCATAGGGTCCATCCTGGTGCGCGTGTCGGACGACGCGGCTGCTTGATGGCTTGAAGTCGTCCCTTTCTCTGCGCACGAGAGATGATGGCGCATAGGCTAGACGGGCGTTGGCTTTTTTCATACATGTATGGGCAAGGACATGATATCAAGTGAGCAGGATTTCCGACATATAGAGATGTATGATATTGATAATAAAGTTTATTTGTCCATCGCTTATTCATATCACTCAGTGAGGTCATGACAACTTCAACAACGACACTCGCTGACCGCTTGGGGCCACCAATCCCACTATGCTGTGGTCATTCCCTTCTCTCCTTCCTGAGCCCGTCTTCTTACCCATCTTCCCGGCCTGCCCTTGCCTTTCTCCAAGTTCAGCCTGACCTGAAGCAATCGAGTCCAAACCGCTCTCTTGAGAGGCCAGCTCTCTTTCCACTGAAGACTTCAGTCTAGCTCGTTGGGACATGTATTCCCGTCTCCTTTCAAATACTCATTTCTGCGCCTCGTTGTACTTCTGCTTCGAGTACGCAACCTCCCCATCAGCGTAAACACGGACGGATGTCAGCCGCTTGCCATCTTTAAACAGCCTTGCCTCTACACATCTTCTGCCGTCGCCAGGGATACTGTGTACCATCCCTCTCGGTTGAGTCAGCAAGACACCATTTGAGGTAAAGTAAGAACCTACCGAAGCTCGATTCCGTTGGCCTCGACCAGCCGAGGATTCCGTAGAATAGCGCCCTTGACGATGTTCTTATACCTCTGTAGGCCGCCGTTGCAGGCGACGTGCAAATCTCTAACCGCAGTTTTGCATTCCCGGTACGGAAGTAGGAATGACGGAAGAGTAGGCGAGGATTTAGAGTGGAGAGGCGACGCAACTGCAGCTGTCGAAAGTATATAGGGTGGCCCACGACTGAGCGGTGTCCGGCATATCAAGATCGGAAGGACAGTCTGGCGTGGTAGGGAAATAGAGCGGCAACGATACGTAAGCATCTCTGCGGCCGTCAAAGATGGATTCGATGCGTCAGTCAGATGCCGAGATTCTTACCACGGTGAAAGCCCATTGTTCACGATATTGTTGAGAATGATGGGCCGACCACTTCAGATATAGTCGAGGATCCGTAATAAGCAGCCATCTACTTGCTGAAGCTCACGCCTAGAAAGTGGCATGAGTTCTGCCCGCTTCAATGGCCGTAGAGTAGACAAGCTGACACAGGGGAGTCGCATGAATTCGCCATTTCGACTTGACGTATGGTGGATATGACGAGTTGGAAACAGCCCTGGCATGTCGTTCACACCTCGCGACCATCTTCGCGTCTCGCATCGGCACGACACGTTGCTAATTGGTTCGCACGACTACCCACTATGGCGAGGCAAACCATCAATCACTCCTGCGCGTGGACCTGCAGGCGTTTGGCAGCTTCACTGGCTGCGGCGGCTCTGTAACTTTCGAGTCTGATGCAGCCCGGCCTCCTCGGTGCAACGACAGCCTGTCTCCCCTTGACCGTTGTGTTTCAGATTGCGTGTTCGTAGACCACCCCCCTGTTCACATACGAGGCCTTGTCACCACTGGTCTTTTTCTCCCCCGTCTCGGTCTCGTGGCGGTTCGGGGTCATGCTGTGCAACGCGGGTGGGGGCCGCTGCCTTGCGACGCTTGCGCCGTCGCAGTGCCAGGTAAAGTAAATGTATGTCTAATCAGGCCCGGACAGCGGTTCCTGGGTTGTCAACAATCTGGAGAGAGCGTAAATTGAATTGGCTGGCTGGCTGCTGTGTTGCGAACTTGCAACAATGCCTTAACGGTGCCCCGTCCTTCTACCCTGTAAAAATTTACACTACCAGCACTCGTACTGTAGCACCCACGACCAGTTGAGCAAAGCTTCACGCTCAAAACGGAGAGAGCAGGTCCTACCAAGCGACGCCTAGGCTTGTTATTGTAATCTCTTCTTGTTTCGTTCCACAGCGCGATCCTCACGCCACCCCATCATCGCCTCAGTCTATTCGCCTTGAAATCAGGCATGCAATTATAGTGATGTAACACCACAGTGGTTTCGTTCCCGTGACGACAAGGAAATCGAAAATCGGGTGAGTATCCCTGCGCCTCACCAGCCCACACACGCGTTGAGAGCCTCCAGCCCAAGACATCCCTGAATAGGAGGCACGAACTTTCTCGTCGTCCCGCAACCTGTTTATCCCAAGAGTCCAGCCAGACGCTTTGATTGGCAAATAGGGATGAAAAGTTATTCTCACCTGTTGGGGCATGGGCTTCAAAAGCATTGAGAAAATTGCTAATTATTGTTGTGAAGCCGGCCGCAGCGTGGCAGGCAATGAGAATTGTCTTCTGCAGCTCTTTGGAAAGAGAGTTGAGGGGAGCAGCGAATTTGGGATCCGCAGTCATAGATAAATAATCTGGACTGACATGTAAATAATGCATATTGGGCCGAAACCTCCAGGGCAGTGATGTCACTGCCTTGACGTCACCACTCACACAACATCCGTCATGCTCAATACACGATACAAAACCGCACAGTTCATTCTCAAACCCTCCAATTCCCAACAACCTCGAGTCCACCTACCGAAAACCACATAAGCGCAGGAGCATCCTGAAAGTCAAGCAGGCCCTTCCGCAGCTAAAATGCGAGTCCCAACTCGCACAACCCTCCGCGCCTCCACCCGCCTTCTTCAACTCCTCCCACAGCGCAGCCTCCACTCCTCACCAGCAGCCCTCTCATCCTCCCCCTCCGACGGGGGCCGCACCGGCGCAAAGGGCCGCACCGGCGGCGGCCAAGCCCTCGACAGCTCCTCGCCCAACGCCCCGCCCCGGCCCAAGGTCTTTAACTCCAAAGTCGCCGGCTCCGACCCGGCCAAGGAGCTCACCGAGCAGCAGAAGAAAGGTGTCGACGAGCATAACCGCCAGTTTTCCAAGAAGCATGACCACGGCCAGACGGCGCCGGGGGACAAGGTCGACGAGAAGTTTTGGAAGAATGACTCCCAGGGCTAACACTACCGCTTGGGATGGAATCAGCTCGCACGAAGTAATTGTACTCTGAATCTCACGGCATTTGGCTTTGATGCTAGGGCATAAACAGGACACGAGGCAGGCTACCCTGGTAGGCAGGCAAGGGCACACGGCGATCTAGAGACTGTATTATTAGCACCCAGTTACTGCATAAAGAACTACAGTCGACTCAGTACAACGTCAATTATTGCTACCCGATTTGATACGGGTGACAGGAAGTTCTCGCATGTTTATGGACCACTTCCCTGCCTTGTGTGATGAATATGGGTCTTGACCATTCATCATCCAACGGCTAGGATGCCGTTTCAAGCCATCGACGCTGCTGTGCAGTTCCAGCTTAGCTGGTCGTCTTACATAACTGTGCCGACATGCGAGTAGCGTCTCCAGCAATCAGAACACAAAGAGGCTCAGGCGTAAGTAAAGAGACTCAAGCATGTGGCTTCAAATTGCACTTCAACCCCGCTGCCAACGTCCAGACGTTGTGCCATGCTATCTGACAGACCTTGGCTCGAGCTTATGGCATCGTCCAGCCGGACAATCTCGAAAATTGGAAGGTCATCTCGGAGCTCCTAGGCCACTGCACTCTCATGCGATGTGATTTCCTCCATCAAGTCATCCTCGTGCGCCTGCCTATCTCAAGTCAGCCTTGGTTCTACCATGTGCATTTAAAAAGTGCTGTGATAAAAGGAGGGAGTCAGAGTAACTATGAACTTTGAAATGATCATGCAAGGCAAGGCCTTGTCAAATACAATCTAGCGTAAGTTTGCTTCATCATAAAGGTGTCTAGAATGCAGGTAGAAGAGAACAAGATGTCTTACCATTACGACGCGTGTTGATTGGCATGATACCGGCAGGGCGAAAAGTACCAGCTGCCGTACAACCTCGCGACCTGGCGTTCTCTTATTCATCGAAGCCGTTGCTCCAGTGGAGCAAAGCGTCTATATTATTCCCTCATCATGGCCGGCCCATGCCAGACGAGCCGGCAATCTCCCCAATCGCGCCGCGGACATGGTCCACTAGGGCCTTAACCATGCCCTGGGGCCTCGCCTTGCCGTCGACTCCGCGCACCGGCTCGGTCCCCATTGTGGGGAGCACGTTGTCGCCCGCCGACAGGCTAACAAACAGCGCAAAGGGCACCAGCCAGACGCACAGCCCAAAGTACGACGCAATCATCGTGAAGCTCGGCGCGTCGACTTGGTCGAGGTACGACGACCGCTGGTACGCGCGCGTCTGGCTGTGGGAGAAGTGCCGGAACCATACGTAGTGGTCTAGCAGGACAAGGACTTGGAGCAATGTCAGCTTCAGCCTTCACACGGAGGGCAGGGCGTCCCATACCACACGAGAAGAGGAACAGCGGGTCGGTGAGCTTCACAAAGGGGAAGCGCCGCATGTTGCCTAGATAGACGACGTGCGCCGTGATGCCCAGCAGCGTCGACCAGAATGGAAACCCATCGACCAGCCACAGCGCCACCTGTACGCCGATGATGGTGTATATCAGCCGCGTCAGGAGACGCTTCGCCATGACCGTGTGCTCCTCGACGAGCTCTGAAAGGTAGTAGAGCCCCGACGCGATGGCCAGCGTGAGGAAGCAGAAGCCGAGGATGGCCCCGGTGTAGCCGATGAGCGTTAGAATCCACATCTTCAGGGGTGTTGGCACGTCAACGGCCTTGTAACATGACGGGATGGAGATGTGTTGTTTTGGGGAGGAAGAGGAAGCGGAGGTTTTCGCGGGCTGAGGACACGGTTCAGGGACGAGCATTTCGGTCGCGTCGGGCGGGCCTCCCTTGTTCCGCTCCGGTGGCTGACAGAATGACGTCCAGCACGGGCGAAGGTTAGGCCACAAAAGACATGCTGTGTGCGATAAATGCGTATCCTACACATGAGGTTGCGCGTCTTTCAGTTTACGAGCTTTCTTGTTTCCAAGTTTAATGCAACCAATTCATCAAGGAAATATTGCTATTTGAGAGTACCTCCACACATGCCGCGCCGATACAGCATTTTGTCAGCCCCACCACCTCCAGCCTTATCGATACAGCCAGCCCTTTTCCACCATCCAATCCCAAAAAAAAATGGAACGACAAGCTTCCAAGCGGCAGCGACACCATCTATCCTCCTTCGTAATCTACCTTACCTATGTGCCATCTTTCACCACGCGGTAGACCAGTCACCAAGCCAACCGCATATCGAATCAACTTAATAGAGGGGGACTCGGTCATCCACACAGCATGTCCCGCCCCGAAGACACCCTGTACGCCCTCACCCATCATCGCTACCCACCACGTCCAAGTCCTGACTGACTGACGCGCATCACAGCGCCGCCGACGTGCACTACGACGACGCCGAAGCCCGCAAGTACACCACCTCCTCCCGCATCCAGACCATCCAAGCCTCCATGACCCGCCGCGCCCTCGAGCTCCTCGACCTCAAGTCCCCGAGCCTCATCCTCGACGTCGGCTGCGGCAGCGGCCTCTCCGGCGAGATCCTCTCCGCCGTGCCCGCCGACGACGGCGGCCCCCACGCCTGGATCGGCATGGACCTCTCCCCCTCGATGCTCGACGTCGCCCTCCAACGCGACGTCGCTGGCGACCTGCTCCTTGCCGACATGGGCCAGGGCGTGCCCTTCCGCGCCGGCACCTTCGACGCCGCCATCTCCATCTCTGCCGTCCAGTGGCTCTGCAGTGCCGAGTCCAGCGACACCTCCCCTACCGGCCGCCTTTCTCGCTTCTTCAACGGCCTCTACGCGTCCCTCAAGCGCGGCGGCCGCGCCGTCTGCCAGTTCTACCCCAAGAACGATGTGCAACGCAACATGATCACCCAGGCCGCCGTCAAGGCCGGCTTCGGCGCGGGCATCCTCGAGGACGACCCGGGCACCAAGAACGTCAAGCTGTACCTCGTGCTCACCGCCGGCAGCAATGCCGTCGATGGCGGGCCCGGCGACATTACCGGTGTGGTGGCCGGCATGGACGGCGTCGACGTCATGGACGCGCGCAAGAAGCTCAAGGCCAACGCCACCTCCATCAAAAAGGGCAGCAAGGCGTGGATCGTCAAGAAAAAAGAGCAGATGGAGCGTAAGGGCAGGGTCGTCAAGGCCACATCCAAGTACACCGGGCGCAAGCGTCGGGTGGCCTTTTGAGCGGCGGAGTCTGACATGTCATGGCCTTTTTTTTTTTTTTTTTTTTTTTTTTGCACGACTGCTTGAATTTACGGCATGGGCATGACGTTCGGTGTTACCATTGTTTCGGTTACAAAATGTCACTAGATGGGGACAAAAAAGATACCCTTGTTTCAAATATTCTTCATTCATTGTTACCGTTCATTGCTTACACATCCGAGCCGGGCAAGCTAGGGAATGTGACTCCGCGACTCAATCTCTCTCATGGCTATGAATGCTTCTTGTCTAGCATTGATCTGACGTCTGACATAAACATCTCTTCTCCTCCACTTTACTCTGGCTTCATGGTGGGGAACGCCAGCACCTCGCGGATGCTGTAGTTATCCGTCAGGAACATCATCATGCGATCGATGCCCATGCCCCAGCCACCGGTAGGCGGCAGGCCGTGCTCAAGAGCCCGGCAGAAGGTCTCGTCAACCATCTGCGCCTCATCGTCGCCCTGGGCCTTCTGCCGCGCCTGCTCCTCGAATCGCAATCGCTGCTCAGCGGCAACGTTCAACTCGGTGTAGCTGTCCAGGTCAGCCTCCATACGTCCCGCATTGTATAGGTGTTTTCACTTACGCATTGGCAATCTCCTTGGTGGCCACGAAAACCTCGAATCGCTCGCAGAGACCAGGGGTGGTGCGCGACGTCTTGGCCAGAGGGGACATCATCTTGGGGTGGCCCATGATAAAGGTAGGGCTGATCTGGGATTCAGTCAGCTCTGCTCTCATCCGGGTTGATCAAGGGGTGCTTACGCATCGAGACTCGAGGAACTCGCCTACCAGCGCATCAATCATGCGCGCGTTGGTCAGAGGCGGGTTGCACTCGACGCTGGTCTTCTTGAGGATCCTCTTGAGGAATTCGCCCGTCTTCTCGGTGTGCAGCTCATCGGCAGGAGGGAACTTTTCATCGGCAGCCTCCTCAAGAGCGGGAATCATATCAATCTTGGGCCAGGGAGCCTCCCAGTTGATGGTAATCTCCTCACCCTTGATGTTGTGGAAGGTGGTCTTGTACGAGCCGTGGATGTGCTTGACCAGGCCGCTGACGAGCTCCTCGGTCATGCCAATGAGGTCGTTGACGTCGGCGTAGGCCATATAGAACTCCAAGCTGGTGAACTCTGGTACTCGTTAGCGATGGGCTCAGCCGGCTACATGGCAAGTACGCACCAGGGTTGTGAGTCAGGTCCACGCTCTCGTTTCGGAACTGTCGCCCCATCTCGTAGACCCGGTTCAGGCCACCGACAACCAGCATCTTGAGGTACAACTCAGGCGCCACACGCAGGAACATGTCCATGTTGAGGTCGTTGTGGTGGGTGATGAATGGGCGGGCCGTCGCACCGCCGGCAATAGGATTCAGCATGGGAGTCTGCACCGACACAAAGTCGCGGTCGTCGAACCACCGGCGAATGTACGAGTCAACCTTGGCTCTTGTGAGGAAGATTTGTCTGGACCTGTCGTTCATCATGAGATCGAGATATCGCTGGCGGAACCGCTGCTCGGGGTTCTTGAAGCCGTAGTGGTCGTCGGGAATCTGTAATGAATGAGCACTCGCAAGATGCAGATATGTGGGCTCTATCTTCGTACCTGGTGCAAGCACGGCGACAGAAGGGTGACCTCGGTCGCGGCGATGGACAGCTCGCCGGAAAAGTCGCCGCTGCCCTGCTTGGTCTTGGGGTTCGTCCGGGACGGGTAGCCCTTGATGCCGATGATGTCACCTCTGCGAAGGGGCATGTGCTGTTCGTCAAAGGTGGGCGCACCCTCTCCGACCTTGTCGGCCTGCGCGAGGACCTGGAGCCGTGTGCCCTGTGATGAGTCAGTCGAGCCGTCCGATTCCAGTAAGTCAGGAAGGCGAGCGAACCTCGGAGCGAACGTCGTAAAAGTAGAGCTTGCTGCCGGCAGAGCGCTTGACGTATATTCTTCCAGCCATCTGGATCTGCTTGGACGCATCGGACTCGCCGTTCTTGAGGTGGGAGAACTCGCCGGCGAACTTGCGGATGTCGTAGGTGATGTGGAACTGGGTGGAAGTTAGACGATGCGCGGTCTGGGAGACGCTCAGCGGTGAAAAGTACCTTGTATGGGTAAGCCTTGCCCTTCTCGTGGAGCTCGTTGACGGCACGCGACCGAATCTCGAAATACTGTGTCCATCGAGGTCAGTCTCTGCCCAAGGCAAGGGAGACGAAAATGCAGGAGACGGCGTCTGCGCACCTGATTCGGCGTGAGCTCCCTTTCAGCAGCCTCGGCGTTTCTGCTGCCGCTGCCAGCGGCGGCCTGCGGGTTCGCAGCCTGCTTCTCCTTCCGGGCGGCCTCCTTCTCGCGGGCCTTCTGGCGCTTCTTGAGCTCCGTCTTGGAGATCATTTCGCCCGTGACCTCGTCGAGGTGCAGCTTGGCGACGGCGGTGGTGGCCTCGGCGACAGGGTTGCCGCCCGCGGGCGTCTGGTTATCAGGCATGGCCGATGCTCGTGAATTGACTGCTGCTTGTCCGAAGATTGGGCCTCTATTCCCAGGTGGTTGTTTTTACGGAGACGAGTCAACGGAAAATGCAGTCACCCCGCCGTCGAGTTTGGCGGGGTCGGCAAGCCCTGCCGGCAGGCCGGAAAATTCAATGGCCGGCGCGCCGTGGCCCGCGTCACTTTGCTCTGCGCCGGGTCGCCGACTCTGGCTGGCCAACCAACACATCTTACACCAAACACTTGTCTTGACAGAAACCTCCTGAACCTCGGGGTTACACAAGGCGGGCGCAGTGATGGTTCATTGAGTTTGTCCCATTGACTTGCGTATAATAACATGTCAGACAGGATTGCGGATTTCAAGTCATCAAACAAGCCGTTCAGGCAGCATGTAAGCCACACATTGTGAGTGTTCGAGGCAGGTGCAGACATGTGGAAGCACCAGAAAGTCCATCAACTAGCATACTTACATTTAGACTGCAAGATGGCAAGTTTGTCCTTTCACATGGCACTGTCAAACTGCAGACATTCCGATCCTCACCACAAATTGGCACGCATCATCCCCCAGCTATTTCAGCCATCCCGTCCATCTCCTCCAAGGCCCGTGACTTCCATCTGCTGCCAGGCGCATCCTGAAGGGCGGAAAGGAATTGGCGGGTGTTAACGATTAATGGGATTAGACGCCTGGGATATATAGGATGGAAGTCTTTATGCGGCACCACGGACTCGGGTTATATCACTCCATCACCGCATCACCTCATACTCATACCCCTGCCCGCTCGGCCTTGCGAAGCCCTATTACCCCCTGGTCCCAAACGCCTCCTCCTGCTTGGCCCCCTCGCAGCCCTGCAGGTACACAACCCTATCCTTTGTATAAAACTCGACGCCAATCTTGCCGCCCAGGCTCGCCGCCCCGCCGTCCAGCCCCCCGGCCTTGACGCACGTCATGTCCGGCATCACCTCGAGCTCCGTGTACAGACCGCTGCCGCAGGTGCCGCAGAAGAAGTGCTTGTTGATCTTGCCTGAGCCGCCGACCACGTCCCACGTCTTGGGCGTGCCTACATGTCCATGCCGCATCAGCCGCTCCCCTCAACTCGATACGAGGTTTGACATGAGACGGGAGATGGGGGGAAGCGACGTACCCTTTGTGACTTGAAACGACGTCCGCGACACAACGGCGTTGGACGAAAACGCACCACCCGTCCACTGCAGCCATTAGCCAGAACAAACATGACATGGCTCTCAGGTCCCCGCTCACCTTTTGGCAATCCACGCAATGGCACAGCGCCGTAGCAGCCGGCTCCCCTGTATCCCGCCATCAGCACGCCCGCCATCCCCCAATTGCCACGGCGGGAATCGTACCGGAGAACTGGTATGCAACCTCCCCACACGCACAGCTGCCCTTGGTCGACATGCTTTGCCCAAATGTGTTCAGGAACGGGGCTCTGGTTCGCGGGCGTCGAAGAGATCTAGACGTCAAGGCCCCGAAGCAACGGCAGCCCGTTCTAATACAGCGCTTTTGTTGCGGGGATGTGATGTTATGCGGTGCGGGGTTTGAAGAAGAGCCCAGACGGAGGCTGACGTACGAAGTAATATATGACGATTGACGGCGTTCGGCTTGACAGAAGCACTTCCTCCGCTGTCGGCGGCTTCCAGCGGCTCTGGTGCGCCGCTGCCGAGCTCGCGACGGCACGAAGCGGATCTAGTCTTCCACTCACCCGGCTAGCACTGCCTAATTAGCAGGCTGATTCCTCATTCTCAGTGGATTACACCAATCCCCGTTTATGAATCCGGATGCTCAGCCCGGAACCGGATTCTGCACCGAGCATCTCCCGTCACACCCACGACTCATCGTAGACACGAGCAAGTAGAAACAAGGAACATCTATCATTCAAGACTGTCATGCTCTCCCTGCAATGCCATGCCATACATACACTCTGCTCCCCCTTCGTCCTCCCCTGGTCGTTCGTGTCGTCTTTCCTGAAGTTCCGCCGCCGGCTCCCCATCGCCGGCTCTATCTCGAGGTATCACAAGCCTGGCGCGCAGGTCCGTCGGGTTCCCAGCCCACACGTCTCGTCTTCGATAGGTGTCGTGTTTGAGGCGTGTGTTTAGATTGTCTCCATCTTGTCGAGGATGGCCCTGGTGAACTCGTGCGTCGTCGACTCGCCGCCCATGTCGCGCGTGCGGACCTTGCTGGGAGGGTGTTAGCCACGTTTACAGATCGATAAGGTGAAAGGGATCTGGGAATGCCTACCCCTCGGCAATGACGGCGTAGATGGCCTTGGAGATGCGGTTGGCGTGCTCGTCCAGGCCCAGGTGGCGCAGCAGCATGCTGCCAGAAAGCATCAAGGCCGTCGGGTTAGCCTGGTCCTTGCCCTTGATGTCCAGGCCGACGTGTCGGCAGCCGGGCTCAAAGACAGCCACGTCGCGGCCCATGTTGCAGCCCGGAACGATGCCCGGCCCGCCGACGAGCGCGGCGCCAATGTTGGACAGGATGCCGCCGTACAGGTTGGGCATGACCATGACGTCAAACTGCTGGGGGCGCGAGACGGCCTGCATGGAGGCATTGTCGACAATCATGTCGTTCACCTCGAGCGTCGGGTACTCCTTGGCGACCGAGTGGAAGGTACTACGGAACAGGCCGTCGGCCAGCTTCATGATGTTGGCCTTGTGGATGCATGTGACCTTGGAGCGGCCGTTGGCGAGGGCAAAAGCAAAGGCGAACCTGGCGATGCGCTCCGACTTGGCGCGGGTGATGATCTTGAGCGACTCGACGACGCCGGGCACGCTCTGGTGCTCGAGGCCCGAGTACTCGCCCTCAGTGTTCTCGCGGATGATGCACAGATCGACGTCCTTGTGGCGCGTCTCGTAGCCGGGGATGTTCTTGATGAGGGAGATGCTGGCGTAGATGTCGAGCTCCTGGCGCATGGCCACGTTGAAGCTCTGGTGGCCGGAGCGGCTGATGGGCGTGTGCAGGATGCCCTTGAGGCCGAGCTTGTTGCGCTTGAGCGAGGCGACGCTCTCGCGGAACGCGTCCTCGGTGCGGCTGCCGCCCTCGACGACGCCCGACACGGCGATCTGCTCCCACTCGATGGGCACGTTGTCGGCCTTGCAGACCGTTTTGACCGACTCGGCCACCTCGGCGCCGATGCCGTCGCCGGGGATGAGCGTGACGGTGTACTTGCCGCCGAACTTGGCGGGCTTGAAGATGTCGGACTGGACGGTCGCGAACGATCGGATGAGCTGCTGCTGGGGCTGGCCGGCAGCGCCGCGCAGGAGCTGGGGCGTGCGTCAGTTACGGTCCATGATGGTGTCATGCCCTCTAGGTGCCGTCTCGCGATGCGCACTCTCGTGCTCTGCTCGACTCCCTGCGTCCTCTCGTCGTGCAGAGGCCCTCATTCCTCCTCTTCCGCGCGCCCATCACCCCCAGCGCGCGTCACAACCGCAAGCCACAATCCCCATTCCAGCCAAACCAACAAAGCAAGCAGCATAGCAGCACAGACACATCAACAACGTACCTGCGTCGTCCTAAGAGAGCCTCGCGACAGCATGGCCGGTCAAGGTCTAAAGCCGGGAGAAAGGAGAGGAGATGGAGAGCTCAATGCGCGTCCTTTGCACAGCAGCAGAGTCGACGACGAAGAAAAAGAGAGCGAAGCAAAAGGTGAGGGTGAGGCGGCCAAATAGCGCCGCAACGTTCCTCAGTTGAGCCGCTCATTGCCGACGCGGTTTCCGTGCTGCCTCGAATTTTTTTTCTGCGCTGGGCTGCGCTTTCCTCTCGGGTCAGTGGTTCGGAAAAAGAGCGGAATGCGACGTCTGCTCCGAGCAACCCCCGCTTGCCCTGTTTGAGCCCAAGGGCCCCAGGATGGCTAATAAATTATAAGCCTAAGGTACGGATACCGAGGAAATAATACGTATGGATATGCAAAGTACGAGCAACAACTTAACAAGTACTCATCCTCAAAGCTTGATACAAGTTCGGCGTTGATCACGAATTGACCAAGTCGGCACGACAAAGAATCAATGAAATAAAAGAGGCCCGTAAATACGGCTGCCATGTGCATTGCCTACTCCAACACCGATCCGACCCGATCCCGATGACCCACCCGGCCCCGTGTTCGTTTTCTGTAGACCAACCCGCGCCTCCATCATTGGTGACAAGACTCATCAGGGCCCCGCCACGTAACCTTCGTACGTACATACACGTATCACATAAACATATCATCACGTCGTCGCCTTCCTCACGCCTCCTCCTCGTCCAGCGGCTCGACCCGCACCAATATCTCCTCCAGCAGCCCCTCCAGGAAGCTTCCCACGTCCCTTCCCATGCCCACCGGCTCGGCCTTGTCGTACTGGTCAATCTCCTTGCACACGTGCGCCAGCTTGTACACCAGCTTGCGCAGCTTCTCGTGCGCCGCCTCGGCCCGCTGCAGCTTCACCGTCGTCGCCGCGCCCTGCCCTGGCTTGGCCGCCTGCTGCAGCCGGATCTGCCGCCTCTTCAGCGCTTCCTCCAGGGCTGGGAATATGACGTCGTTGAGGGCGTCCAGCTCCCCGTTGGGATTCGCAGGGGCCGGGGAAGGAAAGGATGAGGGCGCAATCGAGGCTTCTGACGGTGCCGGGGATTGCGGCTTCTGCGGCACAAAGCTCACGCTCGGCGCGCGTTGAGCTGTAGCTTGCTGCTGCGACGCGACTCGATGTGCCTGACCCTTGTAGGGTGGAATCTCTGGAATCGCCATGGCCGGGCCCCTCGAGTTTGGCGACCGTGACGCAGCATTGTGAGGCGGGAGCACAGGCTTCTTGGTCGTCGAGGCCTGCGCGGCCCCTGACACCACAGACGGGTTCCGGTCCAAGTGCAGATTCAGTATGCCCATATCGCGCTGAAGCTGAGCTTGTAGCGCCCGATCATAATCCGGCGACTGCGAAGGCGGGTTCTGCGGCAACGGCTTGTGAGCGAGGCTCTTTGTCGGCGTCTCTGGCCCGTCCCGGGTCAGCGTCTTCATTGGACTCGGGGGCAGCGGCACTTTGGTGGGCGAGCTGGGGCCCTGGTGAATCTGCGTCGAGGCTGGTCTGCGCTGAGGGCTGGTCTGTCTCGAGGTACCCTGGTTGGCAGCCTTGAGCGTATCGCTAGGCTGCAGGACAAAGTCCCGCGTCTTGGTCGGGCTAGCATCTCGGCGCTTTTCGCCAAAATCGTCGGTTCCCTCTGTCTGGCGTGCGGATCTGGCATTGGTGGCACTCTCGTCCATGGCGTTGAGTCCCGGTCGGTTAACCATGCCGCCTCTGTCGCCAACCAGCCTCACGGTGCCGAAATCCCACATGTCCTCGTCTACCTTTTCCCGTTGTGTGGGCGCGCCGCCATCGGCCGTATCCCAGTTGTCATCGTCCTCTCCTTTGTGCGTCAGCGCCCAGCGGCTGTGGCGTTCGATCAGCTCGGTGAGATACGTCGTCTTCTTGGCCTTTCTAATAAAAGGGTGTCGAAGCAGGTCTCTCGCCGTCGGCCGGTCCTTGGGGTCACGCTGCAGACACAACTCGACGAAATCCTTGAAGGCCTTGGTGAAGTTGCCCTCTAATCTCGGCGCAGGGTTCTTGGGGATGAGGAAGAGGACCTTCATCGGGTGGATGTCGGCGTACGGGGGCTCGCCGTTGGCGAGTTCGAGGGCGGTGATGCCGAGCGACCAGATGTCGGCCTTGTGGTCGTATCCAGACTGCTTAATGACTTCTGGGGCCATCCAGAAAGGGGTCCCCACAAAGGTGTTCTTCTTGGTCATGGTCGCCGAAAGCTGGCCCGAGACACCAAAGTCGGCGAGTTTGACCTGGCCGCCGGAGCTGAGGAGAACATTGGCAGCCTTGATATCTCGGTGCAGCTTCTTGTCTGAATGCAGATAGTCCAGCCCCAGCAGCAGCTCCCGCGCGATAATGGCAATGTAGTCCTCGCCAATCAGCCCCGGCTTCATGAGGTCGGCACAGCTGCCGCCGGCGCAAAACTCCATGACGATCCATAGCTCGGCGCCCTTGGCGTAGGAGCCGTAGTACTTGGTCACGTAGGGCGACTGCAGCTCGGACAGGATGGCGATTTCCTGGATAATGTCCTCGACCTCGTCTTCGGCGTTTTCGATGTCGATGATCTTGATGGCGACGGCATGGCCGGTTCGTTTGTCGACGCTACGGGAAGATTTCTGTTAGTTATATGGAACAGGCAGGGAAATTGACGTGCAGAGAAAATGGGCGTACCCCTTGAAGACCTTGCCAAAGCTGCCACCGCCTGTCACAGACCCCCGTTAGTTCCACGAACGGGCTCTGGCCGCGAGGCCGAGCACTCACCAATGCAGTATTCCTTGGAGTACAGGAGCTCCGGGTCCTGGGCCTCGTTGCCCTCCTCTGCGTCACGGTCCCTGTCCGCCATGGTGGTCCAACGTTACGCTATGTGAAACGCAGCCGTCGTCGTCGTGCTCGATATATCCCGTCTGTCTGTATCGTGGATGACGGTGTCAATTCGTGCAGGACCATGTATCCTCGCCGTCTATTCCAGTGTCGGGAAAGCCTCCGTCGTCTCCGTCGTCGCAGCTTGTCAGACGAAAGCAACCGGTGGCCTGTCCTCTGCCGCCCAAGCCCCAAGCTGCCAGCTGCGAGGGAGCGGGATGATTCAGGGCCCCGCCAGGTGTGCGCTGATCGAGTACGTAAGGTATGCGTCCAAAACAAGAGGGTAATGCGACCAGAAGCGCAGGCAAAGAAGACGCAGGTGCTCAGCAGAAATGACCAAGGCTCATACCAGCTCGCACGCTCACGCAGTGCATCGCAATGCAACGGATGACGGTGAACAAAACAATGCGAGGTGGGCGGCTGTGTTTACGGGCCGTGGCGTTGGCGGTGGTGGTGGGTGGAGCAGCAACCAACCGCCACGCCTCAGTGAATGGAGGCTGAAGGAGCCCCTGGCAGCTACTGCTAGCCCGCCTGGAGGAGCGTCATGGGCCAATCCCTCCCGCTGTGGGTGGGTGGGATGAGGGGCACTTGGAGCGCTCGCTGCCCTGGATTCAAAACACAGGGCGCCCACCATTGGCTGGCACGTCATCTCAGCATTAACTTTTAAGGTAGTGGTCACATGTCCCTGCTGGCCAGCCTCAACGAAATCCTCCCGGGCCTCCAGGTTCATGCCACTCCTCTTTCCCCTGTATATCTATCTCATTAAAAAGACAAATGACCACCTACCCTCCGGGAAACACAAGTCTATCTGCGCAGCATCTCGACGGATCGCCATGTGGTCATCGGCCCGCCCTGCCATCGCCCAAGCTGCCTCCGAAATCAAGTCGTCAGGATGTCCACTGCAAGCCGTCTGTCCGTCCGTCATCATTCCTCAATAAACTCAATCATCACCGTACCCTGCTTCAGCCCGCTCTCCTCAATCGTGCTGTCCAGGTTGCCAATCAAGTCCTGGCCCTGGGGCATCTTCTTCAGCTCAAACTCGATGCCCTCCTTCCCGTCCAGGGGCTCGGCCTTGAGCCACTCGTAGATCCTGCGCACCGGGTCTTGCAGGTTAAACCGCCGTATGACACGTCCATCCGGGTGCCGGAACTGGATCCGCGTCGTCATTGCCGGGTCATGCGCTGGCTCCGAGTGTGGGCTGACGCTCGAGATTTGAGCGAACGGGCTCTCCGCTGGCGCCTGCTCCGGCCCCTTTCCCTTTTCCTCCACGTCACTTGTCGGCGCTGGCGACTTGGTCAGTGCATCCGGATCGTGGATGTTCGGTGTCGATCCCGATCGGCTGCTTTCGCCGCCGCCGCCGCCGCTGCCGCCGCCTCCTGCCGCCAGGCTGTTCTTCAGCGCCATCTCCAGCATCTCCTCCTCCGTCATGCGGTCCACATCCACCACTTGCGGCTTCCGCACCGTAGCCTTGGCCACCGGGTTCTTGCTGTTGGCAGCCAGGCTGTAGCGGTCCAGGAACTCTGCAAGCTCAGCATGAAAGTCGATTGCGCTGGGGAAAGGCCGGCCGCTCCAGACCTTGACCTGCTCGCCTGTCCGAGGATCGACGATGGATACGTGGGGGTAGTTGTCGGGGTTCTCGTGGCTCCCATGGGGAAAGTAAAACGTGACGTACTCTTGCGCATTCGGGTAGTCCTTGTCATACTGCAGGAAGATGAAGTTCTCCGAGACCAAGTCGCGGACAGCCTGGTCCTTCCAAATGTCTCGGTTGAGTGCCTGGCAGTTGAAGTCGTTCATGTCCTGCAAGTTGACCAATATCCACTTCTTGTCCTCCTTTCCCAGCGTTCGAGCTTCGTCCCACGAGACGCGAGCCATTAGGTCATAGGGCGGACGGAACAAATCCTCAAGTCTCCGTGCGTGAGGTCCATCGTCCCCGCTCACAGCTGGTCGAGGCGCGGCGCCATCTCCCCAAATTCGTTGACCAAATGGTCCCCCAGACGGCTCTGTGATTTCCACGTTAGCCAGGATGATACCGTCATTGTAGAATTATGAAAGCTTGCAACGTACGGGGTGGTTGCCGTCGTCTTCTCAGCTGCTCGAAGATAGCAGACCCCACCTCATCATCGCCGCCGACCCAGGCCGGATCAGGCGCAACCAGCGTCTCTGTTGTTCTCGCGATGGGAGCTCTCACGTCGTCGATGCCGCCCGCTGGCCCTGAGCCCTGGCCCCCTTGATATAACTCCTCCTGCAGACGCTTCGCCATGGCGGCGTCCTCTTCCTCCTGTGCCATGGCGGCCGCCTGCGCAGCAGCAGCTCTGCCATCGTGGTCTTCATCAGTTTCGTCGTCGTCGTCGTCTTCCATGGGCATCGCATCATCGTCCTCATCATCGCTGATAGTAATCACGCCGCTAGCATCTTGCCGGCCAATATTGGACCGGCGAGATTCAAACTGCGCGGGATTGCCTGGAGCGCCGTCGCCACCAGAGATACCGGCGCCGATACCCGACACAAGCTCGGGGTTTTCGAAATACAGGCCGACTGCTCGCTCAAAGTCGCCGGCTGTCAGTTGCAGGAAACCGCGCGCCACATCAGCACCCACTCCCGTAATGGAGACGAAGGTAGAGATGTCTTCGTCCATGGCCGCCACCACAGTTGCCACCGGGCCAGGACCACCGTATATGAATTTCTTCGGCTCGTTCGTGGTCAGCTGCAGAAGCACTTGTGGAATACGGTCCGTTTAGGCAGCTGGTGTCGTGCCCGTCGGAGGAGAAGTAGGTGGAATCGCTCGCAGGCCCAGACAGCGTCGACAAAGAACGTTGCCTTCGAACTGTGAGGTGTCTGTGCTCTCAAGGTTGGCACTCCACGGAAAGGAACAGGCGCGTCGGTGCAGATGGGCGTGAAATCTCTCGCAGCTTACGGGCCGAGACGCTGAGATGTTTGCAAATCGAGGAAGGACTCGCGCGCTGAATTATGCCCGTGGCGGCGTCGTGATGGGGTCAGAATAATCTGCGTGGGCAGCCGTGGCGTTGTGGTGAGTGAGGAGTTGGATGAGGATTGTGGGTGCTTGTGCTGTGCTGTCGATGGGTAGGTACCTTCCAGGTGTTCATCACTGGAGCCGCAGGCACCCGAGCACCATGACGCAACGAAACCTCACCTGCTGTTCATGGGCGTCCCGCCGGATCATTTCAAGTGCCGCTTCCGGATGGCAGTGACTACCCTAGACCTCAAGATGTCATCCGTCACGACACAGACCAGAGCAATGGAACTAATTACCCGTGTAGAGAATGTTTATCATGTTTTCAAGCGCCATTATAGGGACAGGTGTCTTGACAGCTTCTTCTGTGGGGGGGCCGCCCGTGAACAGACCTGTACATCTGGAGCGTTGGTTACACAGAACATCTTTGACCATCGGCGGCGTCGTTGAATGCGCGTCATTAACCGACGCTATTCAAGCAAATGACTTCAATTTCTGTACATCAAGTCTAGCGTCTACTGCGCAGAGATGTCCTGCCGACGAGCCTCCTGCAACTCACCCACCACCCCCTTCCACGCCTTGTGCACGTCCAAAGCCCTCTCGTCCTTCATCGCCAACCCGAATGTCTCGTCCAGGCTGTTTGCAAGCTTCGACTTCCCAAACACGCCGCCAATCTTGGCCTTCAGTGCCGCCGAAACAGCCTTCACCCTCTTCAGCCTCTGCGATTCCGTTCCTGCGTCTGCTCGGGCCAGGTCCAGGCTCTCCAGATAGGCAGCTAGGGTTGCGCTGCCGTCAAACGAGGACGGTACGGGATCGGTTGGAGCTGTCATCCTGGCGGCGTCCGTCATCAAGTCACAGACGCAGTCGTACCAAATCTCTCGCTTGATAGCATCAAACTTGGGACTGGAAAGGTAAGGCCCAAGACTCTTGGCGATGGCCCCAAGGATCGCCCTAAAGTCCTTCGTCTTGGACGGAGCGTATCCGCGCGCAACGGCCTCAAAGGCATTCTTGGCCGTTTTGAAAGTGATACCCTCCTTGGAGCCTTCCTTGGAGTCTACTTCCATCTTGTCCTCATCCTTCAGCTCATCCAGATAGGGCGTCGTGATGTCGGCAATCTCCTGCAACATGTCAAGGTCATCCCTGGCCTTGGCAAATCGCCACAAGCAGCGGAAGGCGTGAACCCGGTAATCGTCGTTGTTTCGCTTTGCTTCGCGAACAGCAATCTTCTTCATCTGTGTCGCGAACTGACCGTCATTCTTCCAGAAACTCCGACCCTGCTCTATAAACTTGGGATACGAGTCGAGTAACTTCTCCTTTCCTGGAAAGGTCTTCAGCGCCAGGGTCTTGTCCAGCGCTGGCCAGATGGCCTTCAGGGTCGCCTCTGCAATTGTCCCGGTGGCATCACTGGCACTCGCGACATCCGCTACCATGGCAGCAACGGTGAAGGCTCCAGTATGCCGAATTGACCATTGAGCCGTATCTAGGCAGCGTTCGACCAACGCAACGATCTCGGGCACGAAACGCACCACGGTACGGCTGCTCCCAGAATGCTGGCTCCAGACTTCTTGAAACACCTTCTCGGTATACTCATCGCAGTCATGAGACCCGAGATAAGAAAACGGGAGAAGCTCCGTCTCTTGGGCAGTGAAGTGGTCCGGAGACACCTTGGCTAGGGCGATCACGACGTCCGCAATCTTCTGTCGGCGACTCTCGTCTTCTGACTGGAAGTACATGTTGATGGACCGCTCGCAGAAGCGTACCTTGGACGCGTCGGGGGTAGCCCTTATCATGTACGCCGATGCACGGGCATATGCTTGGCTGACTTCGTCGTTTTTGTCCAGCACTTGCTTCTCGAGCAGTTGCAGAAATCGACTTGACACTGATTGAATGTCGCCTGCGTGGCGTGTTGCCAGCGTTGTTAGTACTCGACTGCAGCCAATCTTCGTGGGCATCCCGATTGCAGTCTTGATGGTGGCCTCGAGTCGCGGAGCTAGCTCAGACATGACATCGGCGTTGATAAATCGCAGACTGTTCTCAATCGCTTCGGAGATGGGCGATTGATTCACCATTCGGGACCGCAGCTTGTCGATCTGGTCACGGCTGTCCTCTCCAGCCCTCTGGTAATGCCAGTTGATCTGCTGCGGTTCGATCGTACTGAGAAGGCCAAGTAGTTGGGGCACCATTTCGGGAATGAACGGACGCAAGGCTTTGCCTCCATGCTTGGCAATATTCAGCACTGTGATGGCAGCGAACACCTGGACGTCTTGGACCGAGCTCTCGACCCCCTTGTCGGATAGGAGGAACGGAAGCGCCTCTTTCATCATGGCCTTGGCCGCCGCAGCGTGATTGCCTTCTTCAAGCTGTCGGACGAGGCCATTGGACAGCCCCATGCACAGCTTCAGTGCGGCCTCCCTCACGCTTCCTTTGACATCGTCAAGCACCTTCAGCGCCGCCGTCCAGATGTCTCGGTAGTACTTTTCAAATTGAGGGAAGGGTCGGCCCTGAATGAGGTCGGCAAGAGCGGCGCAGCTGGCTTCTCTCATTCGCCACTCTCTGCCCAAGATACTCTTCAACAGATCCTCAGCAATGGCATCGAAATGCGTCTCAAGGGTACCGTTAGAATCCTTGACAAGGGCCTTCCAGATGTCGTCCATGGACCGCTGCACGTTGGCGTTGGGGTCGAAGCGATATCTGTACAGCTTCGGATAGAGTTTTGGGTCGACCTCTGATTCGGACAGGATGTTGCTGAGCCCAAATCGACCAAAGGCCGACCTCGTAGACCAGGTCGCGGCGTTGGCCGCCAGCGACATGAACTTGTAAACCAACCTTTGGTCTCCCACTTCATTGGCCAAGTCGACAATGTCCTTGTACGACGTCACCGAGTTGCCCTCTCCTGTTGGCAGAGCGCCAGGCTCGAACAGCTCGGTTTCGTCATCCACCTTGAGCTGTGTACTCGATCCTGTGAAAGCTGACACGAGATCCTTAACCAACGCAGCCTTTAGGTCAGAGTCGCCTCGTTCGTAGACGAGAGACAGACCGCGGGACGCAGTCTCTTGGACAAGCTCGTCTCTCGCACTCAGCAGCCGCATAAAGGCAGCTTGTATTTCACGCAATCGAGATTGAACTTGAGATATATGCGAGCAGTACTGCACGATGCAGAAGAGCCAAATGCCAGACGCCTTGAGAAGGGATGGCTTTGTAGCTTTGCAGTCATGGAGAAGCTTCACGAGGGTGGCATCAACGAGGCCGTCTCGCGCCCCGGCGGGCAACTGCGCACCCCGGGCTTCGACGTCCAGTGTCAACTTGACGGAATTAGAATCCCAACGGGCTATGGCAGCGGTGATTGCATCGCCCACAGTAAACTGGATCTCGATTCGCTTTATCTCGTGCAAGGCAAAGAGCTCCTTGAGGATGGAGCCCAGTACACCTCGAGAGAGAATATCGTCAGAGCCTTCCGAGCCACTGTCGGCGTCTTGTAGGCCAATCGCGAGACTCCCCAGTGCAATAATGGCTTTCTCGTTTCCCTTCTTGGCCTCGGCATAGAGCTTTTCGACGACTTTGCTGACGGAGCACTCCCCATCAGACGCTGGCAGCGCGAGTCTCGCTGCCCACAGCTGCGAAAATGACTCCAATGCTGAAGCGTGCAACGATGAGGTACCCTTGCTGGTGAGCAACAAGTGCAGCGGATATTCGACGTCGGTAGGGAAATCGCGGTCGTAGTAAACACATCGCGAGCTGAGGCAGCCGATGGCTAGCAACGCACCCTCCGCGGCATTCGAGTCTGATCCGACCAAATCTTCGGCATTGGCAAACAAGGACCGTAACGTCATACTCAAATTGCTTACGCTGTCCGAGTTGTTTGCCGGGTGAGCGGCGAGAATTCCAAGAGCCCTAGCGCCAAGGCCTCGAATCTCTTTGTTGTTCGACTTGATCAACCTCAGGAGGTCGGCACTCGTGTCGGTCAAGTAGCCAAGGGGACCTCCTGGGCTCAGTGACGCAACTTCGATGAAGCAGCGAATGCAATCTTCCACAATGGGCGAGTCCTCTAGGAAGGCGCCTTCCAGGCACGACTTGAGATAGACGACAACGTATGCGCTGTCTATCGTCCGCAGGTACGCCCGGATACGGTCGCGAGTCTTGACGTCTGTTTTGACCTGCGCATCCAGCGTCTGCATCCAGTCTGGTTGAATGTTGAAGTCATCGAGAGCGGTTAGCACCATGACGTGCTTGCAGTACTGAAGGGCAGCAGAAAAAGCCAAGATTCGCCCACCCTGGAAGTTTTGGAAGACGGCTTTATCCGGCAGAGTCACCAGGGTGCTGCTAAACTGCTGGTCAGGGTCCTTATGTGGCTCAATAAGTGAATCGAAGAAAGTGACTGTCATCTCCTTCCAGTCTGGCAATGGGGAGCCTGCCTCGGTGTGCGCAAGGTATGTCCAAGGATCCAATCCCTTGAGACCCTGCTCAACAACATCGCTCCGTTCATTAGGCCGACCAGCCACTGCAAGGATATCAATCCATCTACCGCAGATGTCGGAAAAAGGCAGACACTGATTTGCCCACTTCACGACAGCGTGGCGTGTGCTTCTTATGGCCGGAGTCTCGTCAGGAAGCGACATGTACGAGAGAAGCATGGTCTTGAGCGTCTCATCCTCGCCTCCGATATTTGGCGGAATGACTGCCGTTAGGCTGGAGAGTGCACCGTCGATGTTCACCACTGCGTCGTTGGTAGGATCCTCTGAAAGCGACCGGAAGAGCCATGTACCAAGGTCGAAACGCTCTTTCACGGGTAGATCCGCGCTTCGTGCGAGCATTCCGATGGTTTCGTACGCTCTAGATCGCAGATTAACATCGTCATGAGACGTCTGCTGAGCAACCGGCCAACCCTGTGTTTCGATATAAGACCTCATGCTGCGAATGAGTGGTGGGCCGATGGTGAATCCCGGCTTGGACGAGCCAACCCGTGCCACCCAAGACACGTACTGAAAGAGTGCCTTGTGAAGCTTCGTTCGTTCCAGGGTGCTTGAAGGCTGCAAGGAGGAGGCGGATGAACCTCCTGATTGCTGTGGCATGAAGTCGAGCGTTATGACCGCCATGATGCTGTCGGACATGGTCGCCGAGACGGCAGACTTGGACAGCATACCCAGGATGCGGGTGCGGTACGCAGCTGGGAGGACGGAATGGGCTTGAAACAGACGCTTTACCAATGCCTCATCTTCCATGGAGACTGAGCTCCTCTTGATGATCTCCTCCGCCGTGGAGGAGACCCTAATATCAAAGGCCGAGGCGGCAAAGACAGCAGGGAGAAATTTCTCCTCATCCGTGAAAGCCCCGCTTGCCAGGAGAGTCACCAATTTGACTTTCAACTCGGAAAGCCGCTTGAAGACCTTCTCAGTATCGGGGTTTTCCATTGAGAAGAGAGACAACTCGGCCTGAGAAAGAGCTGGATTGGCCTGAGCCAAGGTTAGAGAAGCTGTCGGCGTACGCAGCCGCAGAAAGATGCCGATAGCCTTGGCCAGATACCTTGCGTCGTCTGCGTCTGACAAGCCAATCGATGCTCTGAATGCTTCGTCTTCCTTGCTTCCGCGTGGAGGCATCCGAATGTCGAGAAGCAGTCGGAGGATGATGTTGAACATGGTCGCAGCCCTCGGCTGGTCCTCGTCGCCGGAACATCCTGCCAAGGCAATGGGGATGAGATCCCTCCTGTCGTCAATGTCGAGTCTATCAAGGCTATGCTGGACAAAAGACAGGTCTAGCTGTTTGATGACGGGAGAGTCACTGGACTTGTACTGCTGCAGCAATGCCTTAACGGGCAACACGATTCTGCTTGAGGTCAGCCGCGTGATTGCCGAGGCCGAAGTAGGGGTGTGCCATCGTACTCTGGAGACTGTATGAAGGTTTTCAGCATGGCCAATATCTGTATAACCTAGGGCGTGTCAACAATGGAGTCAAAGCGGTAGAGAGCTAGTAGGGCAGACATACCCTCGCGCGAACAGACGCGTAGTCGCTGGCGGCTTTCAGGATGAGAGGGGCCAGGTACCGCTGAAGCAGCTGATGGAGCTTATCCTCCTTATTCGCAACGCCGAGGATTTTGAACTCGACCGTCTCCACCAACTGTAGCTCTCGCTGCTCGGTCGATGGAGCTGCCATGGCGGAGAGGACTTGGTGGCTTGCGGGGCAGTCGATCGGGGGACGGCAGCCACGGGGTTGTCACAAGGTCGAAGCATGAAGAGCAGACACCATAGCGTCTGTTTGCAAACGTGAAGGGAGATTTTGCGCTGCACGAAAAGACTCGAGATACAGGCAGCCTCGTGGTGATGACTGGAGGCGGCGTTGATGCCTCAGCAAACTTGACGACGTCAGCCGAGCGATGACTAAGCAGGCCTTGGCAGGCAAACTTTTGATGACCCCTGTTCCTCAAGCATGACATCGAAAGGCATTGCGACGACTCCGTGCCTGAAGCCGTCCTCCATACCTAATCAGCTGCCTAAGACGACTGCGAAGATGTGGCTACTGCCTTGTTTTAATCGAGATACTTCTACCGGGGCAGATACGTACCTCGGAGTCGGCAACGCAAAGGCCACAAGCAAGGCCTACGTACTACACCACGCCTTGACATGATGACCGCTGGCCGTGTTTGCAGACACAAGTCGCTGGCATACCTCATGACTCCCGACAGTACCGCACCTCATACGTGTCACGGGATCCGTGGCATCTCAGACCAATACTAGCCCTCGCTGCTGGCAACAAGGCGCAGTTGGCGATGCCGTACGGGCATCCCGTGTACCTGCATATTGTCAGGTAGGTATTTGCGGGATAGCATCTGGACTTGCCGGGCGCGAGTGCGCTCCGGTAATGATACGAAAGGTGGCTGTGTCCCATACGTATCTCTTGTTCTCTCCCACAGTCGACAATGAACTCGTTATCCGCTCGAGGCCACGCACGCAGCCAACAAAGCACCGTTCGGCGCCCGCAGCCCTCCACGGCCCGGGCGTTCTGATGGCGAGAGGCGTGGACGGAAGATTCGGGACTGGGGTCCACCTTCGGGTCGTTTGCGAGTTGCAACCACCACCAGATCCCTTCCGATACGGGCCAGCAAACGCCGAGGCGGAAGCGTGCGGACCGCTGCCTGCTTCAGCAGAGACGAGACAGCCATCGCTCCATTGCAATCCCGCGCACAAGGGGACTTGCCCAGCGCCGGCTCCGAGTGCAAGCAGCCATCGACTCCAACAGAGTTCACGAGGTGTGGGAAAAGCTTTGCAAGCTAAGAACTAAGGTATAGAGCCCCGCACTGGCTAGAGACACGCCATGGACAGGCGCAAAAGTACTCGGGACCGAGGCGCTGATAATGCGGGAAGGGAGCATCGTGAGCCGGGACTTGCTTGTTTTGCACTGGGTCAGCACGACCGATGCCTGGGACTGCCGCCGCCGGGGGAGCAGACTCATCTCGGATGATGAGTGCTTTCCGCAGCTCGGAAACCGTCGAGTGCCTCATGGCTGTCGGGTTAAAGGATGCCCAGTTTCTGCTAACATCCCCGGAGAAGCTGAATGATAGCTTCTGGTAGCCGCAGGTCCCCATCAGCATCGTCGAAGCGTGCAAACGGGTCCCATTTCTTTTCAGCTGACCTAGTCGTCTCCTGCAGGGGTCGGGTGTCGATCTCGCGCAGCGGCATCCGGAGTATTACGAGTACGGGACAGCAAGATACGTCCTGCCTGCTCACGATTTTCTCGTACTCGTACTGAAGCGATTCGCGTAGGGGATCTGACTGACGAGTCTTGGCCGTGTGCGGTATGTACCTGCAATTCAAACGGAACATGGCTTTCGGTGATGCTGAGCTCTGACATAGCGACAAGGCTCGATCGAGTGCACGGTTCTCGAAAGTCGAATCACGGCGTTTGCCAAACGGCCAGTCCCGGTCCATGGTTCGTGCCAGACGATCTGCCTTGGCGACGATTGATCATCCTGACGCCTCGGACAACAGTCAACTTACCTGTATCAGTACTCGTACGCAGAGGTTTCTTGCGACAGCGATGGTTGGGGCCAAACGATGGCGCCAAGTTTTGATTCTCTCCTCTCCGAATGCCCCCTGCAGCTCTGCACCACGATCAAGGTACGAGAATAATCTCTCACCAGGCACACGCGTACCCACCACCGCGGCGCCCAGAGGCCTGGGAAAAGCTCCTATTTGCTGGTTATTTGTAGGTGCTAGCGTGAGGGCGGCGTCCTCGAGCGCCACACGTCCATTCATCAATGGCTCGTGGAGCCGTGGTGTGCGTCCGAGGCCAAGGCCACCGGCATCGCCGTCGGCATCGACAATGTACGGACAGAGCAGAGCGGCGGCTATTTGGCTGGGTTATGTTTGATTGGATTGCAAGGCAGGAATTGGTTGGTATCTGGATCAGAGACAATTGCGGCTGTCCCACGATTGAGCCGGCCGCCGGGTGGCTGAGGGGTCACCACATGGCGAATGGAGCTCTTGGAGACCCCGGACAGTGAGAGCAACGGCACCCAGGCTGGCAGACGGCAGGGGAGCCCGTCGTTCCAACCATCGTTAACATCATGGGCCAGATGAAGCTGGCCTGATGAAGCAGCTACACCTGGAGGAGCCACAGAGCGTGCAGACATGGAGCAGGTGGAGCAAAAAGTCGACGGCATGCCGTGATCAGGGCTCGGTGCTATTTCGTGTAAGACAATTGACCCGTCACGAATCGAGGGCAGAGACATTGGGACTGAAGCTTGCGGATGGGAGTTGGCGAGGCGAGGGCCGAGCCGCAGAGCAGCAACGGCGGCGACGACACGGGGTAAACGGCGAGGACGCGTGCATGCGCTTCGTTTCAATGACGCGGCCTGGCAGGGCCTCCGTCGACGCACGACGCATGTACTCTGTATTACTCGACGAGGATAGCGTCCTGCAGCCAGAAAAGGGGAGACGGATAGCAGCAGCAGCATTCAGCCAACTTGCGCCTGTATCTGACGGGTGGAAAAACCATGGGAAACAGGACTAGGCACCGGCTCGTCGATGCAAGGAGTGAGGACGGTGCTCGGCGCCGATGGGGGCAAGCCGAGACACGGGTTGGCGATGGGGGTTCGAGATGGGCGCACGAAGCATCGCCGTCGTACCTGTACGCCGTTTGCTGAGATGGACGAGATGAGTGAGATAGCTGGTGCTCTGTGTTCGAGTTGCTCGAATGCTCCGTAGAGGTATCAGACAGCACGGCTGACGGGTCGTAGCTCATTGAGAGCCGCCGGGCTCGACGGATCGAGCCTTGGTGAACTCTAATGCTGCTAGCGCATGATACGGCCCTCCCTGCGAGCAAGGCACAGGCTGCCGATGGGCGATGCCAATGTGAGGCACGGAGGCGTCCGACGAGTCTGCTCTTCGCATTTTCGTCCGCTGCAAACATCGCGATAGCCCCGGAGTGTCGCCGGCCAGGAGGCAGCAGAGCAGGCTCGTGCTCGTATCGAGAGAGCAATTGCAAGTAGCTGGCCGCTCTGACATCGTCAGTCTTCCGTTAACTCGTAGGGGCCGGTCGACGGGCCAGTCAGAGCCCAGAGCGGCCCTGCCAGCGAGAGATGGCAGCAAAAGAAGCGGTTCGCGATGCTAGCGGCACGCCTCCATCCGCCTCTCTCGCCTTCGGCCCCGTCGGGGTATGAGGACTGTACGAGTACGGAGTACGCGGGCCGTGTTAGTGCCAGCTCCGTCTCTGACCTCGACCTCCCATCCATGGCATCTCCCGCGTTTGCCGTCCGCTGGCACTGCCGGCCGCGGGCCACGTTGCCCGCAGTCGCACAGCAGACGCTCTGCCGTGCGCTGATATTCCAGATGCGGCCGCGGCGGTGACGCATCCTGCGATGCGCAGCCGTCTCTGGCGCGGGTTGCAGGTACACGACAGCTGGCTGCAAACAGCCTCCAGCGCGGGCTGCAGCATTGCAGGCGCTGGAGCTTCCGCCGCAAAATTGTTAGTGCCCCACACGGTGAGGTGCCACTAATGCGTCCACGCCACAGGGCTGGGCCTGGCGCTCCACCGTGCACACCATCTCCTCCACTACTGCCAGCCAAGCCAGCCCACCCACTCATGCACCATCACGGCACGCTCTGGGACACACGCACGCCATCCAGTCCAGTCCAGTCCGGCTCGAGAAGACGAGAGACGTCTTGAACTCGGTTTCTCCCCTCCGCTTCTTGCTCTCTCCCGCCATCATCTTTGTTGTTTCGTTTGAGGATTCTTTGGCCGCTACGTTGCGCCCCAGAGCAGTCCTGTTATACCAGCATTTTGTGTGTCGTGTCCCATACCGTCCTTGGCTTGGTTGTCGATGCCCTCAGCCCGTCGCCTGTTTCGACAGCATCCGATCTCGATATAAACGAGCGGCAGCTCAACGCAACACGTCCCTGCCGTACCGCACCGTGTGCCCCCTTCCCGTTGCCCTCCAACCAGCAGCCGGCCACGGGGCCCGACGCAGAGCAAACAAGCGTCCGTCACCTGCTTCATCGGGGGTCGATTCGTTTGTGCGTGTTTCAGCAGACAATCCCAAAAGCAACGTCCACTGACTGACACTGACTACCTGGCGTTGGACTAGCAGCCACACGCACACACGCCCGACCCAGCGTCGCTTTCAGCGCCCCAAAGATCGAAGATCCCTGGCCGCTGTGAAGACACACACGCGCCCCCCCCCCGGTCGACAATCTTCCCCTGCCTTCGCCTAATCCTGATCCCCGCGCGACCCGGCCCAGGCTGTGCAAGCGTCGTCGTGTCGTGTCCAACGAGAGAGGGCCAGCACAGGTCGTCAGAAAAAAGCTCGTCCATCCTACCGCTCCGCTGTCCCACGTCCCGTCCTTCCTTTTCCTTCCTCACCTCCAACCGTCCATCACCCTTCACGACTCTTCCTTTGCGCGTGTTTCGGAACATTGGCTGAGAGAGTTACGGTTGTTTTTGCCGGCGCCTAAAAGTGAGTTTGCTGAACCCCCTCTCCCTGACTGCTGCTTGACGTGTCTTGTCCCCTTCTGTCCGTGCTCCTTCGGGTCGCGATGAGCGTGTCTTGTCGTTTCTGGCTGGCGCGCGTGGGATCCTGGGCCGAGTGCTATCTAACCCTCGGCGGCAATGACAAAATCGCCAACTTCGACGACGCCCGACCGAGTCGCTCGAATGCGCTTTGCGGGCTCAGGGCAGGGCGTCGGTTGCGACTGTCCTCGGTATGCAAACGGCGGCGGATTTGAATGGTCTTGCGGTGTGCGCCCGACCCGAGCCACGGCCCGCGCGACGACGCCTTGCAGCGAGGCCTGCAGCTGCCCAGCCATGCGGCGCGCCCTGGGACTCGACCGCGCTGCTCCGGCGCTGCTGGCTGTATGCGCGATGTGTGCAACGCTCATCAATCGCGAATCGAGCCTTGGGCCGAGGCAAGGCACCGGGCTCGCGGCCAGGAACCGGCGCATCTCGGCATTGTCGGTTCGTCGTGCCGCCATCGCTTACTGCATGTCACCACGACAACCGGAGCCACCACTCGGCACAGGGCACGTCGCCTCGTCTCGATGCCGCACGCTTGACCGATTGCGCCCTAGCCATAGTTGCGACTCCATCCGACCGATCTAATTGTCAGGGTGCCGCCTGCGCTGTGCATCGAATGGCGACCTTGCGACCACAACACCCGTCGGCCTCCCAAGCATCTCCGACGATGCGTAGCCAGTCGCCACTCATTATCTGCGCCAAAAGGCAAATGCGACGAGGCCGTGGCGTGCCCGGACATACTGCCCGACATTATCCATCAACGACGCCGACAGGCAAAATCTCGCTCGGGCAGCGCGCTCAACCGGCCTGGACAGTGCGCGGCCAGGATGCTCGCCTTGACAACATCCGGCATGGCCGCCTTTGATATTATTCCGAAAAGAGTGTGCATCGCCCGCTCAGCTTTATTTGCCGCTTGATCGATCGGACTTTGATGAGACCCTGGGGAGTCATTATCATTGGCGTTAAAACAAGGCCTCGGCTGACAGCTCTGTGCTGGTGGCGGCGACTCTCTGAGTGCCCTGGACTATCCGAGACCGACAGGAGCCCTGGATACTGCTCAAATCGCAGCTATTGCCTCGACCTTAATGCCCTTCCTGGAGGAGAGGAGGACAATGCCATGGGAGACCCACTCTTACCCCGGATGCAGGAGCGCGCGGGACAGGACACGGCAAACGCAGTCGCGGAGCAGCATTTGGTTTTCGGCTGTCAATACTGACTGTCAAAGCAGGTTTCAGTGATTTTCAGAGCGTTTCAGCTGTTCTACCACGATCCTTCGGAATCTCTGGTGACGCGTGCGTTCGGTTCACGATCTTGTGCGAATCTCCCGCGTCAGACACCGGCTAGACAGTCACCGTTTCGACACTGTTATTGCCGTTCGTTGCACTTGCCTCTGGCGGATTATTCCAACCCCTTCTCTTGCAGCTTCAAACGCGGCGTGTCGGCGTCTTGACAGATTCTTGTCCTTTCGACTACTTCTCGGAGTCTCGGCATTAGGTCTGGATACCGGCCTTTCTCGATTCGTTCCCGATTTTCGATTCGATTCGACAGATTAGCATCCTTTGGGGACTAGAACTGTGTCACAGGTAAGTGCTCTTTCTCGTGCTTCCCTGTGGTTGGGTGGCGCAGGAGCCTCTGAAGATATGAGTGATGGATGCCTATCTGTGTAGCTGCATAGCCGTGGGGGCTATTGCAGATGTTGCGTGAGGCCCAAGATGCTTTGCGCCTGCAGAAGCCCTGGGACTGCGCTGGATACTGCACATTTCATTGGTCTCGGGTCATATCGGCACGGCGTGGATGGAGCCTTTCTTGATGCACTGACAACTTTCTGATTACGAGCTAACTTGTGTTACATAGATCCAACGATATCCGTATCTGACGATCTTACCCCTTGAGCTTCACAGCTTCTCTTTCGATTCATTTCTCGGTAAGCAGCTTGTTGGTCTTCTGTGTTGTCTTATGGGGCACGCTCGATGAATGCAGCCTTGCTCGGCTATTTCACGCGCTTTCATTTCCTCTTGAGGCTAGTTGCCAATGAATGCGTTGCCCTGCCTCGGACTCGCTTGCCCGTTGTTTGAACTCGACAATGTGCTTGTCCAAAAGGCTGCGGTTATGACTTGGAAATGGGCTGGATGTTGTCGTCCGATGGCAGGTGACCAATCAGCGGGCCCGTGCGGGGCTTCAGGTGTCTGCCTGCGCTTCTTCAATAGCCACCGCCTTCTAGTCTCCAACCTCAACGTCTTTTGCCTCGACTTGTTGCGTAAACGTTGCTAATCGTCACTTTTGCTGCAGCGTCTGAGAACCCTGTTCGTTAGAACTTTCATCGGCATCCCGTTTCGACAAGTTACTTCTTGGTCTCACGCGCAACTTCAGTAACGTTTCTTGAACGACTTCCGATTACTGGTATGTCAAAAGTTTTCTTTATTCACCCCTTGGCTGCCCTCAAAATTGCGAGAGGAAACTCTTACAACCCCGACTTCTCAAGATTTGCTTGTCTTCTTGATTACCCCGTCCGCGGTGACTCACCGGAGCCCTGGGGTGGCCTGTTATTTCTTCCTTCGCCACCACTTGAAACTTGGATTCTCTCTCAAAATCCAGCACCATCTCCATCGTCGAAACTCCTGCTAACGGCAATGCTGCTGCAGCAGAATGGATTTCCCCAACGGAACTCCTCCAGCGCCTGACATGTCGGCTGTCCCAGCGCCTCCTGCCAGCGCGGATCAGGCCAAGACCACCCTTTGGTAAGTCAAGCACCCGGCAGAAGACGAAACCACGCGCTAATTCCTTCACAGGATGGGTGAGCTTGAGCCTTGGATGGACGAGAACTTTATCAAGGGCGTCTTTCTCTCTTCTGCTGGCGAAACTGTTAATGTTAAGGTCATTCGCGACAAAAACTCTGGGTAAGTCCCTCCGCCATCTGGCTGTCAAGTTTGTGGGATTTAGCTAATTATCTGATTTAGCAACGCCGGTTACTGCTTCGTCGAGTTCACTTCACCCGACGCTGCCACCAAGGCTCTTGGTCTGAATGGTACCCCGGTTCCCAACAGCTCTCGCCAGTTCAAGCTTAACTGGGCTTCGGGCGGTGGCCTTGTTGACCGACGGTAAGCCCCCGCTGCTCTGTCCAAATTCTTCGTGTGCTAATGCCGTTTTTTTCTGTAGTGATGACCGTGGTCCCGAGTACAGCATCTTCGTGGGCGACCTTGGTCCTGAGGTCAACGAGTACGTCCTGGTCTCCCTCTTCCAGGCTCGCTTCCCGTCGTGCAAGTCTGCCAAGATCATGACGGATGCCATGTCGGGCCAGAGCCGCGGCTACGGCTTCGTTCGCTTCTCCGACGAGAATGATCAGCAGCGTGCTCTTGTGGAGATGCAGGGTGTGTACTGCGGCAACAGACCTATGAGGATCTCTACCGCCACCCCTAAGAACCGGTAAGTGTTTCTTATCTGCTATCAACGACGCATGGACGCCTTCAGCTGACAATGCTCTAAGTGGCAACCATGGATTCGGCGGACCCGGCGGCCCCCAGGGCGGCGCTGGCCCCATGATGGGCGGCGGCATGCCCCAGCAGCCGATGTGGGCTGGTGGCATGCAGGCTGGCGGCATGCAGGCTGGCTTCCCCTATGGCGGCTACAACCCTGCCACGCAGATGAACCAGTTCACCGACCCAAACAACACCACTGTCTTCGTTGGTGGTCTTTCTGGCTACGTCACAGAGGATGAACTCCGCTCCTTCTTCCAAGGATTTGGCGAGATTACCTACGTCAAGATCCCCCCCGGCAAGGGCTGCGGCTTTGTCCAGTTTGTGCACCGCCACGCTGCTGAGATGGCCATCAACCAGATGCAGGGTTATCCAATCGGCAATTCTCGCGTTCGTCTCAGCTGGGGCCGGTCCCAGAACAACTCTGGCGTTGGCACTCCCTACCGCCCCGCCCCTCCCCCGCCTCACTACATGGGCATGCCCGGCCATGGCGGTCCCGCTGCGTATGGCCCGCAGCACTTTGGCGGCCCGGCTCCCGGTCTCCAGGGCCCTCCTGGACCCCCTGGGCCCCCTGGCCCTGCTGGTCCCCCCCAGGTATGGCAGACATCTCTTCGCAAGAGTGTGAGATCGGAAGCTAATGGGTCTTGGCAGTAAATTGGCAAAATCTCTATTGACTCGTTGATGACCGGCTGGATCAGTCCAACCCAAGCACAGACTTTGGGGGAGCTCGTTTTGACATCAGTTCTTCTTTTGTTCTTGGCGACCCATTCTTGAAGGGGCTTCGCCTGGTGAGACGTTGGGGGCGTTGGGACTGTGGGACTGATTTCTCACGTCGGATGATTTTTCAACATTGCTCTGCTCGACTCCATGACCTGACAACGCTCTCGATTTTCTTGAGTCTCGATTACGACTGGCGTTGGAGATTTTAGTCCTTCGGTGGATTGTCATCAGTCAATTTCACAGTTTATTTGCTCTTTATCCCAGTTTTAGCCTTATGCTTTCTTGTGCTTTCTTTCGTGCATGCATGGCTTGTGTTGGTTGTGTTTACGTGGCCTTTGTGATGTTTACTTTGGCCAGCACGCTCGCTGGCCTGCTCTGGAACTGCGCCGCTCCCTCTTGCCTTGTATGGTTACGACTGTACTGGTATGCTTTGAACCTTTACGCCGCTGTTGCAGAGGTGCGGATGTATTCAAGCCCACCTGAAGCGTATCACGCATGTATGTGTATGCTGGATGCAGACGCGGTCATTCATTCTAATGATTTCCTATCCTTCAAGGCGTGTGCTGAACTCATTGGCTTGCTAATGTTCCTGTCCATACGTTCTTTCCTACTTCTCTTCTGTTCTACCCCGCGCATCCTTGCTATATCACTGCCGTTTGTATTGACTAGTGAGCGAGCCCAGTGCCCAGCTGTTTGGGTAGAATCTGCAGATCAGTCGAACGGGTTGTGTGGCGTTTGGTAGAGGTGTTGGGCGTCTGGCGAGGACTTGGGGTCTAAGTACGAGTGTAGGATTATGACGAAAACTTGGGAATGGACAACGTGTTCATTTATCGAAAAGCCAGACATGGAACAGAGGCCGAGTGGAATCTTGGTGGAATACAAGGGGTTTGGCTACCTTCTGCCGCCGCGTTTGAGTCGAGCTATTTGATAATGACTGCTCGTATCTCGGAACAACGACTCCGACGTGTGAGTGCCTAGGGAGCATATGAGACCCTGAGTCGAGATAATGGCTTCTGACGCCATGCCTGCTCGCTCAAGAGGTGCCGTGGGAGCACGCGGATTCACCCCTTCATCGGCTGTGGCTGCGGGGGGCCTGCAGGGAATATTAAGATCAAACGAAGTTGGGGAGCATACCTCGCCATGTCCGATTCTTGTGAACCCTGGACTAGTCGATAATCTCGCTGTCGTGTTTGCGGTCGCTGGGTGCGTTCCGAGAGTGTCTTATGCTCTTTGTTGGGGTCTGGAGGCGCGCGTGCGAGACTCAGCTGATGGGTCGGGGGAGGCGGCTGGTGGCAGACCGGAAATTCCCCCTAACACCAGGCAAACACTACTTTTCCACACAAAACGACGGCAATGACCTGTGATGTTGGACTTGCTGCTTTTAATGGCAAATGGAAGGCGAGCTCATTCGAGAGGCTACAGGAATTCTCGGTCTTGACGTGCTGATGCCGCATGGCGGGGACTGTCCAAGACCAACAGCACGCGAGAACGGAACACATGCCATCGAGCCAGTTACGCGCTGCTAAAGGGGATACGCAGGTGACGGCTTACTCGTGAAGACAGCCGAGTCCCCTGCCCGTGGTTATTGACCCCCCTGGAGCCCAGCTCAGTGCTCGTCTCTAAGCAGATCAACACGTCCCCTCAAGCAAGGCGCTCTCGCTTCCACGCCAGGCTGTGGAAATACGAGGTTCTTCTTGCTATACCTTCCGGTCGCTTGAATGGCGTGCAAGACTTAGGGAGATGCTGCTGATTCTACGAGAAGAGGTGGCATGGGCTGACGACGAGTACTCGCGCCCTGTGCTCGAAGCCGATGCAACGTCGTTGCTTACGCGCGAATAGGGGAGAATATCGTGGAGAGAGCATAACTGACGAGAGGCCAGGGCCCTTCCCTTGGAAGTACGGCGTCTTAGCCCTCCATCGAAGAAATTGGGTCAGGATGCTGCTTGACAACATGAAGCCAAGAAGCTATTAGATGACTCTGTGTATACTTTCCAACTGCCCCTAGATTGGAGAAAAGCATTGACTTCCGCTTCTTCAGCTCCTTTGCTTTCAGACTTTGATACGACTTGGCAACGCGAGGGTTGCTCATTTTTGGCAGCTCCGGCTACGCAGGGTTGGCGTCATTGTGCCTCCGTACGGCCTAAAACATGTGCTTGGATATCTGGCCATGGGGTGGAGATGTCTACTCACGATCCTATCCTTGTGATCTGGCTCGAAAATATCTACAGACACGTCCTGTTCAATCGAACTCCACAAGCTGAAGCTTCCACGAGCTGAGGCTTTGACTCTAAGCCCATGGCTGACCGAATACTCCCGAGAACAGAGGACTCGCTAACCGTTGGCCACAGTCTTCGGCGAGTCTTTTAGAATACGGTGAGACATGTCCAACCGCTCCCGGGCATCCCAAGTGTTCATACCGATCCCCCCGACTGAAGAAGATGCACGCCCGGCCTGACAGACTGACCCACGCACAACCGTGTCCGAACCGAGAGGACAATATACAGCGAACCCACATAACGACCATGATGTGAGTTGAGGGCGAGGTCCAGCGCGTAAAATCCCGCTAATACTCCCAGAAACTGGTTCACGAGGGAGTGGAAACCACTCGTGGTTAGTCGTACGGGGGCCTCATGTTCCTACGTCGATCCAGCGACTCCAAGGGAGGTGACATTGTGCGCGCAGCGGGGAAGGCAAGCTTTACAGAGTTGGGTATCCAACCTTGTCTCTAGGCGAGTCAGAAGGAAGAAAGATCTACAAGAGTTTTTGTGGAAAAACTAAGGCAGTCAAAGAGCCAGGAGATTAAACGTCCCGAGATCTGCATACCTGCTGGCTCTGGGTCTTGGAACTTTACAAACGCTGACGGAGAGCTGGAGCAAGCTTCGATTTGGCCGTAGGCAAATACATTAAGCACATTCTTCTTTTAAGGCCAACCAGTAGCCGGATGTGACAGAAGCGACTATTTTGCGTGTCCGGTCAGCATTTGATGCGAAGCATTACTCTGTGCTGCTAACCCCAGACTTCCAACGAAGGTCAAACATGCAAACATTACACGAGGACTACGACATAGCCGAGTGCTTTTCCAGGATTTACAATAGTACAAAGTGACTGCCTTGTGCTGAATTGGGCACAGTGTTGGGGAGTCTGCGTGAAAGCCCGGTAGAAAACGAGCAGCGGAACTGTGTTAACAGCAACGCATCTACTCTCAGCAGAAAAAATTAAGACGCACAATTTATGGTAGCTGCAACTCCTGGCGGCACAATGTGCACATTTGTCCATGATTTCATGTCGCGTTTGTAGACCTGTGCCGCGTATGGTAAAAAATAGGGGCTTAGCCTCTGCGGCCTGCATTCTGAATGCTTACCATCTCTGACAATAAAACAAGCCCAATAGCACAATAAACTTGGTTGCCAAGCATTTTCCCGCTGCAGGATGGGGAGTGGTGGTGATCCGGATGGAGTGCCCTGCTGGGTAGCCCTAACCGCTCACGCGTCATATCTCCGAGCTCTCCCAAAACGCAGTCATCGCCACATCATGGATATCTCCGCCCTCTCGCACCTGCTGACCTCTCCCGGAGCCTAGAATACGTCAGTGACGCACTGTTACCATTTGTTTCCGAGTTCTATTGGCGCAGACGTGGAGTCGAAAACGGACTGCACTGGACAGGGGTCAAGGCTGCCCAGGACGCTCGTGCGCAATATCACGCAACTGCCACCAAGCTTCACCACACGACATCCGGGCTGGACTAAACGCACAACAAAACGGCAGCAGATAAGGCATATTATGGTAATGGCCTGGAGATTCCCAGGAGTCTCAGTCAAATGTTTTATTTTGCAAACGCCTCTGGGCGACGGCGTGACGGGACGCAAGCTAGCGGAGCTCGCATTCGTTTGACCCTGCTTCTTTTATTGCTATTTTTAACTGATATTGTGTTAGAAGGGCGGTATACGCGGTCAGTCATCGTTTGTAGTCATGTGTAGTGAATGACAGATGCCTTGCGTGGCCAATGGCCGTCAGATGTCTCGCCTCCACCCCTTTAGAGCCATTGTATGTTCCTCCCGTAATTAGCTGTGTTCACTGCAAGACCTGGCTGTGGGTCTCGATACTGGACTTTTAGATATAAATAACTCTATTTCCTCTCTCTGGACCTCTTCCCTTTTTTCTCGTTCCTTCATCTTCTTCATCCTCACCATCACCAATCCTGGCGAGCTTCAGATCCTCATAGGTCTTCATGCCTCCTCGGTACCACTACCAACTGCCCCTTTTGTCGTCTATATAGAGACCCATTCGTCTTGGAAAAGCTACAGGGCTATCTTATTCTGCTTCTGATGGAGATTTGTCCTCCACAAGCAGCGGACCCTCGACCGCCATATCTCTCTCACTCTCCCACTAGCAACTTGGACACATACGCTCCCAATCTGGTATCAGGAAGGCCTCTTGCTTCCTTGGTTGACGGCAAGAACTTTGGAAGCCTATCGAGAGGACTACAGCTTACCAGCCTCGAAGTATTCTTCCGTGAACACTGGGCGATCCGTGCCATAGTTCAGAGCGACTCTCCTTTCACGACGAAGCCCACCGTCAGGCGTGGGTAGAACGAGGAGAAACATGCCCACCGCATCAACATTGGCAAGCGAATCTTCATCCGACCTGGCCAGCCCTCCGAGCCGGCGGTTGCTGGTGCTAATGCGGCGCCGTTTACGGCGGACGTACCCAACGGACCCGACATTCTTCTCTGACTCGGCCATGTACAAAAGGCGCGCCCGGGCAGAGATGGAGATTTAGCCTGGCTTCCCGGGATTGCCATGACCCGCTGGCAACTATAAATTCTTGTGCCTGCTTGGAACAGGGCAACTGGTGTTCGTAGTACGGCGATATACAAGGTATGCGGCCGAACAGAAGCAACGGCTCTGGCCGCCGTGGAGGACGGTCGCATGACTTTCTTTGCTGTCTTGCGCTTCGAGATTTCTCACCTCGACACCAAACCGCCGCCTACGCCAACACAGCACGAGAATACTTGTGGACCCTCACATACTGATGTTTGTGTTCCCGGATGTCCCTTTTTTGTGTTCCAGTCCCCTGAGAGTGTTCTAACAAGGCTCACGGATTGTCAGAACCAGTACGATGTTCGACGTTATATTCCATGCCCATTTACCTCCTGACGTTATATATTTGGCGCGGCCTCTGTTGTTCTCTATGCAACAAGAGCCAATATGGGCTGATGGGCTGGTCATGGACTGGTATTTGTGGGACAGGTCCCGATCAAGAACAACAACGACGGCTCATACCGTCATCACACCGTCCAAAGCTGCTTATGAACGACTAAAAGGGAATCTTCATTGCGGATGAGTGCCATCACTTGAAGACGACGACCGCAGCCGCCAACAAGCTGGTCACGCAGTTGGGTCGAGTTGGCTTACTCCTGTCAACTGCCGCCCTGATGTCCAACCTTATCGGCACCTATTGGGTTACCTCGTCCTGATTTGGCGGCCGTGGTGGTCGTTTGGGTTCAGCCTCAACGACGGTGTCGGGGCCAGGACTTGACGTTTTACCAGAAAGTCATCCTTTACATAGTACGCAGCGGCGCGGGTTTTCGCGGACGCTGCCTTCAAGTCGCTCTATCAGAGCTTGAAATCCGCTGAACAACACTCAATACTTCACTGCCCCTTCACTTTCTCTGCCACACTCTCTTTATTGAAGCCAAGATGCCGAGAGTTATTCGCCATGCCTCACGGCCCAAGCTGCGTCTCATCCGCTTGCAATTCCGTTTCCAGACCATGGAGTCGAAGCGTTTGGCATAAAAAAGGCCCTCTACGCCACACATATGTGCCTTCGAAGTCTTTGTTTCCGACTCTTCGTCGGTATCGATACGAGAATCGGCTGTTGTGGCGTTGTTCTTAGACACCAGAAAAAGCCTGGTGATTGCAAATATCGACTTGGAGTCTATATACACCACAGCCCTTCTGGTCTCGGATTACATCACCGTCAAGCGATGATCAAGGAGATTAACAGCAACTAAACAGAGCTCTGGTTAGGACAAGCGACACAAGACGGTAGATACTACTTCCAGCACCATAACGGCTCCTTCTATCCTGTCAACGTCGACGGCTTTCAAGGCGCGTCTGTAAAAAAGGGGAAAGAGGTAGATTGCCTGTCAAATTCAGGAATCCACGCTTATATACGCCACTACGCTACAGCTGCTGGAGTGTGCACTCCACTTTTGTTTGGCTCGTTTGACCAAGTCGACATTGCGGGCGGCGATGGGTCCGATGCGACCTACCTTTGCTTGAAGACGCCCGAAAAGGCAACCAACGAACTCATCCCGACAGTTGTCGGAGCGCTCACCGCAGCGCTGCAATCCGACCCGTCGGTAGCACCTACTGGCCCCTTGGGCAAAGGCACGTGGTCGTTGGATTCAACTCCATCGCTGAGGCCCAAAAGGCCGCCAACCGTGCGGTGACGTTTGGTGCAGACTCCGGTGGGCGTAGCGCTGACTCCGCGCCTCGTTGGCAGCCCGCAGGTCTTCATCTGCGACAGGATTGACCCTGTTTTGGATGAGGAGACCCAGCGCCTTCTCACCAAACACCACCCGGTAAGAAGTTTTGGTACCATGGCGGGTGGTGGCTGACACGGCGAGCATACCGAGGCACGATCTCGCAGGACTCAATATTGAAGCATCCACGTCCAATGGCCTGGGCGTGGGACGATTATCCAGCACCGATGAACCAAACCGCAAAGTCGACATCATACGCTCACATGAAGACGCGATCTTTTTATCCGGGCTGTTGCGTTTGCGATCCACTTGTGCAGAAGATGGTTCGTGCAACCCACGTCTTGTGAGACATCCGTATACGGTCATGATCTCTGCTATCCTGGTGCGGCTTGGAGACCAACGATGAGTTCAGAGCCAACTTGGACTCGAAGCTTAGCCATATCAAGGCAAGCCCAACGCTGGAAAACGTCCAGCAATTCCTCCGAGATCTACAGGGGGTTGTGAAGCTCTACAATGCCACTAGTCTTGTCCAAGGCTCAACCAAGAGTTAGGGTTAGACGTTAGGCGTGAGAATGGACTGATGCGAACGCGAACGCGACCGAATCGTCGCGGTGTTTCCAAAGATCCCAACGCCGGACTTTGGATGGAGAGCATGGAGTGCATGCACGATGTGCATTAGGGAGGGCATATGGATTGGGTCTTTGATTCGGTGGAGGATGCGCGGCTGGAACGACGCCATCTGGGAGATGATATGCAATCGGAACAGGACATTGATTCGGCAGAGAACATGCTCCTCCTCTGATTTCGTGTTCCCCTCGCAGTTTAGGACAGGGTAACTGACATGAGAGAGGTCACACGTTACAGTCTAGAACAGCATACCGGGGAGGGGAGAGTCAAGCAATCTAGGCACGATATCAAGCCAGAAAAGTCTTAGTCAAACTCCCAGTATTCGTGACTACGTGACAGTATCGCCCCCCAAGGCCATAGTGAGTTCATGCCCTTGCCAAACCACACAATGTGTATTCTCCGGCCACGTCTGCGTGTCTAGAAGATCGCGAGGGCGTTGGGAGGCGAGCCGAGGAGGCAGGGATGGTGCAGCGGAATCGACGTAATCATAAAGGAGTATCGATTCGTCTTCTTGCAATACTGCGAGAGCTTGCTGAGGTCCCAGAGCTCGCCGATGGACATGCCAAACAAGCTGAGCATGTAATGGTGGAGAACTGTGGCTGATGTTAAGGGGGAAGCTCTACAGACGTGGGAGGCTTGCCATACTAAGGGAATCCAGTTCGCCGATTGTTCCATCGGGCTTCAGCGGAGGGTATGCCTCGAGGGCAAACGAGTCGGAGGCCGCGGCGGCAAAGCGCTTGTTCCAGAGCCACCTTGCCGTCTCCTCACACCCATGAAGGCCGCTGAGCACGCCACCGGCCTGCTTCTCACGGTCCTCCGCGGTGGGATTGACGAATACGTCCGTGGCACCGGTTCGAACGATAAGGACATCTCCCGGATGGAACTCGACGCCAAAGTGCTTCGCGCAAGCCTCGAGCTCATCGACCTTGATACGGTTCCCACCCAGAGGGTGGAACTCGATGCCCTTTTCTTCCGCGTACGCCTTGTAGTCGAGGAGCACGCCGCGGCCAGCGAGGCCGCCGTGCGCGTGCCAGTGGTCGAGCGTGGGCAGCTTGTTCTCGGCCGTGGTCTCGGTAGCGAGGGCCTGCTTGTCCGGCTTGAAGCCGTTGTAGGCGAGATCAGAGGGCTGGTGGTGGACGTGGCACAGGGAGTCCCACTGGCTGCTGCCCTGGGTGTTGAACTCGAGCTCGTCGTCCCACGCGCTGACGTGCTTGGGGATGCCGTCCACGGCGTCTGGGATGTAGAGGACCGTGTGCTTGGCGGGTCTGCGGCTGGAGAAGACCGGCTCGGACAGGGCGTTGAGGGGCCAGCTGCGATTCGGTGTTAGCAGTCGAAACCGAGAGAGTCGAGGATCATGTGACACCGATGAAGGGAGGCCCATGTCTAACTTGAGAGAGATGGAGACGCCGTCTTTGACTTCGGCGGCGGCTGCTTTCACGACGGTTGGTGTGAGAAAGTTGAGCGTGCCGACGAGATCCTTCTTGCCATCATGGTCAAAGAGGCCCCAAGCGCAGCCCCGGGGCATGCCCTCGACCTTGGGCAGGTCATCGAAATCTGGGACGGACATGGGTTCGACGGGCATCGTGGCTGGAGGACGGGTGTGTTTCTAGACGGGGCCTGTATCAGCATTGATGGCCAGTCAAGCCAGCCGTAAGGGCTGTGCTCTGCCTTGCCGCAAGCGTGCAGCCTCGACTTCCAGGAAGGGTGTGTCTACCTTGGTGTAGTGAAAACCGAGCTGCGTTGTGGCTTGTGAGGTCAAGCGTCACCGTTTGGTGGAACAACGCTGAGGTAATAATGTGACAGACGAGCAATATTGGGCAGCCGCTCTGAGAACGGGAAATATCAGGCCGGAACATTCACGATGCCGAAAACTGACGGCGTTCAAAGCGACGGCGGCTCAAGGCTTCTTCCATAGTATCAGAGTACTAATGCCACCGCTTATTAGGCATTTTCGCGGTTTCATGGAGGCAGCCGGGCCAGCGGAGTTGGGATGCCCAAGTCAAGCTTCCCCTGCATGATGCGTCTGCAACGGCGCAGCGTCATGCTCGAGCACGATTGGCCTCATCGTGGGTCTTCCAGCCGGCACGGCCAAAGTGCGGGGGACACGCTTCGGGCCTTTCCACAAGCCGACAGACATGCCGCTCTTGTTCACCATCTGTCGCTGTGCGGCACCGGGCCGCCCTAGATGAGCTCGTCCTCGGCCCTCCGGAGCCCACATGACCCGTACGTCGTCGCGATGCTACAACGTGTCTCGCGCGCTGGCGTCGTAGCGGATTCGGAGCCGATGCAACGTTCTGGTCGAAGCTGCGGGGGAAAAGGGCTCGCGGGGAATTTAATCTCAGCGGTGTAACGGGAGCGTGTTTAATGACATAACATTGAACATTGAACCCGCCGCTGCGCCCCGGAGCAACGTAAGCGTGCAGCCGCCAACAAACCACACGAATGATGCAAAGGGCACGCACGTGTAAAGAGCAAACTAAGTACCGATACTCTCTAGGATCGGTCTTCTAGCCACTTCGGTCGACCGGTCGACACATTGCTGCAGCTTCTTACATGCCTATTACAAGTTGCAGCAATAGCATTGAGGTTGTGGAAGGCTACGGAAGATGCGATGATCTTGATCATACTAGGTAACTAGGAGCCACGAACACAGAGAAGCAGAGAAGAGTCAGGGGCCCGGGACTCGGGTCAACCCTTACTCCGGGCGCGGCTGACTAATATCTCCACAGGTCGCTTGGGCGGTTAATATAAAACGTCGTCGTGGCCGATAGAGGGCGATCTTAATAGCTCCAAATACGTAGCGCCGGAGGGGGGTCTGCCAAGGCCGCTGTATGGGCCTGGATTCGGAGCCGATGACACGGCCTTTTCGACCTTGGCGTGAGCATCCGTGTATGCAACGATGCACTCTGCGTGCATGTGCGGTTGTGCGGAGGATCCCATCAGGTCACTCATTGTCTCATCCGCCTCCGTAGACGTAGATGGGGCGTTATATAGAGAGCTGGGATGCCCTTCTTGGAGTCCTTGCTATTTCTCCCTTTGCTTCTCCGCATCTCCGATTCTGCGTATCAACCCCCCCCCCCCCCCTTTCCCTTCTCCACCATGACAGTCAACAACATGCTGGATGGCGCCAGCAACGCAGATCCTGACCTGGCCCTCCTCACCAAAAAGTACGACGACGAAAAGGAAAAGCGATTCCGCGCAGACGGCAACGCCCAGTACGTGGAACTGGGCCTCTCGCAGTCGAGCCGCCTCAGCAAACTCGCAGAAGACCCCTGGGTCGATCACGCGGCACTCAACGCCCAGCGGCCCAACCTCGAGGACGGGGACGACGTCGGGTTCCTCGTCATCGGTGCGGGCTATGGCGGCCTCCTGTTTGCGGTCCGCTTCGTCGAGGCTGGCTTCAAGCCCGAGGAGATTCGCATCGTCGACACCGCCGGAGGCTTTGGCGGCACTTGGTACTGGAACCGATACCCCGGGCTGATGTGCGACGTCGAGAGTTCCATATATATGCCCCTGCTGGAGGAGACCGGCTACATGCCCAAGCACCGCTTCTCGTATGGGCCTGAGCTTCGCCAACATGCCGAGAACGTCGCCAAGAAGTGGAATCTGTCGGACAAGGCAGTCTTCCGCACCCAGCTCCGTTCGTGCGAGTGGGATGATGCCGCGCGCCGCTGGAGAGTGGCCCTGACCCAAGGCCGTGGCCCTGGAGAAAAGGCCGTTGACATGGCCGTGGCAGCTCAGTTTGTCATCCTCGCAAATGGCGTCTTGAACCACCCCAAGGCGCCCAAGATCCCCGGCATCGAAGACTTCCAGGGCCCGATGATGCACGCCGGCCGCTGGAACTACGGCGTCAGCGGCGGCTCGCCAGAAGACTGGGCACTCACCGGCCTCAGGGGCAAGAGTGTCGGCATCATTGGCACGGGGGCCACGGCCGTGCAGTGCGTGCCACACCTGGCCAAGTGGGCTGACCGGGTCTACGTCTTCCAGCGCACCGCCTCTGCCGTGGACGAGCGAGGGCAGCGGGAGACGGATCCAGAGGAGTGGCAGCAGATCACGTCCAACGAGGGCTGGTGGAGAGCCCGCAACGAGAACTGGAGCGGCATCCTCGGCGGCTACCCGATCAAGGAGAACATGGTCAGCGACGCGTGGAGCTCGATTGGCGCGTACAAACACCTCGTCGGCGGAGTCCATGAGAAGCCGATGGACATGCAGGATGTCCCGGGGCTGATCGGCCAGGCTCTCGCGACGGATGCGCCGCGAATGGAGCGTCTGAGGAAACGAGTTGACGAAATTGTCACAAAGGATAGGGAGACGGCAGATGTGCTCAAGGCGTGGTACCCTTCGTGGTGCAAACGACCGTGTTTCCACGATGACTACCTACAGACGTTCAACCTTCCCCACGTTACCCTGGTGGACACGGATGCCAAGGGCATCGACAAGATTACCCCAGCCGGGATCGTGGCTCGAGGCAAGGCGTACGACCTGGACGTCATCATCCTCGGCACAGGCTACCGTGCTCCCGTGACGGACATGGCGGAGCCCGCCAGGATGTCCAACGCAACCATCACCGGTCGCGACAGCCGCTCCCTGTCAAGCAAGTGGCTCGCTGACGGCCCCGCGACCCTCCACGGCATCCTCACCCACTCGTTCCCCAACCTGATCCTCACGGGGCCTTGCCAGGTCGGCATGTCTGCCAACTGGGTCTTCGTGCAGGACAACCTCGCCCGCCACGCGGCCCACGTGGTTTCCGAGGCCGTCAAGCGCGCCGAGAAGCCCGAGGCTGCGACCATCGAGGCCACCGCGGAGAGCGAGACGGCGTGGTCCACGCAGATCGTCCTGCGGAGCGCGTGGATGGCCCCGTTGGGCGTCTGCGGGCCGAGCTACATGAACGACGAGGGCGCCATGGGCCGCCTGTCGCAGGAGGACTTGATCAAGGCCATGCGCGGGGCCAGCTACCCGCTCGGGGTCATCGCGTACGAGGAGGTGCTGGAGCAGTGGAGGCGGGAGGGGAGCATGCAGGGCATCGTGGTAGGTTCGTAATCATCACTTCGTCTGCTGTTGGTGAGATCATGATGGGAGCTCAGGCGGGCAGAGCACAGAGGGCGGACACACCTTGGACCTCATGGGGCTCTGGCTTTTCTTGTCGAAAACGATTGCCTGGTAGCACAATGTGTTCGCTTGTAGGGGGCATGTTCGTTCGAGTCTTCATGTTTGTAACCCTTGCTTGTTTTCCTGCCATCACCATTAATAATCGCTCTCTATCGAGGATTTCTGCCGCAAATCCAGAGGGAAGATTGTGCCGCAGGGGCCGCAAAGGGGGTTTGATTTCAGATCCCGCAGTAGTCTCTTGTGGTGCCTATTTGCCTTTGATGCAGAAGGCCGACTGGCTTCGGCGGTGAGAGAGTCTGACGTGTGTTCTGGTGTGGCAGCTGGCCAGTCTCTAGAAACATGATGAGCACTGTATGAGGAAATTCAAGACGCCCTGAACTCACCGGCAGGGTTATCCACTCTTAGAGCTCCATTATTGATAGTTCGATAAAAGCTGAGATCTTCTTCGCAATGTAGAAACCCAAGTGCACGAGTGGGCGTTTGCGTCCCCGCCGCTCAGCAGAGCCTTGTTGCGGCAGAATGTCGCGTGGTTCGTCGAGATGCCCACCGTGGTAAGTCGATTCATATATCCAGCTCCCAAATCACTCTGCTCTCCATTGTACTCTGGCGTTGTATTGTGGTTTGTGATGGTAGGTCTCTCCTGATGCCTGCTAGCAGCACAGGAGAACCGCGTCGATCACAGGGGCAGTGCGGCCTCGCGGCATAAGGGTTTCTGTGGAAAATATTAGCTCCCAGAGCACAAAAGCTTTGTACCTTTGCTCATCTGGTAAATGAAATCCGGCAAAAGTTGGAAATTGGCAGGCCGGCGAGTGTTGATGTCAGGTATCGCGTCCTGGGTGCGTTTGAAAGCGAGGGTTGCCGCAGAGGCACTCGGCGACCACTTTAGCACTCCGAGTACTATCAAGCAGACGCTCTGTAGGGTTGGACTAAACAGGAAGGGATATTTTCTGTGCTTGTAGCCCAACCTAATGCATGTGCAATGGCGAGCCGTTTGCACGACCCAAGCCGGCAGTTGGCTACAGACTCGAGTGTGGATAAAACAAAGTCCGCTTGGTGGTTGTTTTCCGTATCTTTTCTACCACTCGAGCTCGACCACCCCCGAGAACGTCTTAATTTACTTCCCTTCCACCTTGGAAGCAGATATTCGCCATGTGTTGATCCAAGTACCATCGTTAGCTATCGAATGCTGCCGCGAGCTTGGCCACCAGGGTGATATTCCCCAGCATCTACGCTTTGCCACTGATAGATGCGAACAGCGAAAGGCAATGGGTTTATTTTTATTTCACCCTTCAGGCCCTTTAATGACTCTGGCAGATTTCAGAAGACACCGCAACGCTGTCAGCCACCTTGGAGACGACCCCTTTCCACAGCCTTAGACAGGAAGACGGAGAGCGCCACGGACCCTTCCAGAACAACAACAACACAATGTTACTTTTCACACGACTTCGCAAACGAACATTTACATTTTCCAGAATGTCTGGCTGCAGTTGACGGAGGCCTGTGCCATGGCGCTCGTTAAATGCTCGCACAATTCGTGGGAGCCAGCACCACACGACTTCCGCTCCGCTTTCTCTCCTCCAGTGCCCCCAGAGCTGCCCTGGGCCCATTTTGCTACTTTGCCTTGCCTTTGCCTCCTCAAGCGACGGCCTCGGTGCCAGTTCGGCCAACGCAAGTGATTCTTCCCCCTCTGCCCGTAGCCAATTGCCTCCTTTCCCACAAGCTTTTGTATTTCCTCTGGCTGTTCAGCTAGAATTTCGATAATCTAAATTGATGGGATTTCTACAGCCGTAGGCTACAGACGATTAGTTTTTGTACCGTTTGCACCAAGCCTCGACAATGTGACGGTGCACTGGATCAGAAGATCCCGTATGTCGCCTCATCTTGCCCCCAAACCCACCGAAGACAAGCCAAACGCACCATTCCTTGCCATTCACTTGTTATCCCGTGCATTTGTATCTTAGCTCACAACGCAAGATCCATTTTAGCTCGAGTCTGCCAAATGACGGCCCCCCTCGGTCCCTGGAGGCAGAACTGGCTGGTCATAGAGCCGGATTTCTCAGGCACTGACGATTGGTAACTTCACCTCCCAGTACCTATTCAGACTTCTTCCATGGCTTTCTCAATCTGTCTAGCTCGTATTCGGTGACCCTCCCTTGTGGGGTGGGCGTCCGAGTGTCTGACCGAAGTCGGAGCAAGCCGCTGGGCACTGGAGACACGCCCTACGGCACACCCTCCTCCTTCGCGGGCCGCCCCTCTCGTACCGTCTTGTCTGCGCCAAGGCAGGCACAATTTTGGGTTTCTCCAAGGCATTCATAGAAATAAACATGGGCAGGGGTACATGCTTCTGTGCCAGTTGCAAGCAACGCTCAGGACGCTGCGCAGCGAGGAGACTCGAAGGAGAAACTGGGCATGCCTGGAGGTCCCCCTTCAGACGCTTTTAACAGACTACTTTTTATGGGGTCTCTCCACGACGTTGCTGTCTTTTTGTTAGGCTACCGCACTTTCCATCGTGAGGCTTGACTAGAAGGCCATGCGAAATGTAGAGCCTGCATGTCGTGTGCTACTTGCGCTGTCACCACCAGTCTTTTCTCGGCAGCCTCGGTCTTCCCTGCAGAATTAGTAGCACAGATTCACTCTTGAGCTTCGGTTTTTTCTTGATCTCGTAAATAATGATGGCATCAGTATTTAATTAAAGGACTCCAGATTTCATAATGGCAAGCCCTACAGCGTAGGCTGCACTTCTAGTAATCCTAACATAGATGTAGGGTAGGCGGATGTGCCCTACAGCCCCTGAATGATCTCAAGCAGCGCTGCAATCGCCAGCTGCCAGCCAAGTTGCCCTCAGAGCAGGTGTTGCAGCTTTATGGAGCTCACAAATGCAGGGCTCTTTCTTGCAGGATCAGAGGATGTTGCTACTCTCACACTTTCTCAGCCCTGAATGCCCCTTTGCCCAGTGTGAATTGACATACTGGTCGAAATGCGCTGCTGGCCAACTTTGATGGGTCCCCGCTTTGCTGCGACTGTTGGCTGGCAATTTTCCAACTGTCAGTTACGCACTTGCTCGTCCCCAAGTCCCACGAGCGCGCGACGAGTTGGACTGTACCACGACATAGACGAATGCCACACGTACTGGTAGCACTGAAATCTTCAGCCGTTCGTATTCCAAACTTCCACGGACACGAAACGGCGAGCCCGCCCTACCAATCGATTTTACAGAACTCGCCGACGCCCACGATTTCTATACATCTGGGGGACGCTGGGCAACGAGGAGGATATGGGGGGCCATGGTTGAGAGCAGCCTGGCCAGGAGGCCAGGCAGAATCATCAAACGCTGTTTGGTAGCCACCATCTCTTGGTAAAGAGCACAGAGAAGAACTCGAATAACACAATGAGGTCGTAGAAGTAGAATATTCGCGTGATGCCAACTTTACTGTCTCTGCACTCTAAAGTTATTCCCCATAAGGGGTTTTTCCACACTAGTGATACGGTCGCCTGGGAGGTGCTGAGGCAAAATTACACTGCGAGCCAACCCAGGATCGAAATCCAAACACTGGATCAAGTGAGGTTGGTGATCGTTCTTGGATGCAGAATTCCTACTACCAGTCACTCTCCACGTAACAACGCTCCTATCGTACAAGTCTTGCGAGTTAATGGCAATGTAGCTAATGGTGATTTCTCTCCCACTTTTCGAAGCGTGGTTACTGGCCAGATGAAAGGTTCTCCTGGGCTTGAGAGTCACGACATGTTCTCCTAAGCTTCGCCGCCCAGGAAGACAATGTAACAGGAGATTCATTGGAGGGCGAGACGCGTGATTAAGAGAAACAAGATTTGCTCTGTGCAAAGACATGCTCTGGTTTCGTCAGTGACTTCAAGGGAGGTCTTTAGATTGTGTCTCTCGTGGTTCTGGGCGCGACACGAGTCCTCATCGAAGCGAGTCGCACAAAGTGGCTCTGCGTGGCAATTCTAAAGACTATCGCGCGGCCATTTCTCAGCTGGATTTCTACAGTCTACAGAGCGTGTCAAAACGCAAGAGCAGTGGAATAAGAGCCACGAGAGGCGCCTGTAGTGCTCGTGGGAGATAACCTGAGCGTGTGAAAATCAAATACTTGGGCAAGGATGCACTCTGCACACTCGAGGAAGGGAAGCAAGTCCTCGTATACTTTGTAACTGTTCTTTCTACGGCTGTGTCTACAATCTGGGGGTGTTATGATGCGACTTGGCGAGCCACCACAATGCACACTGCTGGGGGTTATCACGAGATAGCCCCAGGGTGGCCAAAACACCAGGTGTGGGTGGTGGTGCATGGGCTGCTGGGGCACTCGCCTTGTTGCTGCGTTGCTCTGGCGGCTGTGGACTGTTGTTACGACTTCTGCCTCGTGCGTAGGTGAGCGACCATGCACACAGAAAAGCGTGAATAGCAACACAATCACATCAACACCAGCTCTCAGGTCCAGGGGGAATTTACTTGGGCACACCAGCTACACTACCACTGCCCCTGACGGCTTCAACCTCCACAAGGGCAAATGGATGACTGCAACTGACAGCATTCCCGGAGTCAACTCCGGCCATGGAAAAGATAGCTCGCTCAAGTGACTTCATGTTTTCGAGTCACGCGGGCCAAAAGGTCCACTCTACGATGATAGTGCGGCTGCCCCTGGATCAGCATCACCGCGATCAGGAAGAACACGGCTCCTCATTGGCCCTCTCGAAGCGAGTGAACGAGTGAATGTTGAACGGTGACCAAGTGCTCATGCTCGCTCCCGTTGAACAGCTTGTTCGAATTTTCTAATTGGACCCCCCCTGGTGCCCCTGGGTGTTGCTCTGCCAGTGTCGGTGCACTCGCGCAATCACTCCCCGCCCACCTCCATCTATAAATACCCCGTCAATTCCCATTTCTCTTCTCCTCCCTTTCTTTCTTCTTCATCTTCACTCCGCACACCTTCCAATTCTTCCTCTTCGACTCCGACTTCGACAATCATGGCTCGCTCGAGCCATGCACACACACAAGCATCCCCTTTGCTTTGAGCCTCTGGCACTTGGCTGACTCGACTGCAGGTTCCTCTCGGCTCCCGACCTTCGATCTCAAGCTTCCACCTCGACCTCTCCGAATCGACTTCGACTTTACCGCCTTCGGCAAACATGGCTCGAGCCATGACATCACCAAGCATCCCCTGTACCTTGAGCCTTTGGGACCTGGCTGACTTCACTACAGATTTCTCCCAACCTCCTCGACCTCGACTTCCGAACTCGGCAACCTTGGCTGTGGTTAGTGACTCCCCATCCCCTTTTGCTAACTTCTCTTAGGCACAATCTCCCCGTCCTTTTTCTAACTTCTCCAAGGTGCGATCGCCCCATCCCCTTTGCTAACTTCTCTTAGGTACAATCCCCCCATCGCCATTTGCAAACTTTTTTAAGGTGCGACCCCCCCATCCCCTTTTGCTAACTTCTCTTAGGTGTCATTGTCTGTCATGGCTGACACAGCGAAAAAGATAAGTGTTTGCTCTTGCTCCTTGACTGATTTTTCATCATGCTGACTTTGTCATCCATAGCAGATTTTAGTTTATGAAAATTGAATTCAGAGCTGAGTCTCCCTGCCACCTTTATTTACTGATCGTGCTTGCTAACAGTTTATCCCCAGTCTCTCACAGGCCCTTAAGCCCTTCCTTTCCTGCCTTTGGGCGGGCGGATGGCACATAGGTAAGTGCTTCCTCCCCCTTCGTCCCCTTTCGCTAATGTGTTGTGGGCTCTGGGGTTCGCTACCTAGTCAGGGACTTTGTCCCTGATACGCGACCGGAAATGATGACACAGCTGGGATCTGTTGAATGGCTTTTGTCATGAAATATCAGCAGTCTGATCCGGATGAGAATTTTTCTCTTGCCTCTTTTCCTCTCTCATATCCCCCTCCCCTTCAAACTGCTACGTGGTCACGGGATTTGTCCCTACACAGCCGGAAATGGTGACACCTGAGACCTGGGTGCATCTGAACAGGTTTTGCCATGACGACCCATCTCCTCACGTCTGATCCGGCTCACTTATTTTCCCGATGTTTTTCACACACTCGTGTTTGTTGAACACGACCTCGCGTTTCCGTCCACTCCTCTCCATTTGGTCATGACCATACCGGCTTCTGGTCTTGCACAGTCCAACACATGGTGGTTGAGTGGGCAGCTCCAAGTAAGTCCCCCCACTCTTCATTCACTTTGCTCTCTCTCTCCATATGATTGGCTAACTTCTACTTTACTTGGTTGACCATCCAAACCTTGAGTGGATGGCTGGCGCTCAAGGGACATCCTCCCTTGTCCATGAACACTTGCTAACTTCTCTCTTCCACAGGTCTATCCGTCTTCAGCTGCGGGCGGGGTGGCAGCTACCAACCCAAGTATCTCCATTCCTTCCTTATGAACACTTTACTAACTTCACCTCACAGACCATCGACCATCGACCACGGGCGGGCGGGCGGCACCAGGTAACCCCTTTCCTCCTCACGAATACTTGCTGACTTTTGTCTCTCTCACAGGTCACCGGCGGGCGGAGGGCGGCACTTCTTCGAGGTTTGCCCTCTCCTCTTGATGAACACTTGCTAACTTCCGCTCTCTCGCAGGTCACTATCGGGAGGGCGGGCGGCATTCAGTCCAGGTACTTCTTCACCTCCTGTTGAACACTTGATAACTTCTGCTCTTCCACAGGTTCATTAGTAAGTGGGTGGCCGGGAGGCAAATCAGGTATGTCCCTTCCTTCTCATGAACACTTGCTAATTCACTCTATTTTAGGCTACCATTAGGCGGGATGGCGGCAAGCCAAGTGAGTGCCACCCTCTTCATGAAAACTGATTTGCTGTCTCTCACAGGTCACCATTGGGCGGGCGGGTGGCAAACCAGGTGAGTGCCCCCCTCTTTGTGAACACTTGCTAATGTTTTCTCTCTCGCAGGTATATCGGTCAGTGGGCGGCTGGGAGGAACATCAGGTATGCCCCTTCCTCCTCACAAACACTTGCTAATTTGCTCCCTCTCATAGGTCACCATTGGGCGGGCGGGTAGCAGCTCCAGGTACTTCCATCCCTCTTAATGTACTCCTGCTAACTTTATGTTTTCTTGCAGGCCGGCAATCACTACTTGGGCGGGAGGGCGGCACCAAACTCCAGGTGACTCTTTCTCTCTTTTTGAACTTTGCCTGACTTTACATTTTTCTTGTAGGTCGGCAAAACAGTATCGTGTTGGACAAGGTATGCCGCTCTATCCTGTTACGTTCACTTGCTAACTTTTTATTTCTGACAGGTCCAGTCGACATCCAACGGGCATGATGGCGGCAACAAAATCCAAGAAACCCCTCCCCTCTTATTTTCACCTGCTGATTTTTGGGTTTTTTTGACAGGTCCAGAAAAGAACGCGGCTGGTTTGCGTGGGTGGCGGGCGGGACTTGACGGTTTGCCCTCTTCTAACTTTTGTTCTTCGCTAACCCGACTTCTGCCAGGGGGAGCGACATCGAGCACCGACCGTCAACGCCAACCGTTATCATCGACCGACCGACCGACCGACGTGTTCGAGTAACGGCGAACACAAATACAGGGGTGGCGGGGGGAACACATATCTCCTTTCCTCTGCGTTTGTGAACCCTGCTAACTTCACGTCACAGGTCAACGACACGAACCTAACTCGCGGGTGATACGAGGGGGTGGCGGGCGGGACATCGTTTGCTCCTTTTTCTTTGCTCCTCTCTCTTCCTACCTTTGTTCTTTTCGTGTTCTTCGCTAACTTCACTCACTAGAACCATCCGATCCTAACTCGCGGGTGGTGCGCGAGGGTGGCGGGCGGGACAACAGTTTGCCCTTTTTCTTTTGCCTTTTTTCTATCTCCCTGTTCTTCACCATGTTCTCTGCTGACTTTATGCCACAGGTATTTGATAAGTTCGATCCTAACTCGCGGGTGGTGCGCGAGGGTGGAGGGTGGGACAAGGTTTGCTTTTATTTTTGCCGTCTCTTGCTTTTATTTTGCCGTCTCTTTTCCCCATCCTCTGAGAGCAGACTCTTCTGCTGACTTTGCTCACAGGTCAATCACTACAATAAGCACCGGATGGCAAGGCCACAGGCCTTTCACTCGTGAGTGACGGGTGGAAAAGAGGCTGCTCTCCAGTATTCTTTTCTCTCTATTTGTGTCTTGTTCTTTTGCTGACTGCACTCCTTACAGGGCTATCTATCTCTTTTTCTCTCTCTACCTTGCTCTTCAGCTAACTGCACATACAGGCTCATCGGTTACCTCGACCCTGAACTCGTGGGTGTGCGCGAGGGTGGTGGCGGGCAACAGTTGATCCGTTTTTTTTTGGTCTATGTATAAAGTCCCTCAGCTAACTACACGTGCAGTTTCACCATTGAGCTTGGACACTCGCGGGCCGCGCGAGTGGGTGGCGGGCGGGACACACACAGTTTGCCCCTTCTCCCCTTTGTGATCATTTGCTGATTTTTCTGTAGGCCACAGCCATTACCTTGGGAGCGGGTGGATGGGAAAAAGGAATGGCCCCTTCCCCAGGGTCAAAGACGATCATGCATGTCTTTGGCCATTTTTGGAGATGACGACTTCAGGTACCTCCAAAGCGATGAGGCATATGCTGAGCACCGGAAGATACTGTGGTTTGATCCGTAAACAAATTTTTGATTTATTTTGATGAACCTCACTCTTTTTTTTGTTGGACATCATGGGATTACTGGTAGTTCTTTTGATGCTTTACTTAGCATCCGACCACCTTCTAGTAAGTTCATACCATTTCTTATTTTATCCTACCATGTCCATGATCACTCACTACTTCTTCTCTTGAGGGTGGCGGGGGGTTTCTCTCTCCGGGCCAGCTCAAGTGAGAACGCAATAGTGTACAAATTCTGCACGAAATAAAAGTCTTCTTCCCGTAAGTTTGGCTCTACTCCTTTTTTAGACATCTCACTAATTCTCCCGTGTGTGGAAAATCTAGGAAACGGCCACGACTACTGCACCCCCTGAGTCCACTGAAACGAATCGAAAAACACAGCTTGGTGGAAGGAGTTGTTTGGCAAAAGGAGTTGGTGGTGGAAGGGGCTACTCAGTGGAAGGAGTTTAGGGGTTTCTGTCTTGTAATGTTAAAAACACTAACGAACTTCTGCCATACATATTAAAACCGCCTAATCCCTATGTAAAGTGCAAACCCCAGGGACCTGCGTTTCTGTCTGTCTAGGAGTTGGCGTTTGTAGAGGCCGAGGGCTAGACGAGACAGACGTATTCAACGCACAATAGAGTAATACGCTCCCTGTATCGCTCTCTTTAATGCCTGTAACGACCCCCGAAATTCACTACATTATAGAACGTCCCGTCTTGGCGTTCCTCCTCCATCCAGACCATTTAGGTCGCAAGCGTTCACTTCTTCTACTCTCACGGGCAGAGAAAAGCATGTTGTCGATCGTGCTGAACATCGGTTACGTGGTAGCGATTGCGCTGGCGCTGGCTGCTCTTGCACGTTCTTGCTCGAGGTGGGTGGTCTTCACGGAGACCTCACGATGGGAGACGAGGATAGCGGCTGATATTGGGGTGAGATTTCCGGTCTATGTCCCGCCTGATTCGCCTCATGGGAGGCTCGAAACTCCTTGTCGCCGCTCTTTCTTCCCCTTACAGACAGTCTGGGCCCTTGTCCTCAATATCTAGCTCATCGCCGCTCTAGCAGTCAAACAACCAAAGTCCTGCCGCGGTAGCCGCTTTCCCACGAGGCCTTTTTGCATTGCTGTGGCTCATCTGGTTACTTTTCAGGCTTTAATCCCTATTCCATTGGTCATCATCCTGGAGTCGCTCGACGGAGATCTACAGCTGGTCAACGACTCTTCTGGCAGCGATCCATACGGCCAGGGCTGCCATTTCTTAGACGATTTCCTGGCCCGTACCGCCCAGTCGATACTGCTGCGTTTGTCGAGCTTGGTATTCGGTGCGATCTATATGCACTTTCCCTTCCATTTAGCGGTTACTCACGTGGCTGACGGTTTCTATTACATATTTTATTTTCAATAACTGCCTGCTGGCAACAAAGCATGTCGAAGCGGCAACGCAAGAATCGTTAGAAACCGTTCTCTATCCAAGCTACGTAATACCGTTATTGGGCGTGTGTATTAGCGGTTTCGAGCGTTCGTGTCTCGATTATATGTAAGATGAAGTGTGTGTTGAAGGAAGGAGCTTTGTTGGTAACAAGATGCCTCACTGGTCAAGATCATAACGTCAGAACCTTCTGTCGTACGTCTTTCTGTGTTTTCCTAGCGATCACTGATCAGATAAGTACGACTCTCCAGTGACCCGAACGTGGGCAAGATATCAAACTACCAAACAAGTTGTCTTGTCTTTCAGTGCACGGCGTGCCTACAGTTTTCCCCAGCCCGCTATAGAGCTCTTTAGCTAAAACGGTAAAGCGAGAGACAGAAAACGTCCTGCAGTCACATGGCTTTTCCAAGTAATCCTAAAAAGGGGCATGTGCTATCGCCTCCAACGAAGAGATCGGTGTTGTCCCAGCCATAGAACTGGCCAGGCGCCGAGTGCATTTTTGCGTATGGAAATTCCTGAAAACTTGCTCAAGTATCCTCCTGAAAGGAGGCAAGGTATGAGTCTATAACTTTCAGCGATCTCCGAGACAAGGAGTGTTCAGTAGGGCTGGAGGGTCAGCAGCAAAGGGGAATTCAATGCATGGCGAACTGAAATCTACTAGATTGTGGGTACCATGTCCAGTAGGGTGGCTTCGCACTGGCCTTGCTATATCCTTTGATGGAGTAGAGGCAGATTCGTCTCACCTTGTAGGTAGATATGACTACTCCAAGTAGAGACGAGTCCAAGAGCTCCTACAGTTGCCTCTAGTAGCTTCGTGAAGCAGGGTTTGCAAGCAGTTCTCTATAATCACATCTGTGGTGATTGCAGCTCGTGGTAATTGTTGGTCGGAGTAATTGCCATCGAGAAAGGCGTTGTCCACCACAGGGTGCCCCGCGTGTCTTTGTTACTTGTAGGGTCAGAGCCGGAATGATCTGCAGAAAGTTAGAAGTAGTAAATAGGCACCTAACAAGTAGCGTAAAAGTCTTCACCTGCGACTTGGGCGACATGTTGTGCCTCGGAAAGGGGTTTAATGAGCCTCCAAGAAAGCGCCAGTGTTTGGCGTTCCAGTGCCTCGCACCAGAGGACAGTGTCACTGAGGATATATATCAAATGATCTTCCGGAGGAAAATCATGCGCTTCTAGACGCCCTAGCAGACTGGAAAGACGGGGGTCGTTGAAGCACTCTACACGTAGTAAACGGTGTGGAAAGATCAGGGCAATATGCTTGGAGCGAAACGTGCTTGGGGATTTATGGCAAACAGGAGTTGCAAGATTTAGTGGAAGGAAACCCGAAAATTTCAATGTGCTGAAGTACCATGCGCACAAAAGCTGTCAGCGGTTGGCGTGGGACGGCTGGGCAGCTTAAGTACTGGCTTGAATGCTTGGCTGCCATTTCTCTCTCCCCCGTCAAAACACGGCAAACACTTGACAGTCCACCACACCCGCCAAACAGCCAAGTCCAAGATTCTCTCTATTAAATATTCAAGTCATACTCCTATTTTCATGGCACAGGCAGATACCGTGGCACTCTGGGCTCGTTCCTCGGACGAACCAGCACGGCAAACGCGTCAGCACGAGATGCATGGAGTCGAAGGCGCCTGACACCAACACTTATGAGTCTCCCATGCTTTCTATCGTTTTTCTTCTCTTGGATACATTTTACTTCAAGGTTCTGGGCGTTTTTGCTGTTTGTTCATCCGCTTTGACGCGCTTGAAGACAGATTGTGTGGGCAACTCCACACAGGGGCGCAAGCGATGTCTAGGGTCGAACCTCAGCCTACAACACTGCTGCTTGAGATTCCTATCTTGGATCCAAATAATCTCTCGTGGCCTCAACTTTGGCCGGCCGGGTTTCGTCCAGAAAGAATGCTGCTTCTACCCTTGATGCAGTTTGCCGAAGTTGATCGCTGCCCACCTTACGCAAACGACATGGTCGCTCCCAGCAACACAGGCCCTCTGGACATCAAAGGTTCGAAATCCTTTACCACCAAACTCATGGACAGAGTTAAGGCTCGTTTATGCTAATACGTTCAGGACAAGTGGTTAACCAGGGAGATTCCCCGCGTGCATGGTAGCCCGGGCCAAGCGGTCCTTGGTCTGACGCGTCGACAAAAACCCCAAGGGGCGAGAAGATTCGTCTATGCGCTTTCCACCTCCCATACGAACAAGCATCAATGGCCTCGAGCCATTCTGAGACCATCGTACATTAAGTGTGTTGCTCGATGGGAGGGCATTGCTCGTCCCTACGGGGTCCACGTTAAACGAATATCAAACCACTGGACACGGAGCACGACCAAAAATGGAGATTTTAGGTGAGAACCAACGGAAGCGTGGAAAAAATTTCAGGTGCGCTTGACTAACCCTGGCAACAACAGGCCCAGCATTTACCCAGAAGTCGACGGGCTAGGACAAACAGGCCATTCCAAAGAACGCGGCTGGAGACGACCTGTCCTTCCCAGAGAAGGATGGCGTCCTCATTTATATGATATGAACCTTTTATCTCAACCGCACGCCGTTCCCTCGCGCAAGATACGGCATGCCACCCGACATGACGTTCATTGGCGTCAGTTGAGCTAGAACGGCGGCTTGCAGTTGCCCTCGACACTTGAAGTTGGGCCGAATTCCGTTGTAGGATTCTCGACTTTGAGTAAATCAGTCTGAATACGACCAGGTCAAAACGAATATACAGCTGAGTGAAAAGCAACTATAGGAGAACACTTCGGCTAACAATGTTGTCTGTTTTGTTGCAGATACATTCGCTCTGCTCTATCCTGCGGACCGACCTCCGTCACGGTTGAGTGCCACTGACATCAGACGACAGACGAGCTTTGCACCGACGACCCCCCCGATTGAATAATAATATTACATTGGGATTGAATCTATCGAACGAGGAGGTGGACATTTACTTGAGTCGATGCACTGTCGCCGATCCAAGATCGTTGAAGCTGCCGGCCGGTACCGAACTCTCAGTGAGCCTTTCGCCAAACGACGACCCCCCCGAACGAATAATTATACCGGTCTTTTGGAAGTAGTGTGAAAGAGGGGGGGAAAACCCACCGAATGACGAACCGATCGAAGGCACATACGACGTTTCTCCGACGACGACCCCCCCGACTGAACAATAATAAGAGTGCTTGGACACAGGGTGAAGAAAGAGATGGGCGAATATATACCGAAAGAATACTTCACGGTTTGAGTAATGACTCGCAGTTCCACGCGAGCTTTCCTCAAACGACGACTCCCGCGATTTATTATGAATGTGGTTGGGCACAAAGGTGAAGAAAGAGACGGGCAAAGTATATCCCGACCGAACATCTAGCTGTGACCAGCTGCCGACGGACGGACGCAGTTAGCCTCTTCGAAACGGCGGCTCCTCGAAAGAATAATGTCAGAAGCTTTTGGGAAAGGGCAAGGAAAGAGATGAACGAAAGGACTAAATTGAGACGCGCTGCTGACAACGCCAGCAGGGAGCGACCGCTGACCCGCGTGACGACCCCGAAAGACGAACCCCCCGATTCAATAATGGCAGAGATTTTGTGTAAGGGATTGAGAGATTGATTTTCTGCATCCCTACCAGTCTCGACTCTGGAAGCAACGGCCGACCGACCGACCGAGTTTTATACAAGTGTCTCTAGACACCACGATCCCGCCGACTGAATAACACTCAGCCTGTTTGGGCAAGAGTAGAAAGGAAAGAGAAAAAGAAATAGGTGGACGAGTGAATACATCAAGGAGTATCCCCGATACTACGAGCAGCGGCCGACCGAACAAGTCCAGCGGGACCCCCTTCGAACGATGCCCCTGTTGAATGAGATGAGATAAGTGCGTTTGGCAGAGAAAGAGATGGACGAATGAATACATGAAGAGGAGTATCCAACTCCAGCAGCAACTGCCGGCTGATATCGCGAAGCTCACAAGACCTTTCGACCAACGATGGCCCCGATTGGTTAACGGTCCAAGCGCTTGGATAAGAGAGACAAGCGTCGACAAACCGAAAAATACGACAAGTGGCGAGCTCAAGACGATCCCCCGTTCAAACTATGACACCCGATTGAATAAGTGTTTGATTGAAGAGCAAGAAAAAAAGGGCGAAGGAATACATGGAGAAGCATTCCCAATTCAAAGAAGAGAAATATCAATCGACCAAGCCCGGCACACGCCGCCTCCGTTCGAACGACGACGCCCCCGATTGAATACTATGGGATACAAGTGCTAGAGGAAGGAGCAGAAAGAGAAGGGCGAATGAATATATCGAGAAGCATACAGGCAAGGAGCAGCGGAAGACGGGACCAAACCGGGTCCGATAACGAAAGAATGCCGTCGATCGATATTATAAGATGTTATATGGGCCTACATGGGCGGAGAATGGGGAAGAAAGAGACGGACGAATGAATACATGGAGAAGTTTCCAAGCGGCGACAGACGCATTCGACAATCCCGAAGCACGAAGACAGCGTTCGGCCGACGACCCCCCCGATTGAATAAACTGAGATATAAGTGTTGGTTCGGAGAAAGAGAAGGGCGAGTGAATATATCGAGAAGTGTTATCGGACGGACGAAGACATCGAAAAGAGTCCCAGCGACGCCAGACGAGCAGCGGCCAACCGATGCGATGGACAAACGAGACTTGCTTCGACCGACGACCCCACCGACCGAAGTGTGGCTGCAAGAGGAGGAAGATGCATACCTTAGCTGAGCCTCCGTGCACTCTGTCACCGGGCCACTGGCACAGATGCTGGGCCGAATCGGCGTGCAATTCCTCTCTCGGGGGAAGGCTCGCAACGACAGGGCACGCCCTCTTCCCCGTCACAACATGGAGTGGCTCGCGGACGCCTTGGCATGCAGCGCCTCGCCAGCCTCATCGAAGCCATCGCGCACGATGGCAGCAGGTTGCAAAGGCTGACGCGGGCTCCCTTGGCCGCTTCCATCGTTGCCGTGTCGCCGCTTGGGTTCCGGCAAGGGGCCGGCCCAGTGGCTACAGGACAGGGGGTGAACGTTGGGCTGCGTTGCCGGCCGGCAACTCGAGCGCGCCCAGCGCAGGCTGGCCCTCGCGTATTTATTAGAGCCACGACATCCCGGCCCTTCTCTTCACACGACATACGAGAGGGCTGCCCGCGACTTGCAGATTTCACTACATGGGGTATTTTTCGTCTTCCACCAACTGACTGGCGCCAATGACGAGCCTTTAGGCTACAAATATGCCTCCCCCCGGCCATTCGTCCGCCCTGCGCCTCGCCTTCTCCGCCTGGCAGCAGAGCTGTTGTTGTTGCTTCACATGTTGAGTGGCCTCGCAGACGGGACACAAAAGGACCTGGAAAAGGTGCCCAAAAACGCCAGCCGGACCCAGGAGAGTGGTTTGCGTCACGCGCGGCGTGGTTGACAAGTTGACCACCCGGTGTCGTCTGCATCGGCCCGCCCGCATCTACCAGCTCGTCCGCATCTACCAGCCGCGGCCGGCGAGCTTCTCCTCGGGCCTCATGCTGTCGCAGTTGATGCCCACCATGGCCTCGCCGAGGCCGGTGCTGCACTCGGCCAGGACCTTGGCGTCCCTGAAGTGAGTGACGGCCTTGACGATGGCCTTGGCGCGCTTGGCCGGGTCGCCGGACTTGAAGATGCCGCTGCCGACGAAGACGCCGTCGCAGCCGAGCTGCATCATGAGGGCGGCGTCGGCGGGCGTGGCGACGCCGCCGGCGGCGAAGTTGACGACGGGCAGGCGGCCCAGCTCGGCCGTCTGGCGCAGCAGGGCGGCGTCGACCTCGAGCTCGCGCGCGAGCTCGCGGATGCGCACGACGCCGCCCTCGGCGAGCGCGGCCTTGGCCTGGGCAATCTGCCTGTTGACCGTCTTCATGTGGCGCACGGCCTCGACGACGTCGCCCGTGCCGGCCTCGCCCTTGGTGCGGATCATGGCGGCGCCCTCGGCGATGCGGCGCAGGGCCTCGCCCAGGTTGCGGCAGCCGCACACAAAGGGCGCGCCGAAGGGGCTCTTGTCGACGTGGCTCTCGTCGTCGGCCGGGGTCAGGACCTCGCTCTCGTCGATGTAGTCGACGCCGAGGGCCTCGAGGATCTGGCACTCGACGAAGTGGCCGATGCGGGCCTTGGCCATGACGGGGATGGTGACGGCGGCCTGGATCTCCCGGATGACGGCCGGGTCCGACATGCGGGCGACGCCGCCGTCCTTGCGGATGTCGGCGGGGACGCGCTCGAGGGCCATGACGGCGCAGGCGCCGGCCTCCTCGGCGATGCGGGCCTGCTCGGCCGAGGTGACGTCCATGATGACGCCGCCCTTGAGCATCTGCGCGAGGCCGGCCTTTACGGCGAAGGACGCCCCGGGGGCGGCGTCGCCGTTGCCGTTGGCGGGGGTGTCGTTGGCCATGGTGAGCGGGAGGGGCGAGGCTCGAGGGGAGTCGGTTATGGGAGGGCTATGGGAGGCGGCTGAGAGGAAGAGGTCGAGAGTTGCCGACGCGAGAACGAGGCGGAGGAGGAAAAGTGTGTGGTGGAGGAGGGTGGGTGGCGCCGTCTGATATACACGTCGAGGAGGCGCCGCGCCCTGAAGAGGCACGTCTGGCGGCGATGCACGAGGAGGCGTCAATGGGTCATGGACAGTCGAGTCCGGAGGATTGCTGCTGCTGCTACAGACTACAAGAGGTGGAATCCGACGTGGCCCTGCGGCACCGGAGCTCGGCTCGCCATGCCATTTTTTCCCTCCTGCTACCGCCTCCATCCAGCGTCCATCCCGCCATCAGCCCAGCATCCATGCACGACACCAACTCGCAGCACCCCTGGCGCGAGAAAAATTACAACGGCGCCAGCGGTCTAGGCCGCGCCGCGGGCTCGGGCACGCTGATTGGCCGCGACGGCGTGGTGGCCCGGCCAGCGTCGGGCGACGGCGGAGGCGCGGCGGAGCAGCTCCATGTCGACAGACGCGCAAACACCGCTGGGCATCGACGACTGTTGTCGACGTTCAGCCGCGAGCGTACGCCGCAGATGCATCGCTTGGATTGGCCTGGGGCTCACGGCAGTCGGCGCAGCCACATCTGCGTCCCCAGCGGGCCAGGAATCTCGCCGGCTCGAGGCGGGGAACGGCTGGCTGGTCTCGTGCAGGCCGTCACCCGTCGTCTGGCGACTGTCATCCGCAGGGCGCCCAACGACGGCGGGTCGGTTACGTTTCGGCGGCGCCCTGGTGGTTGGCAGCCGCACGGCTTGACTCATGGCTGCCGATGCAGAAACGCTCTGGCAGCCCGAGGGCATGCGGCCCTATCGAGTCCGGCTTGCAGTCAAGAGGACGACATCCATGCAACCGAGACTCGGCATCCCGTAGCCTTACGGCCCTCGCGCGGCACGTGTCGCTGGCAGGACCTCCGCCGTTCGGCGAGACAGGCTGGGTGCGACGCCAATTGCTGGTCTCAGCCGCCTCAGCCCGCAACGACATCCGCCCTCCAGCTGCAGGCGACTGGGTGCTTTGGTTGGTGGCCGCAGGTGGGCCGTGGGCTGCACGGATAGTCAGTGGCGTTCCGAGCACGGAGCCGCCGCGCCGCCGCCGACTCCACGCCGGCCTTTTTCCTCCCGCGCGTCGTGGCCCGTCGCTGACTGGTCGTTGACATTGACATCGCAGACGGCACGCAGCGAGTGAAGAGTGAACCAGCCTCAGCACCATCGCAGAGACGCGCTGCTCACTGCCGCAGCCCCAGCGCCTCGTGCTGTTCCCTGTCGTCGCATCAGCAGCGCCGCCCCCATGACCGCCCACTCCCGCCTCGCCCCCTCCTCCGCCAACGACGCCCCCGCGGCCGCGACCCTCGTCGTCGTCGTCGGCGTCCTGGCCCTGCAGGGCGGCTTCGCCGAGCACGTCAGCCTCGTCCGCAAGGCCGCCGAGCAGATCGCCGCGGCGGGCGGCGTGCGCGTCGAGGCCGTCGAGGTGCGCACCCCGGCGGAGCTCGCGCGCTGCGACGGGCTCATCATCCCCGGTGGCGAGAGCACCACCATTTCCCTCGTGGCCGCGCAGTCGGGGCTGCTGGAGCCGCTGCGCGAGTTTGTCAAGTGAGCTGCCGTCGAGGGACGTGGAGCAGAGGCGAGGAGCTGACGGTAGCGCAGAGTCCTCCAGAAGCCCACCTGGGGCACCTGCGCCGGCCTCATCCTCCTCTCCGAGCAGGCCAACGCCACCAAACAGGGCGGCCAGGAGCTCATCGGCGGGCTCGGCGTGCGCGTCCACCGCAACCACTTTGGCCGCCAGATCGAGAGCTTCGAGGCGGGCCTCGAGCTGCCCTTTCTCGGCGACAACGCGCCCTTCCCGGGCGTCTTCATCCGCGCCCCCGTCGTCGAGGAGGTGCTGCAGCCGGCGCGCGACGGCGGCCAGGAGGGGGACGGCGTCAGCGTGCTGGCGAAGCTGCCCGGCCGCGTCGACAAGATGAAGACGGGCGTGTCGCAGGCGAGCACCAAGGACGACTCCGGGGACATCATCGCGGTGCGGCAGGGGAATGTGCTGGGCACGAGCTTTCACCCCGAGTTGACGGCTGATTCGCGCATTCACGTGTGGTGGCTGCGGGAGGTTCTGCGGCTGCGGTAGACGAGTTTGGTGTTTGCTTAGACGGCGTTGAACATGGGGTTTCATGATATCACGGCGTTGCGGCGCGTACATATACAAGACGGGGCGAATACAAGTGCATTGGGTATCCGCTATCCACCGCCACCTCACGACTTGGTCGACACATCATACCCCGGCGGCGGCGACTCTGCTCGGCCAGGCCGTCCAGCACCCGGTGCTCCGGCGTGAGGAATGCCCGCTGGCGCCGTCGACGACGTGCCCCCGTCCAGTCCCAGCAGCTCCATCATATCAGGCCGGTTCAGCGCCATGGCGTCGACGTCCGCCCCGTGCTCCATGAGCAGCCTCACCATGTCCGCGTCCCGCCGCACCACCGCCTGCATCAGCGGCGTCCGGCCCTGCCCGTCCGCGTCGTTGGCGTCCGCCCCGTGCTCCAGCAGCAGCCTCGCCTCGTCCCGCCGCCCGTGGTCGACGGCGTGCAGCAGCAGGGTCGCGCCGGAGCGCATCTTGTACTTGGTCTTGGCGCCGTGCTCGAGCAGAAGCTCGACCACGTCCGTGAGGCCGGCCTCGAGCGCATGGCAGATGGCCGCGCTGTTCCACGTCATGTCCTTTGCGTTGGCCGGCGCGCCGTTCTCGAGCAGCCGCCGCGCCAGGTCCGTCTTGTCGACGCGCGCCATGGCCGCGTCCTTGATGACGCAGATGAGCAGCGGCTGCCCGTAGAGGTCCGCCTTGCCGCCCGTTGCGCCGCGGTCGAGCAAGAGCCGGGCCGCGTCCAGCCGCCTGCGGGAGATGGCGTCGGCGAGCACGGAGCTGCCGTAGATGGTGTCCGCGTTGGGCTCCGCGCCGCGGTCGAGGAGCAGCTGCGCGAGCGCGAGGTCCGTCTTCTCCATCGCCAGCGCGAGCACCGAGCTGCCCGTCATGTCGGAGCAGTTGGCCTTGGCGCCGTAGTCGAGCAGCATCCGCGCGAGCGCGACGTTGCCCTTCCGGACGGCCTGCACGAGGACGGGGCGCCCGGAGGCGCTCTGCGACGTCGGCTTCGCGCCGCTGCGCAGCAGGAAGTCGACGCCCGCGAGGTTCCCGGCCTCGCACACGTCGACAAAGTGCGGCTGCCCGGCGACGCTCTGCTCGCCGACCGTGGCGCCGTGCTCGAGCAGCACCCGCGCCACGCGCAGGCTGCCCGCGGACGCGGCCTGGAACAGCGGCGGCGTGCCGGACCAGCCGCCCGCGCCCTTGGGGCTGGCGCCCGCGGCGAGCAGCAGGCGCGCGGCCTCGTCCTGGTCGGCGGCGATGGCGCACTGCAGCGGCGTGCGGCCGTCCTCGTTGCGGCCGGCGACGTGGGCGCCCTGCGCGAGGAGGCCGCGGGCCTGCTGCGCGTCGCCGCGGAGGACGGCTTGGCAGAGCGCGGAGGCGAGGGGGTCCGGCTTGGAGGCGAAGTTGGAGGCGAAGGCCCTGATGGACCTTGTGAGGGAGGAGAGGCCGCCGCCGGAGGAGGGCCCGGCTTGGGCGGTGTTCGAGGACGAGGACGAGGCTGAGGCGGCCATGTAGGGGGGCGGTTCATCGTCTCCCCGCTGGTTCTTGGGGCGGAGAGGCAGGCTGCGCTCTGGGGCCTTACCGCCGTCTAACAGGATACTGTTTGCTTGCGAGGCGCCGTTGAAGGCGATGGAGGCTTGCCCCAGCACCTCCTGGCCTTCTGTCGAGTCGATACGGGCATCTTGCTGCTCTCTATCGTTGCTGTCATGTAGAGTCAGCCTCCCTTCACCACTGTCCAATCTCGACATCGGGGGGTTATACATGGACAGCACTTCACAAAAGTACTTGAACAGGCGGCTATACGCCCCCAGAAAGCGTCCATACGCCTCCGCATAGCCCCCGTCCACGGCCGCCACGTTCTCGGCCTGCAGCCGCATCGCCTGCTTGTGCAGCTTGCCCGTCGTCGCATCGCCCGCCGCGAGGGCCTGGTTCAGCACATGCTGCAGCCGCTGCGAGATGGCCGCCGCTGCGGTGAGCGCCTGCTCGAGCTGCGAGGCACCGCGGTTGATCTGCCTGATCTGTTCCGCGAGGGCGAGGATGCACCCCGGGCGGGCGGCTCCGAGGCTGTCGAGCTCGCCGGCGCTGGAGGCCGTGCGGTTGGCGATGGAGGAGCAGAGGGATGTGAGCGCCGTGACGGAGAAGCCGTCCATGGCGGGAGCTGCGTTGGGTACTCTCATTGGCACGCGATTGGTGAATGTTGAAGCATCTGTCAATCTCTCGTTGGCAGTTCGTCGGCAAAAGAGGACGCTTGACGAGCCTTTTAAGAACCAGGCGCGGATGTCACCATGGGCCATGACGTCGCACAAGCTCGTAAGCTCGTACGAATACATCGGAGATGGACTGAGCCATTGACTCCCCCGCTTACCAAGGCCGGTAGGGCTGAAGGTCAACGCCGCGAAGCGTCGTATTGGATGACGCGGACACGCGGCCAAGCTGCGTTGGTCTTATTGAATGCGAGCTACCCTAGACCATGGGGAATTCGAAGCCGTCGGCTCATCAAGGCCCTTCGGACCATCTCGGCTTTCTGGAGGACATGCTTTTGTACATGCATGCAGACAAATTGTAATTGTCAAACATCTCCAATCCTAGCCCGCCTGCCAGTTTTTTCTTGCCAAGTAATAGTCCGTTCCAACTTCTCCGTGCTTTGCTTCACGTGAGCGCCCCATGAGCTCAGCTCCTTCATAGAGTCCACGATCCAGTCCTGGTACACCTCGTCGTCGGTTTCTGTCCCGGCGATAAACAACGGAAGCGGCCAGATGGTAGAACGAGGAGTTCGAAGATGTTTTGTTTTCCGGAGGACTCTCGCGATGTGGACAATCCCCGCCGCTGCCGCCTGGGCTTCCTGGTCTGTCCGCACTGCTGGGTGAATCGCTCGACTGAACACGATTACTGCGCAGAGCCGGAGGGCTTCAACCGTGAGGATGTGAAACGTAGTGCTATCGACGGGTCGGCCGTAGCTGGGTTGCGATAGAGAGTATGGAAAAGCCAGTTCACACTCCTAGGGGAGATACTTCTATAAGCAATAGATCGGCTGATGGTGAGGATAACAGATGAAAGCATTAAGAGTAGAGGACCCCCACTCCTTCCTCAAAGAAAGAAAAAAGGGACGCAAGGGGAAGGCAAAGTAAAATAGAAAATGAAACTCACCGCTTGTAACCTCCGAAGATCTGCGTGCAATGCTTCCATCTTGGCCGCGCGAAGCTCCTGCAACAAATCGTCTCCCTCATGCCGGCACAGCTCGTTCTTCACATCCCAAATTTCAAAACGCCTTACTTTGGCCAGGTAGTACATCAGATCGTCATATTTCAAGCGGCAGCGCTCTTTCCGTAGATCTTCCTCATTCTCCTCCTGCGGCAAGTCATTCCCAAAACACTCGCTCAAGATGGACTTGTCCTTTCGGACGCGACGGAGGAGAGAGACCGCCTTCGATTCCATGAGTATGGTGAGGAGGTCGCTTTCGGCCCCCGGACCCAGAGTCTTCTCCCCGGCAAGGAAGAAGTGCCGCAGCTCCAAAAAGGCGAGCCAGATCACGATTCGGGACTCCAGAGGCCCCGGCGTGGTTCCCTCCGCCCAGTGTCGTTGGAAGATGACCTTGGTCTCATGAATCCGGTTTGTGAAGGAGGGGAAATCGCCCGTGATAAGATCGCAATGACAGAGGAAAAATGTGCTCGAGACGTAGAGCGATAGTTGGTCGGAATTTTTGACGGCGCGCCATGCCGAGAACCCGGAAGAGCTCCCGCAGAGCTTGTCCGATAATTTTCGAACCGCGGCAGATGCAGCCGCGTAGTGCGCCACACTGGGTGACTCGGGGCTGGCATTCGAGTGCGAAAGATAGGCATATGTCCAGCCGAGGATTGCATGGCAGAGAGGCGAGTTTGGAATTGCCTGTGCGGAGTTGACGAGATAGTGGAAACAGTTCCAGATGGATTCCTTGGTAGAGAGCCACTCCGGCACGCGACACATGGCCTGATTCCCAGCGAGGCTGATGCTCAGAGCCCGGTCCACGGGGGACGTCACCGTTCCTACAGGCAGTGCATCAGACGAGATGGTCGTCTCCCCATCGGCATCGCCGGGGCAGAGCATGGCAGGCCACAGAGCAGCCCCGTCGGCATTGAACAGAGCATCGGGAGAGAACTGTGCGTCCCAGTCTACGGGCGAGATCTCAGTCGTGAGGTCACGGAATATGTAATCCAACACGCTGAAGGATTCGGTGGCTTCGGAGGCGGCCGGCTGAGTTCGGAGGCCTGGGATGTCATCTCGAACCGAGAATGCGCTGACGGGGCTTTTCGCCTTGCCGCTGTTTTGATCTGCCAGGGGCGAAGTCGGAGACGTAGATTCGCCTTGGCCGGCCTCGTGTGCAGGGCTGATGCCCTGTCCGACGCCGGCCGTTGTCCATGACTTGAAGTTCTGATGGAAAGAGGGGACGCATAAGAGGGCGAGGCGTCGGCAAGGCTCGCACGGAGTCGAGCAGGAGCTGCACTTGACTTTGCGCCGACGACATGTCAAACAGCCCGCTACGGAGCGAGAGGACCTTGCCTGACGACGACTTGCGGCGGGCAGGTTCTTTGGCATTTGGAGGGAGCATCAATGTCTAAGAGAGGGGTGAGGCAAGGTTGGTGAATCCGGGAGCGAATGAAATGGACTTTATTTCACGGCAGTCCTTCCTAAGAGGGCCTGGCGCTATCAGCCCCGTACTTCGTTGTCACGGTTGATAACGGCGGCCCGATGTTGCCAGGGGGTGGCGGTCCGGGGTTGACTAGTGGGGGTTGAGGAAGCGGGAGAAAAGTCGGAGCGAGGACACCCAGCGACGGTTTTTCTCCGATTCACCACGAAAAGGTTGACAGCATCTCCAAGAAACAACCTATAATTACGGCAGTTCCTGCAGTTATGCAATCGGTACAGTGAGCAGATCACCGACCATGTATCGAGGCACAACACGTGCAAATTGGCAGTTGTACTGTGACGTTCTGCCACATCGTTCAAACGTCTAACGTTGCGTATACTATGGGCGTTCCGGTCGAGCGCGTGCATCCAACGCCGTCCGAATCCCCAGCTGATTCCCCGGCCGGCCCTCCAGCTTGAATGTCTGAAAAGTACCCTGACACGGAGGCCCCTTACACACCGTCACCTCCCTCTTGGTCAAGTTGTATACCACACACGCCACGGTGGCCGAGATGCCGCGGAAGGGGTAGCCGGGGAGGTGCCTGAGGACGGCATCGACCGGGCTGCGGTCGGGATGGACGCAAATGCTCTCGGGGAAGCTCAGGTGGTCGGAAAGGGCAGAGATGAGCCGCTCGGGCCGCAGCAGCTTGCTCTGCGCCTGCGGCCGGACCAGTGCCTCGAGACGCTGCTGCCGGAACCAGCTGCTGCCCCCCGGATAGCAACACTGCACGCCGGCCGAGGCGGGGCTGACAAAGTGGTTGGCGTGCACCAGGTAGTTGTCGTCGATCTGGCGATACACCTTGTTGATCCGGTGAGGCGTGACCTCGAGGCAGAGGCCGAAGCCCTCTGCCGTGCTGACGGTCAGGTTGTTGGAGACGTGGCGGGGGAAGTTGTACGCGGCCGTCATGGCCTCAGCGAGGTGGTTGCTCTCGAGGATCATGCGGCGCAGCATGCCGATGGGGAGCTTCCGCTGCAGAGCCTGGCTGTGGATGACGCCCCGGCCGTCCACGTACGGGACGGGAACGAAGTCGTCGCTGCTCATGAGGGAGTTGGCCGCCACCCCCATGCCGGCCGAGTTCATCCCGGAGCGGCCCAGCTGCCCGGCCTCGGTGACGAGGAACATGGACGGTTTGTTCTCGGACGCATCGGGGTGGACCTCGAGATAGATGGCGCAGTCGTCCTCCCACAGCCGGGCGGACATGTCCCAGTTTTGCGCGACGAGACAGTCGCCATCCGGGGTCGCGTCGCTGTTGAAGAACGCGCTGGTGCACTCGTTTGCATCGTCGTCGGACCGCCGGGCAACGGCGGCGACGTCGATGCCGCCCCCGGTTGCTGGCGAGGACGTGTCCGTCCCGAGTGGCAGCGGCACGGGTCTGCTCCCCGGCTCGTCACCTAGCCGGGCAAGATCGTAGCGCGAGTTCAGCAGCACGACGTCCTGCAGAGACACGCCGGCTCCATCGGCGATGCCTCGCATTTCTTGGTAGCCGCTGGGGTAGTAATCCTGCAGCGCGGGGATGTAGACATTGTCGATGATGGCGTTCATCAGTTCACTGCATGGTGGTCACGCCGTTAGCAATGTGCCCACCCATGGCGCAGGTCGCCACAGGCTCACTTGGAGGATGCAAGCTTCCCCGGCTGGCGGTAGTATTCCACATTGGCCTGGACTTTCGAGCGCGCCTGTCGCCCGTGGCTCAGCCCACGCTCGTACGGCGGGCCGAACACAACCACGTGTTGGTAGATGGGAGCGTTGGTCGAGGAATCCTGGAGACGCATGGCTATGCAGGAGCGGCATGTAAAGGTTCTGAAGTGCAACTGGTAACGAAGGCGAGGCAGGAGGCAGAAGTCGTGTCACTTCGGTGCGTTGGTGCCACAAGGGAGAGGCCAGGGGCGCTTTTTGAAGCCATGGCTGGGAGCCTGGGTCTCCTGTTGAACGGAGAATCTCAATGCAGTTCTCGGTTCTTCGCCCCGATTATCGGTATCATCGTATAAGCAGGCAGATAGCAACGTGCACCAAAGAGGCCATGGTGAAGTGACCCAAGCATCTCCGTCGCCAATACTTCCCAAAACGGCCAGGTTGCCACTGTAGAGAGATCCGGGGTGAGGCCGGAAGCCCCACTTCGCCGCCGGGGCCGAACCGCGGGGTGGGGACTTGTCCCGTTCGGGATCTATTAGCGAGCACTCGTGCGCCGCTATCTTGTTGGCCGAGGCATCTCCGTCGCCAGCACTTCCCCAAGAGGCAAAGTTGCGCGCGGGCGACCGGGACGAGGTGCCATGTACTGCGCCCACGTGCCGGTATGCGCACTGTGCGTGCCATACCTAAGTTGCGGACGGCTATTTCAACTCTTATCGTTCCCATTGTCGTTGCGTTTGCTGGGTCCTTTCCTCTTGCTTTTCGGGAGTAATGAACGCTTCATGCTCCATCGCCACTGCGACACCAGAGCCATGAAGACCGTCGCGGGCCAGTCCACCGACAATGCTGTCGTGGCGGCCACTGACAGCCATGACGAGACTGTCGATGGCGGTCATGCAGGCAAGATCGAGAGCCAGGCGCAGCTGGACGACTCCGCCAACCTCTTTCTGGGCGACGGCTCCGTGTTTGAATACACCAAACAGGAAGGGAGGGCAGTGCGCTGGAAGCTGGACTTGGTCCTGCTGTCTATAGTACGTCACCGGTTAGGCCCCATCGGGGCTGACAACCTTCGTTGACCGCTCTCCTTGCAGATGACCATGTCATATATGCTGTCCTTCGTTGACAAGGTGGCCTTGTCGAACGCCTCTATATTGGGAATCACCGAAGATGATGTAAGACGCCTTCCCGTGATTGAACATGGATACGCGGGCACAGACGCTGAGTCCGCCCGCAGCACCTCCATGGGCAGCAGTACAGCTGGGTGTCGGGGATTTTCTACTTCGGGTATCTCATAGCACAGTATCCAAGCTCTATTTTGATGCAAAAACTACCCCTAGGGCGGTACTTTGGGACAATGATTATGCTATGGGTTGGTCATCACGTTCCCCTCGTTCTGCAGGCAAGTTGCTCACCGAAAGGCAGGGTCTCACGACGACATGCATATCCGCGACGAGCAGCTTCGCTACCCTCGCCACAGCTCGATTCTTCCTTGGGGTCTTCGAGAGCTGCCTCGCGCCCATCCTTACGCTGCTCGTGGGACAGTACTGGACCCGGCAAGAGCAGGCATTGCGTGCGTGCATCTGGTGGGCCGGCGGGCCTCTGGGGGGCTTCACACTGGATGGCATAGCATACGCAGTCTCGGGGTCGGGCTTCCCGAGCTCCAAATATGCAGATTGGCAGGTAACATGTATCCCTCGACAACCCCCGACGAGCGTTCACAAGCTCAAGCCATACAGGTATTGTTCCTTATTTTCGGGCCCATCAGCCTGGCGTGGGGCGTCTTCCTTTTCGTGTTTCTACCGAGCTCGCCGATGAAGGCTTGGTTCTTGAGCGAGCGCGAGAGAAAGGTTGCCGTCATGCGGGTATGTACAACTGAGGCAGATAGGCAGTTCCACTGATGAGGACCGAGCCCGGGCTGACACAGCGGAAGGTCGTCAAAAATCACACCGGCATCGAGAACCGACACTACCGGCTATACCAGGTCAAAGAGTGCCTAAAGGACCCTCAACCGTGGATGCTTTGGTCGTTGGCACTGCTGCAATGCGTCGTGGCTAGCGGCTTGACCAACGTGACTCAGCCCCGTTGATGTAGTAGCAGACCTTGATGCTGACGCTGATTCCAGTTCGATAAAATAGTCATCAAGGGACTTGGCTACGACAGCCATGACGCAACCAAGCAGAGCTTCGGAGGCGACGGTGTCCAGCTCTTTTCTGTCATTGCAACGTGAGTGACACCGGGGCGGCGTAAGGCGTTTCTCTTCCCGCTAAAGCCTGGTTGCTCTAGCGGCGTGGTTACTCTTCGCGTCAAGAACACCAGAATCATTGCCAGTGTGGTATCAAATATAGTAGTCCTCGTCGGCGCTCTCCTTGTCAGCAGTGAGATTCCCAGCCTGCCCCCATCCATGTTGCCCCTTGGCGGCACTGACCAGGACAGCACAAACAAATCCAAACGCACGGCTGGCCGGTCTATATCGTAAGTGACGAGATCTTTTTCGAAGAGGACGCGGCCGAGATTAACTGTCGTAGTAATGTTTGTCAATACGGTGACATACGGCATGGTCATGAGCTTGGTGGCCTCAAACGTAGGCCGCCTCCTTTTCCGACGATACATGTATGGAGTGCGCCAGCTGACCATAATCAATGGTAGATTGGTGGATTCACAAAGAAAGCGACCTGCGGTGTAAGCGTTGCTCGGTGTCGTGTCTTCGGGCTGAAGCTCGACTGACGTTCTCGCAGGTCATGGTATTCGTGGGCTACGGCGTCGGCCAAATCATCGCCCCGCAGTTCTTTCTCGCCTCGGAGAGCCCTTCGTACCCAACAGGATTTCGCGCATTCTATGTTTCGACTGGGCTTATGATTGGGATACTTGTGTGTCTCTAGTAAGTTGCCTCGCGCGGATGGTCGACGGCGTTCTCTCGCCTGCTGATGCCTCGATGCCAGTTGTTACTTGCGCTGGGAGAACCGTCGGCGAGACAAGGCCGGCGCATCCTTGAACCTGGAGCAAGTTGCGGACTCGACTGCCTTTTTGGATTTGACCGACAGAGAGCAGGAGGCATTCCGGTACGTGTTGTGAATTTTGCACTGGGTAGTGTCGCGATTTGATGGCTGGCAGGGACGTGAGCGTGATTCCCTTGTCTTCGAAGGCGGCACTCGTCGAGGACACGCCGAGGTACAAGTGAGGATTTCAAGGAATCAAATACATGCTGCCCCTGTTCGCGTGAACGAGCAAAATACCAGTCTCTTGGATTCGCCGTCCCCAGCTCCTGATGTGATGTCGTGAGTGATTGATTTATACAGGTTGTTGTGCGTCTACCGGCCTCCATACAGTGCTTGATACTGTGCTAGCTAGGAGCGCCTCTCCGGAACCGGCGGCTACGAAGTACTCACCTCCAACATTGCCTCAGACAGTTGTCGATTCTGCGGCATTCCCAACTCGCAACCTCCCATCTCTCGCCAATGCCTAGAGCGTCGTCGCTCTCGCGGCCGGCCCGAAGATCCGTGTCTGGCTGCTTGACTTGTCGCCGGCGCAAGGTCAAATGCGATGGCGACTCTCCGCCGTGCGCCAACTGCCGCCGCGAGCGTGCAACATGCACTCCTTCCTTTCATTCCACCTTCAGGCTTCATGGCCGGGCCTCGACCGCCAGCCGTGCCGTTCCTGAGCGCGTCTCCGATGCGCATCTGGACCGCGGTTCCGGTCTTTGCAACGCGCTGCCGTCGGGCTCGGGAGGCACCCTCTCGACTGTGACTTCGCGCGGCTCCGTCGTTGAAGCCGCCGCGGATGCGTCCGAGGACAGCGGGCAGCTAGTTGACGACATTGCGAGCGATGATCAGCCACAATGGGCCTGTTCTACTGCATGCGTCCCGGGCAGCGATATGGGCAATCCATTTGCAACCGACCCATCTGTTTCAGCCAACTCGGACGCACAGCTTTGGCTAGGGCTATCGACGGGATGGAACGATATCGCGCCCATTTTCAGCAATGGCGTCATTGAGCCGGGACCTCTGGATGCCGACATATCTATTCCTGAATCCTCCTCGGCCAACTGCTCCAGGCGCCCAAGCTTTCCTGCGACCATTGACTTTCTCGATCCGCTCAGCTGGTCGATTCCGCCCACCGTTTCCCTTTTCGACACCGAAACTCGTGAAGCAGACCAACTTATAAGTCATTACCGCCGCACTATGGCGGAATTCATGAGCAGCAAGTCGGCGCCCTGGAACTTTTACACGTACATTCTCCAGTCTTCCCAGGATCAATCTGATTCGCCTGTTAGGCATAGTATATTGGCCTGGGCATTCTCCCATCTATCGTGGAGAGAGCAGAGCCCCTCGTACGCCCGGGAGTTGCATTACGCGAGAGCCAAAGTCACTGTACAGGACCTACACGCTGAGATTGCGCATCTGCTCGCCAAGTCCTCGGGTGGTGCCGAGCTCTCTGTCAAGCTGAGCATGCTTCTTTCGACGTCTCTATTTTTAGCCCATTGCGATGTCATGTACGGCGATCATGGTGCACTGCTTCAGGGGCTGAGAGACCTCAAAGGACTCCTCGTGTCTAGATGGCATATCCTCAAAGACGCACTTGGTGGGCTGCACATTCGCATTCTCGTCTGGCTGGCATACCTTGACGTACGGTCAAGGCTGTGGGCAGATCGAAAGCACCTCGCCCCTGGTCCTGGAATGACCCAGTTCCAAGATCTCTTCGCGCTCCTCACGACCTGCCGAAAGTCCGAGTCGTTGCGACAAGTCAATAACAGCCAGTACTACGTTTTCGAGTGCTTTGGCGACAGTTATCCCGAGAATGAATGGCACCATGATTTGTTGGACGAGCCAATGAAGCTCATCTCGGACGAGACCATGTCACTTTTCAGCAACATCCGAGACTTCGATGCTTGGTCCGAACAAGTTTCGCCCGGCGTGACACCGAGTCAGTTGAGGACAGACGAGCTTCGGTCCGCAAAAATTCTACGTCTGCGCGCTGATATTGCTCGCGTTCGTGCTGTGAGTTGACAGCCTAGTGTGTTTTCTTGGCCAAGACCTGCATGTGCTGACCGGCCATAGGAATGCAAGATGGCCTATGAGGACTCGCTCCGCTCGCCCATCAGCAAGGACCATGCCAAGTCCCAATATATCAAGATGATCTGCCTTCTTCTTGCTGCCACAATTATGTTAAATCGGGCTGTTTCGCCTCACGTGCGCACCGATGACGAGGCCCAGGAAGCCGCCCGCGAACTGGTGCGCCTCGTCCGTCATCTCCGCAAATCCGGCCAGTTACGCTCTCCACGGAGCCTCGCCTGGCCAATGCCTATATTCGTGGCAGGAATCGAGGTCACTGATGAAATCTATCAGGACTGGGTCCTAGGGTGCATGGATGAGCTTTCTGACTGGGGAGCGAGCATTAAACAGACTACGGATCTGTTAAGGGCCGTAATCAAAAAGCAGGCCACGGAGAAAGTCAGGGTTAACCCACGGTGTTTAATGCAAGCTAGCGGAGAGATGGTTATCATTTAACTAGTTTTTTTGTTTATGAGATGGTTAATGGGAAATAAGGGTAAAGGAAGCAGGACGTACGGCTACGGGCTGCGAACCCTGAACAGTTTCCAGCAGCTGAAACAGTGTATTGAGCCCTGCCTTTAGCCTAGACGAAGTGGCGTGCGTGTGCTGCCACTTGCATTCCTCAGCCGTACCCGCCCACCCGGAGGCGCACAGTGAGGCTGCAGGCGTCAGGGCTTGCGGCTCAGCTCGGTGAGACAAACTTCCTCTTCTGTCTGCGCGTCTGGGAGCCTCGAGGCATTTTCCAGGGCGCTCTGCTGCCGTTCGACCGAATATGGGTCCCATGGCTTCATTTCGACCCTGCCGCTCGAGTCTGTCCGACTCTGGCCCGAAGCCCTGCATTGAAGCCCAGCCGGGGCTGAACGAAGTGCATCAACCCGGGACCAACGGCACATGCGGCTCGGAATCATGATTCACAGCCATTTCTCAGCGACGCAGGGGCCAGCAGCATCTATCTCAACGTCGGTGGTGGATGAGATGAGCCGCTTCACCTCATCAGCATTCCCTCCGTTCTGGGCCTCGGTCGGTGACGACGTTGCAAGTCAACACCAACACAGCACCAACACAACACCTGGCAGACAATGGTGAACCTCCTCCCCCTGCTGCTCCCCGGCTCCAAGCCTGCCGACTCGTCCACCTGCGGCAGCCATGTCACGGACGCGCCGGCGGTCGCGCGCACGCCCATCGGCCCCGCGGCCGCGCACCTCGAGCAGCAGATGCTGAGCCTCTACTGGGCCGGCGTCAAGAAGGAACTGCCTCACCTGCTGATCACGCTGCGCAAGTGGCAGCAGCGGCGCGACTTCGCCGACGCGCGGCTCCGCGACGAGACGCCGGCCTGCAGCCTCATCCACGGCTACGACACCTTCCTCGACCAGGTCAGCCACAGCTCGCGCCGCTTCTCGCAGCGCGAGACGAAGCGCGCCGAGGGGCCGGCGGGCAGGAACGGCCTGCCGACGTACGAGGAAGCGCTCGAGGACCGCGGCTGGGACCTGTATGCGGAGATGAAGAGCAACAAGATCCGGGAGGAGGTGCGGGAGCGGCTCGCGCAGCACGAGGCCGACGACGTGCTGTACAGGCGGGCGCGGATGCTGCTGCAGGCGGCGCAGTTCCTCGACATGGACAAGGTCATCGAGTACCGCGAGCCGGAGCGCTTCCTGACCTTCTGGCGGCGGCCGGCGGCTCCGCAGATGGCCGTCTCGTCGCTGGACGACACGGGCATGCCCGTCTTCCAGCCGCTGCGCTGCGCCGAGTGCCACGCGCCCATCCGCGGCTCGACGTTCAGGAGCGCCAGGGACCCGGACAATGCCGTCTGCGAAACGTGCTACCGGCACGCGCACTACGGGCACACGGACTTCGCCAAGGAGTACAAGACGTGCTGCCTGCCGACGGCGATGACGCCCGAGGTCAGCCGGCACGTCTGCCACTGCAGCGCCGTGCGGCGCAGGGACAAGCAGGGGAGGCTGGCGGCGCTGTGGCCGCTGCGGGACGAGCTGGGCAAGCCGCACGTCAGGGGCGGCATCGGAAAGGCCAACTGCGGGCTGTTCGAGCTGACGGACATGGTGGCCGAGGCCAAGTACGCGGCGACGCGCACCAAGGCCGACCGGGAGACGACGCTGGAGGCTGTGCGCCGCGACGAGACGGCCGCGATGAGGGGGTATCTCGAGCATCGGCGGCCGGCCAAGCTTGGGAACATCAACACGTCGTCGGTTCCAGAGTTCGGGTCGTCGTACGGCGTCACGACGGACTCGCCCGAGGACATACCCTTTTTCGTGCGCTCCATTGCGGAGAGGTACCCGTACGGCAACGTCCACATGGCGCTGCGCGTGGGCCCGCTGGTCATCGAGAACGGGGTGGAAAAGTAAGTCGGCTTCTCCCGCAACGATACCGTGAGCCCTGGCTAAGGCTTCGGACCGCAGCACCCACGGAGGAGTCCTCATCACGACTCGCAACCCCCCGCAGCTGCAGGTCCTGCGCGACTGTTCAGTCGAGAGCGAGTACAGCCTGCTGCTCACCGGGAGGACCGAGCGCAACCTGTACTACCAGCACCGGGCCCCGACGACAAAGCGATACAAGGCCATGATGAAGCAGGTGGTCGGCGGCGCGTTCTGCACGCTCTTTGACGAGCAGGCCGAACGCGACGTGATAGAGGCCTTCATCAGGGAGAGCCAGGAGCTGGTCGACGAGGGCGTGGCCGCGGCCGAAAAGGCAGCGCTCCTCGACCAGAGCATCGACCGGCTGGTCGACAAGCTCAAGGCCTACCTCGCGCCGCGGGTCACGGCGTACATGGCCAACCTGGCCGCCCGGCTCCTCGACCCCGAGGTTGACCTGCGCTGGAGCTTCCGGGACAACAACTGCCAGGCCTTCTGCGACAACATCATCGACCGCGGCGTGTTCGGCTCTCTATTCGCGCCGCACGAGGCCGGGGGGGAGCACGGCGACGACGCCCGCCCGGCGCCCCTGTATCTGATGAGCTTCGTGTGCCGGCCGGGGGCGTACGTGAAGCAGCGGGCCAGGTCCAAGTTCGACGTGCCCAACGGCCTGACGGAGGAGTATCTCCTCAAGTTCCGCTACGGGCGGCACGAAGAGTCGGACCTGATCGACGCGCTGGCCGAGTACTGGTACGACTGGGGCAACTTTGAGGGCCCGGTCTATCGCTACCAGGACGTGTTTCCGTGGGACTGCACCGAGGCGTACTGCCGCTACCCGGTCAAGTGCGGCGAGTGCAACATCTCGAAGCACGTGCTCGCATTTCCCTTTGACTCGTGGTCCATCATCTCGCTGCATCTGTGCCGGGGCCGGGAGCTGTACCCGCGGCACCCCAACGCAACCATCGACGCGCAAGACAAGGCGGCGCCTCCGCCCGCCGCCAACCCCCTCTCGCCCGGCCACATGAGCGACGCGGAGTGGTTCCGCAACCGCATGACCGTCCTCCTCGCCCAGGACGTGCTCATGATGGCCGCCGCCGCCATGGCGCGCTGCGGCGCCTTCCGCGAGGCCACGCTCTGGATCCACAAGCACGAGGACGAGCGCCAGGACCGGCTCAAGCTGGGCGGCATCCACCGCGCGCAGCCCTTCAGCCACCACTTCGAGCGCGGCGCGTACCACCAGTACTTTGTCGCCGATTGGGCGTCCCTGGAGCGGCGGCTGCGCGTCGGCGCGTACGAGCGGCTGCGCGACTGGCGCGCGACGCGGGCCGACGTGGGCGACGACGGGGGCACCGACGGCGGCGGCGGCTGCGGCGGCTTTGAGTGCGGCGTCGCTGGGCATGGGTGCGCGGCTGGGTGTCAGGCCTCGGGGCAGGATTCGTGCGGGACGGGGTGTGCGAGCAGCTGCAGTAGCTGTGGTGGCTGCGGAGGCTGTGGAGGATGTGGAGGATGAGATGTTATTATGTGTGTATCCTAGATGCTTACTGCCACGAGATTTCCATGCCCTCACGCCGTGATTCAGATGTCCCATGTGTGGTTCTATCCTAGGTAGACTGCCTGCTGCCGCCTCGCCACCACGATCCGTGCACACGTACACCTCGCACGCGACTTATCCCCAGACCAGCTGCATCACATTACCTCGTGTCCCGCCCAGTGGCACTCGTGAAGCCCCCTGCCGCAAATCCACCACCTCCTCCGCCCCTTCGGCAGCGCCCTCTCGCACCTCTTACACCTCACCCTCCTGCGCAGCGCCCGCCGCACGTTGACCTCGTCCCTGCCCTCCCGCACGAGCACGATGCCCGCGTCGTCGAGCCTCGCGCAGGACGGACACACATGCACGGGGTCCTCCGTCGACGCCGGCTGGCGCGCGCACACGCCGTGCTGGACGGACAGGTCGCGCGGGTTCCAGGTCGCGGAGAAGGGGGCCGGGCGCGCGGCGGGCCGCAGCATGTAGCATTTCGTGCAGAGGGCGTGGCAGTGCGTGAGGTGGTCCCCGGTTCGGGGGTGGGCGAGCCCGCTGCGCTCGACCTTGCAGTCCTGGTGTTGTCGGATGTCAAGATCGGGGATGCATCGAAGGGAAAAGGGGGCGTGCTCACATCGCAGATGACCCTGGCACAGGCCCAGCACTCGCTCTTCTCAGCGCCGTCCATGCAGGCGCTCTCGCAAATCATGTCGAAGCGCCGCTCCCCGTGGTCCGGCGAGGGATCAAAGACGGCGCTGCGCATGATGCGCGACGTCTGCGAGACGTTGGCGACGTCGTCAAAGTGCAAGTGACTCGCCAACGACGCCGCTATCGCGTCCTCCCTGAACACGGCCACCAGAGACGCCGTTTCGCCTCGGATGGCGTCGTGCAGCGCTGCCTTTTCCAGGTCGTGCCAGGCGGCGTCGCGCCTGTTTGGGCGTCGGCGGAGGCGCAGTGCGCGGGCGATGAAGAAGAGCTGGGCCCGGATGAAGGCCGGCGGCGCGAGCAGGGGGACGGCCAGGACGATATGGCATGTTATGATGAGCCTGGTTGCAGAAACGTCAGTTGGATGTGGTGCTGGGCGGGAGGCGCTGGACTTGCAGGACGAGGAGGGCCGTGACCTGGATCGTCAGCATCTGCTGACACTCGCCCGTCCGGCCAGCATCGGACAGCGGCCAAGAGTTGTAGATGCCGTAGCGGTCGCATTGGCCAGAGTGCCACGGCGTAAAGGAGGAGGCGTAGCCGAGCGCGACGGAGACGCAGGCAAAGAAGCAGGCGTCGACGGCGGCGAGGTAGAAGCTGGCGCTCGATCGCCGCCTGTGCTCCCACTTGAAGGTGAACGGCTCGTGGCCCCTTTTCGAGCACTGGAAGACGACGCTGCTCACGACGGCCCATGGGACCAACGCAATTCCCTGCCCGCGGTGCGTTAGCCACGCGATGCCCCATCCTCCCGCAATGCCTCGGACCGGGCGGGACTGACGACGACGCCGTGCATGGCCTGGCTGAGCCAGACGGCCCCGTGCTTGGACACCTCGCCGCCAGCGTCGTATCTCTTCTGGAAGGCGCTCGGGAAGGCGGTGCCGCCGTAGATGGCAAACGGGATCAAGGCCAAGAAGCGCACAAAGGTGCCTGGTCGCGACGTCCTTTTGAAAACGCTGACGAGCGTGATGAGGAGCTCCAGGCCGGTGAAGGCGCCGGTGGCGATGAGGACCGCGTTGCTGGTTTGCACGTCCATGGTTGTTTGTGTCCGTCTGTGTCGTTGCGCAACTGCCATCTGCACGGAGCAGAGGGAGTGGTTTGAGGTGGTCGCTGGAGGAGCCGCTGCCCCGGAGCTGAGCCTCAGCTGCTCGGTATTTGCATGCGGCATCATGCAGGGGAGGCGCGCCATCGATTCAGCCTGGGCTCACAGGGCTGTCGGGGGCGCCTTTTGTACAGTTGACGGGCGGCGGCACGGCTCAGCTCGGTCCGCCACGATGCCTCGACAGTGCCGCTAGATCCGGGCGTGATGCGGCTCCATGCGGCACGCCTAGACAACCATGGCCATCGCGACACAGCAAACGGCGAGGGCAGTCCCGACCTCGTCTGAACAGCTGCAACTCCAAGCTTCAAGCTGCAGCGCCCACCATGGTCCTCGAGTCCCAGACATGCAAGGCGGCGCTGCACCAGCACGGCCAGACCACGATCCGCAACCTCTCCAAGGCCACGGGCGCCTCCTACCGCACCGCCAGGACCCGCGACGAAGAGCCCGTGATCCCGGCGCCCGGCGTCTTCGACTTCGGCCAGGGGCCGGACACATGCGGCCCCGGCGACGCCCACCGGCTGCCCACGGTCGCGGCCTGCGCGGCGCACCTGCAGCTGCTGGAGGTGTTTTACGTGCTGCGGCAGAAGGTGCTCGTCTCCGAGGACATCGACGCGGCCATGGACATTGCGCCGAAGCGCGAGGTCAAGGTCGGCTACCACGGCGACCGCAAGACGCTCAAGGACGAGACGCTCTGGAGCAGGCGGCAGGCGAAGTGGACCAAGTTCGTCGAGTTCGCGGCGGTGCGGTTCCTCGCCTGGCGCCGGGCCTTGGAGAGGCGCCCGCATAGGATGACTGTCGAGACGGGCGACGGGTGCACGCTGGCGCACGTGCCGCCGGTGGACGTGGTCATGGTGTGGCACTCGTTCATGCTGAACCCGCGCCTCTTCGGCCAGACCTGCAAGGCCGGGCTGCTGTACAAGGTGCGCATGCCCTGGGCGGCCATCCACGAGGCCGTCGGCAGCCGAGAGTGGACGTTTGGGCCCGGCGCCGCGGCCGAGGCGCACTTCGAGGCGGCCGTCGGCGTGCCCGCCGGCCTCTTCGACCAGTTCTCGTCGTGGGCGAAGCAGGGCGGCCCGCGCCTCACCGGCTTTGTCCTCGCCGCCAACGCGAACAGCCTCGACGCCGTCGTCTCCGCGGCCACAACGGGCGCGCCGCTCCCTGCCAAGTACACCACGCTGTTCCGCAGCGTCGACGCCCGGCTCGCCGTCGCGCTCCGCGATGCCGTCGAGCGCCAGGCCGACTTCGTCGACAAGATGAACGCGCACATGTGGATCCGCAGCCCGGCCCTCGAGGGCACCATCCGCCGCGCCGCCGACCGCTACGGCAAGTTCCTCGACCTGCTGCGCCTCCACAGCGGCACCACCATCGTGCCGACGCTCGACATCGACCTCGTGTGGCACACGCACCAGTGCGCCGCCGCCGCGTACGCCCGCGCCATGGACGCCATCGTCGGCCGCTTCGTCAACCACGACGACACCCTCGCCCAGGACCAGCTCGGCACGGGCTTCGACCTCTCGCAGAAGCTGTTCCAGGTGCGCTTCGGGACGCAGTACCGCGTGTGCGGCTGCTGGGACTGCGAAGCGCTGCTGTCGGGGCTGGAGGACGCGGCGAGGTCCGGCGCCGGCGAGGTGGACGTGGCCGCGGTGGCGAGGCGGGCGCGGGACGAGGTCACCTACTACAGGGCCGTCGAGGTGGCCATCCGGGGGAAGAAGCCGCTTCCTCTGCCGAGCTGATGCGATTGGAAGGCGTCTTGCAAGCTGTATATATAACTCATGTCTTTGCTCCCGTTCCTGACTCGCCAGTTGCGGCGCGGCTCCCCATCGTAAAGAGCGTCTCCGAGTCGGAGAGCATGCTCGCTGCGCTTGTGCCTCCCGTAGCCAGGAGTCTCATTCGCTCCAAGTACACCCGCCGCTTGTGGACGCCCACCTCGCAGAATAAGAGGTTGCGCAGGGCATCATGGGAGACCCTCACGAACATGAGAGACGAGGGCTGGCGCACCGTAAAGCCGGACGCGCCGTCGCCACTGAGATCCGTAGCCCGCATAGCTTTCCTTGACACTATCACGTCCCCGACCAGCTGATATGATGGCTCCGGAAGTGTCCACGTCTCCGCCGAGTCGCCATTTCCACATAGAGCGGACGTTTCGCCGCTTACGCCCGTCGACCGACACGGCAGGCCATATCTCGTGCGGTACAGATCGACAATGGACCGGATGTACGGCTGGTCGGCTCGGGGAACCATGTCAAACTCGTTGACAAAGGCCAGCGTCCACCCGACGTTGGGCTGTTTCCCGGCCAGCGCGGTGATGTCCGTCGACGTCACCGGCGCGGACCCAAATGTCGTCAGGGATATCTTGAGCGACAGCCCTGTTCACGTTAAGCAGGGGCCTCGTAAGTCTGGGAGATGGGAGACTCGCATTTGGAAGGGCGGTTGTAGGCAAAGTGGAGGAACAGGAGCGACGACACGGAGCCCCCGGCGGAGTGGCCCGTGAAGATGACGTGTGACAGTTCACGGTCCACTGCCAACTGTCGAGCAATCTGCCCTGTCAGGTACGGCAGCAACACCTTTGCACACGAAAGAAAGCCCTTGTGTGCATTCATCCGGAGCGGGAGTCCCTAGTACCATCAATACGGCAGATACCAAAGGCGTAACGAGACGTACTCACCAAGACCTTGCTTGCATCCTCCGGCTCGGCATTCATGTTGACCATGTGATCCGCCGCACTCGCCGTCCCTCTGATGGACACGATCAACGTGTTTCTCGATTCGAGTTTCCACATTGACACGGCTTTTGTCGTGCCCGTCACGGACGGCGCCCGGCTCATGACGGGGATCAAGTCCGGTCCCGGTTGCGGGAGAGGGTCGTACACGAGACAGGAGCACTGACACGCGGCGTACAGCAACTGTGCCATGTCGTGCGGGCTGTCATAACCATCAGTTACACCACCCATGCCATGCTTGCAGCAGAGGTATCGCACCAATCCCAGGCCACTCCCTCATGATCCGCAAGTCGTGAGTTCTGATACCTGGCAGCCTCCTCGCTGAGCCGCTCAAGATGAAGATGCAGCAAGTCCCCCGGCTCCTCTGGCCCATGCACGGGTCAGCCCAAACCCCCAGTCCTACCATTTTTTTCGTGAGAGATGTGTCACCTTCATAGTTGGCCCTGTCAAACATAAAATCCAGACAGTCGGCCAGCTCCGAAACAGCCGCAATCGACGCCCTGGAGTTGTCGCTAAACGGCGTGGCCGCACTCGGCGTCGACGTCACCGCCGCGGCCGTAGAGAGCGCAGACGCCCTGGCCGAGCGGTTCGCGAGCAGTTTCGACTTCCACATGGCCGCGAGCGCGTTTGTGTGTATTGTGCCTTTTGGCCGTGGTATTGTGCTGGGTGCATGTGCGTGTGAATGGGTGCGTGACGGGATGATGGAGCATTTATTGACGCGCGCCCTGACGTCGTGACGTTCTAGGCCTTGCAACGAGCACATCGGTCAATTGTCAGCCTCACCTGTGCACCTGCACGCACCGAAATCGTCCATTCCGACCCCAATCGAGTTTGGCGGCCCGTCGTGGCGCCGCCTTGAAGTCAGCTTCGCGGACGCGCATGAACACTCGCGAGAATAGGGGAAGTGCCGAGTGTCCGGCGCGGTTTCTGGCCAGGCAGTCCTCCGACGAGATCAAACGGAGGTCGACGACGCGGCGGGCGAGGCTGTCGAAGTAGCCGGCTAATACCTAACGGGCGAAACAATACAGGCTAATACGAGTAAGGTTGCGAAGCCGACTAGGGCTGCGGCAACCACACAGAGAGAGGCAGCACCGCCAAGTGGCGGCGGATCGGCTAACGGGACCAGAATGACGCTAATTTGAGAAGTTGAGAACTTGCAAGGTAGCATGACGGAGCGTGACAATTACTTCAATGATCCTCCAAGGAAGGAAGCTACCTCGTGTCCGCCCACTTGTTTAATTGGTGATTGTGCTCGGTGCCTACCTTATGGCATTCCTGATCCCTGATCAACCTCACTGCCGGAACTCGTCTAGTTGGAGCGGCATGTAGGCTCTCGACGCAACTGTTGTGTGAGCACAAGCTGCAATTCTGTTCCCGCGTTTTGAGAATGGAACATTGAACCTGGAATGTGGCGGCGTCTAGAGACCTGCAAGACGTACGAATAACCAGGTTACTGGTAAGCGCCGGGAGCGCGTTGAGCTGAGCAGTCCCATCCACGTCGGGTGCGCGGCTGGCAATGCAGGATGGAGGGCAAAAGTTGCTCACGTACAGATGATCAGTGCATGCCGGCTCCAAGGTCCAGTCCAGAACACCACATTTGGCCCCAACTCCGCAGGCGCTGCTAATTTTCAGTTAGCAACGCTTAGCAACCGATTGCACAGCCAAACCTTCCTTTCGGCATATAAGCTACCTATACGGAGTGCAAAGCGGTCTCAAACTCAAATAATGCATCTCCGAGGTTGCCGGGTTCTGTACGAAGCACACATTACGGCTTGCCTGTTATTCCTTGCCGTGCCCCTGACTCCTTTTGCTTCCCCGTTCGTGTGCCTTCCTATGAGGTTCGTGATCAAATCCTTACGTGCCTCGCTGTGAGGGCTGCTAGGGACCTCTTCCATGTAGAAGTGCATCCAATGACGATGTGGCTTTGAGGGCGAGTATTTGGTGTGGCGCTGTGGGCTGCACGAGATTGGGCCGCTAGCTCCCGAGATTGATCAAAATGGGCTTGAGATCTGCGTCATTGACAATCCATAGGATAACTTTAAAAACAGAGAGCTATCAAATCACGGCTTAGGGGGACGAGAGGAACAGCGAATCATCGACCCGCGAAAGGCGCGGCTGAGGCAAAGCAGTCGCTGAAACAGCTTCCTCTCTAGATCGGAACGGCCGGGGCCGCTGGCTCCCGAGATCCATTGTAAGATAGCACACAAGATGAAAGTGAGAGTGACGAGTTCTAAATACCGAAAAGTAGAGTGACGAGTTCTAAATACCGAAAAGTCGTGGCGGGTGCTCTGTGCAACCCCGAAGGGAAATATAAAACGGGCTCGAGGTCGGCGTCTAGCACACTTATCCTAACGGTCATCGACAATACATCCACAACTTTGAACTTGAACAGAGAGCCATCAGGGCTTCGTTACCTACCAACAACAACGACGTATTACCACTCCTCACAATGCGGTTCACACACGCCATGGCCTTGATCGCCCTTCAGGGTGCCGCGGTTTTGTCTGCCTCGGCTGAGGCGCAATGCGGCAAGCTTGGCGTCATGGAAATCGACGAGTCTACCCTCCCTCCCGAGATCGACCCCGAGGATATCCGCCACTGTGCAGATCACCCGACCGTCCTCGATGCAAACAAGCCCGTCGAGCACACTTGCTACTTAGCCAAACAAGCCGGATGCAGCAGGGGCTACTGCTTCAAGCAGTGTGGCGTGCCCGGGTCAGGCAGCTGGTGCTGGACGGCTGAGCGCGCTGGTTTCGGAAACTGGATCACCTGCAGAAGTGATAGTGACTGCAATGTAGGTCAGGCTTGCGGGGCCGGAAGCTGCAGTGCTTGTGGCTGTGGCTGCTAAATCCGTCATGAGACTCGAAGCAGGAGATGAAAGATGTGGTTGACTGATGACAGGAACTGGCAGGGAGATGGGATATGAACGGGGTGTGTCGAGAAGTTGAGTATGGTACAGCTGTACGGAGTATTGTCGACAATTCATTCTTTCATGTTCAATCCTACCCCTCCTATGGAGGGCATGTTTGAGTGAAATGTGAGGACAAGCGTCGACGTGGGCGACTGGAAATCTTGTCGCGAGTTTCAGCCCAGCACGAGGCGCGGGCTCACACGACCACGCAGCTCGTGCTCGCAGAACTTCTCCGGATCATGTCGGAGTAGACTTCTGAGCGTTCACCGTCCGCCTAGCGAGTGCCATTCGATGCATGGGCAAATTTAAATACGGCTACGTGCTACGGCCACAATGGGTCTTCGCTCGCACGCACGCAACCTTTTGTTTTGTCCGCTCAGGTGCATGTGCTCTCTCTGGATGCAGTCATGTTCTACCTATCATTGGATTGCATACAATCCAGGGAATAGGAAAACGATGCGCTCCGGTGGAAAGCTGAAAGTCTAGAAGAAACGTCTACCACCACGGAGTAGTCGGGTCACGGATGGTGTTGCTGCCACAATGCACCTCCCCCCCTTCCATGTGATGTGAGACCCAGTCGTCCTGGTAGACGACGGTGTAGTTGGCCTTTCTATACGCCGCGGCGACGGCCTCGGCGATGATGTCCTTGCCGTTGATGACGGGCCCCCAAGGGTTCGGAGCCAACACTTGCGTGTTGCTGAGAACCACACTGTTGACCGTGCCAGGGTAAAAGGCTGCGACTTGGACGGCATCGAGCATTCGGCGACGCAACATCTTGGCCTTGCCATTTGAGTCTCCGGTCGCGACAATGCTCTTGAAGCTGAGGGCGGCGTCCTCGGTCTCGTCATCTCCCGGGCACCTGAAGTCCCTGGTGTAAAAGACGGTCGGGACGCGAATGATCTCGTCGTCCTTGATGCCAGTCTCCCGCTTGATGATGTCAATGCTGGCCCGGATACTCTGGGCGCAATATGTCTGAATGCTGGCCAAGTCTCCGGTCGAGTTGCCCCGGTTGAGCACATCGTCGATGGTGTCGCTGGGCAGGCACCGGCCGTTGTCGGCAGGGAAGCTGGGGCGAGACAGTGCCTTGACGCCGCCGAAACCAGCCGCCTTGGCTTTTTCGAGGATCTCGAGGCCCGCGATTGGATCGCAGACCATCACGACCCAGCCGCGCTCACTTTTAGCCGGAAGGAACTGCAGGAACTCGTCTGTGTGTCCGACCTCGAGCCAGCTGGTGTCGATGTCCACCGGGGCCTGCACCTCCTGGGCGTTGAGGAACTTGACCATGTACGGCCGAACCCCTTCAAATGACCCCATGACGGTGCGGCCCGCGGGATACGACTTGCCATTGTGCGTGTGCGGCGGGATGGTCTCCAGGTTTCCTGTAGATTCGATGCTCTCGCCAAAGCCCTCTTTGAGGTACTGGACGGCTCCAATGGTGTCGGACCGAAGCTTCGAGAAGATCAGGCGTCCAGCTGGGCGGTCGCTCTGGGTAGACCGGATCATTACGCGAAGCATGATGGGGCCGTTCGGGCCGGGGATGCTCGTGTAGCCGGGCTCGAAGAAATCCTGCGTCCAGATGTCGCCCTCGGGGAACTGGAACACCGGCTTCGTGATCCCAGCCTTCTTGACATTGGCCTGCAAGTCCTGGACGAACTTGGACTGCGGATTCCGCGCGCGGGAGCCAGTGACAAGCACCTGGCTGGCGGGCTGGAGATGGTGGTGCGTCAGGACCGGGGCCACGCGAAGGGCCACCGAGTCGTTGGCCGCCTGCGCGCCGTCGCGGATGCTGAAGTGGACCGTGACTCTGCCATCCCACACGTCCGGCCGTCGAACATCGCGGGCATCGATGCCAAGATCGAGGCCGGCCTCGAGGTCCCGGGCAGGGAAGATGTAGTTGGAAGCCACGTAGACCCAGCCATGGTGCTGCTTGCGGAAGATTCGCACATGCTCGGCGGCTCCGGCCCCGGAGACTGAAATGCTCCCCGTGGCCGCGCTGCTGACCTCCGAGCATGGAATCGTCTTCAGCGGCGCGAGGTACTTGGGGTTGCGCTGCACGTTGTCCGAGGCGTCATGGCACTTGTCGATCTCGCTGTCGGGCGTCGAATTGTTGATACGGACCGAGCACCGCTGGTGCGTGTCCCCAATGTTCGCGAGGAAGAGCGCGCCTCTCTGTTCAGTCCAGGTCGCTTTGCCGGCGATGTCGGTGGTGCCCGTCACGTCCACCTTGCCGTCGCGGTTGGTGTCTGCGAGGATGGTTGCTTTCAAGGCGTGGCCGGTTCCCAAGAGACCTGGTCTCGTGTAAGTGGACGCAAATTTGCCGGCTCTCCCCACGCCGTCTGGCTTGAGGGCCACCTACCGAGAGCAAGGACTGCCGCAGCCTTGCTGAAGGAGCACATAGCAGGCGGTTGTCGGCGAAGCCGGAACTACGTGGGGGAGAACTTGTCGCAGTTTCCGTCGCGTGCCAACTGGCCCCAGACCTGACGAGATGATTCCTCGACAAGCTGCAAGAGAAAGGTTCTCATTCTATATGCCCGCGCGCTCATGTCTGTCTATCATCCGCCTGCTCCGTACAACATGAAGCCATAGCCGGCAGGTGATCGTCGTAGGTAGCATCGTAGCACAGCCAACACGCTGATCGTCGTCCCATTCTGCAATGTCATCAGTCATGTCTAAGCAGCACAAGGTGTCATAGCGCTCACGGTACACTCGCTGCAACACATCCAAGGAGTCTCAGCTCCAATACGAGTATGTATTCTGTTGGCCAGAGGCTGACCACCTTCTGCGGGACACGCGATGGTGTTTCGAGAGCACAGCCAGGTCTAGCGAGATGGCCAACCCGATTCGTCTACTCCTGTTGGCGTCGAGTCCTTCGGTGGTCAGTGCCTCAGAAAGTGGCTGGCCGCGCGTCCTTGTCCACAGGTGAGACACATTTGTGATTCTAGCCCTGGAGGAGATGATTCCGTGTCGGGGTTTGTGGAGCAGGCGCGGAGAAACCTCCCGTCATCCCCGATCCGTCGTCATCAACCACGTTTCCGAGCTTCACCCAAGTGATACGCTTAACTCTGCCCACTTATGCTCCCGCGTCTTGCCAAGGCGCGCCGATGCCACCGTCCTCGCTTCGGCGGCCTCGACGGCGTACAGCATACGCGAGCCACGACACGGGATAATAGCTCATTACGCACCTGCGAAGTGCCAACGACATACGAGTAGTGCAGGCTGGGCGCTCGACTGCATATGCGAGGCATTTGACCGACACGCCAACGATGGGACTTACTGCTCGTATGGACCACCCCGAACCCGAGATGGGCACGGCGGAATTTTGGTGCGCGCTGGCGCAGCACGACGAGAGACGGGGTCAGAGAAAACACCATCTTCAAAGACACGCTGCCCGGGCCCCGGACACCCCGGGGGCGAGGCTCACACCATTGCCGACATCGCCATATGGGTGCCACCATCGGCAATACCCGACCAGCCGACGGAGGATCTCGCAAAGCGATGCACCTCGGACCCTCGACTACTCTCTCCGCTGCCGGCGCATCGAGCTCGTCAGGGAGAAGGCGGCAGCATCCCCGCCGGCCGTCATGGTGCTGGATATGTGTGCCGTCCACCCGGCGTTCCCGGCTTGTTCAATGGGGGCTCGACGAGGCGCAAGCTCGAGGCGGGATGGAGGCGATCGGCGCGTGTATGAGAAGCTCGGTTTCCGCCAAGGGAGACATCCTGCGCGGTAGACGCCGGGTTTGCCGACTGGCAACGACAGTCTGCAACCGTCCTTCTTCACCAGTCAGTTGCCAAGATTCCCGTGCGCCAATCTATTCTGCTGCGCATCAACCCTGATGGCTGTGAAGAAACACTACCCCAATCACTAGTTGGTGACAAACCTTGCATCTTGACTTCCCGTCGGCTCAATACGACCTGGACAGCCAAGCACGCGCTGTCCTTTGCAGTTGCATATCATCTGGCGCAATGCGCGGGATCAAGGCCTCCCGAAGATACCTCTCGACGTGGTACTTCTTCGCAAAGCCCATCCCGCCATGCACCATGATGGCCGCCTGAAAGGCGACATACTCGCCAGACGCGTACCCCTGATCGTACATCCGCGCCGCCTGTTGCAGCACCAGCCGCGTCGCCTCGAGATGCATCCAGAGCCAAAGGATGTTGTGTCGCCTGGTTCTGGCCAATCGGCCGCGCGAAGACAACGCGTTCGCCAGCATACGTCGCCGCTCGCCGCAGCGTGGCGTAGCCGAGCCCCAGCGCCTCCACGCCGATGAGGATGCGCTCGGCGTTCATGCCGTGCATGATCATCTTGAAGCCGTGGCCCTCGTCGCCGATCCGGTCCGTGGTCGGGACTTTTCAACCTTCGAAGAAGAGCAGGCTGGTGTCGACGGCCGCGCCCATCCTATCAATCTCGACGGGTAGACACTTGTCGAGGCCGTGTAGAAGAGGCAGAGGCCCTCGGAGGGCTTCTTGACATGATCGAGGTGGTTTGTCCAGACCAAGATGAGTATCTTTTGCGCATTCTGCGCTGTCGAGATCCAGACCTTTTGCCCCGACAAGACGTAGTGGTCGCGTCACGGCGCGCCTGGGACTGCAGCTTGAGAGTGTCGAGACCAGTGCTCGGTTCTTGTTACGGCAAAGCAAGCCCTCTCCTTGCCAGCGACGAGAGGAACGATAAACCGCTGTTTCTGCTCCTCTGTCCCGAACTTGACGACGGGCTGCAGCCCAAAAATGTTCATGTGCACAGAGGCCGCGGCTAGGGGAGCACACGGTGGGATTGACACGCAAGAGATCTCGGAGCTCCGATGGGACAAGGTCGTGATAGAGTTGTTTTACTTTGCCTGCTGCACATAGTTCTTCAACAGCATTCAGCGTTTCTTCACCAAGGCCGCCTAAAACATCGCGATAAGAGCCATGTCGATCCGCTGTACACCCGTTGTAAATTCTTATCCCGATACTACGTGCGTTAATGGAGTAGACCGCTGTGTTGGGATAGCTAACCCTCGATTGCCTTGCATCCGCCGTGGACTCTGGGCGAGTGGGGAATGGAATCGAAGCCTAGGCTTACCAAAATATACTAAAATAACGCAACTATGCTCAACAAGTTGCGGCCATAGATTAGCTGGGAGATCGTCAGACTGAAGTAAAACTTCAATCCTACGGATGCCTATCTGAAGGTCGTGTGTTCGAGCCACACTGGCCGCATATTTTTGCCGGGTGTTGCAGCGCTTCATTTTGCGGCTCTTACCTGGCGCAATGTTTGCGTCATTTTTTTTTTTTTGGTGCATGTGGCAAACGTTTCAGGCTTTCAATGTTGCTTTGACAAATGACCATTGCCTCTTCCAACACATTGCGTTGTGGGTGTTGCCAGAGCATATTGTGTTCAAGCAAATGTCAGAACACTCAATCATCGCTTGCCGATGTGGCTTCGGTATGGTAACTGCGCCTTGACCTGGAATAAGGTAGTTTACTGGCACTAAGCTATCTATGCCCACGAAAATTGAGGTTCAACCTGTCGTCCACCCTAGACTGCTTGAGCTGCGCGATATTTGGTGAGCAGCGCCAGTACGATAAGGATGCCGAGCGGGGCGAGCGTGGCGGCGAGCTTGATGGCCATGTCGAGAACCTGGTAGGCTTTGGAGGGGCCGTGCCGGGAGGCTTCATCTTGGAAGAGGGCGCGTGCTACTGCATCTTTGTGGTGACGAAGGCGTCTCGGTGCAACTCCAGTGGCAACAGGCCCCACTTGAACGATCAAGGCAGATGACCGGAGGTACGACAACGCAGCAGCGGCACTTCGTCCGCTCGATTCAACGCAGGCCGTGCACTCGACGGACCCGAAGACACCGGGGCCGCGTCAGATTGCATGAAAGCAACCGAGCAAACGGCCGATGGAGGGATCTGCTCAACCGCACTGTTGTGGAGAAGACGGAGCATCATCGTGGATCTGCATTTTGAGCCCCCGACTCACCAAATTTGCAAACGCACCGATGGCGGTGGAAACGACTCTTTGTGCGAAGCGTGACTCTGTGTTGGGTACTGGAGAAAAGGTTTACGATTTGGTTGCCGACGATTTGGCGAATAGTGGCTGGCGATGTTGGGACTTTGTGAGTTCTGGTCGGTGTACCTGAAAGTGGACGGCGATCGTCGATTTAAGCTTGTCCAACGGTGATGTCGCCATGGAGCGCCTGCAAGCCACGTCTTCAGCCCCCTGTAGCGTTCCATCAACCCCTCTCGCCAGCGCCGCCAAACATTTGCCATCCATCCATCCGATCACCTCAACCTGCTTCCAGAAGCCGTGGACCGTGTCCGCTTACCCTCTGCTTGAGTATTCGCAACGGAGATCGAGGAATTGCAGATGCCAGGACCGGGATCTCCACGTCGCTCTAGACCACCCTGAGCTACGAGTATTGAGTACCTTGGCTCTGTATTGCTGGACAGGATGAAGGCCACGATGGAACCACGGCAGGACGTGGCTCCTGCTTGAACCGCGAGATGCGTCGGTGCTCCCTGGGCGGTTGCTGGAATCGCCTAACCGCCGTGTACAAGACGACTGCAAAGGTAAGCCAGCCAGCTCTTCTTCGCGACACATGCTTGCTGCGACGGGGCCCCGATCCGCTGCACGAGGATTCTCCTTCTCTCATTCTCTCGCATCCCCCCCCTCTGACATCTCTAGCTCTTTTACGCCGTCTCTTTCATGCATACTTATATTCTCCTCGCAGTGTCTTGGCGGCTCTGGCGAAGCCACAGACCCTATTGCTACCAAAACACCGTGGTTTCCCGTTGCGAAACCTGGCGTAACACGAAAACCACCCGCTTGTATTCTTATCCGTTCCTCAAGAGCTTGCACACGGATCGTGGCTGGGTCGCTGTCGCCATGTTGGGCAGGAAGTGAGTCCCCGCTCGGCCAATCCAGTCGCAGAGCGCCCCTTGATGCCATCCGCATTAGAACATGAAGCTAACTGTGACATCTCGACAGATCAGTTAAGATCAGTGGCGCCGACTGCGGCGTCGAGGCCCTATCGATTCGCGCAGACAAGTGACGACGGAGCCAAGGCATGGCGGCCGATCACACAATCCCTCCTCGTTTCTCTCATGAGCATTGGCTGCTTGATAGGCGCTTTTCTGGAGCCTAGTAAGTCTCTGTTGCGTCCAAGATAAGCTGGTTTTGTATAACGTTTTTCGTATTGTAAAGCCGAAAAATTGTTCCTACGCAGCACTGTGGACTGTGGGTCAGAAGAAAGAGCATGTCCTTAGGCGTGGCCGTCTTCATACTTGGTAATATCATCCAGATCACGGCCATGGACGGCTGGGCTCATGTGATGATGGGCCGTTTCACCGCCGGTCTGGGCATCGGCAACCTGTCTGTCGGCGTCCCCATGTTCCAGTCCGAGTCGTCGCTGAGAGAGATTCGCGGCGCCATCGTCGCCTCGTACCAGCTCATGATCACCTTTGGCATCCTCGTCGTTAACATCATTAACTACGGCGTCCGCATTGAAGGCTTGAGCGCGCGTCTTGGCGACTCGTTATTGTAATAGGAATCCTCTTCTCCCTGCCTCTCGGCATCGGCATTCTCGCGGTCCCGGAATCCCCACGATGGCTTGGTGGCCGCGGCGACTGGGACGCTGCAAGGACATCCCTGGCGCGTCTTCGCAGGCTGAAGACGACCTCAATGAGATGAGGCAAATCCTCGAAAGGCGGCGCCAAGTTGGAAGCGCCACCTGGCTCGAGTGCTTCACCCCCCGATCCGACATCCCCAAGCTTGTCTACCGCACCCTGCTGGGCATCAGCATCCACTTCCTGCAGCAATGGACGGGTGTCAGCTACTTCTTCTACTACGGAGCTACCATATTCAAGTCGGTAGGCATCGGCGACCCGATCCTCGCGCAGTTGATTCTCGGCGCGGTTAACGTCGTTATGACCTTTTACGGCTTGTATGTTGTGGAAAAGTATGGCCGACGCTGGCCGCTCGGTGCGCTCTGGCAGACCGTTTGGCCTGCTCGTCTTCGTGTCCACCGGGACGGCACATCCCCCGAGCGGGAGCAATATGACAGGAATAGTGATGGTTGTTTCGGCTTGCATGTTCATCGCCTCCTTTGCTGGGACTTGGGGACCCATGGCGTGGGTCGTCATCGGCGAGACATTCCCTCTTCGCACCCGTGCCAAACAAGCTTCTTTTGGCTACTTCTGGCAATTGGCTTGGAAACTGTGAGTTTACATTCTACTCATGTCCATGTCATTACTTGAAGTAGCGTGACGCGGACATGTCTTCTAGTCATGATTGGCTTCTCACCCCCCTTGCCACCGAAGCCATCTCTTTTGCGTACGGCTTCGTCTTCTTCGGCACCAACCTCGCCGCTGCGACCCTCGTCTGGTTCTTCCTCTACGAATCTCGCGCGCTCAGTCTCGAAAATGTCAACCTCATATACGGCCAGGACGGTCTCCAGCCCCGAAGAAGTTCCAAGTGGGCGCCTCCGGGCTACATCACGAGGAAGCAGAGGGACGAGACGCATTCCGGAAGATGAGCGTCAGCGGGCATTCGCCGGAGGGGAAGGACGGCAGCGACAGCAACGATGCGGTTTTCGAGGACAGTGGAGAGAAGGCGTAATTCCACGATTCCTTGAACCATTGCCGAGCTGGATACTCGCGGAACGCTCGGGAGTGTTCAGTTGCCACTGTTTGTATACTTTGTAGTGCTGTTACTGTTGCATAGATTAGGGAGTAGACCTATTAGTTCCTTCCGCTTGAGATTAGTCAAGCGGCTGCAACGCGAACATGACTGGGAGCAGCTTCACCAGAGTCTGTTAAGAAGCAGATGGTATATGCATAAGAGTCGCTCTCTAAGGTGCAATCAAGAGAATCACTTAGACAGCCCAAGTCTTCACCACCCATTTCCTTTCATGCAGGATTTGCTGTGGCGTATCAAGCGCTGGTCCTGTTGTGAATTTCATCCCTAGTCTCATCCTCTCTCCTCAGGGTACAGTGCTTCACATCTCCTCAGACTTGTTCCTTGGTTTGCTCGCTCGCAGGGTGAAGCACATTCGTCCGTCCCAAGACGCCGCTGTCTTGCGACGGGCTGTGCTGGCCATGGCTCAGCTCCATCGGCGCCACCGTGCTATCGCTGTCCAGCTCGTAGTCGGTCGGGCTGGCAGCCTCCTCGTCTGCCACGCGCAGCGCCTTCTTCTCGCTCGTGGGCGCAAACCTGCTGCGGATGCGGATCTGCTTGCCGTACTTGTAGAACATGAAGGGGATCACGACCAGGACAGTAGCCACGCCGCCGATCAGGCTGCCGCCGCCGCCGACGCCGAGGGCATCGAACATTTGGTTCGTGAAGAGGGGGGCTGTGGCGCCGCAGGCGGAGCGGGCGATGGTGTTGGCGGCGATGGCGGAGGCGGCGTACATGAGGTACGTGTCGACGAGGTAGTTGAGGTAGCCGACGAAGATGAAGAGCATGGAGGTGGTCAGGAAGACGCCGGCGAGGGTCGGGACGATCCAATGAACGGAGCTGAAGGTTGTTAGCATGCCGGGCACGCGAGTGCCAATTGAAGAGCGGGATGGACGCACTTGTACTCGGCCGACCATGCCAGCCAGAACATGGTAATGGCAAAGCCAACTCCGCCAACCATGGCGAGCGGCAGGCGGTCCTCTGGCTCCATGTCCTCCATCTTTGCCTTGCCCTGTTGAATCCTCCTCGTCCGCCGCTGGGTGTCATACATGACCGTAAGACCGCCCAGCACGGCGCCGACGATGGTGCCAATCAGGGGCAGCTCTCCAACTCCCGCGTTCCACCCGCGCTTCTGCTGGAAGACGATTGGGTAAATGGTGAAGAGCATGTATAGCAGCGTGTACACGATGGACATGTAGATGGCGCAGAGGAACGAGATGGTGTCGAACAGGATGATCCACGGCCGCGTCAGCGCAATCCTGTAGACCGTCTTGATCGAGCGGTCCTGCTCCTCGGCTGGCGCCTTGACCTTCTCGTACCCGGGGACCTTGAGCTTGCGGATGCGCTCTGCCTTGTGGCGCAGGATCGTCGGGGCGTGCGTCTCGGGGATGGTGAGCATGAGCAGCCAGGTGGCGGCTCCCAGCCAGATCAGGACGTAGAAGCTCCATCGCCAGTCCTTCTTGAGCTCGAGGAAGCCCGATATGACGGGACCGAGAGCAGGGCCAATCCACACCATGGCTGCGAAGCCGGCCATGGCGTTTCCACGCTCGATGGGGTCCCAGAGGTCAGCCAACACGCCAGGGGCGTTGCTCAGCGGCGCCGACACGAGCGTCCCCGTGATAAACCTCCCAACCAGCAACGCCCCGAAATTAGGCGCAAACGCGCACAAGAAGTTGAAGGCAATATACAGCGTAAAGCTGATATAGAAGATCCACCTCCGCCCATACAGCTCGCTCAGCGGCGCAAACACCAGCGGGCCCGCGCAGTACCCCAGCAGGAACAGCGTGATGGTCAGCCCCGCGGCCTCGGTCGAGATGCCAAACTCTCTCGTGATGCTGCCCAGGCAGCCGCTCGGCGAGCTGGACGCGAAGGTGGCGTTCATGACGAGCATCACGGCCGAGATGGTGACGCCCCAGCGGCGCCGGGTGGACCAGTTGTGTGGGTTCTCGACGTCGTGCGGGCGGAAGTCGACGTTGCCGTTGGTGTTGAGGTAGGGCGGCTCGCGATCGTCTTTGTCGAGGTGCTTGGTGCGGTAGGGCTTGTTGACGGGACGGGAGAGGATGCGGGTTATGACGCCCATGGTGGCGGTTGTCGCCGTGAGGCGATGTGATGCTGATGCTTCAGTTGTGGGTTGGTGTTGGAGTTGAGGAATTGGAGTTTGAGTTGTTGCTTGCGGGTGACCACTTTCGTGGAGGCAATTATCGAAAGGTGTTGAACCGTTGTTAGCCTGAATCCTTTATCTTCCCAAGTATTGTCTTCTTCAGAGATATAAATAAAGAGTCTCGCGCTTATTCCTTCCAGCGTCTCAATGTCTGGCGAAATATGCACACCAAAGTACAAGTTCCCCTGCCGCCGTCTGGGCTCGCATTTGTAACACCGAAATGTCAGCCACTGACTGCGACGGGCGCGCCCAAGTATCATAAATAATGTTGAAAAGTCGGCTCCGGCGGCAATTCGGCGAACCCACCCATTGCTCCGTGAGACGCTCCGACTCGGTGCTCGCGTTTACGATGTTCGGGGATAAGCGGGCGACGTCCATCCACATGGCCTGGCGTGTGGCACCTTCCGCCACCCTGATATCTTGACGTCAGTGTCCGATTGGCACCAACGTCTTTGGAGCCGACGTTTTCGGATAATTTGGGTTTATTCCCGCCCTGGGTTGATTGAAAGAGCCCTGAGCTGCTGGACACGCGTGCTCTGTACGGGGGGCGTTGGCGGCCTCGTTCGGCCGTTCCGATTTTGCATTTATAATCCAAGGGTGGGTATTGAGGGGGTTGGCCGCTCCGTCACTTGCTTGAAGGGGCATCTTCACGGCGGTTTCCTGGGCTCTGGAGCAAGTCGTTTTCGCCACAAGTTGTTCAAAGACTACATGTCCCATAACCAATTTCACGCTGCAGTAGCACAAAATCGTTTCTGGCTTTATCTTGTTGAATAAGGCCACCACATTGCAGCCAGCATTACACTGACGTACGAAGTCTTCGAGGATATCCGTCACGACAGTGGATGCGACCCAGTTTGTCGGTGCCGCATCCGGCCGAGAGGCCGCTCCTGCGGGGGTCGGGATTCGGAAATGGGAGAACGCCGCTTGACTCCCTCCGACCCGTCGACTACGTCTACGTACTGTAGTCTACAGTACTATTGACCAAATAATATTAATAAAAGCGCCGGCGTGGGACGGGAGGATCCACACTTTCGTCCGCGGACATTCCGGAGCGATCGGCGGCTCGACGCCCTTCGTCGCTCATTAATAATTAACATCGTCATGCGTTTGCATAGCCACAGCAGGGTTTACGAAACTACGTACAGTGAGCATTCCTACTCACCCGCGATGAATCGCGGGTCAATCCGGTGTCGATGCTTCGGTGCTCCGCTTCCGATTTCTGGCAGGGCTTTGGAGTCGTTGGGAGTTGAGTAGACCGCTAAGTGGTAGTCGGTGATATTCGGGGACTCGGGGCGGACTCTCGTCGCAATCGCATTCTCAACATTCACCGACGATATAGCCTGAGTTGATCGGGCAATCTGATTCTGCTCGCTCCCATCTCGGTTCCGTCTCGTACCCGAGGCGCGCTGGACGTGGGCTTCATCTGTGGCTCGGATTCAACGGGAGGGATGCGGGGTGCCCTACGAGTAAGGCCGCGGCTCCCGAGCCCTTCAGAAGCTTATCGGTAGCTGGCTGTGTACTTGCCAGTGTAGCATGGTGCAGCACAATGTATTTGAGCATACTTGCAAGTGCCGAATCTGAAAGTATTTGCTGCCAGGGTCCCATGACTCCTGTCACTGGTTGCAAGTCAAGCACAGCATGTACTCCGCAGTGCCCTGCTTTCGCAGGGGATTTGCACGTACCTTAAGCGTTGTATTGGTTCAAATGGAAATGCTTGAGAGATGACGAAGTGCGAGGGCGTCTGGCTGCTCTTCAGTCGTAGATTTGAGTGGCTTAAACCTGATGTGTTGTTGAGTGTATGAGCTAAAGAAGGACAACCCACCCATACGCAGCCGCTGTTCATTGCCGTGGGAGCATCGTGCAGGCTCACCGAAATGTCCCCCCGTTCTTGGAGGAGGGGTGTCCAATATCTGGAGAATGGGTTATCCATTTTGCTAAGCGCCGTGTGGGCAGGGTTATTGTCCCTCCACCAGTGCTAGTACTATATTTAGGTCCATTATTAAGGCGACGTACTTCGTAGGTATGTACGTTCGCTTGCTATTACTAGCAGCTACCAAAATGAACCCGTCTCCCAGACTCCCTCAGAATCCTGCTCATGCACCCACCGCAGTGCTCCGGGCATATCTACCACAATAAGAACTAGCGGGATGGTTCACATAATCCCGACCATCGGCCCTCCATAAAGGTCGCCCAGTATAGAATTCACGGCTGTGCCCCGTCAGCCCGCCAACAGTTTAGCACAGTAGCGGCTCGGCCTGACACCGCCTAAATCCTTGCACCATGAGCCGAGAAAATGCGAAGCGGAGGGTGCAAGTGCTGCGGTCTATAGGCAACACCCAGCAATCTACTGGGCATTCCGCATCGCGTAATGCTTTCGGCTATCCGAGCTCGAAACTGGAGAATGAGGAGGATCTTGCCATCCCAGCACAATATCTGGGGGCATTCGTACTTGTCCGCATAGTGACGTATATGTACGTTAAGAAGAGCCACAATATTTATGGGGGTGCACCATGTGTGAAAGAGAGGATTTCTCGCTCACCCACGAAGCTGTCGCGCCAGCCTCTTCTGAACTTCACAATCTGCCACGCTGCCACTCCGCTTCGTTAATGAGATTCCTCTTCATCCAGTCTCCCCGCTCGCGACAGGGGCCCTCATATTGCTCTTGTACATGGCGTATGTACTATCAACGCTCTCGGGAATGAGCTGCGTTTCGAGCGACGGGCCTCGGTGTGCGAATGAGCAGCGAAGGCCTAGACGTAATAAGGAGATATGCGAAAATCGGCCATATCTTGGCGAGGAAGAAGTAGCAGTGCATGCGGGAGAGATCAATGGCCTAAGGAAAACCACACTTTGAAAGGCCTATGTTATGAAAGGAAGTTGACCTACTGCAACATGTTTAATGTAGACACAGCAAAAGAAATCTCAGAGTATCAATTGGTATGAAAGCCGTGTAACCGTCAATTGTTTTCCGAAGAGATGAGCGGCCTAAGTGTGTCGCAGCACCGCTTCTTGGGATGAACTCAAGCCCCATGGTTCCCATTTCCGCCTACGATATACCTAGGCTTTCCAAAGGTCGGGCCAGTAGGCTCCCAATCGCCATCAAACTGGGATATTAGCCGCGGTTCTTCATTCCCCAAAAAGATAGTCATGATCCCGCCTACTCCATAGGCGGACCATCGGAAGAAAGACCGCCTCGAACGGGTTGGTACACTCTATTGCTCCCGCCAAACTCTGCAGTCGGTGGTCCAGCTATGTAGTTGATGTAACGGAGGTTACCTGGCTGGACTCCCCATGTATTCATGATAGTAAATTTGTGAGACCCGACACAATTGCCGGGCCTGCTCTCTGACACACTACCAGTGATTATGACGTACAAGTCGTCACAGGCGGCTTCATTTTTCGGGACTTCGATTTCGTCTTCAAGCCGGCCGTTTATGATATATTCGGTTGCGTTCCGCACTTTCCAAGGGACAAGTCGTGCCGCTGCTTTCTGATAGATGCGCAATGGCGATTCTTCCTCTGCCGACAAAGACAACGACGGTACAGCCAAAGTATTCGCTCGCAGCAAACACTGCATCCGTATTCATGTCCAGTGGGAAGGTTTTAATTTCATTCTGGTCAACAAAATGAGATGAGTGTTCTTCTTTCACTCTTTTCCATTCAGCGTCAAGGTTCTTCAGCCTTTCGCCCGCTCTCTCGGTCAGGTCATGTTTGTTTTGGGCACTAGATAGGTGCCTGAGGAATAAGACTGAGTACCAGAGTAACGATGTGTCATCAATCTGTCAGTACCTACTTTGAGTCGTGTAAATCCCCGGCGCTCTTAGTATGCGTAGACTTGACAAACGTTACGCTGGGCTTCTCACACACAGTTGTCGCAACGGTAACGGTTTGAGTAGTGCGAGTTGTGACCGTCGAGGTTTGCCAAAAAGTCGATTGTGAGGTTTGGGTGCAGGTGGTGTTTGACTTCAGAGTAATGGCAATACACCCTTCCCGGCCGTCGCCAGGTCGTACAAAAATGCCATACACAGTGCTGTAGACCGGGCGGGCATAAAATTGCGGTGAGTTATTGTGATGCAGGGTGAGGGAAGCATCAATGACAAAACTCGGATCCGGTTGCTTGCTGGCCTGGCATTGAAGTCCAGAGCCATCTGTAAGTGGAGGCACAGTTAGCTACCATTTGTGCCTGCGAATTCGCTTTCATAAGGGAAAATAGTAACAAAAAGGAGGAGGGAGTCCGACCTTGCGCAGAACAGCTGAATCCGCGTGAGTCTGTGACGCTCTTTTTCTTGTCCAAGTACAGAACCGCCGGTGGATCTGCCGTGTTCAACCAGAGTGCTCCATCTTCTAGCTGAGCGGTGACACTGTATGTAAATGCGGCTCCCACTGAGATAGTGAAGGGACACTTTGGGACAGAGCGTGGTCATTTTCCAGGCAATGAGAACCGTGGACAACGCTTGAGAAGGAGAGTAGGACTGTCGCCGCTCACGCAATACTGATGAAGAATCGCATGATAGGCAAAGACACTTGATGAATGGTGTATTTTAAATTGATATGTTTGAAGAGTATCGGAGGTAGCAGGATGGTAATAATATAGACGTCTGACGTCCAGTCTGAGTAAGAGCCCAAAGTTGCATCCGCAACCGCCCCCCGGTCAATATTGGCTGTTATCAGTTGTTGGTCTGCAGGATTCGAAACAAACCATACGTGTTGGCTTGAACTCGGGGATTAGTCTGCCTGTGGCCCATTGTGCCCGGCTGCGAGGTGTGTGCCTTGCGTCGGCTGAGCTGCGTGTGCCCTGTGTTGGCTGCGGGCTGTGTGTGACTCCAGCCTCGTGTCTAGCTGCGGGCTGCGTGTGCCTTGCTCCCGTTTGAGCTGTGTGTGCCTTATGTCCCGTTGTACCTCACGGGGCTCGCGATTCTCACCGCGGCCCCCATTGTGAGTCCTTCTGTGAGAAATGTGTGGCCGGGAAAGCCTCCTCCATGCAAGCCCTCGGTCTATTGTGACGAGGCAGCGCCCCCAATACGACCACGAGGCCTGGAGGCCGGGCGACCGAACGTCATCTTACCAACGGCAGACTCTAGACTCCCGACGAGGCAGCGCCCAATACGCGCCCAATACGACCAAAAGGCCGGAAGCACAAGGCCGGGCGACCGAACGTCGTCTCACCAACGGCAGACTTGTCTCGACTTTGAGGGCCCTGAAAGTTGAGTCAGCACCGGCTCCCGGTCCAGAGGAGTTTTTGCATAACTTGGGTACTTAAAATAGAGCAGCATGATCATATTTATTCTCTTCTTGATTCTTCCGCACCACTAGGGACTCCGCCCATCAAAGTATCTTAACCATATAGCAATTATGCACTGTTTCTCGGGAGCTCTAGTGCTTCAGCTAGCGGCTGCAATACTCAGCTTCTTCTTTCCTTTCCTTGCACTGACTCAAGCAGTGGGAGCTGTCATCCGACAAACCACTGTCACCATCCGTCTCGCGGATACTACATATGTCACTTCTACTTTGAAGCAAACTTGCAACAATGATGGCGGGTCCCCTGCTGGGAGCCAAGAAGAGCCCTCGACACATACCAGCGCTGCCAGCCACGTCAACGATATCACATGGACGGATCCAGGTGGCAAGATAATTGCTTCCAGCGCATCAATCGTCGGCGGCGGCACCCAAACACTCACGTTTCCAAGCGTCCATTCACCCATAGTCTTAACACCCGGCGGACAGACATTTACCCTAGTTCCCTCTTTGACAACGCCCCAGCCGCTTGCCCAATCAACTACTATCAGTGTACCGAGCAGCAATTTGGTGGCCTCAACCATAGGGCTCATCATCGTTGGGACGCACACGGTCCGCGTCCCGACTGGTCAAAGCACGGCCTTGACTCTCACAACCGATGGCTTGACATTCACATTTCCACTAGCACCGCCTCCTCCGCAGTCGTTCCAAATTCGACGATGACGCCCTGGAGCAGTGGTGGCATGATAATCATCGGATCCGACAGCTTCAGACTGCCCACTGGCTACACCACACCAGTGACTACGATGACTACGACTAGAGACAGATTCACATTCACATTTTCCCCAGTATCGCACCAAACGCTCGCAACCAGCAACAGCATCACCACCAGCGGAACTGTTTCCTTTTCAATTCCAACCAGTCCGACGACAGTTACCAAAGGAGTCACCCTCACCGTCTCACCTGAGAAGCCTCCGCCTCACTCGGTGCCGCCATCCTCGACACCGCAGCTCAGAACTACTCCTCCAGTCAGCATATCAGAGCTAACTACCTTCACCACATGGCCCTCTGATGCCTCCATTATTCCAGCCACAACAGTCGTCCCTCAGCCGACTTTTAAGGATGGAGTAACCGAATTGCCTTGCAGGACCTGGTTCCTCTGGGTGTGTTCCCTCTTGATATTCACAACATTGAACATGAAGTTTTATAGTATACAATCACCAAAGCTGACTTGCAAGAAGATATGTATCCTGGGACGACTTGGGCATCCACATTGGCGGATGGCGATGGGTTCTGCCGCCTGGGATCTACCCGTATGTTACAGTTCTCTTGCGCTGCCAAAAATACCAGTTAGCAGTCACATACTTATCTACTACATGCAGAGGCCCTCCGCCGCCAGGTGTCATGAAGCTGCCGCCAGGAGTGACCATAAACGGTCCCCTACCAACGTGGCCGCCCCTCAAGTAAGTACCATCCCTCGGCCAAAAGCCCCACGACGGGGACTTTCGAGTTCCTTCGAATAACTAACGTAGTTCAAAGGGTTGGCCCAAGCCATAAACTCACTTATTCATCGGAGCCGACCAAGTGCGAGATCAAGTCAGCCCGCCTTTGTGCAATCATCACGCTAGGGTCGCCTGGAGCGGCAGCGGTAACATCTTGCACTCCCATCTTTGGCTGTGACATTCAAGGCAAGACGGTTTCGACAACCAAAACTTGTTCAGCGTCGACTGTAACAAACTTTGTAAGGGGGATATTTCTCAGACCCTATGGTGGTTCACGAGAACCCTGTGATTTGCCCAACGAAGGCAAATACGCTGACCTAGCATCGCCGCACAAGTTGTCTCATGCAAAACGAACTCAGTCACGACCTCGCGTACCACCGTTGGCTCTGTGGCCGTCTCAGTATGTACGGAAACGGCCACCACAAGAACTACCTTCGCCCCAGCGTGCAAGATTGTGCCCACCAAGTACATCGACATCGTGGAGATTGACAGCGAAACCTTCAGCACTCAGGTCGAGACTTTCAGCACCCGAATCGGCCCAGTCAGCATCACGGCCACCGGCCCAACTCAGACGGACACTGCCATACCGACGGGCTTTCCAAGGCTTACTCGAACCTCCCACTCTGCCCCATCAGGCAGCTCCTGTGTACCTTTCTCCGTGTCATCACAGTGCTACGGCGGCGCGCGAGGTGGTTGTGTGCCTACCACCATCTGCATCAGCCGGGCCACCACGACGACGTCCAAACCCTCATCAAAAGCGCCGGCTTTCTCCGCAACTCCGACCGGACCACAGCCCAAGACGGTGCCCATTTCCTTCATCTTGGCTCAGTGCTTGCCAAAGCAGCCGCAGTTTACGGACGATTTTCAACACACCTTCGCTAAGGACGCTTGCCGTATTTGGTCTGAGAAGACAACCAGCATTAGGGCCGACGATAAGCCGTTAACAAAATTCATGTTGTATACTGACGGCACCGAATACGCATACTCGATTGGGTGGATTGAGGGCTGCTTGCGTGCAGATGACACCACGGAGCAGGGTTTTACATCTACCTGCGAGTCTGTTCTGAAAGGCATATTTGACTACTCTAAGTTATAGATCTTCCCGTCTTTCTGTTTGATGTACGAGGAGTTCATGATCTAAGCAACGGTTGGATGAATGAAAAGCTGGAGAGAAGGCTAACCATAATCAGGGCAAAAATGAAGGTAACAATGGCGCCGGTGGCTCAATGCAGATTGGGTGTCTGCTGTTTTCTTTTAAGCTTTCGGCGCCACCATAATCCATGTTTGTTGCTAGCGTATGGAGACCCTTGGATTTGTATGTACAGGATTGCAGTGATCGAAAACTGCTGTCCCAGTGGTTAAGCAAGACGGTGGAGGAACAATCATTTCAGTATAAAAGTTTTGGCAATCAGGTTATTGCAGGTCCATCTGTCAAGCCTTGCCCATACACTACATGTCCATCACCACCACCTCTAAGCATTCACCCCGTCCCACACGTCGATGTGGAGAAAACTGGGCACCACGCGGCCTACGCGGTCCCCAGTGAATGTCTTCATGTTTGGCAAACCCGGGCTAGGCGATCTAGGATGATAAGACATGAGGTAATGCGAGCCCTCGTCAGCCAGAGCTTCCAGAGCAAGCTTCATGCCCGTACCCTGGCCGGTGTAGCGGACGCCGCCGATGCGCATCTTCCAGCGGTTTGGGGAGAACATGAACTCGTACCGCCGCATTTCTCAAGCGTGCTTTGATTGAGCCGAAGGGGGCAGAAGTACACGTGTCCACTGCCAGTAGGGTCCTGCTGTTACGGAGCGTCGAGTCTACAAACCGCGATTTGCTCCAGGCAGGGGAAGTCGAGCCGCGATATCTGCTGAAAAAAAATGAACTCCAGTCGCCATCACCTAGTGTGACGTGGCCAATGTGCAGTTTACGGAGGTCGTCTTGGAGCCGAAGAACCAAACGGGCCAGGTCTGTCCCGGGGGCCAAGAACGTGGAACCAAGCCTGAGGTCATTGATGGGCGGGAGAGTTGGATTTCTCGCTAATCCACGGAGACAGAGATTCGCATAATCTGAGCTTGAAAAATTCAAATGGAGCTTCTTCAAAGACGTAGCTGCCGTGACAAGGTTAATGGCCAGGGCAGTATCCTCTGCGTCTATATACCATAAAATGGTGAGTCCTGAATAGATGGGAGTGCAGCCAGCTCGGTGCCTAGAGCAGGTAACGTTTTCGCAGCGACTCTGTTTTGCACCTGCCGCTCAATGTAGATTCGTAGTGTCTTTATAGGCCGTGTGCCGGCCGCCGAGGCAGACAAGACAAGCCGGATAACATCCGCTGGCGAAAGGCTCAAGGCGACCACATTATCGTTCATGAAAGATGCCGCCTCTATCGCATAATTCGAACGAAGAGCAGTTGTCAAAGCAACGCCATATATCGTAGACTCTTGCGACTACCTTTGTCTGGGAGAAGTCGAGAGCCGTAGTAACTCTGCGTGGCCGAGGGGGAGGGTCCAGAGGCCTATACGCATCCAGGTCCCGAGGCGAGAAAAGCCCTGCGTCGACATCTCGGACAATACGTACCGTGCAGCCAGAATGACGAAATATATCGTGGCTGGCAATCGTCTCAAGCCACCCGAGGCTCTCGTCTGATAGATCAGTCTGCAAAGTTCCGAGCCAGGCTCTGCCGAAAGGGGGAGTCGACTTGGCGCACAGAGTCCAGCAGACGAGCCGTAGAGAAGGGAGGTCGAAGCGGTCGAGAAAGGCGAAAATGCGGAGGACGAGCTCCGCGATCAACGTATCCAGCATGGCAGCGACTGGAGGTGGTCGGTCTGCCGTGTAGTGGGAACAGGAAGCCGAGATAGGCGGAAGCGCCGCTCTTCAATGCCGTGCCAAAACGGAGACAGGGTCTGGGTAATAGCTATCAGCTTGAAGACCATCTAGCCCAGGTGGGAGTAGAGGAGGACCTTGTGGACCGAGTAGGGGTCCCCGACGGTGTCGTTGTAGCAGTGGTGAGCGCGGTGGCCCCTGGACCACCAGCGGATGGAGCCTAGGCAAAATACCCTAGGCGTAAAAGGACTAAACGTTGCTTCCTTAGGAGCGTCGTGTAGGAAGGAGTTAGAAGATAATACAAGGATGGAAAGAATCAGTGCTGCCTTACGAAGTACCAAGTGCCTAATCATTGACGTAATTAGTTAATGTTGTGCGGATGAACGGCCCAGCGCCCCTATAAATAGCTACACCCCATAAATCCCTAGCATGCAACTTGCCGAAGGACAACCGTTTTAATTGGTTATATATAGCCGGCACAGGAACTCACTTTGTTGATGGCGAACAAAACCCAGGCAACGTGCAGTGGGATAACTAATCGAATAAATAGGCTAGGGCCTAACGAGAAAACAAGGGAAAGTACATATATCAAAAGGCTCTGCAAAGGGTACAGGTGCCTGCAATCTATCAAGAAAACGGGGGAATTGCCCTGCCGAAAAACCCCCTTTTCTTACGGGCAGGCTCGGGCCGGCACGAGCCCACCACATCCCTCGCAATGACCACCCCGACAAACCACACTACTATTTCATATGCAAAGTTACTTATTTCTAACAAGGCAAGCGATTTTACATGCTTTTTTCTAGGTAGAGACCTCTTGCCATAGTATAGTGGAGTAGCTCGCCTTTCGTGACATCTCCGTGGTGGGCGAGCAAATGGGTCTATAATAGAGCATGCTGTGTATCTCCACTTTCACGATTTCTAGTGTTAGATATCCGCATTTTGATGGAGTTAAAAGTGCGGTCCGAAGGACAAGCGGTTGCGCACTGCGCTAAACACATATAAGTCTCTCGGGTATCGGTCACTCACTCGCAATTAGGGTTTTACTTACCAATACTATCTGAATATAAGGGCAGGCAACTTTTATAGTAGTCCGTGGCCTTGTATCGGATGATTTACTTACTTTATATTCACGCATAGGGGTTAATCGGGTAGTCACTTATATATTACTCGCAATTTCTAACGCAACTAGGGATATAAGGCGCCTATAGGCTATTGATTCCAAGGAGCGTGCCCTCTTTACTTGATAGTAGGAGAGAGGCTTCCCTTATATACACACGCTCGAGCTCCTGCGCCCCCTAGCGCTACCCCTATCGTGAGGTGTGTCTGTCTTCCCCGCCAAAGCATCTGCAAACACCCAATGCCAACAGAAGAATGCTGTCATAGGCGTAAGCAAAGCCGAAAGGCAGTGTCTTCGGCGGCGATGCCTGCGAGCCCGCGATGCGTGCCTGCGAGCCCGTGATGTTTGCGGGCCCGTGATGCCTAGAATGGATGTATATATTGACGATGCGTCGTTCGTTGGCTAGACCTGACGGAAGGTAGGCATTAATAACACCAAAACCGCGGCAGGCACGGCGGTACATGATACATCGCGGCTAACATTCGGCATAGCAACTACCAATGAACGATGCGGGTTCGATTGATCGCGGGTAGAAGCGAAACCTTATCGCCTCTGCTTAAAGAAGCAAAGCTGGAAGCTGCTTGCTCGGGCACTTGCCAGTGTACCTCCGCATCGCAAAGCTTTCAATTGCAAGCGCAAGCTGATAAATGACAACGCTGCTGCGGGATGCGTCAGGCCCCACCCCGAATCACGAACAGTTGGGTTCTGCATGCTGTATACATGTAAGCTCCTGAGCTGTATGACCGAGTGAGAGATTGTTGGTTTGTACAACATCAAATGTGCACCCTTGAAGGGAATGGCGAGGCAAGGGATAACCACGCAACCGGGCATCGACTTCCTCCAACCGCGTCCGAGATACTGGAAATAACCCCGGCTGAGAAGGCGCAGCATCCCGCTAGTTACATATTTTGCCGCACTGCGGGATTGATTCATCTGCTCGTCACTCTCCGATGCAAAACATCTTCGTTTCTCCCATTTGCGCTCAACCTGGTCAAGCATTGAAGAAACAGAAACCCAAAACAGCTATTAGCGCTCATAAGGCCGAGGCACCGTTTGCTCAGCCTCTCTGGCCCCAGCTTGGCCCAACCTTGCATGCTTTTGATCGCGGTCTGTGGCAGCCCCCGCACGGCTTACAGTTGTCACTGGTCCACATCTGAGAAAACTGCAACTCAAATTCCATGGCTCTGCATCCGGATTCCGTACAAAGCGTTAGATTACCAATCCCGTCGCTCGTCTCGTCTCCTGCGTGCTGGTGGGGGCCGGGGCCAGCCGATCCGCTAATCAGGCTGCTCCGTGCTCTCCTCAGCTCCGACTGCGGTATTGCGACTTGGACCTTTTCCATCACGCAATGCTGCGGGCGTGACTCGACTTCATTTCCCAACGTCCCCAGCCAGAACCTGAATCCTCGCATGAACTGACCTCTCCATGGCCCTCAAGAAGCTGTCGTGGCTCCATGTCGCCGGCGTCGCGATTGCCGGCGTCGCGGCGCTCGTGCCGTCTCCGATTCCCGGCTCCGTCCAACGCCCGTTGTCGTCAGGCTCCAAGTCAAGATTCAAGTGTGACCTCCCCGCTGCTCTTGACCCGTCTCGTGATGGCCTGCCTTCTGCCACAGTTCTCTTCTCTTCCAAGAAATCACTCGACCGACAAGTTGAGCGCCACCAGGCGCTTGTCAGAGTCCCGTCCATCTGCTACGATGACCTCGGCTCCTTTGATGAGGATGACCGCTGGCTCCCGTTTTACGATGTCCACGACGTCCTGGAGGAGACGTACCCAATTGTGTGAGCAGCCCTTTAAGCCTCCGCACCAAGACTCAATAGACTCATTTGTGTAGACACAAGCGAGCCAAGCTTGAAAAGATCAACACCTTTGGCCTGCTCTACACCATCGAGGGCTCCAACTCAGACCTGAAGCCCATAATGCTCAGCGCCCACCAGGACGTCGTCCCCGTGGCGGACGCAGCCACATGGACCCATCCCCCATTCGACGCCTACTTCGACGGCGAGTGGCTCTGGGGCCGCGGCTCAATGGACGACAAAGACGGCCTGACGGGCATCATGTCTGCCATGGAGGAGCTGCTCTTGGACCCAGGCTGGAAGCCGACGCGCACCATCCTCCTCGCCTTTGGCTTCGACGAGGAATGCTCCACCCGCGGCGCTGGCACCATCTCCAAGCACCTGATCAAGAGATACGGCGAGAACAGCATCGCCATGATCCTTGACGAAGGCGGCCTGGGCCTGCGGCAGTTCGGCGACGCCCTGTACGCCCTTCCCGCCATCTACGAAAAGGGCCACGTCGACATCTGGCTCGAGCTGCACGTCGTCGGCGGCCACAGCTCGGCCCCCTTCCCGCACACGGGCATCGGCATCATGTCGCAGATCATCAACAAGCTGGAAGCCAACCCGTACACGCCCAAGATCATCGAGGACGGCCCCGTCCACAAGCACCTCCAGTGCCAGGCCCGCTACTCGCCCAAGGCCAATCCCAAGCTTACGGAGCTGGTCAACGAGGAAAACCTAGAAGGCCTTGCGCAGCTGATGGTTGATGCCGGATTTAACATTCGCTATCTGATTCAGACCTCCCAGGCCGTCGACATCATCAACGGCGGTCAGAAGATCAACGCCATGCCCGAGGTTATTACTCTCGGCGTTAACTACCGCGTCGCGCCCCAGGACAGCATTCTCCAGGTGCAGTACAACGTTGCCAAGTACGCGGAGCGCATTGTGTCCGAGTACGGCATCAAGGTCCGGGCGTTTGAAGGCGACGACGGCTATCGCGACTACGTGGCGAGGGCTGATCCCGATTCGCTCAAGGCTCGTTCCGACGTCGACTACAACGGCACGCTGGTGATTAGAAGGGGCGTGACCAGCAACCTTACGCCCATCTCGCCCACTGAAGGACCCATTTGGGATACCTTTTCCGGTACTATCAGACACACCTTCGCATTCAAGGACGGCACCGTGGTCCCTGTGGGCCAGACCATGACTGGCAACACAGATACCCGCCACTATCTCAGTAAGCCACCATGACCTGCAAAAACAGAGTTTTCCCACTCTAACATTCTTTCAGGCCTCACCCCCCACGTCTACAGATGGAGCCCCCTCCGCGCGGGCGAGTATGTAGCCATTCACACAATTGATGAGCGCATCCTTATGAAGGGCCACATGGAGCGTGTCCGGTTCTATTACGACCTCGTTCGCAACTTTAACGCCGAGCTCGATGGAGAGGTAGAGGTGGATTCGGGGCCTTCGGAATTATAACTTAGGCAGTGCGGTTCACAAATTGCCCTATATGAGTTAGCCTTAGCTATAATAAGATAGTATGAGCTATTAGTAATAATTATTTACTATAAGCGCTTAAAAAGACTTAAATTTTTTATACTTTTAAAACTTTTTATTAAAATAAGTATTTTAATAAGTATTAAAAAATAGGGTCTATAAAAAGTTTTTAAGACTTATTTTGGCAATTAGTAATGTTTGCAATAAGGGTAGGGATAAAGGTAAGGACTAGTAGAAATACTAGAGCCTTACTATAACGCCCTATCCTACGCAGTGGAAGTTTGGACTGAGCTGCGATCCCTAGTACCGAGGGCTATCGTATAGCTCTAATAGAGAGCTATAGGATAGAGGGGGTGAACTAGAAGGCTTATATAATAAAATATAAGGTACTATAGGATAGTAAAGATTAAATCTAGTTAGAGAATAAAAGACAGGAAGAGAGGGAAGTCTCCCTCTATATATAGCTATCCGTAGCCCCCTTTTTCCGTATTTATAATCGCTTATTAATTAGATTATAAATCTAGATTAATAATAGGATTATAAATCATTACTAATTTAAGCTTATTAATCCTTAAGGAAGATTATTAAGGATTAATAAGTATTAGTAATTACTATTCCTATTTAGGAAAGTATATTACTAATTGTCGAAATAGGTCTTAAGAACCTTCTATAGACCCTATTTCTTAACAAGTAATATTGTTTGCAATAAGGGTAGGGATAAAGGTAAGGACTAGTAGAGATACTAGAGCCTTACTATAACGCCCTATCCTACGTAGTAGAAGTTTGGACTGAGCTGCGATCCCTAGTACCGAGGGGCTATCGTATAGCTCTAATAGAGAGCTATAGGATAGAGGGGGTGAACTAGAAGGCTTATATAATAAAATATAAGGTACTATAGGATAGTAAAGATTGAATCTAGTTAGAGAATAAAAGATAGGAAGAGAGGGAAGTCTCCCTCTATATATAGCTATCCGTAGCCCCCTTTTTCTGTATTTATAATCGCTTATTAATTAGATTATAAATCTAGATTAATAATAGGATTATAAATCATTACTAATCCAAGCTTATTAATCCTTAAGGAAGATTACTAAGGATTAATAAGCATTAGTAATCACTATTCCTATTTAGGAAAGTATATTACTAATTGTCGAAATAGGTCTTAAGAACTTTCTATAGACCCTATTTCTTAACACCCCTTCTTAAGCTAGTAATATAGCTATAAAGAGGAATAAGGAGCGTATAGGCGAGGGAAAAACCTTATAGGTTCTAATAGACCCTATAAGTAAAACCTCTATAGGGAATTTATAGAGGGCTAGGCCTCTATAAGCCCTATAAGCTCTAGGAACCTTTGAAAAAGGATTCCTATAAGGGGCTTAGTAAGCCCGTCGGCAAGCATAGCCTTAGTATCTAAATAGGATACTTTAACTAACCCGTTTAGGACCTTTTCCCTATTATAGTGAAATTTTAATAGGGTGTGCTTAGTCCTAGAATGTAGGGTCGGGTTATAGGCGTTTGCAATAGTGCCTTGGTTGTCGCAATAGACTATTATAGGGAGCTCTAGAGGCTGCTGTAGCTCTCTATAGAGGCCCTGAATCCACTGGACTTCTCGGATAGCCTCTGTAAGGCTATCGGATTCAGCCTCTAGGGTCGATAGGGCTATAGTAGAAGCCTTTTTCGCTTTCCAACTAATAGGCCCTTTCCTAGGGTAAAGAGATAGCCGAAGGTCGATCTAGAGGAATTTTTATCCCTGCAAAATCGCTATCGCAGTACCCGATAGGCTGAATTGAGGTTTGACCCTTATAGGCTATAGTAAGCCTAAGGGTTCCTTTTAGATACCTAAATAGCCCTTTAGCCGCTATAAGGTGTATCTTATAGGGCTTTTGCATATACTGTGAAAGCCACTGTATTGCAAAGGCTATATTAGGCCTAGTAAGCAGCATAAGGTACATTATAGTACCTATAAGGCGTTGAAATAGCTGCCTGTAATAAGGGTCTAAAAGGTCTTCCTTTTCTAGGCCCTTAGCTGCTTGCCGAATAAGGCTAGGCTGAATAGGCACTAAAAGTGGCCTAGCGTCGAGGAGGTCGAAGGCCTGTAGGGCCTTTTCAATATACTGAGACTGATGTAGGAATAGAGCCCTATTAGGCCTATCCTTACTAATTTGAACCCCTAAGAAGAATAAAGCAGGGCCTCTATCTTCTAGCGCGAACCCTTATTTAGGTCCTTCTTTAGCTTATTGATATAGCTAAGGTTAGGGCCTATAAGTAGGCAATCGTCGACGTAAGTTACTATAAAGGTCTTCTTTATAGGGCTATAGTAGATCGCTGGGTCGGAGATTAGAGGTTCGAAGCCTAGAGAGCTAAGTAGGCCCTAAGGGCCTCTTGCCATTCTCTAGGGCCTTGTTTAAGGCCGTATAGCGCCTTTTTAAGCTGAATTACCTGCTGGGTCGAGGGGCTATAGCCTAATTCGGCTAACTTAGCCCTAATAGAAGGTCTAGCTTCGATGTAGCTAGTAAAGCCTTCTGGAATAGCTAGGTAAATAGTCTCTTTTAGGGACCCGTTAAGGAAGGCCCTATAAAATCGACCTGCTCTACTTCCCAATTATAGGAAGCCGCTAGGGCTAGTAAAACCCGCTAAGTAGGGGGTATACTAGTTGAGGCAAAGGTCTCGAGGTAGTCTAGACCTTCTATTTGCATAAACCCCTTAGCTACTAACCTAGCCTTATATTTTAGAGGGTTATTTTGCGAATCCCTCTTAAGCTTTAAGACTAGGCGGCTCTTTAATACCTTTCTTCCTTTAATAGTCTTTAAAGGGAGAAAATAGAAGGTATTAGAAAGGATAAGCTGTTCGAATTCATCGAATATAGCTCTTAGCTACTTATCCTTATAGGGGTCTTTTAGGACCTCTTTCCACGAAGAAGGTTCTTTCGAAAGGTCCTCCTTTGCCCTATAGTATAGGCCCTAATTAGGTAGCCTATATCGAGATCCATTGGATCCGAATTAGGGCTCGATAGGTCACCTATTAGGTCCGGGTTAGGACCCGTTAGGCTAGGGATTAATAGGTCTCTAGGCTCTCGAGGTCCTACTTTAGATCCTATAGTCCTTATAGGCACTATATCGGACCCTATAGGGCTCCTAGGCTCTAGAAGAGACGAATCTTCCTGCCTGTCTGTAGGTGACTTTATAAGTGACCTATCTTTCTCGTACTGACCTTCTAGGTCTCGACCTTTTAGGTCTTTAAGACCTAGAGGATTTTCTTCCCCTTTTAAAGATAGGGGGTTATAGAGTCACTAGGCCCCATAGGGTCTCTAGTTATAGGGTTGTCTTTTGGCCCTATAGGGGTTCGGCTTAGGCCCGTAGAGATAGGGCCTACCCTTCTATAACCTTAAGGAAGCTAGTCTTAGTTACTAGCCTCTTAGAAGGCAGATATACTAAATAGGTATTTGATCCTAGGGTTGCTAGGAGCCTTCCGGGCAGGGTCTTAGGTGCTAATTTAGCTGCCTTAGGCCGCTGTTCAGGGGGTATTAAGACCTCGCAATAAGCCCTATAGCCCTATAAGGTGTAAAATTAGGTCTATAGGACCTATTTTTAGGGCTTAGCTCTGCTAATAGCAGTTGCTTAGGGGTTAGGTCTCTATTAGAGACTGCCGAGCAGTTAATTAGGGATAAAATAGCAGGCAAAATAAAGCACCAAAGGTTATAGGGCAGGTTTGACTACTGTAAGGTTGCCTTAGCCGGTCTAATAGAACCCTAATTGACCTTTCTGCTAGCCCGTTTTGCTCGTGAATATAGGGGCTTAAGGTACTAAAGGAAATGCCTTTAGTAGCTAGCTACTGTTTAAGGTCTTCTGTAATCTTAGTGCCCTATCAAAATGCAGCCTGCTAGGATAACGGCTATAGCTAGTCTTAAGGCTCTTAAAAAGCCCTTAATAGCTATAGCTAGGGTTTGACCTTCCTTATTAGGAAGCTCAAAGACCCACCTATACCTAGTCTTTCTATCTACTAATAGAAGGCAGACTGCCCTTCTATTATAAGGGATAGGGCTAATTTTAAAGGTATCCCTTCTAGAACGTCTAGAGCTCTAGGGGGGTCCTCTATAGGGCTCTTACTAAGAGACCTTAGAGGGTTAGCCTGTATGCAGGCTAGGCATTTAAAATCTTTATCCCTTATAGGGGAAAAATCGGGCATCCCTATAGCTAGCTTAGAGGTCTTTTTTAGTAGCTTAAGGCCTAGGTGTCCTAGCCTAATATGCCACAGACCTGCTAACTCAAGAAGTTCTTGATAGCTAGCTGCCTTTATAGGGGAAATAGGGCTATTCGTAGCCTCTATTGGCTCGAGAGGAATAGGGTCAGGCTCTATAGGCTCTTCTGACCTTATAGCCTCTATAGGCTCTGTATCTCTGTCTGGGTCTATAGCCCTTATAGGGCTAGAAGACCTAGAGCTACTAGAGCTATAGGGGTTAATTTCCTCTATTTTGTCGATTTCGTCGATTTCGTCGATTTCGTCTTTCCAGGTAGGGGCCTTAGAGGGAATTTGCACCTCTATAGGATAGCTATAATTATAGCTAATATGTGTTGCATTAGGCCCTATAAGCCTAGGGGTAGCGAGCCCTTTCTGCTGTAGAAAGAAGCCGTGCCTTTTAAAGTTTAGAAGGCCATAGCAGGCTCTATCTGCTGTAAATAGCAGTTGCCGTATAAGAGCCCCTCCGGATGCGTAATGCCTTATACTACTAACTAGGCTGATTTCTAGTTGAGGTATATATAGGGCTTCTACTAGCTGTAGAGACCTATATTCGGGTGGATTTTGCCGAATTAAGACGGTAAATTCAGCTGTGCCTATTCCTTGGGGGTAAATAGGGCCCCCGCCGGTTAGGATAGGACTTTGTTTCGAATTCTTCCTCGTATAGGGCGTAAAAGAGGTAAATTTAGCCCTATCGTTAACTATATGAGACGTTGAGCCAGTATTATATAGAAGGGCACTTCGAGCTATAGTTGCGTTATAGCTATGTCCCTTATCTAGCCCTATAGGCGGGCTAGGCCTTTTTCTAGCCTAATTGTGCTAGATCCTATAGGCCTAGTAGGCTCTATAGGTAGGCTCGGAAGATCGTCGAAGTCTTCTGAATTAGTGAATTCAGAAGGTTCTATAGGGCTATTAACCCCTTCTGAGAGGTTATAGGTCCTATAAGGAAGGCAGCCTTTTTCTTAGGCTGGTGGTCTCCCTGTGAAGATGCCCTAATGGGGCTCTTCTGACCCTTTTAGGCTTCTGTGCCTTAGGGTCTTTAGGGTCTAATGGACCCGTAGCTTCCTTAGGGCTTTGAGATGCCCTATCCTTAGGGCTTTGCTGGGCCCTATAGGCTGTAGCCTTGGCTACAGAGGAGCTTTTATCCCTCTGTTCCTCTATAAGGTCGGCCATAAGGAACTGTAGGTTAAGGGCTTCTAGGGGGCGCCTAGAGCCTTATTAACCCGAATGCTATAGCGCTAGCGTTCGGCCCACTGTGGAAAGACCCCTTAAGGGCTTCCAGGTACTGATTAGCCTAATCGATAGGGGCTATCTGTATATTAGCTAGGGCTAGCCTAGCTAGAAGGTTATTAAAGTGGGCGTTAAAGGCCTGTAGAGAGCCTGTAAAGGCCCTATAGGATAGGGCGTGAAATTCCGAGTATAGGTAGCCTCGTTGAATTTCGCTACTATGCGAATATTGCTTGATAAGCAGCTTATAGGCGTCTTCGGGGTTCCTTTGCCAGGTTATAGCAGCCTGCGGACCTTCTGAACAGCTATCTCTTAGTAGCATAAGAAGGATAGCTGGTCTGAGTCGGATAGGTCCCTAGCTATAGAGGGTTGGTCGAGAAATAGTGGAATTCCTAGGGCTCTAAATTGGATCCCTAGGGCCTGTTTCCACTGATCGAAATTGCTAGGCCCCGTAAGCCTAGAGCCTTCCGGAAAGGCATAAACCCTCTTATTTAGCTCTTTAATAACCGTACTATTAAAGGCTGCCGATAGAGGGTTAGCTTGTTAAATAGGGGCCTGCGAGCTAGCCGGGTCTCGCATAGGATAATCCTGTTGAATAGGATTCTGTTCGACTTTTTCGACTTTATAAGGGCTAGGCTGCCGATTAGGACCTTCTTTTAGGTCTCTAATAGCCATAGATAAATCCCCTATAGTGGCTTGCGTAGTGGCCTCGAAGCTCTGAAAGCCACTAATAAGCCGGTCTATAAGGTCCCTCTGTGAGCGAATTTGGGCCTGTAGATCGGTTGAAGGATCAGTGATCTCTTCGGAACCCTGCAATACAAAACGGCTATCTGGATCCATTTTGCAAGTCTTGGGTAGGTCTTATTATCTTATATAGTAAGATAAGCCTTTTCGTATAGCTTAATAAGCTATAAGTTGATTTTGCCTATCGTAAAGGCTAAAATCGGGTTCCTAGGCTAATAGCTTTAGGTCCTAGACTAATAGCCTAGGTATTCGATCGAGGCGTATTCGAGGAGGGCTCGAGGTATAGATCGTATACAGAGCTATAGCTCTATAAGGCGTAATATCGATAGTATCGATAGGCCAGTTAAGCTTAAATAAGCTTAAGTCGAATAGGCTTAATAACCTTAAGTCAAAGGTATAGGAATACTTCGTCTTCTTCCTATAGGATATCGAAGGGCTAAAGGCTAGTCGTTCGATATAATATAAGACTTAATAAGTCTTATAGTATATTAAGACTTAATCGAAGTCTTAATATATATCGGTTATCGAGAGGGATAGTATCCCTAGGTTCGATAAGTCTTTCCGGTAAGACTTTTGCCGATAGGATAAGGTAAAAGGGAAAGAGCTAAGCCGGGCTCATAACCTGTTTGCAATAAGGGTAGGGATAAAGGTAAGGACTAGTAGAGATACTAAAGCCTTACTATAACGCCCTATCCTACGCAGTGGAAGTTTTGACTGAGCTGCGATCCCTAGTACCGAGGAGTCCGTATAGCTCTAATAGAGAGCTATAGGATAGAGGGGGTGAACTAGAAGGCTTATATAATAAAATATAAGGTACTATAAGATAGTAAAGATTGAATCTAGTTAGAGAATAAAAGATAGGAAGAGAGGGAAGTCTCCCTCTATATATAGCTATCCGTAGCCCCCTTTTTCTATATTTATAATCGCTTATTAATTAGATTATAAATCTAGATTAATAATAGGATTATAAATCATTACTAATCCAAGCTTATTAATCCTTAAGGAAGATTACTAAGGATTAATAAGTATTAGTAATCACTATTCCTATTTAGTGCTTAGGGTTATTAGGGTTAGGGTTATTAGGGTTAGGGTTAGGGTTTAGGGTTAGGGTTAGGGTTAGGGTTAGGGTTAGGGTTAGGTTAGGGTTAGGGTTA